>OU383777.1:45243711-47666499 GCA_910950805.1 Acrocephalus scirpaceus scirpaceus | reverse complement strand
AGTTATGGACCTGATGTCCTGCAGTCTCCCAAATAAGTCTGTCCCCAGCGTTTCTGTTCTTTTCCTGTTGCTTCTTTATTTGCTTTGTGTTGGTTTTTTGTTCTGCCTTGGAGAGTATTTGTACTGTCTGTTCATTTTTGTAGCCTATTAAAGAAATCTTCTACTTGCCTCCTGGGGCCTTTCACCCTAGAGACAGTTTTTACTTCCTCTGGGTGATCTGTTTTTAATTACCTAGCTAAAAAGAACTGCTGACATGCAAATGACATGACTGGAACTTCTCTCTCCTCTGCAGGCCCTACTGGCGGTGTTACTATTCAAACACAGATGCTGTCATTTATGTAGTGGACAGCTGTGATCGAGACAGAATTGGCACTTCAAAATCAGAGCTTGTTGCTATGTTAGAGGTAAGAAAACAAGGATCACAGTCATTATCAGTAAAACAAACTAAGAAATTAAAATTTTTTTTTTTTTTTGGAGTAAATATGAAATTTCATTCAGTGCGCCAGCGAAGCTCAACTTCACTTGAGAAACTTCAGCCCTCAGCATAGCCCATGCAGCACTTTTGACTGAAAAAGCACTGAATACTCTGCAGGTATTTCATGGGTTTGTGCAGCATTGTCTGGACAGGTAATTTCATGTAGCCTTATGGTCATATGAAAATTTACCTGCCTGCCAGGACAGCTGCTCAGTACTGCACTGTGGCAAAATCAAGCCCTGAAGGATTGACAGTAATTAGTATCCTGCTATGTTTTGAAGCTGAAGAACAAATGTAGAACAAGGTAATTAATATAAGTAAGATGAGTTGAGCAACACTTCCTTTCTCTCTGTTCACGTGCCCCCTCAAAATACCTGCAAGCTCATTTAATGTGCCTTGTTAAATCCAACTACCAACTTGTTTCTTAACTTGGACTGGCCATGTTTTGAAACTGCTCCTATAGGTTATCATACTGGAATTGAAAATAAACACCATTCTTTCACTGAAGAATTTTCTACAGAACAGAAATCAGCAAACAAAATAATTGAGAGCTGCTGAAGTTCTTTTTTGTTACATAGGTTTTCTCTCCTTAAATAAATTCCATAGAAGTCTCTGCAACAACTTCCACAATTTCCCTTTTTTTTAGGAAGAAGAGCTGAAGAAAGCCATTTTGGTGGTGTTTGCAAATAAACAGGACATGGAACAGGCCATGACTCCCACAGAAATGGCAAATGCCCTTGGCTTACCAGCTTTGAAGGACCGAAAATGGCAGATATTCAAAACCTCTGCAACTAAAGGCACAGGGCTTGATGAAGCAATGGAATGGTGAGTACCAGTCTAGTTATGCTTCATTCATATGCTTAATTTTACACATTTGGGGGGATTTTTTTATAAGACTAGATTTGTGGATAGTCTGACATAAAAGTCCACAATAGAAGAATGACTGGTTTTCTGCTGAAAGTATTTTAGCAGAATTGAAATGATTTTTCAGTAAACTTATTTAACCTTTTTCCTAGGTTGGTGGAGGCCTTGAAGAGCAGGCAGTGATACAAAACTGACCAGTGCAAGGAAGTGTCAGCTATAGCCAGTATCCTCCTTTCTGCAGTTGAGTATTTTCAGGCCACAGATACTTGTAAATAGGACAGATTGGAATTTGACTTCTGTAATGTGGATGCCTCTCTTCAGCTGTAAAACTGAAATAAGTGAATGTGCACATTATGATACTCCATTTCTTTCTTAAGAATGTACTTATGTTAATTTGTATGAAAGTCTTACTGGCTGAGAAAGTTGGTGGGTTTTTTGTCATCCCCTCTCCCTTTGGTGGTTTTGGTGGCCAGCATACTGCTGTAGATAGAACACTAATAAAATTTGGAGCTGTCAGCTATACCCAGGCATGTGTTGCTTGCTAGAGGCTGCTTGCTTGCTGCTTGCTTTAAAGAAACAAGTCCAAGTTCTGCCACTTCGAGCAGCCACATAGCTCAACACCAGCAGAGGTTCCCTTAAGCTGGTATTGTTCTACTTGGTAACCCTTCAGTGCAGACACACTGTTACAGTGAAGTACAGGCAAGAGAGCATAAGTAGTGCACCTCTGGCTGCCAGCACGGCATTCAGTGGGTGTCTGAAAGGAAAATCAAGTGTCTTCAGCACACACTACTGTCCTGATGTGCCAGGGTAGTAACTTGAATTTAACTTCTACCTTCATGAGCTGTTGTTCCTGCACTCTTATCTTAGCCAGAAGTGACAGGTAAGTAGCTCAGTATAGCTGCAGAAACTGAAGGCCAAATCAAAGTCAGGAGGCAGACTTTTCTCTCCAGGACCAGTGTGTTCACAGGCAGGAATGCAGTCTTCACAGAACCACTCTTCATTCTCAAAAATGAAGTAAAATTTAATATAAAATATCATAGTTGCTGCCTATTCACCTGTACATACTCCGGTAAATGTACAAGTTTGGGAAAAATTTAGAAGTTTTTATTTAAGATCTTTGATGAAAAAGGACATAAGAAAATACTAATAAATACAACTGAAATGTGCAAGTACTTTTTAAAACAGTAATTAGTTCTTTAGCTTGATATTACTTTTCATAAATTAATCCTCCAGGAAGGAAAAGCCTTTTCATTCCACCATTGCCAAATCTTTCAGTGCATGACTTCGATGTCGTTTGGCCTTGTACATAGGGCGCAGGGATTCTATTTTTCTCTTCCTGGTTTCTGCTTTATTCTTGTGTCTCTTCAGCTTCCTCCTTGCAGCAATGTCAGGATTTGCTACAGTCTAAGGAAAAATAGTGCATTGTTAGTTCATTGACAACTAACAGCAGTCTCTGTTAAACATCATGAACTGCTTAAGAAACTGGTGGCTGCTAAGACAATGCATGGGTGTTGTTGGGTTCCTCAAAACTGAGGGTATTCGGGCTGCTTTGCCCTTCAAGTAAGCAGGAAACCATCCCTGTCAGCCAGAACCTGCATAAGTGGCTGATCATACACAGCTTCTTCCAAGTTTTGTAAAAGAACTGATGAAACTGTCCTAATTAAGGATTAAGTTCTTCTTCAAACTCCCCTTCCTGGGTAGCTCTCAAGCCTATTTCTTTTTCTCTCAACAGAAAGTGGAATCTTACCTGCAAAGCTCTCTGCTTTTTCCTCATTGCTCTTTTCTGGTTGGCCTGTTTCTGCACAGAAGAAAAGGCCAGAGAAAAGGCCTCCAGCCCCACTAACTTCTTAAGAAGTTCTATGATTTCTTGGGAAAGGTTCTTCAGTGTTGGATCTGTTAAAACAAAATTGACTTACTTTATCTTTTCAGCATATAGAACAAAAGCCAAGAGCACAATATGGATTCCTCTTTCTTTAATAAAGGATAGCTGCACTGATAAACCTTGCCCAAACTGGCACCTGTTTGAAATCTGCTGGTGCTTCACCAGCTTTCCCAGAGAGTGGCTTTTCAACCAGCAGACAAAAAAATGCTTCTGAGAGGCAGGAATTTTTTTAGAAGGGTCAAGTCATCCCAAAGGTAATTACAAGTGGCTTTCTATATATAGCCACTAGGCTTCTAGTGAAATAGGTTTTGTTAGAAATAAAGATGATTCCAGCCTTGTTAGTCAGCATCCTTGGTAAGCAAAACAAGGGCTGGCTTAATTGTTGGAATCACTTGTTAATGGCAATATATTAACTACAATCACCGAGGGGGAAAAAAGATACTGGGGGTGAAAAAAGGCTACAAAAAGGTGCTAAGGGAAAATTGAGAGCACGGCAAATACTTCCCTTGGTCTCTCAAACAGTTCTTCCAAGATCCTCTTGGCAAGGACTCTTAAGTCTTGCCACCATGAGCCCACCTTTGAGTACTGCACTTTTCCCTCTACACCACATGCTCAAGCTTTACCCACTTGGACACAGGAGCATGCCTAACTTCATTCCAGTCTTTGAATATGCAGGTTTCTATTTCAGCTGGCATACACTCTGCTCCCTTCCTGGTATTTTGATTAGACAGCAAACAGGTGAAATTCACCGATTACAGTATCAATGCCTCAACAGACAAAAGGAATGGCACATAGTGTTTGTACTGGGGCATAGCTGTGATGCACATTCCTCTTTGTGAGGGAAATCCCTTACCTTGCTCTGCATAGTTGCTGTTCAGCTCCCTGTACAGAGGGGTGAGAATTGTTGGAAGGTAGGGCTTGATCCTGTCTTGCCCCAAATCCACCGAGATTGCTCCCAAGAACTTAAAGATGCAACTTCTCTGAAAAGAAGTGTGTGGGACATGAAGTAAGGAAAGCTGGAAGGAAACTTCCTAACTGAAGTGCTATCAGAGGGCCATGCATCACTGTTCAACACAGCAGGTGTTGTTTTAGACACCTGAGTCACAAACTCACTGCTGTTTCAAAGTCTTAATGCATCCAAATACAGCCTTTAGAGAGACAAAACCCCTGTTGTGTGAGCTGGGAATGGGTTGGCAGCTGTTGACACTTTGAAGTACAGGCTTGTTCTCACTGTCCTCAACTGAGGCAGCTGAAGACATGAAAGTTAAACCTAACTGCACCATGGGCAATCACAGTGCTTTTTGTGATGCTCTCCCACACATCCCCTTCCCTTCTCCTAACAAGTTAATCCATACTGCCATTCCCCTGCCTGCGTGAGCCTAGCACTCTTGGGCACTGCTCTGTCCCTTTCAGCTTGGTGCCTTGGGGTTTACCACTCTTCCAGCTCCCAGGAAGCTGGAAGCATCAGCAAGAACCAGACTGGCCCAAGCCTTTCCTGAGAACCCCAAAATGAAAGGCTTGTTTCTTTAGCACCTTGCTTCAGTGCCAGCTCACAGCACCCTCTGCACCTTGTCCCCTGAAAGCAAAGAGCCAGAGCAACACCGTCCTGTAGAAGTGCCCACCTCATCAAAAGCAGTGGGACTAACACTGTTCTTACCTTTAAAGGGACCTTAGGGGAATATGCTGCTTCTCTCTTCACCATGACAGAGAGCTTCTTTATTAACCACAGCAGTGTGGCTGGCTGGCCTTTCTCTTGTGTGTCCTCTCTTTCTTCCCCTCCTTGAGCAGAAGTATCTCTCTCATCCTCTGAGACCTCCCGCTCTTCCACTTCACTCCTGAGTTCTCCATCTGTCTCTTTACCTTCTTCTGAGGCAGGGGCTAGCAAGTAAACAACTTTGGCCACAAAAAGTAAATTCTTTATAACCTGAAGTGTGGAAACAGAGCAGTCAGTCACCGTGGGTTACCTCTGTAAGCACCAGAACATGTTAAGAGCCAAGAATTGATCTGACAGAGGAACTTGCCAACCCAGGAGTCTGCAATGGCAGAGACCCCAGTCCTGCCCTGCATAGTGCTCCCCCTTTCTGTCCCTGTCGCCCCTCAGTAGGCTGACACCACAGTGGAGACTTCCTGAGCCCCCAAGAGGCTCACAGCTGCTCAGATGCTGTGAGCAGAGCAGCTAGCCCTGAACCACCTTGCGAGACACCATGTCATCTGCCCTGAGCCACCACCACCAGACAGCCTCAGTGCTGTCCTGACTGGGACACAACATCCCTCAAGTGCCAGGGCCTGCTCTGTGCCCTCCTCTGCAGCCCCAGACAGGCTCCTGCCCTTACCTGCTCACTCAGAGACATGTCCAGGAACTTGGACTGCAGCTGATGGCAGAATGCAAAGGCGAGTTCCTTCATCTAGGGAAACAAAAAGGAAAAAGGAATGACTCCATTGAAGGGAGCTGATAGCAGAAACTCAAAGCAGTATTTTACAGTCACCAAAGGCAGTTCCCAGAGAAGACCAAAGGATCAGCTCAACAGAACTTCTGCCTGCATTTTACAATCTAAAAGGGTTTTTTTGTGCTGCTGAGAGTAAGACCCCTGAGAAGTTCCCTCCCAGCAGCAGAGACACCTCCTCAAATGCTTTAAGTGATGAGGATTAGACAGCAGACAAGTGACTAAAAGAGAAACGTGCATGCCTAACTATGAACTATTTTTATGTCCCAGTCAGGGAATAGGCATGAGCAGAGTGAAGGAGTAGTACAGACATCATTACCTTTTTATCCAGTTCAGCAGTCAAGAAGACTGTGGATGCAGACAGCTCTGCTGGTGTCCTTTTTCTCTTCCCTGACCTTCTTTCCTTCCATTTGTTGACAAGATCTTCTGGGTTATAAGATGCAAATAACAAACCAAAGATCTCAGTGGCTGTCAGCCAGACCCAGCTATGAGGATACCACAGGTGAGACTGGACATGATCTGGGGGGAAGAAAAAATCCTCTTTCAGCAAAGGAGGTGGTCCATGGAGAGCAAAAATAGAATCAGCAATAAACACTCCCAACAATTACAACAGAATATGCTGCAATAAAAAAGTGAATGAAATGAACTGTGCTCATCTGCTCAGAATTCTAGCAACTCAATCCTGCCAAAGCAGAGAGCAGCAAAAACCTACAGGTAGCCAATGTCTCCACAGTGATCAGGAAAGTCATGTTTCTGCAAAACTGTGGTCCCCTCAGAGACTCAGTACCAAAGCTCATCGGCTCATGATGTCTGAGGACAGGCTGCTGTGAGAACTGTGTCAGGTGGCCCTGCTGCTGATGGTCAAATCAAACCCGTGGAGAGAGGCCAAGGATGCTTCAGAGAAGAAACGGAGCTGCCCTCTTGTCTCACCTTTGTCCAAGCTACCCATCACCAAAATCCAGGATAACAATGGTTATCTGCTATCTCACTAAAGGCATCTGGCAGGCTGGACTCTTCAAAGTCACTGAACAGCCATATCAGGTCATCTGATTGCAGCAAATAAAGCAGTTAGAATAAGGACAACAAAATGCCAATAAACCAGCCTGATATTGTATAATCTCAAACACAGGGAAATTGCTTGAATCAAGTAACTTCCAGGTCTTCACATCCTGACAGACACACAGTATTTAGAGCACTACTACCATGTGTCATAATTTCCTGGCTGGTATGTAAGATTAAGGAAATCTCCTTAGAAGAGCTCAGTGTTTTCATCCAAGTGAATGTAATTATGGTGGAACATGCAATAGTTTCCAACTATTTACTCTGGGGGTAATAGAAACTACTTCCCAGCAACTAAGACAGAGGGTGTGTTGTTTTCATCAACGATGTAACCTTTCCCATTAGCAACTTCTCCTTCATTGCCCAGTAACTGCTGTGTGGTAGCATTTTGCAGAATGGAAACCTTGTATAATAAAGTTCAATCATTTATATTAGCCTGCAAAAAACCACAAGGCACACAAAGAATCTTTGATGTAGCACAGCTGTAATAATTCCTTAATGATACTTACTCCAGATACTGCTCACAACATCATTGTTCTTGGTTAATTGAATCAAGTTGCACTCTGTGATTAGCTTTTTTACCAGCACAAGAAAGCTGAATAGCAGTCTATCTGCAGCCTTCTCCTCTTCCTCTTCAGTTATCTAATAAAATCAGCAAGTCAAGAAAGATACTTATGAGAATCTGAGGACAGTGCTGATTAATCCTCACTAGGTAAATTTCAGATCAACCATTCAGAAAACCAGAAGACTGACTTGTACCCAATTCCCAAAATAAACAGAACAGAAGCACCTCCATTGAAGCAGTTCCTCTGGAGACAATCTCTGCAGGAGATTGTATTAGAATCATTCTTCTTCTTTTTCATACAGACATTACCATAACAAACTGCTGGGTTTCTAAATGCAAGCAGTTACACACATTATGTCTGTGCATGTATTTATGTGGATTTGATTCTCATCATTAGAGCCCAGCTGAGTGCAGATTTGCCTGAATCACCTGGGAAGCCCTGAATTGTTATGACAACACTGTGTATGCTGCTTGAGGGCCTCACCCTGCCTGCAAAAACCAGCTGGCTTGATATAACTTGTCAGTACGTGTCACAGCAGAGGGTGTGATTACACCAAATTTCTCCTCACTGCAGGTATTTTATTTTCATCTCTTGCCAATTTACAGATCCTGAGGTTCTTTTCTCTCTTGTTCAAGGGCAGAATGCTGAACATTAATAACATTCATGGCCACTTCCCAGGCACAGCGACTGGGATCCCTTTGAGACTATCACATGCCAAGCAGAATCTGGGGCACCCTTGTTATTCTGAGTTAATCATGTGCACTAAAAAGATTTTCCATACACCAAAATCATGATCTGAAGTACAGGAAGGGAACCCCCTTGAAAGTTAAAGCTGTAGATAACACTAGCAGACAGTCACAAGCCATGTACTCCTGACGTGGAATGCTTGCACAAATCTGCAGCTAGCTGATGCTTTAGCTTTTATATTTTCAGATTCTGTGCTACTTAGGGATGAAGCCTCGTACTGGTCTCTAGGGAGCAGTTAGACAAAACAAATCTATTTCTGCTGGAAGACTAAGGACAGCTTTCAGCTTAAAAACACAAACAACGATGGAAAGAGGAATGGAACAAGAAGGATGGGACCTCCTGGCCTGGAGCTGTAATTGGACAATTGGACCCCAATATGCAAATAGACCTAAACTTATAAAATGGCAAAATCTCGTGACTGTGGGGCCATCTTTGTTACCACCTGCAGCCGACCCTGGGTGCAGCCTTGTGTAGGCTTCTGTAATGCCCAGGGTAGATCCTGGAGACCTTTTAATAAATCCTGATTTTATTCTCTAGTTTTGCCTAGCCTCTGTTTCAAGTTAGCCTTCCCAAGGCAACATAGCAGACACATTTCCTACATTGCAAGGACCAATATATCTGCTGGTGACACTGTATGGGTGCAGGTTCAGGCCAGGTGGCTTTGCAAAGTTTCTTTTCCCCTTGTGCTGTGACACATGACATCAAATTTGGGCTTACAGACAAAAAAATATAGTTCTAGGTCAGCGAGGTCCTCTTCAGAACAAATGTGTGTTGTTTTGTGTCTTTCCTCAACAGTCCTGAACAGTAAGCCCAACTGTTAAATCTCTCCTACACTTCTTCCCTTTTTCCATTTATTTAATTCTCTTTCCTCAAGCTTCATGCATGGAGAAAAATTACTTACATTTTCAAATTTACTTGGGTTGATTTCTTTTTCAATCAAAGTGAGGACTGCTGCAAGCCGCCGTTCAAACATTACTCCGTCCACTTCAACAAACAAACCACATGCCTGGGCAGCCAATCTCCTGTGTGAGCTCTGACACACAAAAAATAATGCCCCTTGTTAACTCTTATAATCAAATCCAGCAGCTCTCAAGTGGAGGAGCTGGTAGCAACCCTTACTTTCTGCCTGTAGCAACAGCTGCTATTAACAGAAGCCAGTTTTCAGAGTATACTGAAAAAGGAGATGCTGCCAGTGAGGTGTAAAAGCGTCTGGCAGCACAAGTTATTCCTGGGAATGCACCCTAAAACTGAATGCCAGAAGACTTTTTCCAGCCCAGTTCCCAACTGCAGAGATCTGGAAGCTACTTTGCAACGCTTCACAATGCAACAGGCAGCTTACAGTTACAAACCAAAACTGAACATATTAGGATGGAAACCATGAAGTGTTGAAGAATGCTAACTCTACTAGCGTAGAGGGACAGAATCTGGGTTCAGCTGGACGACAGCTTACCACCCAAGCACTCAGATCAAAACAGCAGATCTGGAAGACCAGGTATGCTGCCTTTCAGTTGCCAGCAACAGAATGAAGCATATCTGAGATAAAGTCAGCACAAAATGATGGGATCAGAAGAGCTTTAAGGAATTTGCTCAAACCTCTAATTTGAGCAAAGACTACACTGAAATACCTGAGCCAAAAGTGGAACTGTTAGAAAGCCGCACAATGCAGCTGGAAAGAGTCTGTAGGCTGACCTACAGCATCAGCAGGTCCCTATATTTGTGCAGCTTTGTGAAGCTGTACCATTTCTTGCTCTCTAAGTCATGAACAACTAATCCACCAACCCACCAGATGTGGTACCAGCAATCTCTCACTTGCCCTAATCTTACTCAGCCCTCCAACAGAGTTCAGACCTGGTCAGTGAAAAGACCAAAGAGTACCTTTTTGCTGTGAAACCACTCTGTGACCAGTGAAAACATCAGATCTTGTTTTTCATTGCTGATCTTACGGAGAAGAGATTTACATGTCAAAGCCGCCATCTTTTTGCATTTGGCTGAGTCATCATTTATCATCATCATACAAAGAGAAAGAAAAAACAGCCCACAGTATTTGTGCAGGAGATCCTAGAAAGACACAACCATTATCAACCACAAATACCCAAGGAGCTTCCAGCATTTAAAGAGAAAAACAGGGGTGTTTGCTGCACTGTATTCAGGAGCAGTGTTAGCCCTGTGTGGGCTTCATGTCAGTTGAACTGCTAAAATGGGATGACCTTGTTGTTGGAGCATACAGAGACTGTACAGCAGCCCCAGCCCTGCTCTGACTCTGACTTGCTATCATATCCCTGGGTCAGCAAAGTGAGTGTGAAACCTCAAAGGGCATTTTCATGCCCAACTCTCACTGAAATAGGCTTAAGTCTTCATCATAGCAGCAATCACCCAAATGCCCTTCTCTCAGAGATTGCAGCTCTTTGCCATTTTGAAGAGTTCCCAGGAACCAATGTGAAATATTAAATCATCAGGCACAGTCAACACACCAGTTCAGTCAACAATCTCTCATGAATATTGAAAAACCCTTACAGTGAGAAAACTCTAGACTTCACTTTCTATTCCTACTCCATTTCCTAAACTGATTGTGTTTCTTCCTGGCATAAATCACGATTGAGTTTACTCAAACTCCAGCTGACACAGCTTTATTTTACTTCCAAACAGAGCACATTAGGCAAAGAAGTATTGCAGACTTTTCAGCATGTCATTTCTCTTTTGGAGCAAAGCAGGTTCTTTGGAGGTAAGTGCATGTTCTGCTGATGATAAGAGATAATAGGAACTAGCAAATGCTTCCAAAAGAAACTGCTCGGAAAATGCGGTTACTGCAAACCACAGTAACTGCTTGATTCTTGGAACATCAGGGAGTGCTCGTTACCTGTGGGAACATGTCAAGAAGGTAGGCAATCATCTCCAGTGCAGACTCCCTCCCAGTTTCATACTCGTACCTTTGAAGAAATAAAGGATTAACTGTTAGGGATGAGTTAATCCTTCTATGAAGTTGCCAACAATTTACTAGAACAACCAATTCCAGAAATGTGCACTGATAGGAATCCTTCTACAACAGCTACCAGACTTGGCCTGATACTGTGGACAAGAGAAGCAGCAGGCCCATCAGCTCTTTCTGTCAGAGAATGAGCACAGGGACACAAACAGGCCATGAAAGGTTCCAGCCCACTTGAACCAGCACAGCCACACTGTGCTGGGAAACCTGGTAAACTGCTGTCACCTTGAGCAACTGAGGGTGAAGCTCAGGAGGAGGTTGGAGGCACAACGCTCCTGCGGAATCAGTAGTGTTGTTTTAACTGTGCCTACAATTGCACTTGAGACACTGCCATGGGATAACAGTCCCCTATAAATGCACCTTCCTTTATTCCTCCTGAATTTTCCACTTCACTTGCGTCCTAGGGTGACTTTATGATGATTCACAACTAGTGGAGGTGGTTAACCACTAAGCAAGTAATAGAACCTTTGTTTACAAACAGATAAAGAATGAAATCACCTGTGAAACAGGGATAAGAATAAAGGATTTGCTTCATCAAACAGCATGTCTTGGGAAAAGAGAAGTGATACAGAAGTAGGAAAATGAATACTTCAGCCATGCCTTCTGCTCACTACAAAGAGCTTTTTGGCACACTAGAGTAATGTTTAAAAACAAAGTCCTGTTCTCACAGAGATGTCAGGAATATAAACTCACTCCAGCTGTGCAAGCATGAAATCCAGATTGGGTTTCAGTTTGTCACCAAGGGGATAATCCAGAATGTATTTTAAGTAAATCTGGAAAGAAAAAACAATAATATAGAGAGGAGTTAAAATAAACACTCAGGTAAGCTTGTAAAAAGGTCATGAAGAAAATTTAGTGATGGAGCAGCAAGTTTATGAGAATCATCCCTTTCATCCCATTCCTATTACACAAAGGGTTAACGACTGCTGCCAAGGTCTGTGCCTAGAACAGGATCAGTTTTTGAAGTACAACTGTGATTTGCACAGGCATCTGTGAAGAGATCCTGCATCCTTCGAAATCCAACCTGTAACTATGAAAGCTGCATTTTGTGTTCCTACTGCACCTGTATCCCCAATGCTTGAGACAAAGTAACCAGTTCTGTCTTTTGGTTGGTTTTACCTTGGAAAAAATGAGGAAGTAGAGGGAAGCAATCATGGATTTGTGGCAAATTCGTTTATCCTGGGGTTTAAAAAAGAGCAAAGCTTAGTTACATAGGCTTAAAAGCCTCCAGATGAGGGACCATGTCACTGCTGCTACGCAGTTCTCCTGTACTGGGCACTGGTGAGGTTGCACCTCAGGTACTGTGCTCAGTTTTGGGCTTCTCACAGCAAAAAAGACATTGAGATGCTGAGCAGCAATGAAGCTGGAGAAGGGGCTGGAGCACAAGTCTTATGAGGAGTGGCTGAGGGAGCTGGTGGTGTTTGCCCTGGAGAAGAGGAAGCTCAGGGGAGACCTTATCACTCTCTACAATGCCTGGAAGGAGGCTGTAGCCAGGTCGGGGTTGGTCTATTTTCCCACGTGACAAGTGACAGGACAAGAGGAAATGGCCTCAAGTTGTGCCAGGGGACATTTAGATTAGATATTAGGAAAAAATTCTGCACTGTAAGAGTGGTCAAGCACTGGAACTGGCTGCCCTGGGAAGTAGTGGACTATTTAAAACAGGCTGGAGGTATTTAAAAGAAGTATAGATGCACTCCTCAGGGACATGGCTTAGTGGTGAATGGGGCAGTGCTGGGTTAAGTGTTAGACTCAATGACCTTAAAAGAACTTTTTAACAGTTCTATGAAGGCACACCAGTCTCATTATAAGCAAGGAGTCTGGGATTCTGCTATGCACTAGTCTCAAGAACTGAAGCCAGATAACAAGGGGAATAAAGATCAGTAAAGAAGGGGAAATGGAGTTCAGGGTTCAGCAGGGCCAAGGCACGTGTCTGTGAGAGCCAGGATGGCCACACTAAGCCCTCTAGCCTGTTAGACAGCTGTAAATAAAGTCAGAGACTCTTCACCAACCTGCCTGCACTGGACTCGCACTGCCTCACTCTGACCCGTGATGGCCAGCTGGGCAACCTTCTGCAGCACATCATCAATTTCAGGGACAATCAGCTTCCTGGATAAAATAGCCTGAAAATGGGAAAGCACAGCTGGAGTCACATCCTTTTGCTTCCACAGTGTGAGATGCAGTACTACAACCTGGACTACACTGGTGGTACCTTAACCTTGACTTTTTCACACACAGACAGAGCAACTCAAAGAAAAAAAAAAAAAAGAAAGATGACTTACACATCCATATCTGTTTCTTTTAGGCAACACAGAATACCTACTCTAATGATCAGAGATGTTGATTCTTTAACAAAAACATACTCAGATCCAAATACATCCTCATATGCACTGTGTATAAAAAAGCCTCCCAAACAATTTTAAACAAGTCAAACAGTAAAGCTTTGTTATTTTTCCTCTTATAACAGAGAGCTTTAACAGCATTCTGTAGCCTGTTCCTGATGTGAGAATGTACAGCCTTTCACCAGGAAGCAGAATCACTGCTACTCCAATGGCTCACAGAACACCCATGACTGTGACACAAAAATACCTTGAGAAGGCCAAAGGCAGTGGCTTGGCGTGATGAATCATAAATGTCTTCTTCAGCAAAGCCAAGCAACACTTGGAGCTGTTTGCTTGTTATCTGACTCTTTGCATTCTTCACAAGTATTGTTACACACTACAAAATCAAATTGCACATTGTCAATACACACGCAGTGCCATAAAATAAAGATCCATGCCAAAGTATGACTTGATTCACACCACTTCAGCTTGAAAAGACAAACTGCTGCTCTAGAACGTGTGGCCAACACTATTCTCATCACATTTTGCTTTCAGATGGCAATTCTGAGACAAAAGTAAACAAGTGAATTGCCCCCTTCCCATGTCTCACTTCTACATGATACTACTACAATGAAGAAAGAAGCCAAACATGTTTCTATAAAGACATTTCTTCAGATCCAAAATGTGCACTTTTAGGGAGCAACTATCTTTAAATTTGTACTTGGGTAAAAATCAGCAAGGCCACATATTCCTCACTAGCTTGTGATCTCCAGACTACCTCTCCAGGGACAGCTGCAGGAGGGATCTGTAGCTGGAAGAGTCTCATTCTAGAAAGTTAATCCTAAAGCAGACATGAGCAGATCTGGGTCTGACTTACTTTGAAACAGCTCACAACCAGGTGGAAATTCTGGCCTTTAGCTATTCCTGTCTTGGCAAACTCTTTCAGCAAGAGGAAAAGCTGCTTGATCAGTGACTCCATATTCATACTGACAGACGGCAAAGGGAACTTTAAAATCCATACCAAGGACTGCAGAGCACCAGTTATCACCTTGAAGAAAGAGCCAAAGGATAGCAATTGGGTACAGTCACACTGGGAGAAGTCTTCTCACTCTTTTACAGACATGATCAGGCTATCTACAGCTGTGGTAAAAGGCAATTAGCTAACAAACCCAACCTTTCTGAAACGGTTCATAGGTAACACAAAGGGTTTCTCAGTTCTAAAAGCACTATCTGCGACTCCAATATTCTCTAACTTTGATTTTACCACGTAAAGATATTAACACAGTATTGTTTTAGTAGATGGCAAGAATGCTTTCTGAAGCAGAGCTGCCTTCAAGACACAGAAAGCCCCACTCCAAGTATCTCACAGAGTATGAGGTATGCCTTCCGCTCTTGGGAAACTCAAAGTTAACAGGTTCTCTAGACTCACTCAAACCAAAAGCTGTCCTGAAAAGCAGCTGTGTCTTTATTTCTACAGTGCTAGGAATAAAGACTTTGGAGTTGAATCAAAAGAAATCACAGTTGTGACAACACTGCTCCCAGCAGCTAGAGATCTCATGAACATCCTCATAGATAGTCTATAAATTCCTTGTATTCCTTGAACATACTCTAGAACTTGCCCACAGTTAAACCTACAACACGGAGCAGAGCATTCAGTCCTCCATCAGCCACAAGCCTTCCTTGGGATTACATGTCCTTAAACAACTTAATCTGCACACCTATTAAAGCAGGTTTGAAAAACTGGTGACTTTCTCTTCTCTTGCAAGTCAACTGCAAGATGACATTTGTGGGCGGGACTCTTGTTAGTACAGCAGACAGACCAGACAGATTTCAGCTCAGAACTGTACCTTGACATCCATAGATTTCAGGCAGTCTATAAGCAGCTGAACAAAAGGGTCTAACATTTCCAAAGCATGTTCCTCAGAAGAATTTACTTTGGATCTCTTCAGGCTCATGTGGAGTAGCTATCATAGAAAAATCAGGACATACATCTCAAAGCCAGCCAAAACACGAAAGAGTCAAGTAAGGTCCCACCACTATTTCAGGTTATAGTAGAATTTATGCCATATCCCACCCAAATATTTCAACAGACTGAGCACTTTTTATAGTTCTCTAAGAGGCTCCACTGGGGCTAAAATATAAGAAGTGAAGTTAAGGCTAATGGCAGTGCTATTAAAACAATATATCCAGAATACTTTCCTTTGCATACTCTTAACAAAATTTTGAATGCAAAGTTTTTTATCTAAAGAGATCTTACCCGAAGTCCTGAATCAACCAGGATATATGTGTTAGTCCTGCTGCTGATTCGTGCTTTCTGCCCTCCTCTTGTGGGAGTGGGCTGGAGCAGCAGGCAGCTCTCTGGTTGCAGCCGAGGATCTGGAGGAGGGGTAGCTTTTTTCCTGAAAAGCAGTGTATGTATAGCAAAGGAAAATATTCAGATATCAACCCTCTCCACAACAATACTGCTGTTGGGAGTAAAAAGAGCTGAACTGTACTCAGCTGCTTCCCACACAGCAAGCAAAAGCAGGTCACAGATGGACCACAATGAAATAAAACCAATTTGAAAGCAGCATGACAGATAGGACTCAGACTTGAGAACCATGCCACTATTCCAGAGATAACACACAATCATTTGTATAACATCCTCACTTTTTCTTAGTGAACAGACCAACTTTGGAAGTTCCTTAAAACAAATACACTTCCTGCCACTGCCCACTGCTCTTCTTTACTGACAGTTACTTCAATTACTGATGGCCTACAAACACTACTCCAAGAAGTCTGCCAACAGCTGTCAGATCTTAGGGAAAGCCAGCCTATGTAACAGCAAATGCAGGACACCCAAACCCAGCTTTGAGCAGTGACACCATCAGATGGAGAGAAAATCTGATGGTTCTCCTCATCTTCTGCCCCAGCAGCAAAGCGATAAAGTGAAAGCCTATGTTTTCTCTTGTTCCTGGCCCCATGGAAATGTTTGCAGCCTGCTTCTAAACACTATCCTTTGTCCCTTGATCCTAACATCCAAATGCACGTTATCAACTCATCAGACAGTGAAAAAGCCTTCCTGAAGGTCCTGAGTACTTGCAAGAATAGACTCCCTTGAGTTCAAAAAATGCCAACTCCCAATACTAAACTTTCTTCTTGCCCTCTGATTGCCCAAATGATTCAGTTACATTGAAAACAAAAGGGGAATGAAAGCAAGGAAACTCATGCATTTGATCAGTTGGATTTGACAACTGCCGTTTCTGCAAGCAAACCAATACCAGACCATCTGAACAACATCCTGGAACTCACTTGGCCTTCTCAGTGAGCAGAGGCAAATTTTCACTGATGAGACCATGACTGAGGAGGAGGAGGGACTCTGCTTTCATGTCTGAGTTGAAGATCAGCCCTGCCATGATGTGATTGAGTGCCTCCTGCACCTTCCGGACTATCTTCAAGCTTGTAGTGCTTTCCAGAGTCTGCAAAGGCAAAACCATGAGAATTTAAGAGGACAGCCTGATGGCAATTATCTGCTATTTGTATTCAGAAATCATGAGAAAAACTAAAACTATTTTTCTCTCATCATGTTGTCATAGTCCCCAGCTCTTTATGTGAACAACATCCCATTGCCTGAGCTCTGCATGAACATCCCTCCCTTCCTCTCCAGCCTCTTGTCAGCCTCCTGTCAGCCTCCAGGCAGTTCACCTATTGCCACCAAGACACACGAGCTGATGAGCAAACCAGGGTTCCCTTCCTGTGTGAGCTTGCACTCTGCTAAAAATCTGCATGTTTGAAAGTGCAATTATTGCACATGGATAGACCCTGGATACGTTTTGTTGACATTCCCTTCAAGCACAAGAGATTAAACCACAGAGCAGCACTTCTAAGCTCCAGAGGAAACAAGAGTGAGCAGAGGGAGAGTGCATGAGAACTCAAAGTAGGATGTTTCCACTCTAGCAGCACTTAAAAGCTTCCCAGAATGTCACTCCCTGCCCTGGACATCAACAGTAAAGGTTCACTTTATGAGTTGGTTGCACACTGCTTTCCCAAAGAAATATGGGAAGCCAAGGCAAGATTCCACATGTGATTTCAAAGTAGCCGTCCAGAGGCTCTAGAATCACCTTACAGAATAGAGAGTGCTCCAAGTTAATAAGAGAGACTCTGGCTGACTTTTCTTACCTCTTTCAGTGGCAGAATAAGTTTTGTCACCTGGCCCCTTCCTATGAACTTTCCAAGAATTTCATAGGAATCATAACTCTTGTTTTTGCGCGCTTCCATGATCTTGGAGACAATTCCCTTCACTTCTTTCTCTTCAGCTACATTCCCAAACAACTCTTGGTTGAAAATCTTTGGAAAACAGACAAGAGAAGTGAATAAGAGAAAAACAGCAGGTTCCTCCAGTAGCAACAGAACACCACCATTTTTCCCCACTCACAGAAAAAGCAATTCACCAGGTTTCCTACAAATCATGCCTATCTTCCTTTGTCAACACAGAATATCCTAGTTTAAGCACACCAGATGAGAACACTGTTCTCACAACCCTCTGTTGTCTTGTGATACAAGGAATGGGACTGCAGTCAGATCAGTACATCCCAATATACTCCATCTGTGGCCAGCTGAGTTCTTGGGCTCCGTGGACTGTACTGAGTAGATGTCTGCTGACTTGCTCAGACATTTAGAGTATAGGAAAACACAGTTAGGTGTCTTAATCTTGAATCCATCCCCTCTCAGGATGCAGGGGTCAGGACACAGTCCCAGAGATACTTGACTTCTCTCTTCTCTTTCTTCTCTTGTAGATTCCCCTCTACAAGGGCAGTACACGCCCAACAGCCTGGTTCGTCACCAATTTAGAGACAACCTACACAAAACCTTCCCCTCACAAAGTTTGTCCAGCACTTCATGCTGCTTTTTCTTTCAGTCTTGAATAGTTTTTACCTCAATCAGGATATCTAAGCAGGGGTCCAAATCACCAGCACTGAGCCTGGTAGTAAGGCCCTTCAGTATCAGGTTCACAGTGAAAGTCAGCACATGGAGCTAGAGAAAAAGAGAACAGATCATGCTTCCAAACTTCTGCACTGACCTGTTTAATCATACTGGATGGGGACACTCCCATACCATAGACATCACAAGTCACACACTGCACTTGAGCTCTCATTATAGGAAAAAAAAAACACTGGGAGGATGAGAATCCAGGTAGTGGCAACAGGAAAAGGTTCCCAGTCCCACCACGTACTGGCAAGAGGGCTGGAATCCCCTCTCTCCCCAGAGCTCTTGCTTATATATTTAGGCTGCTCTAATTGGTGCTTTCACTGTTACAGCAGCTGGAAGCTCATGCTACTCCACTGTGGTAATTCACATGAAAAATGATTCTTAACTTAAACCATGGAAAGAGGAAGGATGAATTAATAGCCGTAGGTCTGGATCTAGGAAGCAAGTCTTCAATTAGCATTACCACACACCATCTGTGCAGTCTCTATGGCAACTCCCCTCAGGCACTGCTTAGCCCTCATGACCTAACTGAAAGGTTTCCTCTAATCTTACCGGAACCAGAAATTCGTCCTTCCCCTTCATACCTCAACTCTTCACTAGGAAAATGGCTTAGATTCTCAGGTCTTTAAGGGTACAGACCCTTATTTGACACTTGGCATGGCATAACAAAAACTGATGTAGGCATTTGCAACAGTATTTACTTGCATTATACCAAGCTATTCTACCAGCACAAAACGATTTCAATAGTAACTTCCCTTTGGATTCTCCTCCCAATACATTAAAATAAGCCTACAGAGAGCAGAAGAGGAAGAATATCAGCATTACCTGGTACCCGTGGATGAGCGCAGACCGCATTTCCTTTAAGATATACAGAAGGTAGTGCACTCCCAACACTTCAGTGATTTTAATGAGGGTGTTACGGGCAATGTCCCGTATTTCCTGAAATCTGTTTCTCAGAAATGTGCAGACTTTCAGTAGTATGCTGGAAACAAAGACAGCTTTGCTCATCTCCAAGCAGAACAGAACTAATTATATTGCCAAGGAGGCTGCTCTTCAGGTCTGTTTGACAACCAAAGCTGTACTCACAGCCAGCCTCACAGAGAGGTTTTATACGCATACACACACTCCTGCTCTCCTTCAAGACATTTTACTGGTTGTCCTTTCTTTCTGTACATTACTCTTTCCCCAGCACAACCCGCCCTGCCTCTGCACCTTGATCCACAGCTCTGCTCTTAGGTAAGGATTTACAGAAGTCAAACGCTGATGTGCAGAGGTGCATGTCACTAGGAATAGCAATTTCCAAATGAAGTATTTTAAGGTCTGTTACAATGCCCCTCTTGACTTCAGCCGTGTACGTAAGCACAGCTTGAGAAAGGTGCCTGCACAATGAACAGCCCCAGTGAGATTTAAGGAGCCCCACTGAGATTTACCTTGGTAGGTTAGCTTCCATCACTTCCTGGGGAAGACACTGCATCATTCTGACCATTGCAAAAGCCAATGGAACACGAACTACCTCATCATCATTCACAACATTGGATTTCACAAGCTTGTGCTCCTCGTCTCTTTTAACCTTTTTAAGAGAGGAAGACACAATGCACTACTAATATACAGAAACAAATCCTGCTTTTTCTCAGCAAACACTAGAAGAGGCCAGTACGGTAGGTCGCTATCCTCCAGTGACTGCAGGAAAAGCCCAGACAGATAAAGGACAGGTGAAACAAATCCCTATGTTTTTAATACAGAAACTAGGCTGGTGCTAGCAAGTGGCTGAGAACTCTTCAAGAGATTGGACAAAGTGAATCATTTCACTAGTGTAGTTTGAGACAGTTCTCAGCAGGGAAGTTGACACCACATCCACACTGACCAGAGGGTCTGTCAGTAATCTCCATGAGCCAGCAAAGGGCATGAAACCTTTTTCGTGCTTTCAGATGGTCTCTCTCCAGTTGCATCTATTTTTTTTAATGTGTTACATTTTCACCGGCTCTGAAGTAGCATCCCAATCCTTAAAGCAGCAGCCTACAAAAGGCCTAGCAAACGTCAACTCCTTACCTTTGCAACAATACACCTGTGCAATTTAGGCAAGATGTTGACTGTAACTGTTTCTTGAATGTGTTTGATCAGACACTGAAGCTCCTCTTTATTTCGGGGCAAGAACGAAACAGGTTTGGGCACTTGTTCAGCATTTTCAGATGGTTCAGCTGCTTGCTCAGGTTCTACTGCCTTCTCAGAGAGATTTTTCCCATTCTTTTCTTCAACTTCCTCCTCTTCCCCTTCACTCTGCTCAAGCTCCATGGCTTCTTCAGCCTCCACCACTGGCTCAAGGTCCATGGCAGCAGCTTCTATCAAGTAATTGCCAAAAATACAGGTAAATACAAGAGAACACAAAACTTGAGTCCTTAATTGAGACTCTTGTGGCAGCTTGGTTCTAGATAAAGCTGCTACCTATCACCAGTGACAGCAAATCAGCAATAAGCATCAGGCTTCTTCTACTGGGTAAAGAAGCTTTGGCTTGCTGGTTTCTGATAACCACCCCTGAGGGCCAGGTTTAAAGCAAAAACTACTCTGTGTCTATACCTCCTAGTCAGCTTAGCAAAGGTCAATGTGCTTAAGTGCAGAGAACTGCCACTCATTTAGAACTGGGGATTTCACAAGACAAGAGGCACCAGCAAGCACAGCAGTGAGATCTCCTCCTCCTTCACCCAAAGGTTCCAACATAGGTAACCACAATAGTGAAGAAGTTGAAGATACGATTTCGTCCCATGAAATGGTGAGGGAAGCAAGGTGAGGACATCTTGGCTGCAGATAACCATGAGAGCAGCCAACATGAAAGATAAAAAGCTCAAGTGTGCCAGCAGCCACATGGCTGGGTGCAGACCTTGAGAAACACAGAGGTTCTGGGCTGTTTTGGCTTATAGATGCCTGGAATGGAGTGGTAATGTGGAGATGATTCCCTACATCTGTCCTGACTTTGTAAACACACAGGAGGAAAATCTGCACTGCTCCTGAGGAGACAAGTCAACACTAGCTTCCAGTATGCCCATTTAAAAAGATGGAGTAGCTGATGTCAAGAGTAAAGCATAAAACTTTGATTAGCTCTATCTGAATAGTATGAGGTAGTGTTTTTGCAAGCAGACACAAAAAGCTCACCTTGGTTGTCAATGGTCACAAGCTGCTTTTCAAGTGTTTTATGGTCGAAGTGAAAGGCTTCCAGCACTGTCTCTAACAATCTGCAGAAGGAAAATGTGAAGAAAGATCAGCCCTCTGCACAAAAAGAAGAGGATGTATATACAAACACAACAAAAAAATCCTACAAGCACTTTTTGGAAAACATCAGATTTAGTGACATTGTACCTTAAGGAGGTTTATCTTGAAAAATCCCAGAAAATAAGAACTGGTTACTTCTCAGCTACATGCATTCTGTGACCTAGCTCACTGTGAAACCTCATAGAGAGTGGTACTGGAGCAATGGAGGTGTCCCAGGAGCAGGGACAGTCTGACAGAACCACTGCCATGCATTCAGTGAGACATGGTGTAAGAAAGTAATGACCTGTTAAAATTTCGTAGTTGCAGGCAGCAAGCCATGCCCACTTTCACTTGCCTAAGTCCACCTCAAGTCAGCAATCTCTCTTCTCAGGGAAGAGGTTAAAATCCATGTGATGCTCCTAAAAATACAAAATTGTGCCTAAGCAGTCTTTGGAGAAACCCAGAGCAGCACTGGTCACGGTACCCACCTGACTCCCAGCTTTGTACCAATCTGTCCCGTTTGCAAGATGTGGATGAAATGCTTTAAGTGGTACAAATATGCTGACCATGAAAGATGTCGACAGACAGCTCCAACAGCTTCAACTGAGGCTGTTACCATATTTTCATGCTGCTCAAAAGAGAGAAATTCAGCTGCTGTTAGCATTCACAATGGTCATGTGTCTAAAGCATCCTTTACTCAAAGCAACAAGAGACAGAAGTAACGTCTGTCTAGTGAGGATGCTTGGGATTCAGCATTTTTAGATCTCCCCCTGATCACCAAGTTAAGAAAAAAAAATCACAGTCCATCGAGCAGATCTCCAGACCCACTTCCTCCAAATTTTTCTGCACACATTTAACTTTTCTCACATACTTAAACCTATGGGCTCACTTGTGTTAGGAACTAAGAACAAGAGCCAGTCAAGGCATCCAGCCTTAAACACATGGTACATTGCTGGGCTATGCTGATCAACTATAAACCCATGTAAGACGTGAAATGTGTCTATTTCTTCACCAAAGTTTCAATCAATGCATTTTACTGCCCTCTGGTCAAAGAGCTACTCAGTAACTCTACTGAGGGGCACAGCCTGCACTGCTACAAGGGCTGGGTCCTGTGCCTGAGCTCTAATTGTTTCAGCTTCAGAAGAATATTTCTGACAGTAAACAATTTTGACATTTATTTGCCTTGATAGAAGCAGATCTGCTGTTCTCCTGGTAGTGTGCAGGGAACTGCAGAAGTGTGAAGCCTTGCTTTTCAAAGCCACAGGTGGAAAGTCTGTCCACACAGACGTTACAAGTAATTTCACTGAAAGCGACTAACAAAATGTCACCCTTCAGATTTTAATTACAAAGCTGCTATTGATTTCAGATGTTTTCAGCCAATTCCTGCAGTTTCCCTCTACATCCAGAGCAAACTGTATTTATCCCATCTCTGTTACTAGGCACAGACTACATTCCCACAGTCTACTGTCAAAGAGTAACCAATCTCACAACTAAAGACGACGACAGATGTTTGGAGGCAGAAGGGAAAAAAATAAGAAGCTGATTACAAAAAATAAAGACAAATAAAACCCCAAGTAAATAAGCTAAAACAAAACAAAAAACCCTAACCCAACCAGTTAAGAGATCAACCTTTGAGAAGCAGGACAACTTTAGCAGATATAGGATCGGGCCCCGACTGCTACTGCACTTTGTAAACCCTCTTTCTGCCACCAAAACCAGCACAGCACTTTTGTCTACAATGGATACACTCATTGCACAAACAAATCAGCTGTCTATGTCTGTGGTTAGGTTTTTAAGGCAAATGGTATATAAAAAAGGTGAAAATATTCAAGTGGATGTATTCGATTAAAAGAGTCTACCTTAAGCATTTTTTCACTGAAAATGGCAGTTGTAGCATAAGGCATGATGTAGTTCTGGAGGGATTTAGAAGACAGCACAAGCTTTTCTTCAGTGAGCTGCTTTGCCAGCTTCCTCAGAGCTCGTGCCCTCCTGTGGACCTGAGTCAGACATAGGAGACAGTGAATGAGATGGTACTTGAGTCACAGCATGAGAAAGCACTTCTGAAAATGTCCCAGCTTTAGGTAATGGCTAAATTTCCAAGGCATGCCTTTTTCCTCAAATCTCTGAGCTTTCACTAGCCTTTTGCCTCAACAGATACTCCAAATCAATGGCATTATGGATTCACAATCATAAGACTGTGCTATCTTCAGGTGTTAGACAAAGGAGGCAACAACAAACAGCAGTTGCTGCAATGAGATGCAGCAGAGAAAATGACAAGTTAAAGACTTACAACTTTGCATATAACTACAGATACAGCAAAGACTCTCTCAGATTACTTCTCTGAAAGGAGAAGAAATGTATTTTCATACTGCAAGAAAAAACAAGAGACGACATTTTGTGTAACATTTATATTGCCAAGGTTTGAGAATGGGAAGGGGTTGCAGAGCCTCCAGACTGAGAGCCGCAGGGAGCAGGCCAAGAAAAACCGAGACCCATGCCTATGTCAGAGGGATCTTCACAATACTGCTGACTGTGGGCTATCATAAACCCAAGACATTTCGAGACAGAAACATGACTTTGATTCTCAATCACTCCTGATGATGTCCACATCCCTCTTTTTTGTAAAGGTATCTAATGGCACAGGTTCAATTTCTCTGCTGACAATACACAGATGCTTTGCAAAACATACCCTCACAGTAAGATGGCAGGCGAGGAGAGAAACATTAAGAAATGCCTGCTGTCTTTTACCTGCATGTGCTTCATGTTTTCAAAGAAGTCCATGTCAGGATCATGGCAGTTGGTCAGCTGGACCAAATCCTGGAATTCGGGATTTGTTGGGAACGTCTGAATGAGGCTGGAAAGCAGTGATGTGTAGTCCTGCTGGATGCTCTACAAATAGCAAGCAGTGAATGTTAAGTATCTCTTGGAGAGGCTGCTACATACTCCTGAGAACAGCAGTGCTGTCATTTACAAGTGTTTCAGTCAAACGTCCTAATGCTTGGTAACAACAAATGCACCTATTATGGACCGCATATAAATGAAAGCCTCATCTCCAAAGAACGAGTTATAACAAAGAAAAGCCATAGAGAAAAGAACAGCAGCAGAGAAACACAGGTAATTTCTATAATTTTTTAGAATTTTGTAAGGTTTCAAATGAAGGGTAAGTTTATAGTGGGGACCTGCACTTCTTATCCCAGTAGGGGACTTTGAGAACTCACCCAAAAAATGCCTCATACCCTGAAGATAGCAGGAAATGTGTGATCAGATACCACTGCCTTACCTCAGTCTTACTCTTCAGACCCCTTCTCACGGACTCCAGCAGAGTGTGATGGATTAGCTCCTTGTACTCATCTTCTGTGTGGCTGATTTCTGCCAGTCGGTGGATCAAGCTGGTCAAGCAAAGGCTTGCGTTGTCACTAAGAGCCATATCCCCGAGCTGAGTGGATGAAGAAACAGCACCACATGAATCTGGCTATGACACCTTTTTCTTCCCAAAAGCCTGGACAGATCAGTACCACTGGACACAACATAATGAGTCCTGTAGAGACTCAGAAACTCTTAAGAGCTTTCCCATAGAAGTTCTAGTCCCAAATTAATGCCCACCCTCCCATCAGGCAAAAACCTTTTAGATTTACCAGCAGGCCCACACAACCAGAATATGCTACAACAAATAGAAAATCAACCTTTCAAGCCTGTAATGTGCCTTTTATCCAGTACAAATGACCAAACAGTTCCAGGGCTCACTGACAGAAAGTTGTGCTGCACTGTATTTTCCTTTTGGGACACACAGATGTAAAGATAAACAGACAAAACTTCAAAAATGTGTTTGTACAAATACCTAAAGATACTTTCTGAGTGTTACGTGGTGCCATAAATCAGCCAGTGGAAGTAAGTTGAAAGTTAGATTCATCATGGACATATGGTGCATACAGCAAAAGAAGGAATATTCAGCCAACCTGGATAGTATAGAAGCAGTTGTGCATAACAGGGATGAGGAAGTCAGTATCCACTGTTTGCATTTCCTTGATGTGGGCTGTGATTGACTGAAATGCTGATAGACGCACATCGAAGTCAATATCATCCAGATGTCGCTGATCAAAGGCATTCACCTAAGACAGAGCAACAAGTCG
Source organism: Acrocephalus scirpaceus scirpaceus (assembly GCA_910950805.1). Lineage (NCBI taxonomy): Eukaryota > Metazoa > Chordata > Aves > Passeriformes > Sylviidae > Acrocephalus > Acrocephalus scirpaceus. The sequence continues at coordinate 47,640,820 of OU383777.1, read as the reverse complement.
TTAATGAAAAGTGACAGAAACGTGATCATACCATACTGGGCGAAAAAGGGAGCAGAGAAACAGTGCATACCTTAACAACATCAGTAATATACTTCAACTTAGTGTCCAAGTCAGATAAAGTCTAAAAAGAAACATAAAAACCCAGTTAACTCTTATAGTTGTTAAAAACTTGGATAACTCAAGACTTACCACTTGAGACAAAAAATAAATAAAGCAGCAGCAATAGTCTTTCTCCTGTTAGAACTTCTCTAAGATCCTTACTTATGTAAGTTGGAGGATACGTGTTTTAAGTTCCTAAGTATCTGCACTGAATGTTTCCTGTGTTTTACTGCTAAGAAGTTATGTAAGTCACTTCAAAGTAATGCAGAACAGCCTGCTATAAACTGTGAGAGAATACAAATCCATTCTTATTTCATCAACATGCAGGATTTGTTGCAGTTTAGGTGCTTTACTTGGCTTCTCTTACACTGAAGATCCCTGGTGAGGCTCCCATCAACCAGACTGTAAGCCAAAACTCTTACAAATCTTTGTGCAGCTCATTAATTTCTATCACATAGAATTCTGTTATTTTCACTTCATACAAGAAGTAGATTTAAAAGGTTTGTAAAGTCACGTACAAAGATAAATACTGCTACTACTTTGTTCTTGATCTCTTAGAACAAATTAAAAAAAAAGCATAGAAAAATGTAGAAATGCAATACCTGAAATACCAAGCACAACTTATTTCGAGACAGTTTGTTCTGTATGACAGAAAAAAGCTTTGCCAGTGGTTTGAGAAAGCTTGTAGGGTTCAAGCAATGCTTCAGCAAATTCTGTACTGTCTCCAGAATGTCAATTTGTGTACCCTGAAAGAGACAAATAATTCTCAATAAGTATTGAAACCTCACAAGATTATTTCATTTCCTTGGGACATATTTCAAGATGTGAAGGGAACACTGCTGTTCTTTATTCAGATTAGAGATACTGAAGGAGAATAAAGAATTAGAAGGACACAATGCAATCATCAAATCTTTCAGAAGTACTTGCAACCTTTCAATTAGAAACAATACAGTGTTAGGACATGTCTGTCAGCATGATAGAGACATCTTTTATGTGTCTTTCCCCATGACTCAAAGGTCAGGAGAACTAACAGAGCTTTAAAAAGTAGTCCTTTTTTAATATGTGAGATGAACATTAACAGCACCATATACTTCACTGAATCACAGAATGGGTCAGGTTGGAAAGGATCATGGGGTGTCAATTGGTCCAACATCCCTGCTCAGGCAGGGTCATCCCAGAGCACATGTGTCCTAGGTTACAATGTAAATTGTGCCCAAAGTATGTATTCTATCCCTATGAGCCTTGGAGCCAAGGTGGGGCAGTGTTTTCCTTATCTTCTGTTAACGAGCCTAACAATGCCTTGCCACATGACTCATAGATAACTCCCTCTGGGAGTTATCTCTGTTTAATGGGCCAACAAGGACCCACTGCATGACTCATAGAATGAGATCACCCATTGTGAGATGCTCCACCCAGGGGGAGGAGCCAAGCATTCCCACCTGGATAAATCCAGGGTTTGGGACAGCACAGTCAGCTTTTACCCACTGGACTCCCAGAGGAGACAAGAGCTACCAGACGTTTCTACAGGAATCACTGCTTTGACAAGACCATCTCATCTGGAATGCCACTACCACCCTAACAGGGTGTCAGGTTGTATTCTGACTCTGTCAGTGTTTTTTTTGTACTATTATTTTTATTTTATTTTACTTTCTTTTTATTTCTTTTCTTTTCCTCTTATTAAATTGTGTTTCTGACTTGGAGTCTTTCACTGGTTTTGCTTTCAAACCAGCACAACATGGCACAGGATTGCATCCAGACAGGTCTTAAGTCTCTCCAATGAGGGAGACTCCACAGACTCTCTGGGCAATGTGACCCAGTGCCCAGTTACTGCACAGTAAAGAAGCTCTTGTATGATTTCTCTCAACAGAAATCACATGTGGTGGACTCCTAATGATTCAGATTTAAAACCCCAAAGTCGTACTGTATATGGTTTGCCTTTGCCTTTCATCCTGCAGCAGACTAATGCAGCACTGCCAAGTACACCACATGTACTACATACTCAACCATATGTATTTACACTGCTGTCCAGATGCTGTGGCTTTGGCTTTAGGGTGCATAAAATCCACAGTGAGGATTGACTACAGTGATGAAGAAAGTAAAAACTCCGTTATAACTTCTGCAGACCTTCCCCATGAAAATGGGGAACAGAATCAGTCTGGGCACTGGCACCTCTGGCTGAGTAGGGCACATCAACAAGCAGTGGCACCATGTTCTGAGCAGACCACAAATATACAAAGACTTGACTGCAGGCTAAAAATGAGAAATGGCATGCAGTCAAAAAGACTTTTAACTGTATATTAAATGAACAAATATACTTTATTAAAAGAAAAATATGTGCTTAGCAGAGGGGAGGAAATAATTTTTACCTACCTGCTCCATGTTACTCTGATAAAGGAAAGGGAGGAGAAGGCTCACAAGGACTGAATTCTGGCTCTTTTCTTGTATAAATTTGCTGATTCTGCAAAATTGGACAGGGTAATTTACTCTTTGATATCATTTCAATCACCAGTACAGAGCAAAGAAGTCTGTCAGCAATAGTGTCATTTCACAAGGCTTTGTGAGCCTATCCAGGCTAATGGAGTGTACCTACCAAATTCACAGTCTCAGCCAACGCATTCAGTTCCACATGACTGCAGGCATTTCTGCACTTTTTTCTACCCTCAAGAGACATTAGGTTTGAGTACCAGCAACTAAACCACCTAGAATCAACTTCTGAAAACTTATCACCTCAGCAACTTGCAAGGTCAACAACAGATCCAGGTATTTACAACTGTTGTAAATTTAAAAAGTTTGAGGCACAGTGTTTTTTTATTTGGAAACTATTACAATAAGCCTCTTTCTTCCTCCTTCCTTCCAGCTTTTAAACTGTTTCAGGCTCTAAGAATTACTTACTTGGAAAGTATACTCAGCTCTTTGCTGACTTGAGCTCTGTACTTCTTCTTTTTCACCTTCTCCACATTTAACATTGTTTTGCTGAAGTACTGAAGTATGGCAGGAACATGAGGCAGGACTAACCGGCAACCTAGGCTGAGAGGCTCTGTAAGAGATACAACAATTAGCAACAAACTCTGCTGCAAGAAATATGTGGGAGATCCAACTCTATACAAAGGGGAAATTAGGATAAAGGAGGCTTCATTAGTGGAAGAGTAAGTAAATAGGAGCTATGAACATGCAGGGCAACTGGTGGCTGGAAAGAAACACCAGCACTTGCTGAGACCAAGTCTAACATGTCTGAGATGGGATCAAAAAAAGCACACACCACTCTCCTCACAGATTTCAGAAATAGCCCTTGTAAGTGTTGGCTTATCAGAAGGTACCAAGGACATTCCTCAAAAGTAGAAACATTTCCTAAAATGACTGGAGCATTTGTAGATGTGGATTTTCTTTATTCCACCACTAACCTCTTGTGTAAAATCAAAGCTGCCATAGCAAAGGCACATGCTCCTTTCCACTAGGCTTTGAGTGTCGAAACGCAAACTCTTGGCAGGTTAAAGATGTCTCCAAAGCACCAAACACAGCACACTACTGTTCTGTCTACTAACTCTCAGAGATGTCAGGTCTTTCAGGGAGCACAGACTAAACATCAAAGTGACATAGGATCATAAGCATACAGGAAGGGAGCCTTTATATAAAACGTGCTGTTAGGCACAGAGCCAAGTCAGCAATGTAGTTCTTGAACTTCTATCAGTCAAAGCTTCACAGACAGAACAGGTTAGTATTTCCCTCTTCATAAGGAATCTCTCCATGCTCAGGACCCTGACATTCAAATGTGGATCTTATCAGTCATCAAGCAAGCAGGACTTTACAGTTCTTGAGCACAACAAGGCAAATCTGTACATTGATGTTTCCATCTCTGCTGGGAGGTCCTGTTCCCCAGTATTCTTAGCCAGTGTGGACAACCTCATCATAATCTAACACCTCCATCTAAAGCACCCAACAGATCTCTCAGAACTCTCAGTCAGGCATACCTTTTGTCACATCTCCAGTGGCCATGACAACACAGTCAGTCACGCTCAAACTGGAAACCTGCTCTGTGGGTTCAAAATCTGGGCTGTTGAGAAGGCTATCAGCAATGTCCATCACAAGGTTGGATGTGGCCTCAGACAGATTCTTGGCTGACAGCACACCAAACACATTTGTCAGTATATCACTCTCTGGATGCTCTGGCTGCTGCTTGGCCAGCAAAGGGAAATACCTGAGAGAAAGATTATAAAAAGGTTCACTGAAAATCAGGTTCAGAATTTTCAGCTTATAAGTCTTTTGTACGAGAAATCACACAAAAAGTAATGACTGTCCTCCACTTCAACCAAGAAAAAAGCGCACAAAAACCAGAACAACAGCGTCATGAAAAATACAATGAATGGAGGTTGAGAGGTTATCAAGTCCCTTTTCTAATCCTTTCTCCACAGCCTGAGTCTCCTGTTAGTCTGCTCCTAACTAGTGACCCAACACCATTTTTGACCAAAGTCTGTGAGTCTGTGGAAGAGGCAAAAATCACTCAAGACAGTTGAGCTGGAACTTCTCACAGTGTCTGAACCAAAAAAAGCTCTTTTACAACTTTCAGTAACAGACTCTCAGTCACAAATTCTATGCCGAACTTGCCCATACTCTTTCATAACATAGAAAGAGAATCACAAAAACGTGAATGAAACTATATATTGTAAAACTGACTTTCCACCTCGTAAAACTAAGAAGTCACTGGTCAAGACAGACATATTCTAAGAAGATAGACCTCCTCCTCACCTGTGAGTTAGGTCTGGGCTGCATATGTGCTTAGTTATTAATATATAGAGAAAGCAGTCTTTTAAAAAGTGAGTTCTTGCATAAATTGGAAAGCTTCCCAGTTGTTTGGACTGCTATCAAAAGAATGAGAGTCAAATGGAAAAAGAAAATATGGTTTTGGACACAATTATTCACAGCCTGTTAGTGTGCTATTTTTTGTGTTTTATGTATTCAGAAGTACTTAGGCTTCTTTGCCAGAAAAACACTTACCTGGGGTTCTTACTCCAGGTGTGAATGAGTTTGAGCAGAAAAGTTGGAGAATACTGACTCTCTGAAGCCAATCTGCAGACCTAAAGGAGAGAAAAATCAGACACCAATGCAACGTAAGTAAGTAAAGCCACTTAAAAACCTCATCTCTAACGAAGACCTCACATTCCATAGTTTACCTTTTTTATAAAGTAATTTCCCAACTTCCTCAGTATTTGCCAAATGACTCCTTAGATCATCTCACTCCTGTTTATACAGTATTCCATCTACCATTTTTGCCCTCCTCTTGAAACTAGATTCCCATGACGCCTCCCATTTGCCACAGACTTAGCAACCTCTCTCAGACATACCTGTGAAATCTCAAGCACAGCACCCAAAACTCATTCCTCCCACACTTCCTATGCCCTGACTGCAGCACCTGGTCTGTATCTCCATGGCCTCACTGGAGAGGCTGGAACATTGTATTGCATCCCATGAATGGAATCTCCTAACAGGGCTCTGTGTCCAGAACAACCCCACCCCAGAGGTGCCCAGCCTCAGCCCCACAGAATAGCTGCTGTTCCTTTATGACTGGACACAGGCTAAGGTGACCCAGTGCACCCTCCTCTCTGCTACTCCACAACCCAACAGGCTCCACCCAAGTCACACAGATGGGTTTCCACTGCTGGACTGTTGGCAGGGCACCACTAGTGAACACACAGGCTCCAGTGCATTCAGGGGCAGCAGGCAGAATGGTGCATGTGGGGTTTGGACTAGCTCAGTTTGCTCAAGACCTGAGCATAACAGAAAAGAAGGCAGGTCTGACCATCATAGCCAGGATCTTAGAAATCTTCTTCTCCTGTCCAAAGGCTGGTAATATTATTGCCCTGCATAAAAGAGAGATTTCCTGAATAATATGCAGTGGAGAGTAAACCATTAATCCAATCCTGCAGGAATGCTGCTGTGCAGGCTAACAAGCCTCTGCAGCAAAATCCTGGGCTGTGAACAACAGCAAACTCCAACTGCAGGTTCGACAGGCTTAAAACAATTTGCCCTCTCCATGAGTTTTTACACAGCTCAGTTCTATAGTTTTAAAAAAGGAAAGCATGCAAGTCAAAACTGTTCTTTTGCCAAAACCAAATCTTCATGAAGTTCACCAGAAAAGACTCCAGAGGGAGCTTCTGGATCGTACTACCATCCAAGCTTCAAAACCATCTGCCTTCCTGACATATGTAAGGACAAGAGGTATTCTAACTATTTAGTACATCTTGTTCAGAGTTACTCAGAATTTGCAAACATTTTGCTCTCTGAAAACTTTAATTGCTTTGCTGACTTAAAGCCTGAACTGCTCTGGAACTGCAATAAATGTTCACTGCTTTTCTCACGTAGCACCCTGGCTGTAACAAGATTCCATGGACAAACCAGGAACATGCGTTTCCCTGTTCCTCGGCCCAGTGCAATACAGAACTATATGCACTGCCTGGTACTATTTTATCTACTGTTTGTCCACATAACCATACTACACATCACATATTGTTACTGGTAGAGCAGAGAAACAGTGTAGGAGTAAACAAACACAGTATCTAGAGAAGCAGCTCTATGGTTTCACAGACTGTACCAGTGCTCTTCAACAGCCTTTTCTGCTACTAGGAAATTGGACATTTGGATACCTCAAAAGCCTCTGTGGAAGAGCACTCTTGGAGTCAACCCCTCTTACTCAGTTAACCTTTTCATGGCCACAACTGTTTTTAGAGCAGAGACAACCCAGCAGCTGGTAAAGGCACTCCCTGAAACCCCAAAGACACTGCACTGACAAAGACAGCACAATTTAATTTTAAATTCTGTGTTCTCTCTCCATCTCACAGCAGTGCATTTTCCAAGCTCAGAGGTGATTTGAATTTCTCTGATAAAAGCCACAAGCCTGTGCTTTGACACTGTGCTCACACAGAGCTCTTGGCAGGCAGGCACAAGACCACATAGCCCACTGACAGACCCTGCAGGGTCCTTCCTTTCCTGTAGCAGCATTTATTTCTGCAGTCCCCTACCCAACAAGCATCACACAGAAATTACTCGTATTATTTAGCTTCCCTGAAGCATCTAAGGAAGAAGTCTGCTTCTGTAGTTAATGAACAAAGAAATGACATCCATTTTATTCAGATGAATTAATCTGTACTTTAATCTGTGACTTGATTATTCCAGGACTAATCAGACATGAGCCAAGAAACTGGCCTTGCGCAGACACACTGGGACATCAGAATCTGTCCAAGGCCACATCTAGTCTAGCAATGGACATAGTTGACATGATGGACTCCAGTACAGCTGGAGTTTTCTGCATAGTACATGTTTCAAACAAGTTATTTGGAAAAACAAGAAATACTTACCTGAGGCCATACCACAGCATGGAAAACTGCATCAACCTCTTCCACACTAAAGCTGTAGGTCTCATAATCAGAAAAAAATTCTGCCACAAGCTTGAGACCAAGACGTCTCAAATTCTTCAGTGGATTAATCAACCTAGGTTGGACCTGTAAAAAAAAAAACAACAAAAAAACCCAATCCAGTAAGACTTTAGCAGAACAACTACTAATTACTTGCTCTGAAATTAAATCCAGCAACTGATTGACCACATCCAGATACATCCTTTGCAGAAACGTCTGTTTTCTCTTGTAACTTGCTCACGGTAGCAATCTGCATCTCAGAGTTGACCTAAATTTTTCTACAAGGGGCCTGCCTGTTCCTGCATTTAGCCTGTTACACAGGACTCCTTCAGCTCATAAAAAATCCATGCTGATAGGTTTAACTCAGTAGCATCTGCCCCTTTTGGACACCATGCAGAAAGCTACACCACAAATTAGATTTCCAACCTTGACATTTAAACAATTCTGTTTTACTCTTGAAAGGACCCAAATCACCTCTCCAAAGTGAAGTCGCACACTGAGATCTTCTGGGAAGAAAAGAAATCAACAGACGAAGAGAAGAGGGGAGGAACAGAGAAGGGAAGAATGTGAATTATGTCTTCCAGCAGAGTAGGGTCGGGGCTACAGCATTTGGTTACAGGAAGGTGCATCCTGTACCCATTTAGTGGTTATGTTCTATATCCTTTCTTGGGAAAAACATTTCAGTAAAGAAATTAATGCACTCCTGCATTCTGACTCTCCTCCCTGGGAGGAGTCTTGACCTGAGTAACCTAAATTATATCCATACTATGCAATGCAGCTCACAGCACGAGCACATGAAGTAGCTCCACAGTACAAAGGTAATGAACTTCAGTCTCAGAAACAACAAAGCCACATGAGAGCAAATAAAAGCCACTGTCTGATACTGGAGTTTTTTTGGGTCTCCAGCTCAATCATGATCCACCACACAGAATCCAATATCACACGTAAAAAAGACAAAGATGAGACGGTGGAAAAGGAACCAATCAAGCTCTTGCACCAGGATCTCCCAAGCTATGCCAAATGTGTACTAATGGAGTGCAATCAGCTTCCAGGTGGCAAACGAACTGTTTGAAAGCCCAGAGAAAGCACAAACCAGGATACTATTGCTAATGGTGACCTCCAAGTGAAGTAATTTTGAGTTTCCCACTGCTCAATCACCATAAGAGTTCTCTGAGATCAAGCCTTTGAGAGTACAAGGAAACTCAACAGTGAACACAATCAGTAGGAAATGGTAAATTAATAACTTGTCTTAAAGTGGTCAAAGTTGATGTTTAACTCTCCAGGCAGTATCAGTCTGCAATAAATTACTCTCAAATTCTTAAGAATGTCTTCTAATTATTAGTCAAGATAAACAGATTTCTCACACTCTTCCTTGAGCTTTTAACAGCCCCTGGGATAATGAAGTGCTAAATTAAGTTCAGACAAACAGACTGTCACTCCTGACATTACACAACCATGACAGGATTACTGTAGCAACTCTGGCAAACTGTGGCTTTCCTTGCAGTCAATGAAGCAGCTTTTAGAACTCCCGTCTCCTGTCCTCACTGAAAACATACAGGCATATGCAATGCACTGTCAGTATCCCAAGACACACTGTGGGATGCTGATGTCCTCAAATTTGCTCATCTTCTTCATAAATAAAGACAGTTACAAGGTTCTGTGCAGCCCACAGGCAACTGTGAGGCCTTGGATACTGCCTATTGCAAGGACTTGTTTTGTTTTGATGGACTTTTTTCAAAGTTCTAAGCTCAAATGCTCACAGTTGGGTCTTGGCAAGAACATGCTCATGGTGACAAAACATTGATTCCCACTTGCTCAGTCCATCGTATTGTAATTTCTTTCAACACCACAAAGATGATGATGACTGTGCAGTTTGCTTGTTTCCCACCTAATATATGAGCAGGCTCTGCACAAGGAAGACAGAAAAGCCTAGCTCAGTGTTACAGTTTCTGAGCAGCTGGCAATAGACCCCGAGTAGCTGAACTACAGCTCAGGTATGTCTGTGCTGCCCTCCTGTGCAGCAATAAGCCAACATGCCCCAGTTTTAGGTGTAACCAATGTTTAACAGGATGTTTTCCTCACCTGATCCATTCTGCATGTACAGCCATTGCTCAGCAAGGGAAAAAACATTTGCAGTGCTCTGCAGATACCTGGCTAAGACCCAAATGGTAACACTGGATTAGTAAAACTACTCCCGATACAGAGCTGAAGATGCTTCTAGTGTGCAGAAAGCATGGCTGGTAGCCATGTCCTTCCTGTGTCCTGTGACAGGAGACACTCAGGGTAGATAATCACTGTTTTCATCCACAATGCTGAGCTCCCCTGAGGTCTAGCACTGCAACAAAACACCTCATGGACAAGGTTTGCTCTAATGTCTTCAAGCAAGGAACTTTAAACCTCTCCTTCCTTTGCTCAAATGTTTTATCCTTGCAACCAAGAAACTTCATCTTTAAGGCGAGTTTCAACTTCCAGCCATAAAATCTTGTTACATGTTTACAACAGAAGATTTCTCTCTCTCTCTCACGCCTATCTCTCCACAAAACAGGTAGGAACAATGCACAGAGATCGCCTCCAACTCCCTCTTCAGTAACTCAAACAAAAACACAGTTCAAATCAGTTTTCTAAATACATTAATTCTGCCTGCACTGTTTGAGCCACTTCCAGACAAGCATCACTGGCCTCTATTTTGACAGACTTCTAATTGCTAAGCTTCACTCCGCAATGGCATTCAACTTATCTTTACCTGAATCAGTAAAGCTCTGTTTATACGTGTAAGCTCAGAGGAGGAAAGAAACTTAATTAACATGTTTGTGTATTGTTTTGCATGTACCTTCTCTCTTTGCTGGAGGATGCAGGACACTACAGCAGTCATGCAGAGCAGAATCTGTAGAATTTCAGGCAGGTAATGCTGGATCAAATGTCCCATGTTTTTCAACACAATTTCAAGACCATTGAAGAGGCTATGCTGACGCCCAAGAGGCAAGACTTTAGCTAAATCCAGCTCTGACATACTTTGAAGGACTGCAGTCTGGCAAGGCCCTGTGATAGGCAAAGGAACAGCAAATTATCTAGGGAGGCACCATGAAGACACCCACTACCAAGAATAATTTTTCAGTGAAAAATAGTGGAATTTGGCCCTAAATTACAGATCCTCACAGTCAGATTTTTAAGTAAGAACAACTCTGTGTCTCCATCTCTCTGACACTCAGATGTTTCCCACTGCTACAGAAATAGAGCACCTTACAAGCTCTCTTTACTGCCACGATACTCAGGCTAGCCTATGATGCCAGCCACTACTCACTCCCGGCCTGCTACAGCTTACTTGCATAGCTGTGGGAAGTTGTTCAGTTTTTCTGACCTTGGACGCATAAAACAGAGCAATCGTGCTTTGTAAGGAGAAACTTGGGAAACTTAGGCCTTATCAATGGTTTACTTTCATCCTTTCAAAGCATGGTTAAGAGATAAACTGAAGCACGTAACAGTACTAAGCATATTTATCCTCCCACATCTCTACAGGTCAGGAAATGGCCTACTTACCATTACTGAACTGTTTCACAGCTTCAAAGAGTAGATCCAAGAACATCCGTATCTCTTCTGGCAGTGAGCCGGCCAGAAATCGCAGAACGATTGACATGCGAGTGCTCGCTGAAGACTTGCCCTGTGTTTTGCTCCCTGTTTTGTTTCTCATTCTGCCATAGAGAATTCTTCAAGAACAAAAAAAAGGTTGCATTAGCTCTCAGCAAGCCATGTTTTCCAGCCTCTTACTCTGCAGGAGATACTCAGTTTTAAAATATTCTCTAGTGAAAGTTCTCCTTTCAGGGTCTCCACCGAACTACTACATATTGTCCAAAAACATTTTAGTGAAAGATCAGCTTCTGCTACTACCATGGAAGCTCTGCTGGAAATTTCAGGTATAAAACTGGTTACCTTGCAGGACAATTTGCATCACTGCAAACAGCTGGCAATACTCAGTGAACTGAAAGGTCCTCACAGTTCTCTGTAATCCTTAGTAGCAACAGTATTACCAAAATGCTGTTTTTAAAGAAAGCACCGTTTGCACAACACATTACGTAAAAGTGTTAATAAGGAAACCATACAGAATATCACAAACTAAGTCATCAAACTATACCATTAGCCATGGGTTTATCTCAACTGTTCAAAATGAGAAGCAGCATTACATCTCTCTGCTGATGGTACTCTGCCATGAAGCTTTTAAACTCGCATTTCAGAACATACCTCATAAGAACAGGGATGAGATTTGGTCGATGCTCTATTTTTACTACTGTGGTCTCCTCAGAAATACTGAAATGGACTATCTCTTCTTTAAAACTCTTGTCCTCCAGTAGCCTTTCCAAGTTCTCCCTGAGAGTAACAACCATTATTTGAGGGCAGGTATGGTTATAAAAATAGATAGACACACAGATGCATCTATATCTAATTACCTACCTGTATACAAAATATTAAAGCACTATTTTCTCACCCTTTTATATTAAAAATATTTTAAAAGCCAGCAAGTTCAAGCTAATTATGTAGACAAGTAAGTCCTGGATATATTCAAAAGAAATTATTTAACCACAAACTAGTTTTATACTATCACTCTCTTTGTATGGTTATAAATCATCAGTACAAAAGACATCTTTGAAAATCATGGAACTACTAACACTAATGACACTATTCTGGGACAGATTGGAAGTGTTGCTTCTTTCCTCTAAACAAAAGAGAGACACTTATCAACCTCAAGACCTGATCTCCTCTCTTAGATACAAAACATGTAGTTGGTTAAAATTAAACTTTATATATACGTCTTCAACAAATACAGGACCCCAAAGCAGGCTTCTGATATGACAGCAGGCTCATTCACCAATGACAAATAATATAAAAGCTTTTACCTGTATGGCAGTAGATGAGGATGCTTGTATGTCATTATACAGTCAAGAGCTATTCTCTGTACATTCTGGTCTTGATGAGACAGTAACTGCAAATAACAAAACAAAGAAAATGAGTCCCTATCTAGGAGGCAGAAGTGCTTACTGAAAATAGTGAAACAACCCAAAGGCTACAAGCTCAAGCAGGTTTTGGACTAACTTATTCAAATGGAAGTAGAATGTATGTGTTGCCAGCATAAAGCCAAAGATGGACATGCACTACTGCCACTCACAAAATATTTGCTGATAGTTCATATACACTTTTCCTTCCTATCTACATAGGACAGTTATAATATTTGTTTTTTCATACTTGTCTTTTGGACCACTATGAGTTTGCATTTATCATCAAAACCAATTATCAGCTATGTATCTAAGAAGACTGGACTAAAAAGCAGACTACCCAAACCATTCCAAGATACCTGCATTTCATTCCTGTGAGAAACACAAACTACTCAGAAGACTTGGTATGCAAAGTCTCACTGAGATTCACTCTCTCTTGAAGGTGACTCTTCAAAACCTAGGCACTAAACAACACCAAGTAGTGGTCACAGCACCAAGACTATCTGAGTTAAGGAAGTGTTTGCACAATGCACTCAGGCACATGGCTTGATTCTTGGGGTGTCCTGTGCAAGGCCAGGAACTGGACTCGATGATCCTGATGGGTCCCTTCCAACTCAGCATATTCTGTGATTCTGAGATTCATTAGGACAGGGAAAAGAAGTTGAGAAATACCGATCATTTCCCCAGGCAACATCTTTATCAGTTCTTCAGTCTCATACCAAACAGCACAGGCATGTGACATCAAAGGTTGCTTTGCCATGATGTCCCTATGCCAGATGGACACACCAACCGTGACAATGCATATACGAAGACACAGAAATGTAAACAGTAAGTGATGAAGTAATCTTTCTTCTTGTGCCAGGCTGTTCTTCCCAAAGTCATCTGACCTTTACACAACTGTTCAGTATTTTGCTAAGAACACAGGCAAGCAAACACATGGATCAACTGTTTTTCTAACCAATATTTTGAGATTGACTGAAACAGAGTGGATGTCTACTAGAAAGTCTCAAATTTAGGGACTAAGGAATGGAGCTTTCAACACTCACAGCCTCAGAAAACACAAACTGGGAACAGAGAGAGCAAACCCCAATGACTTGAACAAATCCACAAACTGGGAACCAACACAACCATGTAAAATTAAAAAATATAACCATTTTAAGGATTGTAAAATAAAGACTTAAAATTCCTCTTTGAAGTCATACTTTTGACAATTCTTTCAGGGAAATCCCTCAGAAAAGAATCAAGCAAACTGAATATTCTTCAAGAAGAAATTCCTTTTTGATGCTTGATGATCTCTTGTACATACTGGCCATACTCTTAGTATACAAAACACTATAGGACAAATACAAATCTCCTTAGATCTTCCCCAAGCTTTGGATTCTAAATCCTCCTCCAGATCCTACAGGAAGTGTAAGTAAAACAGATATCCTCTGCAGCCACTCTTCCACCTTGCCAAAGATGACTACTCGTCTGCTGTTCGCAAGTTTCCAAGTGCCACTCCTGGCAAACTAAGCCAGGTATCTTAACCAGGTCTTTGTCTAAGGGGCTCATTTCAAGTGATACCTGTTAGGAAGCCCTTTTAAGGACAGCTCCTTTTTCAGCTATCACATCTGAGTTCAGAAAATGACAGGTTTCCTCAGTATTAGATACTGCACTCAAATAAGAAAGAGTTAATTTATTAGTAGCAATTCTAAAAGTAAGCAAATAGCCTCACCTGGGTATACAAGGCATTCAACTTCTGCTCCAGATACAATGCACGAGGATTTGAGAATTTTGAGAAAACTTGTAAGTGGGCTATTAATTGTCTGCAAAACAACACAACTACTTTTTAAAATATCCAGGAGACAAACAAACAGGGAACTTTAATTAAAATTCATTAATAGGAAAGAAAACAAAAAACAACACAAGAGGATCCAAAGTCTTCAGCACTATTTCAGACATAGCAAGAGGTGTCCTGTTCCCTAAGCAGCTCCTTCCAGCTGTCACTTCACTGCGCACACTGGACACTGCACTTCACTGCACTGCCTTTAATTCAGTAGCACTGGGTGGGTTCAATTTTTTCATGAGAAAGGGGTACAGTCAGGATGCAGCTTACTTCTCTCTGCCAGCCCAGACTAGAACACCAAAATTCTGTACTTATCTTTTTGTCTATTCACTTGTCCATAACTAGTGCCCATGTTGATCCTACCAATGTGATGGGCTGCACTCAGCCACAGACTGTACTAGACTTAACACCGGCCTGCAAGGACAGATGAGAGTCAGCTCCTCTAGCACTGGCAGGGTGACCTCACATCTGCCCCACCTGTCCCATGGAAAGGGACAGAGAAAACCAGGATAAGGAAGGTGTGAGATCTCCTCTACCATGTGTGCTGTGGGACTGGTAGAAACTGTCTTCATTCAGCTGCTCCCCCTGCTAATTTACACCAAACTCTCGGGACACTTGGGCTGGGCCACCCTCCTCCAAGGGACAATTAGGATGCCTTCCAGGAACCCCACAGGGAGCCTGCGGCCTATGTGCAACCTCCCTGCTTCAGCCAGGCCTCCCGGGACACAGGGTGCAGCCGCACGAGGGAGTCCTCCCTGGCACAGGCCTGGTCCGGGAAGGGAGGTCACTCCACAACTCATTAACACACCCCTGGCAAATCTTTTATGCCTTTGTTACAGCTACTGGAGATAATGTTTCCACTTCACTACATGGATGTTTTGAGATGAAGGTTAGGAAAACAACAAAATATCTTGGACTGTCATTGTATTTTAATTGCTGATAACTTCCAGATACAAGCCAGAATCTGGGAAAAAAATGAAACACCCATAGGATACCTGGGATGAAATGACACTTTAGGTCACATATCAAATACTTGTCTCATTCCAACATATAAGGTGACATTTTCAAGTTCTCTGTCATTACAAGGGCCATCTTTTGCAAAAGAAATGTCAGAACATAAATCTTTGTGCTGTATTTGTAAGGGATATTTGACAGAGGTCATCACTGGAGAGAATTCATACAAAGAGCAATTTTCTCCATGTATTCAGCACTGCAAAAATGACATTCAGCAACATGCAGCTTCAGTCCACCAAATAAAAAAACCTTGGTCCCTAAGAAGATAAGATTTATAGTGGGCAGGAAACAGCAGGATCCCAATATTAGAATACCTAAACAAATAGTCTAATTTTTTGACATGTTTGGCAATGCCCCCAGTTTTCAAAGACTAACAGATATACACAGAGAAGCAAGGGAATTTAGATACAAGTCTCTGAAAACTTCAGAATAGCTTCGGAACAAATAATACACATTTTTTGCTTAAAGTAAAACACACCACAGGCTGGTCAGCTGGTAACAAGATAATGATAAAACCTGGGCAATGTATTTGGATTTTTAGTAATGTACAGGCAGAATTTCTGACTTGTAATACACTGAGAAACGATGAAGCACAAGCAAAAGAAGAAAAAATAATATATACAAAAACACAGCTTGTATCTCAATGTGAGCTGTTGAATCTGCCTTTCCATGAAAGCACTAGTAACAGGGAAAACTAAAAATACTTACTTAGCAGCAGCTCTTCTTGTTTTCCTTTTCTGTACTCCTACACTAATTGGTTCCCCATCTTCCTTTTCTTCTTCTTCCTCCTCCTCCTCCATAGCAACATCATTCACCTCTTCAGCAGGTATTTGTTTTGCTATGGTACCACTAATTTTCCTTCTGAGATCCTGAGATGGAGCCACTAAGGAATCTGCTGGGTAGTACTCATTTCTGTGTTTAATAAAAAGAAGGAAGGAATTAAGAAGCATAACATCTTTCAAGGTTTCAGGGCAACAACAACTAAAAACCTCACAATTCTTACTATAACATCTTACTGTCCATCATACGGTCTGATATGTGCATACATATGCAAGCACACCACTGCTCCCCCTCCAGGGGTAGCAATTTGAATCAGCCTCTAACAAAATCAGTATTTTCCCCATCCTGGGGGAAAACACTTTGATATTCTGTGATTCCAAATTAAAGCGTGTTTTCATTAAAGAGGAACTTTATTTCCACTGAAATGGAAACTTTATTTCCACTGAAATCACTCCATAACTGAGTAACGAGACTGTGACAATGGCAAGTCAATGAATGAGAGACTGAGCAGCAGAAACCTACTGGAAGTTTCATTTCAGCCTGCTTCATTTCTAACAGAATCCACATTCCAATTAAAAGGTTATCTCAACTGGAAACAGACATGTCATCAGCCATGCATTCAAGAAATAAAGTCTGTAATGGGATAGCCAATCCTAAAGCTCAGCAACACATTGAAAGCAATGTGTCCACTCAACTGAAAAATAAATCTTACTTACCGAATGAATCTCAAAAGAAGTGGAGAAAGTTCCCTTGACCGAGGCTCCACTCTGTCTGGAAACTTATCCAGTGCTTTCCACAGTAGAAAACGGTAATTTGTGTGGTCCAGCCGTTCACTGCAATCTGTTCGGTTCCTCAGCTGCTCCAGAAAGACAGTCCCCACCTCTCTGTCTGGCATCTTCTCACTTTCTGTTTCAGCAATGCTCTCCTCCTGTTCATCTAGTTCATTTTGTAGCTCCATTTCTACAGAAGAGATGAGAAAATCTTTTCAGGTTACTTCATAATCACCAGTAGCAAGAAATCCATCCCCCATTACAGAAATAATACATTTGATGACATGCACCTGCTTAGATGCAACTGTATTTAACACTGACCTGTAAGACACACATTGCTTAGAAAGTATTCCAGGATGCCTTGCAAACCTGGCACTTCTCAATTGGGCTCAGCTCCCTTTAGTAACAGGGAAGTTCACAAATGGCTGCATACTTCCGACTCTGTATTGAAATATTAGATTGCATATGCCCAAGGGTAAACCTCAAGAGCATACACAAGGACTGTCTCCAGAAATTCCATAGAGCAGGAAGATGGTCTACATCATTACACAGGTTCTGTCACTGTTCCTCACCAGACTGAGTAGTGCTAGCCTTAAGCAAAGATGAAATTGCTGCATGATTTCCCACAACCTGCAACTCCCTCCTGCAATGAAAGGGGCCTTTTCCACCTACTGCTCAGTGTTTAGGACAGGAGACAGTTTCCTCCCAAGTCTCTCCACTCCTGCCCTTGACAGTAGTACTAGTTCTGAATTCCCCCACCACACATAAATTTGAGGCACATGAAAAACAGCCATATAATTCACCATTAGCTGGGTTACTATGATAACCATGCTTAGGAAAGGTGACTTACCAGCATAGGTAGCAGCCCTCTCCAAATGTTCATACAGGACCTTCCAGAATTGTTTATTCTCCATTTCCTTTGCGTAAGAACTAACAAAGCAGAATACAGCATGAAATTAGAAGGAAGATAAGGAAAGGCAAGCGTCACTCAGCTACTTAACACCTACCACAATCAAAGGCTTTGATCACTCCTTTAATGTGGCCGCTGGGAGACACCTGCACAATGCACCTGTAGCACTTCCTTGCCTTTTCTCATGGATCCCAAATGTCAACTGTTATTAAAATAATCTGGTTGTATCCCATGACTTCAAATGAACACAAATTGAGTAAAAATGTTCTCAAGCTTTCTACTGACTTCTGTACAGCAAATCATATAGACAAAGGAAGAATTACCATGGACGTATCTTTTGAAGAGCTGGTTTAATTTTTTTTTAATTAATTTAAATCATTGGTTTGAAGAGGAAAATCCTATCTTTTTTAATCATACACCAGAGGGAGGAAAAAAAAGGAAGATAAATTCATGCTGAAAGTAGCCGCTAATTTTTTCACCATGGTAAAGCTTCCCTACTCTTTAGCAGGGTTTAGAGGTTTTCCAGTAAGGACAGAAAAGTTGGCAGAGGAGGAAACTGAGAGATACTTCTTGTTCCTTTAAGCATTTGTGAAACATAAATCAGTTCCTGCTACTTCTGACTAAAAACTCTGAGGCTATTTGACTGTATTTGTTGCAAGTTCCCTTTAAAGTAAGAAAAATCAGGAAGTAAGTTGAAGAGTTACACGTTGAGATTTGAGAGATCAAACTAATTTCAGAACATCTCACATGAAGGTTCTCATGCACAAATCTCTCAGATGGGGCATTTTTTACCACAGCTTCTGTTCACAGAAGAATGAAAGGAATGTTCAGTGAGACAACAGATTGCAGCATCCAACTGCATATACTCACATTATAAGTTCAATTACAGGATCCCAGAGAGGGCTGAAGTTAATATAAAGCATTCCTAGTAAATACCGAAGAGGCACCTAGAATGATATACAACACCTTGTTGAGATGCAAAAAACAGTAAAGACCAACCAAGCTCCTCAAACCTTTCTTCCTCTCAAAGACAAAACTTCTATCAAAGAAGTTCTCAGGAGTGTTACAAGAGATGAAGGCAGTCACACACATAATCATTCCTTGTCTCATAGCTTCATGTGGAAATCTAGAACCCATTTACTGTAAGCTACACTGTAGCTTACACTATATATAACTATACAAAAATAACATGAGTATGGAAAAACCAGCTCAGGACAGATGATCTGGACTGTCTTTCTCTCCAATTTCAGTGTTGCCACAGCAAAATGAGGGACCTCAGAAAGATGGAAGTTTGCCCAGAGGAGTATTCACTGCACGAGGCCTAACAGCATGTCCTCATGTCAGCCAGCCTCTGACTGCCTCCTTGCTGAGCTACATGGAGAAGGAGTGACCTAAAATCCTTCCTCATGGATATGAGGCCCCCTTTAGCTCAGCAGCAGAGAGATTCAACAGTCACAGGCATAAAAGATTTTCCTGCTGAAGCAAGGCGCAGAAGTGAGGTCACCAACGGCCAGTGAGAGTCCTACCCATGTTCAACCTCATTGAAGACACGGCAAGGTCATGAGTTTAAATTTGCTCACAACTCGCTTCTTCCTGGAATCATTTGCCTTCCTTTCCATGACAGGTTAACCTGACTGCAGGCTATTTATCTAGATACCACTGTTGTTCTACTAAACACAGTACTCCTGAGGACAATGGGAGCTGTGATCCCTACTAACAAGTAAGTTTTCTAAAACCTAATCTGGGAGTTAATTGGTATTTGATGCACTCTCATTAAAAACTCTGCAATCCATGTGATGGAATAAGAACACTCTCTTGGAATAAAGGAACGTGACAATTGCTTTTCGACAATAAACCCTTACCTCCTGCAAAGATCCACTTGGTATTGCAGGCTGCACTATGTCACATCTTAGTTTCCTCAAATGGAGAAGTTTCTCTCTGTAATCATTCACTGTTGCTGGCACAAGTTCTGCTTGGAGCAATATGGCAAATACTGGCTGGAATTCCTCTGTGCCATCACCCTGAACAAACAAGCAACATGAATTCTGTTAGACTACCTTTATCTCATTGAAAAGTACTTCAAAAAAACTATACAGACTCACAACCATTCTGGACAAAAGAACAAAGTCAAAGGACTTGCTCTGGTTTCCACCATTTAGGCACACATCTGAAAACACCAGGAGGTGGGGACAAAAAATAAAACTGGAATGTGAAAGCACAAAAGCAGAGGACCACCTCTACCAGATACATTTTGTTTTTGCAAAGTGAACAACATTTCACACAAAACATGAAATACAGACAGCTTTGAAATGTTAAATGAAAAGTTTTAGCCCTACCTCAATCTGTGCAGAAGGTGGATTACCAAAATGGTTTAGAATTCGAACCGTCAACAGCCGGACCTATTCCAAGCAGAAGCATATGTCAGGCAATATAAACTGACACACACACACCTATGGAAAGGTAAATGTCTGGTAGAGCACACTGATTTCACTAGGTTCATCTTGGAGCTGAGAAACAGATGAACTCCTGTAGTCTAGAAGACAATTTTGAAGTGAATGCATTATGTTCCTGCCCTGATTTACCTCTAGGGAAGAGGCAAGGCTGACAGGGCTAACAGTTAACCTCTGTTAACTCATGCCCCACTGACACAGGTCTAAGCAGACACTGTGGAAGTAATAGTTTTACACAGTCTCATGCATCTCCTTTCAGACTTTATCATTTAACTAAGTTTATTTATGTTTTATTGTTAAAATACAAATTACTTTGCATGTGCTCAAAACAGCAGATTACCTTGGAAACACCAGTGGAAATATTAGGATGCAACTTCTCAAACAAGTCCATTAGGTTGCCTTGGGAAAGGGGCTCCTGGCAGCCACATAATGCCAGCCTCGTGTAATAGAGATCAGCCAACAGCAACACAGAGGGGTCTGAAGGGAATGTGCTAAAACAATGGATGATTTTATTAGCATACAGAAAGCACTGCAACAACACTGGTATTTTAAAATAAGGCAGTAGTGATAACTACAACATTAAGGGAAAATTCCTTGATTTCAGACTCTGCTTGCACCAGCAGGCCAGTGAAGTCAGACTTCACCAGCACAAAGACTTGCAGCTGCAAAACCCATGACAGCCCAAGAGGCATGAGATTCCTCCTTTGTGTCAATCAGGCTTGTCAAGTTGAGACTTGCATGCTGGACACACAACTGCAGAAAATAAACCTGCATGTCACATGAGGTTCTGCTACTGCCCAGGTGCTCAGTCAGTGATCAACAGAAGAGAAATAATCTATGTGTTAGGTGAGACCCAAGGAATCCTGTCTGCTCACAGAGAAACTTCCTTTTGCTACCTTACATCCCTTGCTCCAAGCAGGTTTCACATCCACTGCCCAGAGCTGGCAGGAAGGTATCAGGCTAAAGCTCACTGTTGGTAACTCCTGCCTGATCTGGGGAAGTTGTTTTATCTCCTTTGTGCCTCAGACATGAGCACCGTAACTTCCTAAATGAACAGGATGTTTTGAAGCTCAAGCCACTAAAGACTTGGAGATGCTAGAGAGAGATTAATGGTCTTCCTAAATCCCTCCAGCCAGACACCTATTTTTGCTTATTATAAGTTAAATAGTCAAAATAAATAAAATGGAGTATACAAAATCTCCTCCCATTGTGGAGCAAGTACAAAGATGGATATATAAGGACATGGTGGAATCCCAACACCAAAAGCAAACTCAGGCTTCTGAAACAGCTCAGAAACAGCTGTTTCTGTCTCTCTTATCATTATAATGTAACACATAATTACTAAGTGTAGCATTCCAAAGTCAAACTAGAACCAGTGTAGCACCCCAACGTAAAATAGCACCAACCTGACACACTACCCTACAGTAAGAAAGCATCAGTTTGCAAAGAAAATGTAATTGAAAAGGAACTACATCTACTTGGTTCTCCAAAAAAAAGTGCCTACAACTTTGCTCCATTACATAACCACAGTACTGAAGCAATGTACCAGCATAACAGAATGGGCAGCACACAAAGAAGCATTTAATCAGCTCCTATATAAAGGCAAAGTGAAATTTTTGCCCTACCAAGGAAAACCATGAAGCACCACGGAACAGGCAGTTTACTTACATCACCAAGCTCTTGACACGCTCCACAGGTAACAAATGGAGTACTTCAGCAGACTCTACCAAACTAAGGAGAGTACTTACAGCTTGGCAGGCCACAAATAGGTTTCCTGGAGCAGAGAAAGAACAAGAACATCTTGTAATTTACTCAGCTCTCAGTAACTTGTGCTTGTATGGTGCTTGCTCATCCTGAAAAGGCTGGAGTCAGAGAAATAAGATAGCATATGGATCCCAGAACTGGCATGTGTATTTTCAAACCATAACACATTATCATAATACATAAGTGTTTAAAAGAAGTGTTTCCCTGGCTATCAAAGTAAGTGCCTCCTTCAGCAAGCCAGCACTGAAAGCTGTGACGGCTCTCCCAGTTTGCATGTTTCCATTACACCCACATGTGCAGAAAGCAGGGATCTGGAGCTAAGCACTGTGGCAAGGAGTCACAGACAGCACTGTGCTAAAAAGGAAGAAATGCTGCCAATTTGGTATGAATGTAGCAAAACCAACAAAAATACATACTGATGCTACCACCACACAGGTGCCTATAAACTCTGGAACTTTGGCAATGCACTGCTGCATAAGATCTTCAAAGCTATCCCATCTACTTAAAGACTGAATGTAAATTAGTGAGCGGCAGGTGGGTATGCTGAATTTTGTCTCCTTCCTAAACCTCTCAGACTCATTCAGGGATGGAGGGTTTCCCAGAAGCACATGATAGCCAATGTCCTTAAGGTAAGAAAGGGCAATTCCTTTCCCCTCTCACTTCTAAGTTAGCAAACAGGTTGCTTTTTTTAAAAAAAATAAAAATATTTCCCCTCCTTCATCTCTTCCTTCCTAGGTTGAAGAAGTACTGTTCCTAAACCAGGAAATAAAGAAAGTTTTTAAAAGATATAACTGTCTTACATGCTGCCAATGGAAAAGAAAGGCAAGTGAGCATTCATATCCTATTTATTCCTCTGAAAACCTTCCTCTGTTCTAAGTTGATTAATTCCCCAGGTGTGTGCCAGATCCTGCTAACCATTAACCTCCATAAGGAGCTCCTCAAAGAGAGAAGAAACATGAAGTAATGACGGGAGGAAACTTTCTGCATCTATAGTGTAAGGACAGTTCCCAAATTGCAATCTGCATGCCCTTTGGTAGCAGTGTGCCGATGCTGGACAAAGATAGCAGCTTCCACCTCACTACAGACACACCTGTGTGATCATTAAGTGAAGCACTTCCATACTGGCCCTGAAGAGCTGCCAGCGATAACTTGCTATTGCTCTGACCCAGTTTTCAAGCCCATTTCCTAGCACTCCGCAGCAACCAAACACCAAAAATACCCAGTTCTGGAACTTGCATTTTGTCTCAGGGCCGAGGCCAGGAAGGCCAAATGGAGCACAGGGCTGGGAGCTTTGCACAGGCAGTGAGAGGAGACTGGAGTCCTAGTAGAAGGTGAAGGAATTGCAGGAATCATAGAGGTAGAAAGAATGCCAGAGGATGAAAAAAATCATCCAGGAACCCTAGTTTGGGAGAAGGGTGAAGAAAACCAAGCAAGTAAGTGTAATATGGGACAATAGGAGGCATAAGTATAGGACTGAGGATGCATTTATTTTCTTTTCCCTTACGGACAAAGGAAGAAGTAGCAATGTGCCTCTGGCACACACACCGAGCCCGAGCAGTGCTGCTACTACTGCCAATAAAGATGAGACCCAAGAAAAGAAATTTTCGATATTCCTTTTTTAGGCTAAGTACATTACCAATAAAACAATCATAACAGCATGAAAAACCTGCAAATACGATAAAAGAAAGACCTACATTAAAAAGGGCCATACTTGACAAAGCCTCTTTAAAGAAGAAAAATTAACAGAGCTGATTGGTCAATACATTTAGAAATATTAACAAAGGTATGGAAAGTGGAAAATGACAGATAGCCCTTACAAATGAAGGAACAATGAACACAGCCTAGGGCATTCTAAAACTTGTTTATAATTTGTCACAAGGCCAAATACTTTCTAGCTCTCTGAGTAACAACTGCCCTGTTCTATGCAGGCTCAGTTATTTTTTTTTTCTGGACAGAGAGGGAAGATAAACAGTGACCATCTATTCCTGGAGAAAAGATGCAGCATTTAGAATTGGTGGTGTCACTTGGATCAGAGATGGTGTGCTGGTTTTGGCTGGGAGAAAGGCAATTTTCCTCATGGTAGCTAGTATGGAGCTGTTTTGGATTTGTGCTGGAAACTGTTGGAACAGAAGGTTACTGACTGTGTCTCCACCCAGCCTGCCATGTACCCTTAGCCTCCTTGCCAGCATGGCAGCACAAGAAGCAGAAAAAGCCTCAGCAGCAGCAGTAGGCTCAGCAGTAACAAAGACATCTTTGTATTATCAACCCTGTATTCAGCACAAATCCAGAACACAGCCTCATACCAGCCACTGGGATGAAAAATAACTCTACCCCAGCCAAAAGCAGTGGAACACAGCTGGGACAGCTGACCCCACTGACCAAAGAGATATCGCCTATCATATGGCACCATGCTGAGCATTTAAAACAGGGGGAAGAAGAAGGCATGACACTTTTCTCAAGTAACTGTTACAAGTGATGGAGCCCTGCTTTCCTGGGGATAGCTGAACATGTGCCTGCCCTTGGGAAGTGGTGAACGAATTCCTTGTTTTGCTTTACTTGCATGCATGGCTTTTGCTTTACCTGTTAAACTATCTGTATCTCAACCCATGAGTTTTCTCCCTTTTACCCTTCTGATGCTCTCCCCTCATCCCTGCTGAGTAAGCAAGCAGCTGTGAGGGGCTTAGCTGCTAGCTGAGGTTAAGATACAACAGTCCTTTCTGGCACCCTACATGTAGCTTGCAAGGTTAGAGATAAAGACAGATTTTATTGCAATATGCTAGACTGAACTCTGATTGATAGTTGTTATTGCTGTTTAGCTATTAATTGGCAAGCTTCTGTCCCTGCCATAGGGCTTGCTTGTCTTACTGTATATTAGCAGCCACTGATCATCAGTGACTGCTTTTTGCTTTCACAGCTGTAGTGCTGTACTGCTTATCATCCTTCTCTGCTGTACCTGGGAACATTTTGATAACAGCCATGGCAATGCACCCAGGTGGGCAGCTGGCCAGGGCAGTGCTGCTCTTTTTGTCCTGCTGTACCAGTCAGGCTGGAACTCTAGTGCGAACTTGAGTCTATTGGACTGTAACCTGCAGACGAGTTCACACAGAAGCGGCTGTGGCTGTGTTCACACAAAGCATCTGTGGCTGTGGTTAAGTCCATGCCAAAGTAGGTACATCTCAAAGCAATTATGGCTTTAGTTATGTCTATGCTGCTGCAAGACTGAAGGAATTGTGACCCATGGGTAAGTCCATGCTGGAGAAAGTACACTTGAAGCATCTGTGCCTGTGGGTAAGTCTATGCTGCAGCAGGTACACTGTGAAGCATCACCAGCTATGCATGAGGTCATGCTGGAGCACCTCAGAGTGTGTGGCCACAGACAAACCCACGACAGAGCAGGTACACTTCTGAGGGAGAGCAGCCATGGGTAACTCCACATTTGGAACAGATAGATCTCTGAAGGCACTGTGGCCCATGGATAAGGCTGCCCTGGAACAGGTGCACCCCAAAGCACCTGTGATGATGGGTAAGTCTACACCACAGCAGGTATATCCCAGGAGAAACTGAGACTCATAGGTAAGACACAACTTGGAGCAGGTACTCCCCTAACAAGACTGTACAGAAGTCTAAAACCAAGCAGGGGCAAGGGGAGGAGTTCATTGCAATGTTAAGCCCTGTGGCCTGGCCCAAAGGGATTGGGGTGGGAGACTGCAACAGATATAACTTTAAATTGTTGTAACCCATTTCAGTTGCATGTTGTAGGCATTACTATAGCAGCCGAACCGGTGGAAGACAAGCTTTACAAGAGGCAGTGCAAGTGCAGCAGTGAATTAACATGATCTGACTCTGTCAGACAATTCCACACAAGACACCAACTCTCCTGTCCTGAGTGACCAGTTTAATAGATGGAGCCCAGATTCACGGACTAAATGAACTCAGTGGATATTTGTGGAGGTTGGACTGGCAGGGATTGACAGTCCCTAGGGATTGACAGGCCCTAGTCAACCCTGAAGTCAGCATCAATCTGAGGCCATGAGAAACGAGATGCTAGGAAGGGAAATATCTTTTTAGCTTATGGTGAGAAGAATGCAAATATGGGTATAGTTATGTCAATGAAGTTGCACCATATAAGGTTATGTTCTGAGTTCTTGCATATGAATGGTTAACATTTTACATATAAGTTAATGTAATTGTTCATTGGTTCACTATCCAGAATAGAGTTTATATACTGTTATGTTTGCCCCATTGTGGGGTCTTTCGAGGTTGCCCCATACTGTGTCTGGCTTATGTTTTTTTGTTGGCTCAGGCCATTACTAAAGTTATTTTCCAGGCTTACTCCATCATTGTCCCTATTTCAATTGCCACCCTGGCTGCTCTAGTCATGTCGCATTGCCGGTGATAGATATTCTGTGAACATTTTACAGGAGTGGTCCACAGACTAAGGGAATGACATTATATCAAAGGATAGGAGGGGAAGAGGTGAATAATGAGGTTGTATTGGATAGTGTGGTACCTGAGCATGACATAAATAGTACTGAATAACAGGCAGAGAATGTGCTGGTTTTGGCTGTGATAGAGCTGAGTTTCTGCATAGTAGCTGGTATGAGGCACTGGCTTGGATTTGTGCTGAAAATAGTGTTGACAGCACAGGGATGTTTTTGTTATCAGTGTACAGCACAAACAAAGCATCAAGTCCTTTTCTGCTTTTCACACCAGTCCACTAGTGAGTGGGGCTGTGGGTGCACAAGGAGTTGGGAGGGAACATATCCCGGACAGCTGACCTCAACTGACCAAGTGGTATTTCAGACCATATGGTCATGTTAAGCAGACGAAGTGGGGAATGTACAGAGTGAGGGTGTTTGTCTTCCGAAGTCACCATTATGCGTGGCAGAGCCCTGCTTTCCTGGTGGTTTCCTGCCCACCCATGGGAAGTGGTAAATGAATTCCTTGTTTTGCTTTGCTTCGGTGTATGGCTTTTGCTTTACCTATTAATCTGCCTTCATTGCAGTCCACAAACTCTCCCACTTTTACTATTTTGATTCTCTGCTCCATCCCACCTGGCAAGCATGAGCAGCTGTGTGGAGCTTAATTGCCAGCTGGGGTTAAACCAGAATGGTGTTTTCTGGCACCCAAGACAGAGCTCAAAGGGTTTGAGATAACAACATTTAATTGGAGCATGCTAGGTTGAGTTTATAGCTGTTACTGATGTGCAGCTATAAACTGACAGATGGTAATGTCCTAAACTTTGCACTGTAGGTTTGAATTGGAGCTTATGAGTCAATAGTCTCTCTTTCACTTGACAGCTTCAGCCTAGATTTGATTTAGATAGATTTCCTTCCTCTTTTTTTCTCCTTACTTTCTTCTTTTTCTTCCCAATTACCTCTTCTTCTGCTATGCAGGACATCTGTAACCCCATCATTATTATGAAAAGCAAATGCAGAATTGTTTCCTGGAGGTTGCTTCCTCCCAAGTTTTGCTCTTCTAGTTTTAGTCAAGCTGGTAAGTAATTTTGGATATAATGCTACCACTATTCATTTTCATGCTTTGTGCAATCAGAAAAACTGATTTTTTTATTTATCACCAAAAAGCAAATAAACAGGAAGTAACTGTAACTGACCTTTGCAGAGGTTTCCATTTTCAATGGCTGTGAAGAGAGAGTCTATAAAACTCGTCACATGAGGCAGAATGTGGTCTTTGTTCATTGGTCTGTTCAAAATAAATGGGAAGACTTTTATTTCTGTTACACTGACACCTACATATAAAAGCTTTCTATCACATTTATCTCTATTAAATTACAGGTAGCTCATTCCAAGTTTGAAACCAGCACCAAAACATTTTTGCTATTTCTACTTCACAATTTAAGTGATATAAAAATACCGTTGAGAGAGGATAGTGCTTAAAAGACACAAACTGAAATGTGTCAAGAACATCTCTATATACTAAAGCACCAAATTTAGTGAGTAGGCAATCAAGAAGCTGATATTCTATTCCAGTCTTTACTATTGACTCACGGTATTTCTATGCAGCACTTGTTTTTGCCTTCTAACCCCAGTTTCCTGAGCCTAGCAGTAGCAATTATTGTCCTCTCCTTAGTAAAGTGATTTCCTACAGAAAGAGAGCTAATAGGCAGTAAGAAAGTAGACTGAAATACATGACAATAGTATCTTAGAATATCCCTTACCTAATATGTGGCAGTACAACCAAGGCAACCCAAGACAGTGAAAGGTCAGTGATGTCCTCCTTCTCTGGTAAATGCATTAAAGATAGTACATGATCCAACACTGGAACTTCTGCCTTTTCTCCTTGTCTTTTACTTGTTTGTTGCCTTGTATTAGAGCTAAAAATAAATACCAACTTTTTAGTAATCCACCACTGCATATCAGAGATTGCTCCTTTTGCTCCTGTGATATTCAAAATTACTGTCTACTTCTAGCAAAAGGGACTTGCACAACACAAGGGATTTTTTTCTTCTCAATGTCCTCTACTGCACAAAACATCATCTAGTTATGCCGAAGAGCACAAAACATGTCCCACAAGAAATGTGAGCACTTAATTTCAAGTTCAAATAATCTTTCTAGAAGAAAAGACACTGGTTCTCACAACTCAACATATATGTCTCACAACTGGGACATACAGACTCTAGGGACACCTGAGAGTCTTATTTATGACGGTTGTTAATAAACCATGACAACACTGACATACATGGATGACAGAAAACAATCAGTGAGGTAACAGTTTTGGGAATTAAATGGTATCACAAGGTGACTCCAAGTCAACAAGCCTATTTGCAGGCAGAAAGGGTTGACACCATGCTGGAACATATGAACAGGAGTCCTTCACACTCCACGTGCAGCAATCTTTCCATTCCACCCAGTGCTTGCAAGATCACAATCAAAAAGCTGCATAAGCTTCATACTTCAAGAAATACAGAAGCTCATAAAAAGCCAACAGTAAGAAACTTTAGAGGCTTAAGAAAAAACATTTATGAGGTGAATCTCAAGGAATTAGGGTTGTTGATCCAGAGAAAGAAGATGTCAGACATGTATGATGAAAGCCTATGATTTGTAAAAGCTTGATGCAAAGAGTAAGAAATATTCTGCTCTTTATGTTTCCAGCAGGTCAGATAAGCAGCAAGGCATTTAAACTGCCATAAAGAAGGTTTAAGTTAAACACTGAGGACTGGGGAAAAAACCCCATAGAACCCAACAAAAAAAACCCCCAAAACCCAAAAAGCTCAAATAAATAAAAAAAACCACCTTCATAAGTATAAAGACATGGAAGTACTGGCACAGACTGCCAGAGGCAGCTCAGAAATCTCCAGAACTGGAGTATTTAAAAACTAGGTAGGAGACAGGGTACGCAACTTTTGAGATGTCTCCTGGCCATAATTTACACCACTGACATTGCAAGAGCACAAAAAAAAGTCCAAGCAAAACCAAAGTCCTTGCAGCTCTGTACTCCAAACCACTGAAAAAATAGAGAGATCAAGAAAAAAAGAAAACAAGAGAAGAAAACTAAATTTAATTATTTTGACTCAACCTTCTGTTCCTGAAACCTCAATGCTTCCACTATTATTAAATAAATATAGGAAAAAGCCATACAAAGCAGATTGCTTTAAGGAAAAATAAAACATTACATAAAAGGCAATACAAAGTCAAAAGTTTTGAATTAGCTGAGTTAGAATTACTAGAAAATCTCTTTCTTTGGATTAGCAATGGTCATTCTGTGCATCAGTGGTCACTCCTAATTCTTCCAAACAGGCTCTGGGGAAAG
This sequence comes from Acrocephalus scirpaceus scirpaceus, assembly GCA_910950805.1. Taxonomy (NCBI): domain Eukaryota; kingdom Metazoa; phylum Chordata; class Aves; order Passeriformes; family Sylviidae; genus Acrocephalus; species Acrocephalus scirpaceus. The sequence continues at coordinate 47,611,047 of OU383777.1, read as the reverse complement.
CAACTACTTCAGTGCAACCAAGCTAGGTTTGCAACTAAAAGCAGTCAAGCTGTGCCAGCACAGTGCTGCTTCTGCATTAATTACATGTCCTTTGATATCCAGCTGTGTTCTATGGCAAGACTTTAGTACTGCTGCCAAGAAAGCTCCTGGACAAGACATATGCATAAAGGGAAAAAAGCTGGAGCATAGGCAGGAGGTTAGTAACAATGCACTCACTACAAAGATTAACTACCAAGAGATGCAGTTTGCATGATGGTGTAACAGATCCCCATCATAAATGCAACACAACACTGCTCATATCAATAACCATCTTTGCAAAGCAGCATCTCTTCTCATATAATTTCAAAAAAGAAAGTGATATCCTACTATATCACTTGGTTTGCAAATCTGCCAGCAATGCTGCCATTTATGCAACTCCAGCAAATACTGGAAAGCAACTTCTATGTGCTCTGCACTGCCTTCAGGCCTAGAGCCACACAGACATATCTAGTGTTAGCTAAACTTGAGAAGTCTCACCTGACAGATGCTTCAGTGAAAACAAGAGGATACTTTTCAAATGCCATTGAACCAGTGGTAGGAGGCTCTGCTTTCACCAAAATAAGTTTAGCCAGAATTGCCACAGCTTTGTCCTTTTTGACAGCATCTGTGCCAGAGAAGCAATGTTCAATGTATTCTAGAAAGCATGGGAGAAAATGCTGAAGAGACAAAAGAAAAAGGTAAAAAGTCCAAGATTGGCAAGTCTCTTTCATCATCCACAAAAAAACCCATGACACCAATCACAGGGAAATACAAATGCTCACAAATAAGCCAGAAAATGTTTAGACTTACCAGTTCTGGTGCCCCTAGACACTAGCACACAAGATATTTTCCTATCCCAGCAGGGATGGTCATTTAATGCACAAATTCACTTTGAACCAAATCCAGTCTTATCAGGACATTCCAGATCCTTGACATGGCTTTCACCTTCCACTCCCTTTAATTACTTTGATTCTTCCCAGATCACCAGTTACAGGGCTTATTTTTCATTTCCACTTAGTTTCTCCAAATCTCATTCTCTTCCTCCCATCCATAACACACTCACCCTTTTAAGTTCCCACAGATGAGCTTTTTGTGAACAGATACCTATCACCTTCTCCAACCCTGAGAACCCTGGCACAACTTTAACACAATAGCAAAAGAAACCTCTTTCCTTCTTATCAGATCATGCCAGAAGTTTAAATAAACATCATGTAAATACACAACAATCCTTCAGCATACAAGGCAGGTAAATATACTATGAATTCTCCAGTTGTTCGCTTTAGCAACAAAAATAAACATAATGCACAATCACTTTCACCTACCCTCTCAAATTGCTTCATTGTGAACATTGCTTCAGAGAAGTCCAAAAGAAAATGCCATTCAAATCCACTTGCAAATATCTGCAAGATGTAAGTGAAAGGTTGCAGAAAGAGAGACATTTCATAGTCAGCTCTTCACTACCCAAGGAACATTTTTTCTGGTATACAAATCAAGTATGCTTTGAACTCTGAGATACTCTGCTTGGCTCTCTTGCTCATTCCAGCATACAGAGCAGCATTGTTTCCAAGTGACAATTCAGGTACAGAAATACACACTCCTTTTTAACAAACTCTACTGAGACAACCCTTTTTGATAAACACTGCTGGATGCTACTGTCTCTGTGCAAAGACAACTGAGCTATCTCTTCAGTGTGATATGGAAAATATAAGTTGGAAGTTCTAGGACTGCAGCACAGACACACTAACTGTTAGGAAAAAGCTTAGGCCCAAACTATATTTCAATTCGGCATTTTTTCTGTGTAGCAGGTTGCAGAAGGTTTACTACCTCTTGGGCAGAGTGAACCTCTGTGCTTTTGAAGGATTTAAAACAGGAATAGTCCTTTGAGATACCCAGGATCAGTACTCCTCAATGCAAAGATAAAATACACAGCCACATCTCTTTCCCAGACCCCTCAGAATCTAAGGGCGGCTTTAAGCCTACTCCAGTTTAACAGAAGCCCATATAAATACCCTCAAATGTTTGAAGAAGTCTCCTGAGCAAAACTGGCCTCATGCCACAAGCAGAACTAATCTTACTTCAGCACAAGTCAACACTGAAAACCAGATGAAATTTGATCTTTTTTACAACTGCATGTCTTGCTTTCCCATTGTAGATTGTGTGGCATTTTTATTTCAAATATTTTTTCACACACACACACACTAAAACTATGGTCCTGTTAATTGCAAAATTATAATGTACTGTAACAGGGAAAGTAAAGAATCAGACTCCGTAGTATAATCTCCTGTTAATCTTTGCAACACTACATTTGACAGGAATGTATACAGCTAATCATGTCAATGCTCCAGGAACAAAGGTAGTACTGAAATATGCTTACCTCCGTACTTTCTAAATCAAAACTGCACTTGTGTGAATCTTGTTCACAAGGTTAAGGCATGCTCATTAAATGCTTAGAAACTTTATGAAAAATGTATTTTTTTCACTAAGTTTGACTCAATGATCTGCTTTATCACCATAGGCAGGATGTATTCCTTCACTGTTCTCCTTCCTTTCTCAACAGAGGCTGTAGGTGTTTGAATCAGAGCCTGGACTTCATTGCACTGATGCCTGCCATGGTGGCATTGCTATATTGTATAGCAATGACAATTGCTAGGCTGACAATCCCAAGACCCTATCAGACTTTATTTAAGGCATTGGGCAGCTTGTTTATTATCTGTGCAAAAAGGCTAAAGGGAACCTTGTAGTATATTTCCCAGCCTGAAATAGAATGTCCAGAAATCACCCTGCTCTAGGGAATTTGAAGTCTGGGATTTCTGGCATAGGCAGTAATCCTTGTTACCTTCTGAATAGCTTCCTTAGTCAAAGAATCTGGCAACAAAACATTTTCAGCCAGCAGGAATGAAGAAATGGTGTTTAGCAGCATCTTGCAGCAAGATGATGAGAGATATGGTGTTTGTAACATTTTTATTAAAACCTGAAATGAAAAAGAGAGAACTCATATTTGTCCATGAAGATAATGATTATCTGGTCTGAATGGCCTGGACAGTCCCTGGACCAGGAGGGCGCAGAGTGCTAAGCTTCAGCCCACAGAAACGAATCCTAATAGTCCCACTGAAGTTTGAAGGCCCTAAATCTACCCTAATGGGGTCAAATGTATGTGAATCTGTCAGAACTGTTCTATGCCACTGATATGGGGGAGGGGGGGGTGGTCTCCCCCACAGTGGCAGGAACAGACTCTAGAAGCAGTAGCCCGTTTTCCCCATTTCTCATTTAAAGTTGGGCTGCACTAGCATTACAATATAGAGGTAAAATCTCACAAAATGTATGTCTCTGTTCACTCAACTCAAATCCTAAGCCTGGTGATGCACCAGGAGTGTGTACGAATGCTTCAGCTGACCACACCTCTTCCATATTCAACCGATACTTCTCTGACACATCTGACTGACAGTCTGACCTACCTGACAGACATCTTCGAGCAGTGAGATTTTAGATCCATTTGCATGTTCCACTAAGATCAGATAAGCTTGCAGAATCCTTTCCATCTGCTCTGAAGCCACAGAGCAGTTGACCTTAGTTATTTTCCTCTGCAAATCTAAGAGTGACTCCTGTTTAAATAAAATAGGGAAATTAAATGCTTCAGATAAATGAATAGATTTCTGTTTCATAAATGAATAGATGAATAGTTCTGTTTCACTCACTGCTATTTGAAGGACATTTCAAAGAATCAATATCTCAGCTGCCCAACAAACTATTGTTGGCTCTCTCATATATAGTCCACAAATTAAACCGTGCAGAAACACTGTAAAATTTCCCTTAGGTGAAAACATATCCCAGATTCCTTGGACAGAAACACAAGGAACTCCTAAAATGAGGGTCTCCAGAAAGGCCGACACTTGACATACAAAACAGGAAAGAGAAATATTGGGCTCCGCACCCACAATCACTTGCAAGCACCCAGCTTTCACTGGAATTATCAGAATTTAGGTACTTTTACACTTTACGCATCATTTTGCTAATGTGGATGCTGAAAGATTACTCATATAATGTACATTCAACATTAGTGTCTCTTTCTGTCCAGAAGATATAAACCCCTATCCTTGATCCAAAAAATGAACCCAATTTAGACAGCTATTACAGACTATGTGAATATTTCCCTCTGAGCAAGATATCCCCATGCATCCACAAGTTCCCAGAGTAAAAGAAAAAGCCTCATTAAAATTAAAAGGAAATCTGTCACGTATTTCCAAGATTTCATAACAATTGCAGATGCTGAGTCACAGAGACTCCAGGGATACGCAACATTCAGTGATAAACAAATGTGTAGCTAATGACAGTCAGGTAAAAACAGCTTATTATATTGGGTGAAGCCAGAGGAACAGAATGGGATTTTCTAGGCAACTGGTTAGTCACAGGAAAACAGTCTCAAGAAGGAACCAACAGGAATTATTTACCCATGCTGGAAGGACTACCCTAAAAAAGCTCATGTGAACCATTTCCTGCCGTTTCTCATCTCATTCCTCTAAAGAGCACAACTGACACAGTCTGTTGTCAGGTGCAAGAGGCTTCAATCCCCCGCAACAAATCCCTTATACCAGATGTTCGCAAACTTTTAAATACCGGTCAGGTTAGTAAAACACACTGCCAGGCTGTGTCATTGCAGATTATCCTACATCACCCTGCTTCATCACAGCACAGCCCACAGCACTCAGCTGTGCTCCCTCAAACCAGACTGTAACCCCCAAGCAGCAACAGGAACACCCAGATTGAAAACATTCTGATTTTCAGTACTGGCCTGCAAGGTTCAAACTTGGATTTCCAGGTTTAACCCAACTCTTTGCTTTAAAAAGATCTTTAGGGCCAAAAGCTTCCTTTTACTGTTATAAAGTGGTTTTGAACCACCAATAGTTCAGCAACATAAAACAACCACTACATTCCAGCAAGGGTTCTGCCATGTGTGCAAAGGCAGACTGTACAAACCATCCTTGCCCAGCCACAGGACTGAGTTCTGAGTCTCACTGACAGTAGCTCCTTTCTCACTGACGAAACAGCCACCAGGGTAACTCTGAAGTTAGAAAGGAAGGGTGGAATTTTCCCCATGACTCTGTATTTTATGTTTCCAAAGCAGAAAAAAACCCAGTTCTGGTCCAATAAAATACAAATACTTTCCTCAGTAAGTACAAAATTTTTTCTCAGTCACTCATTAATAAAAAATAACAGTAAGAAGAAAAATAATCAGTGTACCTCCAGGCACTTGAAGACAACGTCAAAATGCTCCTTATGGATATGCACTGCAGCTGATCTGATCATTTGCTTGAAGGCTTCTCCAACAGCTAGCCACGGTAGTTCAACTTCTTCTTCAGTCAGAGGCCCAAGCTTCAACAGAATTAATTTCATAACCTGCACAGGAAAAGAGCATATCATGTTCTTACACTCAGAAAATAAATCTAGCAATCCTAAAACTAATTAGTGCAATGTATTGTTAAAATACTCCAGTGATCTCAATTCTTTCTAGAATGACTACAGGGGATAAAAAAAGGTTATCACCTAAAATCTGAAATATCAGCAAGAAGTACAATTTCAGCATACAGGAATATTGCAAAGGAATTATTTAAAACAACCTTCCTGTCTCAAAAAATATTCTTAGAAGGCTTTCAGATCCTACTAAGTAATTATCAACATGCTTATCACCAAGGATCCACTGAAGTGAAGGAGGAAACACTGGATGGCTTCAGTGAGTCCTGTCTAAGGCCTGTTACAGTAACAGTTAAAGCAGCAATCTTGTCTTTACCATCTCTGCACAAGAGTGGAACATGTTTCGAACACCCTTGCACATCTCAAAAAGCAGCTGTCCTACACCTTCCACCTTTTCAGGGTGCTCTCCCAAGTCATGGAGCATTAAATTGAGGAGTTCATTTTTATCAGAAACCTACAAAACATAAGGAGAAAAAAAAATATTATCTTATTCAGAGCTGCCAGATGGATAGAGGCAATCAAGACTCCACAGCACTGTTCTCCTAGTCCTGCCTTCTCACAACAGCTCAAACTCATTATTTCTGGGACCACACAAGGAAATTCAAAGAAGAAATTTGATCAGCTATTTAGTCACTACAGCTCCCACAGCTCCAGAGTGTACACACTGCAGCTGAAATATATGGGTTTGATTCTTCTCATGATTTTAAACACATGCACTGTTAAACTGGTCACAACTGAAACAAGTCCCTGTCCTGATGAAAAGAGATGTGTATCAGCTGAACACAACCTAGTTATCTGAAATTAGAACCACACTTGAGAATACTGCAGGGACTTCTGGTCCAATATTTTAAAAATCTCAGTTTTTGAGGTTTTGAATTAAAGTTCTGAAATTTCCAAAAACAATCAAATGAACATGCTTTATCAACGTCTCTCAACTTAGGACAAAAATAAGGATACACAAACTTGCTAACCAGTCTAAGGAATCCTGGGTTTTGTATGTTTTGACTAAGGAAAACCCAACAACAACCACTTCCTTTCCTTACTCCATGAAAGGCTGCTGTCTGATCTTGGCTGATCTGCCTGGGAATGTTACATACAGTGATCTTCAGGAGTGCAAAAACGTCACAAGAATTTCAGTTCTACAAAGGCCTTTAAGTATTCATAAAAAAGCCAGTGGGCAAATGTGCGTATACAAATCCAAGCCTCCCTTCTGCAGGATTACCCTACTATTTCTAGTCATTTCAGATAAACCAACCACACACACTTGGTTTAATGTCTCTGAACAGAGAGTGCTAAGGCCCCTATTTGCCACTACTGACACAGAATGCATTACATTCTCAGTATGACAAAAAAAAAAAAGACAACTCAGGACATGCTGTATGCCAGTTCAGGCCTTGTTAATCCTTCTCTGGAGAAAACGTAATATTGCACATTGAATCCAAAAACCATGTCAAAATAAAGATAGCACCAAAGCACAAACATCTCACCTTTCTCATGAGAAAGACAAAACTTTCAGCAGCAAAGTTTCTGATGTGGAGTTTGTGGTGAGCCAGCAGTGTGCTGTACAGGCTACAAAGACACAAAATAATCCACTGTCTTAGGGGCAATGCAAGAATTTCCATCAGCTGGTTAAAAAAAATGTTTCCAGTTTACCACCTTTTACAAACACTAAGAACCTGTCCTTCTAAAGAGGGCCAAATACCTTCCCTCATCTAGATTCCTTTCCACTCTCCCTACATAAAGAACAAGAGTTTTGCAAAAAAGGGCAAATGACAGTGCCAGGCAAATTAAATCACAATCAGAAATACCTTTTAAATCTGCAGCTCCACACAGATTCACTGCAGCATCAAGATTTTCAAGATATATTGTTTAGCCCAATTGTTTGTATACTGTTTATTATAAGTAAATGAAATTTGATTTATATGCCAGATTTGTATTTCAGTTGAGCCAACAGGCTCTCCTATACCCTTAAAAGTTTTGAAATATTCAGTTTGCAAGGCTGATATGTATTTAAATATTTGCAATTTGCTAGTATCAGTAACAGTAGCAGGTGGCTCATCACAGGTTCATTGCCAAGGGAGTGATTCTCTCAAATTGAGCAGACCATTTTTCAATATGTTCAACAGCTTAGCCTGGGCTGGGGAGGAAATCTGTAACCAGTTTTTTGCTCCATCTGTTCCAAACTGAAATTAGGAGGAAGAAACATGGAACCACTGTCTATGTCAAAAGGAAGAGCCCAGCTTCATCAGCAATTAAGACTGAACAAGCAGTCACACTGGACCAGGCCACATGCTCAGTCAGTCTACAGCAGCTGCCAAAAGCAGATACCTGGGAAACATTTAAAAACACAGCAAGCACATATGAAATCAGCCTTCAAGCACCTGCAACTCAGGAACTCCCCAGGCCTAGACATCCCTGCATTTGGTAACTCCCCAGAGCGTGGCCAATTTCTCTCTGAGAAAAGCTGAGAAAGCATGCTAAAAAGTATACCGAAGCATTGGGCCATGTATGCATGTGGCATTTACATTTCTACAGCATGTAGTAACTGCTGATCAAGATTGACATTAAATATGGTTTTTACCTGTATATGTTGTGTATGTCCTTCACCATCAATCTCCACAAATACTTGTAGAGATAGGAAAGAGAGGTAAAAGCCCATTCTAGCAGCTCTGTGTCCTGCGTATCCAATAATTTGGTGATGGCCAGGAAAAAGTCATGAAAGTGGGGATAGAAGTCAGCCTGAAGATCTCGAGCCAGCTGCACTACTAGACTGTGTTTCAGAAAATACACAGAAAATACAGTGTTAGTGCATTTCAAAAACAAACCAATAAAAACCTAGTCAAACATTGCATAATCCAGCACAGTCTCTTTGGAAAGAAAGGTAGCATCACTTTTACTTCTCACTTTTAAAAAAATACCACCTATTAGGCAGCTGTGGATGGCAAGAATCTTAAGATTTTCAAAAAATCAAGCAGTAAACAAGAAAACAAATGATTAACATCAAACAAAGCACATTAAAACAATATGTGACATTCAGTAAGCACTCCAGCTAATTTGTTTGCCTTGTCACAACTATATTTTTTGAAGACTTAGAACTATAAAGCTCTACCAGGGTAATATGACCACTCTGGGCATCTCATTGCTTATTTTCTTCAGGCACAATAAAGATAAAGAACACTTACAACAGGACTCAGGTTTACTTGAAATATTATCAAGGCTTATGACTACTTTTTGTGACCATATACTTACTTCAATAGGGGTTGGTAAGCAAGACTGCCTTCAACTTGCAAATGTGTCTTCAAGCTCTGCACAACAGCACTTTGGTAATAAACCAGCTGGTTGAAGGACTGGCATTTGTTGGCCACTTCATTGTAGAATTGCACTGTTCAAACAACAGAAGAGAAGCCCTGAAAACTACCAGTTTTCTACCAGTCTCTGGTAAACATGTATGTTCAGGGTATTAGAGTAACAGAGCCCAGAGCCCAGTCCAAAAACCAGTCAATTATTTCCCATTGGGCTCTGGATGAAGAAAAAACATATTTTAGCAGTCTAAGGAAAGTAGAAAACATGAATATAAATGACGTACCAAAATGCTGAGTGAGGTTCAGTTCCTTCCATTTCCGCAGTCCTTCGAAAAAGTAAGTTTCAACCTCCTGCCAAAACAAAGATGAAGAATAGCTACCAACCCTAATGAATGTGTCCTGTAAACATGAGAGGTTCAAATGAAGACAACTATCAAGTGCCTTAAACATTTAAAGAACATTATAAGAAATCTCAATTACTAATTTTAACAGGCACTATGGAGTTTCCCTGAAAATAAGTCTTTCTTGTAATATTCAAAACACATTTGTAAATATTTTCTGGTGACAGGACTTGTTTATATAATTGCTTTTTATACCTCTATTGACTGGCCTTGATAATCTAAGATGCTGAGCCATAGTTCACCCAGCACAATGCCTTGGGATTTCTTTTGGCATCCTCACAGCTATTGAGTGGGAAGTCCAGAAGAACAATCCAGTAGGCCAGATGGCAATAACCTGCAAAGTGCTATCATCATTATTATACGACACACAGAATGATTCTTGTGATCCATAAAGACACAAGACACATGACAGCTCATGGTTTACACACATGCTGCCAGTATGTGGGTGTCAATCTCTTCTCCCAGGTAACAAGTGATAGGACAAAAGGAAATGGCCTGAAGTTGTGCTAGAGGAGGTTTAGACTGCATATTAAGGAAAGTTTCTTTACTGAAAGGGTGGTCAGGCATTAGAACAGGCTGCCCAGAGAAGTGGCTGAGTAATCATCCCTGGAAACATTTAAAAGACATGTAGATGTGGCACTTAGGGACATGGTTTAACAATGAACTTTATAGTGTTAGGTTAACATCGGACTCAATAATCTTAGAGTCTCTTCTAACTTATGATTTTCAAACTTCTGATTCTATTGCAACTGCTCAGCACCTGCAAGTCTTTCTTAGTCTGGTCCTTGGACTACTAAATGACACAGCAGCATCTTTCATACTCAGAAATAGGCCCACCAGCCACACATAAGACATCAGGGTGGTACTGTCAAAGTGCCTCTATGGCAATACTGCAAAACAGGTAAAAAAGTAAAAGGCAACAAAGCATGAAATGAGGCTGCAGGAAAAGCAGTTCTTGCAGGAGCTTCTTTCCAATTTCCTCCTAAATAAATTCTTTAAGTGACTCTTTCATGGACTATATCTACTTGTGATGCGATCTCAGAAAACAATCACAATTGCTGCTCTCACCTCAGCATAGCTTCCAGTTCTGTCAATCCGATGAATAATATCAATATTAATGTTGCTTAGGCGCTCTGAAAAGGTAAGAAACTGCAAAAAAAGGACACATTTCTTGCTCAGTTCTGAGCACAGCCCTTCTAAATCTCTCTCGATAGCATACACACTGCAAACGGAAACCCCACTTCTAAAGATAATACTCCCCAATATCAGCCCAACAAGAAGATCAAGGCAAAACGCCCAGGAGCAGGACTGACCCACTACCTCGCCCCGACCTGCAAAACCGAGGCTCCTAGCCCACACGTCTGCGCAACACGATGAAAGAGATGCAAAGAAATCTACCTAGATTTCAGCAAACTGCCCTGCTCTCAACCTTCCTGAAACCACGCCCTGGGTAATTTCATTGAATTATGTCAATTTCCTACATTAGGGCGGTGGTGCGCCTGCTGCCTCTAAGGGACGGCGACCCGGCTGACGGAGCGCCGGGTACGGGGCAGAAGCCCCACTCCGGCTCCGCTGTCTCGGCCGGGACCCCCGTAGCGCTGGGCAGATCCTACCACGCCGCCCGCCCTCACGTCTCCAGCCGCGGTGCCGCTTCGGCAGACGGGCACGACCACTGAACTAACACCGACGGCGGAAGCCTGAGCTCCCCAGCCAGCAGCCACGTCCGGGCGGGCGCTCACCCGGTGCGTGCTCGCCGACCTGTGGGCTGAGGGCTTGCTCTTCATGGTGGCGGCGGCTAGGGCCCCACACCGAGTCCCGCACGTGCGGCCCTAGGCGCCGGGCGCCGCCATGCCGAGCACGGGCTGCCGGGAGCAGGGGCGGGACCGCCGGCGGAAGGGGCGGGGAATGCTGAGCGGGAGCTCTGCCCGGTGGTGGGGGAGGTCCTGTCCACGTCTCACCTTGGCCGCGAGACAAGTTCGGTGGGAGCTCTGGGCAGAGCAGTTTCGCCCCGCCGTCTGTGCGCTCTGGTGTAGGGCGGGCTGGGGCACGTCGGTACCAGGGGCAGGCCGCGGCGGGCCCAGGGAAGACCAGTTTGCTATGGCGAAAGCATGACGGGCGGAGCGCAGCCCAGCCCACAGCACAGCATTGATGGCTCGTCCCGAAACGGCCACTGCCCAGCTCCCTGATCTCAGTAGTGATTTTTGTTCGGACCTTAACAATTTAAACAAAAATGTTCATCTCAGACAAAGTACATGCAAATCAAGTCCTCGCGCAAGAGCAAATTGTTACGGACTGGTCGTCCCTAGCAGTCCCACGGCTTGTGGGAGCTTCTGCCTGCTCTTGCAGTTGCGGGACGAGAAGGACATGTGAGTGAGGTGGGAGATGAACTTAAGGTTGGAAGAAGCTTTGGTGTGGGCAGGTGTGGAACAAACAGCTCAGAACCACGCGACCGTTCGAGGTTGCGTCTTGCACAGCTTGAGAATTTGGCCCTGCCGAGCCTGCCTGTCCTACCTGCTACAGCGGCAGCTTAAGGCCACTTTCAGAAACCAGGCTTGCAGGTTATTCAGGCAGACATAAAGGTAGGTTTCAGCACGACTGAAGTTCACGATTAAGGGCACGTAGGGACCCTCAATTTCGAACAGACCCAATAGGTTAAGCACTGCTAGGGGCATCCAGAAAGGCTGCCCACAGGCAGACAGTAAGCCATTAACTTGATAATCATCTGGACAGGTAGGGGAACGTGCTTGCTTCAGCACCTGTGGAGTCAGAGCTACTGAGACAGCTGTTAGCTTTAAACCTTGCTCTTCTGCTGTAGGAATAGAAAGGACTTCTGGCGTTTGCATTAGGTGGGAAAAAATGCCTAATTAGGCATTTAAGTTTGAAAAGGTTGGCTTAAGTGATTTCAAGACCAAATATTTCCATAGAAAGTGCAGCTAAATGCATGTTGAGAGGTCTAGATCCACAAGAGCTTAGGCACCAATATGCAACTGTTTAAGAGCACAAATAACCCTCTAGAAGTGGTTAGTAAATTCACTTACTATGTCTCCTACATATTGTATACTTGTGGAAAACAGTCTACAAGATCTTTTTTTCCATTATGAATAACATCTATAGCAGACCTGTAGAACTTTGTGGGATGCATGCACTACAAAATCCTCTAAGGAAATGAGCAAAATCTAACATTCATGTAAAGTAATGGGGAAAGAGCTCAGGTGTGCTCTGGCTGTTGCAGAAGTCATCATCAGCTAAAATAAAAGACATTAGAGGAAGTTTTTAAAAGGCTAGAAATGCTTTTTTTGTGTTTTTAAACTGGAAATTTCTCAGAAGATTGAGAAGGGTAGACCTGCAGCTGCTGATGTTCCTGAGAGTTTCTGGTTGCAAGAGCTACTCACGGACTGCATTTCAGCCAGCACTGAATACCACACTTGGAGGTACATCTGAATGAGCCTTAGGCTAGTAGCCCAGGTATCAATACCAGTGTGGCCAGCACAATAGGTCTGGTGCCTCAGCTGGCAAGATTCAGTGACCCAGAAGGGCCCTTCCCCACTTGTGTATGAGCTGCAGCTATGTTAACAATATGTTTACTACATACACTCCCCTCTGACTGCAATGCCTCAAGCCTCAGGCCTTGTTCTTTTACTTTTCTAGTAAGAGATGTGGTTTTCCCGTCTCTGGGCAGGCTCCAGCACCCTGTGATTATTTGATGGTTCCTGCCAGCAATTCTCCTTTGGAAATCTATGCTAAAGGCATTAAAAATTAAAAGCAGATGGCTTTCTGAAGACCATGGCTTGTTGGTAGTAATAGCTGTAGAAGCACGTAGAGGAAACCTTTGTAAAATAGTGCATGCATGTCTACCAAATAGTCACCAATGCAGATCTGACTTCTTCAAACACCCAGTGTGGGCTACAGCCACCAGTCCCTGACTCTAATCCATCAGCACTTCTGAAATAGGTCAAAGATTCCTGTGTCTCCTCCATTCCTGGGCTTTTTAGTCTTGCAATTCAAAATCTTGCTGGATTCAGCAAGAGCCAGAGCCACTTTATGTAGAAGTAAAGCAGGCTTGCCTTCTGGTAATGCGTAGTGTAGCCTAATAATAGTAATTGGGGTGAAATACCTCAATATTTAACCCAGGATGGTCTCACAGGGCAGAATTCATCTCAAATAACCTAACATGTTTACAATGTGTGTGTCCGCCTTTGAGCATCAACTTCAGGCTCCTTTTATATTCACTGAAGATCTAGACACGTTCTTGTACTTGAAACATCTGTGTTAGAATAGAATTAATCCTAGAATTGGTAGTTTCCAAAAGTCTGGATGACCCCATTATATGTGCGTATCTACAACTGCCCCGTGGATGCCTCCATCATCACATGGCTTAATAACTACATAAATACCCAGTATCCAAGCTGTTACTGAATTGCCCTACCTCTGTCATATTTTTATGTGTATTAATCTCAAGCACAGCACATACTCCTGAAGCCTGTATGATGCTGAATTTCTGACTTAAAGGACATGTTACCTGACACAAGACAATGAGCAGCCAGGTCAGCCTATTTTTAACCAGAGGATGTTGTAGATTGCATAGGTGCACAAGCGTAAGACCAAATTTTCATTTTCCTACCACATTCATAGAGGCATGGTGGAATTTGCACAGGTGAGAGGATTTTCCCTTTCAAAATGAAATATGACAGGCTAATAGATGAACAGAAACAACTGTGAATTAGACCAAACAACTTTGAATTTTGGATGCCCAAAGCTAGGTTGCTCAATCAATATTAAAGACACTAAACAGTTATCTGAGCTGGTTGTGAACCCAGAAGCCTTTCTCTTTGCCCATCTTGAGTCACCACACAGGTGGGGTGCAGGGGCTGGGGTGAATGGGGCTGCAAACTTACTGCATCACAGGAGCTCTTTAAAATCCCCCTGTAGCAGAAAGCTGGTATGAGTTGAAGGCAGGTTATACAAGTGTATCATTCAGTCTGGTGTATTCTTTCAACTGAAGCAAACAGATTTTTTTTTTTTTTTTTGATTTGTCTGCAAGTAAGATGAGCCCTTTGCAACGCAGTGACTTATTTTCACTGCCAGTTTCCTCCTTAGCTTCTAGCTGGCATTTTGCCTTGCCCTGTGGAAGAAAACCCCACAAGATTATGTAGGATGTTGTTGGGAGCACTTCAAAATCAAAGCAGACAAGATACCGGAAACCTGTTCTGCAATCTGGTGGAACTGTTTGGCCGCATTTTTTCTAATATGCCTGAAGCATAGAGATTCTGCAAATAATGCAACTCCAGGTCAATGCTATCTGAGTCATGGGGAAATTTCATCTACCCTTAGGTCTGAGGGTTGGAACAAGGGGCTGGAATACAGATTTTCTGTCTGAAATAGCCTGAACTTAGGGACTTCCCTCACAAAAAGGGGCACTGACAACCTGGTTCAACCCTTGACACACCTAGGCCAGTGACTCATCTATTTCAAGTCAGGGTCCTGCTGCAGAGCTGAAATAGGTAGGCTGCACTAGCTACATCTCTTGAGGTAAATTGAACAGTGCCAGAGCATCCACACCAATAAATCATCAACACAATCCCTGGCACAATTTTGATTCATACCACTTTTCTCTCCAGTAGGAACCCACACCTGGGGTTTTTTTTTAGGCTTTGGTTTTCTGTTTGCTGTTTGGGGTTTTTTTTTTTGTTGTTGTTTTTGTGGGTTATTTTGGGGTGGAGAAGCAAGTTTTAGAATTTATTTGTGTTAGAAAGAAAAAGGGTCTGATTTCTGCACAGACCACATGTATACAGATAGCCCCAGGACAGGAGAGGTTTGCAGTAGTGGCTACTGCTGCTGTTCCTCATCCACTGCTCTGCCGCAGCAGCAGCAGCAGAACTGGCTACAGCCTTGTTGAAAACAACAGTAACAGAAGCAGCAGGAGGAGGATTCATAGAGGAGTTGTGGCGTATGGAAAGAAAAATTAAAAGGCAGAATGGAGTCTTGTTTCCCAAAACAGATGTGCATGCTCTCCTGCATTTCACGCTTGCCATTAAAATGAGGGGCATTTGGATTTGACAGAAACCATCTGGATTTCAGGCTGTCTGTAGTGTGTTTGGGACTACTAACAGTCTCTTTACAGCATGCCATTCAGGGGAAAATAAGGCCAGGCTCACTGAAAGGAATGATATGTCCCTGGCACAGAATAGAAGGTAACGTACAAAGTAACTGGTACTGTTCTTCATATCTCTGCATCCATCGCATTAATTCAAGAAAAGTTCAGTATGTGGATGATGTTTTGGCTAATTAATTTGCTGCCTTTTTTTTTTTCTTATTTGAAGCTTGAACTGTCATAGTATTCATGCAGCCCTAACTTTGCTCTCAGGTTCCAATAGTCAGTACTTCAGTTATCCATTCCTGATCTCATAGATCCAAGAGATATAGTGTACAAAAGCTGAAACTCTGAAGGTCTAATAATCTCAGCTCCGCAGTGTACTGTAAGGAAAAAAAACATTTAAACATACATACCCTTAAGTTGAGACTGCTAGGAAGCAGTCTAATTTTGATGTGTACTGTTGAGTGAAATATTTGTGGGTACCTTAGAAAAGTGGAAGAACTTATAAAACATCAAGAGACAAAGCAGCCCCTCTTTGGCACTTCCACTGTGTCATAAGCTGCTAGTACCAGTTGCTAAATTATAGATATTAATGAGAAATTTCCAATATTGGTATATTTAAAGCAGAAAAAACCCCCAACAAAACACCAAAAAACAAACCATACCAACCAACCTACCAACCAACCAATAAAACACCAAAAAATTTTATTGATGCTGTAACTGTAGAGATGTTGCCAACACTAAGAAAAAGAATAGAGCTGTCCCTTATTACCTTAAATTTAAGTAAATTTTTGGACACTGCTTCTGCTTTTAATATGGATTTGTGGGTCTAATTTATGATCAGATCAAATAGGAGCCGTTGAAAGAACTGATAAAACAAACATACTGAAATAACACATCCCTGTGTAAAAGATATCTAGGTGGAGACTGACACTTCAGAAAAAAAGGAAAAGAAAATGAGCCTCCATCTCCAAGTAGGAGAGAAAACCCAAAAGACTCTGAAGCAGATGAAGTCCTGGTTGCTTGAACTGGGCAAGCACTTATCACAGGGGAGCAGTTCATCTCTCTGGCTATAGCTGCTAGCTGTACAGAGGTATATTTCACCTGTTATTCATAGCCAGTAGAAGATCACTTGCAGGGTGCCTACCAGCACCTCTTTTGATGTGAGATGAAATGAGGCCCTTTAAAATGATGAGCAGCTAATGGTACTGTACAGATACAGAGCATCTGCTGTACCAAGAGATAGAGTCCCTTAAATCCAGCTGCAGCCAAAATGCTTCTCCTCGACTGCCATTTAACTGCTGTGCTTCCTTGTGCATCACATCATTCACTAAGTTTGCAAACTGCTAGCACTATCACATGGTATTAACCTGACTGTGCAGAAGCTGTGGAGGCTTTATGATGCTGGATCAATACAATTTTTTTGCCTATTTAAAAAAGCATGCTAAAGTTATTACTTCTTCCCCATTGCCTCAGCCCCAAATCCACATTTTCATCAAACCCCACTCAGTCTGTTTGAACACATGCTAACACTGGATAACAATACACTAAAGCAACAGACATTAATTTTAAGAGTCGTAGTGTGCCTGGATTAATAAAGTCCCCCTACCATGGAGTTTGGTCATGAACATCCACTGTTCCCCACCCATCATAGATCACCCACCTTAGCATCCTGCAACAGCCATAAGACTGCAGTACAAGAGGCCAAAAAATCCTATGGTGTGTCCCAGCAGCATATTGGGAGAGAACAAGGATGCTGGCAGTGTTTCCACTCTCCAGAAAAACCTGGGATTTGCTATTTGAAATGTCCAGATAGGTTCAGAAATAGGTGCAACAAATCTCACATTATAGAGGAAAACAGAAGAAACAAACCAGGCCAAAGTCAACAGATGCAGATGGTTGGTCCTAAGGGGAAAACCTCCTTCCTTATCTACTTTTGGTGATGGATGTTTCTTTGAGGATGTCTGACAAACAAAGCAATTAAACACATAGAGCTGGTGTAAATATGCATAACTGCCTTCAAACATTTCTAAGCAATGTAAGCATCTGTGATCTCAGCATGGGCAGCCTTGACAGAGAGTAGAAGAAGAGCTGAGGATGATCGAAAAGGGGTTTAAAGAGAGGTAAGGCAGTCTGTTCTTAGAGACATTAAAAAATTGGAAGAATGAAGTGGATAGGAAACAGCAGTTTTGGTGGAAATGCCTCATTGGACTCTGGGTCCAAAAAGAAGGGGATTCTTGCAGGAGAAGTGAGAGGGAGGAGACAGAGAAAGTTTCTTAATGTGAAGAGATGGGGATGGAGATGAAAAGATTGAGGAAGCACAGGGGATTTAGCAGTAGCAATTACAAAGAATGATGGGAGGCAGATAAAAACCGAGATGTCAGAACTAGTGATAGACACTCTGGATTATGAATGGAAAAATAAAATAATCAAAAAGCTAGTTAGGTCACTGGGGCATCGGCAGGCACTTTTCAGGCAGAGTATTTTGAAATGGCAAAGTTAGCAGGCTTATTTCCAGAGGCTTCCTCTGTAGAAAATGCAAAGAGACTGGCTCCTCCAGGGAGCATATCAGAGCAATAGTTTCTTTCCAACGTACCTACACAGTACACCTAAAGCAAACACATATTAAAATAACACCAACTAGAAGATAGTTTGGCTAGCAGGTAGTGAAAAAAAGAGGGAAACAACAGAAACAAAATACAGAAATTCAGCAAAATTTACTCAGAAAAAGATAATTTTTTTTGTTCATCATTCTGGTGAACATTTGACAGCCCTTTCTCATACATTAACTGTAAGTAAACAAACTAGTTGAATTGTAATTCTGTTGATGCAGAATTGGACACTTTAAATAAACAAAAGATCCCAAAGCCATGGGAATAAAGTTCAAACGTGTAACTTATTTATCCATTTGAGTTAAAGAAGTAAAATCTGTACTACAATTTAATTCCTATACTTTTGTTTTCTTGAGCAAGTATTTATGTATGCTACATTTCACTGCATGGATAGTCCATAAATAAATTTTGAAATTTGTTCTTTTAGATGAAGGAGGATAATTATCCAGCAAATGCATTACAGACTCCTAATCATTCAGATTTAAATGCTCAGTAGTCAAGGCTATCGTAAGTAGTTCCTTCAGTCCTGGAGCACTCACTATTGATTTTAAAAGGTGTGTTGGTATTAGTGGGTTACACAATCTGGAGTTTCCTTCTCAAGACCATTATGTACTCACGTTTAAATTATTTTTCTTGCCAACTGCATTCATTTGAATTTCAGTGGAATGCAAGAATAGAAAAAACAAACAACTAAGAGAGTGTCATTCAAAATGTCAACATAAACATGACTCTTTGGCTCTTTTCTCCTTGTTGATCTTTCTTTGCCAGTCACTCTTTCTGTCCTTGTGTCCCGGACGTGCAAAGCTTGAGAGGACAAGCACTTCAACCAAACAAGTTGTTACCCTGAAAGACTTCCTGATGATTAGAGTCTGAAGAAAAGACCTTTCTCAAATCTACACCTCTTCAAATACAGGATTTGGATAGGATGAGGATTGAAAATGCTACACACATGGAATTAGGGAACCATGCTTCTTGAAATATTAAACTTATTATGTTTATGGTGGTTTTTAAAGACATAAGACCCTTGCAAATATCATTGCATCCTCATTATTGCCCACAAACAGAACACAGTCTGTGCAAGAGACACTTCTATAAAATTACTACTGGAAAAAAGTTTCTAAAAGGATGCTTGGAAATGTACCCTAGTGATATTATTGGAAATAAAGAGGTAACAATTATGGGACATCTCTGTAAAAGAAAATCCATATGCTCAAAATACATGTGCCAGGTGACTATTTCTAAGAAACTCATTCAAATTTCACAAGGAATATTGATGATGATGATGATGCTCTTCTGAATACCCTTTCAGGGTAATTCTGTCATATCTAAACACTATTAACAGAAAAAGGGCTGACCAAAAAAACAAAACCAAACCTAAAAAGAAAGCTAAGAAAATCACTAAACAAGACTGGGAGATTTCTCTAAGACATCTGCCCTGGTTTTGGCTGGGATAGTTAATTTTCTTTTTAGTAGCTGGTACAGTGCTGCATTTTGAATGTAGTATGAGATGAGTGTTGGTAACACACTGATGTTTTTATTGTTGCTAAGTTGTGCTTACCCTAAGCCAAGACTTTTCAGTTTCACACGCTCTGCCAGTGAGCAGGTGCACAAGAAACTGGAGAGAGCATGGCCAGGGCAGTTGATCTGAATTAGCCAAAGGTATATTCCACACCACAGAACATCATTCCCAGTATATAAACTGAGAGGAGTTGACCAGGAGACACTAATTGCTGCTTGGGTGTGGGCTGGACATCAGTCAGTGGGTGATGAGCAACTGTATTGTGCATTGCTTGTTTGTTTTGGGTTCCTGCCACCTCCTTTAATTAAAATTATTATTATTGTCATTATTATAAATACTATTATTAGATTTTATTTTGTTTCACTTATTAAACTGCTCTTATCTCAACCCACAAGTTTTACTTTACTTTTTTTTACATTTCTCCTCTTCACTACAAGGTGGGGGGCAGACAGTGATTGAGTGGCTGCGTGGTATTTAGCTGCTGGCTTGGATTAAACCACAACAGGAGCATTAAACCAAAAGCAAAGCCGATGGTGGTAGTCAGGTAACTAGCTATACTATGCCCAGCAATTCAAAACAGCAGCGTGTGGAAAAGCACAGCAAGTAGAAGAGATTAGGGTGTATCCACACATCCTAGCTGATATTCAGAAATATGAAACACCATCAATAATGAGCTTCCTTTACACCAAAATGCAACAGGCTTCTCAAGGTGACACAAGTTATGCTGTATAGGAAGCAGTTGCTGCAATCAAAATCTTCAAAAATAAGACATTTTTACTTGAAGTACTGCATTGTGAGAAAAATCAGACTGTCTAATTAGGAATCAATGATTAATTTTTATATGGTATTCCTAACAATAACTGTGATGTAAAAAAAATTTAACAGGTAGCTCCATGAACAGAGGAGTAAATGGAACCTAGATCCTCATATCACTTGTTGATATCATATCTTCATGTCTTAGTGTTGATTGGCTTGTGAACTTAAGCAGATGAGAAGTTTTGCCTGCAGTTTTGTGTTTTTAAAGTCTTTCTCTCAAATGGCTTCACCATTACCTAACAGAGGTTCAGCTCCTGCAGCAGTCTTCCTTTCTACAGGGATATTTATGGGATCCTGCATTTTTCCCCATCTACTTTAATGCAGCTGGTAGCTCCTTAATCTTTCTGAGGCCCCAATCTCTCTAGATTTGGTGATGATATACTGTGGTCATTGCATGAAGTGCAAACACTTTCCACATGCATACATGTATATATACATAGAGGGCAGGATCCCACATCCCTGATTTCCAAACAAATCATCAGTTTTTGCAGATTTTGTTTTGAAATTTGTTTGTTTGTTTGTTTTAACCAACAGCGAGCCATTTTCTGGCAAGGTTTCCAAACTGATCCAAACTGTAAACAGCAGAGAACAGTGGCCAGTCCTGTCACTACACAGGAGT
The DNA here is from genome assembly GCA_910950805.1 of Acrocephalus scirpaceus scirpaceus. NCBI lineage: Eukaryota > Metazoa > Chordata > Aves > Passeriformes > Sylviidae > Acrocephalus > Acrocephalus scirpaceus. Next base: position 47,590,197 of record OU383777.1, on the reverse strand, counting down.
AAAACTGAGCATGAACTGTTTTTCATCTGCAAACTCAGCTCAACTGGTGTATGTACAGCAGAACTTCACACAGTCTGAAACTTCACACTCAAGAGAGGAATTACTGGAAGTTGGAGAGCTTCCAGGCTGCCAAAGCAAAATGCAAAGGGTCTTGCATCACCACTGAACAATGCTCACCAGATCTCCAGTGCTCTCCTCCCTCACTTACAGTTGTTTTTGCCCATTCCCACATTTGCCTACATGCAGGATAATCCCTCAAAGTCTATTTTCACAACTTAGTTCAGAGAGATGGGCAGAATCTCTCCTAGTTCAGGGCTCAATATATTTGTCTCGTCTACAGGAGAAAATCCATCCCACTGATCTCCCAATGAAGGGGCCCATCCACATGAAAAATAACAGGAGGGGAATGTCCTTTCCTACAGACTTCCAGTAACACCTCACAGAATTGTCCCATAGTGGAAATGACTCCAATACAATCACAAGGAAGGAACCATTTGGAACCCATAGGGCAGTCTGGGGTCTGTATGGTCAGATCTGTGGCCTTTTTAATTTGAGGGTGCTGGAGAGATGTGAATCTTACCCCTGTATTAAACACTGAATCTCACTGATGTCAGTAGATCTTACAAAAACGGAGCCACAGCAGCAGTGAGATGAGATACCACATAAGGCCCAGGGGAGATGCGGCAAAGTGTTACAAGAAGTCAATGAAATACACTCTTTGAGTTTGGAAGACACTTTCATATCTATTGTAGCAATGAGAAAAAACAAATACCTGCAGTTCTGTCTCTGTTACACGGCACAAACCAATGGAGCTAATTTGTTGAAAAATCCAGAAAAACATTTAGTCCTGTTTTCCAGGTTCAATTGCTGTGATTTAGAACATGGCCATCATACAGATTTGCAGCTGCTTCCAAAAATGGAAGCATCCACATGGGAGGATCCAGCCTTTCATACTGTATTGCTCATGATGACATTTGAAAGACAATTTGCTTCATGCTACTGGTAAAAGAACCAAGGATGCCACCTGAAACCAGAGTTATGTGCATTTCCTCAAAGCTGCTTGTGTTTCAGTTAAGAAACATGATTTGTTTTCCAGCACGTTATCACTTGCTATGTTTACATTATGTCAAAATTATAAAGAAGCAGAATCAAAATTGTATTAATCCTGTGTAATTAATACTTTAAATTCTTTGAATGGTTTGAGCAACATAATTCCTGAAGGAGTGCAAACAAGGGATGCTGAGCATGAAGCTCTGAAGGAATGCAAACAAGGGACACTGAGCATGAAGCTCTGAGCAGCACAAGCTGTGGGTCTTGGCCAGAGCCCATTTATATTCGTCTGGAGAATAAGAGGTCATGGTTTTTGACAACAAATACTTTTTTTGGACCAGTTCCTTGCACTGAGTTCAGATGTGCTGGTTTTGATTGAAGCTTTGCTTGGAAGGTGTCTCATCTTTCATGTTGTCAAAAGCTGATTTAAGGCAACCACTTCAAATGATCAATAAATCAGTAGCCTAATTGGTAGGTGTGGAACATAAGTTTCTTTCTCGCTCTTCCTCAACAGGACATCTGGAATCTCTTACTCATGGTATAAGTAGTTAGAGTTAATTGGGCTAGAGAGACTGATACCCTAACCTGCTGTGGTGAGATTAGGATGTGCCATCTGTACACCATGGTCAGCTTCTGCCTCTTCAGGGACAATTATACTCCCAGATAAGCATCTAGACACCAGACCAACACAGACATGATTTCACAGCTCAGCTTAATAATCCTGCCAGACCAGACTTCCACCTGCTTCCCCTCCTTCCAAAATGCACTCAGAAATAACTCCAAAAGGCCTGCAATTCCAGAGCTCCGAAGGGGAGAGGTGTTCCCTCATCTGTGCTTGGCTGTCAGGTGTCTGGTCCTTTCTATCCAAGATACAGAAGGCTGCTGAAAACCATGTCTCAAAATGATCAGATACAGGCAGGTCAGAGCACCTTGAGCTGAACCCAGAGCACTACTACTACCAAAGACTACTTCCAGCATATCCAGCTGTGGGTAAGAGCCAGAAGAGGCTGGGCAGGAAGGAAAATTATTCTACCTTCAATGAAGGAAAACGGTAATTTTTAATGCTCAGTCTGGTTCTGACTTCACTAGGTAATCACCTCCAGCATAGTACTTTGCCAATGTACAGCTCAAGACAGAAAGCTACTGCGCAAAGCTTCTAAACTCTGCTACAAGGTGTGCTGTGTGTAGTTGTGCTGCTGTCAAGCACAGCTTAGTCAGCTTTGGCATCCTTTCATCTTCATTCCCCTTCTGGAGTTGCTAATATATGGCAAAGTGGCCAAATGCAGTATTTGCTGTGTTAGTCCTGTATGTACTGCTAGCTATAGAAAAAGGCACATCTCCACCACTTGACATGCATGACCTTAAAATCCCATAGGTGTTTTTGATGTATTCCTCTCTGGGTAAGGTGTGTGAAGTTCCATTTGTGATATTCCTCTGCACTTTGACTCTTGAACCTGTGATTAGTTGAAGTCTGTTAGTAAAACCTCTGTGAGCCCAGAGTAGTAGGTAGTAGGGTTTCCCTGTTGCACAACTGCAGTGTTCAGCAACTCACCTTGGTAAATCTGATTCAGTGAGTTTCCTTCCAGATTGCACGAGTCATGGAAATGTATATATTAAACTATATTTTCGCCTCCGCCCTTTGGGGAGATGGTGGAATATGCTAGTGAGTGAGGGTAGGTTCCCCATCCGGGGGAATTCTGGTGTGAAATGTCTTCCCTCCAAAAGCTCTGGACCGCGACCCAAGTTGCGTTCAGGCGGACCTGTGCCGTGGCGCCACCAGCAGCCCGGAGGCTCAGGGCGGGCTGCCCTGGCCCGGGATCGCCGCCCCTTCTCGCTCCGCGGGGGCGCTCAGCGCCGCGGGGAGGAGCGGGCACCGGGACCGTATAAAGCCCGCCCGCCGTCCCGGCTGCGGCACTCGCGCAGCGGCTCCCGGCGCACCCCGCTCCCTTCCCCCGGGGACACGCGGCGAGGAAGTGCGCGGAGCGCTCCCCAGCGCACCTGTCCCGGCGGCGGACACCGCACCGCTCTGCGCCTGTCCCGGTGGCGGACACCGCATCGCACCTTTTTGCTTCTGTCCCGCTGGTATCACCGCACTGCATCTGCCCCAGTCCCGGCGGGGGGCACCTCCCCGGCGGCCCATCCCCATCTGCTTCCTACTGCCTATGCCACCCCGTGCCAGCCCTGCGGAGGCAACAGCAGGCCCTCTGATTTTGGGGAAGATCCTTGGTTCCGAGGGTGAGTTCCTCCGGTAGAATGGGGCGCTTCACCGTATGGGACTATGTGGTCTTTGCGGCCATGCTGCTCATCTCAGCCATCATTGGCATCTACTACGCCTTCGTGGGAGGGGGGCAGAAGACATCAAAGGACTTCCTCATGGCAGGCCGCAGCATGAGTGCCCTCCCGGTTGCACTCTCCCTCACGGCCAGCTTCATGTCAGCCGTCACAGTGCTGGGCACCCCTGCTGAGATCTACCGCTATGGTGCCGTCTTCTGCATCTTTGCCATCACCTACGCCCTTGTGGTGCTGTGCAGTGCTGAGATCTTCTTGCCCGTCTTCTACAAGCTGGGCATTACCAGCACCTATGAGGTAAGGTGGAGTGGAAAGAATCTTTCCCTAGCTTTAGGGAGCTGAGGGGCTTCTCATGCCTACTTTCTACTTGTCTGCCCTCCATCTTCTCTTCCCACAAATTCCCCAAGTCTGCCCACATTTTCTCTGCAGACAGGTGATGCTCAATTCTTCTGCCTTAGCTGAGGAGCTGTGTCATACCAGATTTGTTTCCTCATGCCACATACTCAGTTCAGTAGGTGGATTAATCCTAGTGCAGCTTGGATTGTGACATGTCATTAATCATCTGTAATTTATATACGAGAACCAGAGCACAAAAGCATCTGCTGTAGGAACCAGAGTTTTCTTATCACATCGCACTCCTTCCAGGTTGGTTTCTAGGCTTAGGTGCAACCACAGAAGTCCTCCTTTGGCAGAGTATGTATTTGTGCAATTCCTAGATATTTTGAAGACACCCCTTGTCACCTGAGGCTGTTTACAGTACTAAATGTCTTCTCCATCATGATTATAGAAGGAAGTCAGCAAATGCACTGTGTCTGTGAAAGTTTTCGTACTTCCAGCAAAATAAGACTGAGGTGGTCTTCAGCCCAGCGTGTAAGTTAAAGCTATAGCCATCAGCACAGAGACAGCTGTGGTAGTGGGATAATCACAGGTCGAGTCTGACAGTTTTGGGGTGGGGAAGCATCTGGTCAGTGCTTTCTTCTGATTCAGAATGTCTGTACAATCTGTTTATCTTCCTGCATGGACATAGTTCCTAGCTGCAGATTTGGAAGCAAACTGCTCTTTTTGCAGGACTTTGGGAAAGGAGGATCAGTACAGGTGAAAGTCCTTGACTGGCTACTCTGATCTTTAGCATTTTATTACACTGAACAGAGGCATTGCAGCACTGGAGGCTGCAAACAAGATTGCTGTCAGTAGATTTAGATAAGAATTCACCAACAGAAATCTCTGGTGTCTTCCAGTGTATTTTAATCTACTAATCTTTGGACTGTCAGGATGATACTTAAATAGGACTCTTCTAAATAAAGGCTTATGATCATGACTGGAAACTCCCTGATTATCTTGGTGTTGAATCAGCAATGCACCTATAAAAGATACATCTCTTTGTGGACAGATTTCAGATTTTTAACCTTTCGTGTCTGCCCAGGGGTTCAAGACTGCTTCCTTGTGAGGACGTGCTCACAGATCACCTTTTAAATGCTCAGTCTGTGAATGAGCCCTTTGAGGTGCTTCAGTGTTTATCTCTGTTGATTGAACAGATTTGTCAGGCAATGAAATTTCTTTTGTACAACCACACACTAAGAGGGTTTCTAGGTTTTTAGATGGCAGTAAGAAATCTGCACTACAGTATGACGGACTCATTTAGAGGTTATGCTGTTCCAGGCTTGATAGAAAAATGAGGGTTCCTGTTTCACAAAAGACTAAATTTTGACTTTCCAGTAGAATATAGCAGGCTGCCTTGGGCAGTGCAGAAGGCGAGGTTAACATGGGGAGAAGCTGCTGACTACTGAAAATCTTTTGCCATCTCTTGCAGCAGTTCAGATGGACACACATAATGCCACAATTTCCAAACTGATGAAGATGTAGGAATAGTCACAATGTTTTCTTTTTCTCTCTGGTTTCACAAAACTGGTGGGTTCTATTTTTTGTCTGCTATGTCATTGCCAACTTTTAAGTTTCCCTGTGCAGTCAAGAGTTGGACTTGATGGTTCTTGTGTATCTTTGTCCCTTTCAACTCAGCATATTTAGTGATTCTGTGATAATATGTCCTAGTTTTTTTCTGTAGACTCTGTTGTATAGTGACTAGCTTATGTCTACTTCACTTGTTTGTGTATTACCCAGTGGTGAGGTCTGTAAAGAAATACCAAGCCAAGTTGAAAGAGATGTCAAACGAGGACTCAAAGAATTTTAACCATTCATGGAAACGTAAAAGCTACTCCCTGCTCTTTCTGTATTGCTCATCGCTTCAGTCTAGTCCTATCAACAGTGCCAAATTTCAATGTAAGCATCTGTTTTTTCTTCTTTTTTGCAGTATTTAGAACTTCGATTTAATAAATATCTACGCCTCTGTGGAACGGTCCTTTTCATAATACAAACGGCAAGTATACTTCAAAGCTGTTCTGTGATCCTCAGGGCCACCAGAATTATTTGGTTGAAAGTAACTAGCTGTTACCTCTGAGCAGGTGATGAGGTTACCACAGTGCTTTGGTGGCTGGGAGCAGGAGAAACAAAGCTCCTTCTGCTCCACAGCAATGAAATGGGGAGTGGGTGCTGGGCTATCTGCCTCTTGGGTCTTCTTACTCACTCTATTGTATACCCAGAGCAGTCACTCGACATCAGCACCATGCCAAGAGATGGGTGACCCTTCACTACAGGATAGCAGTGTGAAGAGCAGTCATTCTCTTGCCTGCTGGAGAAACCCGCAATGAGTTCAAAATGTAAACGTGTGCCAATTATCTACAGTGGCAGTTTTCATCCTCTGGTGTGTGAATTCTCGGAGTCTGACTAATTCTCAAGGGCCAGTGAGAGGTGACAAAACAGGCTGTGAGGAGCTGTCATTTACTTACTGCACAAGGGTTTGCACCACCAGTAGAAAATACTGCCCTGAAGAATGTTAAACTAAAGCAATCTCTGAAATTATTGTTGGTATAGTTTGCTGTATCTGGCCCTTTCGAAGAGTCAGTATGGGACCACAGCTTTTAAATGTCAGTGATCATATTTCAAATGTACCAGAACAAAAATGTGTTCTTTTCACAATTTTGAAGTGGACTTTTAGGGTAATTCAAAGTAAGAATGACTATGCAATCAGAAAGCTTTTTAAGTTACATACTTTTTTTTGGTCCATTTTTGTATTTTTTAAGGCACATCAGAAGTTGCAGGGCAATCGCACTTGCACCGGTAAGATGGTTCCCAATGCAGTGCTCATTACTTATTTGAGCAGTGCTGCTTAGCTGGTTTTTACAGATACACAAGCTCATGGAAAAAGTAGAGTGCTGGCATGTGTGAAACCTGACACTGTTTCACCAGCACATATGAAGACATTAGTTATGTAAGTTGGAAGAGCTAAGCATAGTCTTTGCCTGCAAAGATGAGAAAAATAATTCTATGCAACTTAAATATGTGGTCAAGGAAATTAACCAAAGACCTACATGTGTCTTTCTCTGCCTTACACTTAAAATTTAACCTCAATAAATTAAATACTAGAGAGGAAAGAAAACCTCCCAAGATTTTAATGGTGCAATTTTAACTCTTCTGTGAATATTAATACTTAAAAGAAGGAAAATGATATGAAGTAATACAACTGATAAAACCCTACTGAAGAAGTGGAAAGATTGTATCAATTCTATTGACACAATCAATTGATTGTATCAATCAATTGACACAAAATTGTGATCATAGTTGTGACAAATTTTAATTTCTGATGGTTCAAAGCTTCTGGCATTTATTTGCTGTGTGTGAGAAAGCCACAAGTTCTCATGCTGAAACGCTTGAATGAACAGGCTTGAAGAGGTATGAGTTTGGCTGATGAAGTATTGGAAGGAAAAAGAATTAACTTGATGATTGCATCCAAAGCATTGAAATCAACAGCTAAATATTCCAATGAAAACCAGTAATGATTGCTGTATGTGCTGGAACCAACGCTGTTTAATACCTTCATTAATGACACAGATAGTGAGAATGAGTTCATCCTCAGCAAATTTGTGGATGACACCATGCTCAGTGATGCAGCTGATTTGCTAAGGGGAAAGGACACCATCCAGAGGGACTTTGACAGACTTGAGGAGTGGCTGCATAAAGTTCAGCGAACCCATGTGAGAGGCCCTGCACATGGATTGGGGCAATCACAGATATCAGTATAGACTGGAGGATGAATTGTTTGGGAGCAGCCTACCACTTGGAGGTAGTGGTGGATAAAAAATTTGACATGAGCCAGAAAGTCTGGTCACAGCCCAGAAAGCCAATTCTATCCTTCACCAGAAGAAGTGAGGCCAGCAGGTTAAGGGAGGCAATTCTCTCTGTCTACTCCACTCTTGTGTGACCCCACCTGAAGTACTGCATCTAGCTGTGGGATCTCCAGCACAAGAAAGACACAGACCTCTTGGAGAGGGTCCAGAGGATGACCACAAAAATGGTCTTGGGGGTGGAACACCTCTCCTGTGAAGAAAGGCTGAGAAAGTTGGGATTCATTGTTAAACTTGGAGAAGAGAAGGCTGGGGGGAGACCTTATGGCAGCCTTTCAAAGGGGGCTTATTAGAAAGGTAGAGAGATTTTTTTACCAAGGCCTATAGTGACAGGACAAGGGATAATAGTTTTAAACTGAAAGAAGGTAGATCTCAAGTGGATATAGAGAAGAATTTATTTACAATAAGGATAGTCAGATACTGGACTAGGTAGCCTGGAGAAGTGCAATGGCCCATCCCTGGAAGTGTTCAAAGATAGACTGGATGGGGTTCTGAGCAATTTGATCTAGTGAGAGATGTGCCTGTGCATGGGAGGGGCATTGGACTAGATGTTCTTTAAAGGACCATTCCCACACAAACCATGCTATGATTCTATGTTCCAGGAGCACATGCTGACAGTCATTGTATGGACAAGTCAAACACTGACTGGGCTAGACAGGTGTCAGGAGCTGGCTGAGAAGTGATGCAGGTAGTTCTGAGGAGATATGCACCAGGGACTAATCAGGACTGGCAGCTTTCATGTCAAACAAGCTATGTATGAAAATCTAGAGAGGGCTCATGGCACTGAGAGAAACAAGCATGCACACACAGTGTCAGGGGGTAGCACACAGGTAAGAATAACTACTTCCCCAATGACTCCTCTATCCTTTCTGGGTAGGATACAAGCATGTGCTTGTAGCAGGTGTGCAGCAGCGGCTCAGGGCAATTAGGGTAGGCTGGGTGAAGCAGCTTCTCCATACTAATTTCCTCATACAGCTAGAGAACTGCTCACTCCCTTTGCCTCTTGGCCCTGTCCCCTGCATAGCCACGGGCCATGTGGTAGAGCTCCACCTCGGGGACTGGTTTTGATCTGCTCAAAAGCCATGGCAAGTAATTCAGTGGTTAGCAATCCTGCTCTGGTTTGCCACCTGTGCCTAGGGTGGACACTTGCAGGAAGGTCGGAAGCTGGCTGATTCCTGTATGACATCTGATTCTGCTGTTTTTCCATGCCCAAATCCCATTCCTGTAAATCAGAAAGTCAGAAGAGTCCAGCCATGGAAAACTGATGCACATCAGTGTCTTGGTTTTAGGACACTAGGACAGTCAGTCATGACCCAGTGATGATCCAGATGCTTTGAATCAAGACCACTGACCCTCACAGAAGTTATCAGCACGTTGGAAGCTGTATTCTTCTGATCTATGTCACAGCTGAACTTGTGGCAGTAATAACAGTGATAAAAAAGCAAATAGGATTTAAAACCATATACAAAGAAATTGAGGATATCAGTAAATGAATCCCATTGTGCCCACGAAGGTAGATGGAGTAGCTCCTTGATGTCTGTATCTTTACTGTGGTTGAAAATATAATCACGTATGGCTTCATTTTACAGGCTGAAGGTTATAATTCCTTGTAATGGTATCCATCATGACTGACTAATGTCATATTTTGTGTTCTTACTCACATGAATTATAGCCGTATAGTGAAAGGCATATTGATCTCAAGACTGAGACAATGATAGTAATAGATTCCTTGACAAACCATGTGTAAACCTCATTAACTTCCTTTTGCTCTTGTTTCCTTTGCAGTTTTAAAGGACTAGAATAAATTAATTATAAAATCCAGGAGAAGATGAAGATGGATGTTATATTTAAGAGTCCCTGGTAGTTGTTTTAAGAACATTAGGCTGTGAGACTGCAGAGCTTAATAGCCTCAGACATTTTTCTTCTAATTGGAATTATTTGTCAACAGTTATGAATTTAGGAAATATAAACTACATAGATGCCTGAAAAGAAATCATCTCAGAAAGTTATCACCTTTCCAGGAATTTACATTTATTTTGATATTTCCTTTTCTTTCCCGCCGTAGACTTTATACACTGGTATTGTCATTTATGCTCCAGCTTTAGCACTAAATCAAGGTAAGATGAGTATACTGCAACTGATCATCTACTGATATAATTTATTCTGCATATAGTATTGGTATGGTGGGGTTTTTCTGGTAATGCAACACCTCAAAATATAGCTCAGGGCTTGACTGTGAAGTCTTTTAACGGGAACTCTGTAATCCTAGTCCTTAAGAGATTTATGGGAATACTGGCTCCCATTTACCTCTGATGCAATATCTGTAGATAATGACTTATTCAGAAAAGTTGAGAAGACTTAAGTAAATTTTGAAGGCAATGCAGGCACTAAAGACAAATTCAGTTCCTCTGGTTAAGTGCTATTCTTCAAGATGAGAGCAAGGCAAAAGTTCTGTAAATATGATTTTGCGGTGCCTGGAACTGCTTAATGTGGTCTGTCATTTTTCCAGGAAAAGCAAATCAACAGCAAAGAGACTGTTAACTTAAGATGTTTATTGTGACATTTACAAAGTTAAATATTTGCGTTTTCTACTTCACAATGACTCTTTGGTTTGAAAATGACCCACACTCATTTCTAAAAGGGCAAAAGCTGGAGCCAAATTAAACTTTTAATCTGACACCATTAATTTGTTCAATTGACAAGAAAAGGGTGCAAATAAAAAATTAATAATTTTGGCTAATGTCACAGTTTTTCTGATTATTGAATGGGTTTTTTTGCCCTGTTCATTGAAAAAAAATGAAGATGTAACCCCACACTCTCTGTACTGTTTCCTCTAGTGTGTAAGTCCCTCAGGTTTTGTGACTTTGATATTTATATTTGCCTTGCAAATGCACGCTAAATCAAGCTATGACTTAGCTGACTCCTAATTAGAATAACTTATATTTTTCACTAGTTTTGTTTCAGTATTTCTCATTAGCCTGAGCTCTCTGTCAGGGACTCCCTGATGCCCTGCATGGCGGCAGGTGAGCCTGCTAAGCTGGGGCAGTGACAGCCTGTATGTCAGCCACAGCCCAGCACAGTGTTGTATAGCAGAAACATATGATCCTTAAGAGAAGGGAGAATAAAATAAGTGGTTTTACTCTGACGCATTTCTTTCAGACAATGCTTGAACAACCTTATCTCTGTGGAGAGTCCCTATACTGTTTACTTGCTTAAATCCCTGCCTAAGGGCTCAGTAGCAACTACACAGGTGTTTCAAGGAAGGACATGTATTTTGAAACCTTCCTGAGTTGGGATATATTGGATGTGTTGATTGGCAGTGTTCACATTAAAGGCATATAGCTTCCTAGACCCTGAAATAAATCTCAACTTTTTAGCAGTTTCCGAATCTGTAACAACTGTTTCAGTTTTAGAACTGGTTAGGTTGAATCCCATGGTTTAGACACACTAATCTTTTCATTGCCATTTATACCTCCTGCTTTTGCATTTAATTTATTTCTAGCTTATAAGTGACCTTCAGTGTTTTGTCCCAAATGCCTCATTCACATTGGTGCTATTTCCCTCTCTTTCAGTCACTGGCTTCGACTTGTGGGGTGCAGTGGTGGCGACTGGCGTGGTCTGCACATTCTACTGCACACTGGTACATGGGCCCATCAGTTGAGAAAACATCTGTTCCTTTCACCACTCACATCACATATGGAATTTATTAAAAAGTAGCCTAATAATCAGGTTACTCTGTGGAATTACATTCTACAGGTGTAGCCACAGGACTATATTTATCTAGGGACCTCTCTGAATGCATAGGCAGCCATTTTGCAACTGAAATCTATTTTGTTATGATACATTTAAACTTCTGTTTTTGCTGAAAGAATAGCAAAACAGGTAGATTTCCCTTTCTAAAAATTCTCCTGTGATTTTTCTTCTGCTCTAGTATGGTTTTGCTGTGCAATTTGTCAAACACCTCAATGCAACTGTAACAGTCTTGTGTGTTATTGAATAGAACCACTGAAAATAGCATGCCACGGGGAACAGATTGGTCTTTAATTTAGTATTAATTGACAAAGTGTCTAGAAATGATGAAATGGAACCTCGGTGATGATTTATTTGCGTATGGTAGATAAAATAATGTTTATTTTTATTCAGATGATTGGTATACCTTCTGGAATTAGTGATCCTGTATATAAGTAAGATAAACACTGTCTGAAAATTTATCTTTTAACACAAACTTCTGAATCAGGTTATGTGATGAAAGAAATACTGGATTAAACTATGTGTATGGCCAAAGTTAATTCCTGTGCACTTCAAAAACGGGCCAGGATGTCCTGAATAGGTTCCAGGATACAATTCCTAAAGACATCAGTGCAGAATTAGTTCCATTAAAGATGAAGATGAAATTCATCTATTACAGATAATACAGAGGGTATTGTTTCTGTTAGCTGAATGTGAGTGCAAAGCAGGAGTGCTGATGCCTTGTTGTACCTCATAAGTGCTGTTCGTCTTGCAGGGTGGTCTGAAGGCAGTGGTGTGGACAGATGTTTTCCAGGTTGGAATCATGGTTGCTGGATTTTCATCTGTGATTATACGAGCTGTGGTGGTTCAGGAGGGAATTGGACGCATTGTAAATGATTCCTACCATGGAGGAAGATTAAACTTCTGGGAGTGAGTTTGTACTTGAAGAGGATGTGCCTCTCTATTCCTACAAATAGAGCTTATGTGACTAACTGTGAAGTTAAACTGCTACTGAAGGAGGAGGAAGGCAGAAGTTGTGACCCGGTTTGAGGGATATTTTTCTAGGTTTTACACCATGCAAAATCCTGGAAAGAGGAAAATCTTTTTACTTTGTCAAGTAGGTGTTTTAAGGATACATTTGGGATTCCACTGAAAGAGAACAGTAAATAGGAGAGCCCATTTGTATTTATAATTACAATTTGCAAAGAGCTCTTTTGGCATTTCAGTGACTGGACCAAAACAAATGGGAAAATAATAGTTTTTGCCTAATCTGAAAAAGGAAATTGTTTTTATTTTCCGTGGAAGAAAAAACAAAAGTAGTTTTAATAGTATTTTACTGTCCATTATTGCAAGTAATCATAGCCTAAAAATATCACTTTACAACTTCAAGGATATTCAGTCTGACAGTGTTGAATCAAAGACCATTTCAAGTAAAAAAGTTATTGTACCTTTGATGAACACAAGATTCTCCTGCAAACCTTCAGCCAGTGCTATTAATGAAAGTTTAGTATGACAAGTATTGTGATTTGTCCTTTGTCTATCAGTTCACAATATTAATCAGGTTGTTCTGTAAAATTCTTCACCAAATTCTTCAGTAAGTAATTAATCTGTGAGTATTTTTTTCTTCATATGAACAGCAATTTATTTCAGTCTATTTGGCTCATTTGCAGTGGTTGTACTGCATTGATTCTTCTCTCAGTCACAGAGTTCACAGGTGGAAAAAGAAAAGGAATAAAGGATGTAATAGGTGAAATAATACTAAAACGTTCACCAAGACAAATATAATTTATTGCTATATTAAAGTTTGATTTAAAAAGAATAATTGTTCATGGCCGCCTAAAATCTGCTATTTACTTAAAGCTAAACCAGCAAAATGTTTTATAGAGTCTCTGTCCACAAAGGCTGGGATTGTAAACACACCTTTATACTGGTGTTAGACTGATGTCCCTCTAGATAAGCAGGCACATTACACTTTTTACTGCAACATCATTTCATCACAACCATCACAGGCATCATACAGCTTTACATAAGACTGTAGTTTATAGGCAAATAAAGCTTCACCTTTGGACAGTTCAGAGTGTTTCATTGGCTCAGGATATCAGCTCTGAGTTTTAAAATTTGCTTTCTGTGACTTCACATAAAGTTAGAGTAACTTAATGTTCAAAATCTGGCCACATTAAGAAAGTTTGTATTAGAACAATCATGGAGAAATTATTTCTTCTAAGCATTAAAGTCTTTACCTATGAAGAAGACTTTCATATTCTGAATTTGTTTTCTCTTTTTCCTCTCATTGTAGCTTTGATCCCAATCCTTTGCAAAGGCACACCTTCTGGACAATTGTCATAGGTGGGACTTTCACATGGACTGGTATATATGGGGTTAACCAGTCTCAAGTCCAGAGATACATTGCATGCAAAAGCAGATTCCAAGCAAAATTGTAAGTCTGTCTGCAGTTACTGTCTCGGCTGTTCTTTATAGGAGAGTTTTGGGGTTTTTTTTAAAGGAATGTGGGGGGTCTTTTGTCTGTATAAATTACATTTATAAAGGCTAACAACTTTTGCCTTCTGTTTTGTGGACCAGGTAGAAGAAATTTGGCGCAATAAGTACTGGTATATGAGTTACATGTGATTGCTGTAAGATTGAACTTTGTGCCTGAATGGTTCACTGTGCCAGTATTCTCATCTAGAAATAGCTGTATTAAGTTTATGTGCAACTTAAAGACCAAATACTGTAGTACTTATGCTGAAGTCATATCAAGACAATATCTTGAATTGGTGCTCACTAAACCTAAATCATTATGTAAGGATTTTGCATAAATAAAGACTAAACAATTTTTCCATAACGATGAATATAGGTGTGAGGAAATCCAGAAATTACTTACGCAGTGATAAAATTGCTGAATAATCATGTATTTTGTGTTCATAATAATCATGACATATTTTTTAAGGAATTAACTGTGGAAACTGGCAGAGGGTTATATTTTGCTTGAATGTAAACATTTCTGATGAGCCTTTACTCTAGAATGGAATTTATTTGCTAGCCCTATTATCTTTTCTTTATCTTTAGCATCAATCCTGTAGTTCACAGCTCAGGATTTAAGAATTACTAGTGATCCCATGAAGTTCATTTGTAGAAGAAATATAGAAGCACACATCATAACCACAGTCCCTATACATTCTGTCATTCTATGGTTAAGTGACATACAGAGAAGAAGCTTTATGAAGGCTTTCACTTCATAAAGCTAGCAAAATAGCACAACTTTATTTCATTTACATTTACTTCATTTACAACTGAAATATTTTGTTTATATCAGTAAAGAAAATCTGCTTTTCATCCATTTGTGCTGCAGACAGGAATGAATTGATGCTCGTTATCAGGCACATCTCCACCATTCCTTGCCACATCTCCAGCATACCAGATCACTTTTCCGCAGTGTCTGGCACATGGCTGGGTTCTAGGTTCTCAGCACTGCAGAGGCAGCAGGCACATCCCACATCTCCCTGGAATGATTGCCTATGGGAGAACAGACGCATACATTTCACCAGATTTGTGTGCCAGTCAGGCTGTTCTTCCCAGCACCTGCTCCACTTGGGGCTGTGCCCCTCTCTTGTGCTCTCCCTACCCTCTTTGAGAGCAGAGGTACCTCCAGTGTCTCAGGATCAGAGTGTGACCAAAGGGAATCTGACACCATGGCAGCCTCAGGGTAGGTTTTCTGAGTTGTTTTAGCAGCTTTGGCCAGGGCTGGAAGCTATCTGGTTCTGTAGGGGCTTAGATGGAATTTAGGCTCTCATGTTAATGGTTGTGGAGCCTTTATCAGTAGAGCCCTGTCCTGGTGGCATGAGTGGTTGGACTCCATGGCATCTTGCTTGTGCCTCACTTGTGCAAGATATTTCTTCCGCATGGAGAAATCATTTTGCATAATCATTGCAGCTTGTCACAACTATAAACACTGCTATTCTGTGGTGACTATATAGTTTACATTCAGATGTAATTAAACATATCTGACAGGTCATGTTGTTGGCCTGTATCTCTTATTGTCATTTAATCTGTACACAGAACTGCAAAATGTCATCAGGTCAAAGTATTAGGAATTTTTACCCCCATGCCATTTACTGTAAGGCTTTTTAAGAGACAGCACGGTAACGCATTAGAACTCAGGAAATAATTCCTTCACAGATCCCAACTTGCAGGTTTTGGGAAGGCCTTTTAATAGTGGCACAAGAACAGCAATTTTCTCAGGCTTTGGGAAAGGATTTCACCCCATTCAAGAAACACCAGTAGGTAGGAGCACATTCTGTCATCTTCAAACAATCACTAGGCAAATTGAACATAATGCTTATATCTGAATGATAAGAGGCACTCAGAGCAGGAGAGCTAAACTGTCAGAAAAATATGGGCTACTAATGCATTTTCTGCTACTTTCATTTCAAGGTCATCAGCTGGCGTATTTCAGTGCTAATTTCTTAGAGCCAGACTGAAACAATTGAAAATAAGCTTTTTGTCAAAATGCCTACTTCACCCAAACTCCACCCCATGTTACTCATGTGGAATTAATGGAAACACCTCCCTCCAACAGTGTTACAATTATTATGCTCCAGTGCTTAGTCATAGGGCGTACCATGAGCTGGGATGTAAATCAGAAGGAAAAAAAACAGCTCTCTGTCAAACACTGACACAGTTTAAAAATAAGAATTGCTTAAAAACAAGACAAACCATTTATTTTGCTTCTATGTGTTTCTCTTGACTTTCTAATCTTCACTACAGGCTCTAGGCTAACTCGTCTATTACATCTGTTCAAAAGAGTTGGATTGATTTTACTCATTGGTTAAATTTTGTGCTAAATCAGTTTCTGGGTATAGTATATCAACATAGATTATGCCAGTGCAGGAACAGCTTCTGTTAAGTGGATGCGAGGCATCCAATCAATATGTAAGCATCTATGAGAAGAGGACTGCTTCATTTTTACTAAATTAGTTTAGAGAGAAATTAAAAGTGCTGTTGGTTCTGTGTTTAGACCACCCC
Source organism: Acrocephalus scirpaceus scirpaceus (assembly GCA_910950805.1). Lineage (NCBI taxonomy): Eukaryota > Metazoa > Chordata > Aves > Passeriformes > Sylviidae > Acrocephalus > Acrocephalus scirpaceus. Next base: position 47,573,869 of record OU383777.1, on the reverse strand, counting down.
TAACTGCAAATACAAGGCAAAAATGCAGAGTTCCCCTTACTTATGTGTAAATCAGCTTTTATTTATATAGGTCTTTTTTAAGCTTTTATGCTTGCCAATAACCTTTCTATTGGATAAAACTCATAGTTCAGTTAGTTAATCTACATTATGCCCTTCTGAAAATGTCCATTTCAATGTCTAACAAGGCTTATAAAGCTAGGTTTACTTCTTCATTCATCCTGCTGATCCTCTACAGAAATACAAAGGCTGTTGGCCCTTACTTTCTTGGGAACTGAAAGCACTAAAAGGCTTCCTGAAGCATTGCATGCATGGATATATTTGCACAGAAACCAAATGCCCTCCCAGAGGAGGTCTTACAGATTGGCACAGGCCCAGGGTATGTGATCTGTTAGGAAGTTAAATCACTATCAGTGATACACAGATAACCAGGAGGCAACTGCTGGAAAGGAACGCTGTTTTTCAAGGCCTTGCTCCTAGTGAGTATGTTTGCTTGTACTCAGCACTGTAGGTGAGAAAAACTTTGTGACCCTGGAGATACTAAGAATTTTGTGACCCAGGAGACATCAAGAGCTTAGAAACATTTGAGAAAACCAGAGACTTAGACAGAAAGCAAATGCCCTCACTAAGCAAGGAGAACAATGTCGTTTTCACTGCCAGTAGAAGCTGCCTGTTGTGTGGCAAAGGCAGCATTAATGCCTGATGAAAACACATTTCTGGTCTCACCATTAGCTGAAGCTTGCATCAGGACGTGAGGAGGTGATGGTGTTTCTGGATAATACCAGACTCCAAGTTGTTTAGTTACTAAAGGGGAACCCATGGGCTTGTTGAGGATCCCTGCTTTCTGGAAGTGGCAGCCAGAGTCAGCTCCAGACCAGGTCCCAGACCCCAGTTTGCCATTGCTGCTTCCCACAGAGACTGTCTCAGGGGGAAATGGGAGATTTGTAGCTTTACAAGGACAAATCCAGCATTGTATAAGCATGATACTACAGCTCCAGAGACAAAGGAGTGATGGTTCTGGCTATAAGGTAGGTACCCCACACTTGGATCTGGGGCACCCTCCCTTACAAATCTGCTTTGGGTTTGTCAAGAGGTGTGGCATGAGGGAAAGAGCATCCTCTGGCCTGCTGCCTGCAATGTGCAACTCGTACACATGGTGAAATGTGGGGATTGCTGTATCACTCCCATCATCTCCATTGTGAGGAGACAAGTGTTTAGACTGTGATACCAAAACCAGAAGTGTCATTTGTACATTTAGAAATGTGATCTCACTCCAGGTGAAATGCTGGGAGTCATATGGTGACTCCCTTGCTGGCAGGCAGTCACTGACCAGGGGCGTCTCTTGGGTGCAGGCACAAGCACTGCCTTTGACACAGGATCTTTTGTGGGATGTTGATCTCTAACATGGTGTTTCCATATATGTTGGTGCAGGTCCCTCTACATCAACCTGGTGGGACTCTGGGCGATCCTGGCCTGTGCTACACTGTGTGGGTTGGCCCTCTACTCCATCTACAAAGATTGTGACCCATGGACAGCCAACCAGGTGTCGGCACTTGACCAGGTAGGGCCCAACAAATTCTGGGGGAAGGTGGTGGAAGGGTATCCTTCCTCTGCAGCCATAATAACCAGACAAAGATAGTTCAAGAGTCAGGGGTTTGGAAATAGTGGCATGCTGGAATCCTGTGTCTGGCTGAGACCACAGCACAAGGGAATAACCTGGAGAAAGCAGCAGACCCATTCTTGGCGCTGTTCAGTGTTTGTATTCCCCAGCTGTCCTGGAGCTGCAAGTCCCTCAGCACTTGGTAAAGTGACCAGCAAGGAGAGCTGCAATGTGGAGGGTGCTCAGTCCACTCACCTCTGCAAATGTGTGGGTTTTTCACCTAAAATGGGCTTAGACATGCCAGCATTGCATGAAACTGCTTTGGCAAGAAGCGAGGGGAAGAGAGCAGCAGTGCCCTTGTGAGTGACTGTGGATCTTGGTGAGCTGCTTTGTGTCATCCAACCTAAATTCCTCTGGGCTGACAAAGGCAAAATCCTTTTCAGATTCAAAACATACTTGTGCCCAAAGCACACACTTGGAGGAAGGCTATCAGCAGGCAGCTCTTTGTTAGTGATGGTGAATCCTTCCCTCCTTTGAAAGAGAGATGGGCAATCAAACTGTGCTTCTGAGAAACTATCTCACCACTGATAGTGATGTTTCCCTAAATAGACCTTGTGCAGCAGGTTTACCTGAGGAACAAGAGCTCTGGCAGCCCATAGACTGGCCAGAGCCAGGGCCCAAGGAAATCAAATAAGTTTTATTTGTATGTTTAAGCCTAAGATAATCACAGGCTCTGGATAATGCTCCAATGGACAGTAGCTGGAAAACCAGGACAAGAGCACAGACAATGGAGCACCTGAGGCAGGACCACTTGGTCTTTTAAGAGTAGCATAAAAAAAGAGCCAAGGTGGAAACCAGAATGAAGTTAAGTTGTTCCTGTCAGTCAAATTCATTTGGTAGAAGCTGGAAGCAAGATACTAAAAATACCAATTTGTCGATGAAAAAAAATGGTTCACAGGAAGAAAATCTTAAAATTCCTCTCTCTTTCCACCACTCAGATCTTGCAAACGTGAAAAAAATGGCACACAGTTTTCAATAAGGAAATTGATCTCAGGTACCAATATCTGAGGTTATTGGACTGTATATAAACCCCTTTTTGTGGAGTCAACAGCAGAAAAAGCATCTGTGGCACTCAGTCCCTCCAAGGGAGTAATGTACAGTTCAGACCACCTGCTGCTCAGCCCTAGCTTCCTCTACAATTGTCACAGGAAACCAAGGTCCTGATGGCATGGCACCCCAGCTAGGTGGTCTCAGCAGACTCTCTGTAGCTCTAGCAGACATTTTAGGATTGATTTTCTTTGTAGAAAAGCAATAAATAGATCAAGATAACAATTAAAAATTAGAACAGCTGGACAGAATGCCAGTGAGAAGGCTGTAGAAAACAATACAGTGATAAAATGAAAAACTAGGGCAAGATGGTAATACTTCTTAATCTGAATTCTTCAGCTGATGCCATACCTAGTGTTGGATATCCTGCATGATTTTCCGGGAGTGCCGGGGCTTTTTGTGGCTAGTGCCTACAGTGGGACATTAAGGTAATTCAATAATCTGGAAACTACTACCTTTCCCCCCCTTTTTTGTTGGAGCTAAAGTCGCAGTTAAAACTTTTGTAATTATCGCTTTGTCTAGCTAATTTATATTCTTTTAAAAAATCACCATGGCCTCTTTGATGATGCAGCTTAAAAAGCCATAGTTTCCAATATTTGTGTCCTAGGACTCAAAGCTATTTAGAGTTCCCTATTAACAGCATGAGGAAACAGCTAGCCACATGCGATGTAAGACACTAACCAATCCATCTCTCTGCTTTTGAAGCTCCTCTCCTTTAGGAATTTTTCAGTATTACAAATGGGTGGTTACACCAAATAGCTACAGTTGTGGAAATTGCCTATTGCTAATCTTTAATTTTCTAGTTTCAAACCTGCATAACTTTGAAGGCATCTGCCTTTCCTCACTCCTGATCTTTAAAGACTTCTTTTCCAGAGTTACTGGGCTTCCACTGGTCTTGAATGAATTCCATTAAGCAACAACCACTGTGTATTTTTACTGTAGGAGACAGATTGATACACTTCTATCCTGTACTGGGGTGTTCTTTGTTCAGCTTTCCCAAGGAGTATTTTTAAGAAACATTGTTTATCTCAAGGAAGGCTCTGGACAATAGTAAGCAGATAGAAATGAAGAAACTTACGAATGTGACATCAGAATTTTTTTTTTTTATTCTGAATACTTGTAGCTACATAAATAGAGGGAAAACCAAAATATTTGTTTCACATGCTGAAGAAAAGCTGGTGGCTTGCAAGAGAAAGGTACACACAGATAAAGGATCCCCTGGTTTGTGCCTTAGGAGTGCTGGTTTCTCTGATCCCACAGGGAGCCTACAGTAGTTTGGTTTGGACTAAAAGCCTAATTTTTAGGTGACCATAATTAGATTATCTGAATCCTCCTCTAAAAGTGCATTAAAAGTAAACAATGATGTGGGAATTTTACCTACCCAGATGTACATTGTAGATCATTTGTGAAGGTATCATGTATACCAGTAGTGTTTACAGCCTAGCTATATGTAATAGCTATTTCTATTCAGTTCTCCAGGCCTGTGGAGTCCCTATAGCCCCTTGATATAATACCTAGAATGTGGTCCTGGCAAGATAAATTGTAGTCACCTGCCTTGCCTGAGAGACAAGACCTCCTGATGGTATTCTATGCACAGCAGTTTGTCCCAGGTCACCTCTAATGCCCCTGGCACTTTGGTTTCTTCTTTCCTTGGTGTCTCCATTGGTTGAGGGACCCCGGTGACCGGCCCTGTTTCCCCTATAGGACACTGACCTGACTTGCCCTTTGCACCACCCCTGTGCCTCAAGGTCATTGGCTGTTCAAGTTCATACTTAAGCCAGGGATCAATACATGATCTCCCTTTTCCTGCTCTGGACTCTCCTTCAGTATCTGGAAATAAACCTGGCTGGAACTGATCCAGGCAAAGAGCCTTCTGCCTCTCCTTGCTGAGCTAGCCACATGGCTTGCATGGAAGTGTGAGCTTGACTGCTTTGCCTGAATCTCCCCAAGCAGCTTCTCCACCAGATTAGCTTACTGGGGATAAGGCATCAGCTCCACCCATAAAAAACACGCTGCTATACAGGCCCAGCCTGACTTTTCATCAGTATGTGCCTTGACTTCACTGAGGATAATTACTTTAAACAATTTTTCTAAGCTATTAAACTGCATTCTCTGGAATAATAAGTTATTTAAACCTATGCAGCAGTTATATTAGTTCTCTGACACTGTACTAGACAGTGGCATTTTCTCTGTGCCAGTAACCTACCTGTTATCTATGATTTCACTTTTTAAGATATAAAAAATTGTATAAATCTTGCTTTCTGTAGTACGGTGTCCTCTAGCATCAATGCTCTGGCTGCTGTGACTGTTGAAGACCTCATTAAGCCCTACTTCAAATCTCTCTCTGAAAAGAAGCTGTCATGGATTTCCATGGGGATGAGTATGTCTGGAAAACATCTTTTCTGCTTTTGCTTTACAAAGTGAAGGTTTGATTTAGATCTTGCTTATGATGGCGTATGTCAGGAGTAAATAATTCACACTGGTGGGACTGTGTTGGTGCAGAATTTGGGGGAGACAAGATCAGCTGCGTAGGTTTTACACAAATGGGGGACAAGTGAGTTTAAGGAAAAAAGGAAACCATCTTGTTTGGTCTTTAATAAGGAAAGATGCACTGCATCTGTGTTCTACTGATTCATAATTCTACAAAGCAAAATATCTCTGACTGAAACACCTGCTATTTTTCTTTCATCTGTCAAAAATGAGAAGGAAAGGAAAGTGTTTTGTAACAAATGTTTTGAATTGATATGCAAGCAATAGCATTGTGTCCCAAAAATATTCCAGAGAACAAGAAATTTCACATCTTCTCTGATATAATCTCAGACTGTTACTCTGTTTAGCTCCTCTGCTTAATGTAACTCAAAGAGAATCAGAACTAGACTGAGCAGATGGTTTAAATCTGTGACATGCAATTGCTATGTCTGCTACTTGTACTGTCTGTGACCAGCTGCAGGTGTATCCCAAGAAAGTGTTTGTAGTAAGAATGAAAATACCTCAGTCCCAACATGGTGTCATAGCCCATACCAGGGAGCATGGCAGACTGGTGGGAGGGTAACAAGTGTTAAATATTTTCACTTGAGAGAATGTGCTGGTTTCTTAAACATTGCAAACAATACTTGTGCCAAAATTGTTGTTTGTGGTATCATGAATTGCCCGACACATCACAATGAGTAGTGAGATTAACCTCTTGCTAGAGCAGTGAAACTCATCGCGGTGGACGTGGAAAAAAAAAAGTAAGCCGGTGTTAAGGCTCCTGGAAAGAGACACTATGTCATGGTGACCTGGGATGTTCTCTGTCACTGTGCCAGCTCCCAGTGATCTGCCAGCATTTACTCTTTTGCTTCCTAGACTTTAGACTGAGAAGTGAAAATCATTCCCTCAGAATAAGGACAATGACACAGGAGATTAGCTGAGAAATATGAACAGTAAGTGGGTTATTGCCACTATGACTAATCCATATGGCTGACTTTTATTAATTAATCTTCAGTAATACTGTGAAAGAGGATTTTGTCAAGTTTGCATGATCTCTTCTTAATGTAAACAGAAACCTGACCTTTTGGCCAATTCAGACTCTCTTAGAAAAACTCCAGATGTTAGCACATTTATTTGGGAGACGTTGGGGCCATGCTGGATTAGACAGAAACTTTTCCATTAGTGATTTTCAGACTCTGGCAGATTTATACATTTTTCTGCCTTTCACACACAGGCCTGTTTTATGGTGGAGTCTGCATTGCTATGGCTGCAGTTGCATCTCTTCTTGGAGCCTTGTTGCAGGTAGGTGTCAGACAGCTTTTTCATGCCCACGTTGAATGACCCAGAATAAATTATGTAAGAAAATAATTGCAAATACCATTATGAGATTAGGTTTTATTCTTTGTTGGGTACTGAAGTGAAACTGCCCATGGCTCAGCCTGTATTTTAAGCTTCCATATATCAAATCCTAGCAGCTGAGTACACGCCACTTTAAAAAGTCTCATAATTTCTTTCTGAACATCTTGTCCTCTTGTCTCTTTGGAGGCTTTACCTTCCTTGCACAGCACCTGATAGCAGACTTTCTTCCTTCCTCAGGCAGCACTCAGCATTTTTGGCATGGTTGGTGGCCCCCTTTTAGGACTGTTTGCCTTGGGAATCCTCTGCTCCTTTGCTAATGGAATTGTAAGTAGAAATTTAAAGACCTGTTCATCCAAAATTTATTGATCATTTTTGGCATCTCCTTCTCCCTCTCCCACCAATAATTTGATGTTAGGCAGCAAGGGAGATGTCTTTGGTACTTTCCATGAGGACATTTCTCCTTGCTTCCTTTCTTCCTTATCCCAAGGAAATGACAAACAGAGCTGTATAGGAACTTGAAATTCTATCTCATGAAAAGATTTACACATCTGGATGGGGGAAAATAATCTGAATAAAAATGAAACTTTGACAAAGATTTCTTAAAACCAGTTTTAGAAGCATTGACAATATGTCTTGAGATGTAGCTGAACAACCAGAGAATGCTGGCCTGTCTGAGCAAAAGGGGGTCAGGCCAGGAAAATGGGGTCTAAGCATTTACAGACCAAATTGGGGTATTCTCAGAGTGCTTCCGTATTGTAAAATTATAGTTTTCAGAGGAAAAACCTTTTCCATCAAAAAAAGGATTTGACAAACTTTGTTAATATGGTCCATGGTTTAGTCTGGCAGGATTACTAAATAGTAATCCTGCCGGGTTTACTAATTACTGATCTTTACCTCTTTGCAGTTGCAAATTTTATATATATACTAAAGTAAAAAAGTAAAAAAAATACTAGCTCTTAGCCAAAACCCCATCTACCTCTGATGTAGGAGAGACTTTTGCTAGAACAGTTCACACTAGAAAACTGAAGAATTGCTTCTGTATTTGTTCAAGGAGGGCCTCAAATAAAGCAGGATTTTCTCATATACCTTTCAGGCCAAAGTTATCCTTAGATTGTAAAGACCTAGTGGCCAAATAAAAAGAGGTATGCTCAGGAGCTGTGAGAAAACATTGCATTTCCCCAAAGGGGAATGAAGTAAACTCCCCAGCACTTCCCAACTGTATATTTCATTTTTTCTACGGAGACTACAGTTTAGATTATCTTGACTATTTCTTACTCATCTAGTTGTTGTTTCTTTCAAATAGCTTTTGCTTTTCATGTAAATCCAAGTTTCACTTTTTGTTTTGCAGGGGGCATTTGTGGGTCTTGTCAGTGGCTTCATTATTTCACTTTGGGTTGGAATTGGATCTCAAATTTATCCTCCACTTCCAGAGAGGACCAAGCCACTCTATCTCTCAAATGCAGGCTGTAATATATCCTCAGGAAACTTAACATCAACAGAAATTCCGTTAACAACAGTTTTCAGCACACCAGGTGCAGAAAGGTATATGAATTCATCAAGCGCAGTAACAAAGCATGTATTTTTTTTTAAAGAAACACAAACATCTGCAGAGTATTTGGTTACTATAACTATCCTTCTCTGGTTTTTTCTTTCCTGTCAGACTGAAGTTTGTCTGAACTATCCCACAACAGAAGTCAAAGTGAATTTTCCTACTGATCTGAAAAGCTCCAGTTCAATATTTAAGTTCAAAGGCTTGGACGTGCCTTACTGTGGACCATAGTTTTAAACAAATATATCATTTATAGTTACTGGTTTAAATTCCACAGTCTGTCACATGCATTAGAGTAATTGGCAGTTAAAGGGCAAAATGCAACAGCAACTTGTCTGTGCAGAATAGTTCTATTCAGTGCATTCAGAAAGGGCACAGTATAAGGGATTTCCTCTGCTCTGCAACTGCCAAATGTCTTACTCTGGATGATCACAATTAAGTTTTAAGATGAATGATAATATAGGGAACAGCAGGAACAGAAAAAAGTTGAAAAACCACATTTCTAGGGTTTCCAAATCCTTACAACTTAGAGCATTGTATAATCAAGAGATACCCTGACACACACCTGGATGCCCAACATCCAGTTTCACATACCACACCTCTTGCATGAGCCCTCCAGCACTGCTCCTGGAGATGCTTCCTGGCAGCACAGCTCTTCCCATGTGCTGCCGGGAAGCACCTATTGCAACAGAGCACATAGTCAGGGAGAACAGAATGAGTTGTAAAGGCAGTTGCTCTACTGTTTCTGGCTGTTTAGAATTGCATGGGGTTGATTTCTTTGTTGTTTTTTTTTTTGTGTCCTGTCCTTTAAATAACATCACTTTTGCTAATGAAATGAACCCCTTCATCCAGATAACTGGAGTGTTCAGCTGTGGACTAGATTCATAGCAGAGACAGGACTGTCCTGTTTTACCTGCTCTGTCTCATACATTTCCTCACTGTACTGACTAGCCTTGTCTCTTACAAAGGAACTTGTTCTGCAAATTTTGGAACAAATTTTCAGTGCACATATGATTGTATGGAGGTAGCTAAGATTACCAGGTCGCTTGATTCAGAAGTATCTCTGTATTTATACACTGTCTGGAAACAAACATTTTCAAGTTGTTTGGAATAGAAAAGGAGAGGTTAACACCTTTTTTTACTTTATTTCAGACCTGCCCTGGCAGACAACTGGTATTCCTTGTCTTATCTCTACTTCAGCACACTTGGGACACTTGTCACAGTAGTTGTGGGAATAATTATCAGCCTCCTAACAGGTACTAGTTTCAGAGCTGTGATTGAATGTGTCTCAGATCTCTTTAAAACTAAGATGTCCTGAGAGACAGAGGAAGTGTCAGTTGCAAACACTGTGTAAAGGTTACCATCCTAAATCGAATTTCCTTCCCTCAGTGCTTCTGCATCCCACTCCTGGCCTTTGCTCACAGCAAGTTACTACAAGTCTCTAAGGAGAAAGAAATTTCAGCATATTTTTAAAGCTAAGGGGCAAAAAAAGAAGAAAAGAAAAAAAGACATCTGTCTTGCCTGTTTTATTAGATGCCTGCAGGGGCTGGAGGTTTAAGACTTGTCCCTGGACATGGCAACAACTCCGAGCAAGGATATATACACCCGTGCTTCTAGAGGACAAGAGCAGTTTTACTTTGAGTGAGTTCAGAGCACTCAAGGGCTGTTGTCTGCATCCATAAAGTGCATGCTTTTCACCACATTCCTCAAGAACATGCCTAAAAGCTGCAATTCCTCTGCATGAGTATTTAAGCTTCTTTCTCAGTTTCCTAGTACTTTTGTGCAAAGGGAAAAAGCAGCTTGTCGTGGGCAAGAGTGGGGAGCTCAGTTCCAGCCCATGGAACCTCACTACTTTTGCATCCAGGTCAGATGCAAACTGCACTTGTCATTCACGTCATGCATGCCAGAAACAGCAAAAAAGCAGCTGTTCTCACAGCTTTACCCAGTATCCCCAGCCAGATTCATATAACAGCCCTCATCTTTGAGGCTGTAAAATGTCAAATTTTTAGACTGATCCTCAACGGCTCCAGGGCTATGAAACTCAGTAGACAAACTCACTTCCATTAACTTCCCTATGCGTTGCAATAAGCACAAGTTACATTTATCTCATTTTCTTTTCCTTCTCAGTTTTTAGAAGATTTGCTCCACACTTTCTTTCAAGCACATGCTCTTCCCATTGCTATAGTGATGCTTGAACCCAAATTTTGCTTTTTACTAGGTAGGGATCTGGTAATGAAATAGGCCATGAAACAAAGCATGAAAACAAGACAACTCACTAAATCCGTATGAGAAATGCTCAGCCCAAGAACAGAAGCACAAATAATTACCCCAGCCACAATGTCACCCTGCTTCTCATGGAGCAAGATTCCATTTAAGTCTCAGGTGGCAAGTAGAGCTAATTCCTAGCACCTACATATCTTTTGTTTCCCTCCCAAGAGTAGCTAATCCATGCCTTAAGATGCCTAGACATTCCAATAATCCTCATCCCTCCATCTTGGGGAAGCCCTTAAATAATTCACTATAAAAATTGCTGGTGAGTTTGGAAACAGGAGTCTTGCTAACAGGGAGCTGAGAACTAGAGCTCAGGGTTCAGGGTAGCGCTTAGTGCCACAGCTCCTGGACTGGCAGAGTAGTCCCAGACATCACAGTATGTGATTCATTCTTTTCTGGTGATTGTCTTGAATCTGGCAATTTTCCAAAATTGGAATTTCCAAAATCTTCCAAAACTGGAAATCCAAGGAGGATCTAAGAAACTGGGAAATAGCTAAGGCATTTCAAATAGACTTTGAGGGATCATTTTATACATTGAGAGGGGCAGGGTATATATCTTTGTAAAGAAATGATCCCTAAGGTCTGTGATTTCTTGACAGCTTTTGCTGCATGACTCTGTCCTGCTTGCCTGGCCTGGTGCCCATAGGTAGGGTCTGACACATGGTTTGTGTGTGCAAAGCTGGCTGAGTGAAACTTGCCTATTTTGTAGGTGGACTAAAGCAGAATACAGATCGTAAATTCCTGCTGACCAAGGAAGATTTCCTGTCCAACTTCTCACGGTCTGAAACTGAGCAAGTAAGTGCAATTGTGCATCTCTGATTTAAATCAATCTTTCCTCTTGGGGACAAAGGCAAACAAATTTCCTGGCTTACATTTTTCCAATCAGGATGAATAGCACCTGATGCTGCCTGATAGGACTATCTGCTTTAAGGCAGTAGCAGAGCACCAGGCAGGTGGGAGTAAGGCAGCTGCCACAGGCAAGGAAGCCTGTTTGCCACAACTTCAGTCAACAACAGAGAAGCAACTGAGTAAAGGGACAGTTTTCTCCATGTTTCTGTTAAAATACTCCATAACTGGCCTCTAGGAGGCTGCCCCAAGGCACACCTTGGACTCAGCAAAGCTTCCTTTGTTTGTGAACATGTGTTCTCTAAGGTCTGAATTTTTTTGTAACTTTGGCTACTTTTTGGGAGAAAACTCATTGTTTCCTGCAATGAGTAAATATTTGTGTTCTGTCAGCAACCAATGTGTTTTCGTGCACAGTACCCTGTATGTCAGGCCTGACTCTGCTGGCCAAGGAGAGGTCAAAGAGAGGAAGACTATTTCTTCTGTTTCACAGTATGGCTTTTGTCTTTTGTTTTTTAGCCAGAGAAAGTAGAAGTGTTGAACTGGAAGCCGTTTACCATGGCAGACGAAGGAACTGACAATCCTGCCTTCAGCCACATTGAAATGGATGTTGCAAGTGACAAGAACAAAGTCAATGGTCTTCATATATGACACAAGGCCATGTCAGCCCATGAAGACAGCATTGTTCATGTAAAGCACTGTTGACGTTCCTGTTCTGGGTCATGGACAGGCATTCTGCTGGGGTCATGGGCAGGCATTTGGTGAGCTTTGTGGCACTATTGCCTTTGCATGACCTTGACATTAGTCAAGAAAGGAATCAGTTTTTCCTTGCACTTCCTTGCTGTTTCACTCTGTTTCTTGGTGACAGAGTCTAAAGCAATGTTTCTATGTGAAATATTTGCCTGATATTCTTGAGCCTCCTGGAAAATACCTGCTTTTAATCTCAATTCACCCTTGGAATGAATCTTTTGTTTGGGAAGAGTACTGCTCGCCCAGACGTAGCTGTTTTTCTGGCTTTTTTTTTTTTTTTTTCCTTTTTTCTTTAAAGGCAGTGAAAGTATGAAGAGATTAGGGTGTGGGACCTTATCAGATTGCAAGAAACAGTGGGTCTTTTTTTTTTTTTGTATGGGAGGTATACTTAATGCTATCTAGTTCCTCTGTAGAACTGATTCTGAGAGCATATTTATTATTGCTGGTTTTTTCATCTGTGTTTTTTTTAACCCGCTTGTTTCTTGGCTACTGCACCTTCTCCTCTATGCTCACTGCTGGGAGCTGCAAGAGTGACTTTGATGGTGGTAGAGGCAAGCGTCAGTACCGTCTTTCCCTTCATGCCCTATCTCCATCTTCTGCCCTGTCTTGCTCTTACAGAGCTGGTCCTCATGAAGGAAATAATCTATTTATACTTTTTATTCAGTGCCATAGACCAAAACCACAGTAGCCTTCTACTGCATGTCCAGCTTGCTGGCCTAGGATTGTTCTTGTACTGGGCTGGGCGCAGTGCAGCAGAGATGTTAATAAAGAAGATTCCCTTTTGGCTGTACTGGACAAGAGTGAAGGCTGCAACTGCAGTTGCCACAGCAATTTTCTGTAGAGCTACGAGCTGAAACTTTCTTAGCCCTTTGTATTCTTGCAGTCCTTGTTTTCACTCTGGGGATTCATGTTCAAGGTTGGTTCAGATCAGGCAAGTGCACACTGTGTTTTGGCAGGCATGTAGAACCCCTTGCACAATTCTCCAGGATGGAGAAGGGATCACAGAGGATGTCATATGGTAAAAGGCTTCTCCAGGGCTGCAGGGCTTTTGGAATGGCTTATCCTTTGGTTGGGCTGCCAAGAGGCAGCTACCTCTCCACGTGAGACCATGCATTGTGCTTGTGTTCTGGGAGGGTGAAAGCCCCCATTGCTTTCTTCTCCAGCTTGCTTTCGGGTACAATGGGGAACAGACTCTGACCCCACTCTGTTGTTTTTGTACTTCAAACTTTTACTATGGCTATACAAGCGTATTTAAAACTCTTCTACAGCAGCAAAATCAAGTTGGAAAATAAAAATCATTGCAGGAAAGCTGAGCTGTGAAGCTTAGAAGGCAGTCAGCCTTGGGAATCAAGTGAAGAACTGACTGTGTGCCTTAAATGCTTTCTAAAAGTTAAACTGCATTTGTGCCAAGTACTGAGCTACTGTAACTTGGAATATGACAGTGTTAACCTTAGTTACCTAGCCCTGTAGCATCTAAATCAATTTTTTTCTGTGCTCTTGTGACAGAGGGCACTTGATGATCTACTGCATAAGATGAGCTGTTAGGATCAGAAAATGCAGGTGAAGAAATGGGCTCCAAGGACCAGAGCAGGAGAACAGGCCAGCCAGACACTCTGTGGGTGCCACTAAGACCATGACTCCATCAGCTAACCCAGTGCAAAACTACGTGATGGAGGCAGGTTTATCCCATGCCTCCTGAAGCGTTTTATTGCATTATCCAGTGCAGAGTTTAGGGCCAGCCCCTTTTCTCACTCTCCTCTGCTGCAGCTCCGGGTTCAGGTCAGTGCCTAAAGCCACTGTGTGGAAGGGCTGTGATCAAGTGGGATAGATCCCATGAGTTATGTCTTGTGTGCCCATATCTAAGATCTGAGACAAACAATAGCATCCTTAATAAAGTCTTCTAGGATTCAGGACAGGAATATCTCTGTTTTGGGACTGTCCAAGTTACTGAGACAATTAGCCCATTGACCGAATCAGCTGGCTATGCTTCTTGAGTCTCAGAAGATAAGTGAAACCCATTCATTCTTGTGCCTTGTCTTCATGACTCAGAAACAGATCCTGCATTCTGGGCTATGGAATACTTCCTCAGCCTTGGAATATAACAACTCATACTTACCAAGTACTTTCAGCCCCCAGATCTGAAAGAGGCTAAATACGGTATCTCCATGCTGCTGCAGAGTGCTGAAGTGGGCTGGTGTGCCTCTGTGTACCTGTGCTTTGTGAGAGAGAGTAACAGAGAACAGAAGCCTGCAGCAAGCACTTGATCTGTGTGCCTGCCAATATGGCTACAGCCCTCCTAATCCAAATGCTGAATTCCCATCTGAATGTGCTTCTCCAGGGGATGACTGGTCACTGCTGTGTGAAACAGCATCAGCATCTCCTTTCTGCATCACTCTGCTGAAATTACTGTGCTGTAGTTGATGCTGCCTTAGACTGTCTTAGATCATCTGTAACTTCTACCTGCTTTGTTCATGAAGACTAATCTTCCTGGTTATCATACTTAAAAAATGTAGTTTTCTTCTCTGTGCTTTGAATTCACTTAGTTGTTTAAAACAGAGGAAACGTGTAAATTACCATCTTACCTCTCCTTTATTGCTGAAGTCACTAGTTAAGCACTGAGCAGTCATTTAACTCGAATTTTGGTATGAAGTGAAAGTTTGGGCCAGGTGGTATTTATTGGTCCACAATCATAACATCAAGATGAGTTTTCACTGAGAAGTATATCTTGCTGTAAACGATTTAGAGACAGACACTCTTACGATTTGCAGGTGACCTGTGCAAATACCCCATTTCTTGCTAACCTCCCATGACTGCTGCAGAGCTATAAAGTGACTCTTTTGGCTTTATTTTTTTCTATATTCTTCTTAATTGACATCATTAATTAAAACAATTTACCAATTTTCAATAATGTTTTCTCTGGGAAAATATACTCTCCTCTGCCAGACAAACTCTACGCCAGGGCCTTCATTGTCTATATAAAAGCAAGATAATCCTTGGAGTCTTCACCATACTCCTGCACCCTGATCCTTCATCTGTCCCAGCTAAAAGCTCACCTGATAAAGAAATGTGGGGTGCTCAAAACTGATTCATTTCACAGGAGTGGGAGCACTCCACAGTGTCCAAATTACATGCAGCATCTAGCAGGGTCACGAGGCAAAACAATTAGGAACCTGTTTAAGTAAAAGCATTAAAAACCCCAACCCTAAAACCACAACAGTAGCAATATTTGACTATGTGAATACACAAAAGAACCACAGAGAGAAAATAGTGATGTGATAGATTTTGTCTCTTTTTGGTCTGCATTTAAATTTTATTTCTATCTGACTGGTCCATTTGCTTGCTGAACAAATAAGGTAAACAGAAACTCATGAATGGCAAGTGGTAAATATTTCATATGCATAATTTATTTTTAAAGTTTATTACATCACATTGTACAAGCATTAAACATGGCTTTATGTTGATGATTGTTTTTTAAAGTGTGAAAATTTGACATTCTTCTCCATAGAATTTTTCTATTTACAAATAAACAATCTCTCTATATACTTTATATATATATAATATATATGGTCAATAATGTAACTCCCTTCAGAAAGATTTGAAATAAAAAAGAACTGATTTGTAAACACAGTTTCTGTTGTAGTATTTGGTGGCTTGAATGTAGATGATGTTCTATCCTAGATTTTTCTTTTGTCAGAGAATCCAGGTTGTTCATTTACATTTTTTATTCTCAGATCTGTAAAACCAGCATGGGACAGAATGAAAAAACTTAGCAAATGGGCTGAAAAACAGTCCTAATATACATTTTCTCCCTTGGTTTTAAAAACTGGCATGTAACTGCTCATGAAGTGCACACTGCTGTCAAGAATGGCCTATGGAGAGCAATCCTATGCTGATTGCAAGATTATTTCACAGTAAATCCTCTGATGTGTGCTGTCCTGCTTGTGATGTAAAATGTCTGTGCCATGCATTGAGGCTGCATTTTTTTTTCATTCCCTTGAAGGTAGTGCTCTTGTGGAGCTGGAATAAGTAAACAACACACAAGACTGTCACATGGAGATTTAAACAAAACCCATCATCAGATCAGGAAGAGAATTGCATAAATTAGTTCTCTAGAGACTATTGAAAATCCATTTATTATTATACTATTATTTATATTTTATTTTTCTAATAAAAAAAAGGGGGCATCTTTCCTGAGTATTCCACTATGTAGCTCTGAAGGACTCCAGGGAAATCTATTCATCAGACCAGCAGCAGAGAAACCTCAACGGATTGACTGGTCAAACTGAAGTGACAGAGATGTACTCAGGGTCTGCCAGGGAGGTCAGAGCCCATTGCAGCATCATACTCAGCACAAGCTTGGCAAGCAGCCAACCTATGGTCTCATTTAGAGCAGAGCAGGACACAACTTCTAGCAATGTGTTGTCAAGAAAATTCATCATAATGTAGCTCTCTTGAAAACTGCTCTCAAAATCAGTTATTATCTATTGCATTTCTGCTGCACATTATTTGTTTTGGCACATTTTATTGCAGTGATTTCTCTGGAGTAGAAGTCAGTTTATATTCTACTGTGTTTCAGGTCAATTCTTGGAAGTTAATGAGATCTAAATTGACAAAGCTGCATCTTACTGCAGGGATTTGCAAAGGTCCTTTTTGCTCGTATGGGTGACACTGATTTTATGCATGGCTCATGTCTCAATTTACTACTTAGCAAATAGATTCTAAGCTCTGAACATCCGTTGGTTTAGACATTAAACAGAGGGTATCCAAAATAATTCAATTATTCATGAGAATTTGGTCTGAATATGATTTTGCACAGCAATCCTACCCCAAAATCCCCAGGTCGCAACTGTGGGTGGTGGATGGTGAACACTAATCCATCTGGCATGTCTGTATTGGAGGTCAACATTGCCTTATACCCACCCCCCATTCACAGAGACAGAAATACTCCTATTTTCCCACTGTCCTGTGGGATGTGTCCACAGCTGCTGTAAGCAGAGGCAAAGATGAACAAGTTCACTTCCCCATTAATCAGGAATTTACCCCACAACCAGTAGTTGTGCTCCCCACTCAGTTTGGCACCAAGCCAACACAGAACAGACTAATCCTGAAATTCCTTCAGTGTTTAGGTTGTCTCATGGGGCTTTCAGGCTTGGGCCAGGAGCAGCTGATAAAAGGGAGCTGCTATGTAATTTATCTTCTTCAGGTAGGATGGTGGGCTGCTACTGGAGGAGGTTCCTTGCTTTTTTGTGTAGGCAGGCAGTGGCTACAGAGAGGAGAGTGCTCACATTTTCTTTCATCTCTCTTCTTCCTCAAGTCTTATTGCCTTTCAATAAAACGTCCTCCTCTCATGCAAACAGCACAGTTCTCCTTTGCAATGGAAAAAGGTTAACAGATCTAATTTGGTGATATTTGTCTTGGTGCAAATGGTCCTCTTGTCATGTGGAGCCTGAGATATCCATCCGTAGGAGCTTGCATTGTGTGGTCTGTCCAGAAGGACAAATTCTACTCCTTCTATCTAATTACTTCCCGAATAACTTTTAGAAACATTGAAGAGATTTCACAACACTCATTATTTTGATTCATGTTGCTCTATCCAACACTTATGATGTCCTCAAAGCTACAAGTCCACTAATTGGGGTTAAAGTCTGGAAATTTTTAATTTCTTAATTAAATCAGAAATTTTTAATTTCTCAGTACTAAGGAATTTGCTAAAGGATATTGACAGTGGTTTATTTTGCCCAAGTCTAATTCTCAGCCTGTGTAGAATTAAGGATTCTGCATTAAGGATTTCAAGCTGTTTCATAGTACAGTCTGTTGTTTTGGTTTTTTCCCTCCACCCCTTCATAAATAATGGAATGATGAATACAGAAAGTGCTACAAGTGTAGATATTCTGGATGACTGTGTTTTATTCTGCTAACCTGGTTCATCTGTCTTTTGTTTTGTTTTGTTTTACTTAGGCAGATAGGTCTTTAAGACACTGTTTGACATCTGTCACGGGTGTAAGTACACCGTAATTCCTGACTAGGCCTCAATGTGATCTGGCAACACAAATACATGGGCAGTTCTGGGCAAGATGCCCTAACCTGATTTGATTCCTTCAGACACCAGACACTCCTATAGCTGAAAAGGCACTGTTCAAAACTTTAACATATATTACCAACTTTTCACAGTGTAATTTCCAAATAAATTACCCTACAGTTAGATACCTCTGGCCATATTTAGATCTGTCTGCACTTCTGATGCCTACATTTTTCAGCATTGTTAGACCAGTTGATCAGACTCATGATCATGCATCTCCTTCTAGATAATATTCCAATATTGTTGAGTAATGGAAATGGTCCACCTATGTGACCTTAACTGGTGGCAAATGCAAACTAACGCAGTTGGGTCCACTGTGGAAGAGAGCAACGCTGCCATGCATGTGCTGCAGGTGGTGGCCACACACGCAGACAAACACTGCCATGTTGCCGAGGCGCAGTGACTGCTTATGAAGTAGCAACTTCATGAAAATGAGCCGTAAGATCACCAAGTTCTGAAAAGCACTGTAAGTTGAATAACTGCTTTGAAGTTCAGGGCCTCAAATATTAGTCAGAGCCTGGGAGCTTCCTGGCAAGAGTGCAGAGACTTAGTATTGGTCTGATGTGCTCATGTTGACATCAGCTTTGGAGAATAAGCCTTGGAAACCTCTAATTTCAAAAGGCTTATGACAAAATCCACTCTACTGAACAGGGGCAGACATTTTCTAAATGCACACAACATTACTGACTATTCCTTTTGGTTCACTTTCTGCTGTAGAAAACCAGGAATTTTTATAAACAAGGGTTCTTATCTTCTTTGAAGCAGTTTCTTCCTCATCCTGTCACGGCCACTCATTGTGATAAGATTTTCCATTTGTTTTTCTTTCCTTCCGTTCTTTTTGCAGACGTTCTAGTTCAGCTTCATACATCATTTCTTGAATCAGGTATTTTTCTCTCCTCATTCGATCTCTCAGATCTTTTGGAAGATCTGGAATTAAGTAGGAGATCAGATGCTTTATGCAAAAGACAAGGTGCTGTGAACACAAAAAGAGGAATGAAAAATTTAAAACTTCAGGAAGAAAACAAGTACTTTTCATATCTTCTGAAAACCTTCTCTTTGCAATTTGCAGACAGATGATGTGTTTAAACTGAACCAGTTACTAAATTTTAAGAAAACAAACCATGAAGTTTTTTTACCCACAAAAACTCCAACCAAAATCAGTGGAGTATGGGTCACAGTAGAAATTATGAGCAGGTGGGTTCAAATAAGGCCTCAAAACTGTTCTGTGATCTGTGTGTTCAAAGCCTGGAGCTCATGATTTGCTGTAAGGTTGTTTGGACAGAGCCTGGTATTAGTACTGGTATTAGTTCCTGCTCTGCAGGAAGAGGAAGCTCAATTGATGTAACACTTATCTGTTGCCATAAACACTTAGACTGAAATTTGAATGTATCTATACAAAAGTAGTAATGTATCTGTACAAAACAAAATCAAAACATTTTTTCTTACACTGTGTCTCTTATCCAAAGGCATATCCTTGTTTAGCAAACATCACAATTAAATACAAGTTGACTGATCCTTTATCCCTCCTATTTTAGGCATGACACAGCAAAGCTTGAGTTTGATGCCCAAGGGTTGCATGAGTGTCCTTTCCTGTTTGATCAAAAATACTGCTTGGAGATTTACTCACTTCACTTGAAAGGAGGAACAGATAAACAGAACAATTCTCCATCTCAGAAAGAACATATATTCTAGATTGGAGAAATAAAGGCATTTCTTCTTCTCCAAGCAGAACCCTCCTTTTGAAAGCCACTGAAAAGAGAATGTAAAATGTTTTCCCATTTATTCTTTCCTCATGATAAATAAGCTCACAATACTCTAATTGTTGGGGGGGGGCGGGGTTGCCAAACCTAAAAAGAGAAGAAAAGCCTCATTGGTCAGTTTTGCCTGGAAAAATAATTCCTTTTGCAGTGATAGGAAATACTTCTGTTTGTTTTCAAAGGCGGTTAAGCTATCCAAAACAAACCACATTGAGAGTGCCAAAAAGGGGTCTGAACCTAGGCAGTTACTTAATTTATGAAAAAACCTACCTTGAATTCCCTATCTCTTAGTGGAAACTTTAATGTGTGCACTGTAGCAATCACAGTACACCCATTAGTGTTTTCAAAAACAAGTCGTGGTTTCTGCTGCAATTACCTTTTTGATTTCATAGATATATTTAAGGAGACAGCTTGCAGTGCCAATAAACAGAGTGGCTCATGTTGAGGGAGGCAGATATGAGCCAGCCTATGGCTTTGGTAGAGATAAAGCAAAGACAAATCAGATGTGCTGGTAAAAGGCAGACACAAAAAGTTATTTCACAGTTGGTCACAAATTTGGCTGGACACTGAAACTTGAACAGGGCTCATTTTTCTTGCCTCACTTCTCTTTGTGCCTGTGCTGTGCTGCCTTTATGTCAAGTGTGTATCAAGAAGCCAGACTCTTTTCAGTCTTTAAAATTCTTAGGCTGCCTTGCCTTGCCTTGCCTTGCCTTGCCTTGCCTTGCCTTGCCTTGCCTTGCCTTGCCTTTGCCTTTGCCTTTGCCTTGCCTTTGCCTTGCCTTTGCCTTGCCTTTCCTTTTCCTTTTCCTTTTCCTTTTCCTTTTCCTTTTCCTTTTCCTTTTCCTTTTCCTTTTCCTTTTCCTTTTCCTTTCCCTTTCCCTTTCCCTTTCCCTTTCCCTTTCCCTTTCCCTTTCCCTTTCCCTTTTCCTTTTCTCCCCTCTTCTCTCCTCTCCCTCCATCCCCTAATGTTTCCTTGAGCATGGAACAGCTGATGGAAGAAATAATCTCCTGGGGAACCAACTGCTAATAAGTTACCCAGTGTAAAGGAAAATCACGGGGAATTTGCTGAAGTCTTTGGGCTTCTGCTGAGCCATGAAGAATAGAAATAATAATCTAGAAAATTCTTCTTCTCCACTAACACAAATACTTCTGTTGTGTTATCCAAAGAGGTGCGTTGAAAGCTCAGTTCAGAATTTACACTGTCCTGTGAGCTGGAATGCAATATGTGCTCATGAACATTATGCCATATGCCAGTATGGTGACTATAGTTTCCATATCTGTGTTGAATGCCCTATTGCTATAATTACAGAGCAGAGGATTGAGTAGAGTTTTCTAAAATCATGTGTTCCTTCATTTGCTTCTTCACAGTGTAAAAGGCATTTCAAACTTCTTGTGCTGGAGAGATATTGAGCTCCTGGATTCTGGTGGGGATATTCAAACACTTGAAATTAGCCCTTAAGAGCAGCATTTTCTTTTTTGGTAAATCATCTCATTGTATTTTTCTACTCTTCTGGCTCTCTTTTTCAAAATCAGCATGGGAATACCAGTCATGTGAAGTTGGTATTATCTCCTTTGGTTTGCCTTAAAGATGTCTGAGATACTGACAGTGAATACTAATATTATTGTAATAAGTAGAATAGATAAATTCGTGTAGGTTTAAGCTACTAATAAAAAGATACCCGAGAATGCCTCCAGGATTCCGAAGTTCCCAAACACACCTACAACTGTAACAACAAGACAGAGCCAGAAGATGGCCCAGCCATTAAGGGGTGGACCCTCGCTTCACAGCTCCTCAACAGCAGATACCGATCTTGGTGGAGATCCTGGACGATCAAGATCACCCCTCCCAAGATGAATTCCGGAAAAACTATCAAGCAACCTTTTCATGCAGACAGGACTCTTTTGGAAACACAGCATACCTGGACTTTCAATAGACTTAGCCTTAGGGTAAAAAAACTGTATAAAACCCACGGGCTGAAACATAGCAGTGTGGCAGAGTTCGGAGGGTACTTTTGTACCGCCTCTCTGTCCACCCGGCATTCGATCGATGTTGTTTCTTTTTATTGTGGCTTTATTTTGGTGTTGAAATTGTGTTAAATAAATTTTGTTGTTTTATTTTGAATTGGCCTCTGACCATTTATAACAGATTTGGTGCCGTGACTCGGATACAATTTGGCTGCGGAGGAATCCCTTTGCACGGGGGGCGCCCTGCCGGTTTTTCGGCAGCCCGGCAACGCAGGAAACCCCTTCGCACCTATTGTATCACGAACACAAAAATTAGATAAAAGCGCCACAATAAAAAGGGAGAAGGCCTGGATCCAGCAGAGAACCCGGGAAAAGACAGGGAAAGGTCTTTTCGGAGCCACGGCAACAATTTTTCACTCATAAAATATTCTCCGTGCACGAAGATCTCCAAGCAGGAAAATTGCTGTAAGTACTGCCTGGTTGAGTGGGTGTGATTGAGTGGGTGAATGAGACGTGGCCTGGCCACGAAGCGAGAGTGGACCTGAAAAGCCGCAGTTCCAAATTTCCCGCGAGGGGTTTGGTCGGCTGACGGGGAAGCGAATCGGGAAAGCTCGTTCACTCATCAAAGCCCAGATTCAGGGGAGTCTGGGGGAATCGATCACAGGAAGCAAAAAGAGGAAGGATACGTTCCTTTTGGGTTCAGGAAATTGGTAAACTCTTTTTGCTACGGGCTGATACGCCCAGGACGCAAACCGAAGATTCTTTCCTCGGACGAACAGACCCCCGGTTCAGCTCGCCGGACAAGGGTAAGTAAGCCGAACGATTCGGGACCCGGTTTGCAAATCGTAACAGTCAGGGAGGAGATCCCTGCTCTTAGCCAGAGCTAAGGCTAAGAAAGGAATTTAGTGTTGCGATCCATTACCAAAAGGTAAAGTTTTTTTTGGTTTTTAAAAAAAAAAAAAAAAAAAAAAAAAAAAAAAAAAAAAAAAATGGGGCAAGGAAAGAGTAAACATCAGAAAGAATCAGAGAAAAGGCATGCTCCCAGAAAAGGAAAAGGTACCTTCGAAATCCCACCAGAAAGCCCACTGGGATGGATCTTAGAGCATTGGGAAAAGTGCCCCTCTTTGAAAGGTAAGTCAAAGGAAAAAATGACTTATTACTGTATCAAAGTTTGGGGGGGTAAGGAAATAAAAAAACATGCGATCTGGCCGATATTCGGCACATTTGAAAAGTGGATATATAGGATTCTTTGCAGCTATGTAGAAAGAAAAAAATCAGTAACCTGCGAGGAAAGAGAGTATGCTCAGGTATGGTTAGAAGCCAGAGCAGGACTGTTTGCACTAAGAACTCAGAGGGAAACTTCAGAAAAAAAGGATGAATGGGATCCACTAGAATTTCTCCCTCCCTTTGTATCAGCAACCCCCTTTGTTCCTCCGGGACCTGTTAACCAGCCTGTGCCTGCCTTGGGTCCTTTGCAGGGGGCTCAGTTCATGGGACCAGGTCAAGCCACATCCCTCCCTCCCTTTAATCTCTGGGGAACGTCCCAACTGCCTGCCCCGCTCCTATCCCTGCCTCCAGAAAGAACCCCAGACCAAGAACCCCTTCCCATACCTTTAGACGCACCATCAAAATGGGTAGCGCCGTCTCCACAAATTCCAGGGGCGCAGTACCCGCAAGCGGCAGGACTACAAGTCCCGAAAGCCTCCACGCAGACTCCGCCTTTCCCACAGCCACAAGAAGCAGTTTCCCCCTGGGAAAAAGCCCCGATTTCTCAGCCACTTGTTCCCCCGCAGCCCATGGGAGCCGGAAAAACAGCTCCAGCGGGTTCTCCTCCAGCTAGCAGGACTCGAAGAAGGGCCAAGCTCATGAGTGAAGGGGGGAGTGAAAATGAAGAGGACAAACATAACCTCTTCCCTTTACGGGAAATCCCTACCGCACCCGGAGTTATCGGATTCGTAAATGTTCCACTTAACACAGGAGATGTGAGAGCTTTTAAGAAAGAAATGGGGCGATTATTAGATGACCCATTCGGAGTAGCAGAAAGGCTGGAGGACTTTCTGGGGAGTAGCATATACACCTTTGAGGACCTTATGTCCATTTTAAGGACACTATTCAACCCCGAAGAAAGAGATTTAATCCGACAGGCTGGGATCCGAGACTGGGATCGCCGTAACCCCCAAAGCACACCCGGAGACCTAAAATGGCCTAGCCAAAACCCGGGATAGAGTTCCCAGACTGAGGAAGGTAGACGGAACATGATAGACCTCAGGAATATAATTATCCAGGGAATACGGGAGGCGGTGCCGAGGGGACAAAATATTAGTCGGGTGTTTGGGGAATGCCAAAGAAAAGATGAATCTCCCTCAGATTGGCTGGACCGACTCCGGAAAAGCCTACAGGTATATTCTGGAACAGACCCTAATTCCCCTATTGGAGAAGTGTTGTTAAAAACCCAATTTGTTGCAAAGTCTTGGGAAGACATAAGAAAAAAATTAGAAAAAATAGAAAACTGGCAAGACAAGAACTTACAGGAATTATTAAGGGAAGCCCAGAAAGTATACATGAGACGAGATGAGGAAAATCAAAAAATACAGGCCAAAGTTCTTGTTGAAGCTGTGAGAGAAGTACAAAAGCAAGAGAAGAGCTGGGAACAGGTAGGAACAACGCAGAGAAAAATGGACCGGCCAAATAAGAACCCAGGGCCAAGGGGAGAACTCCCAGAGTGTTATTATTGCAAAAAGAAAGGTCACCTAAAAAGAGATTGTAGAAAAAGAATAAATGATGAGAAAATTTTTCAGGAAGATTAGGGGCGTCAAGGGCTTTTTATTTTAAGGACTAGAACATCAAATGAGCCCTTGGTAAAGCTAAAAATAGGTCCCCAAAAAGAAGTGGTAACATTTTTAGTAGATACAGGGGCAGAGAGAAGCACAGTACAGAGACTGCCCAAAGGCTGTTCAAAAAGTGAGGATAAAGTAACAATAGTTGGGGCAAAGAGAGATCCATTCAAAGTATCAATAATTAAAGATGTAGAGATTGAATCAGATATTAAATTTTGCATAGAGAATTTGCTTCTGGTAGAAGAAGCAGACTATAATTTGTTAGGTAGAGACATGATTATAGCACTGGGGATAAATCTGATAGTAAAAGATTCACAATTAGTAGTAAGCCTATACAAACTGACTACTGAAGATGAAGACAAAATTAATCAAAAGGTTTGGTGCTCTCAAGGAGAAGTGGGGAGATTGGCAATAGAGCCAATCTCAATTGAAATAGAAAAGCCTGAGGAACCTATTAGAATTAAACAATACCCCATATCAGTAGAAGGGAGGAGGGGACTAAAACAAGTAATTGACAATCTAATTGAAAAAGGGACTTTAGAGCCTTGTATGTCAAGGCACAACACTCCCATCCTGGCAGTAAAAAAGGCTGATGGAAGCTACCGGTTAGTTCAAGATCTCCGAGCAGTGAATGAGAGAACAAAAACAAAGTTCCCTGTAGTAGCCAATCCTTATACCCTGCTGAATAGGGTATCTCCAGAAGATGTTTATTACAGTGTAATTGATCTTAAAGATGCGTTTTATGCGTGCCCTCTAGCCGAAAGGAGCCGAGATTATTTTGCATTTCAATGGGAAGATCCTGAAACAAACAGAAAGCAGCAGCTTAGGTAGACATCTCTGCCTCAGGGATTTGTAGATTCTCCTAACCTTTTTGGTCAAGCTCTTGAACAATTACTAAGTCAATTCATACCAGTTGAAGGAGCCAAGTTATTGCAATATGTTGATGACCTACTGATAGCTGGCCAGAGGGAGGATCAAGTAAGAGAATGTACAATTTTGTTACTGAATTTCCTAGCAGAAAAGGGATTAAAAGTTTCAAAATCAAAATTACAGTTTGTTGAACCCGAAGTAAGATACCTTGGACACTGGATTTCAAAAGGTAAGAAGAAACTAGACCCTGAGAGGGTTGCTGGAATTGTAGCGCTGCCCCCTCCCAAGACAAAAAGGGAGATCAGACAGTTGTTAGGATTGTTGAGATATTGCAGACAATGGATCGAAGGATACAGTGAAAAAGTAAAATTTCTTTATGAAAGACTAAACACAGATAGAGTAAAATGGACAGAAAAAGATGAAGCTGAGCTTAAGAAATTGAAAGAAGCACTGATAACTGCTCCTGTTTTAAGTTTGCCAGATGTAAAAAGGCAGTTTCAGTTATTTGTAGATGTCAGCAATCACACTGCTTATGGTGTTCTAACTCAGGACTGGGCAGGGACCAAAAAACCTGTAAGATATGTCTCTAAACTTTTGGATCCAGTAAGTAGAGGATGGCCTACATGCCTACAATCCATCGTGGCTGTAGCGTTGTTAGTAGAAGAAGCCAAAAAGGTAACATTTGGGGCCCCCCTGGTAGTTTATTCACCACATAATGTGAGGAGCATTCTGCAACAAAAAGCAGATAAATGGCTCACCGACGCCAGACTCCTAAAGTATGAGGCTATCCTGGTACACTCACATGGTTTAGAACTCAAGACAACAGCTGCTCAGAATCCAGCCCAGTTCCTGTTCGGAGAAGCATTGGAAAAAACTGTTCACGACTGTACAGAAATAGTAGAACTGCAAACCAAGGTAAGACCAGACTTAGGAGAAGAAGAATTGGAAGAGGGAGAAAAATGGTTTGTAGATAGATCAGCAAGAGTATTAGAAAGTAAAAGAAAATCAGGATATGCCATAGTAGATGGAAAATCAGGGGAAGTGGTAGAATCAGGACCCCTGAATGCAAGCTGGTCTGCCCAAGCCTGTGAGTTATATGCAGTACTAAGGGCACTCAGGAGATTAAAAGGGAAGAGAGGCACTATTTTTACTGATTCAAAATATGCTTATGGAATTGCACACACTTTTAGTAAGATATGGGAAGAAAGAAGTCTAATTAACACCCGAGGACGGGGATTGATTCATGGAGAAATAATAAAACAAATTTTGGAGGCGATTAGGGGACCTGAAGAAATCTCTATTGTCCACGTCAGAAGACATCAGGTGGGTATGCAATTCCAGACCAGGGGAAATAATCTGGCTGACAAAGAGGCAAAGAGGGCAGCATTGCTCACAGTAAGTATCCCTGAGGCTGAGAGAGAAGAACTTCAAGAATATCCCCCATGCCCCTCTCAGAAAGAAATCGAGGAGTTTAAAAAGATAGGGGGTAAACTAGAGGAGGGGAGGTGGAAATTACCTGATAGAAGGGAGTTAGTTTCAAAGGAATACACCAGGAAAATTCTGAAAAGATTGCATCAGCAAACGCACTGGGGAGCCCAGGCTCTAGCAGAACAATTTTTGAAATTCTTCGGATGTAAAGGAATTTATGAATTAGCCAAACAGGAGGTGCACGGGTGTATGGTTTGCCAGAGGATTAATCGAGCTACCTACAGACAAACAATTTTAGGAGGACGCCCAGTTGCCTATCGCCCGTTTGAAAGAATCCAAGTAGACTTCACTGATTTACCTAAGGTGGGGAGATATAAATTTCTATTGGTAATAGTAGACAAATTAACTCACTGGGTAGAAGCCTTCCCTAAGGCAAGAGCTACTGCCCAGACAGTATCAAAAGTATTGCTAGAAGAAATTATCCCTCGCTATGGGATAATAGATCATATCGATTCTGATCAGGGAACACATTTCACCTCCAAAATTATCAAACAGACTACAGAAGCTCTAGGAATTCGATGGCAATACCACACCCCTTGGCACCCCCAAAGCTCTGGGCAGGTGGAAAGAATGAACCAAACATTAAAGACTCAACTGTCCAAATTAATGATAGAAACAAAGATGTCTTGAGTGAAATGTCTTCCTTTAGCTCTTTTGAACATAAGAACTATGCCTCATTCAAAAACAGGGTTGTCACCGTTTGAAATGCTCTATGGAATGCCTTATAAACATGGAATGCCTGTGGGACACCCTCAAATAGAAGATACCCAGATTCAACCATACCTAATTGCCATAAATAAGAATTTACAAGATCTACGAAAACAAGAGCTCATTTCTCAAAGTACCCCTTTGAGGTTTGCAATACACAAAATAAATCCGGGTGATAAAGTCTTAGTAAAAACCTGGAAAAATATACCTCTAGCACCTCACTGAGAAGGTCCCTTCACTGTTCTTCTCACCACAGATACAGCAATTAGAACAGCAGAAAAAGGGTGGACCCACGCTTCGAGAGTGAAGAAGGTGGACTCACAATACACTACTCAGAAATGGAGAGTGACCTCATCACCTGGAGAGCTGAAAGTCAGGTTGCAACAACACCGATGAATGAGGGGGATCAGATAAAGTGTGAAAGACCAGATTGTGAATGTTTTCCCTTTGTTCACTTCAAGTGTGTATATTGTAAATTGATTTGGGTTGTTCACTGTAGAGGGGGGCGTAGGCCAAAAAGATTATGTACCAACTGTTTAGAAAAAGAACAAGAAGAGACTAGCTATTTCTTAGTAATTGCCACTAACTTGAGTCTGCTGGAGTTGGATTCTCCAGAATGGTATTATATATATGAAAAGGGGACAAAAGGGCAATTGGACGCTAAAGTTGAAGTGCTCAAAGTCGAGTGCAGAAAGACAATCAAAGTACCTTGCTGGTCCGATACAATCAAGTTGTCCCAGTGGAGTGCCTTTAAAAGAAGGTTTGCAGTTCAGACTGACAAGACTCCAGAAGCATATGCCTGCTGCCGAGAAGATGGATTACCCCGCCGCGGGCTGCTACCCCGTGGGCGAAGGGAAAGGCAGAGGCATGTTGTGATAGAAAGTCCTCGTAGTCCTGAGCCGAGGGACAGGGGGACCCCCCCCCAAGAGCCCACAGAGGCTGACCCTCAGGAAGAGATGTGAACTATGGTTAAACATAGCACCAGAGAGAACCTGAAGTATCAAGAGCATTATGATTGTCCCAAAGATAAGGGAAAAAGGGTATTATTTCTTTTATGACACTCAATACTAAATTTTGTGGATCAGAAAAAGGGGTAGAATGCCACGACTCAAAAGCAATTACTAAAGAAGGGCAATCCAACACACACGAATTTATTTGGGTAAATAAAAAGGTGGGGGACTGTAATAAGTAGAATAGATAAATTCGTGTAGGTTTAAGCTACTAATAAAAAGATACCCGAGAATGCCTCCAGGATTCCGAAGTTCCCAAACACACCTACAACTGTAACAACAAGACAGAGCCAGAAGATGGCCCAGCCATTAAGGGGTGGACCCTCGCTTCACAGCTCCTCAACAGCAGATACCGATCTTGGTGGAGATCCTGGACGATCAAGATCACCCCTCCCAAGATGAATTCCGGAAAAACTATCAAGCAACCTTTTCATGCAGACAGGACTCTTTTGGAAACACAGCATACCTGGACTTTCAATAGACTTAGCCTTAGGGTAAAAAAACTGTATAAAACCCACGGGCTGAAACATAGCAGTGTGGCAGAGTTCGGAGGGTACTTTTGTACCGCCTCTCTGTCCACCCAGCATTCGATCAATGTTGTTTCTTTTTATTGTGGCTTTATTTTGGTGTTGAAATTGTGTTAAATAAATTTTGTTGTTTTATTTTGAATTGGCCTCTGACCATTTATAACATTATGAACATAGACAAAGATACAGAATCCTTTTCATTGCCATTATCTTTTTGAGACAATCATTCTGGAGGAATGAAGGGCATTAAAAAAAAAAAAAACCAAACAAGAAAAAAGGCTAGATGTGTAAATACTGTAACTTTCACTATCATTGTTTTTCCTTTGCTCAGATTTAATATTTTATTCTCATGTTCCTTCACCCCTATTCTCACACAACACAGGATATAGCTTCCCAACCTTGATAAGGTACTCAAAAAGTAAATGAAATTTTTGCTTGTTTTCCCCTCTTTGCAACTCACTGCTATAGTTCTCAGTGCTATATTTCCTTTTCTGTGAGAACCTACATACCTGTGACTGTTCAGAAAACAAAGCTGAGAATACAAAGCACAATATAAGTAGAAGAAACTAAGACAAAAACATCATAACAGCTGTCATCATAGATAAGCCCAATGCAAAGCTTCAGAGAGAAATTTGTTTTCTTTTTGGTTTTGTTCTGCCACTTGAATGGTCACTGACCTCAAATACAATAATGAAAGCCAAGCGCGCTGCTAAGACGTGCCAGAACTGCAGCGTGTAACCGTAGGGCACTGGGGAGTGAGGAGGGTCTCGGTAGTCCCTGTACCTGAAAGACAAACACAGTAGGATAGCTAGCAAGCTCTGCACTGCTGCCTGGGTGAAGGCAAAACCAAAACTCACCTTCTCTGGATTATTGCATTTTCTGCACCAAAAATGAGCTCAGTTCAAACTGTACCAGTTACCCTAATACTGCTTGCTTCTAAGGCTGGGCCTGTGCTAGTGTTTGATTTCAGGTCAGGTGACTTCTTTTGAAGCAAGTGTCCTGATCACCTCCACTTACCACACTTTTCTTCATGCAAATGGACTTGCTGTCAGCTGGAACCTACCAGTAAGTAGCACTCCGGGAGTGCTAATGGAAATTGTGTACAAAGGACCCAAATCAGTGTCTGTCTGAAGATAACCCCTGAGGCAAAGGATGATGGGTGCTTTGACCCTACAGCATCTCCCTTGGTAGCATGACATGTGCCTTTCAGGCATCTCCTCAGAACTTGGAGAAGGGTGGGACACTCTACTCTTTTACGGGACACTTTTTTCCCAATTCAAGGACATTTTAAACCCATAAATGTCCCCAGCTTTGTCAGCCTGATAGTTGTCCCAAAATCCATATAAAAATGTCCCGTGGACTCCACCTGGCCCTTGGTCAATTTGTTGGCCATCCCTGCTGAAAAACATGACTCATTCTGACTTCAGCAGAGCCAGCACTGCACCTCTTGGTATATCAATAGGGTGAGAACCATGTGAGAAAATAATCTAGTGTCTTTTCTCACAGAGTGTTTCTTGGAAGACTTTAGTCTCCGAAATTTAACAGTAGATATCTGTTGGGAAAGTTGGATCCAGGAATATTTCAAGATTGTGTTTATAAACCACGAATCTGTTTAAGTCACATGCTGGAGTCCATTTTTACTAGAAGTTTGTTAATTCTAAAATAGTTCTGCAGAAACCTTTTTTAGAAGTAGTGTAAAAATTGTTTGCTTCTTAATCTGTTTCCTAGATGGGAGAGAAAACGCACTGTAAAAAAAAAATTGAAAATACCATTGTAAATAATACAGGTTGATCGCTAAGTTAGTTTAAAGAAATTAATGAAAATGCAGATGAATGAAAGAAATAAACAGTTATTTAATCTCTATGATAATCTGTATTTCTCCATGAGGCTTCATCTTCTTAGATTGCAGAGGGTGCTATACAAACTGAAATAAACTGTCTTGACATCTTAGCATCAAATCTCTCAGAAACTGCAGTATTTCTAGAATAAGTTCTTAAAACTGAGATGATCTTTGCTTGTGCAAGTAGCATTCTGACTTCCTACTTTAGGATGTTTTACAATATCCTAAGCATCCCAAAAAAAGAAATCCCTGGACAAAGTCCCAGTAGAGTATATCCCTTTTTTTTTAACTTGCTAGGAATCCATTGTTACACATGAAAAAATGGAGAAACCTTTTATAAACAACCAGAATAGCACAGCACCATCTGTGTTGCAGGCAACCAGAAGTTAACTGGGATTTTTTTTCAGACAAACTGCCTTCCTGGAAAAATGCCTACACTATTACACAGTAGAGCATAATATTTCCTTACCTCCCTATCAATATCTGCCTTGAAGTGCAATTAAAATGACTGATGTTTTAGCAGAATGAAGGTGGGTAAGAAGCTGATAAACTCAGTTAAAGAAAGATGTTAATTTTCTTTCAAGGGTAGATATATATAACAATTCAGTGTCTCTGAAAGGAACAGATATATCTTTTTGAGATTTATCGTACCAATTGTAATAGTGTTCTGTTTACAGGATATTGAAGAGACTTTTTTTTTTTTTTAATGATAGGATTTTCATCATCAGATTTAAGGAGCAGCAACTTCATGCTAGAAGTTGGGGAAGAAAGGAATTAAAGGGGGAGAAGAGAATGGTCAGAATGACAAAAAGTATTAAATAATGCTATAGCAAACAATGTGGAATGGAAGATCCTCACTGTGGTTCTGCTCCACAGGTAAATTCAGCACTGGAATACTCTTTCTGCCAAATAAGTTGCAACAGTCTTAAATATCAGTTAGTTAAATGGAAGCATTAATGCCACCCCTCCCCCCATTTACTATGCTATACCACTCAAAATTCTTCCTTGTTTTATTCATAAAAACATCACAATATTGCAAATATCACTGACTTTTGCTATATCACAGATCTTTGTGGTGTCATAGAGTATCTTTTGTTCTTTAGGCACTCATAAAGGGTATTTTAATTCTTCACAGTGAAAAATACTGGGACTAAGCGTATCCGCTAAAGGACTTCCAGGTCTCATGCTTGTAATGTAATATTGCAATTGAAAAATGATATCTGTTTCTGTTAGGTATTTTTGGTTGGGACACCATTTAAGTCCTTTATGTAGATCCTTGAGGTTTTTGGCCATTAAAATCACTCAGGTGCAAATCTGCTGTTGTAGACTTTTCTCAGACTATAATTTCTCCAATCTGTTGTTGAAGACAAAGACATGCAGATAATTAACTGCTCATCTTCTTTTGATTCAAACCACAAGTATGTGGTACCATATACACCCTTTGGTACCATCTTTATCCATGATGATTGTGTCTGAGTCAAGCTATGACATCATAAAAATCCTGCAATTAGGAACACCCTCCAGTTTCCAACTTTTTGGCTTCTCCTTTATCTGAGGAAGGAATCATGCAGGTAACAGCCAAGTAGTACCAAAAAGAGAATGACCCTGAACAGCACAGTTAAAACTTTCCATTTTTAACTTCTAAAAATTAGTTCCAACTCCAGATTTATTATGATGCTTCTCCATTTCAATGTCCTAAAGTAGAGAAGTATGTTCACCAGAAACTTACCTGCAATATTTTAATGGTGAACCAGAGAATTCACTTCCATTTGATGTTGGCTCTGAACGATTTTCAAAGTCAGACACCAGAAATACTGATAAACTGGCATTAACATAGCCAACCATACACCTAGAGGGGACAAAATGCTGTCAGCAGGACACAGCAAGGTTTTCCCATTAACTGTTGTACCCAGAAGGATGTTCTTTGAGTTTCATAAAATCCAAAATACAATTTTGATGCTTATCAATATCTGAAAGGAATACTGAGGCAATACAAAAGAAATAGTAAAGTAGGTCAGATGAACAATAAAAGTGAAGCAATGGTAGATTTCTATGGGAGAAGGAATGATGAAGATTGGGACTGGTTACTTTTGAAAAGTCACCTAAATGGTGACACAATAGGGGCAGAGAAAATAACAAGGAGTGTTAGGAAGATAATCAAAATATTCCCACTGCTACACTCATAGTACTAGCACAAAGGGAGACTAAATCAGATAGAAAGATAATACACTTAAAACAGCTTTTTAGAAAGTGTCTAGTTAATCAGAGGAACTCAATTCTAGAAGATCCCAGGGTGACTAAGCACTCTGAGGGCCAGGCAAAATTTAGAGAAACATTGAGTAGAAGTTATGGTCCCTGTTGAAGGGCTGTG
Organism: Acrocephalus scirpaceus scirpaceus; assembly: GCA_910950805.1. Classification (NCBI taxonomy): domain Eukaryota; kingdom Metazoa; phylum Chordata; class Aves; order Passeriformes; family Sylviidae; genus Acrocephalus; species Acrocephalus scirpaceus. Next base: position 47,540,472 of record OU383777.1, on the reverse strand, counting down.
GGTGTGAATAGAAGGATCAAGTTTGGTGTTAGTAAAGCTGAGGAGATCTGGCCAAAATATGTTGTGCTGTTCATGCTGCACTGCCCAAACACAGGTAAGTCTAGGCACACTACTCAGCTTGGTGCAGAGTATAATGCACAGTAGGGGTTGGGGGATTTTGGTTTTAGTTTTTCTAAATATGGGCTTTGCAGTCTTTGAGATATTATATTCAAACACCATCTGGCTTTGTCTCCATACTGATTAGATTTGGAACTTATTTAATTCCAGTATTTTTCTAGTATCATTGTGTGTCAGATGGATCTAATACTTACAGATGTTTTTTGAAAGAAAAGAGTACCTCTCTCTTTTAAGCTATTCAATAACAGATGGTCGTCACACCTTAATTTGAGAAAACTCACTATTCCTGTGGATTTTTGAATACCTTCCTGCTTTTGTAACAGTACTTACTAATAATATTATTCAGAATGCTGACATAAACAGTTTTAATACAGGTTAGCTCCTTCAAAATATTACTACCTGATGGTTTCATCTAGAAATTTGCTCAAAAAAGCAGCAGAAATGTGAAAACATTGTACTAGAGGTTTGTGAAAAGATGAGCCAAACTGTAAACCAAACTACTTCCCATATGCAGAACTAGTTTCAAAGCCACTGAGTCATATTTGAATCTTAAGAGAAATATTTCTAAAGGTGTTGTTTTTCATGCACAGTGGTCCTGAGAAAATCCTTACTTATGGTTTCCTTGGCAATGAGAGTTGCTTACAGTGCCACAATATCCTGCAGATCTTTATAATGGCATGAGCAGAAGCACATGCTCAGGAACAACTGACACCAGACCACTTGAACCCTGAATGGACTTTAACTCTTCATGAAAGTAAACAGAACCTCTTCCCTAGCCTCAGCTAAAATGCCCAAATCCTTGCAGGACAGCAAGTTTCAGATCTGCCAATTGGGAGCTGCTACACCAGATGCATACTTCTTCCGTCAGTATACTTAAATGTATTGACAGTCAAAAGATATCAAAAAAGCAGCAACAGATTAACTCACTTTCTGCAGCAGGGAGTAAAAAAAAATCAATCTGCCATATGTCCAATAGCAGAATACAAGCTTTCTGCCACTGTCTACTGCTTAGCCTGGGTTTCTTTGAACAGGAGGTTTCCTTGCTAATGGCACTGCTAGAGCATTTGCAAGCTGTGTCTGCATTTGGCTGGATTCAGTGACCTTCCCGGAGCCCAACAGCTGAGATTTCACAAGTGACCATGCATCATCTATCTCATACTTGCTGGTAGTGTGCACATGCTAATATAATCTCAGTGTTTAGCAACACTGAAAGAAAACCTGCTGAGGCAGTAGGGATTCAGATCACAAATATCTCCTGGAAGATTTAATCCAAGAACTCTAGTTTCAGAAGAAAAACAAATTACTTTTCTCTGTAAGCATATCTTGATGTATTAGTTGGAAATTGCTTCCTCTCACTAGACACTACTTTTTTGAGTCATACATGCTGAATATTACATTGGGAAAAACCCCCAGTGTACACATTTAAAATGCTCAGAAAATTCTTTACTGATTAATATCAGCATTGCTTCAGAAAAAAAAAAAAAATGGGGGATTATATCCATGTACTACCAGCTGGGAAATACAGCTTGGGCAGCATCCTGTCACACACACTAAATCTCTGAAATAGCTCTGCCATGTTTGCCTTGAATTCATGTCATGAATCACAGTCACTCAGCAACCCATTCTGTAAATATGCAGAGTATCAGTACCTATGGCTGGTATCTGTTACCTAAACACAAACAATACATTTGGTTTAGTGGAATCAGAACACACACAGACAGTAATACTGCATCTATTCAAGTAGTAAGTTATTTTCGTGCACATCTGTTTCCCCCCATCCCCCCAAAAGCCTTACTTTTGTCCTGCTTCTCCTTGGCCAGCACAAGGTCCGTATTTGTAAGCATAAACAAGGCGAGGGATGAAATCTGATGTCACTGCTATAACAAATGCATTTGTGATAACAGAAAGAATTCCAATGCCTTCCAGGATCCCGTACCAGATGCCTGTTCAAGAAGGACAGTATGTTTGCTCCAGGAAAAACAGGAACCAAAGTGCCTGAAATACTGCATGATCGGATGTAATTTTCCCCACTGCACAAGGTGTTTTTATGTAGTTTCTATCCAAGAGTCACTGAGTAAAAATAAATTTTCTTATTGAACAGGGAGATCTCATCGTTGTGAATTGCACCAAAGGAAGGTTAGATATACCCATTGATTTAATGAGGCATCAAATTGTCCCTGAAAACTTTGCTGAATGCAATTTATTTTGAGAAATTGCATCTGAATCAACACGAAAAAAAGTCTTTTTCCATGCTTCTATTAATTACATTGTATAACTGTGTTTTTAGAAATTATGTCTGTGATGTATGCCATGTACTGGCTGCTGTCCAGGCTTGTGCCAAAACCCACAGATTCACACTGTTTGCACTCAAAGCACACAGACTTTAGGCACATGGTAGAACGTTCTAAGAGCACAAAGCCTGAGCTTCTGCTATTTCTTGGTGTGGGCTAGGTATTTTGGCAATGCAGTTGGTTAGCAGGGTTTCCTATTTACCCCTCTGAAAACACTAGGGATTCAGCGCTGGGCAGAATGACTTTGTTTTAGAGTTCTTCCTAAAGGTGTTCTGCTTTTGTGTACTGCAAGGACAGAAGAGATTTGTAGTCAAAATAAGTTCAGAGATCCTTTGCAATACTGTGTGGCTGGATTACCTCAGAGTTATGTGGACCTTGTGTTTAGCAATGCAGGTATGACTTATTGAGAGCAGGTTGTCTGTTGGGATCCAGACCCACCCTGTCTGACCCACCAGGGACTTGGTGGGAATGGCCCCTGAGTCACAGTGGAGCTTGGTTTCAGCCAGGTAAATATAAAACAGACAGGTCCCTTACAGGATGGCGGCCACTTTAACTTGACTTATGTTTCATCTGATCTGTCTGGTTGTTACGCTCAAGTTGAGCAGCAGCATGTGTTTGCACAGAATGTCTGCCACAACAAAGCACCTGCAGAGAACACTGCTCACTTTACACCTTGGCTGTTAAGTCTCCTAGAAAATCATTAAAAGACATTTTCCAATATAGACTATTAATTGCATAAGTACATTGGCCTCAGATACTTGAAGTTTTTTTAACAGTGAGAGGTGTATTATTAATTGGGAAGGTGACAGGAAATACCTTTATCTGCTCTTACTTGAAGTGGTCAAAGCTTTGACAAATAACACATATATATAACAAACATCATACAAAGAGCTCACCTATATCTTTGGCTCTTGAAGCTAAAGGTCTTCTCCACTGAGTAACAAATTTGTAAGCATCAAGCCGAATTTCAATAATATTGTTTAGTAAGGCCAGAAGTGGTGCCAGTGGAAAAGCTGCCACAAAAATGGTTGTGAATCCAAACTGAAGAACTGGGGAAAAAAAGGAAATATCACAGTATAATTGTTAGGATCTAATCCCAAGGTCTAAGATAACAAACAGTGTATGCAAACAAGCAGTATGTACAAAGTATACAGACACTTCCTATTATGTCATACTATATAATGGCCTAGTGGCAGTTGTACCACAAGTCCTTGCCAAAAGTTAGAAAAAAGAATGAAAAGAGCAAATGCACATCTGACCCTGGAATGGACAGCACCATAATTTGGAATGAAGTTCAGAGCTGGACAAACTGTGCTTTTAGAAAGGGACATTTTTACTCCAGATCCTACAACAAGAATCTTTCAATACTTGCAAAGATTAGGGACGAATACATTTCTTTTAATAGTTCAGATGGGAAGAAATTTGAAATTTTATTTAAGTTTCTAGAGGCAGGTTTTCAGATTATCGGATTTCTCATTAATTTGAAAAGAATTGTGTGAGGGAGAAAAGAAAAAAAAAACCAATCATGACATATGCCATTCAGTCACACAGGGCAAAAGTTCATGGTTTTTTACTATTTTTTGGGGGGCAGTTTTTCTGCTCTCTCCACAGGATAGAGTAAGTGCCTCTTGGCAGTAAGTTACTTTGTAAGTATGAGGCAGTAAATGAGGGAGGATTTTGAACATAAACAAGCATGCAGGTCTGTACCGTGCTCTTCAAAGTGAAAGCACTAGGCAACTTTCTTTAGAAAATAACGGCAAAGCTCTTCAGAAATATATGCAGATGAAAAGCTGGGCTCTGTTTTGGAAAAACAAACCAGAATGCGAAGTGTTTCATAGATCAGAGGTTAGCAAACCATCAGTAGTGTGCTTAACTACATTGGTTTGGTTCTTAAAAACTTACTCCCATTCCTCACCTGACCTGTGAGAATGAAAACCTTTTTGCAGTCTCCTTAGCTTCATATAGTGATAATTAAAAGAATTCACCAGCCCACATCAACAAAAAAGCAACAACATTAAAATCTAGTGAAAGACAGAGAATGAAGGTTAGAGCCATACTCATTTCTAGGTATTCATCAAAGAGTCCATAAGCATTCATAGGTTGCAGATTATAGTCCTTTTCCCACTGTGGGAAGCTTCTTTTTCCCTGTGTGCCATACTCTTGCCGTAGCTTTCTCCTGGTCCACCAGTTTTGAATTAGCCTACATTTTAAATTAAATTAAAGAAACAAAGTAAAGAATATTAATGGATATTTATCACAAAATTGGAAGGGGTTAAGTAGGCCCAACATATCTTGCAAAATTCATTTCCCAATGTACAGGAAAATAGAGCATTACTAATACATGTGGCTGGTGACACAGCATAATAGGTATGAAAACAGATACAGCTGATGAGCTGCAATCCCAGCCTAGATTTGTTTAAATGGTAAAACGATTTTGACATTTTTTCATTATTTATTTACTTATTTTTCTCTGCACAGAACGGCAAATCAGGTCCTGTTTATATGGCAGAATGCAATGCTGTGTGGAGATAGCTGAGCTCAGTAAATGAGAGTGCTAATGCTGCTTGATTCCTTCCTCTGTGTGTGACCTGGCATCTCTGTATGACTCTACAGTGTGCAGAGTAACAGTCTCTGGGAAATCCTGGAAGGGCAAAGGCTACCCTGAATGGTGTCTGCAGCCAAACATTCAGAGGAGAAAGAAGCAGAAAGAAGTGTATGAAGTACAGACAATACATGGTGGCTGAGAGATCGTTGGCTGATGTACGAGCTACCTCCATCTCAAAAAATGGGGGACCTATACTGGACATCAGGGGGAAGATACTGTTCCCAAAGAAATGCATGTGTAAGGCCAGTGCAAAAGGCAGAGAGCCAAAAGTGAAATGTATTCTCATATCTGAGATAAACACCTTCTCAGGGAATTGCACTGGTTTGGCCAACAAAGGACACTAGCTAAGAGATAATATAGAGAGCAAAAAAACCCCAAACCACAATGACAGATTTTCTCTGAAATTGTGATTGACCACTTTGTCTCAGTAAGAAAAAACATTATAGATCACCCAAATAATTCAGCCCTTTTCCTGACAAAGCTTTCCTTCTTGCCTTCACAGGGGCCTGATCTGGTCTGTGAATGGTGCAAAGTGATGGCGGATAGTCACTGGATTTGGATAAGGGTTTGGACAGCTGCTTGTTTTCTTGAATCTTAGAGATTATTTTTCCATTTACATAATTTATCAGAAAGGTTACAGCTTTTCCTGTCTTCCTTAATGAAGTGTGTGTGCAATTGAGTGCAGTTCAACTGAATTCAGCTACAGATTGTAGGATTGCCTTCAAGTCCTCTGGCCATTCACATTGTGTTGGCTGCCATCAAGCTCTTAGCAGAAAGGTGTTTTTCACACAAAAAGGAAATGCACCTGTTTGCAGCATTTCAGGGCTAGAAGGTGGACTGAAGGGTCTGGAGAGCAAGCACATATCAGAATAAGTTGAAGCATTTCACAGTGCTATGACTGTGTCTTTTATCTTGTGATTTTCCTTGTGACTGAAGTGAAGATTCACTTCATCTGACGCAGTTTATTCCTATTAAATCACTTGTTCTTAAACAGTCTCCTCCTAGCTCTATCAATCACCTCCTTTTATTTCTCTTCTGTGCTCTTTGTTAAGTTTCAAAATCTGTATTAATAGAAAGCAGAGAATTCTAATGAAAACTGACAAAAGAGGTATGGAATGGAAAGAGAAGCATGAATACTGGTACTACTGTTCCCTCCTGCCCATCCCAACCAATCCCTGCAGCCCTAATCTCTGCAAAATACTGGCAAAGAGTGCTAGGCCTGGTAAAGATGGAGAAATAGCAAATCCCTCTGAACTTTGCAAGGTCAAACTTTCTGACAATGTCATCTCTTGGATTTTCACATTTGCTAGTTTCCCTTGATGACCATTCACACTGTCTGTAGCATCAACTACACAGATCATATTAAACCTCTGTTAATCATATTAAACATGCTCATTAAATACTAATCAATAAGGAATGAGCCAATACAAAATGAATAATTGCAAACCTCCTAGCTAGGGCACAGCTTCATGTCACCTTGAAGATCATAAGGGAACCTGTCTACATACCAGTCAGTACTTTTTTCTATCTTTCAGAGTACATGTGCCAGTAGTGCATTTTTTCCAGCTCATACATGCTCTTTCAGGTATCTTTTACCACCCAACAAGAAATTATGACTTACTAGTATAGCTAAGAAATGATACATATAATATTTTTCATGTAAGCAACACAGTGGTCACACAGTTATTTTAAGGAGTTTTAGAACATAGAATAAAATTTAACAAAATCAAGTACTTCCCCTGTATTACTTATTTGTGAATATTTATCTTACACTTCCACTTTTGCAAATTGTTTCCAATGTGGAAAAAAAGCCCCAGACATCATCTATATATCTGCAGTTCTGTATCTGGGGGGAGGGATTTTCTTTTGTAATGATTACTGCATCTTTCTTTTATTAACTGGCGATAAAGAAAGCACAAACCTAGTATTCTGTGCCCTACAGAAGCACAGGTATTATATTTACTTACGGATATCCCAATTCCATGAAATTATTCCATGTCTGCTTTAACACCATTATAATACCCATTTGCATACAGAGATCAATAAGGCATCCACTAGGGTGGCACTACAGAAAAAAAGAAAGAAACAAAAAGTTAAACAGGAATGATACTGAGTTTTAAAGCATTTCTTGAAGACTATAAATGGTACTGGATCATTTACTAAATAGAAATTAAATGCATTCCCCTTATTTTTTAAAGAAGTGTAAACTCATGGGAACAGATAGCACTGTATCATACGGTCATAATTTTGGGCTTATCACCTAATTCTCTGCAGAGGTCAGAGTCAGCTGAAATCAATGCAGTTTTCACATTAGTGCTTTCAACGTGCTGTGCAACTGTGGGCAGTACAGAGGCAAAGGCCACCAAGTTTCTCCATCGATTTCAATAGTTTTTGGGGAAGGTGACTGTGCACCAAGTCAAAGAATGAAGAGAAAATTCCTCCTGGCTGCACATAAATGAAACGGTTTATGCCTAGAGGATAGCCCTAGAGCTATTAATTGAGTACTGTTTAATGTCTGTGACTGAGTAGACCATGCAAAGTTCTCTTCTCAAAGAACTAAAAATCTCTAACTGCTGAGCAACAATTCTTAGTGTTTCTTGCTGAGTGCTTGCTTGCTTGCTTTAGCAGTGGCTCCAGACCTTGAATCTGTGGTTATGCTTTTGGGAGAGATGCTCAGCTAGTACAAATTCAGGTGAATTTTACCTAGTATTGGAAAAAACAGAAAGGTATCAAAAGCTTTCTACCCTCAAACAGCACTTTGTGCAATTGGCTTTGCAGATCCAGTGTAGTTCAAGCTGTGTTTTAAAATCCTGAGTAATACAGATAAGTCAAACAAGTCACTGGCACAGAACTAGAATTGTTTCTCTTTAGCTTTTATGGAGAAGAATTGGTTATTACCTGGAACAAAATGAGACATTAATTTCTTATACATACTGCATTATCCAGCTCTCAGAACTTGGATCACTGCTGAGGTTTCTGTTGACCTAATTTAACATGTCTTTAGATTAACGGGGTGACATGGTTGTATTTTGGGGTTTTTTTCTGGGTTTTTTTTTGACTTTTCTCCCATTATTACCAAATCATCATCCTTCTGTTTTTTTAGGAATTGGTCACATCAGTGAATATAGCCTCAGAGAGGCAGCTGCAGTGTTAATGAAATTGCAGCAATGTTACAATTATAATTTCAATAATATGTAAACCATGGCTTGAGCATGTCCATGGAACTGGACTCGTGTTACTAAATGTCTTAGACTTGGCTAAATTCAACAGGTGAAGAGAGGGGAATCTGGACATGCTATTCTAAAGCAAGATAGTTATAATAAGACCCAGCACAGATAAAGTCAATAAAGTCAAGACTTCTTTTGATTAGATTTTTTTATTATTGGACTCTTTTTTTTCTCTGAGAAAAGCTAAACTTAGGGACTACTAAGAGTAACTTCCACCAACTATTGACTCAACCTGTAACACCTCATTGTTGCACTTTTCTCTCAAACCTGGTTCTCTTTTCCTTCCATCTCTGATCCTGCAGAGAGATGAGATTCTTTCCCTGTTCTCTGACCCCTCTGTGAAATGAATTAGCTCACACTATTGACACTACCTTCAGCTCAATCCCAGCCAGATTTTGGAGGCATGTTAGGCAAAATTCTGTCTGCCCATTTATCAAGTATTCTCTCCTTGAATGAGCAGAATTCTCTACAAAATTAAGATGGTTTTATTAAAATTCAAATCCTTTTTGTTCGTTTGTTTTTCTAATATTTGAATGGTCTTTATTAACCAAAAATATTTATGTATCCAGAAGTGTTTGAAAATTCAAGTTGGCAGGCGTTTTCCACTTACCATTTGTCATTTATCTGCAAAGTTGTTTCAATAATTCATCTGTGAAGCAGGAAAGAAACCATGGGATTTCAGTGTGCACCTAGCAGGACTGGAAAGTAAATGACTGGTCCAGAAACTGCTGCTGTTCACCTCCTATAAGTGTCAAATGGGCTTTGAGTTCTGAGTGTATTTATTAAAAAAAAAAAAAATGGGATTGGTCCTTGAGTAACTTGCAAAGCCAAACTCTCATTGCTTTTCATATTAATTTAATGTTAAAGATACGGGTCATTATGCCAGTAGCTTGTTTGGGAAGTTTGTTTAGTTGTTTTGGTCAAATTTCACATACATTTTACATGTCTGGATTTTTAATTCATTATTTTATTATTTTAGCTCTGTGGTCCACAAGACTAGAGAAGCTGAGAAGAAAGGATTTTTTTGGAAGCAAAAAGTTGTCAGATTTGTATTTGACTTTGATTCATTCCAAGGATAAAATATTTCAATGTAAATATATGAGTAATCTTTAAAGCATCTGATACCACTGTTTGAATGTGATGTGAACACTAGAACTGCTAGCATTGGAAAGGGAATATATATCAATCAATATGTAGATGCTTTTGTAGCAGATGGTAGTGTCAATAGTGTGGAGCTAGACAGCAACTGAAAACCCAGTAACACACTCAAAAATGCCTAGGCAGGTTTATGCGTCTGCCTCTACTTGCATTCATGGCATCTGTGGGCAGCGGATAAATCTGTACGCAGTTATTGAGCACTCACCTCTTCCAGCCTCCACCGGTTTATAAGCCTTAAGTAGGCACCAGGGTGTCCTGTAAATCTTTAACACAGGAATATATATCAACTATGTTGTATAAGCAGTCTGTTCACAGAAGTAAAAGGAAGGTCACACTCTTATTTTAATCTGGTGTTATCTTAATGTGACTGGTGTAACTATAAACTATGTTATGCTGTAAAAAGTTTTATGGGTATTCCTGGAATAATCTGCATGAAGGGTTACAGATATTTTTACTTTCAGTAAAAATAAAACTTTCAGTTTTATTTCAATACCAATACTCTGCTGTTGGATATTCAACATGTGCAGAGCAGAGGGAAAATCTGACTGAAACTGCTCATGTCAGTTTGGAAAATGCCTCTCAACTGCCAGTCCATTTCCTTACACCATAAATGCTTTGTGATGCTTGTGTTCCTGTGAAATCAATGAAAATTTTAGTTTTCATTATAAACAATGATTTTCTAACTATTCACCCATGTTTTCCCTCCAAATTATTCCTATGTGCAAATAATCCATACTAATGGATCCTTGTATTCAAGCCTTCTCTTCTAAAAAGGTCTTTTGTTAAGGAGACTGACAGAAAGAGATATTCAAATAATACATATTTAGATAGATACATAGATACACACAAATACACATATATAAAATATACAATAAACATATATATTATAAGTATATATGTTGAAGCCCTCCACAAACAATAGCTCATAACTCACTCTTAACAGTTCAGATCATGTAATCGGAGCAGGTCCCTTCTAACTGAACTATCCTATCATCCTATCCTATCCTATCCTATCCTATCCTATCCTATCCTATCCTATCCTATCCTATCCTTTATTTATCTGTACAAATAACACACATAAAGACAGAGTGACATGACCTGCAAGTATAGTACTGTGAGATGCATCTGTTTCCAATAGTGAACTTGTTAAGTAAGTCTTGAGACCATGTGGTGATACGAAATGAAAACTGCATCTGTTTCTGGAATTTTGAAAGGAGTATAAAATTGCAACCTGTTCTGTGTTGCTTGCATGGAATTTGCATTTTGACATGTGTGGTAATATGGTCCATTTTGTTTCATTACAAACAATTTTATTTCTTCTCTCTACTTCATTTTGCACGTATGAGGGTGCAGTGTGCAGGCATCAATCCTACCTTCCAAGGAAGAAGGCTATATAAAAGGTAGAGCTGTTCAGATTGACAAACTGAAAAAGAAACATTTTCAGAGTGAAGCTGTTCTCCCACTCCGATTCGGTGCGAGGCTGCTCTGTGAAGAAAATTATCAGAGTTTCAGAGTCTTATTCAGATTATCAATTTCCATTGGCACGAAGGCTGCACACATCTGTAAGAGCTGGCAATGTATTTGCAAATTAGCCTGCTGATTTCAAAATATAACCTGACAGAAGAAATTGTATCCAGAAGTAGCACTCAGCAAATGAGCTTGTAGAGACTTAGAAATCTATTCTGGTGTCTGTGTATGTATTTTCCCATGAGACTATAAGAAAGTGGTTGAGGTAATCTGTATATTAAACATCCCACCTGTATTTAAGTGATCTTTACAGGTTTGGGCTTTTGTTTCCTTTTCTGTATCCTACCATAATGTCATTGCCGCTCCGCCAAAGTTATTTAAGGGCCTTTTTCTTAGAGAGGCCACACTGAACTTAAGAAAATCCTCCTGGTAATTCTGTTTCATGGATTTGTCCACATGTATCAGTGGAGTGCCACTATATATGTGTGCCATGACAAAGTGCATGACTCCCCTTCCTTGTCCCAGGGAACTCATCACAGAAAATCAAGAAAAAAATTTTGCAATGGATGGGCTAAGGCAAACAGGAAAAGGAAAGATATATTCTTGCCTTTGGGTATTGTTCCCTTATCCTCCATCTCAAAAAACATCAAGATAGAAGTTAACAAAACAATGTCAATGTCAACACACCAGTACCATATTCTGGAACTACTCTCCAGCTGACAGGAACTTGTCGTTAGCTGACCATTGCTGTGAACAGGAGTAATCAGAAAAGTTGAGCTACTAAGAGTGATTCTGAGTATCATAGTGATAGTACTCAAATACTGCTTCCAAAGCAGCCTCCAGTAAAGTACTTTAAGTATAGAAAAAGCAATAAACTTGATTCACTTAGAGCTGCTCTTTCATTAGATGCCAGCCTGCAGGAAGGACAGGTTTGACTACAAGGTTGCTGCAGCTGAAGCTTTGCTCAGATGCCCATCAGAGACAATGGTGATGCTCTGGAGGAGCACAGATATGCGTTCTGAAGAAGATCATGTAAAAGCTGAAGAAGGGCACCATCAATGTCTTCAATATAATTTGCTGCCAGTTCTACTTTGAGCTTATTACACTGATAAAGATAATTCAGATCTAATAATTTCCTTAGGCCACCAGAATAAAAATCACAAAACTGTCTGAACAGGATCAAAAAAACTTGACCTGGTGAATTTTCATACAAGTGCTTTCTGCAAAAAGCAGACCTACTTTGATGACAATCTAACAGAATATAATCAAGCTTCAAGGTCTCTAGAATATATCTTACTTTCCCCAGGCTGTCAGGACATAGCTTGTACAATTCACAAACTCAAAAGTCATATTTCCCAACTGTAGCAAGCAGATATCTTCTCCATAGATACAGGATAGCAAAAATACCTTAAAACTACAGCATACAAATGAGGACTCTCAGTTTACTAAGAAACAAAAGAATAAAATTCTATTGTACACAGGTATGTTTTGAACTCTTTACCAATGACTTCTGGGATGTAGAAAAGCTCTGAGAGTAGCTAAAATCAGTCATTTCCTTTGAGAATTAAGACATCAAAATCTGCCCATCTGGTCCAAAATAATTTACTGAATATCATCAATGCACACAGGTTTCCAGGAGCTCAGAATAATTTCCTCAAACCCCATGTATATGAGCAATCATTTAGTTTGCTTAATAGGCCTTCAGCCATAGTTTCATTTTAGGCTTCTTGACACTCAGGAGCCCTAGCGAAATGCCACCAACTACTGCAATCTTCCAAATATATCAGATTTTCCACAGATCTTGTCTGAGCCATGGATATATGAATGATAGCCTATTTCTACCCCATTGACCGTGGATGCTCTTGTTAGAAAACAGGTTATCTTGCTCTAGCATAAAGACTGCATTTGTGAGTGAGCTGAAAGGATTACTGAAATTTAGAACACCATATAGTTCAGGTGTAGGCAGAGTTGATGATTCATGTAGTCATTTTTGCTCCTTACTGCCCTTCTTAAAGGCAAGTGTTTGACAGTCAGCGCCTTAGTTTCAAGCTATGAATTTGTTTTCCAGAAGTGACTCCCCTTTTCCATGTTTACAAACCCTGGAGGTTGTGAGTGCTAAGTCTGTCTGAAAACTCATGCCTTTTCCTTCAAGGTAAAAATTTCACATTTATTTATGGTAAACAATTTGTTTACATTCTTAGATGGTAGGGGGTTGAAGCAAGAACAAAGGTGGATGATTGTTGTCAGCACTGGTTGAATGGTGTAGTTTTACTTAGTAGTTTAGTTTTACTTTCTTATTAGAAATTTAAGAAAAACTCCTATAAATTGCAAATTAGTTGAAACTTTTTGTATTTATGCAGACATTTTGAATTTTATCATGGTATCTGGACCAATAAATCAGTACAATATTATTCAATTTTATATTTAATATTACTTACCTAAATTTGTCAGGAAAAGAGCAACCTTTTCATACAGCTGTAACAGAGAAGAAACAGCCTCTTAGTTACATGGCTGGCTCAAAAACATAGAACTGCTTTCTAGAGAGAGAACATGTTAAATCTGAAATGCAGATGATTCTGTGATGACCTGATAATGACAATAAAACTACATAATAATACAGTAATGATATAATTGAACAAGAAAAAGTAAAGATTTTATATCTAATGCTCATCCATAATACATGGAGAAGAAATGTTGTCACTGCCCCTATTTTACATGCAAAATGAAAAAGTGTGAGAGAACTTTTCCCAAAAGAAAAGCAGAAACAACAGCACAATTGAGATTTTTATTTTAGTTACTTATGGAACATTCACCTCACAAGAAAAAAATCACCCTAGAAGAGCATGCTATGGTATGTTGGATATGTTGGTTATTTGGGGCTTTTTGGTATTGTTTGGCACTTTAGTGCTGAGAGGAAAGACACAGGGGGGAACAGTGTTACTTCAGAGAAAATCTTTAGTAATCTGCACCAGCAGACACATTTCTTACTCTGAGCCAGTGTCGTTTTTCTAAATCCTAAGTGGTACTTTCCGCACTTTCAGGTACCATGCTCTCAAACTCTCCAGGAGACTTCAAACTTCATAAAGATTACAAAACTAACTTGGAGGGTTTTCACAATCAGTATTTGCAAGGGGATTTTGAACCTATTAGCTGCATCACCAACACCATCAGTATTAGAGTAAATTGATACAGTGATTTCCATTTGCTTTAAATTAGTCTGGAGCCTGTTCCTACAAATTGCTAAATTGTCCTCAACTTTCACTGATGCTTACAGGAAAACAAAACTTCTCATATTTCAGGCTCAAGTATTTGCTTACTCCTACAGTGCATATCAGCAATGTTTCTTCTTATTTGCAGTTATCCTTAGAATCTCTTGCTTAAATTGAGTTATGTATTGTTTACAGATCAAACTGCCTGCTTAAGAACTGAAGTCATCCTGAAACCTCTCATTCATGTTAACAACCACTTCATGCTTAGAATAGCTTTGCACTGCCTTTGGAGTAAATGGTTTTGTTTCAAGTAATGAAAAAGGTAGTTTCTTCTGGGTTTAAAAGCATCTCTTAAGGGCAACTGTAAATGTGCTAAATGTCTGGGTCATTTATATCCTGATCCCAGCAGGGAGTGTGGTTTTTTTACAAATGTTCACTGCTCTACAGAAGGATTAATCAAAACTTCAATTTGTTGCTATTCCATTTGGAAGAGTAAGACAGTGTTAGAGATTCTGTTAACAATGTTTGGAACTAATTATCTGCTTCTGTAGTTTATCACTACTGCCCTCAAGAGGCCCTGTTTGGGATCATATTCTGTTCTCTGTATTTTCCATGGGCAATATTACTGGAATTAACAGTTTTACATAGCCTAGGTAAAGCTAGCGATTATTTTCAGGTCAGGCTGCAAGATTATCTGGGAGACATTATGCTTGAGGACCATTTTGTTTTGTTGTGATGGATGAGTCAGAATAAGTTCCTAGTGCTCAGAACATCTGGTCTGGAATTGTGGTCTAGACTTTTCCTCTGATGCTTTGAGAGGCTATCAACTTGTATAAGAATCACTGCTGGTTTTCAAGGTTTATAGCAGTGAATTCTCTACTGCTATGAACATCTTGGTCCTTTCTGGTTTTATTACTGTATCTTTTCTTGCTCTTCCGACACTTTTCTTGAGCCACAGTTAATGTAGGGTTCAACTACCTGAATTGCTTCTGGGGATTTTTATTCTCCCGAAAGAAATCCCATCACTGCCCTTCAGTAAACTACATTACTCCATCATGGGAAGCAAGGGATTATGTTCCTAAAACCTTCTTTTTAAAAACTCCTGCAGTTTCATATTTTGTGGATCTTTTTCTTCCATGAGTTATATCCAGATTTAAAGTTGTGGTGTTTATTGAATGGTGAGGAGTATGAGGCTTAAGAAATCCATCTTTGCAGTTCTTCACTTACTCAATTATTTTAGGAAATAAAACAAAGTTTATCAAAAGGCACCTTCAAGCAATCTTCCACTATTGAAAAGAAAAATCTCTGAGCTATAAAACTCCTTGAGAATGAAAAATTTCAAGTGTGCAATGTTTCTTTGTTGCTGGTTCACTGCATATACAATAACTTGCACTGAGAGCTTGAAAATGGAAGTTGTACTGGCATACACATATATATATATAGTTTTCATTTTTTTTCTTTTATGCTTATTGTGTGCTCTAGGTGGAGTAAAGAAAACCCCCAAAAGCTGGAGAAAACCCCAATAAAATAAAAATAACATGAAAGAAGAGAGCCCTTAGTACAATCTCAGACAGAAAACCAGCTTCTTCCTTTCTGCCCTTTGTCAGCCTATAGTCTCACCTAAGGGAAAACACAGGAAAACCAGCAGTTCTAGATAGACTATCTTAGTCACTAATGCAGCCTTGCCTATGCCAAAGGAAGAAGCAAAGTCCTGCAGCAAGACTTTTGGAATTTCCTGCCATATAGAAAAGGACCCATCAAAAAAATTTTTAGATTATGGAAATGCTTGAATATTGCATAGGAAAGAAGTCTCCAAGCCAGCCTTGGAAATGAGCAGACCTGAAATAACATCTCATCTTTTCCCTAGGAAGTAAATCAGCATATCTCCTGGAATGAAGCCTAATAAGCTGTTTGCAGAAGATGCTTGTTATTGAGTAGATAAAGATACTTCACCCTGGCTCCAGTACCTGGCTGGTTTGTAGGTTGAACCCTCCTTCCCCTTAAAAGGCATTCTTATAATGTCAGTTGGCAAAACCTGATAGTGAAAAGCCATACACCTCTTGCCAAGAGCAAAAAAGAGCAGACACATTGCTATCAGAGCAATATACAGGAATATCAGCATCTCAATGGAAGGAGGAAACTCATTACCCATCTAATCTATGCTATACTGTCTTACTGGGACTGTTGCCACATAGAAATTCCGTTTTGGTCTTTGTCCCAGGTCTGGTTTCAAAACAGTTCACAACAAAAACCTACCATCAGCCAGCCTCACTGCAGTGCACCCAGACCACATCTCTGGTGCACGCTGGCAAAGGCTATGGGCAACTCTAGAACAAATCACGTCAACTAAAGCCTTGGGCAGCTTTCCGCTCAAGAGAGTTCTGCTTATGGACATTCTGTCTGCATATGCATATCCTCACTGGAAAACTACCATGAAAACTGAAATTGGAATTACTGAAAATAGTGTAAATAAGAACTTAGCTTTGTCACTATATTTAAAAAATAATGTCAAAACACAATTAAAAAGATGAATATTAATGATGTGGACTGAAAATTGCAAACACAGAAAAGGGAAAGAATTGGCAGAGGATAAATCAGGGATATGATCAGGTCTTCCTAAAATATTTTCAGAATATTAAAACATACTTTACATAATATTTTGAGTTTGGAATTGCACTTTATATAAATAGTGAATGATGTCTGTAAACAATAATTCCATGTGTGGCTTAGGAAGACACTCCACTCCTGCTGAATAAGGAAGTGAAAGCATTTGGTTGTCTGCTGACTGAGATACCTACTACTCTGTGGCTTAGGTATCCCGTATGTGGATATGTTAATTTTACTCACCACATTCAGTAGCATGATGATGCAAAAGTTGATGCACACTGCAGTCCCTGTAGTTGCAACCTGAGAGTTATTCCTAATTAAAGCCCACTTAAAGGCAGCAAAAGTGCTGACAGTCACAACACGGTAAATAACAATGCCAAAAACAGCAGCAATCACCACACAGATCTAAAGGAAGAAAAAAATCAGAGAGAAGAACCTGAAAACTTCCAGTGGAACAGGAGTTATCTTTTCTCTGAAACTCCAAAAACTAAATGAAATGAAAGACTTTAAAAGTGTATATCTTTTCATTCCAGAGAAAGGTTCCAACATGATGATTTTTTGTCTTAAGTTATTTTTATTTCTCGTAATGGAAAATATGGTTGAAATAATATTAAAGTCATTCTTAGTTTAAAACATTTTCTTGAAAATGTTCCTCTTCCTTAGCGTTAATGTGGGAAACAGTATTGCCAGCTCTGGGAGTCAGAAATTTCCTTATCTGCACATGATGTACAAAGGCTAGTCTCAAGCTGATGTTGCAGCTTGGTATCATTCTTGGGATGGATTTTGTGCTTTGATGGACTTCACACAAATGTCTCTATTTGTAAGCATTGCCTCAAAACCAGCCCTGCTAAGCTAGCCTAGCTACCTGTTTCTTCCTACAGTTCTGGGAAGTTTCTATCTAGAGAGGGTAACCAGTTCAATTTCCCTTGTGATTTCTTCTCTGATGAAACCTTCAGCAAATGTGACAGAATGAGAAAGCCATGGCTGAGCCAGGCTGCTTAGTCACTTAATGTTTCTTAAACAACAGTTGAGTTGTGTTATTTACTACACTGTGAGAGTCTATGCTGAGAAATTTTGAGAACTGCTCTAACTTAAAGTTTGGTAAGTGTATATCTCCTCATATAAGTGTGATTTTTTAAAAAAAATCTTATCTAAATTTTTAAACTAAAGTTAAAACCAAGTTTTTCTAACTTGTTGGAAGCCCATTCTATGCCAACAATAAAAGTAACTTCAGTGAAAATAATTTTTGCCCTGTTTCAAGGTCTTTTATGGTGACAATAATTTGTGGTGAATGCAATTTAGAGCAAGTCTACCCTCTCTGGTACTTTGAATAAGATCTATCACTAGTCTAAGAAGATCAATGACTGAGTTTGCACAGGATAAAATACTGCCACCCTCCAAGAAAAAAACATGGGGAAAATATACAAAATATCGGAGTTGTACTACCAATTCTGAGCAGAGACTGCAGTCCTGAGTACGTGACCTCAAGGGCTGAGTCAAGGTGTGCATCCACCTGATGTACCAGAGCACAGTTCATCTCAGTAATGCTCTTGCCTTTCTTGACCTAGGTTGTTTTGAACAATTTTGAAGCCATCAGTTTCTTACTGTCCTCTGCCCTGTTGCTGGGTTAGCCCACCTACCTGGCTCTCCACATCTCCTGAGGCTGTACACATCTATAATTTTCTTGTTTCCTGGAAAAGCCTTAGTAAATTCCAATGTAGTCTGTTGATTCCAGACCAGCACTGTGTTTCCAAGACCAGCACTACCATGCCTGTTGTCATGTGAATAACAGACCACAGCTGCTTCACTGAAATTAGAGGATGGGGGCGTTTCAGCAGAAATGCATGCAGCTCTCTGTTAGGAGAGATTTTGCTGCTCCTTTTAGTTTTGCACTTTTTAAAGGGGATAAATGCATCATTTTAATGAAGGAACATTGGTTTCTCCCTTTCAACTGCACTAGGAATATGAACTCTCTTTCCTCATCCCCTCAATACACTGAGAAACTAGGTTCTATTAACATCATTAAGCACTCTAGGTATCTTATTTAGGTTCTCTGTGAAGTTTACAGAGAACAACTTCTCCTATGGCAACCCTCCCCATCGCTCTAGGGAATGCTACCAGTCAGCTAATTCAGTCAACTGAAGTTGGTGTCTGAATGTGCTAGTGTCACTATTCTGGCACGTGTCACTACATACAGTGTCACAGGTGTAGCCTTGAAGGAAGGGATTAGTTATCTGTGAGACTCAGTGAAGAGTGAACCAGTGTAGGACTTGACAGAAACTCAAGTGATTTGCTATGTACATTTTCTACATGCATAGAGCTTATTTCACTTTCAAGCAGTCATGTCAAATATTTACCTACTCTACTAGCAAAGATAATGATATTTTGTTCTTTTTCAACTGGTAAATAAATAAAAGTTCTCAAACCATAAAAAATATTCCAGATGCAGAAACGATGAGTCTGCTGCATTTATCTGCAAATGCTTGATAAGGCTCTGGCTTCCCAGATATGGGGTTCATTCGTTCTTTCTTGGAGTACTTGGCTTCAAACTGTGGACGTATTTCCTCCTAAAGAGCAGACAGATAATGTTCACATACAGCATAGCTAGGAAAAGCTCTGTAGGAAACTTCAGATCTTTTATCAGACCACTGTTCTGGGGAATTACATCTTTGAATTTAGCAGCTGGCACAGATACTATAAAAGCTGAGCTGGGAAATCAGGTCTCCTTCTTGAGAACTAGAATAAATCACTGAACACATAAAAGTAGGTACTGAAAGTATTTAGTAAAATCCCCAATTAGCTATTCCTCTAAATAATGTTCTTTCAAAACTCTGTGGCTGCAAGACAAATTGTTTTAAGGTTGACACCACAGAATTTTTCAAAATCCAAACCTCCTTTTCCCAAACCTAATTGCTGTTTGTTAGGCATTTGGTTATGCTTCCATTATCAGCAAAAGCTTCTCAGCATTTGAAGAAGGATCTGTGCCATCTAACACTGCTCAATTACTTCTTAACTTGGAAACTATTATTAACAGGAGCAACTTTCAGCAGAAGTAATGTCAAAGTCTACTTTGCCATTAAAAACCATATTGTGAAATGAAACCTGGGAATTACTTGGGGAGAGATTTGGTTACATCTGTTTGCAGCATTGCCAGAAGACCCTTGGTGCAGATGACTCCTGCAGCAGTGCTACCCTGCTGCCCTAACATGCAAACATCCACCAAGACCCATGTGTCCTGTGCCACCTTGTTCCAGCCTGGCATCCAGGACAATGTCAGAGGTGAGATAAAGCACCAGGCTGGGAGGATGGACTCTCACAAATGCTGGCAGATATCAGAGCACTGTTTGTAGTACTCTACTGTATACTGAAGAGCTGCTCCATGGTACATGGCTACATGGTACTGGCTACAAGGCAGCAGACAAGAACCGGCTTACAAATTTCAGTCACTTCCAGCCCTTCAACTGCACGTAGCTGAACTCTGACTGACTAAACTTGGAAATGCCCAGACCTTAAAAGACTGCATTGAAACAGATGAATGTTAGCTGCTCACACAAGTCTTCAGAATGTGAATAAAGGTGAGATACTCTGAAAGCCTACATCCTCTTTTAAAATTTCCCCTGAAGGGTGCAGGGAAAGGGATAAGAAGTCATGTCTCATTCTCCTTCTTCCAAGTTTTGAAGATGGTTTCTCAACACAAGTAATTTCCAAATTCACACAGCAACCTGGTAGCAAGTTATAAAAACAAATGAAGAGGCATGTATGCCTAGCTGCAGTAGCTCTGTAACTAATTATGTGCTTGAGGGAACCAGCCCTACATCAGCTATACAAAAAACCTAAGCATGTTTATGGGGAGGCAGGGTTCTCATTCTTATTCTATTTTGCCCAAGCTGACCCTGCCATATCAGGGCTGAAGGAAATTGACCAGACCATAAACTGGCAAAAGGAAAAATGTAAGTAGTATTCCTGTGTGCCTAGGGGAATGAAAAAGGACAGAGTGTGATAGCAGTGAAGCAGGGCTCCTGAGAATTTCACTCTGCAGATTGTGCAAGGGCTCTGCAAGCTGTCTTGTCATGGACAAGAAACCTTTACTTCTCTGCACCCCTCCCTGAGTCAAGGTTTGACTGTATTTTACAATCTGCAGTGTAGGGAAGTTCTTGTCATATCCACATATCCTATAATCTCTAGTTGATGCAAATAATGCAAATGCTATTTTTACAGATATTAAAAAAAAAAAAAAAAAAGGAAATCTGGCATGACACTTTGTACTTGTGTAATGATACTCCACAATGCTTGGGAAAGTAAACAGTACTGTGTCTGGCTGAGGTTAATGATATGAAGAAGGTGACCCTGAAGAAAAAGAAAAAATATGCTAAAAACAGAAACAGAAGCCAGATTTCATCTGGGAGTGCCAGGAACTGCATGCACTTGGTTTCTTGTGGCATGCCCACCCAAGATGCAGTTGCTCTCCTCATCTCCCACCTTGCACCTGGTTTACAAGAACAGGAAATCCAGATATGTAGGATTGAAAGAGCCAGAACACACTCAGTTCATATCCCTACACTGAGAGGTCTGAACATTGCAGGGCTTGCTGTATGCCTTTTTTGGATGAGAATCTAAAGTAGTGAGGAATTCACAAGGTTGTATATCAGAATAAGTGCAATTCTCCTTTCCATCGTCTTCATTGTTTCATTTATTTGTCTCTTCATTGAGAACAGGAAGGTGATAACAAAGACATAGGAAACCTTATAAATGGGGTTTTTTTCAGTGTATGTTGCTAGGAATTAATAAATTTCCCTCTGTAACAAAACCTTCTTTTTCAATTTGAGAATGAAAATTAAAGCAAGCAGAGGTTCAACACATAATGTAAATAAAAATAACAATCTTCACTATCAAGAGCTTGAGATTTAAAATGGTAATTCGAACTCTTTAATCGATGTCTTCAAAATAACTAATAAAAGCAGTTGTCTGATTTTGTCTAGTGATAACTGAATGGAAAGCAGAGAGGAAATTTAATTAGCAGTGATTTTATTAGAAAGCAGCACTTTTAAGAGAAAAATTTTCACCTTATGGAGTCAAAACCCTCATTGATTTCTCACTGACATACAACTTCTCAATGAAACTCCACAGGATGAATCTTTTCCAATCTACATAAAACAGACTGTTCTCCTTCCCTCCCATTTCTCACACATGGATAATTCCAACTTTTTTGCAAGAGAAAAAATATTGATTTCTGGAGTATGAAATGTGGATTAATGTGAATTGCCTTAGACCAGGTATTTGTGCTCTAGAAGAGCTATTCTAAATTTCTTTGTGAAATATTTCCTTTTTTCCCCCAAGCATTTTCTAATCCTTCAACAGGTAAATGATTGAAATAGTCCCATCCTTCCTAGTCCAAGCATATTGTCCTCTATAGCCTCTATAGATACAGAAAAGGAATTTGTTGATTGAAATTTTGTATCTTGATCACCAGTAAAAGTATAGCAGCACCAGAACTAAGTCTCCAAGCAAAGCCTATGGTTTGCAGGTGAAGATAATGGCAGAGTGAAGAGGTGGGCTTTGAACCACAGAGCAGGGAAGTAATCTCCACACCTCATCTGGAGCACCTGCTTCCAAACTGTGTCATTCTCAGGGGGAAAGTGCAGTTCCAATGGAAAAGTGCAGCATTAGATACTCAAGCAGAGGAGGCAGTGGCCCATTGGGCTGACCCTGCAGCTGGGACATGCTTGAGCTGTGCCATAGGTATGGGCACTGGGGGCTGTAGCATCTTCAGAGAAGATACGTCTGGGAGGCAATCAGCTCCTACTCTTTGGATCCCACTGAATGCTGAACAAGGGAGGAACTGATGCCTCAAATGCCAATGAGCTACTGATGTTCTAATTACTGGACACACAAATCTTCGAGAAGCAGCCTGCTGAATTCCTATGCGCATCTTTAACTTCTAATTTGAGAAGGTGCAATCTGGCACACTGCTTCTGAAAAAACTTCTACCTCCTTCTGTAGAGACCTATAAGATTCCCTTTAGAACTGTATGGAGGTGCACTGAATAGCTCTGGAACAGGTACAATCACCACTACTCCTGACAGAGGTCTTGTTGACACAGCTTACTGGAAAAACTCTGGTGTGAGAATAAAAGACCAGCTGACATCAACAGGGAGCAGGAATCCTCTGAAAATTACCAACATACAAATATCATCCTGCAAGCCAAACTGGAATAATCTGCCAGAGAAATATAAATATATCTTATTAAAAAAAAAAAAAAAAAAAAAAAAAAAAAAAAAAAAAAAAAAAGGCAAAGTGTCACTTATGCACAACCTTATCAGGAAATTCAATATTTGTAAGTGAACTGATCATAGAAGGTTCAGGTGGATGGCTTTATAAATCAGCATAATCCCAAATCCAGGTAGGTTAAATGGTGAAAAATGAAGATATATAACCTCCCAAACTATAAACATCTTCAAGATTAGGCCTCCGGGGAAAAACATAAAGACGGTTTCATAATGAACTTACTTTTCTATTTTGTTAGTTTAAAGGCTCCTTCTCATTCCAGGAACACAGAGGAAGCTATAATTGTCAGTTGGAAATTGCAATTTGGTACAGCTTCTCCTTAGCTGTCAGCATCAGCAGCAGTGGCTTCTTTTGCAACTAGCCATGAGAAGACATGATTCCTGCAGGCCAGTCTTGACCACTATGTGAACCTCAGGCAGGACTGCTGCAATCCCTTTGTGACTTGCCAGTATTGGCAAGAGCAGGATGCTAATCTCAGAAGAATTGAATCACTATTAGAGTATTTCCTATATATATGAAGATAGTCCTGAGGTATTACCCAGAACTGACTGTATATGCGCACAGATAACAACATTCCTGTTGCTATAAAGAGATCATTCCAGTTGTGTAAGTTATTTCATGTTATGTTTTTAGCATTACGTTATGTTAAGCATTTAAAAGAAAATCCTACCACCAATTCCACAATTTCATGGCCTCATTGAACTGCTTTGCCTCATACAGACAAAAATCTCATAAGTCAGAAGTCTGTTTTTCTTCCGACAAGATCGATAAAAAAGAAAATCTTCCACCACAACAACAATGTAGAGGTTCAACTTCACTGAGACCACTACAGCAGCCTCTTACCATCACTCCAAGAGCTTCTGTAGAGTAAGGAGAGCAGATTTGTAGACACATATATGTCCAAATCCCACTTGAGGAGTACTTTTTCTTCAACACTCACTGAATCTTGCTTTTCTCATGCATAATAAAACCTTCTAGTTCTATTTGGACTTGAGTTCTCAGTCGCAAGAGCATGTTATTTCTTTCTGGTGACCACCAGAGGAAAAGATTAAGGCTATTTTTTGCAGTTTAGTTTCTTCCTTAAGGGGATTTTCTCTACCAACACAGAATTAATTAAGTCCTCTCTCTCTCAGATAACCAGCACCTGAATGTTCAGAAGCTGGTACATACTCTCAGTGACAAACTAAAAGAATAGATAAAAGCTCATTTGCCAAAATTCATGGTACCCTGGGCTGTCAAGAATTTCCAACTTTCAAAATAAAAATGCATTTCTCCCATAGTGTATTTCTTCCCTGAAATCTCTCAAATTAATTTAGATTTACAAAAGTGTGAAAAAAGAAACATCTGAGGAGAAAAATGCTTATTTCATAGTTTATAAATATTTAAAGAATGAACTGAAAATAAATGCAAAATAAAACCATACCTTTTCTACCAAATAATTTTGTATTAAAGATTAAGGAGTACATGTTTTTATACAAACCTCTTCTTCTTCCCAGTCTATTAAGTCCCAATCATAAGCAATTACTGCTCGCCTTCTTTTCCAAAACTCCAGAAAAACAGTGGCTAGAGCAAGTGGAAAAAAGATGCAAAATCGTTTTTAAGTCAAGAAAATGTTAATGACTATCACAGAACTGTTGAAGGAAGCAATTACATTATTTTAATTTCTTTGCATAAATGAGTTCTTTTGAACAGCAAATCATGCTGATGATCAAAACTGCTTTCAAAAAGCATTGCTTTCTAAGGATTAGCTTGCTTGCTTCAAGTACGATTGAGGCTTTAGAGATTTAATTTTGTGCTAAATGAGAATGTTTAATTTCTAACCAACCAAGGGAAGGCTCTCAAAGAATAAAATTGTTCCTGTGAGTCATCACTGCTAGATAAAGCAGATTTCTGATGAAGCTAAAGGTTTCTTGGGGCCATTGCACATAAAGGAGTAACTTTCCTCCTTTGAAGACTGTTTACGTTACACAGAAACCAGAGCCCAGAGGAAACACAGTCCAGTGCATTTGAAAATATGTAGAGTACTACTGGGGAAATGGGAACTTCTGGTTTACACCTTTTTAATCCAGCCCCTTTTTTTTTTTTTTTTTTTTTTTTTTTTTAATGCTACATGAGTTCATATATGGGGTGTGATATTTACATCTGATAATTAAACATTGTGTAGTACAGCCCTAATTGACAGAGTTCAAGATGGCGAACAGGCCTGCACATGACTACTATGGGAAGATGTCTGGGAGTAAAATTAGAGAAAGCTGGGAGGTTATATTCACATTCTAAACAGAAGTTAGAACAGTACAGGAATTATAGGGTAAAATACAGTTGCCACTCCCTGGATGGAATGTGATGGACATGCCTGAAACCTATTCCACCATGACTGCCCGTATATCAAATCTGCAAATTTAAGCACATGCTGAGTGGAATGGAATGGAGGGTGGAGTAGAATGGAGACACAGAGGTCAGGTTCTGATGTAATCCTTGCAGGGAGGGGAACTTGATGGTACTTTGCAGCTGATAAACTCATCTGTCAGCCAGGGGAGGTAGGAGAAGGTGTCTTGTTGCTGGGCCAGCAGCTGTGGTGAAATCATTGTCCCTGGGTGAACTGGGTTCATTAAAACCTAACTGCAATATTAACATGCACCTCCATCCCAAATTCACCCACCTTCAAGGTACAACCTCCCCTCACTGGGCATGCACTCCATATTTCACAGACTATATTTTTAAGGGAGAAGTGAGAGAATTTTACACCTATCAATAACAAAGGTGTGTATCACTAGAGCGACTCAAGCGCCACTTGAATGTAAACAAATAGTATGAAAGTAAGTTAAGAATGGGGAAAATTAGAGAAAATTCCATCATGATTTCTGGAATCAGATTATGGGCTGAACCTGTCTCCTCCGCCAAAGGAATATCTATTGGGTAATAACTGTATTCTATGTTCACTGAATGATCACCTTGAGCTAGGTTTGATTGATGATTACAGCTTGTCTGGATATTGCTTTGAATACATTTTTGTTGTCAGCTACTGTCACTGCCAATCTTTGAACTTTAACCTGTCACAATTTTCCACTCACAGTGTATATATTAATAAAGAGTGTTGTCCCCTAAACTGTTGGTGTGAGTCTTTCAAGGGCTCTGGCAGTTGCCAGCAGTGGGCAACACACTTGAATAAAATTGTGAAGACCCAGGAGGGGGTCTCTCTTCTGCTGTTGGTGTGTGTCCCTGAACAAGTCAGTCAAACCATCCTCTGACTGAATGGGCAGCTCCGTGGAGTGTCACCATAACAGAACAGAGTGATCAGATACAAAGGTATTCGCGTTCCTGGAGCACTGACAAACCAATTGAATATAAAGGATTTGAGGAAATCCTCCCCTCCAGGTGACAACTGTGCTTGCATATTGTGATGTGTTATAAATATGTAGTTTAATTTGAGTTTTTACTGTTATAATTATATGGTTTGATTTAAATAAAGTGTGCTAACAGGTATCCCCTTGCACCCAAACCAACAAAGCGGGGGGGGGGGGGGGGGGGGGGGGGGGGGGTGGGGGTGGTAAGTAACTAGCCTGCCAATAGAACCATAGACCTGTATTCTCCATATCAATGAGGGGTGGACCATGCTAAAGAGGTGCCAGATAACGATCACTAAGGCCCATCAGAACTGATTCAGCTCTCAGAAAATCCCATCACTCCTGGAATCCTGACACTCGCTGAGACCAAACCCAAACCAAGATATGTTCGTCTGGCAGGAGCCTCAAGAATAATTCATAGACATGTTTAGTGAAGACTTCAGGAATAATTCATGGACAGATCCAGAGATGTGACCAGATTTCCCGGAATTCTATTCTACTCTCACTCCAGGTGGACGGAAATCCTATCTGCATATTCAGACTGGACAGAAAACTAGCCTCGGGGCCTAAAAACCTTATAAAAACTAACCTTCGAGAGATGGTTGGTGTGAACTATGGGGGACCCAGTGCGATAGAGGCTGGGGTCTTAGTTCACCCGGCAGCTCAAAACCCGGGCTCAGAGCTGCCGTTTGATTGTGGGACTTGTCTCTTTTCGATCTCATTTTGTCATTTTCCAATAAACCTCTAAAACGGAATATTGGAGAACTGTCGTTTATAACATGATGGAAAGAACAATCAGTGAAACAGTAATTACATCATATGCTCATAATCCCAAGATTATTACTCAGCCTGCTTAAAGTTACAGGGGGTTTGAACATTTATTTTGTGTAAAAGATGTAAAAACTACCTAAAGCTAACACAAATCAATGGGCAGGCTTCCTCTCCCACTGTGAAGTTTGCCTATTTCCTTTGTTACTCAATGAGAAGCAGCAAATTGATAAGCAGAGAACATAAACCTCTTTGTTCATGAACTAGCACAGTATCAGCTGTAACAGTGTCACAATAGTCTGGCAATATATTTCACATCCAGTCGTAAAAGTATCTCCTTAATGATCTGTTTGCCCTACTGCAGCGTATTGATAAAAATGGGACCTGATACTAAGTACTGGCAACAGTGTGGCAAAAGTTAATTTTTAGACAGTAAGAATTATGTTTTATTGTACTAGCCAGTGCAGTGAAAGTATGCTTAGGAAATGAACCCTGCAAACAGACAAGTTAAGGAATCAAAAGTGTGTGTAAGGAAGCAGATACTTGGTTTGAAGGCATTTTCATATTTCATGTAATTATTTTTCTGAAAGCTGAAATTATGTTACACCAAGTAACAACCGGTTTGGTTTTAGTCTAATAGAGAGTCATGAGTCTAATGTTTCTATAAATGTTTGTAATAATTGCAGTATGATTGGTTATGATCAGCAAAACTAGTAAATGCTAATGAGGTTCCACTGCTGCTGAACCACAACACGGTTCATTCCTTGATTTCTTTTTCCTGGTAGAACTTCTTCTCTCCTATCAGCTCATATTGAATTATTTTGTTCAGGCTTATCAAGTAGTCCTTTACTGTTTGGAAACCTAGGAGAAAGAAGCCTGATTGATTTCTATCACTTTGTTTCCATTCCAAAAAGTTGCTGGTAGCAGAACTCCAGTAGGGGTTTGAGTCCCAGCTCTGAACCTCTCAGATGTATCTTTGTTGAACAAAAATACTTCTTTTCTTTCTTGTTTTTCTCACACCTGGAGTGAGGAATTTATACATATAAATATATATACATAAATGTGCTAAACATAATATATACATATATATATTATGTTTAGCACATTAAGCACTTGTCAGAGTAAGTATGTGAAATTCCTAAACCATCTTTAGAAAGTTATTTTCTAATCATTAAGTAGCAAATATTATGTTCTTTACAGTGCTGTTATAGCTTCCACTGCATTACACCTTTTTCCCTCTATTCAGGTCAGTATGCAGTTTTCCCTTGTTAGATATTTTAAAATGTGCTATAAATAAACATCTTTGATTGATTCACTGTGCTACTGAGTTCTTCCAAAAGTACTGAATTTTCAAATTTCTCTGCTTATTTTCTAATTTTAATTTTAACTACAAATACTCTACACAAACTTCAGCATTCTTTTCTGACTTTGACATTCAATAGGACACAGTTGTATCTTCTTATATGTGTATTTTCCCATTTGTGTAAACCAGATGCTGAGTTTTCTCAAAAATTCCTGCTTCGAATTTGGAATTTCTCATTGGCATTAGCTCTCAGATCTTTCACTAGCTTTTCCTATACTATGCTTGTCCTACTTCAGAAGTCAACCTTGCAACTGGGTCTTCACTATCTGCTTGTACAAACAGCTGTCTTCACATTGTTTCCTCAGATGCTTTTGTAACAAGTTATGATCTTATCGTGTAATGCACATGGCCTCTTGTAAGAAATAGCTTTATCCTGACCTTCTCTCAGGGTGTTTCAGAAGGTATTCTCTGAAGGTATTTCAGAGCACCATTTAATATATCCCTCCTGACTCCTAGAATATATTCTGTATACCAGGAGTATTGCTGAAAAACATCCTTAAATTCTATCTCCTCAGAGATCAGATCAGTGTCAACATTTTAGGATAGAGGTAAGATTTTTAGGAAAGTAATATCTTTTATTAAACTAACACATACAGAAAAATTGTTTTATGTTGACATTTCCTATTGCTTGAAAAAACTGTTAAATTCTTTGTTAGCCCTCTTTTTCCCCTCTCAATTTTGCTTTTCAATGAATGTTCTAAAGCTACTTCCTTTATCAAAGGAAACATGCTGCACAGAAAGAAATTTCAAAAAGGGTTTTTCTTGCATCCCTTAGTCCCCCAAAGATGTGCACAGAGAGAGAAAACCACCAGCCTACCCTGTCTTCAGCATGGCTTTAGAAATTATAAATTTCTGGACTTTCCTATTGAACAGTTACAGAATTTTGCTGTAGAGTTACAGGAAACATCTAGGCTGTAACAGCTCTACAATAGGTTTCCCCAGTACCTCAACTGGAAAAGCAAAATATACAATTTTATCTGGCTTTACTGAAACATGCTGGAGTCAATTGAGTGTCAAATTTACCTAGATTTTTAAAATGAGAATTAGTTTTTCCTTCACTTTAAATGTCAACATTTTTTTGAATTAACATCCTTCTCTCATTTTTGGTCTTTGGTAAGAATCTTATTTAGGCAGTAAAAAGCGAGGAACTTTTCCTAGATATGGGAGCAGCTTTATCATCAAGCCAAACATTTCTCAAGGTGTTGTCCTAGGTTACAATGTAAAATTGTGCCCAAGGTATGTATTCTATCCCCATGAGCCGTTGGAGCCAAGGTGGGGCAGTGTTTTCCTTATCCTCTGTTAACGAGCCTAACAATGCCTTGCCACATGACTCATAGATAACTCCCTCCGGGAGCTATCTCTGTTTAATGGGCCATCAAGGACCCACTGCATGACTCATAGAATGAGATCATCCCATTGTGAGATGCTCCGCCCAGGGGGAGGAGCCAAGCATTCCCACCTGGATAAATCCAGGGTTTGGGACAGCACAGTCAGCTTTTATCCACTGGACTCCCAGAGGAGACAAGAGCTGCCAGACGTTTCTACAGGATCACTGCTTTGACAAGACCATCTCATCTGGACTGCCACTATCACCCTAACAGGGTGTCAGGTATTCTGACTCTGTCAGGGGTTTTTTTGTACTATTATTTTTATTTTATTTTACTTTACTTTATTTTCTTTTCATCTTATGAAATTGTATTTCTGACTTGGAGTCCTTCACTGGTTTTGCTTTCAAACCAGCACAGGCGTACATAAAGAACAAAGTGGAGGTGTTTCTCCCTAGCACAGAAACATAAAATACAATATTGCTTCCCTATTTTTGAAAGTTCTGAAGATCTGGAAAATGTCATCAAGAAAAATTTATTTTCCAGCTTCTGAGATGATCACATCTCAGTGAACATCAAGGACAATCTGTTCACCAATAAAAAAATTTTTAAAAAGTGTTAGTGATTACAGGGAGTTACTTTTTCCCATAAACCACAAAGATTTATAGTTTCAATCTGTTTGAAAGTGTATTTCTTTTCAACAGAAGCTTCAATACAGAAAAACTTAGACAAACTAATAATGAATTCCTTCAGTGCACTGAAGGGAGACTACTTTTTGTCCTTTGATAAATCAGTTAAAAATGAAAGTTTCCTTAAGTCATATGGCTGTCAGGTATACTTTAGTAAGTATCATACTTGTTTCTATTTTATAAATTGCTTTTACTTCTTTGCTTACACTAGGCAGAAATTAAATACGTGAGGTGAAGGGTCAAGACATTTTTTTGAAGAAAAGTGTACTTCTATTCCAGTATCCACTGGTACACTTAAGGATTCCAACCTTACTTTGATGGGTTTCACTTATGCCACAATGAAGTGCTATAAAAGAGATGAGCTTCAGAGTCCTACAGTCAGGCTCATTGCTGTTCCACAAATCAAGTACCCCCTGCTGGTATTTGTCATGGTAATTCCTCTCTGCAGCCTGGCCACAGCAGTTTGCTCATCACTTGGAGATGCACTTTATTTATGTTTAAAATGGCAGCAAACCACTTAATTCATCAACTAAAAATGTCTTTAAAGCAAAAAGATGAAAGCCCCAATACAGATCACCTCTTCATGACAAGACCAATGGCCACATCTGGTTTTGAAACTCCCAAGCAAATGGCTGAGGCTTCTGTCTCAGGATGGGAGCTTACTAATGGATCTAAAGATAGTGAAGAAAATACTTTAGATAATAATAAAACAACGAGTAAACTCTGGCTAAAGAGGTAACACAGTTCTAGCTGCCTTTTTTTTTTTTTTTCTTCTCTTTTTTTTGAAAGCACTGCCATAATTATTTAATATGTCAGTGTCTGTCAAACTGGATCATCTGGAAGGCCGAACTTCACACAGCCAATATTTTATGTGCTTGCCAGTTGTTTCATGCTGACAGAAAAAATCATTCCCACAATCAAACTGCTATCATTGATTCTTCTCTTCCTCTATGATTTCCTACAATGATGGCAATGTCTGCAGCTGCCAATAGGCCTACTGCAGACTGAAAACCCATTTAACACAGGCAGTAAGCCAACCAGTAAATACACTATCAGAAAATCCCTGGAAAGTGTGACTTCCCTTATTTGAATATTGCTTTAGCCCTATCTGCATGGAAAATATCTCCACAATCTCACCGTTCTCCCTGTAAAGTGTTGTTTAACGAAGTATGGTTTGTATGGAGCCAGAGGATTGCCCCATTCCCCAACTATAACCTACATTCACAGCTCCTGCTGGTGCTGCCCCTCCCTCCCTCTGGGCAGTCAGCTCACAAGCACACTGTAATTGTGAGGAAGGTGTAATTGGTGGGGAAGGCTATCACCCCATATAGCTGCTGTCCTATAGTCTCTATTCCAGTAGTCCAATCATCCAGGGGGCAGCTTCTATTGTATTTTTTTCTTTTCTCATTGTGGATTTAGGTGCTGTAGATGCATGGGTGGGCAGTGCATTGCTCAGTCCTGGAAGGCTGGTGTGGAGAGTCACAGAAGGAATTGAGGCTGGGAGTCTGACAGTGATGCTGAAGGACGGGGAGGAAGGAGAGGCTAACCAGAGAGAGATGTGGTTCCTGTCGACTAAAGAGAGGAAAGGGACAGGGTCTACAACATTTCATAGGCAGGCATGTTCAGCCTCCTCAGCCTTCTCAAGGGCAGCAACCACAAGACAGGACTGGGCATGGTTACCTCTATGAGGGACTCCTCTTATCTAGAGCTACTTTTCCTACAGCCCTGGATCTGGGCACTAAGACATAGAAGCCATGCTGTGAGCACAGCTGTTTTCTGAAAGCATTGTTATTGTTAAGGAGGAACAAAAGCACTGTTGCAAAAATTTGCACTCCAAAGATGTGCTTGACAGCAGTTAGGAACGCTACCATAAATGTTCAGCAATGTTAACCCATCAATTTTCTTAGCTAGAGATGTCCCTGCCTGTACACTGTCTTGGAAATTCTCAGCTTCAGTGAATACATGGAGAAAGAGCCTGGAAAAGTTGATTAAACATCTAAAAGTAGATGTTTAAAAGCTTAGAAATTTTTGGTGGTTCTTAACTCTATGTAGCTCTAAAACAAAGACGAAATATCAAAGAGAAACATAACATCTGTATGATCTGTGAATTTTTCTTAAATGTGATTTGTAATATTTTAATATTATCAGCATTACATGAAATGGCATAAATAGGCTTGATTGGTATAAGACTTAATTTAGTTGGTTAACTAAGTCAAAACTGGAGTTTTGGACAAGGAACTGAGCTAGACAGGTAGGCTAATCTGTGTTGTTCTGCTGTCTCTTGTTGTGCTTCCTGGATATTTCTTGTGGTTCAGTAAAGAGATCTGCAGTTTAAAATTAAGATTATAAGAATTACTTTTCCAAAGCAATTGGAGATGTGTGAGTAAGAACAGGAGAACAATCCATATAGCTCAAGGACTTGGATGCTGGTTTTGAGTCACCTCGTTGAGCCATTTTCCACAGTTGTTAACCTTCTCTCAGAATGGCTTGGTAGCAGCTAAGAACCTGGGCAGGTTTAGGGGTTGTTTGAGATAATTTTTGTGCCGTCAGAAATTACTGATTCCTCTTGCCTTCAATTCTGCCTACATGACATAGTAGGAAAAATATTTCAGCCAAAAATAGAACATTTCTATGGGCAAAATTCAGACTCCATGGCAACAGTTAGACCACACTCAGATCAATTTGCCATTCAATGAAATATTTTATTTATTTCATCAGAGTTTTGCTTTAACTGCAACCAGCTTACATGGATTTAAGTTTTACTGCCTTTCTGCAAGGTGAGGAAAAAATATGTTACTTCATTTTAATACTGACACTAAACTGAGCTGCCTTAAGCTAGGAGAAGACCAGCAGTAATAGAGAGAAGGTCTTAGTACCAATGGATTTTAAAATGGTCAGAAATTCCCACAGAATTATATAGATATAAACTACATAGACACTACTTCACTGCATTCATGGTTCTAATTAAAATTATTATCAAATAAAAACTTGATTCAACCAATTCCATCTTCCTTTTTGCAGAAACAGAAAAGTTTCAATCCTATATTCTTTTTCTTAGTGTCAGGAAAAAGTGTGCTTGAAAACAAAAAGGCAGATGTTGCATCATATTCCTTAAGAAAAAGATGGTGCAATTAAAATATCAAAATGAAAACTTACCCCACACTGCCATGAAAACAGCAAAAAAGACAGTAGCTCCATTGTCAAAAAGGTGGGTTACCTGAGAGATATATTAAAAATGTGATCAATTTGTGATAAGCCTTTATTTTCTATTTTCACCTACTAAAATTAATGCGATCATGAGTTTAGCTGGCCTGACAATCCTGAGTATCCTTTTCTTGACATGTGAAATCCACTTGTGAATTGACAGGACTATTTGACAGCCTGGCCTGGGACTGACCCCTGCCAACATCAGATATGAGCATCATTTCAGACCCAAAGCATTAATTTTATGGAGCCATGTACAGAGGATGGATGAGGAGATAACGGCTAATGTCAAGGACACTGTAACATATAGCTCAAGGACATGACCTCTGAGACTGCTGAATCTCTAAGTGCAAATTGCATTCAAATGTTTTACAACCCAAACTAAGTATTGGTGAAAGACAGTGTTAATGTTGGCTGAACTTGATCTATCCCTTTAAGACTTTCTCTACCCAAACTCACTAAAGACAAATGCAAAAGGCAAAATTCACGCTTTTACCAGGAAGCATCTGTATTTGCATAGCCTAAAACATACCTTGGCATAAATGCAGCTGTCCGACAACCTCATGAAGGGGCAGTATTTATCACATATAGGACACATTATGATATCTGTAGCTTGGCAGACTTCTTTACTGGAAAAATAGAGAAGACAAAAATTAATGGCTTCATAACTATAACAATCTGCACAAAAATCTGTCTGGATTGATAGGCTTTGCTAATATTCAGTTACTTATTGAACAAAAGTGGTCTGTAACCGAAGCTGAGATGTTCATAACTGCATGTGTATAATTAATATTTGTTGACTGTCTAAGACTACAGAGTTTACAGTAATAACTGCAGAGTGCAGTTCTCCAGGAACAACCTAGCACTATCTCTTTACCATTTCCAGCTTCTCCTTGAGTCAGAGTGACCTTTGGTAGGAGGCAGGTGAGGATAACTTCAGACAAAGTTATTCTTCTGACATAAGTGCACAAAAACTTAGAGATGCAGCACTCAGCAGAAGGTCCAGGGGTTTCTTCATCTGAGGAATGCCTCTGTGGTGGATCTTTAGGAAAGGCCTTATAAAGACTGAAAATTCCCCACTCTTGTGCTGGCATCTTAAAGAGTAATGAAGGGGTCTACTTTTTCCCAACTTTGTTCTGAGTTGCCAGCACCATTAGCAACTGGAACTGGGCAAGAAGCATTTCCTTTCATCCTAATTCAGGAACATAAAACATGGGAAATTTGATACTGGGTATCTTATGACAACTAAGCAGTTTTTTCTTGACTTCATTCAACAGTTCAAAATGAGATCATTAACAGATGTGGGAAGATCTCTTAAATTATTCATAATAACCCACAGTTTCAATTTCTTTGTAAAACTTCCCACATTACCTGACTTGGCAGTGGTTCAAAGTGGTGACTCCATACAAAAAGACAAACAATCCAATGAAGGCAGCTGGAAAGAGCATCCCTGTGTACCAGCCTAACCAGGCAAAGTACAGCCCAATTTTCTCACCAAAATACCGCCTGTTTTAAAACACAACACAGCAAAGTTATCTGCTAATTAGAATAATCTACTTAATCTTGCTCATTAGTAAAAAAACCTCATTTCTATCATATCTGAAAAGTAGATTAAAGAGGAGAAAAAGCCTTCAACTAAGCTTGTAAATGCACACTGAGAGACCTGCCTCAGTAACGAACTTAAAATATTAATTTAAAAATTCAATAATGACAGTTTACAGTTAGATAAGTGTAGGCTTCATGAAGGAAACAGTGAGTTACTTTTAGAAAGCAAATTCTTTGTATTTGGGAAATTGATGGTCTTCTTTGATTTTGGCTGTTTGACTTTACTGCCCATATAATTGCATTGAAATAAATTTTATCCCTAAAGCTTGTATAACAGCAAAAATTATTTGTGCTCAAATTAGTTCTAGGAAATCAATTATCCGGAGTTCATTCTCCAATATAGTTTCTTTTCACTTGATTATTAATTTTCTTAGCTCCATTCCTGGAAAACTAATTTCATGATTCTACTGCAGTGGAAAGTGAAGTGCAAGTAAGGTCCATCATCTTGCAATGGTTTGAAGAAAGTAGTCTGAATTAATCTTAATTTATTAGATATATTGCTCAAAAAACATCAGCAAAGTAGCCAGAAAGTTCCATTTTGCCACATATTCATTAGCAATTTTCCTCCTCCCAAACAGAGCCAAACCTTTATTTATGTGTTAGAGAAAACATCAAGCACACAAAAACCTGCTGAGCTCATTGGCAGAGGAGCAGGTTCATGTATTGTCCTGTGTCTGATTTGTGCACAGTAGGCTGAGATTTTAGGAGATTATTTGCAAGATTGGTTTTAAAGAATGAGGCAAGATGATGTGCTTGTGTTTCAGAGACTTTGCAGAAAACTTAAACTTGCATGTCCATTCTGTTTGAAAATAGCTGCTGCTGGAAACCCAATTTCACCCTAATGATGCAATTTCTGCTCTATCCAGAGAAAAAGTACAGTGAGCCAGTGCTCCTGTCTCCTGCTACCAGAAAACATCATTGGCCAAACTTTCTCAGCAAGAATGGAAAGACCTAGGACTGTCTCTAGTGCTGGGTGCACTAGAGGACACTTGATCTGGACAGCAAAAAATTAGCAGTTTTCCAGTTGTTATTAAAAACTTCCAGTGTGAGAAATATCTCTCTGGCCTGAGCTCATGCTCATCTGAAAGATACTGACCTGCAGTGACTATTTTCATTTGAGTTTACCAACTCTGTATAAGAAGTCAGGTATTGTCATTTTGTTCTTATCCTTCTGTCATTCAATAGAGACTCAAATTCACAGGCTAAAGAGATGGCGAACTAATGCTAACATGCTCAGTTCTCACAAGGGCAGCAGGACTGATTGTAAAAAACACACTGGAAACTGCTTTTTAAGACCTGACTTAAGAGTGCAAATGAAACATTTGGCCTGATCATTTCCCTGACACCTTGGATGTCAGTCTGTGCCTGCATCTCCAAAAATGCAAACTCACATTTGAGTTTACTTCTACTAAATATAGATGACCTATATTTCTCCATGTACATAGTTCAAAGTAGTGAAGTCCACCTAACCTTCATCAAGCTTTATTTTTTACTTCATTCCTTACACTTAAGGAGGAATGCTTCCTCATTCCAACCCTCAAGCTGACAAGCATTAATGGCAAAAATAATCTCCTATCCTGTTGAGTCCTTCAATCTAACAGTGCAATCATAGTGTTCTTTTTGATCTAGAAATCAAACACCTTCATCCTGGATGAAGATCCAAGTGAAGTTCAGTGTGTGTGTAAAGAAGACTGTCCATGATGGGAAGCACCCCATCTCTGAAAAGAAAGGAAAAGTCATCTGAGCCAGGTTTTAAAAATAAATGAAGAATGTTGACATTACTTTGATACGTATTGGTTTAAATATGGAGAAACAGCCTCAATATTCCTTTATTGCCCTTTGCAACACAGCTGGTACTCCATAGGCACAGGCTGTATTACTGTAAATTGCATTAGGATCAACTCAATATATCAAGTCTTCTGGCCCCATAGTTGCCATATTTATCCTTTTAGTCTCTTCTCAGACACCACTCAGTTAAATGCTATGGAAACAAACTATGCCAGTCATAAGGTCTTTGGAGGCCTTCCTAGGTGCTGTATTCAGAGCAGTTACACAATATGTAATTCAGCTAGTCTAGACCATCATGACCCTCAGGAGATGGAAAACTTGTAGAGATATCTTTGTCACTCCCTTCAATTTGCCCCAAATATTTGTTTGAAAACCAAATCTCTTTCTTTTCTTATTCTATCACTATGTAAAGAACAGAAATTACATCTAGCTTGCCTCAGTGATGGCAGTTCTCTCTGAGCCAGGGCTCAGCAATGTACACAAAGAATTTCAGAGTTTTTTTTCCAGAATGCATCACTGTGCATTACTTATACCTAAATTTCACGTGTTATCATTCTGCTCATTTCAAGGCCTCTGAAATTTTCCAGTGTTGATAACATCTTTGTGTTCTTGTTAACTTTGCTAGTTTATTACTATCCTTTTTTTCAGATTATTAATATGGACAGAAAAAAAATCATTTGGGTCTTACGATTCTCCCACAGAAAATTTTCTCCACAACTAACTTAAAAAGCAGAAACAAAAAAACCCCCAAGCACCAATAGAACAATCCATCTCTCCTATCCTTATATATGCTGTAACATCAAACTAATAATAAAAATGCAATTTCAATTTCTCAGTTGTGAGCTAGCCTGTATACTATCTCTTCAATACCAGTTACCTTAATGGTGAACTGTATATCCCCTCAACCCATTCCGGAAGTAGATCTATGACTTAATTGGGTCGAGCTTTCAATATCAATATTTATCAATAGGGCACTTTTTTGAATAATATTAAGCTACAAAGTCCAATTTCAGACCTATGAAATGTGATATTGGATTATCCTATCTTTAATGACCTTCATTATAGAATATTTTGCTTTTAGCATGCCTAGAAGGAAGTCATGGGTCTAGAATATGGACAGATCAGGGCTCAAGCCAAGAACCTTTCTATTTTCATTAACTCTTTTGCAGGTAAGAATGAAGTTCTGTACAGACCTTTCTACATAACAGAAACTAGAGCTTTCTAGCAGGTATTTTGGACATGTGAAGCTCTCATGTTAGAAGCAATGGGGTGAGTAGGAAGGCTCGACAAGAGACTGAAAAGGAGTAGTCATATTGCAGTCAAGACATTTAATGGAAACATGGAGCAAAATGCAGGTTACTCAGGCATCAGTTTTTGCATCCGGGTTCATTTAGATAGCTTTTACAATCACTGAAAAACCAATTTTTTCTCCCTGCATTTTTGTCCTGTGAATTACATGCACAAGCAGCAGCAGGAGCAATTTGTGCACAATCAAGAGGGAAGCAGCAATGCACAGAAGTGTGAAGGAGGTGATCCAAAGTCCCCAGGAATCATTGCAACTGTTTCTGTTGATTTACACTGTCCCAGAGCATATACATATAATGAGTCCTGTTTCTTTCCAATTATAATCAATTCTAAGGGTCATAAATTATTCTTGTAAAGTATCTATGGACACTAAATTCCAAGAGATGTATAATTAAAGTCATGGTACCACATCTGTTGACTAATAGGAGTGGCTTTGTAAATTATGCCAAGTCTGTGCCATCATACTGCCACATATTTTAAAGCAGAGTGGAAGCAGAATCATGCAATTTCCCTCAAATGACTTTTTCTCATTTGTTTTTAGTGACTAGTATCTCCATAACAGCCAGCTGATGAGATTAAATGATATCTGGGAGTTGCCAAATTGGCAGCACAGGAGATGGAAACCTCATTTTAACATCTAAGGAAAAAATAAAACAGCACTGAAGTATGAACATTTTCACTTACATTGTGGTAGCTTGACTTTAAGGTAGAAATAGCACAACTATTAATGACATAATCGTACTATCTACATTTAATTTACTTCTTAGCCTTTCTAAAGCATAATGTCAACTAGCAGCATAAGTTCTGTCCAGATGTCTGTGGAAGAATCGACATCTAGCCACTCCATTTGTACAGATGAAAATGCTATACCCTTCAGGCACAATCCCACATAACTCTTGTTATGGGGAAAAAAAGATTTTCCTGCTGTAGAACTGGCACTGAAAAAAGTTTCTTATTAAAGTGTGCCCACTGAGATGCTTCCAAGTGAAATGAACAGCAACATTCATTCACAGATGCTGGATTATTCACATTTCCTCAGCTCCTCCCAAATCTTCAAGTCCTCTGAAAACTCAGCAGGAGCTGAGGAAATGTGAGTAAGCCAGCATCTGTGAAGTGAGAAGAAAAAGGCATCCCCTTCCCTTTTTTGTCAAGCTCCTTCAGTGAATTCATCACAGCTGTGGAGGTGTTTCAGGCAGCAAATGACAGGCTGGGCTGGGGCTGCAGCTTTGGACCTGGTGAGTTTGGTGGCTTGTGACTCAGGCTGCTGCCAATGCTCAGGGAATCTCACAGCTCCCCCTACCCCACTCCTCTTTGGGTAAACGCTTACTCTCATCAACAGCAGGACACTCCCGACCTCATCTAGGGGGTTTATAGCAATTGCCCTTTTTTAAAAAAATAGATTTTGAAAACTCTAACTGATGAAAAAATAAAGCTTCTTAAAAAATCCTAAACTTTAAAGCCTGGCTATGCAAGAAGGCTGCTATCAAGGTCTAGAATAATCGTATCTCTAACATTGCTTATTCTGTTACCATTTATTCTCGTACTTCAAAAAACCTTTCAGATGTCTGATCATCAAATTAAACCAAACACCAGGTGTTGCCTCAAGAGCACTTTCACAAACAAGAGGTGATGAAGAACAGTAGCCTTGATCACTATGG
This sequence comes from Acrocephalus scirpaceus scirpaceus, assembly GCA_910950805.1. Taxonomy (NCBI): domain Eukaryota; kingdom Metazoa; phylum Chordata; class Aves; order Passeriformes; family Sylviidae; genus Acrocephalus; species Acrocephalus scirpaceus. The sequence goes on along the minus strand of OU383777.1, from coordinate 47,500,457 downwards.
ACAAATGGTTATAAAACTCTATAGGAGATAATTTGTTTGTACTGTGTTAATAATATCTTGTTGTATATTGGGAAATTGAAAGCAAAAAAACTCCTTCAGTATAACTGTTGGCTCCTCCATAAATCAGCAATTTCTATTGTGTAATTTGACACAAATTCCAAAACTTTATCCAGTGTATTAAAAAAAAAAAAAGCTTTTGGGATTAAATTATGAGTTTTAATAAATTATTTTGTAAAGCACTAAAAATTACATGACTCAGCAAAAAATTTTAATTGTATTTCTTGTTTAACTTTTTATCCATGGAAATGAAACTTTCTCTTTTATTAAATGGATAAGTTTTATACGGCCTTAATCAGTAACACTGTCTATCTCCAGGGCTACTCTCTACAAATCTTTCATCTGGAAACAATTTTGAAAATAAATAAGAGCAAAGTTTTCTATTAGTTACAGGACTTATGAAAGAGGGAATTAATAAGCTGGAACCAATTGCATGTTGTGGATAACCCTTCCTGATGGCCAATGTATCTTCAGTGCTTCTGATACATTTGAAGACTTTATTAACAGGCTCTTGTAGTTCCATATTCCTCTCTTCAAGTAGAAAAAGCCCATTACTGTCCAATAATAGTTCTGCCAACAAAATCAGTAAAGGCTCTAGCTCTCTCTATATGCGTAAGGAATATATAATCTATTAGTCCATGCAAGGCTATTTGAAAACATTATTTAAAAGGACTGTAAGAACTTGGAATCACATCTCAGTTTTCTCAGTATTTTTTTCTTTGCAGACTACTTTCAAGATGAACAAAAATCTGGAAAGTGGTGATATAGCCGGTTGGAGTTAAAGGGCAGAGGTACAGAGGAGAATTCCACCACTAGTGTTGCTGAACACAGTAGCACACTCAGCAACTGTAAGCTCTGCTCTGTGCTATTTGTAAGCATCATGAAACTTCATCCAGAGCTCATTCTGTGTTTGCTTTCTGGAAAAAGATCTAGTTGGTGAGAGCCTATCTTTCACCAAAACCATGCTTCAAGGAGGAATAACTCCTCCTGTGGACAGATGTCTAATCAAGTATATCCAGCCTCCACAGATTTCTCTCTTCCTTTTTTTCTCTATTAAATAGCCTGTAAACACTTCATTACAAATTACAGTGTCAGGAAACTCTGGAAGGAAACTTCTTTCACTTTCAGGTCCTTCTACAAACTCCACTATAAATATTTCTTTGGATGTAGCATCACTATGAACTAAATGGTTTCCCATGACTTCGGTATCAGTTTTTAAAAACCACACGAATTAATTGAGCTTTTCATGATTTTGTCAGAAGTGAAACAACCTGTGCTCAAAGCACGTGTAATGTGACATAGCAAAAGCAGCTAAGTCTCACCTTATAAGATCCAGTGGCTGGTATTTATACCACACTCCCCAGGAAGCCCAGCACTCATAGAGTAGGTGTCGGTGGTTTTCTGCTCCATGGGTTTTTATTGAATTCTTACTTCTATAACTTCCCTAAAATACAAATCTGGACATTAATGAATAACAGAAATAAAAAAGAATATTCAAGAAATGCCTCTTATTAGCAATATGGATAACACAATCCATATTTGGATTTTGGATTCCATGGAGTTTGCATCCACATGCAAACTCCATATTTGTGCTCCAAAAGCTAAATATGGCATTAAAAAATGTCAACTGATGTCACTAAGATTTGAGATTATTCTTCCTAAGAAATTGATAATAAATTATATTCATGTCATAGCCTATAAATGCAAAGAAAATCTTTGGAGAATCTCAAAAAACCCCCAAAGTGTGATGGTTTTGCTCTCTGGAAACATACTGGTACATCAACTCAAACGGTTTTTATAGAATAGATCCAGAATAACTCTCTTTACTCATCTCTTTTTGCAAGAAATTACCCCTAACTTTCCCCAAGGAAAAAAGCATTGTTAAATGGAAGCATGTTAGAGGCAGACATTAATAAGATTGAGGATAAATAATTATACAATTAAGAACTCATTTTGTGAGAAATGTCTGTTCAAAAAGAAAAAAAATAGCAAAATACCTCATGAAGTGGAAATGCAGCTTCATAGGAGCCATTACTGAGCAATCGATTCAGACCTAAGAATCAAAAGTAATCAATTATTTACCAATAGGAGCAGAAAAATTGCCAAGTGAAAAGCAAAGCACATTCTCATAAACTGGCTAAACGAAGATTGAAGCCAACTGACGGTACATGATACACGTAGAAAAATTGTTCTTCTATACATTTTGATAACTAAGATATAATACAAAGAAAGACTTGTTCAAATATTGATCAGAATCTATCATTTATTATGTTAGAGGCTTAAAGATTCATTTGCCAAATCCATCTTTAGTGTAACTTCAGTGAAATTGGAGAATTCACACCAGGTTTAAAGTTTGACCTTATAAAATATGGTCTATCAAAGCTATTTAGATGAAAGGCTGCATATCTTGGCAGCTAAAAACTTCAGGGAAGGTCTTGACATTTTTGAATTGCAGACCACTAAAGCAACAGAAACTCTTAATTTCCATATGATAACCACTTTCTAAAATGTGTTCAGCTTATTTCTTTTGAAAGTTGCTGGACAGATAGAAAGGAACAAGACAAGCTGCAGTAGTGCAAGACCAGAAAATAAACAGAAACTTGAACTAAAATCATTCCTATGTGACACAAAAAAGTAACCATACAACCCACTCACTCAGGCCTTGTCCCTCTTTAATGGCAGGCTCAAGAAATGTTTGCTGAGATGTTGGTGCTTTTCACTTGGAAAGTCACCAAAATAGGACTGAACTGTTACGAGGCAATGCAAAACAAACCATCCACACTAAGAACCTGAAGGTATTTGAACCCTATTGACCAAGAGGCATAGAGTCTTGATTCATTTCCTAATTCACAGGGGACACACAGCAGCAAGAACACAGCAATGAGAATTATTAAGTCAACGTGAATAACAGTTTCAGTGGTAGCATCAGTATCTGCCTGGCAGAATATGGTCCAGTGTTTCTGTCAGAAAAGTAAAACTTGTACACCTGAGATGGGTTTTGCTCTGCCCAGTGATCAATGCAAGGTTGTGTTCTATATAGGTGTAGCACTAGTTGTCATGTGAGGGAGATTGAGATCTTGAGGTAAGCAGGGACTGCTGGTGTTTGGGCTAGATGCAACGTCAGCTCTGCTCAGTGCTATTACTGCCCTCATCCCAGCAGCTGAGAAAGAAAGAAAAAAGTGAAGTTCTGGGATATTCTTCTTCCTCTTCAGGAAAGGTGAGGTTTAAACAGCAGGGAAACAAAATAGACTGCAGAGTTTTATGGAGATTGTCTCCACATTTGTCTCTGTGTGGTAGTCAAGCTATATGTGCTCTGTATGACTTGGCAGAAGGTGGCCACTGTTTCATGTTTTATCCCTCCTCTGACTCTGCCTGCTCTCCTGGACCTGCACGTGTGCCACTCTCAATTTCCACTCCACTCACTAATTGAAGATGAAGCCACAGCTATGCATAGTGTTCTTTGCACTGAGGATATCAATGGTGAACTCCCTTTTGACTTACAGCAACAACAGAGATACAGAGTCTTCCATCTCCCTTAGGGATGGATAGGTATCCAGGGAGAAGCCCTGTAGCCTGAGATGTAGAGCAGCACAAATCTTACCATCCTTCCAAGCATATTTTTATGAAAGAATAAAGGTTTTCTCTGCTTCTCCACTGCTCGTAATCTGTTCATATTTTACATTTAAATCAGCCTCTTCCCTTGCAGAGGTGATAAATCCCAAGTGGTGACATGTGCCTGTGAAAGCTGACTGATATTACTGGGGGATGGTCATATCTTCCAGGCAAAGCCCCTACAATAGCAACGGGTAAATAGTCAAAACTGAGGTGATTAAAAACGAAGGAAAGGAGTCCGTTATGAGGCCAGGCAGACTTTTCCTTTCTTTTTTTAAACACATATTTAAAAGCACATTGCTCAGTACTTACCAATTTTGTTTTTCCCTTCTTCATATTTCACTCTTTGTAAGATGTGGTGTACAATTCTACTTCTTGTAGCATTATTGAAGAAAGTATCTTTGTTGTGTATTATGAAGCTACATGAAAATAAAAATCAAGGACATATAGAAATATATAATAGCATGTTTAAAGCAAATATCTAGTTCCATTACTTTCTGTAACACTAAAAATCTACAGTATGTAAGCAAGTGAAAGGAGAATTTAAGACACTTGATTAAGAGATGATTAGCCAGGTGAGATGCTGTCAGTAACAGTATTCATTCTCTAACAAAGAATTACGTGGAGAAGACTGAAGAAAGAAGATATTTAAATATTCATTATGATAAGCATCACTTTTAGATAATTCGCTGAAGACTACAAAATTCTTGCACAAAAATTTGCAAAAGCATATCTTTGTAAGCGCAGCAGTAGAATTATACATCTGTTCCAGGCTTTTTTGTTATGCCTTACCATTAGGAGTCAGTTGGAAGCATCTACTTGGTAGTAGACCATTCTTACTGAAAACTGTTACTGAATACTATGTTAGAAATTGAAAGTATCATGTACTCCTACATTTGGTCCAGAAAGCTAAAATACAGTAGAAAATTGGCCCTCAGAGGCACTTATCAAGTATGCATGCATGTTCTATGTTCAATAGGTTAGACAGAATTGTGGTGAGTTCGAATAAATTTTAAAAAAACCAAGAAACTCTGTGGATAGGAGGCAATATTGATTTCCTCATCTGTGTTTTTGAAGAGCTGCAGAATTGAATAAACTGATAAATAAAATGTTAAGGTCATAGAGGTGTCATAGAGGCATGAGTCTGTAGAACACCACACTAGAGAAATATGACCTGAAATGAGATCCTCTTAATTAGGAGCTTGCCATGAATTCTTGCCACCTCTTTTGCACAACGTGAGATTCACTGCCCAGTTTTCCCCTCAGGTAATTTTACCCAAATGAAAATTTATTTTGTCAGATTGAATCTTTACCCTCGGGAAATAATATATGGCTCTGCACCTCCACAGTAATTTTGAAAAACAAGTAGTCCAACTTCTGGACTTTGAGAACTTCATCTTCTCCCTCTCTATTATCAAAATTCTCAGCTGGATTTTCAATACAATACCGTGTGTACATAAGTTCCTTATGTTCTGCTTCAAAGGCCGACAGTAAAAACAAATCCTAAAGTAGAGGTATGTAAGACAAGTTGCCCCAAGAACAGTAGAAGTAATGAAACCCTGTTTTTCAGAAGTTACTATCTCACATCTCCTTTGCCACTCTACCCCAGATACTCACAGGCCACTTCTGTGTCTACAATCTACTCATTACCGTACTCAGTACTTCTGGCTTCCTCCCATTTCCCTGCTATTCCCAAAGTCCTACTCATGTCCTACATTACCTACCAAAAGTAATTTGATTTATGCATATTGGCTGACCACCATGTGTGTGCCAATTCACCAGTGGGCTGGTACCAAACAGCAAATGCAATTGGTGTCCACTGCCCTCTGCCTTTTCTGTATAGGAACAGTTTGGGGTCACTATTCCATTTCAAGCTGCTATTATTCCAAAGGTATGTAAGAGTGAGCTTATCTTTCAGATACAGAAAGATATATGGATATAAAGACATGTTTTTACCTCTACACCTGTATCAAATTCAGTTGAAAGTAATCAGTATGTAAAATAATAACTATTTAAAGTATTTTGAGAAAAAAGAAATACTGTCATCATGTAAATCTTAATGCTGATAGAAATGATGTTTTTAAAAATCTAAATTCTGAAGCATGTAGAACAGTGTTGCTTTCAGCTGAAGCTGGAACTCTGTATTAGTCTGTTTTCATAGCAGCAGAAACAAATTAAAAAGCAGGAGTAAAACAGAAATGAACAATTAGAGATTTTTGCTCTTTATTTAATTTTCTTTTATTGACTGACTATCCAAGACCTCACCTCCCAGACAGCACAAAATGTTAAAGAACTGTGAAGATAACTTCACAGATATCAAAACAGCACAGTAATTTTCATTCTGACTCAGCTACAAGTTCTTGTAGGATTCAACTGTGAATTGAATCACCTTATCTTGGAAACCTGCAACATGGAACCAGATAGCACCTTACTCTATTTTCCTTGTAATACCATGTTATTTTGCCCATCTGCTATCACAATTGTCTCATACTGCAACTAGAGGCAGCCATTTTAACATATTTTCTGAAGAATTTGTTTAATAGTTTTATTTGTATTTAAGCATTTCTATTTTCATGAGTCATGAATGCAAAAAGGCAAAACTCAAGGATTAGGCAAACTCTAAAAAACAAAGAAATACTTGTTTAAAATAAACACTTTGAGCATTTGCATTTATTTGTAAACTTAGAAATTGTGTTGTTATAGCTTTTGATCTCACATGGGCAAGAAGAAATAACCAGATGTGTCTGTGAAGCAGATGTAAACATCTCAGTATAATAACTGCCATGAAGAACTCTGCCTATTCCAGAAGAGCTGAAGCAGTCCTAAAACACCTGTGAGAATATGAGCTGCAGATCTTCCACGGTGCCCAGTCTTGTGTCAGTAAAAGGCATCTGAGGGCAGGAGGGGGAGAGGAGAGGAAGAATTCACCATGATCAAAGTGGGCCAAAAACATGCCCTTGAGAGTTTTCCAAAGTTATTCATGAAGATATGGATGAAGAAGAGATGCCAGAGTTCAGCAAAGGTGAAAAAGGAGTGCCAAAATGAGTCCTCTGGATGTTTTGGACCATCCTTAACAATATCATTATTTTGGGATAGGATTGCATGTAGTAACATTTAAAAAATAATCCTCACTTATTTTTGAACATAAAAATCATAGGGTTTTAAAAATTTGCCTAACTCAGATATTCTGGGGGTTTTTTTCTGTGAAATTGTCTGTAGAGTAGATCCAGAAAGAGCAGCATCACCATAATCAATGAGGCAGAGACCTCTGGCGCAGGAAACAAGAAGATGCAGACATGGGTGAAAGGTCTTGAAAGATTGAAAATATCTCAGGTAGTTGTATCTGTGTTACAACATCCCACTTAGACATTGACATAAATTAGGACAAGGTCAGGGATGTTTCAATTTATCTCAAAAGTCACTGGAGTTGGTCTTGTCAGGTGAGAATCAGGCAGCTCAGTGTAAGACTTACCCCTTTCAACCATTACCCCTTCTTCCCATGCTTCATGGACAATTCTTCCCCCCAGATTTTTGGGATTCAGTTTGTCTTATTTCTGAATGTGGATGGTAAATCCATATTCACAGAATAGCCATCAAAGCTATTCCATTCTCTACAGCATGCAATGAAGAATTCAGAGGAGAAAGGTTTTCTCAGTCTGTGAAGAATCTCACACTTCAAAATTCAGTTCACAGGGGCCAGAGCTGAAGACAATTTCAAACTAGGTACACATAAACATTTATCAGACATTACTGAGCTATAAACTGTATAAAGCAGAGGCTTTCTAGTGAGTTTTTTAACCCTTGTTTCTTTTAGGTGGAAGAATTTCCTCAGGTGTTCTGTTTCTGCTGCCCTTGTTATATTTTCAACATGCACAAGGATTTGAATATTCATAAGAGCCATACAGCTTGTTTTCAGGCTCAGTAAGACTTTAGACTTTATTTATGAGACTCTTCACTGAAGATTTTTATAATTTTGTCACCTCATTTGTAAGACAAAAAATAAGTAAGGATTAATACATTATAATTTTTGTTACCTGTGAAGATAATGTAAGATAAAGCCAGTGAATTGTTCCACAACAGCTATAATAATTATCTTGGTCCTGTAAGTCTTACTTGTGTGACCTGTCTTTACTCAAAAAGAAAATCCTAATGAAGATAATGAGAGTACTTTTGGAAGGAAAGGTTCCAGAGTTGATCCTTAATTAAAGTCCCTTTGAAAAATGTCATTCTGGAAATACTGCTCTTACATTCATGCTGTAAGAGACATGGAGAGTCAGTGAAGGTTAATTGCTTTGAAACTATATTTGTCTTAACTACACTGTGAACTGGAAATTTCCAACTATCTTTCTGTGGGTAGCAAAGCACAGCAAAGCTAACTGTTGTCTAAAGAAAGGTCTCAAATTAGTGCAAATTCAACCAAGAAAAGATTACCAATGAATTCCTGTTCACACATTCTCTCTAGTAATTTTCCAGGTTGTACAAACCCTTAAAGGGTAAATTTAGCTCTTGAATCTTTGAATACACATTTGAAAAAAAGTGGGTTTACTTTTCTTGCTTCATTTTACTTTATATATTTTGGGAAAGCAAAAGGCAGGAAAAAACTATTTTCTGCTTTAGTGGCAAGATAAACAAGATGAAATCTGAACACCTGTGACAAATGTATGAAGGGAGGATGGATGCATGCACAGATTTGTGTGTGCCTTTGCACTGTGGGATCCACAGACACTGAAACATTTGACATCTGACACTCACCATATCTAAAATTACCTTCTGCTGGAAGCAGTACAAACTAAGAGCACAGATGTTGTTGGAAGTAGTGATCTTTGTATGAGTAGTGTATTCTTTAGCACAGGGAAAATGCCCAATCTCCTGTACTCCCTGGTAAATCACTGAGCCAACAGCCAACCTGTTGTTGGCTGAGGTAATAGCAGGTTTTTAGCTCATTTAACATAGAGAAAATAAATCACCAGCTGTAGTAGCAGCAACAATATGAGTCTGCAGTATTCCCCTGAGAATAATACCACACATTTCTTTACTTTATTTGTTTGAAAATGGCTATATTATTAGCACTTGCTAATTTTAATTTTGCTTGACTTTTAAGGCTGCAGCTGCCTGTCTTGTTTATGTAAAAGGACATTTTTATTAATAGTTTAGCAGGGGGGTTTCATATCATATGGCTAAACCAGGGTGACTTTGGGAAAAAGAATGTTGTAGTGGCTCTCTCTGTTTCCAATTTGGCACTACAGCCTCAAAACTGCTGAAGTAAAATAGAAAGCTGTGAAAGTGCAGAATCTCTCCTCCACCTTCCTCTGCCCTTCTCCCAGATCAGCCTTCCCCCCAGATCACTTCTTAATTTAAATTGGTTCACTCAAAAATATTCACCTGAGATAGAAGGAGCCTTCTGTATTTTTCGGGGATGTCCTGCTTCTATTTGTCAGGCAATTGAAACTTCCAGAATCAGAGGGAATTAAGAAAACCCATTGCAGGGCATGTCCAAGTTTGGTAGCACAAAGATTTGTTTGAGAGCAGGATTTACAAAAGCGTGATTCCCCATTTATGAAAGGCCATTTAAAAATTTATAGTTATTATACTGTAGATGTATTTAAACACCAGAATGACCATCCTGATTCGAAATAAGTAAGTGTCCATGCAGCCTTGTGCCATGTGTCCAGTTGCAGCAGCTCCCTGATCTAGCCATGATTTTGGGGTTAGGAGGCTCAAGGGAACATGGGCACAGATTGTCTTGGTAGAGACAGGGTTTCTTAAGATCAATTTGAACATCAGAAAAAGCTTGAAAAGTAGCTCCACTGTGAGAGAAAATAGCCATATGATCCCTTTAAGGATGTAATTGAAATTCCAGTGAATGAAAAGTAATTTGCCCATTGATTTCTTTAGCTTTGAGCTGGACCTTTAATTAATAGAAACAGACTCGCTATCTCTCCCTTTTTGTGAAAAAGGACTAATATGGAAGGCAACAGTCCTTAAGACATGAACAAAGAAATCAGTTTTTTCCAAGGTGAATCCAGAAGGAAAATTTTTACCTTGCAGCTGAGATATGATAGGATACTCACTGATGTATCCTTTGTTGGCTGAATGGAGCAGTATAGCAGTCATTCTCCTCCAGATCTGGCAGTGTTTCCTTATCCAGTTTCATTGGCTTTTTGGGTAACCATCCTCGGAACCTGCTTATCTGTTTCTCGATCCTGCAGCACATGATAAGTACGAGCATTTGTGATAATGGGTTTTTTTTACTACATTATGAAGCACAGGTTGTCAAACCAGGATACTTAATATTTACAGCTAGGAAAGGCGCAATGTCTTTTGATGTTTTTTAGGGCAGACCAAATTACAAATGCTGAACTTGATTATTAATAACCAGCTTTCTGCAGAGGAGCATTTATTTTGTCTCAACAGAAAAGCAAAGCTGATGGCACTTGCTGCCATAAATCTTACTAAGCCCCGTGAGTGCTCAGCATGTCTCTAAACTTTTATTTCTCAGATTTTCAGTTAGTTTAAAATTCAGGTTTAACCAACATTAGATTTTGGCCATCTAAACATTAGAACAGTGGAGATTGAGACAAAGATCTTTGGCAGCTAAACCCCAGCAAGTTACATCCCATTACTGCTTGCTGTATGGATTCTTACCTTGCAATTGATACTATTAAAAAATAGGCTACTTTGTTCATTTTGTTCAACTGTAGCTTCTTGCAACACTACAACCTTCATGAAACCAGTTTTCTGGGTATATAGGCTAAGAGGTGACTGCTATGCAGATTCTTCCATTTGGAAGGTGAAAACAAACAACGATTGAGCTGGAGAAAGGGCAGATTTGACCACAGGTGCAGTCATGCAATGATACGCAGTGAAATGAAGAGAAGAATCAGAGCCCATTGGAGAAGAAAATCTAAACTAAATTCAAATCCATAGTAGAATGTTATAATGAAAAACACCTAAGAAAGCCATGTTTAGCACAATGAGCCCTACTCCAGTCCTAACCACTGTAGTCCTGCAAAAATCATGGACTACAAATAATGAAGTGTGCCCATACTTCAGCCACTGGACAAATGTTGCCAGAAGTGGAGCTAAAGGACAAGAATTTACTTCCTTTGAACTTGAAGTTCAATTCTGAAAGAAGCTCAAGGACTGAAAGTATGATTGGGGGGGTTATTTGTTTGTTTGCTTGTTGTGGGGTTTTATTGTGTAGTTTTTGTTTTGTTTTGGGGGGGTTTTTGGTATAGCAAACATAAGAACTGTAAGACCAGCAAACGCTGGTACCTCTGCACAATCAGTTTGAGGGAGGACAACCCATATCCAGGCAGCTGAATATATGGGGAAGTGATTTGAAAATGTTAGATATTTTCATTTAAAATTCATATAGTTTTTCCTTGAATATTCAACCTTCTTCCACCAGGTATTTTTATCTTAGGTATTCAAAAATGCTCATTTTGAAACATGAGCACAGTTCAAAATTGTAAATAAATCAGCTGTACCTGTTTTGGTCCCATTTGTGCACTTCCAATCTGGAATAGCATGATCGGGCAAGGGGTGTTGGGTGCTGCATATGTGTGCAAATTTATCATCAGGACTGTTTGGAAAACCTGGAATATGTGTGTAAACTAATATAAGATTTACACTTAATTAATCATAACCTCTCCACGGGCAGTGTTTGCACTGACCCAGCAATTTGGAGTCCAGGAAGAGGTAGCTTGCAAATGTCTGTGCTGAATACAGGTGACATGTCAGATCCCAGGGCTCTAAAAGGGCCTGACCAATTGTAACTCTCCAGCTGCAGCACCTAGCCTGACAGCCTTGAGCTAGTCTGTGCAGTCACTGATAGAAATGCCAAGGGAAAGTAAGGTCTCTGCAAGGGAAATCCTTATCTTTTGGCCTCTGTGTTTTCCTATGTAAATTCAGTAAGCCCTGTGTTACTTTATATTCAACAGGCTTGATGTGTCTGGGTATGGAAAAGGGAGGAAGAATTAGGAAGAGGGTTTTTCTTAATATCCTGTCCCGTTCTTGTTAATTAAACTCGTTTGAATTCTCTAAGCTGTTAACACCCTTGCCCATCTGCAATCCTTTCCCATTCATGCTGCAAGCCAATATGCATATGTGCATTTAAGATAATGCCCACTGCAGCTTTATCACACCACACAAGCACAGCACAAAGGGACTGAATGCTTTTCCCACTTAACAGCAATGCATTATTCATGCTGGCTTCTCACTGAGTGTACCCGGTAATTCGAGTGGTTTGCCATTCCCAAGACTCAGATTACTTGGCATGCTCAGTCAGCCTGCTGGCAAACGGGTCTGAGAAGGTTGCAAAACCTTACTGCAAAGCACAGAACATGCAGTACAGCTTTCTGCAGGGAAAGCAAGCCCCCCAAGTTATCTCCTTAGAAAAGAAAAATGACCAAATTTTAAAATTTCCTCCAGCTCATTCCAACAGTGCTGTCAGTTAGTAGCACAGGTTTTGTACTCTACAGGAGCATCACACAAAAAGAAAAAACTGAAAAAGTGGTGTTGGTGCTAACAGACAGACGCACAGTGTTAAAAATCTCTTTTTAAAAATCATTTCTTCAAGGCTAATCCATGCCTCATTTTCCTTATACTCAGCTGAATAGGGGAACGATGTTTGGAAAGCAGTGTGACCTACCCAGGAACAATGGGGTGATGGAGCGATAAAGGTAGCTGCTTCACACAGAGCCTCTAAGACAGAGTTGCTCCCACTTCAATCCTGCCCCTGCTCTCCTAGTCTTTACTCAGCACCCTCTTTCTGAAGATACATATTGTGCTTAACTCACCCAAAGAGTTTATCAAATAATTTAAAAGAAACTGTTTTTTCACCATGAAGTGGGGTAGGGGATAGAACCATTTTTCAAAGTAAAGTTAGGAAAATGAAAAAAGGTTTTGAATTGAGACTGATTTTTATGAGTGGGTCAGCTTTCATAGAACTTTATGCATGTTGTGGTGCCAGCTATTTTATTAGTTTGGTTTTTAACCATGATGGAGGTGCTATAAAGCGTCTGATACCCCTCCTTTCCTTTAAAGTAGGGAAGTTTTGTAATTTGAAGTTTTGAAATCACTAGAATTTTTCAGAGAGAAAATTCAAGTCAGGTTCACAAGTTGCAAGAGACCTGCTCTGGGCTTTGCCTTGAGACTAAACTCCTCTCTAAAATAAATTTTGCCCAAATGTGAACATAATGTTTGTATTAACTCAAAAAATGGACAAAGGCTTTGAGTACTTGTAATCTACACTGAACTAGGAGTAGCGGAAATAGATACTTTTGTTGAAGCCATATATCTTAAGTTTCACATAAGTGAAAATAAAGATAGTAGATGGTGTCAGGGAGCAGAATGGTCCCCGTTATCCAGGAAGAGGCAGTCAGAGAACTGCAGAGATGCTTGGATATTCATAAATCTATGGGACCAGATGGGATCCATCCCAGGGTCATGAGGGATCTGGCAGATGAGCTTGTGAAGCTGCTCTCCATCATTTACCAACAGTCCCAGCTCACTGGTGAGGTTCCAGATGACTGGAAGCTGGCCAATGTGCTCCCATTCACAAAAATGATAGGAAAGAGGATCCTGGTAATTATAGGCCAGTCAGCCTGACCTCAGTACCCAGTAAGGTAATGGAACAATTTATATTGAATGTCATCATGCAGCACGTACAGGATGGCCAGGGTATCGGACCCAGCCAGCATGGGTTTAGGAGGGGTAGGTCGTGTTTGACCAACCTGATCTCCTTTTATGACCAGATGACCCACCTGCTGGATGCAGGAAAGGCTGTGGATGTTGTCTATTTGGACTTCAGCAAGGCCTTTGACACTGTCTCTCACAGCACACTCCTGGAAAAGCTGGCAGCCCACAGCTTGGACAGGAGCACTCTGTGCCGGGTTAGGAACTGGCTGCATGGCTGGGCCCAGAGAGTGGTGATGAACGGTGCTGCATCCAGCTGGCAGCCAGTCACCAGTGGTGTCCCTCAGGGGTCTGTGCTGGGGCCAGTTCTGTTCAATATTTTTATTGACAACATAGATGAGGGAATTGAGTCTTTCATTAGTAAATTTGCAGACAACACTAAGCTGGGAGCTGGGAAGGTAGGATGACTGCAGAGAGACCTGGAATGGTTGGATGGATGAGCAGAGTCCAATAGGATGAAGTTTAATAAGTCCAAGTGCCGAGTCCTGCATTTTGGCCACAATAACCCCCTGCAATGTTACAGGCTGGGGATGGTGTGGCTGGACAGTGGCCAACGAGAAAGGGACCTGCTGGTGACAGCAGCTGAACATGAGCCAGCAGTGTGCCCTGGTGGCTAGGAAGGCCAATGGCATCCTGGCCTGTATCAGGAATAGTGTGGCCAGCAGGAGCAGGGAGGTCATTATTCCCCTGTACTCGGCACTGGTGAGGCCACACCTTGAGTGCTATGTCCAATTCTGGGCCCCTCAGTTTAGGAAGGATGTCGAGACACTTGAGAGCATCCAGAGGAGGGCAACGAGGCTGGTGAGGGGCTTGGAACACCAGCCCTATGAGGAATGACTGAGGGAGCGGGGGTTGTTTAGTCTGGAGAAAAGGAGACTCAGAGGTGACCTTATCACTCTCTACAACTTCCTGAAAGATGGTTGTAGTCAGCTGGGTCTCTTTCTCCAGGCAGCAACTGACAGAACGAGAGGACACAGTTTTAAGCTGTGCCAAGGGAAATACAGATTGGATATTAGGAGAGGTTTTGGCCTGCCTGGGGAGGTGGTGGAGTCACCATCCTTGGATATGTTTGAAAAAAGACTGGATGTGGGACTTGGTGCGATGGTTTAGTTGAGGTGTTAGGGCACAGGTTGGACTCGATGATCTTGAAGGTCTCTTCCAACCTAGTGATTCTGTGATTCTGTAAAGCTGAATATTTTTTCTTTTTTCACTCTGGGGCTATTCAGTTAAGCTTTTCTTTCTCAAGTAGCTAGTTATAGACCTAAACATAAAAATTCAATTTAGCCAAGTGTTCTCATTACTAAGGAACTAAATACCAGAAAAAGATCTTACCTCTTCCTATACTGACTTCAAATTGCATCCTGACTCATAAGAAAATGACTGTGAAGCAAAACTTCATTTAACATAGAAATAATGGAACCTTCACCTTCTCCTTCCTATTGCTTTAGACAAAGCAGCTACGTTTTCTTTAAAGTCATGATCAACCCCAAAGCTGCTATAGTATCTATTGTAAGGTGGGAATGGAAAGTGAGGCAGCATCAACAAGTTTTAGAAGATTTGTATGCATCTATTACCCTGTGCCAAAGAGGGATAAAATGGGTCAACTCCACAAAGTGCTCATTTGGTGCTTACTAATATGAAAAGGCAAATTCTACTGTGTGATATCAATGCTGGTGCTGTCAAGTTACCAGCACACTGTGACATAACCTAATATCCAAAATGATTTTTAGTATGCTCATACTGCAGAACGATACATGGATGTAAATGTATCGACATTATGTGCAAAACAGTATGGTTGTTTACTCCAAAATGCAGATTTTTCGGATTTAATTTTTCTCTTTTAGAGGTTCTTGGGAATATTTCCACTGACCTCAGTAAAACAGAAGATCAGGGGCTAAACCGCTTTGAAAACTGCATCGACAGTACCATGGCATTAAATGCCACATACAGTGAGAGAGATAATTGTAGATATATAAATGATCTTGTTTTTACCAAGCCTGTATTATTTTTAGGCATTTTGGAGATATTTTAATTTAATTTTCCAAGGTATCAAAAAGAAAATGCAAACTGCTACAAGGAAAGAGTTTCATTGCATGAAGTCAGACATAAACTGGGCATCAAGCATAACCTTAAAGGTATTTAATAATTGAGTGAAAGCACTTCAAAGATTCTTGGAAAATACATGTTTCTCAAGTTTGGTTCATTGGCTTCCTATCTATCAAAAAAGCACTAAGCATCCTCACTGAGGAAGCAGTAAATAATGCCATCACTATTACAAGTAAGCAAGGTTTGTGGAAATGAAAAAATCCCCGTAACTACGGTACTCTAACCCCAAGAAACTCCCTAATGAGCTACATGGAAAGAAAGAGATACAGCATTTGCACTAACATATTTCTATTTCTTTAAAGACTCCATCAGTTGAAACATATTTTCTTATTCCTAAAAAGGCAAAAGTGATAAAATTAATTACTTCTTTCACAATGCTGATGCCTTAAAAATGCAACTTCTTAAAAAACTGTGGGTTTTTTTGCAGATGTCCTAGTATATAACCATTCCCTTCATCATTTCTACAAACACAACTGATAAACTTTCCCTTCCAGCTTGACTTTAACCATTATTTTTGTTATTGGGTTCAAATGAGCATAAACTGGACTGGCATGAGAATTGTACTCACCTATTCATGAACTTGTATCTGCGATGCAGGTAATAGATTTTTCTCCTGGAAGAACAGCAAAAATGAAGCCAGTCGAGAAGAAAACCCATCGTCAGTTACAGTATGAACTAGCAAGGAAGGAAAGGAGATTGAAGACAGAAGCCTGTAAGAGGTGGAGGAAGATACTAAAAGAGAGATTAACAGAACTGTCACAGGAAGCTGCACAGACACTGGTGGCATTTGAATTGCCAGAAGGTCATAATTTTCCCATTGTCTCCTCCTTCTCTGCTATTTGTCATGTGTGAAAGATGGGGATCCAAAGACATTTCTATATCAGAGTTCATAAACTGTTGCAGGAATTCTATAGGACTGACACAAATTTGGATAAATTATATGTGTACTAGTGAGTTATTAAAGCTGCATTTGGTGAAACACAAGGAGAAATCACTTAGAAAAGCCAGGAAAGCTGTACCTTATGCTGCAATTTGCTGTAACACATGCAGTATCAAGCAGGGTCGGTGATTGCTGTTGGGATAACATCCCTTGAAACAGCATATAGGCTACACAAGCAAGTGCACATGTGTTCAGCATCCCGCCAAGTATGCAACCACTCCCTCTGTCCCTCATATAGGCTGGTTTCTGTTGTCAGTGCAATAAGCCGTGTGTGAGAGCAAATGATGAGCAAGTGAGCAGACGAGGGGACATGAGCAGACGCATGCTGAACCCACTCTCAGCCTGCCTCCTGACCAGCCCTGCAGTGTAGAGCAGCCCTTAACCATCATGGGTAGATCCAGAACAGGGAGTCCACCTCCTGTGCCACTCTCCTGCTGGCAGCTCTTGTTCTTCTCATAGATGCCTATCATACCACAGCTGTCAGGATTTGATACACTGCCTTCAGCACAGAGATCGCATCTTCATGAGAGTTAAGAAAATCTGAGGGCTCTTGAGTGTGGATTTCGGACTCCTACTCTTTACTGGAAGATTTGGGTGCCTGACCAAACTCTGATTTCCTCCTCCAGAGGTTGACTTTGTCATCTACTGAAGGTCATTGCTAAATCAAGGTGGTTTCTGTGTATTCAGAGAGGTTCCATTGTGTAATGCAGAACTGTATCACTTCTGGAAAATAAAGGCTTACACCACATATGTTCTAAATGTAGATGTAGAATGCTGTTAGTGCCTTGGAAGCAAGATCTCTAAAATAAGGCAGCACAAATGATTTATAATGATAAAATTTGGTTAGTGTTCCAGGTTAATTTTCAGAACTCTTGGATATTTTTGTTATCAGAGTCCGCATCATGCTGGTGAAGTAAAATTTTTTGAGTGATTTCATGTTGGCCAGCCTTCTTTGGATAGTGTTATTTATCATGCTCTGCTCAATATGAGCAGAGAAATGTCAAAGATAAGTGTTTCTGAAGATGCCATCTACTTCTTGATTTTGCTTCCAATATCCAGAGGTATCCACCACTTTTTCACTCCTGCTTTGAAACAGTAAGGATTTCATTTAGAGGTGCATGGACCTTGCACAATTCCAGCCTGAAAAATCAGGAGCAATAAGCAATCAGCAGCTCTTAAAACAAGGGCTTAGACAAAGGCATCTGGAAACACATCATATAGACTTGTGGACATTCTGTAAAATTTTTTTGAAATGGTAAACTGTACTGTTGTTTTTAAGATAGGATTGAAGAACCTGCCCAGCAGTCACTAGTTAGTTACCACGATTTCCTCTTAATAATGCTGTAGTGATTTTCTCTCTATGGATGTGGAAAGAATGAATGAATTATCCTGAAGTAGCTCAAGAAAAACTCAGTATTTTCGTAATCTGACACCTACTTAGCTACCTGCTGAGTGATCAGGAAGAACAAGCTGCTCCATGATTAAATTCAGAGTTCCTGGTGTATTTCTGAATCATGAGACCTCACTTTATTGCTAGAGCAGGTCCATCTCAAGGAATGCCATGGAAGTCAAAGAAGGCACACTTTTGGCCTAATCCATTGTTTCTATGGCTAGAACACTTTTAAAAAAGAATATTACTATCCTGCAATGACTTGTGATTGCTTTTAGAATTTTCTCTTTAGTAATAAAAGCATAAAGAAGAACAGTTGAAGATTTGCTGTGAAAATTAAAACAAAATAAATAGAAAATAAGCCTGCAATTTTGTCCTTCATACATATCCATTTTTCCTTATGAGTTCTCTACTGCTACTGGGTGTCTCATACCATTTTTCATACTTAGGTAAGAAAAAACAGAAGGAATCCTACAAAGGCACCAGCTCACTAGTTGCATATTCTGGGTGTGATTCTTTTCTTGTTCAGGAGTAATTACATAAAAATCAATGGAGCTTTATATTGCAAACCCTGCTAAGTGAAAGAAGAATCAAGGCCTCTCAGTTAATGGGTTGTGGTCATTTCCAGTGGAAGTCTTTATGCTACTTTAAAAGTTCTGATAACCAGCAGAGTAAAAGCAATATTTGATATAGAAAATTTCATAGCCCAACATGCAAATAATATTTAATCAATTATGAAAATAATTTGAACTTCAATGTGGAATTAATCTGGTTATCAGCAGCATTTAATAAAAGTTCTCTATTTTCTCCACAAAAAAAAAGCATTTATAGCTTAAACTGTTTGCCTATTAGATGAGATACTTATTTATACTTATTTATGGGATACTAATTACATACTATACAAGCAGTTTACAGGTGCATACCAGGTACATCAAACAGACATGCACATTCTGTGCTGCTTTATGTACCTGGATCTTCTTGACCTCCCATTGATTTCAATAAAATGTCCATTTAAAAAACAGCAGCGCACAAGTATGCAGGGGGCTCCAGCATTGAAGGGGTTAAAGGGTCTAAGGACAGAATACCCCATGAAAACAGCTGCACTGCTACAGCCTATCTTAAACTAGTATTGTACTGAAATTGTAGGCTTTAACAAGAAACAGCAATGCATGTGATATCTAAGGAACTCCATTTATATTTTCAAAAGGTGTGCGGTCTCTTATAGAAGAGCTTTTCTATAGGCATTTTGGTGTTATTATCACATTAACTTTACAGTATAGTGTGGCTTTGGAGGTTGAGACAAAACACAGCTACACCTACCTGAAAGGCATTCTTACATTCATTAGTTCAGCATATTTGCCCAGGACCTCCCAAGGGGCATGCAGTTTCACAAAGATGATGTCACTGTTTGTTAGGGATGACTGCAAAATAAAAACAAAACAGCCACCAGAGCTTACTTTTTCAAGTAAAAAGAAAGAAATCAGTCAGTAGTCAATGTGATGTGTCACCCTTCCCGATTCCCAATTCCTTATTTTTTTTGAAATGTTGTGTCAGTATTTTGTCAATTTATTTTTCTTCTGCTGTCCTGAAAGCCATGCTGTGAAGGGAGAAGCACTCCCTTCTGGTGTGCATGTGTGCCTCCTTCACATAGAACAGAGGACATGGAGGGCAGACAGATGCATCTATGGGTTAGCTGAGTGTATATAGCATGAAGAGAACTTCGTGCAGGGCATGCACATCAGCATGGCTTCTACCTAACAGAAAGCTATCTGGCAAAGACGGCAGGATGTGCAGCAAAGAGGAGAAGAGGAGGAATTTAGCTCTGCACTCAGGAGGAAACAGAGTGTTCTACAAGAAAGCTACAGCAGGTTTGGCTGAAGCTGATGTGAGAACACAGAGAGCCACATGATAATACTGGAAGATAAAATGTTCAAATTCTAATGAATATTAATTAAACTTTCATGAAGGTACATACAATACAATTTTAGACAATCAAGTGGGTGGCATTCCAAGAAATAGGTAAAGGTGTACTTAGTATGAGAAAAGGAAAATATGATGATAGAAAACCAGGAAAGAAAATTATTAGCTTTGGGGATGATTTCTTAGTTTTTTAGATGTTGTCCTATATTCAATGTTTCTCACATAAATTCTTGGTTAACACAAGTATTAAATCTAGTATTGTTTATCTGGAAACTATTGTGACTATATGGGTGGGAGGCTGACATTTATACTTTTTACACTCTCCCTCCACTATCCTGATAGATACCGACATTATTGAATTTGCATGTCCATGTCCTTAGAGTAGCTAAAACCCTATTACTAGTTTGTGACATGATAGGAATGAAAACTCCAACATTTAAGAGACATATATATGATTTTCTTTAGCACATCAAAAAAACTTTAAAAAGAAACAAACAAAAACCCAAAACTAAATCAAAGGGAAAAAAACCCCACAAACCACCCACCCAACCCAAAATCCCAACTCAATCACTAAAGAGTTAACATTTTATAAACAAATATAGTATTGGACCATAATGGACACAGAGAAATATTTGTACTCAAAATATTACTGGGGTGCAAATATGGATTGAACATATAAAGGAATGAGTGACTTTCTGGTGCTAAAAGCTGCAGATAAAAAAAATCTTTCTTCTTTGCTGATGAATTTCTGAAAAATATTTCAATAAAAAATGATACAACAGCAACAAAATGCCCCCGAGAGACTTGCTTCAGAAGCAATGAATTCACTTGCACTCTTTCCTTGACTTTTATGGATTCTAAATCTGGCTTTAATTATGTTTTTCTTTATAGGTACATTTCACAAATTAGCTTTTATTTTCCCATGAGAATTTAGCAAGGAGATACCACAAAACCAAAACTAAATTCTGCTACTCTAAAAATCTCCTGCAAACTGCTCTCTCAAAGGTGAGGTTAAGTCAGCAGTGGATTGGCAATTTTGTCGTAAATAGCGTGGATTAAAAAACAAAACAGAACAAAATCCACCAAAACTCAAAAGAACCATGTAAGAAGCCCAACATACAGAAAGAAACTACAATACTGAGACACCAATAAAATCTGAGAAATGGAGGAAATTTATTAAAAACAGCTTCTAAACTTAGTGATGGCTGTTAAACAGGAAGTTTTTAGGTATTTTCCAGCATATTGTAGTTTAAGCCATATGTTGGGGGTTAGGTTTCTTTCTTTTTCACCGATAGAATTTTTTCCCAAGAGTTGCTTGGCAACTAATTGCTGGGTACTTATCAGTGCTCAGCTGAAACAAAAAAAGATGGACCCTGGCATTTGGCTACACCCTTTGTCTCTGGGAGTTTCTCTCGAGGGGGGGGAGAAAGACGGGGCTGGAGGGCAGCTTCACTTTTGGTGTGGTCTGCATCGGGAGAAGAGGGGGCTGCCGTTGCTGCGTGGGTTTCTCACTGGCACCACCGGGATTTGATCCTGAAGAGAGCTACTATCATCTGCTCGTGTGCCCAGGAAGATCCTGATTTCTCCTTTTGCTGCCCTGCTGGAGCTGTCTCAGCCCTGTCCCACTGCCTCGGCGCTGTTTTAAAGCTGCTCTGCACCACGGGCCCGCACTGCCCTCCCTGCCAAACACCCCTGCCCTCCAGTGACCACCGACGGAGCTCCGAACTTCATCCGATCCACCAGCCCGGGATACCCCGCCGTTCCAGCTTGGTACCTTTTTTTTGGAGTCCCCAGAGACCAGACTGCCCCGGGTTTTGTGAAACCAAGCTCCGTCAAGGTCCCTGGTTCTGTTTTTGCTATTAATTGCTGTAGTTGTTGTTGTTTGTTTGCCTTGTTATACCTATTAGTAAAGAACTGTTATTCCTATCCCCATATCTCTGCCTGAGAGCTGTTTTAATTTTTTTTCTAAATTATAATAATTTGAGGGCAGGGAATTTGAATTATCCATCCCAAGAGAGGCCCTGCCTCTCTTTAGCAGATACCTGTCTTCTTTCAAAACCAAGACAGATTTTGGTGCCCAAACGTGAGGCTTGAGGGCATTGAGAGAAAAAAGGGAATAACAGTTCTTAAGTGACCTGATTTCTTGTTCATTCTTGTTCACTGGATATAGAAACCTTGTTAGGTAATGCCATGTGGTCTAACTTACCCTGGTTCAGGTGGCATGTGGTTGTGGCTTTATTTTGCCCATTTGCAGGCCCTTATCTAAACATGGGCCCTATAACAAAAGCTACTGTGGCTGTTATCCAGTTTGTTTTATGGGCTGAAAAGGTGAAGAATTCACTGATTTTTAACTTGCTCTGGACAGCAAGCACGTGGATACGTGGCTATCACACACTAAGTGGGTGTATTTGGGGTTACTTTAAGAATGGTACTTTCTGTGAGGAAATGACAGTGAGGGAAGTTTTCCAGACCTTTAGCCAGTTCCTTATGCCTACTCCACCAGTTTTTGAAGAGTTCAAATTTCCTCTAGAAACTAACCAAATGTTGCTGATGATCCTAGCTTATTTAGCTTTCAAAGATAAGGTGAGGTCAATTTGGAGCATGGCACAGACTAGGGATATTGCTGTAGGGCCTGATACTGTCCCAGAGGCTAGAGATACTGCTGTGGGGCCTGGTACTGCCCCAGAGGCTGGGAATGCTGCCATAGAGCCTGGGGCCAATGCCCCAGAGACTGGGGATGCTGGCCCACTGCCTGACCCTGCCCCGCAGCCCACCCCAGAAATGAACCACCCCGATTGGGTGGGGGTTCTAGTGAAAGAGATACGTGAGATGGGCCAGGTGCTGAAAGAATACACTTCCCCAGCTGGTGAGAAGCCCTCCCCTTGCCCTGAAAAGGGAGAATCCGATGGTGCAGCAGTGGAACCCACGGAGGTTACAACCGTCCAGGTTCCAGCTGAACCACAGGACCAGTCACAACCAGCTGCAGTTGCCCCTGTGGAAACAAAGAAGTATAAGATGAAATCAGAGCACCCAGGTAATAAGGATAAGAAAGGAGGGCCCTCACAGCCCACAGGGGAACCAGAGGTTGAGATTATCACCGAGTCCCTGACTTATGAAAGCCTACGTAATCTGCAAAAAGATATTGCACGACGGGGACGTGAGGCTTATACAACTTGGTTACTTCGGGTTTGGGACCTTATAGGTACAGGCGTGCAACTGGATGGTGGTGAGGCAAGGAATTTGGGACCCTTGACCCAGGACTCAGGGGTGAATCAAGTATTTGTAAGGGAGCAAGGGCCCCTTCCCCTCTGGGTGCGACTTCTAATGAGTGTAAGGGAGAGGTTTGTCCACAGAGACAGAATGCAGGAGCACCATCATAGAAGTCATTGGAAAACCCTTGAAGAAGGGATCCAACAGCTGAGGGAAGTGGCAATATTAGAGGTACTCTTTGGGAGGGGTGGACAGCATGACAATGACCCTGACAAGGTCAGGTGCACAGGGCAGATGTTGTGGAACCTGGCAAGTAAAGGGCCATCTCAATACACCACCTTCATTGCAATGATCAATCCTGATAGCAACCGAGAGACAGTGGGTTCTGTCACCAACAGGCTCAGAAATTATGAGAGCATGATCAGTGGCCCAATGCAGGCTCAGGTCTCTGCTGTGATTAAGGAACTCAGAGAGGAACAGTTCCCATGTGGCACCAGTGCGAGTCACAGGCCCCAGAGCCAGAGCCCAACGCCCTCCAGCTAGAGAGAGAGGGTACACCCCAAGGGCTGACCTGTGGTTTTTTCTTGCGTGACCATGGGGAAGACATGGGAAGGTGGGATGGAAAACCCACTTCTGCCCTGGCAGCACGGGTGCGTGAGCTCAAGGAGAGAAACACTAACCGAGGGGGTCCCGCTAAAATGAAAGTAGCCTCAACCGCCCACGACCGAGCCACCAGGTATTATAGAAGTGAAGATGATATGTCAGATCCCCTTGAAGGAACCTCTACGATGTATACCCAGGAAGGGAATAATAGCCAGTGCTAGAGGGGCCCTGCCTCTAGCCAGGAAGAGGCACGGGAAAACCGAGTCTTTTGGACTGTGTGGATTCGATGGCCTGGCACATCAGAGCCACAGAAATATGAAGCTTTGGTAGATACTGGTGCTCAGTGTACCCTGATGCCATCAAGACATGTGGGGGCAGAACCTATTTCCACTGCTGGAGTGACAGGGGGATCACAGCAACTGACTCTGGTGGAAGCCTGACCAGGAAGGAGTGGCAGAAACATATGATTGCAACCGGCCCAAAGGCCTCATGTATCCTGGGCATTGACTTCCTCAGGAATGGGTATTACAAAGACCCTAAGGGACTCAGATGGGCTTTTGGAATAGCTGCTGTGGAGGCAGAGGGCGTCAAGAAATTGAACACCTTGCCTGGACTGTCAGAGAACCCATCTGCAGTAGGACACCTGAAGGTAGAAGAACAACGAGTGCCAGTTGCCACCTCGACGGTGCACCGCCGGCAGTATCGGACCAATCGAGATGCCGTGATCCCCATCCACAAGATGATCCGGGAGCTGGCGAGCCAAGGGGTGGTCAGCAAAACCCACTCACCCTTCAACAGCCCCATCTGGCCTGTGCGCAAGTCTGATGGAGAATGGAGACTGACTGTGGACTATCATGCATTGAATGAAGTGACACCACCACTGAGCGCTGCTGTGCCAGACATGTTGGAACTCCAGTACGAGCTGGAGTCCAAGGCAGCGAGGTGGTACGCCACTATTGACATTGCTAATGCATTTTTCTCCATTCCTCTAGCTGCAGAGTGCAGGCCTCAGTTTGCGTTCACATAGAGGGGCATGCAGTACACCTGGAACCGACTGCCCCAGGGGTGGAAGCACAGTCCCACCATCTGCCATGGACTGATCCAGGCTGCGCTGGAAAAGGGAGAGGCTCCAGAACATCTGCAGTACATTGATGACATCATTGTGTGGGGGAACATGGCAATGGAAGTGTTTGAGAAAGGGGAGAAGATCATCCAGATTCTCCTGGAAGCCGGCTTTGCCATCAAGAAGAGCAAGGTCAAGGGACCTGCCCGAGAGATCCAGTTCTTAGGGATAAAGTGGCAAGATGGACGTCGCCAGATACCCACAGAGGTAATCAAGATCACCGCAATGTCTCCACCGACCAGCAAGAAGAAACACAAGCTTTTCTAGGTGCCATAGGCTTTTGGAGAATGCACATTCCTGAGTATAGTCAGATTGTGAGCCCTCTCTACCTGGTTACCCACAAGAAGAATGATTTCCACTGGGGCCCTAAACAGCAGCAAGCCTTTACCCAGATCAAGCAGGAGATCGCTCATGCGGTAGCCCTTGGCCCAGTGAGGACAGGATCAGAGGTAAAGAATGTGCTCTACTCAGCAGCTGGGAACAATGGCCTGTCCTGGAGCCTATGGCAGAAGGTGCCGGGTGAGACTCGAGGCCGACCACTGGGATTCTGGAGCCGAAGCTACAGAGGGTCTGAAGCCAACTATACTCCCACGGAGAAGGAAATCTTGGCCGCCTATGAAGGAGTTCAAGCCGCCTCGGAGGTGATTGGTACAGAGGCGCAACTCCTCCTGGCACCCCAACTGCCTGTGCTAGGGTGGATGTTTAAAGGAAAGGTTCCCTCTACCCACCATGCCACCGACACCACATGGAGCAAATGGATTGCCCTCATCACACACTGCGCCCGTATTGGAAACCCAAACCGCCCTGGGATTTTGGAAGTTATTACCAACTGGCCAGAAGGTGAAAGCTTTGGTCTCATGGACAAAGAGGAGCAGGAACAAGTGACACGGGCTGAAGAAGCACCACCATACAACCAACTGCCAGTGGAAGAGACACAGTACGCTCTTTTCACCGATGGTTCCTGTCGCATTGTAGGCATGAACTGGAAATGGAAGGCAGCTGTATGGAGCCCCACACGACAGGTTGCACAAGCCACTGAAGGAGAAGGTGGATCGAGTCAACTTGCTGAACTCAAAGCCATTCAGTTAGCCCTAGACATTGCTGAAAGAGAGAAGTGGCCAAAGCTCTACCTCTACACTGATTCGTGGATGGTGGCCAATGCTCTGTGGGGTTGGCTGGAAAGGTGGAAAAAGGCCAACTGGCAGCGTTGGGGAAAACCAATCTGGGCTGCTGATGAGTGGAAGGACATTGTCACTCGGGTAGAGAAGCTACCTGTGAAAGTCCGCCATGTAGATGCCCACGTCCCCAAGAGCAGAGCTAATGAGGAGCACCGAAACAACGAGCAAGTAGATCAGGCTGCCAAGATAGAGGTATCAAAGATAGACTTAGACTGGCAGCACAAGGGAGAGCTGTTCCTAGCTCGATGGGCCCATGATGCTTCAGGACATCAAGGCAGAGATGCCACCTATAAGTGGGCACGAGACCGAGGGGTGGATCTAACCATGGACAGTATTTCCCAGGTTATCCATGACTGTGAGACATGTGCTGCCATCAAACAGGCCAAGCGGGTGAAGCCCCTATGGTATGGGGGACGGTGGTCTAAATATAAGTATGGGAAAGCCTGGCAGATTGACTACATCACCCTTCCCCAGACCCGCCAAGGCAAGCGCTATGTGCTGACCATGGTAGAAGCCACCACTGGATGGCTGGAGACCTACCCTGTGCCTCACGCTACTGCCCGGAACACCATCCTGGGCCTTGAAAAACAAGTCCTGTGGAGACATGGCACCCCTGAGAGAATTGAGTCAGACAATGGGACCCATTTCAAGAAGAGCCTTGTAAACACCTGGGCTAGAGAACATGGCATCGAATGGATATATCACATCCCTTATCATGCACCAGCTGCCGGGAAAGTTGAACGATGCAATGGCCTGCTTAAAACCACCTTGAAAGCACTGGGTGGGGGGTCTTTCAAGAACTGGGAGATTAATTTAGCAAAGGCCACATGGTTAGTGAACACCAGAGGTTCCACCAACCGAGCAGGCCCTGCCCAGTCTGAGCCCCTGAGAACAATGGATGGGGATAAGGTTCCAGTGGTACACGAGAGGTATGCTGGGAAAAACTGTTTGGGTTTATCCTGCCTCCAGCAAAGACAATCCTGATAGAATTTTTTCCCAAGAGTTGCTTGGCAACTAATTGCTGGGTACTTATCAGTGCTCAGCTGAAACAAAAAAAGATGGACCCTGGCATTTGGCTACACCCTTTGTCTCTGGGAGTTTCTCTCGAGGGGGGGGAGAAAGACGGGGCTGGAGGGCAGCTTCACTTTTGGTGTGGTCTGCATCGGGAGAAGAGGGGGCTGCCGTTGCTGCGTGGGTTTCTCACTGGCACCACCGGGATTTGATCCTGAAGAGAGCTACTATCATCTGCTCGTGTGCCCAGGAAGATCCTGATTTCTCCTTTTGCTGCCCTGCTGGAGCTGTCTCAGCCCTGTCCCACTGCCTCGGCGCTGTTTTAAAGCTGCTCTGCACCACGGGCCCGCACTGCCCTCCCTGCCAAACACCCCTGCCCTCCAGTGACCACCGACGGAGCTCCGAACTTCATCCGATCCACCAGCCCGGGATACCCCGCCGTTCCAGCTTGGTACCTTTTTTTTGGAGTCCCCAGAGACCAGACTGCCCCGGGTTTTGTGAAACCAAGCTCCGTCAAGGTCCCTGGTTCTGTTTTTGCTATTAATTGCTGTAGTTGTTGTTGTTTGTTTGCCTTGTTATACCTATTAGTAAAGAACTGTTATTCCTATCCCCATATCTCTGCCTGAGAGCTGTTTTAATTTTTTTTCTAAATTATAATAATTTGAGGGCAGGGAATTTGAATTATCCATCCCAAGAGAGGCCCTGCCTCTCTTTAGCAGATACCTGTCTTCTTTCAAAACCAAGACACCATACTAGATATGGGAGCCCTCTTGTGAAGATGCTGTTTCACAAGTGAACACTATCTAGATCTGGTATCTTATATGTTACATGTTTTCATGTAGAAACACAAAAAACTTCCAAATTGTTATCACAATACAGATGTTTAAAGAATGTTTTTTTTAATGTATCTTGCAATGTTGGCACATCAAAATGTTTTCGAAATAACAACCAGCTTTGCCAACAGAAGATCTAACCATCGGAAAATCTAATCAAAATACACTTGGCAGGTTCAGTTATATTCAGAAAAAAAGAAATAATAATGCTAAATTATTAATATAAAAATCCATTTGTCTTGGGTTTGCTCATTTTAAGTGTTCTTAAAGGAAAGCACTAAGCAAGGCTGAGAAAAGCAAGGCTGAAAAAACAAGACTGGAAAGAGAATAACAAACCCCGATGCAGGACGAATTGAGTGAGATGTCACACTTCCCTAATCTAAGGAGTAAATAGCTAGCCAAAATATCTGGAAAAAGATAGCATGAACACCATCTTCATTACAAAAATACTTTAGTGAATGGAATCTCCTAAACTCTCTTGGTTAGATTAGTATTTAGACTCAGTATCCTTCATCTTACAAATGTTTCAACTGAGAATAGAGGAACATTCTTCTGTTGTAATTGACTTCCAAGGGTTGGCTCATTAAATGATTTCCAGAAGTAAACTCAATTTCACATTATGGGAATATGCAAACAAAAATCAGTGTAACATTACTCCTCTTGTAAACTTAAATTAAGACAACTATTGACATGAGCAATCTGCTATAAAGTGGTGGCCAGATGATGAAGAAAGTAAAACAGAGGAATTAAGGGAGCAGACCAAAGAGATAAAACACTTAGCAAACACAGAAGTGGAATAAATGTTTGGATTTGACCTGTAGCACCAGTGGCTATAGTTATCATAATGCAATAATTTTCAGGCCAGCAATGTTCAAATAAGTTGCTTGCTTTGAACTGATTTATTGAGGAGGAATATCTATAAAAAACCTGATTTTCTTCTGGTCACTAACAAACATTCTTGGTGACCTTCAGAGCAGTGTAGAGCCAGAGTGACAAGAGACTTACCAGAATCAGACACCTGTAGACTCATCTGGGATGGAAGGGACCTCCAGGGTTCATCTGGACTAAACCTCTGGCTAAAGCAGGGTTAAATTAGATGAGCCTGTTCAGACAGGAACTTGTCCCGTTGAGTATCTGAATATCTCAGATGTCCCACTGAATATCTCTATAGGCAGAGATTTCACAGCCTTTGGGCAACCCACTGACTGAAACTGACTAGAGAAAAGAATATTTTTTGTGGAAATTTCTCCATAGAGAAAAGTTGGCTTAAAACTATCATTTTCTAGACATGTTTCCCTTAAAAAACAAACCCTTATTTATTACAAAAACTGTATTTAATTGTTATTCTCATTGAGAAGTGGTAGCAAGGTATATTTAATTTAATTGACTTGATCTTCAAAATAGGTTTGTATGGTAAAATTCAGATCACCAGAGTTTGGGTTATATATAGTCAATATACATTTTGGCTTCTCTAACATCAGTAGTACCATATCATTGCTGCCAGTCCTAGAATACAGGCAGTACTATAGGTTCACATATTATAGACTTGCCCTTCTGGCAAGGCTACCTTTCTATTTTACCATTAAGTTTATAAAGATATTGCTATTTCCCAAAGAAATCCAATCAACTGCAAACACATTTAAAAACAAAGCCACATTTTCTTCTCCAGTACCACTATGTAAGGAGTGAAAGAGACTAAAGCATGGGCCATTTATATAACTCCAAAAGTAGAAACACCTGCTATGGTGAGTTACATTTATCAACTAAGTTTAGGAAAGTTTTTAAAGGTCAGGTTGTCATTCTCCTTCTAAAGCGGTCACAGAGTGTTGCTAACTGCTGGTTAAATCCTGGCTACTAATTCCCATGTATTCCTGCAAGCATTTTAACATCTTTTGATGGCAGGATATAAATGTATATATATATTCACTATTGACTTGACTCTGCTCATTCTGAATTTGTCATTGCTAGTCTCAATAGAAGCAGAGTTACGCTGACATGGAATGTCTCTTGAAAGGCCC
The DNA here is from genome assembly GCA_910950805.1 of Acrocephalus scirpaceus scirpaceus. Taxonomy (NCBI): domain Eukaryota; kingdom Metazoa; phylum Chordata; class Aves; order Passeriformes; family Sylviidae; genus Acrocephalus; species Acrocephalus scirpaceus. The sequence continues at coordinate 47,470,757 of OU383777.1, read as the reverse complement.
ATGTTTTGCTGTATTAGCAGGCTGCCTTCCAGGATAAAGGCTAAAGATTAGTATCTTTTGTCAAATATCCTCTTGAACATTCTCCTCCTCTTACTAATTTTGGTTCATTATCAATAATATTGTCAAGTCATTTAAAGACAAAAGTAGCTGTAGGTATTCACCTAAATATAAGCCTTTCTTGAGTCTAAAAGTTAAGAAAGTTGAGAAAACCTCTTCACAGCATATAACCTTGAAGTTCCAATTGAATGGTGCCATTTTTTATTTGCCTTGAGGCTACTCGGCAGGTTTTCATTCATGTATGCAAAACAGTAAGGAAAAAAAAGTCAGGATTTACCATCAAGGTAAATCATTTAAGAGAAAATTTAAGAGAAAACCCTGTCATCATTTAAGAGAAAATTTCTCAAGGCTGAGTCTCTCTTCACCTTTAAAAGCCTTCCTCATAAAAGTAAATTAAGTAAGATTTTGAAACAGATTCAACAACCAGAATTAATATCACCTACTTTAGGAAGATCCTACAAGGCAAGTTAAAAAGCCAGAACAGAAACAGTTCTTCATGTTTTGGCAAATCTAGCTAATTTCTGGTGAGATCATAATGCAGGGAAAAACAGAAAAGGAGACAAAATCAACATACTCCCTCTAGTAACAATTCTCTCTGTAATCTAGCTGTGTATGATGTCTGAGTGTAGAGTAGTAAATAGTAACTACTACATGTTCCAGTTTTTGAGAGTTGCTTAACAGCACAGATTGGTTTGCCATGTGGAGTGAATCAAGGGGAAAAAAAAACCCAGCAAATTTTAGTTGATTAAACTGTTCTTCCTCTGCAAAACCAAAGTAAATGTAAATTCATGTGGGTAATTCCATGGAGCTGGAAAAACAGAAGGTATATTCTGCCAACAGTTTTCCCGTGCATACATTACCATTGGGCAATTATTTAGATACTGCCCATATATGTCCGGTTTCAGGGAAAATATTGCATACTCACAAACATTAGCCTCCACATTCATGCTTCTGAGGAACCTAATGAATAACAGTGCCAGTATCTTTCCCAAACGTACTTTCAATCAAAGCACTGGTTTAGTGAAAAAGAGGAATGTATTTTTCTTATTTTAATTAGGATATTAAGAAGCCTTTGACTTGCAAGAAACTGTAAGGCAAAAGCAGTAAAGATGAAAATAAGAATAGAAAATATAGCCCTACGTAAAAACCAGGAAGCCATTCATAAAAGCAATTTTGACCTGAGAACACTGACATGAGAAACGTAGAACAACTTGATGTAAGAAGACAGAGGGACATGATTACAATTTGGAATTATTTTTATGTGAAATCTCATGACAAAATGTGATGATGAAGTAAAGCTTTTTTTTTTTTTACTTTGCAAAGTACTTGTAGAGGGTCTGCTCCAGTGGAGTTGGTAATGCAGGCAGTTGGCTGCTTCCTGCCAGCATTCAGGCAATGTGTCATCTAATCCAGCTTAGAGCAGGTGTCATTGTTACAGTGCTTAATTTCTGGCAGCATTTGACAGGATCTCAGTTCTGGAACAGAACATGGGGAAATGCTTGCAATGTCCTTCTATGTAGACAGAAATACATGAGTGGGAGGACAGCTTCAAGAACAGGGTAGGTTACTTCAATAGAAGTAAAATGCAAATACTATCTCACTGCTCAAATTTACTGTGCAATGATGAGCTCACAATCTGCAGCAGAGAAATACAAATTCCTTTAAGATAAGAAATGACATCAGAAGGAAGTCTTTAATTCCAACAAATGTCATCTAAATCTGCAGAATGGATCTTACAGTAAGGTAACTTAGATGTAATAAATCAACCATGGAAACAATATCCTCTGACTTGGACTGCACTTCTGAGAGAAAAGAATTAGAAATACCTGCAGCATGACCATCTTAATGGAAAAGGTTGATATGACTGTGAGATAATGATAACACATTTCTTGATAAATACATCAGCAAATACTGAATGAATACAGGTTAGACCCATCTGGGTAAGATCTCTGTGACAAAATAGCTAATAATATGGATTTTATCTGACAAATATCTTTTCATTCCTCTGGACCGGAAAATTACTATAAACTTCTGAAATCATTATTTGCAGATTTAAAAATGCAGATAGCTAAAATCTCTGGGCAGAATATACATTTTTACTTATGAAAACAGTATTTGACATTGACTCTTTACATGAAAGGTAAGTTATGGGCTCAAATTTTAGATTAGAAAAGTTAATACTTTATACAGTGATAGTTGACATCATCATATCTTTTGACTGTTCTGTGGGCTGAAGAAAGGCCTCTTAAGTACATTATTTTATTTTTGACATTACAGGCTATTAAAAATACATCACACAATTGAACTACATTTTATAAGGCAGTTTCCTTTGTGATTTTTCCCAAGTGTAAAATATAAAGCCAATATTTTTCCCATATGCATTTATTTCTCATTAATAATTTTTTGAAGTAAAAAATACTTACATTTAATGAATTGTCCATTAAATATTCATGTTTGCTTTTAGAGGCTTATTGGAAAAACATTGTTTTGGTAAAGAAAAAGGCAATTTATTTTTTGTTCAGCAGTTAATTTCACAAACATGATAATTAATCAAACACAAAAAATATGCAGGCAGGCTTATGACAGCTTTTTCTTGCAAATAACTGAGAGAAAGCTGAATAAGTGTCATGGGTTTCAGTTGCTGACCCAATGCCAGTGCACCCATGAGTATATAATTCTTTAAAATAATGCTGTGAGTGGGACCGGGAATAGAGCAGAGCAGGCTCTAACTTAGAAATAGAAAGAAAAACTTTATTAACTTACACTATATAGGAAAAAAAGGAAAAAGAAAAGACAAAATCTAGAGTGAAAAGAACCTTCTAAACCACTCCTCCTCCCCCTACCATAATTCCTACTAAAACTTTCTGAGACAAAACCTGGAACTCTCAGCTAAATTATTAAGGGTAGAGGAGTCTTCCTTGTGCCCCACAGAAACTCCCACAAGAAACACAGTCTCTTATGGCTTACACTCTTCACAAAGGCCCACCCCACACAGAGGAAATGTGCTATTGAGAAGCCCTCCTTCCATGGATGGTGCTCTCACCACCACCCATGGACCAGAAACTCCTTGTAGGGTTCTCTTTTTAAAGGTGCCTCTGGGACACAAGTCCCCCCCATTTCTCCCTCGGGGCAAAGGGTTTTAAGAACAGAGGCCTTCTCTGAGGGCACCACCACACCCTCTTAATCCTCCTCTGTTCACTCACTCCTGCACTGGCATCTATTCTACACAGTGCTCACTTTGTATCCCCCTAAACACAGTTTCCATAAATTACAGGAGCATTAGTTCAGTCTCTATGGCCACTATAAGGAAAGTCTGGCCAAAAGCCACTCCATCATCTCTTCTTCTTATCTTCTGCTGGCATCACGAGTCCCAGGCCGTCTCTCCCATCACTTACAGAAGCCGCAGCCAATGAACAGTTCTTGATCTCAGATTTAAAGCGGCGCTGGTCGAATTCTCTGGGGAGGGAGCGGCTCGGCACCCAGGACATCCCAGTGATAAATCTTCCACCCCTCCATTCTCAGTAGGCTGGGCGAGCTACACAGTTCTATTCTCTTTTTTCTCTGGTCTGAGGGAGGGGCTCAGCCAAGGCCAAAGCTCACAAGCAGCTGTGCTGGCCCAGATCCAACAGCAGCGGAGCTCACAGACAGCTGTGCTGGCAAGCTGGCAAAAACTGCTGTCCAGGCTTACCCCAGCCCAGGCCGCATGGCAGGCCATGGCCTTGGCCAGGGGAGGCCTCCCCTCCCTGCCCACAGCCAGGAGGAGGAGGGGAGCCTGAGGAGCTTGTTCACTCTCTGAAGGCTGGAAGGTGAAGAGGACCACCCCTCCCACTTTCCATCCTAAAAATGTGTGTTCACAGAGATGAAATGACCTTTCACTGGTTCAACAGGGTGCTAATCTCTGAGCCAGCACTCTCTCACTTCCTAGGGAGGATCAAACTACGACAATAAGCTGCTTATTGCATCACAAAATAATATAGGCCATCTAGTCAAATCTCCTGCTCTAAGCAGGGACAACTAGAGTGGTTTGTGGGGTCTTGAATATCTCTGTGGCTGGAGACCTTACAACCTCTCTGGGCACCAGAGTGTCTCTGGACAGAAAGGTCACAGCTGAACATGGATGCAGAAGTGTTGGCAGCAGCCCAGGTTCTGAGCACCTGCCCATTCTCCAGCAGTGTGAAGCTCTTTGGTTGTCTATCTCCCTCTTCAGCCTTGTTTCTCAGCTCATACAATCAAGAAAGACAAGAAATACCTATATGACAATCAATCTGGACTCCAAAGTCTTTTCAGTACCCACACTTTCCAGGATGCAGTGAACTGCCCTGCAGCTCTTTGTACACCTCTGTATTTGATGGTGCAACTCAAAATTCTTTCTAAAGGGAGACCTGCATGAGCTTGACAGAAGCACAGCTGAGGAAGAGACTATTCTTAAGGTCACTGTCAGTTCAGTTCAGTTCAGTTCAATCCACATAACACAAGCCTCAAGTTCTTCAAGCCAGCTGCACATCCACCATATGAGTAATTACAGGCAGAAGTGCTAGCCCATGCTGTAGCAGAAGCAGTGGGGTAATGCATATGCTCTTTTTAGCACAGCTTATTATCTAGGGTGCTGTCCCATGCTGGCATGACTAGAATAACTACCTAGACTGGCAACACCTGGGTGGATTTCTGCACTATTCCTGGCTGTGCAGGACATACATGTGCCTCTGCTCTGCAGGAAAGTCACAGAAGTGCACTCAGACTACTCCTTCTCAGACTTAATGCAGCTTCTCATTTTCCAGGGAAGAAAAAGCACCAAAGAAAAAACAAGATCCAGTTAAATGAAGGGGAAAGATGCATGTGAAGAATGTGAATCACTCACAACTCTACCAGTTACAGTTACCCATAAACTATGCTAGTCTGGGGGACTCAACTTACTAGAATTGCAAAGACGTTGAGGAGACACCTAATATTTCATTTCACATTGTTCAAATCATTGCTGCAAAACTTTCCTGCCTTCCTCATTTAAAGGCAGAGATATGAGCAAGCCATTTTCCCTTTCTTCTTCCCCTTTATACAGAATGTTATACAGTTGTTATACTTCTTTAATAAGATGGACAAATTTCTGAGCAACTGCATTCTATAGTCTTACTGAGGTGCTCAAGAGATCTGATACACTAAAAGGATGCAAACAAAATTTTACAAGGAAAGTTGTCTTGTAAATGTGCCAAAGCATATGGTAGAGCAGCCATCTCTTCAGATATACCACCATTACTACACAAAAGGGAAGTTCTTTCCAAAGCAAAATGTGATGGCAAGAACAGGTTTGATTACCACTATTCAATTCACAATTCATATTAAAATAATTAGATAGACTGACCTTCTTTTAAATCCCAAACCATGCTCAGACTGTATAAGACTTCCCATAAAAAATTAAATACAAAACCCCAAGAAATTGTCCTAGGTTACAATGTAAAATTGTGCCCAAGGTCTGTATTCTATCCCCATGAGCCGTTGGAGCCAGGGTGGGGCAGTGTTTTCCTTATCTTCTGTTAACGAACCTAACAATGCCTTGCCACATGACTCATAGATAATTTCCTCCGGGAGTTATCTCTGTTTAATGGGCCATCAAGGACCCACTGCATGACTCATAGAATGAGATCATCCCATTGTGAGATGCTCCGCCCAGGGGGAGGAGCCAATCATTCCCACCTGGATAAATCCAGGGTTTGGGACAGCACAGGTAGCTTTTATCCACTGGACTCCCAGAGGAGACAAGAGCTACCAGACGTTTCTACAGGAATCACTGCTTTGACAAGACCATCTCATCTAGACTGCCACTATCACCCTAACAGGGTGTCAGGTATTCTGACTCTGTCAGTGTTTTTTTGTACTATTACTTTTATTTTACTTTCTTTTATTTCTTTTCTTTTCCTCTTATTAAATTGTGTTTCTGACTTGGAGTCTTTCACTGGTTTTGCTTTCAAACCAGCAGAGAAATAAAGGCAAATCCATCTTAATGTGTTGTCATCAGTAAACCACAATTTCATATTGATCATAAAAAGAAATCTCACAGTGTGGTGCAGAGTGGAAATTTCTAATAATTGATGGTGTACATGATTTTTCACCTGTCTACTCAGCTAAGCTCAAAGTAATTTGACCTCTGTATGTAACTAGATCATCTGATGTTAAAAATCCACACATCAGAAACAGAAGAAAACCCCCACTTTCTTAAGCAAAGATAAAGTAATTTAGAATCTAACTGGAGACAAGGTGAAATTGAAATACATAATGTCTCTAAGAAGGCAAAACTCTGGATCCTTTGTGCATCTGTGTACAAATCCCTTCATTTGTTAGACATGCTTCAAATGAAATAAGGTCGAGGTATGACAAGTGCAAACTATGAATTTGCTTCAGACTGTTCTAATTTATTGTGATAAAGCAATGCCTATACATGGCACAATGAATTGTGAAGGCAGACACCTAAACATGAGCTCTGCTATTGATCAATTATTGCTGTTCCCAGTGTGCCTACTGACATAAGATGCTGGATGAAAATACCTCCTGTATGACACAGAAGTCCCGAGCAGCACCAGATGGAGCTCAGTATCTTAATGGTTCAGATAAATGTGATAGAGCACAGAAATGATTTTCCTTCCTAGTTTAGAGCTCTTACATGCAGATTTAATGAGAGGAGTTGCAGAAAACAAATAAGTCCTCTTTTTCTCTAAAGATAACATCACTGTCACGAGATAACATTAGTTTTAATCTGACTGCATAAGTTGCAAAGTGGTGGTACTAATCCTGAAATTGTTTGTAGAAAAATTTTAGGTTTTGATATCCCTATGATGTTGTGAAATGAAGGCCACGCACACACTGGCAAGGAATACCCCCTTCCAAATTCTCTTGTACCATGGAAACTGCTGTAATAAGGATTCTTTGCTTAACAGACAATACAGTCCTTTTCTAGAGATAAAAAATATTATTGTCTTTAAGAAGTTCTCAGCTAACAAAAGGAAGCTTGTTCAGCTTAGGAAAGTATAAAGGTCTTTTTTATCTATTGACAGATAAATATTTCTAGATTTTTTTATTATTTTGCCCATTTTTTATAAAGGCTGTGCCTCTCAGAGCTGCAGCATTCACAGTCCGAAAGTGAAACAGAAGTTACAAAAGAGATTTTAGCTCTGTGGTACTATTCAGATCCTTTTATTCAGTGCAAAATTTTGGGGTAGAATTGAAATTCTCATCTATTGTACCTCTAGAACAAATTTGCTTACCGCAATATGTTTCATTCTCTTCTACAGGAGGTAAAGAAATGTAACATGGAAATAAAATTATGATCTCACTTATCTTAATAATCCCAGTTTTTCAAGCTATTTATAGATGCACTGTTATAGATATTTTCTTCTATTACAAAGATTTCCTGACAGGAAAATTATAATTCCACTAGATAATTTTTGACATAAAGCAATATGGCTCATACACCAATGGGTCTATAGATAATAATCATTTTGTTGAAAGGAATTCTCTTAAAAACAGGGCATTTTTGGCTCAATGAATATTATAAAAGATATTTTAAAACTGGGAGAAATTCCATTAGTGTTACATCACTAGACAATGAGAAAAATTTTACAAATTGCAGAACACTATCTCAACAAACCACCTCATATGGTATTATAATTGCACACACACTGCAGGCTGTTGTTCCTGACAAATATTTACAATATAACATCCAGCATGTCCAAGAGGTATAGCGTAGAAATGTACTTTGCATCGTTTGATGCAACTTTACAGAATAAATATGATTACCTGTACTGTACAAACAAGTATAGACTGTCATGCATAACCTTTTTTGAATGTTAGAGCAGAGTGGTGAATTGGTTAGGGAAGAAATGGTACTAAAATTTTGTGGCACATATGTCTTCTAGTTCTTGATACTAGGGACTGAAAGCTTTGAACGGAATTGTTATCATTGAACAGTAGAACTGCTGGTGAATTTCTTTTCTAAAATAATATTATTGCCCTACTGTCCACAATTGCCATATTGCTCTTCAAAAAAGGAACGATCACAAAATTACAAAAACTAACTAATTTCTTCAGCGCAATACTTCAAAGCAATCCTCCTCTCCCTTTCTGTGTCTTACATGCACATATCCAGAAACAGAACTGACAAAATACTTCTAAGTGGTATATTTGTTTCCTCCTCCAGAATTCCATCTGCATCTTGCTTGTTTATCTCCTAATCAGTCAAAGTCACATTTCTCTTACCAGGCTCCTCTCACCACCACAGAGGGCAACTAGTCCTGCCCATCACTCCGGCTGTGTGTGATGAATGGAGGCAGCTCCAATGTCAGATCTCTGCCAACAGCAGCCTCTGGAGCACAACAAATTAGACATCTCTATTTTTTAAAACTTCAGTTTGAAAAAGTAACAGGATGTAATCTTAACTTCTGAACTAGAGGAACCTTGTATAAAATATAGTTATACTAAATTTCCCAAACTACCAAGGAAAAAAGAATGTGGGGACTGTTGCTTTGTCCAGATGGCATTTAAACACAAAATGGGAAAAAATTTGAAAGCTTTAAAATATTTTTTTCTGGCAGATTTTAAGTGAAGAGCTCATCTTACATAGATGCCATCTCCCCTTTAAAACATGAAAGGTTAACAGGAAAATATCAGAATACTAATAAGGAAAGAGCTCTGGGTAACAACTGAGCAATCATCACCACTGTCCATCGTTGCTGGAAAGTGCAGTGGCAGCAACACTGAGAAGAAAATAGAAAGTCTAATGTTGAGTATGTCGCCAAGTGCCTAAACTGAAGCACTTATCTAACATTTGAATATTTTTAATGTATAATGAAGAGCAAAGGAAAAGGAGGGAGGGGGAAACCATGCTCTGTGCTTAGGTAAATGGCTTCTCATGTTACACTCTAATGTCTGACAAACACCTTCTTGTAGCACAAAATATAGAGAGATGGCTGAGAGTGAAATGCAGAAAATATGAACACATGAAATATCACTGTTAGAATCAAGAAGATAAGCCAGCAATAGAAACCAGAGTAGGGAAAGATGCAGGAAGATTTAAAAAAGTAAAAATCAAATTAAGAGTATACAGGACTCAAATTCCCTAGTTGTTTATTTGTATAGCTATTCATCAGGGGATAAAGTACAGCCTGAGTAAGAATTAGATCTATTAATTAAAGAAAGAGCAGGACAATAAGAATGATAAAGAATTTTGGGAAAGTTGATCTAGGGGAAATAGATTGCTCAAAACACATATGGAATTCAAAACACCAAAGAAAATGCTAAGTAGAGATCACAGTAACATTTTAAAAATAAGTAACAAATAATTATGAATTGGAAGGGAATTAACTGCACTCCATTTTCCTTCTCAATCAGGCAAGAAATAACTGAATTAAATTGTAGCAAAGGAGGTTTAGGTCAGATCCTATCTAACACCAGACAAGAATTGCAAGGACTTGGCATGTGGGGCAGTAAGGAATATACGAGTGGCTGAGAGTGCTTAGCCTGGGATAAAAGGAAAAGCCTTATATTATGCTCTCATGGGGATATTACTGTAATAAACCCTGTCAAGAAGGCAGAAATGGTTCTTTACTTAAACTCTTTGTCAACATCCACACACACATATTTTGCTTTCACCATACTAAAATCAATAAAGAGCTATTTGATAAAAATCACAGAGGACTCAGGAAAAAGCGATATTAAAAGCATAAGTTTCCTTCTAACACATCTGATATCCTTCAGAGTTTCAAAAGTATCTGTGTGTTATCTGTGTACAGTGGAATATGTTATTATTTTACTTAAAATTGCTTTCTGAGATCTTCAGTTTTTATAGGCTTCAAGATTAAAATTTAGCTGTTAAGGGCATCAGAAACATATCTTCCCTTTGTTAGAGGCATACACTTAAAACGACTTGATATTCAGGAGGCTAGGAACTCAAGCATAACACAATGAAAGAGATCAGTGCTTTTGGATATGGTAATCGTTTGTCGACAGTGGTCTAGGGCTTCGATGTAGAGTTACAATGTCTGTCAGGTGTTTAGAGATCTGCATATGCATGGTTTAGAAAATACAAATTCTAAGTGTTCAAGAAAACCTGACACATATTCATGTTCCCATTTTAGTTTTTGGAGTTTTAGGAAGTGACTGTGATAATCTCTGAACACAGGATAAGGAATGTAAGTGCAAGTAATCCATTCATGTCCATGTACATCCTGATGTGACTTTAACCAAATTGTGGCCCAACACTACATCCCAGGCTGTTCATCTAATTTTACGTTTCTGCAGTCACATGAAATAAAATGCCAGTCCAGAGACTCTGATTGCAAAGGCTTCTGTTAGATCATTTCTGCATCAAGAATCTAGTAATGAGTTTAGGAAATGAGGTTTTCTTTCATGTGACATACTGTCTAATGGAAAATATCCTTGATGCACTACAAATAATCTATGAAATGAATGAAGAAGATAACATATAAAAGCTTTTGTTAGCAAGGCGTGGTCAGTCCTGTATCACATTCCAGTGATCAGCTGTGATGCCATTTAAGAGAGAAAAGTATTTTGCTGCAACACCAAACTGAATAAATTTCATGAAAATGGAGCAAATTAGACAAGGTTTCTAAAAATTAGTCAGGAAACATGTGAACATTTTCACTTTGATTTATTTTAAAAACCTGTCCCTACAAAACAGCATGTTTAGGTATTTCATTGGGCAATATCTCTTTTCTCTTTTGTAAAGGTAGCCTTTTTAACAATTAGCATGGCATTTTAATATCAGGTATTTAATAATGAATTGACAGAGGAGGTATGACTGACACCAAAGAAGGCTTCCCACATCAGCATTTTATTGTTTTCCAGTACAACCTTTTATACCCTTCATCTTACATGCATTACACCTGTGTGACTTATCTACCCTTTTGTGATTGGTCAATACACCTTAGTTCTCTATGTTTCATTGCCTTCAATCCTATTCACCTGTCCTACACAGCTGTAGCCCATTAGGGATGAATCTTGGCCACAGCCCCATTCCCAGTCACTACAAACTGTGTGCCTGCACTGAATCTGTTTAAATAAAATATTTTCACATATTCCAAATGTTTCCCTTTCCTCAGCTAAAGCTGTTTGCTGATCTATACTAGTGATTATTAACTCCTTGCCTTTCTCCTTTGCTGCATTCAGTGAAGACATTATCCATAACAAAGCAGTTTTTTCAAGTTGTTAAGGGCTTGTGTTGTATTTCCAAAGAGATTTTACACTCACATTTACCTTCACAATGAGAAGGAGACTTTTCTTACATATCTGCCATGATTTAATGTGGATATGCCCCTACATTTTGAATCTAGTGTCCTCTTATGCTTTCTCACCATCATTCTAAATTCCCCCCTTTCCCAAAACTCTGATGTGCTCACCTTTCCCAAATCATTTTTGTGTTGTGCCTTTTGGCTGGAATAATACATTAGTAGGAGACATGAAATGTGTTTCCTTTCATAAGACAGACAAAAAACCAGCCCAAGATGGAAATGTTAACTGGCATGGCAAGCAGTCATCAATTCCCAGTCAAAACATCAAAGAACAAAAAATGTCAAATAATGGAAAAACTGCAGAAACATTAATCCATTCCATAGCTTGGGGTTTTTAGAATGGAAATTTTCAGTTGTCACACAGTTCCATTAGTTGTATACTTTACATTACACCAGTACTGGGGATGATCTTGCAATCCACAGATCTATTAATATGAATCTATAGGTAACACCAGGACAGACGGCAAACAAAAACTACTATCTTGAGTAGTTTATAGATATGGTGTGTGACAGGTATCTAACCCAGTTTCCCTTGCTGGATAATAGCAGGCCACTTTATTTGTATCAAAACAGTCAGTATCATATCTTTAAGTTCACTGATCCTAAGAAGTTCCCTGAAGGCTTAGTCCCAAGGAGCAGACACCACAGGTGTGATTCAGGGAAACTAAGTTTAGATATCTGCAATGAAGAGAACAGGCACCTTCAAGGTGTAATTAATTTGTTCTATTTTCCTCAGAATGAGATGAACTGATGCATATTAAGGGCTTGCTCCTACCTAGTCAGATTATGTACATTGTCAACAGCTACAATCAATATGTTTGTGGTTTTTTTCCTCTTGGGGCTCTGAAGTACAACCACCTTATTTTCCCTGGACTCCTGTTACCCTCCTCACCACCTATATCAACTTCTGCAGTAGCAGAGACATATTACTTCCTACAATTGCACCTTCATGGGTGCTTCTCGTGCACTGCTCAGCTGTCTGGAACACATCACAGCAGCAGCATTGGATTCAGAACATTTTACAAGGCCTTGGCTGCCATCCATTTTTCCCATTCCACCCTATTCATTCTTCCCGCAGAGAAGACATAGGGAAATGCAGATCTTTAAATAACAAAGCCTCCCATCAGTGTCCTCTGTACTTTAAAAAGCCTCTTGAATTTAGTAAGTACTTTCTGTATTTCATTACTTGAATTATTCTCTCCAGTGAATTTCTGAAGCTAATGATAAAATCCATAAATTTGCACAAGAATATTGACCTGGAGTGCTCTAAAAATCACAGCTTCTATCCTATCAGATGCTGTTTCAGGACATTTGTTTAATCCAATCTTGTCTCAGAAAGTCAGTTTCCAATAGCAATAGCACTCACAGAACTCTGGTGATTGAAGGGCCAGGCTGTAATCTATAGAAAACTTACAGAATTCTATAGAAAAAAGCCATGGCCATCCTGATCTAGCATTGGTGACAGCTCTGTTTCATGAAGTTGGCCTTCAGACATGCCTTTCCATCAGCACTCTGGAGCTTCTCTAGATTCCCCAGAAAATGAAGTCACAGAATAGATTATTAACTTATAAGTCACAAAAAGACACAGAAGTCTAAATATGAAAAGACAAATTTCTTGAGGAGAAGAACATGAATTTTGTATATTGCAAGACAAAGTATAGAGTCATGGTTTCCAGATGTACGTGTCTCCATTTTGTTCTTCTCCTATCTACATTTTCACTGTGCAGGCTTTATTCTTTATGAAAAATTTTGAAGTTTAAAAAGGTGTGAGAGAAGGCCTTTAGACAAAAAAAGTAAGCACAAAGTTCATATATTTAAGAAAGGGGAGTCAATCCTGTTATAAATGGAAAGGTCTATTTGAGTCTACTAACAAAAACAAGCTCTACCTAAGAGGACTAGTAAGTAGAGTACCATGATGACCTCCAAGAGGGAAAAAAGGGTTTTCACACTGTTTTGTCTAAAATGTACTTTTACAGATTCTTTCAAGAGGTTTCAGATAACAAAATAAAAGATAATTTGTGCATAGAAGAGAGTTTTATAAACCAGATAAGACTTTAAACAGGAGGACTTTAACTGGTTGACAGAAGTTTCAGTTAGCATGGCTATCTCAGAAGCATTTTTCCCTCAGGTCAGGCTTTTTAAAACATTATTTACAACACCACATCATTACCACTCAAGCAGCAAGAAACAAATATGTAAATATGCAATGGATAATACTGCATTTAATTTGGGCTCAGAGACCCATAAACTGAAAGGTCTTTTTCAAGAAAGTTTAGCCCTGATGTAGTTGATTAGTTCTATTTTGTTCTGTTGCCACAACTAAAATACAGATAATCCATTGGTGCACAGGGCACCAATGCTCCACTTGCTCCATCACTGATTTAACCCTTATAACAAAGAAAATCAGACAGCGAGAGGTCCTGGAGTCCTTGTGCCAAGAGCAGTGAGAAAGGGAACGGTCCCTTCCAGGTTCATGCTCCCCTCTTGGCACTGCTTTCAGAGGGGCAGCCCCACACCACCTCAGGCTTTAGGGGAAGACGTAAATGTCCCCAAGACCAACCATTACTATTTGGTTTAGATGCATAATGCTGTAAATACCATGCTGTCTTCTCAAAAGAAGTTCAACACCAAAATCATTAACATAAAATGAGTACACAAAGCCTACTACTGGGTTTCTGTATACTCTGTCTTTCTGTTCCCTAGAGACAACTTTAGATTTTTACTTATTAAGCCATTACTTTAAGGGAGTGTTGCAGAAAACCAGTCATGTCACCTTTGGGCAATGAAAACTCTCATTGTTCATTAAGTGATTGTAGCTTTGTGCATTGTGCTTATTCCTGATGCTACTGGCAGGTGAAACAGCACCTCAAAAATAATTGCAGTTTAAGACCAGTTATTGTAAAGGGAAAGGTGACTTTTGACATATAGGGGACATCTCATATATAACCATGATAATTTTTTCTTAATCTATTGCCTGTCTGGTTTTTATCCTTCAAAATATTTTTGACGTTCTGATTTGTGGATGTTGATGACAGTAAATTCTTTTACAAGAAATTTTACCAGTTCCTGAAAGAAGTATGTCATGGGCTTTTAAATTCCTATTCAGTTATCTGTGTATTTTCTGTATTACCTCCCTATTAACTGAAAAAGCCATATTTTTTTTAAAAAGTGGATCAAGTTTTCAGTAACATTTTCTTAGTCTACTAGTTTTACAAAACCCTGTTAAAGGTTGGCACTTGTCAACTCAGAAACATTCATTATGGACTCCCTCAGATAATCTAGAAATTTACCTTTAAGAAGTGCATTCTGAAATTTGAATTCAGACCCTATCTATCCAGACTTTAATTTAGCTCCTCAAATTTTCCTTCTAAATTGCCGTTGCTCTGTACAGTGGTGTCTTAGGGTGACTTTATGATGCCTGCATCCCCAATCATCTGTTCTGTTTGTGTTGTATATTGAGTTCTTTGTCTTTAAGACTGGTTCTAAGAGCAAAGTAGGGAGGAGAAGTGCAGAGTTTGTTTTGAGAAACTGCTTACTCCTCCGCATTCCATCTCCTGGACTATATCGGCTGAGGCACTGACAGACGGTGGGACAGATCTCCTGTGCTTTTAGTTAACCTTAGCTAGCTGAAGCAGAGAAGTTCCCTGCACTGTTTTTTTCTTTTTCTTGGGACTGTGTAAACCTACTCTGGACTGAAAAACCAGAAGAGCACTGGGAGCTCGCACCTGTGGCCCACTGGGGTCTGGACCTTGGCATTTGCCAGAGGAACTGATAAGAGACTGAGAGAGCTGAGCTGCAATTCACAGCAAGGACTTTCTCAATTTGCCATCTCACTTCAGAACAACAAAAGGTTTTATTACTTCATATTATTCATTCTTTATGCTTGTGGGCACTTCGTTTGTTTAATAAATATTTTTTTCCACTTATCTCCGAGGAAGTTCTTTCCTGGACCAGTTGGGGGAGTGGCCGTTTTGGTTTGCTTCCCAGAGGGACCCTGTTCGGGAGTTTTCTCCCAAATTTGCCCTAAACCCCTAGACAAGTGGACATAGCATCTGAAATCTAAAACTTTTCCCTCAGAAGTTCAGGCAGCTTGAAACTTCTCCACTATTTAGTGATCATGGTTTTTTTGTACAGAACACTTCCTGGGAAAGGACATTGTTCTGCTTGTACCAACAGGTTTTCCTGCAAAACATTGCTGAAAAGAGACTCCATTTGCTATGTACGTAAGATAATAAGACCAGTCTGATTTCCACTTGCTCTGGCTGAATTGGGATGAAATGAACAGCTCAATGTTTAACATTAAATAGCTGGAAGCACTTTCATTTATAATGTTTGTGGTAAGGTTTGCATTGCAGTCTGGTTCCCTTTTTGCAGGCATAGTTTATGTCATATTGGTGTCCCTGTCCATGATTTGTGGATGCAACCAGATGCAGTGCTTAAAACATTAAATAACAAACTGCACCTGCTAATAATAATACGTTATGCAGCTCATGAAAATACAGAGTTTGCAGGCTGCATAATTTGTACTGTAAGTTCATTAGCTGTAGATATTTACATATTGAATAATAGGATCAGAAAACTGAGAGACTGAAATAACTTACTAGAGTCCTAGTACTGGTTACAGTAGTGGAATAACATTGAACTACATCTATGGTGGGTTGACCTTGGCTGCATGTCAGGTACCCACTAAAGGCACTCCGTCACTCCCTTTTTCATCAGGACACAGGGAAAATAGAAGAGGAAGCTCACAGGTCTAGATAAGGACAAAGAGAAATCACCCAGCTGTTACCACCATGGGCCAAACAAACTCGACTTGGAGATATTAGTTTAATTTATTATCAATCAAATTAAAATAGGATAATGAGAAATAAAACCAAACCTTAAAACACCTTCCCCTAACCCTTCCCTCTTTCAGGCTCAGCTTCACTCCAACTTTTCTCTACCTCCTCCTACCCAGTGGTACATAGGGACAGGGAATGGAGGCTGCAAGTCAATTCATTACCTACTGTCTCTGCTACTTCTTCCTCCTCAGGAGGAGGACTCCTCACACTCTTCACTTGATTCAGTGTGGGGTCCCTTCCACAGGAGACAAAGCTACACTAACTTTTTGAACTTGACTCCTTCCCACAAACTAGTTCTTCACAAACTTCTCCAGCATGTGTCTTCATGGGATGCAGTGTATCAGGAACAGATTGTTCTAGTGTGGGTCTCTTGCATGGGGTCACAAGTCTTACCAACAGATCCGCTACAGCATGGGCTCTTCTCTCCAGGAGGCCACAGGACCTGCCAGGAGCCTGCTCCAGTGTGGGCTTCCCACAGGCTCACAGCCTCCTTTGGGCATCCACCTGCTCCAGTGTGGGGTTCTCCGAAGGCTACAGGTGGATATCTGCTCTCCTGTGCATCTCCATGGGCTGCAGGGGCACAGCTGCCTCACCATGGTATACACCATGGTCTGCAGCAGAATCTCAGCTCTAGCACCTAGAGCACTTCCTCCCCTTCCTTCCTCACTGACCTTGGTGTCTGCAGAGTTGTTCCTCTCACATTTTCTCACTCCTCTCTTTTGGCTGCTGTTCTGCTGCAGATTTTTTCCTTTTAAATACTTTATCACAGAGATGCTACCATTGTTGTTGACGGGCTCAGTCTTGGCCAACAGAGGGTTTATCTTGGAGCTGTGTGGCACTGTCTGTGATAGATGTGAGGTAAACTTCTAACAACTTCTCACAGAAGCCATCCCTGTAGCCCCACATACCACCAAAACCTTGCCATACAAACCCAATACAAGGTCTCATCTTCTCCAAAGATCAAGAAAGCCTAGTTTTGTCCAAATGCCAGTTTGGCCTAAAGGAAACCTGTTAGCCATAGGTTAGTGGTGACATCCTGCATGTTGCTTGACCTATGCACAGTAGGGATAATCACCACTCTCACCACTGTCCTGGTGCTTCCTAGTACATGCCTATGTGAGATCATAGGCATGCTCATAGCTATCTTTCTCTCTGTCCAAAAGTTCAGAGGACAGCTGATACAATTTCAGTGGTGGAAGCTTTCCCTAGCCACCCTTTTCTCTAGTGGCTGGGTGCTTTTGATATGTGCAGAGTAAGCTCAACATGACAAGGAAAGAATATGAGTGTCAAATAAAAGCTAGAAGCCAGGAAAAGATTTTCCAGCTGACCTAAAGCTTGCTCCTGCCTACTACACAAACTCTTCTGGCAAGTTGTAAAAAGTCAGTTGACCAGAGACTAAGCACTCTGGTTTAAACCGTATGACTGGTTGATTAAATTAACATCTATAGGAGCATTAAACTACAAGAAAGTTATTGTTCTTTCAATAACTGGATAAAATGAAGTCATAACTGAAAAATTAACTTGGAATCAGCTATAAAGGCACTGAGATTTTATTGTGCATTGCTCAGAGAACCAAATTACATAAGTTACATTTATAAAACACCTTTTTTAACTCACATCTGCAAGAGCCACTTGGGGTTTGGAAGTCAGCTTAATTCTTTTCTACCCATGAATCACAATTAGAAAAAAACATCTATGTAACTGGAATCTCATGAACAATTGCAGTGATGATGCACAAACCAGAAAATAGCAGATCAGTCTCTCATAACTGTTTTGGCTCTGCAGTACTAACAATAACAAGAACAAAAAGGACTAGATGTCATTTTTTTCCAGAAAGATGATAGTATTTGATTAAGTTCAGAAGCAGTAGCTGTTGATTATAATACCTCTTTCACATCATCACTTTCTGAACACAGTTGGTGCTCAGAAGTTTCAGTCTTTGAAGTTCTTAGCTTTTTCATGTTCTTTATTTCTAAGCTTTACCTCACTTTGACATGGTCGTAAGTATATTTTCCTTTTACACTCAGAGATGTGCTAAAAGTCACAGAGACACTCTGCGTACTCTTTCTGTCATCTGTAATTTCTCTCAACATTCATCATTTTGAAAGCAGATTCCAATTTGCTGCTAAATATAAGTATCTTACTGAATACACGTTTCTAGCCTCTTATGTCCCTCCCCACTAGCACGAAGTTACAGCCACATTAAAAGAAATTGCTTTACACAACTATTACTAGCTCCTCAGGAACCTATCTACATCTGTTTGCAAACTTGAAAAGTAATGAAATAATAGTATTCTGTAATTATATTGCATCAACTACTAGAAAAAGATTTTAAAAGATAACTTCCAGGGTCATGTTAATATAACTTAAAACTCAGAGTATACCCACTAGAAGATATCTGTTCATACAACACAACTAAAGCTTATGCTGTGCTTTTCTTTCTTGTTCTTTTGGGTTTTCCCCAGAGAACACCTATTATATATTTCTACTGCCTATTGTATACACCAGCTGCATTTTTGCTGCCAGATGTTGCACCAGAAATGTCAGCTGCTGCATGAGGCAGGGAGCAAGCACAATTAGAGGTGCCCTGGTGACAGCTTGACACTTATGGTGGCAAAGTTTAAATTTTTAATCAGGCATTTAACACAAAAATCCACACAACTTGGATTCTCCTGAAAACTAGACCAGCACTACACTGACATCTTTTATCAGGGAGATGCAAAGATCACTGTGCTGGCAGAAGTCCAAATGAATTGGCTGTTACTTGTAAAATATCTGAAGTTAGTTTCTGAAGCACATTCTACATGCAGTAGCTGTGAGGACACCTGCTTTCCAGGGCAGAAAGGAATGCTATTGGTTTAAAGTAGTTAACTGCTTTTATACTGAGACATTAGTTACAAAATATATAAAATAAAAGGCCCGAATACTATTTTCACTACTTATGTGCTTAGTTCCCATTTACTACATTTCTATCACTCACTTTCTACTTGTCTGTCAATTGTTTTTTAAAGTAAATTGCATGAAATCAACTTATAATCTATAAATTAAAAACTTTGAACACAATCATTAAGCATAATGCATGAGGTACATTTAGTAGTAGAAATACTCTGTATGACCTAGTTTAGTGTAGTCATGAGAAACAGAAAAACCAAAAATCATGCCAAGTTCAAACTAAATGTTCAAACTAATGTAGCCTTGTTCCTAGGACTACATGATCAGATCTTAACCCAACATCAGATTCATTTTGGATACACTGTTTTTAGTTAAATGCAGGATGACTTCCTTCTTTTTCTCTTGTAGAAATTACACATGCAAGTGTGGTCTGTGTTTGTTCATCCAGTATAAATTTCTTACCTCTATCCTGAATTTGCATTACTTTACAGTGCAGCTTAATAAGTTTGCAAGTGAATAATACAAATTAGCTGCTGCATGCTGGCTGCCTCAGTGCATGATTATCATAGTATAGCTTAAAGTATCTTACTGAAAGATATCTATAATACTGTATTTGTGTACCAGAATTGCGTAGGTACTTGACAGCAATTTAGTTCTACCTGGTCATTTAGGGTAGGTAAACAGTAATTCATGATGCAGGAATAATTTGGGAAAAGGGTACCTCTCTAGATTTTGGCCAAGAAGTTAAATTTATAAATATTTATTCTTGTGAAAAATATCATGGGCTCGAAGTAATTCTGACTCTTCATTCTCTCTTGAAAAGACAAGTTTTCCAGAAATTGCTGGGCCACAGGGATGAACATTTAATTTGGAATGACAGACACTATCTATATTTTCTCTTCACATAAAAGTGATCACAAGTAATTCTTTTCTGCATGTCGGTGGGTTAACCTAAATCTCAGGTTTGTCTTGTATTTAGATGAATTTCAAATGTACCATCAGAATATGGAACCTGTTAACCTTTTGCCCAACAGCTCTGGAAGGAATGAGTCTCATGTGATATTCACAGCTGGTATCAGTGCCTACAAACTTAAAATGTGATTGGTACCTCATCTCGCATTAGAACATGCTCCACTTGGAGACTGTCCTCTCCATTTTCCCCACACATAAGTCTTTTTCAAAGAGTACTGAAAAATGAGAGCAGCAGGGTCATCAAGGATCCCAGAGCCAGGATTTCACACTTACTTATCTCACTTGTGGGACATTGGAAAAAAGGATAAATGAACAAAGGAAATTTTACACCTGGCTGAAAGGAAAATAGGATCTCTTTTCCAGGAGTGACCTACATTTCTGATTACCTTATTACAGCATCTCTGCATGTGATCATATGTGTTGGATGTGGTCTGAAAATGTCTGGCTGTGACTGGGTCAACACACTCATCCTATCCAGAACAATTAGACACAGAAAAGGAGGGGAAAGTTCATAAAATTACTTGTGCTGTACCACACCAATTAGCATTCACTCTTAGAGTGTTGTTTTCATTTTAAAATGAAAATTTCATTTTCATTATTTTTATTATTTTTCACTCTTTAAAAATGTTTTATCACTATTTTCTCTCTCTCGCTCTCTCTTTTTTTTTTTTTTTTTTTTTTTTTTTTTTTTTTTGGTTAAAATTTTCATTATTTTAGTCATCTGTTCCTTGGTCTGGGATCCCCTCATTCTTTACTACTATATATACTGAGCACCAGTTCTGGCAGGACTTCCAAGGCAGAGTGGTGTGGTACAATTGAAGACTGTGAGTGTGAATTCATTGGGTAATATCTACAAAACATTATCACCTTTTCCTAGAGTCAGAAATCTGTTCAGACCTTTCTCAGCTACATGATCTTGACATTGTGCCTGAAGTTATCTCAACTGTTGTGAATTCATTTCAGATTCACTTTCTCATTTCATGCCGCTAAGTGAACACTGCTCCCTGCATTCACCACTTCCTGGGAATTCCACTGTGCTGCACTTATCAGCAAGCCACTGCAGTGCATTTCTTCCTCCCTGCAGTGAGGCAAATGGGTTTGAAATTGCAGTGTGGATAGCTCTGTAAGTTTTCCTCTCTGCCAGTGGTTTCACATTGAAAGGACAGGGCTAACATAATCGAATGCCAAGATATGAACTGCCAGTACTCAAAGGAGAATGAACCAACAACCACACAAAATTCACAGAAGGTAAAAAGTTCCTTTAAGTCCAACAGTTACTATTAATATACCTATTGCCTCTGGATATGTTCTGTGGCCAAAGCCACAGTTTTCTTGTTTCATCTGGGAGCAAACTTTTTTCAGTGGAAGTAGTATATTGCATGTGAACCACTTGAAAAAAGCCCTGCAGTTATAATTTTCCAGAATTAATACTCAGAATGATGTGTGGTCTCAAAAAAAGGAGAAATAAAAATAATGAGAAATAATCTAAACACTATGTAATCCCTCACCTTAGTTTAGAGCTAAGTGCTATGCAGCACTGTTCTTAATCTCTGGGGTTGGGGGAGGGAGTGTACTAAGAATGTACATATTTCCTTCAGGATTATAATTAAATTTAGAAAGTAACGCGATCATAAAATGTACATGCTAGGATATAATTTTAGGTCAGAGTCATATGTTAAAAAAGATTGCTACCCTAGATTTTACAAACATTAGCCCGATTCATGTAGCACAACCTCTTTTTGATCATTCTGAATTTAGAAAATGTACAATTACTGATGCTGGCAAGAAGTCACACCAAGGGCAAATGAGATTAGTAAGAAAGAAAACTGCATGTCACCAGCACATAAAAACTGAAATGAATAATCAGATTGGCAGATCATTCATGCAGCCTAGGCAGCAAAGTCCAAATAAATGGTCTTGAAAGCAAAAAACCCCCTCTATACTACACGCTTAAATAATCAATTAAAAAGTTTTCAGTGCAGAATGTTGCAATAATTTTCGTAATACTTAAAATATAAAGTGATTTCATAGCTTTCAGTGCTGACCTTAGCACAGCAATAAATCTGTAAAAACCACAAAGTAGGATAAATTTTTTGAAACCACTGGATATATGTATTAACTGGGAGGATTCATTCCCCAACCATTTTCTACACTGCCCAAATTTCAGAGACTTTGTCAACATCTCTCCTGGTGGAAGCAGGGCAGAATTCTAGGATGTAAAGGTGAATAGCTACAGCAACACTCACATGTTCTTGGATGTTGGGTTACAACTCCTATAGACAGTAGCACATATACCGGAAATGTAATAATGAACAATCTCTGGCATTGAAAACATCTATTAATTACTGCAGCACTAAAGATGATGGCTTCCAGCTTATTTGAAGGAACAGCTTTGGGTAACTTTTGGTGTAACCAGTAAATGCTCTTAATACACCATGTTCAATCAAAAACAATTAAAGATAAGAAACATTTTCATTTTCCTGTAAAGGCTTCCCTTTTTTTCCTCCCCAGTGTTCTCCAAAGAAGTGTGCATTTCAAGCACACAGACAGAACATTTACACATGTACCAAGAATTCAGTGAAAGAAAGGGAGATAATGTGTAACACCTGCTTAATAGATCAAAGCCTATATTCTGAAAATTCCTCTTCTGTTTCCATCAGTGGCAGCATGACAATGCATATTAGCATGAGTGTGAGCCCACCAGGCACAAATAAAAGTAAACACTCAGCGATACCTGTTCTGGATGGAAGTGAGGCTTAAGCCCTGCTTAAGCACATTATCAAAGTTTAAGGAAGATCATAGGCTTGGCAAAAGAGATATGGTTTCTTTAAACCTTGCTCCTGCTACCTAACATATCAATACAGTTTAGACACTTTGCTAATTTCTAAACTCTTGTCCACAAAAGTTCTACTAATATAGGACATTATGTCAGAAATAACATAGATATAAATGATTCATAGTACTGTCCAATTATTTCAGTGCTTAGGGTTAAGACAGAAGGAGAAACTTTAAGCTGTTTTCAAACTACTGAAGTACTTCTCAGATTGCTGTGCCTAAGCGGACAGATAAAGGAAGGCAGGGATCTAGTTAGGTCTCTGGAAAGAGTACCAGGAGCCTCAGCAAACAGTGGAGTATGTAACTAGAAGAAAATGTAGCTGCAGAAATATGGATTGCACTCAGTAGAATTTAGGCCTTTCAAACCCAACACTTAGTTTTTTTTTTGTACAGCACACTGGATGAAATTCTGTGACCTACTTGGGCATAAGGTTGAAAAAGATGACTGTAATAGACTGTTTTGGCCTTCAGTCCCTGTGTTTGATTTTCCTTTAGGCTACACTTTTGTACTGCTCTGGCCTATATTTAGGCATGCTTAAAAGCATTTTTCTACTGCTACGACATAGAGAAGGAGTTTCAGAGTAAACCATACCCCAGATTCTATATAGCTTCAACATGAAAGTTATTTTAAGGAAGATCTCTTACTTCTTTTTCCAATTGAAGTCCTTCTGCTCTGATATTTCTCTCAAATACTTCCCTCTTCTCTGTCTGTGTATTAGATTTTCTATATACAAGGATGTAGTCAATCCGACATTTCCCATCTCTAAAATATAGTCCATTGATTTTGTTCTTATCGGGTACTTCCTGTAAAGAGAAAATCAAGCAATTCAGTAATGTTAATTTGCCTTGATAATTGCTGCATTGCTGTTTGCATTATCAATTTTCAGTAATACCAAACAGGAAAAATAAGGAAATCACAACAAGCTGTTCAAGTTTTAGACTCTTCACATATAGTGCTTCTGACTTCATCTGAGAGGAGCACAGACTTCCCTGCTTAAGGGGATCTTAAAGGGCATCAGGAGGCCTTAGGAAAATGCTTGGACATATAGGGATGTGATAGGAGAGAATAGAAAGTACAAGTGAACCTCCCTCCCACACCACCCTCCATAAGATTAGGAATAATTTCTTACTTATAAAATAGAGCATAGTGTTACTGAAGTGTAAATTTAGAATTAAGAACTTAACATGGCTGAATATCTTTGCATATGTGAAAAGAGTAAACATTAACATTAACATTTACTGTAGTGAGAAACACTAAAACCTGGCATGGAGATTTTCATTGCCTTGCCCCATAGGACACAGACAACAATATGAAGGTTCTGTACTGACCTCACCATACCTCATCAAACTAACTACAGAATATTCCTTGCTTGAGGAATAGCTGAGAATAGATTTATTTGTATTTAATTGGAAAGAACTTCTGGTGTAGCAGCACATAAAAACAATAAAAGCAATAAATACTGTCTCTTTTCTTAAAAAAAAAAAAGTTTGGTTAGACAGAAAAACAACTTGATTTCACTGTTAATAGGAGGACAAACAGGTCACTCTCCTGAGATACAGAAGACCAAAACAAACTACTGGTCTTTTTCCAGTAAGTCATGAGATGAAATTCTCTACAGATCCTCCTCACAATTTAACACTACTTCTACATTATACAAGCCCTGCCCAGGGTTTCAGCTTTCACTTTCAGACAAGTTGAAATTGTATGGCACTTTGCAATAGTTGGAGTGTTTCATGCAGGAAATGTACACTGTGAAGGATACATGGGAACAAACATCACTCCATCTGAGCAGTATAAAGGGCAAGGACCTGCAGCAACCTCAAGACCAGTCCAGCTCTAAGCTGAAGGGAAGGTTAAGCTAATTTACCTCTGTTCTTCCAAAACTTGCTCCACTATTCCTGCAGAAAATAGCCCTATCCTATAATACACAATCAAGTCTCTGAAAAAAAAAAGAATAATTTTTTTTTCACATCTGGAGGAAGAAGGGAATTTTTAAATAACTTTCTCCATAGTAGAAGTGCTTCTGAATTTAAATCAGAAAGTGAACATTACAATAGGAAAAATTGTTTTTGCAGGAAAATCCCCCCCAAACAACTTTCCCATTTAGAGTTTAGTGTAAGCTATCTTTCTGATTCTCAGCAGGCATTTTGATTAAATGGAAAAAACAATGAAAACATCCCAAATGTCCCATCCCCTTGGTACATCCAGTTTACTAAAGGAAGAAGGGAATTTTTCTAACATTCTTTCATTACAGTTCTTAACTCCTGACACTACTTAGGGTTTGATACAGTGGAACAGTTCTTAGAGCCCAAACTGAAGGCAAGAAAGAGATTTAATCTCTAAAGAAAAAACAGTAGCAAACTATTTATATCTATATTGCATATCATGCTGATGACTGGTATCAAGATATGGGAAGTATTTTTCATAGAACATTAAATGTGAAAACAGCTCAGGAGGCACATTTTATCTTTTTCCATTGAAAATCTCTGTCAAGAAGACATAAAAAGTCCAACAGCCCAAAAGATATTTAAGATTATTTAAATAAAGGAAGGGTGTAGCAGGAGATTTAGAGGCTGTGGGTGAGCTTGGTGGTCCTGTTGTGATTTCTAACCCTCCTGGCAAGCCTCCAGTACAGTAGTCAGAGTCTACGGCTCCTTTCCTATTACACCAAAAATACATGCTGAGGTTCTGCTAATTAGGCTTAAGGGCTCACTGGGTCCACTGTAGTCTGGTCCAAAAGACTCACTGGATTTACATCCATTAGGAATACAGGTTTAAAATCCAACTCTGCTTTGGACAGCAAAGAAATCATCAGTAGGGGCAATTGAGAGATCCATTTCAAATGTACACTCCTCATCTGAACTCAGACTCATCCTTAGAGTACCATCAGAAATGTGTCCTTCTCTCCATGCAGTAGTGACTCCATTGGAAAAATTGATTTGCCCCTTCCTATGTTTCTGCTTTCTCTGAAGAAAATTGGTTTGCCCTGCACCGACTCATCAATGAATGCAGAACCTTATATTAAAGAGTATCTATGAGTTTTAGCCAAAGTATTTGACTTGTCAGACTTCTTCCGCTACAAATATGTCTGCCTGGGACAATCACTTCTCTTGGACTTGTGAAACACTACCAACTACAGTATTGTAATTTTTCACTCAGAAAGGCAGCTTGGACACCCTTATCCATACTTGAAGGTCCTTTTCATTTTAGGAACACTGTCAAATCCAGACTGATAAACCCTATTAGACTGTTATGGCCTCTGGGAAGGAATCCTTTCTCTGGCCTTCTGTTACAGATTCTAAGACAACTTTATAGACTGAGTCTGGACTTGCAAGAACTCTTAAGGATCTAACATGATAAAGAGACAGTCAGGGCTGGTTCAGCAGTGTCAGCTGCAGTACTTCTGCATCATCCAAGTATTAGAGGCTTATGCTACTCCAGACAGAAGTTTGTCCTACCTTCCTCCAGATATTACATCTCCCCTACATGTGTTGACATTAAAATTCAGTTTTCCTAAACTGATGAAGAAAAAAATATATAGCATTAGGTCTGACTGCTGTTTTTTGGTGAAAAAATGGTGTAGTCACATATGTCAGACTTCCATTCTTTTATCTAAAAAAGGATGCTGGAAGAAAGAACAGTGAAGACTTCACTCTAACAAGCAGCTTAGCATTTCTGTTTATCTTTACAGCTGTAAAAATATACATGTTGTATATTTTGGACTTGTTTTCCAAGGAATACAGTAGTTTTTATATTCTCAGGTGCTCAGCTGGGAACCATCAGCATTTAGACATGACTCATATACATGCATATGCTAGGAGAGCTTTAGGCCAAAGGGCTTACCCACACATATCCATACAAACCATCTGAACAGTGTATCTTTCCCTTCTAGATTTTAGCAGGGACCAAGTACTTTGAACCATTTTTTGGTAGGCTGCAGCATCCCTGAAGTCCCATTAAGACATTCGATTTTCATCTTTTTTTCCCCCATCTTATACCTTTATGTGACTTACACTGCTATTTTCCTCAGTTATGGTAACAAAAAGACCCCTTAAATCTGTTCATATTCCTCAAAGGTTTTCCCTTTCCCTTAAAAAACAGAACACATCTAGGAGAAAAAAAAAAGTTTTGAGGTATTGTTTTTTCAATATTATTACATTACAACAGCATGTCCTTCTGATAATTTTCTGTTAATTTTTCCTCTTTAACTTACAAAAATCATGTGCCTTTCACCAGTTTCTTTTTGCTAAAAACCATATGGTACATGGTCCCAAAATGCAACATAGGAATATCATTTCAGATTAACCTATTATGGTACAAGCAGGCAAAGAGAGTTTTTTGTACATTGTATGGGAAGCTAGGGAAGAGCTATGATTAAAGACAATGAAATTGTGAGCGAGGTCAAACATATTCAGAGTGTCCTGAATTTTGTTGCTTTAGTTATCTGTCTAAATATTCAAAGAGTGCAGCTCTCTTTGGGCTGAATTTCCAGAACAAAGAAAATCTCTCTCTCCTCAGCAGTGTTGCACAAAAGAACTTGTACCCCAAAACCCCCTAGCTCCTGAAAAAGATAATGTTTAATTGCCTCTTTGAAACTCTATCAAAACTAGTAAACAAAAGAGGGTCAGGACAGGGCCCTCAGCAATGTCCGTAGGTTTTTCACTCTTTTTAATTACTAGCATGGTCCCTGCCAGTTCTGATCTGTTCCAGTCAGCCCTCTGCCAAAAATTCTTCAGGCACAACTTTCAGGTAACATCAGACCAGTCCAGTAAGTAGTCTAGATGTAACCCCATTCCTGAGGTCGAGGAAAGAAGAGATGTCCCTGGTCTCTTCACTTGCTGAAGAAACAACCCTAACATCCATGGGTGGCAGGGCAGTGAGAGGCAAAATTAAAGGGCATATTGTTCTTTTCTTCACAAAATACACAGGAGAAAAGGCCTAAATTTTCATAATGGGTCCATGACACTTTGCCTGCTTTAAGACAGACTTTAGAAGGGACTATGTGCTGAATATTGCTTCCCTGATATGTTCTCTGAATCAATATTATGCACCATCATGTCATAATTGTTCTTCATTGGAAGGGAATATGTCTCATAACTGGCACCCAATACTTCTCATGGGAGTTGTAGATAAATCCCCTCCACACTCTTTCCCCTTAAAGGATGAATATAGGGAAAGATTTTCCAGCATTTTCAGAAGCATTGAAGCCTTAGATTTGTATAGGTGTTTCACTGAGGGTGCATGAAATCTAAACTTTTGAATTTGAGATATTTTATATTTCAGCATTATAATCTTAGAATGGTAAACCAGTTCTCATGGGAAAGATTAGACACAACTTGATGGCAGAGAATGAGATTTTAAATCAAATTACATTTATTACATCTTTATAATGGGCATGAATAAATAGTGTATTAATAATTCCATGTCCTTACCTCTCCCACAACTTCCAGCCTGCTGGCATCATCAGAAGTACTGGTCAAGTTACCATGGTGAAGCAGGGAATCATCATCTTTGGAAGGGCTGTTCACACCTTCTAACTCATCAAAAAAAATGTTGACATCCTTAGCTACTAAAAAACAAAAAATAAAAATATACATTCAAATCACCACTGGCCCACATGAAGACAGCAAGTATAACCCATCAATAATTTCACTTTTTAGTTCTGGTATAAATATATACCATGTTAATTTTAAAATCTGATGAGCATTGTTGGAATGCTTTCTTCATCAATGAGCCACATAAAGATTTAGGATGCCACAACACAACTCTGAAGAAAAATAAACAATCTGCTGTCACAATAAAAAGATATTAGCTATCTTCTCAGCTTCTTTTGGGGCAAACGACTTAAATGACTACCTTCTGGATTAATATTGTCTCTGAAAGTTTCTTATTATAAGGAGGCAGAATTTTAACCTACTATAATAAGTGTGAAGTTCAAAATTGTACAGACCTGTGGGGCAGCCAGAGGCAGAACTCTTTAAATAAATACTGTCTTTTGTAAGGCATTGAGTAAATGAATCTGGGCAGATATTTCTCTTTTCACAGTTTGGCATGTTTGGATGCATATAAATCTGACACTTTCAGATCCACCCACCACACAGCCCTCAGTCCTGCATGAAGCAATTGCTTGCATCTACAGATTTAAGCTGTGGTAAACCAGCCCTGATAAAAAGTATAGATATTAAGGTCTGGAGTGACTACCAGATGGGAGGAGCAGGGCAGGCAGGTTCACTCTGCACTCCATGCACTACAGGTCTGGTGAAAAACATGATGAAGAGATGTGTGCCAGGAGAAGAAAAATGCCTTAGCTAAGGATCACACTTCAGCTGTGGATGGACTTCAGCTCTCCAATCTCATGCCTCACAAGCAAAATCCAAAATTATGAAAGCAGAGTTATAACTGTTAGAACGGACTCCCAAAGGGACCCCCAAAGGTCCCAGCTACTGAGCCTCTTCCACTGACTACAGTGGGAGCAAGTATCTAGTAGTCTTGACAGAAATTAGTCTAACCCCCTACCCCTACTCACATTTCTTGCAAGCTTGACTGACTTTTGGAATCATTCTTCTTTTGTGCAATAAATTCCCGTTGTTTTTGCTTGTCATCATCTCCCCTAATTTACTGACATGAAATTGTAATTGCTATTGAGGAGAATCTATATTAACAGCCAAAAACCTCTCTAATTGCTGGTGGCAACTTAGTTCCATTTCTAACTAATGGCTGCAGGTGTAAAAATTCATTCCCCCACAGTGGAGAGACTGGATAGCTGCCAGAAATTAACAGCCACTAACTGTTCCCGGCGATCATGAGTATTTTGTAACCTCCTTTTCACCTTTCCCTTCTTCAGGGGTCATAGCCCAGTTTCAGAATCCTTTTAAAAAATTGCTGATAATACCAACTCCCCAGTCTCTGCAGGTGGCCTATTTTTCATGCTCACAAACAGGAGAGCCTTATCCGTAATATTCATCCTTAAAACAGACATATGTTGCAATTTAAATATACTACTCTTTCCCTGTCAATCATGAGCACAGGGAAAAGTTTCCTCCCTTTTTGTGCATGTCTCTTACAGTATATAAAGTCTATTATTACATCTGTACATAATAAAAAAACCCTATCAAAATATTCAAGAATTCTTCATCTTCATTTTCATGCATAAAATAGGGACAAGGTCAATGAAAGACGTATTTTTAATTACAAGAGTTTTGCTTGGAAAACAACTATAAGTTTCAGAAACAACAGAGAAGTCCTCATGTCCAAATTAATCCACTTTAAATACTAGGCTAATGTGCTAATCTAATCAACATAGTTTGTAAGAGAGATTCTAAGTTTCTGGTGTTGTTTAGTTATATGTGATGAGAGCCTCCATTTCCTCAGTGTCACTGTGGCTGCCTCCAACTTTCCTAGGGGAAACCACAGAGGCTTTAGGAGACTTAAAAGGCAACAGTTTCCAATCTGTAACACATGCAGCAGTAATATTACAGATTTTTTTTCCCACCTTCATTCATTTCAATCCACAAAAATTGTACTAGAGATGCTTATAAAAGAGAGGGGAATTGCCACAACAAAGCACAGCACAGAATAATTTCATGTCCTTCACTCTTTCAAAAGTCAAGATTTGAAACATTCCACCCCATCAGATAATAATCTGGATGTAAATTTTGACTAGACTTTGCAAACATGTTCATATGAGAAGAATTAATCTCAATACTCAACAGAAAGAATTTTGAATGACTTGAACTTCAACTGAATAGAAACACATCAGTGCCTCCATGACAGCAGCACGTGAATTTGTATATGTATATAAAACCTCAATATAATCTGAAAACAACCATGGAAAAATCCCCCAAAATAATTAAATAGTGAAGTTTTCTGAAGATTATTCAAGATACATGCATCTTTGCAGACAGCGTCAATGAAAGCTGTAAAAATGAAAGTTTTGCCAGTTTACGATACTCCAGGGAATTTAAACTATCTTTGTTCTGACATGAAGACTGCTTTGGTATAAAAGATAAGGCCTCTGAGATACTAGAATTGCTGCTTCTTGACGTGCTGGTAATGCTTTGGGTTGCAAAATATACAGTTTTTAAGTGGATGTTTTGAGATACAGAACTTGGTATGTAAGACAGTGAATGTATCTGGAGGCTTGAAATAAAGGATTATCCTGGGGACTTGTAAGGAACAATTTAAAAAAATCTTATTTTAAGGTCATTTTAAAATACAGTTCATCTCAGCAGTGAAAAAGTTGTGGAAGCAACTCTCAGCTGATTAGTGAAATTAGTTACCAAGATTTGTCCATATTGCCTGCAGTGGAAAATTGTTTATATCAGAAATATGCAGATAACTGGCATGTTGATCACTACAGAAAATATGGGTCCCCAACATTTGCTGACATAATTTTTGTACTCCAAGTCTTATTATATACTTAAAAATAAATTAATAAAATACTGTTCAACAAAACCAAATAGATAATTTATAGCAATTCCTGTTCGCTTTACATTTGTAATGGTGATGTGCTTCCAACATAACTCTCCTGTTGCTTTTAGATAGCTCAGCCTTTCCACTCTAGTGGACTGAACACCTACACGGCCAAATGTTGCTTAAAGGATAATCAGGGCTCCATCTTTCTTGTCTCCTTCAGACTGTGATGTGCATATACCCACAAATGTCCCTAACAGAATGATATAAAATTGCTTTACTATATATTCTATTTGGGAGACAGACTCATGTTACTGTACAATCATGTATTTTTAAGTAGTGAAATTTAACAGGGGTACAGAGCAGCACATGCATTGCTGCATTGCATACAGGAGATATTAAGAATTCTACCTCTGGTTTTAGCTTAAATATGCAAACTCTTTTCTCCCCCTCATGTTCTATTTTGCAGAAAAAAAGTCAAAATTACTTGATAATTCAGAATCCCTTGAATAAAAGGAAAAAAAAGTGGGTATACAAATATTTTTATCCCAGATATAGTAGAATACATATTCTGAAAACTGTATGCTGATAAATTCTGAGCAGGAGTCCATGTACAATCTCAGTGGGTCCACAAGTCACTTCAGATCAAGATGCTGATACAAGGTAGGACTCAAAAACAAGATAACTCCTTTAACTTTCTGAAGATGGTTGCTGGAACTGAAGTGTCTAAAAGAAGAACTTTCATTAAAAAATTGGACTTACGTTACTATGTGAGAAGATGGAAACATGCTCAGAGATCATGTTTCTGTTCATTATTGTTTTATTAGCAAAAGTCCCACCAAGCCATCAAGTATACTCGCACTTTGGATAATGTTAGCTGAAGATCAATATTCCAAAGCTTATCCTAGCAAGAAAAATTATTTGGTTTCTAAAAGCATCATTAGCCTATTTTAAATTATCATTCAATGCTAACCACTTGGAATAAAAGTAACATTGACTGTTCAGAGCAACTACCTTAGAAAGAATATTTAGACGTGTTTATTCCAATTAGATGATGTTTGCAAAAGACTGCAGGTGACAACACCTTCCTGGACACACAACAAGCCTCTGCAAGTGGGTTGTACAGAATTCCTTTTGTCTTTGATGAAGGAGATGTAGCTAAAGGACATAGAGGTAAACTTCCCAACAGCACCTGTGTTTGTCTGGATAAAGGAAAGCACTCTCTCCAAGGCTATAAAAGCTGCATCCTTCTCAAATGGCTTCTTAATAATTTTTAAATAAAAATGTTAATTCTTGAAATGTTCCCAGATTAAATTGCTTATCCATGATTAGCAATCTTGTCTAATCACCTCTACAGTGCCTTTTCAGCCTCTCCAGTCTGCATCGCAACTGCGCCCAGGCCTATATCTGGGCTGTGCTGGTGTGGAGAAGGGAGAAGACCTCACATTAAGATTTCCTGATGGGAAAAGCTTTTTAAATCAGAAAACATGGAATTCATCCTAAACCTGTAGCTTAAGTACCAAGGTGATTCAATTTCAAATTATTACCCTGTGCTGGTTTAGCACGGAAGTGATTTTTTTTCTAAGAAAGTTATAGCAGAATGTTGACAGTTTGATTGACCAATTAGAGAGTTAGAAATGCCCCTGGACTACACAGGTTAAAAATCAGAGAATACAGGAAATGTTCCTTTTCCTTGCTGCCTTGGAACAAGTAATAGGGCCGGCCCACTTTGCTGCATGGTCCCCAGGCCTGGTGGGCTGGATGGGCCCTGTCGCTGCAGCTGTCTTGGCCAGACTGGGCCTGATCGGCTACTAATATCCAGCTGACCCTATGGCCTATGCCCCTGGCTGAGCCGAGGGAGATGTCCCCCAGACCCCTCGGAATCAGCTCCAAGCCTGGACTGGGTCGGGCCCACCCCCACGTCACTAAGCGGTGAGGGGGAGATGTTCACCAGCCTGGCTACTGAGATCCTGGCTGCTGTTTCTGAGCACCCTCCCTATCAGTGCGGCTTTGAAATCTAACGTCATGAGTCACAGCCTAAGAGAGAGAGACTTGAGCAAGAATTTAACTCTTTCACTGCACAGATGAAGCTTGCAAAGCACTAACCTTTCTCTGAGTGAGAGGAAAGCCAGAGTGAGAGACATCTAAAGAGACACTACGAAGATATTTGGGTCATTTGAGAAGTTACATCTTACATGAGGAGATGAAGATGCCTTGGTTTTGGGGCTGAAAGTCTTTTGTAAGCTGTGGTAACAGACTGTATTATGCTAGAATATCCCTTTAAACCGTGAAAAAAAAAATGCATTGGGGTGATGATGAGAATATTTAGATTGTAGATTTGAGCAAAGGTATTTGTGATGGACTAAGTAAATATTGAAATAGCTGTGATCTTATGAGAAGTTTGAACAGAGTAAGATAAGGCGATATGAAGCCCCCTGCCCTCCAGGGATGAAGACCTGTTTCTTGAAATGGAGATTATTTTAGAGACAGATGAAGAAAAACCTTTGCATTTGGAACCGTTCATCTTTAAAATGATGAATTAATTTCATGGCCCATATGCAGCTGCCGGAAAGGCTGCATGATATGGGAGGGGTCTCACAATTGCAGATTTCCCTGGGTGGCTGAGAGTTAAAAGCCACAAGCAGACTGTTCTTTCTTGTGGAAAGTTACCATAACAGACCAAAAGAGACTTCTTTCTCTAAATGGACTGATGAAAGACTATAAGTGGTACTGACCTAAAGTTCCAAGTTTCATCTTTATATGTTGTCTGTGAGAAAGAAAAGAAGCTATTGGTGGAGAGGGAAGTGTTTTGAAGGTTTTATTCTGATTCTTATTAATTTTTTCTTTCTTGCAGTTGTGTTAATAAACATGTCTTTATACCTTTTAAAGTTTGAGCCTGCTTTGCTTTTCTCTTAATAGTATTTCATGTAGCGGCGCGTTTCTATTTTTATTTATTGTTAATATTAATTTGTTCTGTAATGGTTTAGTCCATGTTCCCCTATCCCTTCCTCCTGATGGTTTCCCCCTGCACTTGTTTGTGCAGCAGCTGTGCTTGTCAGTCTCTGGGAAGGACTCTCCCCTCTTTCCAGAAAGCTCAGGAGAAGTTGGTCCCTGATTGGAACAGGCTGGGAAATCCCCCACCCCTCGTTCCCTATTCGTTGTCTGTGTGCCATCCCCACTCCCCTGATTGGTTTTCCCTCTTGTGTCCTCCCCCTTCTCCTGGTCCCTTATAAGCAATCACCACGCCCCTCTTGTTCGGACTTCTGTGGCTCGCCTGCATGCAGAGCAGGTGACAATAAACACCATCTTGCCACGAAGTCTCCTTCTTCTTACCTTTGTCGTAGCCTCACCGACAGCTCTCGTGTAGCTCTGACCCACCGGGGGTGGTGGCTGGTCCGCCTGCTACTGCCTAACCAAGTCTGAAATGATTCCCAGCCAGGGCAGCCGGGAATAGCTGGAAGCCACTTTCCAGCAGGCCAGGAATCATTTCAATTTCACAGCAAAAAAAGAGTAAGCAATTTCAGGAAACACTCAAACCACTACACAAATTTTGGGAAAGAGAAACTGGCAAATGTGAAACCACTACAACCCCCATCATCATACTAACCTGAGCATTTTCCTTCCACGCCCAAACTAATACCACCACTAAACAGCCTGATTCTACTACTGTGAGGTTCCTAATTCATGGGGCAAAAATCAGGCAGAGTCTGGGTTACACATTCTTATTCATCCTTTATCACTCTAAAATGTAAGCTGCTGTTGCTTACTCTAGAAAATTGCTATGTCAAACATCCAGCTTAAAATCAAACTGGAGAATAAGGAAGCCAGAAAGCCATGCCTTGCATTTTGATTCTCAGCCTGCATAAGAATTTCAAACTATTATGAAAAATTCCCACTGAAATTCCAGATTCTATTGGATTCCAGAATTGCATCAGTTTTGGGTAGGGGGCTGTCTTCCACTGTTATTAACAAGAGTAGCACTACTTCTAGCACAAGTGTTGAGATCATTCTGCAGTTGGATTTAAGAAGGGTGAGCCAATTAATTCTTAGTCCACAGCCCACTACATATAAAAAGAGACAATTTTGTGCAGCATCTAAGACACATGGATCTTCACTTGTTGTGACAACCTCCTGATTTCTCCCAAAAAATACCAGCTGTAAAAATGTGAATATAGCCCAACATTTTGGAACAACTGGAACTTCAAATGCAGTCTTCAAACCCAGACTGCAATATTTTAATGACATTATTAGTTCACACAGCCACTCAGGAGTGCAAAGAATTGATTAAACTATCAGGAATTTTACTATTTCTGATTAAGTCTGCATAGAAAATATATACTGCTTGAATCCTTCGGCACACAGCAATTCAAATCTTACTATGACTTCTCTGCTAGTAAAAGATTTCTTACCAGCCTTCAATAATCCATTGAACTTCCTGAGAGATATTAACAATAGATTCTTATCAATCAGTTCATCATTTTGTGTGTGCCTTCAGTTATAATTTCAATGCATCTCAACTGAATCTTCTACTGTAAACACAATTTTGCATTCAAGGAAGAACTTACTTTCTTGTATTGCATTAAGAATTTCTGAAAAGTCTGCATCTGTCTTCTGTATGTCTGGTTTTATCCATATTTGCGTTTCCAGCTGGTTAACCTGCAAATCCTCTCTTCCTTCTGAAGAAATTGAAGAGATTGATGGGGTTTGTGACAGTGCAGTAGAAAATCCAGTCAAGGGGCTTCAGGTGAGGAAACATACACATTGAATGAAGGTATTTCCTTTCTTCCTTCTTAGCAGAACCAAATTTTTTTCAAACCAAGGAGCTTCAGATAGAACAGTGACTGATTTAAAGCTAAATAGAATGAAACAACATTCTCTGCTATCAGCAATGATGCAGAATAGCCACTGACAAGTCCCTCATTCAGGTGACTATATGCTGCCATGCCATGAGCATCATTTCACCATACCATCTACAAAACAAACTCCCAAATGTGAAACAAATAAGAGATTCTGTTACGAATGACACAGGAACAAACAGACTAAAATAAAACACACACACAAAGTAAGTTGCAAGACAGAAAACAACCATATAGGACAAAAAGAGCATGGACAGCATGTTCCAAATGCAGGGCACCGTAAGTTCTCATAAGCCAACCTGATGGCATGACATAGGCTAAGAAGAAGTCCAGCACTGGACTCCATTTCAAGTGGATTCACGTTGGTATGTAATGGTTGCTGTTTAAAAGCATAGCAGAATAAAAACTTATTTTGGTGAGTCACAATTTCAAACCTATTTACACACAAAAACAGACACAAAATTTGCCCATTTCAATGTTTTTTCAACATGCGCAAAGACAGCAGAAAGTTTTGAAAACAGATACTTTCCACACAGAGAAAGGTGGCTGCATATCAAGAGTAGACAGAAAATCGGCAAACAGGTACAAGATGCTGGCTACAGGGAGAGCAACAAGATGATTGACCTGTCTGTGAGATTTGCAGACTTCTGTTTCCAGACCTCTGGGGACAGGGTAATGTTCTGGATTACGATCAGTGAACCCAACGTCATTGCTAGGCTGGCCTACAGTAATGGGTTGTTCCCACCCAATGTCAAGGACCCTGACAGTGCTCCCTACAGGGTTGTCCATATCTTACTGAAAGCTCATGCCAGGATCTACCACACCTACAATGACAAATACAGAGCGAGTCAGGGAGGTGTCATTGCCCTGTACCCCTTAATTAGCTGGGCCGAGCTGAAGACACTCAGCAACCCTAGGGACATTGAAGCTGCTGACAGGTACCTGCAGTTTTTGGTGGGTTGGTTCACACAACTGATTTTCAAAACCAGGGACTACCGTTTTTGGATAAAAGTTTTGGATACAGACAAAGAGAAAGAGGGAACTACTGGGAATACCTCTGGTTTTTAAAAAGTAGCAGGAAAACCTTTAATAAAGGAATCTGTTAGAGATGCTCTTGAGTACCTAATGCACAGAGCTAGCTGAGACCTTCAGTGGTCAGGGAGACATCTGAGGAAGGAGTTCATGATGAAAAGGCCAAGGTGGAAGAACAAACCTTCAGGTCATTTAGATTACCGTGCTTCACTAGATGCTATCACTCATGCTTTAGAAAGGAGCATTTTCCTTTCATCTACCATCTGCCTATAGCAAGCTGCTCTTATTTTGAATTCTCGGCTAGTCCATTGTATTTTCCCCTTCTCCTTGCCAAATAACTATCTCACTACTGCATTGACGGGAACAACAAATAATATTTCCAGGCACAAAATTACTCAAAAGTATTTTAAAGGCCCTTCTTCACTTTTTGGAAATACAGATCTCAAAATGGGTACACTTCGACCAGCTTAATCCTTTATTATTCTTCAGTATTAAAATATTATAAATTCAAATTGTGTCATGCTTGCTGAAAATATCCCTCGAGCCCGGCTGGAAAGTGGCTTCCAGCTGTTCCCGGCTAGCCCTGGCTCGGGATACTTCCAAACTCGGTTGGTGGCAGCAGGCAGACTGGCCACCACCCCCCCGGTGGGTCGAAGCTGCACGAGAGATGTCGGTGAGGCTTGACGAAGGTAGGAAGCGAGGAGGCTACTTTGTGGCTAGATGGTTTTTATTGTCACCTGCCTTTCGCAGGGGAGCCACACTTCTCTCTGAGCCTCTCTCGATAGTGTCCCCGCCCGAGGCGTGGCAACAGCTTATATGGGGTTGGGAGAAGGGGGTGGGCACAAGAGGGAAAGCCAATAAGGGAAATATGGATGTCACACAGACAGCGAATGGGAAATGAGGGGTGGGGGTTCCCCAGCCTGCTCCAATCTGGGACCGAGTGTCTCTGAACATTCTGGAAGAAGAGGAGAGGTTTCCCAGAGAGTGACCGGCTGTGGAGAACAAAGACAAGGGGAAACCAAATGGGGAGAAATACAGGGGGGAACTTGGGAGAAACCATTACAGAACAAATTAATATTAACAATAAATCAACAGGTATAAAATGCACCACTACAGCTTGCTTTAGTGTATTCTTTTGTTCCACAGCAAAGATTCATTGTTAACATCAGAGACAACTCCCCTTGTAGATTCCTGCTAAGTGATCTGTCATAGCAGCAGCAGGAGTCAGCATTTAATGATGTAGAACAAAGAGAATTTCTTAAGTGATAGAACTGATTATTCATACAATAGCAGCATAGGGAAATCTGCAGATGGCCTCAGAGATGCGAGGTTAAGATTGCCCCAAAAAAGATTTCTAAGGCCCAAGAAAATGTACTCCAGCTGCTGAAAAACACATGCAAACAAAATGATGGTAGTAGAAAAGTAATCAATGGACAGCAATTCAGTTAAGCAGCTTTGCAAATTATTTCACTCAGTTTCGTCTTAAATACTCAGCTACCACTTTTAGCATATACCATTTCATACTTGCATCCTCACATCCAACAGCCTTTGTTCTGCGTTTCAACCCTAGCTAGAGTAAAATAATGACAATATGGACAAATACAAAATACCCTTTCTTCCCCAAATCCTATATCCTTGTTACATTTAAGTTGCTTTTCCTCAGAAGAGATGAAGGTAGCAGGATCCCTGCAGCATCTCCAGGAGAACTGAACTAATCACCAATCATTTGTGATAAAACACATAGTCAATTACAAACTTACCTTCACCAACACAAGGGAAAAAAATGTGTTTACCAACAACATAGTTTTTAAATTAGGAGTTGCAGGAATGTTTTCTTCTCCCATGACCTTAATGATGTCAATAAAGACTTGAATTTGGGCAATTGGGCTTCTATCCTCCTCCCTGTCTGTCGTATCTACTTTTCAGGATGGACTACTGCATTTTTTTAGCTGAGAGAAATACCACCTATGCGATGGGTTGTGGAATGGCCAAATTAATGATTTCTGGCTTGTTGTCAGACAAAGGTTTTAAACTAGTAGCTCTTTGGAAAAAGCCACAATGACCTCATCCATGTTCCAGAGATTTATTTTCTTTACCTTACCACAGATCTCCAATACTACATGCAAAGACAGTATCTGATGTCACTGTTGTTAGTGATGGATCACTAACCTGCCTTCAGCATTTCCTTCTTGCTGTAGCAGCTGCTGATTTGTGTTTTATCAACGACAGGTCCCACTGAGTAAAATCTAAGCAATATTGTCTAAGAGGATGGTAAAGACTCTCTTTCTACAGAAGAGGAATAAACACATATAAAAGTGAAGTAAATATTAGATTTTTAAAAATTTGGGGTTTTTTGTAAAGATCGGTCTGAGTTTTTTCTCAGCTACTGAGACTTTCTAGTTCAACTGAAATATTATTTTATATTACTTCATGGCACTCCCCCTGATTTAATCATTGATGCATAAAATTGTGCATAAAATTGTACATAAAATAACATTTTTCCCTTATTTGTCTTGAAGGATCCCAATTAATTAAGTTAAGAAAACAAATGATATTTTAAAAAAAACTTTTATTTTTGGATTCTAAGTCAGAATTTTAACATACATCTAAATATACAAATGACCAAATGTATCAGAGAAGCGACTTGTTTACCGACATAGTTAGTATGGTACTGATGTTAAACAAGGGCATTCCAACTTGTAGTGAAAGATTTTGCCATGTGGGTGGATGCTCCTGTCACAGGGCCATTTACCTCTAAGAGGGTGATACTTAGCAAGAGCAAATAAAATTCTAACATTAGCAGGTTTGTTTTGCTACACTAAGTACTACATGTATTGCAAGTTCTACAGAGAATTTGCTATTTCTTACCAGACTCACTTCTTTAAAGCAAGCAGAAAGCTGCTGTGCATGGTGCCCTTTTCACTCTAGGCAAACCTGTGTCAACAAGGGACAAAGAATCATCCCTTCCTGCACATTTTCTCTTGGCTTCTTCCTGTGAGTTCTTGGCAGGTCATCTATGTGAAAAGCAGAGTTTCAAATGGAAATTGCATTAAGCATTTACTATACATGTAAGTAAGGGTTCTGCATATGTGTGTACAGCACAGCTTTACTGCTCTCAGTTCTGGCACTTCTCATTTCTGTGACAGGAGTAGAAACAAAATGCAAAACATAGCTGGCCTTCCCAGGATCTGCCATATGACTGCACTGGACAATGCAACTGCAACAGATGAAACCATTTTGGTTCAATTGCTCCTTCAGAAAAAAACCCAAGCTGTTCT
The DNA here is from genome assembly GCA_910950805.1 of Acrocephalus scirpaceus scirpaceus. Classification (NCBI taxonomy): domain Eukaryota; kingdom Metazoa; phylum Chordata; class Aves; order Passeriformes; family Sylviidae; genus Acrocephalus; species Acrocephalus scirpaceus. Next base: position 47,430,287 of record OU383777.1, on the reverse strand, counting down.
ATGAGTCATAGAGTGTATGCAAATATATATTCATATACACGTCTTCCTAGCAAGATAAAATTGGCCTTAAAGCAGTAGCTCAGAGATAGATGATTATTTCATTAAGTGGAAGGCTGATGTGTATCATAACAAGTCTTTCAGAAAGAGCTGCTTTTGCTACATTGGTAAGAGACTTTTCTTCTGTCAGAAATCCTACATCATGTTCTTTTTTGTTCCTCACCAACCAGTATTGTTATACTCTTTCCTCCTAGGCATTTTTCTCTCCACAGCATTATGTGAATAATGTACACATCAATTGTACTTCAGTGATTACATTAGATAGATTTTAATATGTCAGAAGTATTTAATTTTTTTGTTTCTGTCCTTAAATCTCTCGTGTACAATAATGTAGTTTCACAACACAAAATTATCATTGCTAAGTATGTTCTCAGCTCAGGAGGTAGAAACATGTCTTGTGTCCTGCCTTGAGCTTCCTCTTCTTTGTACAAAAGAAAAAGTCTTTGTTTGCAAACTCTAACTTTGGTTCACCAGCCCAGCACTTGACTCCTTTCTGGAAAAAGACTGTTACCCAGAAACTTGCCTTTCACCCTTGTTCCTTGCCAGCAGCACTAAGCTTCCTCTACCTTACAGTTTTAACACAATTTCAAATTTCTACAAAGGAGGTGGGGTGTGTGTGCTAAGTTCCCTTCTGCTTTCATTTCAATACTTGTTTCCAGTCCTGGGTTCCTTTTGAAGATCGCAGGGGTGGTAACTAGTGTTTAATTCTCTTTTTCTGAGAACTTCCTCATGTATTTTTACATTTAAGGCAGCATAACATTAGAGTAAGAACAGCTGTCTGCCACATCTACACATGTACGTGTAGTGACAAACTGGAATATCTTAAAGGTCTCCATTTTTCATAATACAAGGTACTTACTTGTACTAATGTGTATCACAGGATTTTCCCCATCTAGCTACAAACATCTACAGTTTTGGAAAACTTTTAAGTAATTGTTAATGGTACACAATGAGAGGCCTTTGGAGACTTCTGATTTAAGACAAAGTACTCTGTAATAACAGCATTAATACGCAGTGTGTCTCCAAGCATTGTTTCCAAGACTGAAAAGATTGGGTACACTGTGAAATTACTTGCAGACCTCTGAAAAACTTCTGACCTGGTAGATTGCTATAGATGTCTATAAATACATAAGAACTTTCACATAACTTTTTATATTCTTAATTGATTTATCAATTACCTTAAAACAAAAGTGTAGAGTCTATCACTACATTTGATGTAGCTAAACACATCTTCTTCTGGTATGCAGAAAACATTGTTTATCTTAATGGTTTTCACATTGTTTATGAATAAAATAATGTGTCTGCCCCTTAGCAACCAAATGGAGTGTAAAAGCACAAAAATGTCTTTTTAGTTTTGAAAGTTATTGGAATAAAAACATAGGCCTTCTTCATTTTCAATAAGAAAGTCCAAGGAATATTAGTAAAAAAATTCAAACCTCAAATCATTCTGGCTAAAATGAGGCACCTATGCCATAGCTGTCTCTGCATGGTCATGTGCATGGCCATGTTAAAGGCACAGCAATAAAAATACTGAAAATATTTTTGAAAGGAAATTTAAAAATAGATTCCCTTTGCATTGTAATACATGACACACGCAAGACATGACATATGTTTGATTATGTTAGAAGAAACTCTTTTCTTATCTTCCAGAAGCAGCAGTAGTGAAGGGGAGATTTCTGAACATACAATATTACTGGTTTATCACAAACTATGGTATTTTGATGACATACGGTGTCCACTCTCCCCTCCATTAAATCCTGGCTGGCATCAAACACAGAGTTTGTGCCATTTCACTATAGAGATGTGGGAATTTCAATGTTCAGCACTTGTTCTTTCATGCTGTGAATGTCTTTTCCAGAGACAACCATAGGAAAAATGGACAGAGAGCCCTTGGTGCAAAGCAATACCTTGAAAATGTCCTCCACTGTGACAACAGCCTGAACACCAGACTATAGGGACAGGGTCCTGATTGCCCTCAATTCTTGTATTTCCAATTCTATCACTGCTCAGAATGAGCTGTGGGTGTGACTGCGGTCAAACCCACCAACACTGTGCTTGCATCATCAAGGGGGAGACACCTCTTAAGCAGCAAGTTTGAACAAGACAACAACTGCAGAGAGCTGATAATCCATGGGCAGAAACCAAATGGGCAAATTACTGCACTGCTCTGCAAAAGCCCACAATCTTTTGCTTCATTTCCCGTCTATGCTCAGAAGATGCCTCAGTATTCTGATTATTGAAACAACCTGAATGTTCACATAGAAGCCCCAAGCGTAGAATGTCGCACATTCCTATGCCTAACATTGCCAATCACTTGGCTCTATTTCGCCCTGGTTCAGATTCTTCAGAAATCAGTAGAGGAACAGAGTTGCACAACAAGTCTTTGGAATTACCTCCTAAAAGTGATTCAGTGATTATACAAAGTGACAGGGCACCAAAGTGTCCCTCCTATGGGGAACAAAGCTACCCTCTTTAAGTGTCACAATGCCTGAGATGGGTATTCACAAGATACGGTCTGAAAATGGCACAAAGCCACAGAGTATAACTAAGCAAAGACATTTCTCCACGGTTGTATGTTGCAAATAAGGATCTTGAAAGAAGTTTAAGATCTAAACACATTGAAAAATTCAGTCTATCCTTATTTCTACAAAAATAATAGTAAGAATGATTGTTAGCTTTTCCTGTTTCCTCTTACGCTGTGAGCACACATATAAAACTACAACTATCAAAGATCACTATCACATGTGTTCAAAGCTTTGTCTGTGTTTGAAAAATCTAACTACTTGTGAATGATAAATCCGTTTACCAATATCAGGGGTCATTAGCAAGCAATTCGTTAAGGGGAGGAGAGGAAAACCTTTGCTTATTGCAAAACCCCCACCCAGTTCTCAAGTCAGTAGTTTATTGATGAGACAAACAGAAAATCTGGCTGTACAGGGAACAACCTGACAGAAAATTTCAGTGCACCAAAGATTTACTTTATTATAATGTGGGACATCGAGACAGCTTTTAAAAGATACCAGGTGTCTCTTTCAGGTCTGTTTTAATGTAACAACCAATTATACTCACATTGTACCACAGCACTGCCTTCACAGTCTAAATATAACCTGATAATTAATTCTGGCAGAAAGTACCAGCAGCTAAACCTTTTGGGAAAATTCAGCTATCCTAAAACTGCTGAGGAATGAACATGATATAGGATTGTGAAAATAGTTATCCTGAAGACAGGATAGCAGAACAGAGGTCTATCCAGGGCAGGATCCTATTTCTGACACCAAATGCTTAGCCAAAGGGAGTAAGAATGGTGCACGTACATCCAGTTCATCTCCAGTCTGTCCCTTCCAGCTTGGAAAGATTTAGAGATTTCTGGAGTGGAAGATATATGTATATGGATGATAAACATTCCCAGCTACCAACATCCTTTTCCCCACAAATCTGTTCCTTCTATATTCTCTGTCACTTTTGAGCTAACCGGTAGTCATCAAATTCCTCCCTCCCGTTTTTACTTACCTTGTTTCCAATTTTCATGAACTAGAAGACCTGCTCCTTAGTTACAGCATCAGAAGCCCTTTCCCAGGCCATGAAGCCCAGAAATCCACTCTCATTGCAAAGACTTTCTTACTTTTGTCTCAGACAAGAGCTACCGTGCAGACCCCATGAAATACGCCTTCCTGTACAGAAACTAAACACAGATCAATGAATCCCATCGGAGTCTATCACAGAGAGAGGATATGGTTCCAACCTACCAGACTGGGTGTGTAGAGACCTAATTAGGGAGAGGTTATGATAAATATAATCATTCAGTTGCAAACTGGAGTGGAAGAATGGGACCAATATTTATATATTGTTTTGTAAAAATATTCTTTCTCAGAATTTTAATTTGTCTTTGAGAGAACCTTACAAAGAGCAGGAATCATGGTCTTTATACTGGTGCAGTTGATCTTTCTTATATAGCCTTGCAACCTACTATAATTACCAAAACCTGCAAAGGAGAAATAGAATATTTTGACATTAAAATGCATGGAGTAGTATTGGGCTGTTCGCATAAGATGCCTACCCAAAAGAGATTATTTTCTGCAACTGGCACTAAGCAACAGTCTCCCTCACAACCTGTAGGAGAGTATCGGAATAGCAAGGGCCATAATTTTCAGGCATTCTGGCAACACAAAAGGTTCAGTTGAAAAAATGTGCAGTTTTGATGACCCTTAAAAATCTTTCATCAGTGTAATAGGTCCTGAATTCTTTTTCTACATTTGATTCCTAAAGCAAGGTCTAAATAAAGTACCAAACTGTAGTGCCATCTCCCTTTTTCTATTTTAACCACCCTGAATGTTACCAGTAATGAAGAAGACCTCAAAAAGTCATATGCTTTGTGCTCTATTGGACCTCTAAAGCATAAAATAGTACAGAACTGCACTCCCAAGGATGGGTGCAGCAAATACTGTGCCTCTGTGAAGATCCCAGCACTCAGAGGACACATTAGCTTTCCTGAGATATCCACCCACGCATGGCACAGGAGCAATCAGTGGTCTGTATGACCCAAAGGAAGTTCTCAGAAACAAAGGACAGATTAGAAATTACATAACTTTTTTGCTTTGCTGCTGCCCTTATACCTGGTCTAAGTTGTGAGGAGTTTTACGCAACTCTTTAGGTCTTTTGAGCTTTTTTGGCACCACAGTACATTGGCTGGAATTTCTAGTGGGCTCATTTGAACCCTAGAAGCACTTACCTGTAGCATATCTACTTATCCAAGGAATAAGCCCCCCCTCTCTTTACTTAGTTTTGGTTTAGGTTGGGGTTTTTGTTGGTTGGTTGGTTTTGGGTTGTTTTTGGTTTTGTTTGTTTGTTTGCAGGTTTGTTTGTTTGTTTTTTAATTATAAAGGAAGGTCTGGCTTAATTTTGAGACATCAGAATGAACCAGCAGGTTTGGTGTTAGGAAAGAAGTCTTGCTATCTTTTGGAATGATACAAACATTTTGTAGAAATTAGTAACGCTATGCAGCCCTATTTTAGTCAAATCCCTTTTCTGACTTTAAAAGCATCTCTGCCAAAGTAGAAGCTAGTTTGTTCAATCTTTTGACAGTCTTCCTGCAGGAATCTTTCTTTGGAATATATGTAAGATATTTAACATTAGAAATAGAGTCTTACATAACACTTAACCCCTTTAAGCAAGAACTATAGAGCTAAGAAAAAGCCCCATTTTTCAGTCAAGCATTACAAGAACATAATAACTGAGTATTCAAAGTTTCTCTCACTGTTCCTTGAATTATAAGTTATTTTTTTAGATTAAATGGGTCATTACTTTCTCAGAAAGTGTGCAAAATTTTATATATTGTCTATTTTCTTCAGAATAGAATATTCAAGTTTTTTCAAGATATCGATGTTACACTGGTCTCAGGACATCATAACCTTGCTCTAGGATCAGTGAGTATAGTCCTAAGCTTTTCCTGGTTTTTCCTCTTGAAAGGAAACTCTCTGATGGTAGAACAATCAGGAACATCCAAAGAGAGCATCATTTTGCAGCCTCTGTTGGGGTGACTACATATTGTAAACTGACTACATATTGTAAACTAACTACATCCAGGAGAGCTGAAATCTGAGGGTGAATTGTAATGATTATAAAGTAACCATGCATAATTGATTGCAGGGCTGAATGAATGATTGTTTTATAACACTGAACAGGAGAGTGATCCAAGCAGGAAGGAAAAAAATAAGTCTTTGAAAAGAGTTAAGTTTAAAGACACCTAGCCCCCAGAGAAGCAAAACACCCTCAAAGTCGCCACTTAAAAGTACTAATATTATTTTTGAAGCTTCTTATTGAGGGCATGCACAGGTCCCTCCCAGATAGATTCAGTACTTGTGTGTGTCACATGCAGCACAAATTGATACAGTGGGATGCAAGTTCTGCCTGCATCAAATATGTTTAAATTAAACAAGATACATATCATTGAAAAATAGTGCTTTTCGTGCTAGCTTTTTCATTGTTGTTGTTAGCATGCTGTTGCAAAAGTGTTCTCCAAAGTGCTGGAATGAACATTCCAGGAGACTTGATATCTTAGGACCAGGAATTTTCAAAGAAGTTACTTTCGTCATAGAAAAATAAAGGTGTTAATGAAATAGGCTGAATGACTAAGCAAAGTGATAGAAGATGGCAAGCTCTGCATCATCTGTGAGCTAGTTCAGCTCTTAATTTCAAAGAACTGCATAATCACCATGTGGTGTCCTGCCACTCAGTCTAGTGACAAAAGGTCCTCATGGTAATTGAGGCAAACTGTTCTTCTCGTTAGGAGAATGAACAGTCTGTGTTCAGCAGGGAGGTGTTTACAGATCACACTTAAAGTACCAACATGGGAGAGATTTTGCTCCATGCATCAAACTTGCATTGCTTTGAACACAGGCTGTACATAAAGGGAAAAGTTAAATATGCAGGCTGATTTCTTTGACATTAATGTCCCTTCTGCATAGGAATGATTCTTGTAAACACGTGGGGATTTTAATATGAAAATTAGCTTATTGAGGGGAATACTAAACTTCTTTGAAATCTGCTTGCATTTTCTATTCTTCATTCCACTTAAGAGAAAGTTCTATGTACACCCAGGAGAAGGCATATTGAAAAATATTGTTCCCCTAATAATGTTAGACAAGTAAGATAACAAGCTTACTGTCGGTGCAAATTCAAATTTCCATATGAATTTACATCAGCCATCCCCATGCCATGCATGCATTTGCTGCCAAGAAATACTTGCATGGCAGAGCTTCCTGGCAGAGTTATTTGCAGTTTTAGCTTTTAATCTAGGAGAGATGCATGCCACAAGTCCTGCCAGTCAGCAAAGAAAAGAAAATCTGATTTAACCAGCAAGTCACATCTAACTAACACAGATCTTCTAAAGACCATTTACAATCAAATGTAAATGATAACATGCATATGCATATTTTGTGATGAGAAATGGATATCTTTTGCACAGTAAATTATCATTGTTGAAGGCTTCAGTCCTAGATTTTTTGATAATTCAAAATTAATTAATTTGTGACTAAGCTTATTAAACACATTTCCTTTTTTCCTTTTATTTTGGTTGCTAGTTTCAAAAACCATGCCATTTTCCTCACCTCCCAAGTCAGTTTTTCTATTGGCCAGGCCCCCTAGTTCTTCTTCCTTATTTACAAGCTCAGTAAGTACAGTCATCAATATAAATGCTACACATTGATAAGCAAAAAAAAAAAAAAAAGAGAACCCAAACGTAAAGAAAAACCTGTCCAAGCCAAACATACCTTCTTTTAAACTTGTAATTTATCAAATACTTCTTATCACAAAAAGCAAAGGAGTGCACAATAAGTTTCTCAGTGAATTTCAATGACTCCAGGAGAGTCACCATAATGCCAGAAACAAGTCCTTTCAGCACATAAAGTTCTTTCAAGTATTATGGATATGCTTAATATAATTTCAGGTAGAAAGGTGTGCTGGTTTCAAGCAGATTTGGGAGAAACCCTCCCAAATTTGGGATTTGGAGGATTTGGGTCCCCCTCCCCTCCCCCAACCGGTTCGGGAAGAAAGACTTCCTGAGAGAGAGGTGGAAAAAGACCTGTTTATTACACAGGCAAAACACTCCCCAGCACAATACCCGATGACAAAAACCTCGGCCGCTTACGGAGGGATAACAAACTTGGAAAAGAGCAAGTGTCCTCTTGCAGATGTTACTGCTGCCCGTCTCCGCTGGTGCTGGGAGGAAAGGGAGTTGTTCTGCAGGGCTGGTCTTGATGGGGGTGGGTCCCCTGTGGAAGCCCCCGGCGCATTCCCTGGTCCCCAGTCCGGAGAGATCGGTACAGTTCCGAGGAGAGGGAGAAAATGGAAAAAAAAGGGGAAAAACCCCCCAAACTTCTAGCTATTCTATAGATCTAACTATGCTAGCTCTAAATTACTACTAACTACTGCTCTTCCGGAGAAAAACAGCTTCTTTTTGTCTTGTGAATTCCTCCCCTGCTTCGTCTCAAGGTCCATCCGAGGAGCAGAGCTTTCCTGGGGAAAAACAAACTGCGCCTCCCCCCCCACCCTTTACACCCAACAGACGATTGAGGGATAAACACATCACCCTAGGACACAAGGAATGTCCTTTCTAAAATGTACAGTTCTTTGGATTTGAAGCAGAACTTTTTGAACACTAAATTCTTGAAAGCAGAATTTTCCGGAATATTTTTATGTTTCCCGAAGTGAAGCATCTTTACATGTTAACTAAATTTTGGAAATAAATTATTTCAAAGACAACCCTTCCTTCTGGTTGTGTAGATTGCCTGTAGTACTGATTTGTATAAGTGATATAAATTACAATCTACATTACTGTATATACACTAATATATCTAAACCTCAAAATGCACTGTTTTACGAGAAACAGAGAGAGAAAATTTTACCAGGGAACCTCTGAATTCCTATTATTACGAAATGGGTAACAAGTGTTAGGAAACTGTTGCAAGTAGAGAATAACTAAGAAAATTTCAGAGTTTCATGCAATGAAAGTATTTACTTTAGAGCTGCTTAGAGATATTAAATAAGATTTTTTTTTCACAGCCAGTAAATTCAGGGACTCCTAGAAAAATGACGTTTGACAAGTTCTGCAGAATCTGAAAATAAAGGAATTTGTCATCAAGAGAATGAAGCAATATAACATTGTCTTGATTTGGAATAGATTAGCAATGGAAAGAGCAGACAGAAGCCCAGAAACCAAAGTACTACTTGTTGCACAGCAAAGGCACAATGCCATCAGAAGGGAGGCAAGGGTTTTTTTGTCCCCAGATTTTCATAACCCTTAGATTGAGGGAATGTACTGGGCTGAGAGCTTAACCCCCTTTAAGCTTGTTTCATACTTTGTTCTGTTTCTCTTACAGAGAGCCTAAATGATGATACCATTGCTTTCAAAATAGTCATGACTATTCTACACTGTTGTGCCAATTCACTGCAGCCAGCAGTCTGCCCCAATGGCTTTGAACTCTCGACTTCAGTAGCATTGTACCCCACAACATACCACAACTGCTCATATAGATGGAAAATGGTAACTGGAGGTTCTCAAAACTAATAACATGCTGTCCTTGATTTTGGAAAGAAATGTGTATTTCCCTTAATGCTATTATATCTAAATTTATCATCTGATAGCTTATATTCATCTTTGTTTTTCTTCTTTCTAAGAGGAAGTTCCCTCATATTGGTGCACCTACAGAGGTGTCAGGAGTCTCCCCTTCCCCATTAATAGCCTTTTTCTTCCACTTGTTTCTCCATTTTCCTCTGTGTTTTCTTTCAGTTACTTGACACCTTTATATCTGCTTAAAATCCAAGCTTGGAAGTTGTAGTTCTGCTCATGACTGAGCAGTACCTCTTTGCAAACTAACACAAAACACGTTTTAAAATTTTATTTATTTTTAAGAAAGGAACAGTACAGAAAACCCTCTTCTCCCTAGCCACTCTAACACCCAGATTAATAATAGAAGTCATGAGCCCCAGGCTCCTTACTAGTTACAAATAAAACTGGCAGGGAAGTAATTGGAAAGGAATGATGGAACAATGAACAGTATCTATTATTTCTTGTCCTTAGTGTACAGCTACTATGAACTTCACCCAAAGGAAACTGCTTTCAAATAAATAGAATTCATGATAGATAATAAAAGTTGTCCTTTTTGAAAGAAGAAATGGTGCACAGGGAAAAAAGTTGCTGTGAAGACAACAGAAGTAGTTTGCTATCAAAGAAAAAAATATTCTCAACCTGCACTTTATCAAGGATCTTTTCTTTCCATGGTCCTGGTCTCTTTTACTAATAAGAATTAAAATGCTATTTTAAGTCCTAAAAATACCTTCTATTGTGCTAGACTGCCTTAATGTTTGGAGCATATGCTAACTGAACAAGGAAAATTTCAGAATGAGTATAGCATACACTACTCCAACAGTGGGAGTTACTTGATTGTGATAACAGCAGTCCACTAGAAGGAAAAACCCAAATTGTATGAACTATTTATAATTAGGTGGAACAAACCCCTAGAAACTTACAGCATGCAGTAGCAGGACAATAGCTTAGAAAAGAATGCTGTAAGATCTGGTATCGGAGTGATCAATATACATAAGAACATAGTCTTTCTAAACTATCAAGCTGCTTATGATATCTTAGATAAGGTACTACCACCAGACAACTGATGTCTTAAGCCAATTATGAAGCTACAGCTGTTAATTTGTGACTGAGTTTGAGTGAAGAACATATGAGTTTTTGTTTAAATTAGAATTTCCTCTTAGGAAACAGCTATTCATTGCTGTTGCTGCTGACCAAAATCTTTCTGTCCTAGGTTACAATGTAAATTGTGCCCAAAGTATGTATTCTATCCCTATGAGCCTTGGAGCCAAGGTGGGGCAGTGTTTCCCTTATCTTCTGTTAATGAGCCCAACAATACCTTGCCACATGACTCATAGATAACTCCCTCTGGAGTGGAGTTATCTCTGTCCTCTATCAGGACCCACTGCATGACTCATAGAATGAGATCATCCCATTGTGAGATGCTCTGCCCAGGGGGAGGAGCCAAGCATTCCCACCTGGATAAATCCAGGGTTTGAGACAGCACAGGCAGCTTTTATCCACTGGACTCCCAGAGGAGACAAGAGCTACCAGACCTTTCTACAGGAATCACTGCTTTGACAAGACCATCTCATCTAGACTGCCACTATCACCCTAACTAACAGGGTGTCAGGTTGTATTCTGACTCTGTCAGTGGTTTCTTTGTTGTACTATTACTTTTATTTTTACTTTACTTTATTTTCTTTTCATCTTATTTGTGTTTCTGACTTGGAGTCTTTCACTGGTTTTGCTCTTCAAACCAGCACACTTTCTTAGATCTACTTGCATACAGCTCAAATGGTTGCAGTTTAACCTGGACACAGACACAAAATATGAAAAAATGGGACTGTAAGTTAGTCAAGAGAAAACTCCTGTCATACAAAAAATGTTCTCCATAGGTCATAGATGGTCTTACTGTCCTAAGAGGAGAATATGACAGATAAAACTAAACTCATATACTGAAAGATAATCATCATCCAAATGGTCACTAATGAGCTCCATTTTAGGAAACCTCTGAGATCTACCTAAAAAGGGATACTTTTCTCAGAGGCCTGAATTTGCTGCTTGCACATAGTTTAATATTAAAACACAGGTCATACTTATCAACAGATAGCTGTAGAATATGTGACATCTCAAAATGGATGTTGTCATTGTGCATGTTCAAGATACTTTTTTAAAAAACTGTGATGCAGGACTTTTTTGTCAATCTCTTAACATGCTGCATACATCACTATGTATTTATAGCAACAGCAACATTTCAGTAGTAGTAATTTCTGAACTTCAACAAAAAAGACAGAAGCTGAAAAAACAGGACAAACAAGTGAACAGAAGAACTAAAATAAACATAGCATATGGTTATGAGTCACTGTAAATTTTTTAATCTGTGTTGACAAAGATTATGGTGGCTAAATACTATGAGTGCATGAAACTCATGGCATAGACCTATATAGCAACTTATAATAGATAATCTAAAATTTATAAAAATCAATCCATTTACTAGATCTGCAAGTTAAGGGGGGGTACACTAAGAGTTTGCAGGCAGAACTCTCTGTCTTACACAAACAGACTCTGCCTCCCAGCACCCAAGTAGCTGCATACATCATATATCATGCTCTTTTCTGGGCAGCAACACTGGAAGATAATTGAGACCCTCCAATAAACGTGCTACAAAACTGACTTCATGGGCAGCTTTAATTTGTGCTGCTTAGGAAAGCAATTGGAGTTTAATTTTCATTGTGAAGAATGACTGAGCATGGCCAGTACAAATGTACTCCCCTGCTATAAGAAAAGATATTTTTAAAATAGCACTGGCAATTATCATAACAAGGAATGAACTCATGATGCCAATTAGAATTTGATAGTTCCCTGGAGATTTTGACTTTCTTTTGAAAAGTTTCATTTTGTTAACCAGTTAACATATGTTGTAAGAGCTTGTGCAGATCCAAAGGGTTTGTTAGTGTTATAACAAGAAAGAGTTTGACCTACACCTTGAATTGTGTATTTGGTCAAAAACAATTTTAGTGTCAATTATTGAATTCCATGGGGGATGCCTGTAGCCTCTAGAGCAATTATCTCAAGGCTTATCAAAACTAAATATATGTAAGTATTACAAAGCAATATTCCAAGCGTCTCTGCATTAAGATTTTGGATACCTCTACACATTATAAGAGTTTTTATGACTAAACTTACATTTTTATTTCCCGCTTTCAGCTGTCCCAACTGCTGTTACTCCCTATAATCTATAATTGACAAAAACATCAAATGTAAACAAAACATCAATTGATAATTCTGACAATCAATAGATTGGTCTCCACACAAGCATGATCTTGTGCTATTAACACCAGCTTCACGTCATGGCATATCACACGTGAAATGGAATGGGAAAAGGTATCAAGGCAAGTCTGTTACCTGGCTGATGAGTTTTTGCTTTTCCACCAGTGACTGATGAAATTGTAGATCCAGAAGATGAGGCTTCCATTTTTATTGACCCTCTAGCTTGTGGGATTGAAGGATGGCCATCCACAGGTGGATACTGTGACACTGGGTAGCTTGCTGCAGTTCTCCTTTGACAGATTTGCACACAGTTTTCAGCCCCATGAGTAGATAAATTTATACCTGACAGGAATAAGAATTAGTACTATTTGATACAAGAGATCAACATGGAATAACTAAAATATAAGTTGCCAGGGTTTAAAATGGAGCTGGAACAATCTTCTTAAAGGGGGAAAAAAAAAAAAAAGAGAGAGAGAGAACTCTAAAAGATTAATTTTCTTGGAAATTAAAAATGTGAACACCTTTTCTGCTGTGTTGTAGGCATCACATTCAGCCACAGTAATAGATATTTAAATTAATACACAGTCTTGGTTTACCACTTTACTGGTCTACAGGAGGAAATATTTTCCATTCCTTCAAAATATTCACAAAGGACAATATTAATGAGGTAGCTACTATAGAGTTCATTAAATGACAGTTTTCAGATTGATGGAGTAGAACTTATCAGAAATGATTTCTTCTGAGCCTTTACCAATACTAGGAAGTCTCATCATATGGAAAAGGTGCTACAAGTGAGGTATTAACTATCTTCTAAGGCAAAAATAAAGGTCTGATTTGAGGAAAGCAGTAAGGCTACAATAAGAAGATCTTAAGCTTGGAAAAAATTCCACTTTCTCCTGTCTTGAGAAACCATATCGTCAGTAATGGAAATTGTCTTTCACACCAAAATTCTCAAATTTTTCACATAATCATTTTTCATACTGAAATTGTGATTTAAAAACAGGCTTCATTTTTCCATAGAAAAAAACAAAATTGAAGTTTCCTATGTGGCTAATGCACAGTCTTAGAAAGAAATGTTATCTTACAGTAAATTGCTGGTTCTGACTTCCTCCTCTTCACATTGATGCAATTGCTCCAACTCCACTTGAAATCTGCTTTCAGCATACTCTGGTTGAAAACTTTCAGAAAATCTCTTTTGGACAAGAAAGCTGAATTATAGTTCTACACTACTCTTTTACACTTAATTTACTTGTGACTCATATTGCTTCTGTCAGCAAATATTTTTGTTTTTAAAAAAAATGAAACACCCCAACCAGATATAAAAAAGCAAACTAAAATCAGATGGAAAAGCAGACCCTAAAAACTGAAAATGTGGATATTGTAAGCACATTGTAAAGTGTAGTCACTCAAAATCATTAGATATTTTTGATTAGATTGCTCAGTTTTGTGAACTGAAATCTCCAAGAATGCATTAATGATTCTGCTCTTCCAGCTCCCTTGGATGTCAATCTATGTGAACCTCCAGGTCATAGAAGAGGTTTAGAATCTCTGAAATATTAATACATTTTGATCCATAATACACTACCAAGGGGAAGAGAGCTACCACTTCCATAGGCAATTTGTGAAAAGACTGGGGTTGCAGACAGGGGCAAAGGCTGTGCAAATTGTGTTCTTTTATGATGGTTTTATGCATTCAGAATTGAAGCTGTACACTCGATACTTGTCTTTGCTTCTTGACTCCAGAGCTAATCTCCTGCAGGAAATGTGAAGGCATGAGGAGTTTCCTGCAGCAACTGCTCACCTACTTCCTTGTTTTAGGGCTAATGTAACTGCCAGCTTCTAAAGACTGTTGAAATCACATCCTTAGGATATAGAGCAAAACCCAGCCACCCTATTCTTGTGAAAGGCAGCATATCAATCCATGTGAACAGAATGACAATGAGCTTGCCTAGACAACATGTTTCTTTGACCATGCTAGCTATAAGGGGCTTCGAAGAGTGAGAAGCTAAGCCTCAGCTGTAAAATGAGCTCTTTACTTCTTTGGCAGTCACTAGAACATTGTGATGCTCAAAATATTGAGCAATCATCCCTAAGGTATGAAAAAATTAACTACAACCATTTTCTTTAAGCACCACCACAGGTTGTTTCTTCATTTGAAACAATCATCCCTCTGAAGCTTACAGAGCTGGAGTCAGCCAACCCTCAGCACTAAACTTGAGCCTGTCATCAACACACACTTCCTAGCTGGATCTCAGTAAAGCTGTGCTTTCATTTTTCATGAAAAATGGGATCTATTTTAGGAACTGGTTTCAAACATAAACTGACTGCTACATTACACGGAGGTTCAAGTTAAGTTGCTTCTTCACATTCTGAAAATGGTCTGTAAACTCTTGTGCAGCTGTGACTAAGCTTCCTAAACTATTTCTGCAGCATAGTTTTTTCAGTTCTCAAAATAAAGGATACTGCTGCCAGATTGCTATTCCTAAGAACTGCAAAATTTGCAGATTGATCACATCCAAAATTAGGTTCCATCAACAACTTGCTACTGGTTATATGCAACCTTTTGCTTCTTCCACTAAAAAAAGATGATAAATCATACCTCCAAACTACATGAGGAAGAATGTTTCAGCATCACTGAAAATTTTACATTTACAATTTTCTTTAGACATATTTAAAAGTGTCCCAAACCAACTGCGCTAAATGTGTCACAAATGTATACAATATATCTGGAAGTTCTTCACTCCAATCTCATTGGTACTGCAGTTATTTTTTTCACAGAAGATACCCTTTTATTAGGAGAATAATTCTCCATTATTTTCCTGAGAGCCAAGTACAGGACAAAGATGCAAATATCCTTATTTAATTATAATTTTAGGTTTTTCCAGGGAAAGATCAGGTCTTGTTTTTCTATGTGGGTTCCTTTTGTTTAACTACAAGTCTAAAAAAATGTAAGACAGTAATGCTGCAGCAAGCTGCAGCATTATCTTGTTTTCATGTGGGCAAAAGTTCTTTTAAGAGATACTGGCAGTTGAAAATACATCCCTAGATAAAGTGCAGAAAAGCACAGACAAAGGGAGGGGGAACCAGAAGTAGAAAAGAGATTGCTAACAATGCATGTAGCTTATGGCAGATGTAAACCTGGTGAACTATTGGCATTAAGCAGACTCTAGAGTAAACTCTCCCTAGTCTTTCTGCAAATAACCCATGCTGCTGATGAATCCTGGGGTTTGTGGATCAGAGATGTGAGAAAACAGCTAAGAGGTCACTGAAGAGTGGATGTTAATGTTGGCATCAATTACTTTTTTACAGTGTGACCAGACCCACACAAGACATAGAAAGAAAGAGAAGTTGCCAGCAACACACTGCAGTCTGGGTTTTCAACTAATTGTATTTGATGGAGTTTTTCTCCTGCCTTTGAGCTTGGTCATACAGCTGCGGACACCAAAATCCCCCTACCATTGCATGCCTGGCTGTATAGTCTTTGGTTGTACCTGTCCCTGCAGAATGGTGATTTGTAAGTGAGCTTGGCATTCATACTCAGTAGCTGGGTACAAGCACACTGGCCTGCTCTGACAGATAGTAGAGATGTTAAAAAAACCACGGGTTTCTCCTGTCTCGCCCTCTGGCTAATGTAATAGCTCACGAGCACCACTTTGAGCCAGGGCTTCAGTGCAAATGCAAGTGAAAGATTTAAATACTGTCCAGCAGCCACAGCTGACTTTTCAGTTTGGAGGACTGGCTTCTGGACAGGGCTTAGCCACCTGCATCTGGCTGGCTGCAGTGGGAAGTAATTTAGTGTTTTGAAGTCAGATGAGATCTGAGCCTCCAAGTGTTATACATATCACTCAGCTCTTTTGCTTTCTACATGTATCAAAAATCCTTCTCTGTATTTTCAAATCTTCATGTCTTTCTCTTCCTTACCTGTATTTCTGTCCTATTTTTTTCTCATACAAGATTTTTGCCTCCATGAGAAGCCACTCTTCTTACTGACCTTTTGTTCTCTCATGATTTTGAGCTTGCAGGTTCATATAAGACAAACATCTTCACTACCTTCCTGCCAATACACCTCAGCTATTCAGTTTGTCAGCAGAGAAGAGCAGCTTCTATCCTGCTTCTGAATAACTTTTATTGCTCCAAGATAAGTCTTTTTATTATAGAATTTTTCAAATCATCAATCTTCTTCCTTCTGCATTGAGCGTATTTTGTCTTTTATAAAGTGGTAATATGCTTATGACATGTAGGGATTTATAATGCTCTGGATAAAACCTGATATGAGAACATTAAAAGGGAGTAATGAAGTACTTCTAAGTCATGAAGCAATAAAATCAAATATAAAGAAGAAAAAGGAGGGAGAAATTATTAAAGTTCTAAACACTACAGTGTGCCTGCATACAAAGTTTTGTGTGACTGATACTTGTTTTGTCGGCTCATCAGATGCTACAAAGATGAACAACATCCTGCACTACTCAAAAATCACTCTGCCGGTGCATCTGATGGACATCTGCTTTGGTTGTGCACCATGCACCTCTGCTATTTGACTGAGCACAGTGATATGGCTCTGGTGCTAATGGAGAAGACTCTTGCACCTGAATTTGGGTCAGAAAGGCCATGAGTCCAAATTATACTGTGCAGGGACTGAAACATTTCTCCACCTGGGAAGGCATCCCCATAGTTACTGTCAGGCTTATGTCAGCCCCAGTTTTCTTTCATCCTGTACCACTTTGGGTTACCAGCATTTATTTATAGGTTCCTTTCTGAAGTCTTTGTCTTTAGACAGAGATTATATGAATGTGAATAGGCAATAATAATACAGTGCAGAGTTACAAAGTTGTATAAACAATCCATGAGCTAACAGTGCTTGATTAGCCTCAAGTGTCCTGACCTGCTTTGTAGATCTTCCCTGGGATAGCAAAGTAGTTCTGGCAGGTGCAGGAAGCCCTTTCAATTTTATATCATTAGTGTCAGTTCTCCTGTTGAAGACAAATTACTCCATCTATTTCTCTTTTCTATGTGTCTTTCTTTTATTTTGTTTCAGCCCTATGTGGAAGGCCTTAGGAGTAGATCAAGGTAGGCTCTTTTTTGAAGGCCCTTTTCACAGCAGACCAAGTACAGGGGAGCACAGAGAAAGAAGTGAGGAAGAAAATCTGAGCTGCTATATCATGAAAGGCCACAAAAAGTAAAGCAGCTCTGGAAAGCCTGCAGTCATCAAGGCACAGATAAGCAAGATCATAAGGAAGAACTTTTAAGCATGAGCAGAGGGCAGAAAATGAGCCTTTAAGGAGCAGTATATAAATGGGGAAATTAGATATTTAGTTCCTTTCAACTTTTACACACAGGGAAGGGGAAAGTGAGCTAATTTGTCCACCTTGATAAGCTAAGCACTCTCTCCTCACCTTGTGCAAATTGCCATATTTCCCATTAAAGTCAATGATGCTCTGCAGACAGCTTCAGCTTTTTCACATTTTAAAGACAGCCTTGAAAGAGGGGATCTCAGAAAGGGAAGCAATATAAAAGGTTTCTCATGCAAACCCAGTTTAATCTTAGACTCAGCAGAGAAACAGCTGTGCTTGATGTTATGATGGACTCTTTTGCTTCCTCTGAATCCTAGGTGGAAATGAAGGAACATGAAAGAAAAATTTTCCTGCTGTCTTCTGTACACACGCCTGAAAGCACAGTCTAAAGGCAGTTGCCTTTTTTTCTCACCCTATGTATTATTTAGGTAACAAATACATCCAGAAAGCATCCTTAACTTGGTGAAAAATATTAAAATATCGTTAGGATTCCCGTATTATATTAAATCAGTTCTCAAAAGAATCACACAGTGACACAGTGAAGTTTCTCGTTTAAATATCATCTCTTTAACGCAGCATCAAGTCCCTTGCCACTGATAACATGTGATTATAAAATCACATCTAAGATCATATTATGCTTCAAGTATTGCTTTGGAAATGTTGAAATACTTGTGAATACATTAGATGTAAAAAACACCTCACAACTGCAAGCCTCCAGGCAAGCAAACAGAAAAGCTACTACTTACAAAATTTCCCAGGAACTGCACTGGCTGGAGACAAAGACTAATACTGTACATCTTGACAAGCTACATGTGTTCAGTTTTCTGAGATTTTGCATGATTGCTCCTCCCACCCTTCTTCCTCCCAAATATTGCAGACATTACAGGACTTCAAAAATCTGTAATAATTTCAGATGATGTTCCCTAAATATAACTTTTTTTCTTATTTTTTTTACCAAATTTTTTCTGGCTGGCTTCTAAATTTACATCCATTTTTAGCATATATAATTTTCCATGGAAAGAAACCACAAAGCTTAGAGATACAGTTGGTAGAGCAATAACCTTTTCTTTTTTTTTTTCTTTTTTTTTTTTCTTTTTTTTTTTTTGTCTGAAACATGTTATCCATGGAAGTATTGTATTGAAAGAGATCATGAATGACCTCTTCCCTTTCCCTCTCCATCCACTCATGATATTAGAGCTCCATCATACCCCACACTCTATTGTCTCTATTCCTGAGCTTAGGAGACCTAGTTTAAACTGGTGTTCCTTACTAATAAACTGTTGTATATCTGCAATCATCTCCAGTACTCTTCTGTTCCTTGTCTTTTTCGAAGGATGAAGACCTGAAATGCACACTAAGAAAGGTTCAAGAAGCAACATCAGACATGCCCATGACATTCAGGCTGTACTTTCACTGAGGATTTACACAGTGACACAGTGAAGTTTCTCGTTTTATTCTTGCTCTTGTAATTTCATTTGCCCCAAGATACTTGTAGATGGATTCTGCCTCCCTGTCATATTTGCCACATCTTTGGGCAATTTTTTAGTGACTCTCTCTTCTAACCATTTGCTTGAGGTCCCAATGTCAAGCAAAGACTGTGTGAAGCAATGCTGCTTTATTTTTCTTATTTCTATCTTGCATATTTTTCCACATCAGTTGCTTTCTAGGACTCATATTTGTCACTTCTCTACAAGCATTGCTGTACAGCCTTTTCTGTCAGTGACACGAATCTTCACAAAGGTGTATTACTTGCCAGTGAATTACCTTTTTTTCCATTACCTGCCTTTAAGGGGAGGAGGTTAGCATCATCCCAAGCCTGCAAGTCACCAGTGATGTTATGCTATGCATTTTGAAGTGGGATCAAAGGCACATCTGAACTATAACCAGGACTCCAGGAAGAAGGGGCTTGTGGATGAACTGGGGTTTATTGAGTTTTATCTGCACTGATTTAGAAATGAACTGTTAAAGGGCCACAGATTCCAGGGGAATATAGGTTTACACTTGCTTATATGCTTTAGACCAGAATAGCTTATTCTTCCCTACAAAAGTGGCTACATTACCTGTGGTAAAACTGCATCCAGAGTCAGTAATAACTTAAGTCTGTTTAAGTCCTAATGAATAAAAAGATCATGCCCACCTTAGGCCTGCTATCAAAGCGTTGTTTTTGTAGTCCTGAAGGTGGTTTATCAAATTACAACAAGCTAACATTCAACAGTGATTATTTAGCATAACTGAAAAACTCCCGTACCGCTTCCTGAGAGACAAGTTAACAATCTGAAGTCATAGAAATGTCTTGGAGAAAGTCATAATCGTCCTACTTTAAAGGTCTACATGACACTCTGAAAAACCACCTGTCTTCCTTTGGTATGAAAAGTTTAGCTAAGTGAATATAAAGCTCTTTAGGGTTGCTGTTGAACTAATGGTGATTGCTACAGGCATGCTGCAGGGCCATGGTACTGAACACAAGTTGATGCCTATGCAAGTTGTATGAACCTGGGTGAATAAATGGAACTTTTTTCCACCTCCAAGGTGCCTAATTTGATTAATTTTTAAGTCTTGTACTTTTATTTCTGTCTGACAATTCAGTCTTTAGTTCCTCTGTATAAAAAACGAACACACTGTAGAGTGCATATGTGTTATATTTACCAGGCTACTGGAATAAATGCCTAACAATTGTACCTCACTTCAGTTCACCCAGCAACCTGAAATCAGTATCATTTGTTACCATCCCTGCTGCCTGAACTCTTACAGAGATTGCCTGCATTTTTATTGTTTTAGTTTTTACTGTTCTCTGTTTGTTTAGTATCTATTTCATTTACTTTATTGTTCCTATTGGACTTCCACTAGTGTTAGAACTATATGCATACTGAAGAGTAATTTGGAAAAAAAAGTTCTTTTGCTTGCCCCAGTATGGAAATTGCAGTGAGGAAAAATACTGTGCCTTGAAATCTGATAAATACAATAGAATTCAAAAAATGAGGTTGATAAAACATTTTCAGTAAAGCATTTTTCTATCAATATTTTGTCTTTTTTTCAGGAAAAGAAAACCCCTTTTCAGGAAAAAGTCAAGAATTGCTATCAAAAATTTGTTTAGAAAATGATTCTGAACTTATCCAGACTGGAATATATAGTGGGTTTTTTGTTTTTGTTTTTGTTTTTGTTTGTTTTGTTTTGTTTTGTTTTGTTTTTTGTTTTTTTTGAAACAACTTGATGCCTTGGAAGATGCAATCTAACAAATTGAGTAGAATACGAATTATAGCATAGAATACCAGTGACCTCTGAGCAAGCCAAAGAAACAATTATCATTTAAGTTACTGAAACACTGTCTGTATTGCCAATCATCAATTAATGTTACTTTAATATACAAATTTTAAGAAATAGTTAAAACCATAAACATTCAAACCAGAGAATAAAACAAATCAAACTAATATAACAAAATACAACAAGTACAAGAAGTCCAACCAAGATGAAATATTTCAACTGTCCAGAAGCAAATACTGATAGAAATATTTTGAGCATTATGTAGAAATGTGCACAAAATAAATTCAAAGTGGGGGACGGTAGGCAAGAATATTAGAATTTCTGTGGATGGGATATTCCGGATTTTGACTCACTGTTTCTATAATCAAGTGTAATAGACTTGCATTAGAATGAATGTAGGATCATACAAAAACCAACAGATTTAGATTTCAGCTTCTGTCACAATAAATAACATCACGTCAACATTTCTTTCTTTGAGGTAGTTTTCCTAAAAAAAAAACCTGAAGAGTGAATCTGTCTCCTTAAGTGACTCTTATTGATTTGGAAACCATAAGAGGCAGTTAATCTTGTCTTATTCATTTTATTATATATGCACACATTTACTAGCTAAAAATATGCTCAACACTGAGATAACTTAAAATTGACTTTCACCTGTGGTAAGCTCTGCATTTAAAATAATTTTCTTTCTTAGCAAGTAGCTAGTATTCTGATCTTCAAAATCGAGCATTCTCATTAAACCTGTTTGCACTAATTTTGAGCTTTTGCCCATACAATAAAAGGTAAATGCATGGTACAGACACTGGGGCAAACCAGAGTGCTCTGTGAAACAAAGCACTAAGTCAGGTCCCAGACACTTTTTACTGGCTGAGGAATGAAAAGCAGCACTAACCATGCAGATGTATTCTAAGTGTAGGTAGATGTAAAAGCAGATTTTTTTTCCCCCACTTTCATTTTCTGCCTGAGTGTCAACTGCTACATTGCAAATACCACAAGTCTCATTTTATCTGATTTAGTCAGATATTCACCATAATGCAGAACAGTGCAATCAATCTGAGACGTTACCTGTGAAACAGGAAAAAAACCTCAGGAGACTTCACAGATGGGAAAAGAGGATATCTCAGGGTACATCTGAATGTGTCTACTCCATGGCACAGATACTAATGATTTTCAGCACAGCCAACTAGGCTTAATTTAACTTTCTTTTTTTGCATCTCATTCCAGGGGACTGGTCTGTCATCAGTGCCCTCTTGCTGTTCCAGTGCCAGGCCCTGGCCATGCTCTGTGCGGCACCCTCAAGCAGTAGATCAAGTGCACTTCCCTGCCTTCACCCAGCCTGTGCTACAGCCCAGATATGGGGTCTTTTACAGGCTTGATGTCTGAATCCTCTATACTCCAGTTAGTTTTATCAACCATCAATAAACTTTTACTTTCAATGCTATCATGGAAATTACACAGCCAATGTCTTCAGGGGCAGGCCTTAAGACAACGTAATTTACTTCTACTTTTCCCTCCACCAAATAGGAAGAGTTATCCTACAGATAATGTTGCAGCAAAGTATAAACTTTACTAAAATGTTTTTAAAGTAAACATGCATCTGGATATGTATCTGAGTAAATAGGTCACATGTTGGGTCAAATCCAATGGCTAAGAGGGTTTTTGCCGTCTGAAACAACTGTCTATTGTGGGCATTTCCCAGGCTTTAGCATCTCATGTGTGCAGGATTTGATGCTGGATCCCCACGGGGACGAGGCCTGGAATTCCCCGACCCCTCCTGGGGAAGGCTCTCTTCCGGGCTGGAAGGACGTGCTGTGGTAGGTTCCATCTGAGCCCGGATGGGCATTGCTCTGCAAGGAAGAAGCACCAGCCTCCACAGCCCTGCTTGCTCAGCACCTGTGTCTGGATCAGGCTTTTCTATGGCAGACATATTAACAAGGGCCAGTTTTACCAGAAATGTTGAGGCATATGTACTACTTGTCTTTCTTTTGTGCATCATTAGTTTTCAGCACACTCCCTCTTGGCGAGTAATGATTTTGGTTGTAATAAAGCCTATGGTGCCAAGCTTTCTAAATGGCCATAAAGTGAAGGTGATCCTCAGAAGATATGGCAAATGTATGTGCAGCAGATGCCAATGAACGTGTGTTCATCTGCCACCTCATCTTTCTGGCAATACTTCAGACCATTAACAGTAACAAAATACCTTTGAAAAGAATAAGTAAACCTGTTGTGTTTACACATACGTTCCTCACAGGCATCCAGTTGATTGTTCTCAGCTTATGTTTATCAGGATAGAACAAAGCACAGGTCTTGCTTATTTTTCTGAGTTAGACTGTATTTCTGATGGAAGACTAATAAACCCTGAAAGACAACAGTAACCACACAATAATTGTCTGAATTTGGCAGATTCCATAGAGATGGAAGAAAGCTCTCTTCTCATAAATGCCATTTGAATTTCTTGAGCTCTTTATAGCAGAATGAGAAGAAATGGTAGAGCACTATAAAAACACAGTATCTGCATTGTAGGATGTAAGGTCTCTAACTGATTTGTTTTTGTAAAAGACAGTCCATACTCTAATTCCTTTACTGAATAACAGCCTTGTGCAAGGGCAAGGGAAATTATTATTTCATAAATAATTTTCTGATATGTTAGCAATTCAGAAAAACATGCAAAGTATGCAAGATAGACTTTCAGGTATGTTTTATGCACTACATGAACACTGCATATTAATTTGATGTTCCTACTTTTTAAAAGGAGGCACAGAAGAGACACAAATTTTCTGAATCCACCTAAAGCAGCTTGATTATAGAAAGAACCTATAATAAAGAAAACCTGTGCCTAAATTTAGCTCCTGTGATTGACATCTTCTCAGTGAAAGGGCATTTATAGATATTCTTTCATAAAACTTTTCCTTTCTTCCCTCATAACCCTGACACTCTATGTCCCATTACTGTTCATTAATTTTAAAAACCACCAAGTGAAAGTAAAAAAGAATATTTTAAAAAATTTCACTGCATATGTAAAAAATATTACAAATACCTCTAAGTTACACTTGCAAGTATTGCAAGTATACCAAAAATTATATTTTTAGGAATATTCCAGTCTGACAATGATGCTGAATTTGTTCTGAATGTCACAGTGGTTTTAAGGATTCAAACCAACAGACAGTTCAGTCAGAGAGTCAGTTTCTCTTCATAAGTACCATTTTGTCCACAGATTGAGTAGCTTCACCAAAAGATGTGTAGAACACAATCTTTATGAACAAATCCTAAAGTGAAATTTCATCACCAAAACCGCCTATAAAATCCTGAAGTGATTCTGAGAAGGTCTTAGCATGTTGTCACTGGGTCTGTCTTTGAGCAATATGCAGTATCTGAACAATTAAGAGTGGTTGTGTACTCTCTCCTGTGATGATACAACATCCACAAGAAGAAAACTCAAATACATAGGCAGCAGTCTGTTGAGAAATCAAGAGAGTAGTCTACTAGTAGGACAATTAAATGTAAAGAAACTCATGGGCAGCAGGTCAGTGGAAAAAACCCCCAAATATAACATCAAGCCTTCTACATGCAAAATGCATTTTTGTTAAAAAAAACCCCAACACCCAAGTCCCAACAATATAAAAATAAACAAACAATCTACCGGTTTCATTCCTTACCAGAGGAGATGGCTGGTTAGACATAAAGCCATTTTATATGCTCCCTGAAGGGAAGAGCCAAGAGTACCTCTTCATATTATAGCTGATCTACAGAATCAAAATGGCACTGAAAACCATGGGTCCCACTGGATTAATCTCTTCCTTCTAATCCTTTATGAAAACAATTTTAAGTCCTGGAAAGTCTGAGTTTAGAAACAATAACCTTGTTAAATTTCTCTGAGTAGTTAACCACCAACCAGAAATTTTTTTTTTTCATTTACAAAGCAGTATGAGCCAGCTAACAAGAGGCTTTTGATGAATCACAGCAGTCATAATTACAATTACAGGAACAGAAATCTGGGAATAAATTTCCATATATGATTTTAATGCTTCAATCAACAAAGCATATTATCTGTCTAGAAGTCATATATGTAGATGAGTTAGAATTGAAGTGGATGAAAGTGTGAGAAAATTAATATTAAGTAAGAATATAATCTGTTAGCATTTTCTCTAATTCTGGATAAGATTCATGATGTTTTCCATCTCCTTATGTGGCACCTCTCCTTGTTGAAAACTGGGCATGGTATAATTTAATGACTTCTGACAACAGCACCTTCAGTGATCAAGCCATGGCAAGGAAATGATTGTGACACATTCTCTTTTTCAAAAACTGCTGGCTGGGTCTTGGGTTTGCAACTCTGAAAACGTATTCCTCTCAAAAGGAATTTTTCCATTATGGGACTTTTTAAAGGTAAATCTAAGCCAGTCAAGATGAAAACAGTTTAATGGTTGACAATACTGAGTCTTTCTTTCTTTTTGTTTCAAGACTTCCAATTAACAACCCATTTTATAGATAAGTATATCAGAACCAAAACATGAGGCCAAATACAAAGATGATGCACAAATATTTGTAAGTCCTAAAAATTGCTGTCCAAATATGCTTGAGTTATTTGGTGCCCCTATCAATTCCATAACTGTTTTTTTCCTTCTTGGAATTTAATGATATATGTCAAGATGTTTTCTGTATTTTCTTCAATCAAAAGAAAATATCTCAAAGCAGTTACTTCAATCCAGTCTCTGGATACCTGCAATTTAGAATTCAGTGATAATTTTCACTGACTCTAAATTAACATTCAATGAATACAAAGACCATATATGTTCCTAATTCATGCAAAGTGATAAATTCCTCTCTGCTTTCTTTTTCATTTTCACCAGTGCAAGATACTATAAATGTGTGAAGATTCATTTTTTCCTCTCTTACTGTGTTAGGGCACAGCTCATTTTATCTCATCTCCTTTATTCTAAAGCTGTAATTGTTATTTGTGATGCACAAAGTCTACTGTTCATCCTTTCAAAAGAAATGAACCTGTGTTGTCTGTAAATCCAGGACAACATGACTTTCTTAGTAAAAACGATTATGCACTAGGTTTTACTACGTGCTGATGGATGGTATGAGAAAGATTGTGACCCAGTTATAATCCCATCTATCAGAAGGGTTGGGGGAGGAGAACATCTGCCAACCTGTATACGGTCAGTCTGTCAGCCAATTTTTCAGAAACTTGGCCACAATTATTCACAATAGTCATTTCTTGTTTGAAATATTCTTGTTCAACTTGCAGTCACTTGGCATGACCCACTATCAGCTTTCTTGCAGACACCATCCCATGCCTCAATGGTATCTTGCAAATGTACTGCTTGCTTAACTGCTTGCTGAAGTAACCCCTTGTCAAACTTCAGCTGACGTTGGAATTGAATATAAAGCTCTTCACAGGACCCTGTACACATAAGAAAAAAACAACCCTTCAGATCACACTGACCCTGTCCTTCATTACAACAGCACAAAAGGCAGCTTTTACTTACCCATGTTTCACATGAAATAAAAATACTGCATGATGGCAGAAATATCTAAAAAGAGCAAGCATTTCAGATAATTGTTAATAACTTTATTGCTAAGTTTGCTCTAAAAGTTAAACATTTCTGAAGATATTACATAACATGAGTAATGCAGTAATTGAGCTTATTTTTATCTGTGCTTATTTTTAATTGAGCTACTCAGGTATTGAACTTAAGGCTGTCACCTTTAAATGACTTGCTACATTAATCTAATAAATTTTTAAAAGTCTTTCTAAAACTTAAACCTGCTTAGAGGTGTCTTATAATCTGTTTCTTCCAGATATGCAGTGCATGGAGATGTACTGGAATATTTACAGCATCAGCTAGCCCTAATCCCAGCAGAACCAGCTTTCTTCTTTCAAGCAGGCAACAAGACCAGTGAAATACAACTGTGGCCATATAGTTGAATAAATAAACCTGGGTGGTGAGCTCATGGATAAAGTCCACCATGCCCACTCCAGACTCCGACCTTGTGGCTCAGACAGCCTGCGTGGGCAGCTCAAGACCTCACAATTACAGATTGCATGAAAGGAGGAAAAAAAGTCCTCTTCTGACCTGCCCTCCTGCTTCCTACATGCTGAGTGGGAACACTCCCACACACCCTAGTACACTTTTGGATCATTATATTCAACCTTGGTAGAACCAACTGGATTTTTTTTTTTTTTTTAGTTTTCTATGGTTTTTTGCAATTTGATAAAAAATGTTTTTCTCTTACCAGTCCATCTGCCTCCTACCTGAAAATCTGAAATCTGCCCAGACACTGAATGTATGTAAGCTCCTTCTCCCAGTCTCACAACTATTTCGGACATAGAAAGTTTAAATTCTAAAATGCTCTTATTTTGATTATTTCAGAACGACACACCAGAGTTACCATTTCAGGGAAAATGTCAAGATTTCATCTGATGTACAATGTGTTCACTGGGGAAATTCCAGTGGGAAAAGAAATTACATATTCCTTGGATCTAATACATACCCAAAATAGGATATAACATAATCTAGCTGAGTACTGAGAGAAATAAGAGATGACTGTTAAAGTTACATTTCACTGAACTTTAATGTGTGAAGGATTTTCTTCTTTTAATGTATAAAAAACTTGTTTTCTCCCACTCTCTTCTGTTACCTCACTTTCCTTCCTGATTTTAAAAATATTTCGTACAAAGATTCTGAATATGCATGAAAAGGCAGTCCAGAAGTAGAAAAAAGAAAAATAATATTTTAAGTGTAAGAGAAATGTTGGCAAATTGTTAACTAAATATCTACTTAGATGAAATCACAAGTATTACCACCAGGTTCTATCTAGTTCTCCAAGTCTATTTTAAGCCAGCATTATGATGAGATTTGTTAGCATGCAGCATCCTTATAAAAAAAATTAAAATCACCAGGATCATTTAACTTCCTTTTGCATATAAAAGTCTCTCTAACTGATTCTTGTAAAACCTTATATTCTATGGGAACGTTTCTAGAAGCTGTAAAAACTCACCTTTCTCTTAGCCAAGGATGCTTCTTAAGGCAACTTCCTATGTTTGGAAACTCACTGTAAAGGTTGCCATGGTGATTAATTTTAAAAGTGAAATTCTCCCTTTTTAAAGTTTTTCTTTAAAGAAGAAATGTGCTAGGGCTCAATTCACAGCAAGACAAATTGGAATGAAAATTCCACCTTAACCCTGAAGATTAAAGGACATAACCTCTATGTAACTGCAACTTCAGCAGCAGAGATACTTTCAGAAAAAAAATTGCAAACATCTATTTTTACCTAAAAATGAAAGAAAAAATACATCTATATGCAAAAGAATTGAAGGGAAAAAGCAATATTTTCCAGCAGTCAGACTGCAGCCAGCAGGCTAGGTTATACTTGTGATAGTATGGAGGAAAGGCAAGGAAGGAATGAATGGGGTAGCTGAAACTCAATAGAAAAACCAGCAGAGTCAGCTAGAGATAGTGGCATTATCTGGCAAGAGAAAGAAGTGAAATGCATCCCCAAAGAAGAAGCCTAGAAACCAAAGGTCACTACTGAAAAGTTCTTTACCTAAGGCGTTGTCCACTTTATTTCC
Source organism: Acrocephalus scirpaceus scirpaceus (assembly GCA_910950805.1). Classification (NCBI taxonomy): domain Eukaryota; kingdom Metazoa; phylum Chordata; class Aves; order Passeriformes; family Sylviidae; genus Acrocephalus; species Acrocephalus scirpaceus. The sequence continues at coordinate 47,401,747 of OU383777.1, read as the reverse complement.
ATGACTCAAGATGTAATTTCACATGGGTGTTTCCATCTATTGACTTCTCCTCTCCTCGGTGATGTGCAGCGCTACATTAAACCTTGGCTGTCCACACAGTTGGAAATGCAGTGTTAGCTGTCAGTGAACAGACAACTGCACAGCTCTGTTTCTGCATTGGGAGATGGAAATATACCATTTCCTCTCTAAAAACCATACAATTTTCAACATTACGTCGTCCAGCTTGCCCCTGCATAAGCTGTCACTGCAGAAATAACTGGCAAATTAAACTGGGAAATGCTGTGCCAGTTCAATACTGGCTTCTTTATTTACATGAAGATCACAGTACTGTGAGATAGTTGCATTATTCATTATGTGTTTAATATTTTATCTCTCTAGGCAAAAGTAGGCAAATTGTACATGCACAATTAAAATGTCTGATGTAGACAGAATTGATTTTAATACAAAGAATCAAATTTGTTTCAGAGACCTGCTTGACCTTAAAGCTCTATGCTTTAAACCAATAGACGGAAAACCAGGCTGCGACTTATGTGGTGCAGTGCCTGGACATTACTAATTTTGCTTTGAATGACTACCCAAGAAAGCCTCTTTACTTGATCTTACCATATTAGTCATGGTAAATGTAAGATATTCTATGTTATATAGAATTATTTTACACTCAACACACATGGTCATGATGATAACAAAAGAAAACACCTTTTTAAAAATGGGAGAACCTGCAAATAATTACTATTGTTTCTTTGCCATTATTATAAAGTTAAGTAAATCCATGGGCTTTATAATGTCCTATAAGGACTTCTAGGGAAAAAATCCCATTGTTTGCATCACATCAGAGTTACAGGTATGTATGAACACAGTACAAATAGAGTAGGAAACAGTCACCATCTCATTCCCCAGAGCAGCAAGGCTACTCCTAAATTAGTGATCCCCATGACTTTTTGCCTCCTCTTGCAGGGACAGATCACACCTATTGGCAACTGTATGCTCCCTAAAGAAAATCCAGTTTGTTTTTACTGTACCAGAAACCTGTGTTTTTCAGGACATAGAGTTTAAGCAAGGAAAAATCCATTTTCTGAGCAAGGGGAAAACTAGAGTTCAATGTGCAAACAGCTAGACTGGTACTAACATTTCAAGGCTGTCATCTCTGTCATTAACAGGTATGTTCATTCTTTTACCCAGTAATCTTTATAGAGAATGTAGTTAGGTTAAACTGCAACTATTCTCCATACTCTCTCTTGAGTCTTTGTAAGAATTATGGAGACAAGCCACAGTCCAGAAATTCATCCTTAGGAGTTTCAATCTCCTTAGGTATTCATAGCAGAGAAGTTGATGAAGGTCTCCACAGAGCACTTTATAGCTCAGAACAAAGCTGAGATTGACCACACTTAAATCACTCCATGATGTGTCTTTGAAGGCTGAGGTTAATTTTGTGTTCAGGAGTAAGTTAAGCTACAAAGAGTAGTGAAGCATCATTCATGTGCTTTGTACCTTTTTTTTCCACCTGTATTTTCCCTTTACCTTTCCTGTGTCTCTGTCCTTTCTTGTGACTGGCATTATCTTTGGCCATGATTTGCTTCTCATTTACTCAATGTGAGCAAGCTGCAGGAAGTAAAGTGATCTTAAATAGAGTATTTGTGAATTTCTTTGGAGCCTGAAGTTGGAAGTGTGTTTTTGATCTAATAAAAGGTTAAACCAAATAAACAAAAAAAAATGTAGTGGGTTTAGCTGAACCTTCTCTTTCATCACCCGTGCTCAAGCTGGTGATGTTTCCCTCATGACATCAACAATATGTTAGTACCAGCTCCTCACTAAAACAAAAGGCAATTCAAGAAAACCCAGCACACAGAGAAAGAGAGAATGGCACTGGGGGCAGGTGGCTTGAGATCCAGCTTGGGAAATCCCTGGGCCAACACAGACAGACACATATGCCAGCTTAGCATCACATTGGGTTGTTGCTTCCCTCCCTAAGATGTATCTGATATCTTCCCAGGAGCTTTCCCACCCAGACATGAAGGTAAAAAAGCTAGTGAGGGCACAGTGGCTGAGTACAGTGGCTGAAAGTTTGCACACTCAGTAAAAGCTCTGGACAATTTTTTTTCTCGCACAGAATGGGACTAGAAACAGACACTGGATTGTTTTACCCTACTCTCAAAAAAGAGGGAATGACTCAGCACAAGAAATAATTACTTACATTATAAACTTGGAAGTTCCATGCTATAGATAACCTTGGAAAAATAAAGGAATCATTTAATCAGAGACAAAACTTTTGTGGATGTTTCCAGCTTATAAGGCAGCACTGCAGAGACACCATCTAAACATACATAAATACTTCTGGATTGGAAGGCCACTCTAGGACTAACTCAAAATGAGGTGTGTTAATGCACCGGATGAGAAGATTAGGCTTAAACTGAGAGAACCCACAATGCGAAAAGAGGAATGAATTTGCCTGTCAAGGGATAAGAAAGACATGGCTTATTCCCTTCTGCCAGTGTTTCCTTATTAGCATTGGGCAGTGTGACTGCTCAACCTCTTCCTTTCCAATCCAGACCATAGCTGTACCTACCTCATCATTTCCAGATGGGAGTGAGCTGCTGTGTGAATTCAGCAAAGAACTAGGTATTCAGCACTATCAGAACAAACTGCCAGCAATTCAGCTGTTAAATTTGCAAATTTGCTATTAGACTAGTATGACCAATTTGTTTTCTAGCTGTATGGGAGAATCACTGAAATATAATCTCCTGCAGCACTGCTAAGTGGCACGATTAGCCTGAAGAATGTTGGCCAAGCATTATTAATATGTCACGGAGGCAATCTGTGACTGCTAGACAAAAATATGGCCCCTAGGATAGCCATGAATGAGCAGACTGCCTTTCAGTGTCTGCAGAAGTAGACATGAGGGACATCCTCCACATTGCATGGCAGAATTGCAGGATAAGCCCAGGTCTGAGAGCAGTTTTGGCAGATGACAGGAAGATGGTGCCCTCAAAGTGCTGGGTGATTAGAGCTCAAGCAATAAGTCTTCTGCTTTCTCTCTATGCAGCCCAAGCTTCCTGAAATATTTGATTGTGTGAACCACAGAGGAGTCATTAAGACTGGTCTGATAGTAATGTAATCATACCCACTGAGAGAGTGAACAGCCTACTTTCAGGGAGGAGACCCTTCTACTGGAAGGCTTCACAGTCCTAAAACCAGGGACCAAAGTTCTGAATATAAATTCCTATTCAGTAGGAATTATTCCTATCTAGAACCTGTCAAAAACACAACACACTCTTTACCCTAGGACAAAATTATCACTTCCTGTGGCATTGAGAAGTCCTATCATATTAAGAAAGGCAATGAGGCTCATCAGAATATTTGATAGAGTCTTCATAACTGACTTATGCTGCTGACTTCAATCTGCTTTAAACACCAGCCAGGTTCCAGAGGTGAAGTGTAAACTGAACCGAGTGTCAAAGCCTCAGCAAGGACACTTGCAGGAGAAGTAGAGCTGAGGTAGAGACAATCCCCAGCAACATGATATTAAGTTACATTCAATCCTTTACAAGTATTTGAAGAAGAACGCCAAGGGGAGGGGGTGGGTCTGTCTATTCATCAAACACCAGGTATCTGAGGACATTTGAAAGACTCCAGCCAAGTTGTCCAGGAAATGCTCAGACCAATGAGATTAAAGGATTCAAATTACAACTCTGTATTCTTCACATAGCTTACCAGACTCTGAGGATGCTCAAGGCAGCTAGCACATGCCAGTGAACAGTGGGGATGGTCCAAGACCTGGCACCAGACATTTTTCTGGGTTAATAAAGAACTAAGCAAACCAGTAATCCTATCATATTATTTTATGATTAATACTAGTGAAGAGCTTACCCATGAACTAACCAGTAATGAGCCACTATGCCAGAGGCCAATCATGGCAGCCTTAGCCCAGAGCCACTAGCTCAACACACATGATAGCAGTCCTGATGAAAGAGAAGGCTTTATACAGAAACTGCAACCTCTTGCTCATTGCTGGCAGTAGAAATACCAAGCAGCATGTACTTTCTACTTTGCTACATCATTAATCCTTGGAACAGAAGAAAAAGACTTGAGCCTCTGTCAATAAATTATCATGCTTTGCTGTAGGCTAAAGGTAATCTGGGAAAACAGCAAAAATTAAGTGCATTTACAGGTAGTCAAAAATTTTCACTGCATGACTATGCAGATTGCAAGGGACAAAATTTACATCCTGTATCTCCTTCCATCTGCTGATAGATGAGGTCTCCCCTCAAGACTGGATCTTTTCTGAGGGGACTTGAATACTGTCCCAGCAGAATTATGAAATGACATCCCGAAATGAACAGCATTCCATGAGAAAGGACAGAGAAAAGCAAAGTAGTGTATCAGTTTACCCGCCCTAGGGCATGAGATTTGCTGTCATCATACTGTGCAAATTGAAGAACAAAGCAGAGGGGGGATTCATCAGTCTGGGAAAAAACAGAGGGGGTTTGTTCAATTTCAGTGGCAGGAGGCGTGCAACACAGCAGGCGACTCCTTCATATTCTAAGACCTGCCTATGCAAATGCATTTTGATCCTTTGGCTAGAAATATCATGTGTAAAAAACAGAACCTTTTTCTAATATCCAACCTATACCTTCCCCGACGCAACTTTTGGTCATTCCCTCAGGTTCTGTCACTGCTCACCACAGAGAAGAGATCAGTGTTTCCCCCTCCTCTTCCCCTCTTAAGGAAGTTGTAACTGCAATGAGGTCTCCCCTCAGTCTCCTCTTCTCCAGGCTGAGCAAATCAAGTGATCCCAGCCACTCCTCATACAACTTCCCCTCAAGGCCCTTCACTATCTTTGTTGCTCAATTCAGCCCCATGGAGGGTCAGTGGAAACCTCCCCAATTCCATGCAACCCAGCAGAGAAACTTTAAGATGATAGAAGGAATTTTACTACCTCTCAGAAAGATGAACTAGAATTAGTAGATTATTGAAAACTTATTTTGAGGAGTTTGAAGCCTAGCAGTTTGTCTGGGTTGGTCTGTGAAGCATTAGCCTCAACCTCTGGCCCCAACAAAAGAGCAAACATTTTCAAAAAAACCCCACTCATCCAGCAAAGACAAAAATGAAAATAGAAGCCTGTATCAACCTGCATGCCAGTTGAAGGGAGAAATAGATCTTATAGAAAAAGTAGGTTTAGGACTGATCAGTCTACATATGTCTCAGTGGATGGCACTGCAGCTATGCATCTGCAAACAGCTAATTCAGGGGCACACTGTTACATGACTCACAAAAAAAAATAGTGATTTTCCTTTCCTTGCTAGGAAAGATGAAAACATTACTTCTACATATACAATACACAATACAATACATTGTTAAAAGAAAAGTGAGCTTAAATTTTCCTCTGCTGTGTTCCACTTCCATAATTAGTCATTCTTAGTCCTCTCTAGTTCTCATTTTTCTTCTCCAGGTGTTTAGTAAAAGAAAAATTCACCTCTCCCACTTTTATATTTGCTAATGAATTATTGAAGACAAGAGAAAGTATGTAACTTCTAAAATTCAGTCATGTATCCACCAGTTCTGGAGTGTCAGAGAGAGTAAGAATAAACATTATCATATTAAATATTCCAATTATTATTAATATTACTATACACATTGAAGCAAAGGTAAGAACAGATGTAGAATCCATTTACCACTGATTCTCTTCACCAGTTTTATCTGGAATCACGAGAAGTAGAAAACTCCCTGCAAGGAAACTTAGGAAACAACACAAGAAGAAACAGTGAAGGTGATGATTTGTCTGTCTTACACATCTCCCACCCTCGAAGCTGAGAGGGGCAGACCCCCTCCCCACAGAGGGAAAATGCAAAGGAGAAGGAAAGAAAGAAAAGCAAAGTCTCAGCCAATTATTATGTATGTTTTTTTAAGAGACTTGCTTGGGAGCTTATCAATAATTTTTCATTCCCTAAGAGTCATTTTTCCTCCCCAGAGTTACACCATAAGCAATGTCACATTGTAACAGACCATGTAGCACCGCTGACATGCTGTAATTTTCTCTGAATGCAGACATTTATGGTTTCATACTAACATACCTCATGCTGATGGTATAATAATCTTGACCTGCAGTTTTTACAAGGAAAAAAGAAAGTAGAAAATAACTGACAAGTGACCATGATAGCAAGTATCCCTGTTTCCCAGAGAGGCTCTGCTCTTCTTAATGACACATCCTGTTAACCAGCTCAGTTCCAAAGGACGTGTTTAAAATGTGAAGTTAGCAGTGTCATCCCGGAGGTCTCACTGCCCACTACCCAGAAGAAACATGCCATCACACCCAGCAAAAACCTTGCCAGGAGCTCCTGACAGGAAGGGGCAGCCCTGATTCAGGCTGATGCCACCAGTGTTGTGACCTTGGGCCAAGAAAACAGAGGGCCTAATCAGTCCCAAAATGGGGAGAGCTGGAGCCTGCTACTCTGCCCAGGGGATGAAGGGGTGGAGAACAACCTTATTTCTGAGACAACACCTCAACGTGATATGGTGCTGCTTCCCATTCCCTTGTCTCACCCACAGGTCACCTTTTCAGGGCTTGGGCAGAAGCACAGAAAAGAAAACTGGCTGTTCCCTCCTGCAGTCCTTAGTGACTATCTAAGGTACCTCTGTCAGGAGCCAGCACTGTTCTGGCACTGTGTCCCTGGCTTTGCTCAATTCTAGCCCATGCTGCATTGCCTCTGAGCAGCTCTATGTCCTGGTAGCCTGATACCTTTTTGCTATTCAGTCTCATCTATCACTCAAAGATTTTCCTTCTTTCAAAAAATTCTTCCATTTCACTTGTTCTCTGTCTCATTTCAGATCCCTTAAAATGTACATTCCTCCATCTTTGATCTTTTAATTAATCTGGTTGCCGTTGTGCAAGTACTGTGCAGTGAAGTACTATGTCTTCGCAGCATTATTTTTTGTACTGTATATTGCCTTGGTCATTTAATTCTCTAAAGCCTTCTGGAGACAGCTTATTTACAGAACATCATATAATTATAGGAAGGTTTTTAGATTGTGCTGAAAATGAAGTTGTAAATGCAAAAGTAGCTCTGAAATATGCTGTGGAGTTAATCCACTGTTTCAAGCCTTACATCCAGATACAAACAACACATAAATGCCAAAACATGAATGTAAATTTCATAATAAAGACAATTTACTCCCAAAAAGAACAAAACCATCCTCATGCAATTGCCCTCACCAAAAGTATCTATTAATTACATTTTAAAAATCAGAATTTGGAAAGAAACATTTCTAGCAGGTAGTAAACTTTGTGTTATTTACAAATATTTCAACTTGCTGAGTATTATTTAGGTATAGTATTTTATGAAAGCAAATACCTGCTTCTCCTCTAACAGCTGGGAAATAGCACTGCTGGGACTAGTATAACACAGGACAAATCTGTTCTGAAGCCCGTATGGCCCACTCCTCTCCTGATATGCAGGGAAATCGTTAGGTACCAAATCCATATGCAACATATTTCTACATCAGGCTGCCTGGCTTCCAGAGAAAACTCACCTTTCCTTAAATGAAAGAAAGAAAAAAGAAGCATTCTAAACAACCCCTCCTCTACAACCCAGCCAACAAAGAAACCACTCACCCCAAAGCCAAACCAACAACAAAAAAACAAACAAAAAAGAGAATAAAAATCAGCTGTTAGAAGCCTCTGTCCTACCCACGGGAAATTAATCAGAAAACTAAACCAAACTAAATATACAGAACAAAGACTTTTTTCTGCTTCTCTCCTTCTATGTATATACTCCTATGCACATTTGAAAAAAATCCATATATATATATTTTACAATTCATCATAAGTATTACTACAGTAGCAGCCATACTTGCCATCTCTACAAAATATAGTCATAATGACATTCTAAACCTAACAACATTAACATTCCTGATTTCCCTAGGGAACACTATGGCAAGAAGGAAGATCTGCCAAGCTACAGCAAAATGTAGAATCCTGCACAATTACCTCAGAGTAATTTGTTTCAAAAAAAGTTGCAAAAAATAATGACAAGGAAGGTAGAGCAAGACTTCCAAACAAAACTACATAGCATCCCAGAGTTGAAGGTTACCCATGAGGCTGTTAACTTGCATGGTCCATTGCAAAGTAGACCATTTCTAGTGACATGGATTCACTCAACATAGAGCTTTTGAGCAACTGACTGCAACAAAAGTAATTTCAAGGCTGAAAAATATGCAATGTGTAAATAAGCTTGCATTAGCTATTAGCTAATAAGGAGAAGTCAGTGAGGGGAGTGGGGTTAGGAGACAGGCAGGATGGGACTCTTGCCAACACTAGGAGCCTTCCTACAAACGTAGGATTTGAAATGACATAAAAAGCCACTCATTTTGTACTAAGGAATCTGACAAAAAGGACCATTTTTACATGACATGCTTTCCTTAACACATATTTTTCTCTAGCACTATTGTATTTTCTGCAAATAGAGTAAAAATTACTATTCCCAAATTCTTTGCAACAAAGTTCAAATTTCCTTGTGAAAAATTCTGTTACCTGTAGGTCATGAAACACAATGAACTAATGGAGCATTCTTCACTCATAAGTTGCCTCACAGAGGAAGATTCATTTTAATTTGAGTGGAGAGATTTTTGACTACGCAATTACCACCTGGGATGCCTCTAGAATGATTTTGCTATACAGTTCTTAAAAATGTCAGTCCATTGCTTATCCAATTCTATGCATGTTACAAAACTTTTCTTCAGATTTACAATAGCAAGACAGAGGTAATAGTAGATACTGGGCCTGACACAAATGCTGAAGGCAGATAAAAGATGCCGAGTGAATTAACCCTTTTGTTGTCAACACAGATCTGAATTAAAGTGCCATCAGAAGTTTCTTGCACAAAGTTTTATGTCATTTACCACCTTATACCCTTAGAATCCATCCCTTTTCTTGCTTAAAGTACTTAAGCATTGCTAATAATGTTACTCAAACCTATTCAGTTTTACTGAGTTGTCACTAGCTTTTATTGGATGAAGATATTTTTGAAATTATCAGTTAAAATGTGACCACTCTATACCATGCAAGCCCCTTTGAAACAGATTGTTGTACAGTGCTGTAGCGACAGCATGTGAGTGACTCCAGATGCAGCCGAAGTCTCACAGAGATGTTCCACTGTAACCCTTCAGGAAGACACAATTTCTGAGCCCACAGCTGCTCTCAGATGTAGCAAGGGATATTTAAAAAGTAAGACATAAGGAAGATAAAACTCATTCTATGAAATGAGGTTACATAGTAACTGGGGCTCTTTTAAAGTACTACCTGGAGACATGCACCCTAAAGAAGCCTCACACCTTGCAAACTTGAAACATCAGCAGGAGTTAGAGTACTAATCCTAATAGACACAGAACATCACAAGGACCACAGACATGAAAGCATCTAGCACAGAGCATGACAGCTTGCCTGAATCCAAAAGGTCAGAGTCTAGTCTGACATAAAGCTGCTCTGCAGCACCATAAAAGATACTCTGAGACCTTGTTTGTTTAACAGGAGGAGGTAATGCCTATATTGATATTAAAATGGTGCCCAAAATCTGGTGCTGTAATGGTGCCCCATCAGCACCAGATGGGTGATGCTTGTGTTGAGCTGTCTTGCTGCAGGGTTAAGCAGGTGGCACCTTCTCAGGGAAACACAAACACTGCTTTGCCAGGGCTAGGGCCAGAGCAACACAGGAAATAGGGAGGAAAGGAGCTTGCAAGATGACCCAGCCTCTCCTCTACATTATCTATTGAGAGACCAAATCCATGCAGCTACTTTAACTCACCCTGGAAATCTTCCAGGAGAGATGGCACAGGCCCCTGCCTGTTCCCAGGCAGTCTCCTCTAGTATCTCAGTCTCCTCATGATTAGAAAGTTTTCCTTCATGTCTGAAGCTCTGACTTTACTGCATGTTAAAGTCTCTTCTCCTTGATCTACTCAAGAGATCAGAGGACAGAGTAATCAGGCTACGCCTTTTCTGTCTACCACCACCTTTGATGTAGCATAACTGAAGGGACAAGCAAGCTCTCTCTCAGTCTTAACTCTGCCAGACTGACCAGCAGCTCCTTGGCTGAACTCCTACGTACCTTGTTTTTCAGCTGCCCTTGCTGCTCTCTCCCAGAATTTCTTCCATTGGCTTTTCCACTTCCTCCTAGAAGGGGACTACCTCAAACTAGGAACAATACTACAGCTGAGATCTTTTGTGTGCCAGCAACAGAAGGAGGATTTCGCCAGATATCTTCCACACAGCTATCCTCCTCCTACATCCCAGTATGTTGCCTGTTTGCAGAAGTACAACATTATTGGTTCACACTCAGTTTTTGTATCACTGTAACTCCCCCACCCCCAGATCTTTTTCCAGGAAGCAGCCACTTCTTGCTCCCCATCCTCCACACTTGCAGTTGATATTTTTGTGCCTAAATGTGGTCATCCCAACCAAATAACATCCAACTTTTTTCCAGACTATTTTTGTAGTTCATCGTGGCTATTTGGGTTTGACTCCTTCCCTTCAACATTCCTGCAGCATATCTAACAGGTTTGTGTAATGTGCAAATGTACTCAGAATATAATGAAATATCATATTACATATGCCATAGATTGTGATGTTCTATCAGTAATTATATAGTACCAAGCTCAAATTGACCTCCATAAAAAGTCCTCTGCTACACAGCATTTCAGGGCAACTGGTTTGATATCTATCCTGTGCCTGTCATTTTTCAGAACAATGTAGTACAATATTACACCTTGTAAGAATTTCATGAGCATGAGGCTTCAGTAGTTTGTAAACGAGTGCCATGAAAGATTCTGTGAGAACTGCTACTGAAACCAAGAAACATGTCAACTATTATTTCTTCCATATCCAGTAAACATGATACTCTCTCACATGAGAAAATCAGATGGCTTCCATGTGATTTCTTCTTGACTCTGAGGATTGCTGCTCATCTCCTTGTTACCTTCTAAATATGAATCAACAGCTTACTTGCTCAGTAACTTTTCCTGTTTTTTCTTTTCAGGTATTAATCCCAAACTAACACATTAATAAATTCTAGGGTTCTCTTTTTCTTCCTTCATAAAGGTATGATTTCTTTCCCCCCCCCCGCTTTTTTTTTTCTTTTAGCAGTACTTTTTTAGTCCTGTACTCTGTCAATGGATCAATCATTCTTTAACACATTAAGAACAAATTGCCAGCACAGTAGAACAGGCAAGCTGCCTTGGCAATATTGTGTTTTCCCTCTCATTACTCAAAATAGATCTTTTTAAGCCAGTCTCTCCTCTTTCTCTTCTTTCTCCCTTTGAAAGTGTCTTTCTTTTAGTTGCTAAAATGTACTCACTTTCTACTAGGACTGCACACTGGAAACTGCTTGGTTTGAAACATCTAAAAAGGCATTTTAGCCTGGCTTAGAAGTGCTTTGCTCAAAGAGGTCTTTACTTAATTTACATACAAGTCTTGCTCATAGCCCTTACCTCGAAAGTGACAGAATATTGAGACTCTGGAATTTTACAGATAGGTTTCCTTTGAATATTGAATTGCCCTCCAATGTAACCTTACTTTGCGAGTGCCAGAATCTGAGATGTGGGGGAGGGAAGAGTTTAAAAATTATCTTTGTTCTGCTAGAGAACACAGCAACATTTTGTTGCTGAAGTGAATGAGGACAGGTTGAAGGGCCTTACTTCTGTTGAAACAAGATCTCAAGAAACTGTCATCTCCTCAATTATTTTCTATTTGTTTCATGAGGCTCTAACTGATGAATTTGACTTAAATTCACAAATAATTTAAATCAACATAAAATTGCATATGCTGTCATTTATTTTGGGGCAAATAAATTTTGCAAAGTTTGCTTTGTGCCTCTTTTTCCTCTCTCAAAGCACAATTTTATAACTTTTCCTTGCCTATAATTAATTCTGATTTTTTAAGGTTTTGTGTCTTAGCAAAACATGGATAGTTTTTCATAAAAGCAGCAAAGACCAACCTGTCAAAAAGCATTTGTTACAAACCAAAAATTTGCTACAAAGATTCTCAAAAAAATTCAACAGAATTTCTATTAAGATCTTGTTAACATTAGCAAACCAACATTTTTATAATGTATAAAAAATAACTAAACACTGAAGCAGATGTTTCAGAGAGGCAAAAATATCTGGCAAAAAAACTCTGAGGGATTTTTTATGTAATGTGTCCTCTTCCTTCATCCTCATTTTGCTGCTGCCGCTCACATATCAAATAACAAAACACCCAACAGCTCACAGATGCACAGATGAGTTTTGCCCAGAGAAACAGCTGTTCAGTGACGTCTCTGATACTTACGCATCTGCATATTTTCAAGGCACCAGGCTAAGCACTGGTGTTCTGTTGCTCCTAGCAGAAGAGATAGGAGCTGTAAGAGGCATGGTTTGGGGTTTTTTTTACATAAATATGGGGCTTAAGTAATTCTATGAGAGTGAGAAAGGTAAATGTGGAAACATTAAGGTTATCAGTAGAGAAAAAAAAGCACTAATCCCAGGTTTGACCTGAATTTTCCCAATGTTGGATTAGCTTAGATATTTTGCATTAATCTTTTCCACCAGACATTTTCGTTTTGTGATCTGAAAGTGCTTGGTTTTGCACAGCTCTATCCTCATCCTCATTACCTTATATTAACTTAAAATTATACATAACTATTGCCAAAGAGACAATGGTCTTCTCTATTTATCTATTTTACTATTCACTAACTAAATTGGATTCTGCTTGCCTTCTGAAATGTTATATGTAACCTTCTATTTATTTACAACCAAGCTGCCTGAGGGAATAAATTCTTGTTCCTCCCAGGAATATGTGCTCCCTGCAGTACATGGCCCATTTAATGAAAAAAATTACTACTATAATTGCAAGTTTTCAGGACTTTGATATATATATATGATATATATATCAAATATAATATATATATATATATATAAATGATTTCTTCGGGCATTCACAATGAATAATTTAATAATTTCTAAATATTTCCCAATGATTTCCTTGGAATAGCTTGTAGGAGAACAAATTCTTTTGTCTCAATTCATAAAAATAATACAGAAAATATTCTTTCAGGAGATGTAGACTTCACTGATATTCAGCTGTGTTGTCAAAAATCTTCATTAATGGATTGCAGTATAGCTAGCTGCCATGGGTTTTAATCGCTGGCCCAATGCCAGTGCACCCATGAGAATACAGTTCCTTAAATTGATGCTGTGAGTGGGACTAGGAACAGAGCAGAGCAGGCTCCAACTTAGAAATGAAAAAAAAAGAAAAAAAAAACCAAAACCAAGATCTAGAATGAAAATCCTTCTAAACCACTCCTCCTCCCCCCACCATGATTCCTACCAAAACTTTCTGAGACAAAACTTGGAACTCCCAGCTAATTTAGTAATTCTAAAACAATCATTTTTTAAATTTATTAAGGGAGAGGAGTCTTCCTTGTGCCCCATAGAAATTCCCACAAGAAACACAGTCTCTTGTGGCCTACACTTCACAAATGGCCCACCCCACACAGAGGAAATGTGCTATTGAGAAGCCCTCCTTCCATGTATGGTGCTCTCACCACTGTCCATGGACCAAAAAACTGCTTGTAGGGTTCTCTTTTTAAGGATGCCTTCGGGACACAAGTCCCCCCCATTTCTCCCTCAGGGCAAAGGGTTTTAAGAATAGAGGCCTTCTCTGAGGGCACCACCACACCCTCTTAATCCTCCTCTGTTCACTCACTCCTGCACTGGCATCTATTCTACACAGTGCTCACTTTGTATCCCCCTAAACACAGTTTCCATAAATTACAGGAGCATTAGTTCAGTCTCTATGGCCACTATAAGGAAAGTCTGGCCAAAAGCCACTCCATCATCTCTTCTTCTTATCTTCTGCTGGCATCACGAGTCCCAGCCGTCTCTCCCATCACTTACAGAAGCCGCAGCCAATGAACAGTTCTTGATCTCAGATTTAAAGCAGCGCTGGTCAAACTCTCTGGGGAGGGGGCGGCTCGGCACCCAGGACGTCCCAGTGATAAATCTTCCACCCCTCCATTCTCAGTAGGCTGGGCGAGCTACACAGTTCTATTCTCTTTTTTCTCTGGTCTGAGGGAGGGGCTCAGCCAAGGCCAAAGCTCACAAGCAGCTGTGCTGGCCCAGATCCAACAGCAGTGGAGCTCACAGACAGCTGTGCTGGCAAGCTGGCAAAAACTGCTGTCCAGGCTTACCCCAGCCCAGGCCGCATGGCAGGCCATGGCCTTGGCCAGGGGAGGCCTCCCCTCCCTGCCCACAGCCAGGAGGAGGAGGGGAGCCTGAGGAGCTTGTTCACTCTCTGAAGGCTGGAAGGTGAAGAGGACCACCCCTCCCACTTTCCATCCTAAAGATGTGTGTTCACAGAGATGAAATGACGTTTCATTGGTTTAGCACGGTGCCAATCTCAGAGCCAGCTCTCTCTCACTTCCTCTGGCAGGTCAAACCACAACACTAATATATTATGAACCTTTTATGCCTTATATTGATCATGGATGACTCCTTGGGATGGGAGTCTGGGAGAGCCAAACTGAAGGTGAATGGGAAAAAAAAAAATGAATGAGAGTAGATGAAACATTTGTCAAACAAGAAAGAAATAACAGAGATACAGTCTAACAGCATTATGGTTATCTTTGTGATAGGCTAAGAGTATAGCATTTAGTTACTCACATTTCTTTAAAAAGAAAAAGATAAAGACATCAATTACGAGGATATATACTGTAATGGAAAATTGGAGTTTCTGAGGCATGATGCTATTTTTCAACAGTTACACTTGCACAAAGAAATCTGTGGGTTTTTAAAGCAGAGAAATAAAATATTTGCAAAAGTGCCTGAATTTTCAAAACAAGTTTTAGCAATCAGAGAACATAGTGGAAGGATCAGCTGGTAGAGCGTGTAAGAGAAACAGCAGTGCCAAGCTTTCCCTGGCTTCTCTCCCCTATAACCTGTGGCCTTTCTCTTCAAGCACTGTTCTCCCTTGCCAAATGGTGTTACTCATCAAAGCAAGCTGCAAATTTTTGAAAGAAAAAACCAAAAAGGCAATATCAGGAAGCTCTTACTGAAAAAAAAAAAAAAAAAAAAAGTGGAGGAAGCAGCAAGGTAAGTCCCTACTGCTGTAGCTAGGTGAGCAGAGGGACAACATAGTGATGGAAGACCTCTCTTTCCACTGTGTTTCAGCACACTTCATGGATCAGCATTTGTTTTGCTATTGAGTAGAGGTGAGAGAGAGCTCTGCTGAATTATGGTGCCAATGCTTTAAGTTACAAAGAGAGAAATATATTAATGCTCTAAATAAATATTTTAATTTATTTCAGTTTCCAGTTGATTCAATTGCCACTGGTTTTCCTCAGTTCTGCCACAAATACAGGATCTGCTCACAGTATACAATAGGGTCACCTATCATACTGTACTGAAAAGAATATTAGCAGTATCAAAATCTAATAATTTCTTATGCGGTAAAAAATCCCTTTCTTTTCCAGTAGCTGCTGCTAAGTTACTCATAATAACATCATTTTAAGTACCTCTGTGATTACTATTTAGATGTCTTTCCAACTGTGTGAACTTCTGCACTATTATATTCAATATTAACAATACCATAAGTATTCTTAGTGTTTATTTGTAGCTTGTCTGCAATTTTTACTGCAACCCTATTTCTCTTTATCCAAATCTCTTTTTAGTTTGGGGCTTTCTTCTGAGTCCAACATCCAGATAAAGTAAATTGCTAGAAGACCGTAGAGTTGAGAAGGCATTTTGGAGCAGTGCAGGATGACAACAACACCAGGGGGAGGTCAAAACCCAATCTACAACCCGTGGTTCTGTCAATAGGAAGAGCAGTGATGCACTGCCCTTCTCTTGGGGGACATCTGGGAATGGTCCTGTGGCACCTGGGAATGGCCCTGTTTCTGCCTTCACTGGTGGGACAATCAACTACCTGTATCACAGTCCACTTGCTGAAAGCAGCTGCCACACTTGGACCCTCAAAAAGCCGTGGCCTGAAAGTAATTCGTTGCTAAAATATAAGAGATAGAACTTTCTACAGAGGGCTAAGGAAATTCCATCTCCTGTGCCGTCCCACCTACTGCTGATTTTGTCTCCAGTTCCTGGAGATCTGTTTTGGGCATCAGGTCAACTCAGACAAGTATGAGTGAGCAAGCACAAAGGATATAATGAATATTTGGTACAAAAAGCGGCAGGCATTTTCCAACTAGTCTAGGCCTGCAGAATCTTGCAGCAGGAATAGGCAAATAGAAAACACATTTGTATTTTTGGGTTTTCAGCTTCTTAATTTACAGCTTGGTTTGTGAGTATACTCAGCACTCATCCAAAAGTCATTTCTATAAGCAAACAGATACAAAACTGGGAGGAGCAGTTGACTCCCTCAGGGGTAGGGAAGCCCTGCAGAGAAACATCAACAAATTAGAGGGCTGGACAATCACCAACTATATGAAGTCGAACAAGGGGAAGTGCTAGATTCTGCAACTTAGATGAACAATCCTGTATGTACATACAGACTGGAGAATGAGACACTGGAAAACAGTGCCATGGAAAGGGACCTGGGGGTCCTGCTTGATGGCAAGTTGAACATGAGCCAGCAGTGCCCTGGCAGCCAGGAGGGCCAACCCTGTCCTGGGGTGCATCAGGAACAGCATCACCAGCCAGGCAAGGGAGGGGATTTTCCCCTCTGCTGTGCACTGGTTGGCCTCACTTCTAGTGCTGTGTGCAGTTTTGGGCACCAAAATAAAAAAGATACTAAGAGAGCATCCAAATGAGGGCAATGAAGATGGTGAAGAACCTTGAGGGGAAGCTGTCTGAAGAGCAGCTGAAGACATTTGGCCTGTTCAGCCTGGAGAGAAGGAGACTGGAGAGAAGGAGACTGAGGGCACATCTCACTGCAGTCTTCAGCTTCTCATGAAGGGAAGAGCAGGGGCAGGTACTGATCTCTCCTCTGTGGTGACCAGTGACGGGACCCGAGGGAATGGCCTAAAGTTCTGTCAGGAGAGGTTTAGTTTGGGTATTAGAAAAAGATTCTTTACCCAGAGGGTGTTTGGGCATTGTAACAGGCTCCCCAGAGAAGTGGTTACAGCACCAAGAGTTCAAGAAGGGTTTGGACAATATTTTCAGGCACACAGTATGACATCCTGACCTAGGGATGGTCCTGTGCAGGGCCAGGAATTGGCGTCAATGATCCTTGTGGGTCCCTTCCAACTTAGCTGATCCTGTGATTCTGTGAACTTGGATCTGCTACATCAATCCCACCAACCAAAGTTGCAAGGCAAATGAAAAAATACTTCCAGAAGGATTCTTTGTCTGTGAGAGGAACTGATGCACCTCTGCCAATACATACTGCAAACTAGACAGGTAGGTGTTAGCCTCACAGTGACTTTGCTATTTGCATTTAAGACAACGGTCCGTTTCCCCCAAGACCTCTAGCCTTTTGGACTTTCCATATACGTTCATAAGTCAATTTTTTCTTTCTTAGAAACTGACTCTCAGCTTAAAACCTACAAGTCTGATAATGTCCTGGGTAACCTGTTCCAGCATATTAACTCCCCACAGGTGTGTTGCCTTCCAGGACAGACCAAAACCGACAGCAAAAGAGGCACCATAACAAAAAGCAGAAACCCAGAATTCCCATTCACAGTGCCAGGCAACGAGGGTTCTGGATGTTATCTCCCATCACATTCATCTTTTGAATAGGCTTGGTCTTGCAAACTCATAGACACATCAGTAATCTTGGCTAACAAAAAAGCAGAGAAAATAGTCACATGTAGAGGAAATTGCAAACTCAAGCCTATTATTTACCAGAGTAAACTGCTGGTAACAAAATCAGTCATTTTTACATTCATGAGTAAGGTGCTTAGGCTTCAGGCCTGCTGTTACTAATTAAAAAAAATTTGTGGACTCAGTTTACTTCTTTGAATCACTTAGTTTTTGAGAATAATTAAATAATAAACATGTTCTGTTTGCAAAATTGCAGCATGTTGCTCTCACACAAAGTGAAGAACTAGATGGGTATTTGTTTGGCTGCTAAAGTCAGTGGTTGTTTTTTATCTTGCTCTTGTTAAAAAAATCAAAATTTAAGGCACAGTTTTTTCAGCCTAAATTTGCATGAGTATGTTTATTCAGACTACAAATTAGGTTTTTGATACCCTCAGTACAGAGTTAACATCTCTTTTGCAGGAGTCTGTGGACAACTTTTAGTGCTTGTCTCTCTTGGGAATCAGATAATTTACTTAATTTCCAAAGATGGAGACCTGAGAGCTTTGTTTTTCTAAAATGTTGTCTTAATTAAACAAAGAAAAATACTTCTGCTGTTTTCAAAGGTATTTACCAAAGTAAACATTGATCCGCTTGTTCTTCAACCTATAGTTCTTACAGTGCTAAAATACCAGTGCGTTGAGAGAAAAAAAACCTGCAGTGTGATGGTGATCCTTTTGCTGGAAGTACAGATGAAAATGAATACTTTCAAAACAGTATATGACATTTGTTGACCAGAAAGTCAAAAAAAATCTTACTCTTGAGAAAAGATGGGAGTACTTCACTGACAACATAATACATGTGTAATGTGAACATAAGAATATATAAATAGGTGAGATACCTTGTGGGGTTTCTAATAACTTATGGTAATCACATTTTTAAAAACACATTAAAGAATTACTTCAGCCTCATGAAATGATGCCATAGAGAGACATACTGCTTTTTTCCCCTAGCATTAATCAATCTTAGAGAGTTATTTGACTCAGCCTCCACAGGAACTGAACATCTTAGAGTCTTTAATGGGTTTACTCTTATAAACGTGAGACAGAAAAGTTCCTGGCCTTACACTACAAAATGCACACAACCTCAATGATACCCCTTTGGTCACCCTAGAAGACTATGGAGAGTCCAGAAACATCTACTGTGAAGACCTGTCCACACAACTTTGTTAAACGTATCATTTTCCACCTATAGGCATAGCAAAGTGAAAATAAGTATATTCAGAAAAGTAGAAAAATTCAACGTTGCCATGCTAATAGCTCATCTACCACAAGAGTCAGTCACAGACCCACCAACAAAATTAAAGCAGTTCTTGACTTTCAGTTGTAGTGTTATCCAAATGCTAAAAAACAAGTACAGTTGATCTCACTAGAATTATTTAGTTAATTCTCTGGAATTTATTGGTGCTTCTGTGCACAAATAATCCATGGGTACATGTGTGTTTGTATATCTGTGTGTGCAAAACTCCACTTACATTTTTGATCATTGTCTTTCAAAAACTGTCCTGCATTTCATGTTTTCCTTCAACTGGAACCAGTATCTTTCCTGAGAAGTCAGGTGGTTTCCTTGAGAACACACTACATGTCAGGGATGCAACTGGTGTCAAGACTTGCAGCCATCACTTGAAAGTCTGCAGGGAAATTCTGTGTCCACACACATTTGAGCTGTGTTTCTTCTGCTTCTTCTAACCTTGTAGTTACTTCTGGATTCAGGTGTGGTTTGAAGGATCAATATCAGTGAAAAAATTGCTACATGATGTTGAGTTTTGTATACAAAACCTGGTTTTTGACAGTTCCTTCACTGTGATCACTGAACATTTAAATGAAATGTGATTAGACTCACAAACAGAAAGAAATGTTGGGTGACACTCCTGAAAAAGAATCACCATAAATGGTACAAAATCAAGGTTTAGACAAGAGTCCAAATGCAAAGTAAAAAAATGCAAGCAAATTTTATAGGATCACTGCTTCCTGAGGTTTGCTTGTGCACGTAACTGTGTGGATCCCCACTAGACATTTAGATTGGGGAACAGATTAAAATCCAGATTTATTTCCTTTGGGTACCCCTGGTATCTACCTCTTAAGATCATTACCTTATCAATCTGCATATATACTCAGCAAGAAAAGCAATGTCCAACATCTCAATCTTACAGGTACACATAAAGCCAAATAGAAACTCAATATTTTCTGAGAAGTTCACAGTACATTGCTAACAGGGCTCTTGTTATATCAATAGTGGATGTAATCCAAGTTCAACCCATCTTTTCTTTTTTGTTATTTTAATGAAATTCTAATTTCACAAGGCATACTCCAATTAAAAAAGTAAAAGAAATCCTCAATTTTCTTTTTTGGTCTCCAGTTCAGAAAACAGGAACACAGAGAGGATCCCAATTTTGTTACCTCTTTATTTTCTTTGGATATTTGCCCTCCATTTGATGATGCATCAGCAATTAGCATTTTGGAAAAAAGGAGAAAAAAGAAGGAAAAGACATCATTAGAATTGCTCAATGTTTTCATTATGTTCTGCAGTGTAGTAGCTTTTCAGAAGTAGTAAATTAGCCTGCAGCACTGATTTTTCCCAAGACACCTCTATTATTTTGAATCTGCACCCTTATCATGTATATTATGTATGCCTGTGCGTCACTGTGCCTGAATTAGACTACAAGTTCCTTGAGAATACCTTATTCTGTTCATAGCACTACATTAAATTTTGATGCTCAAATAATGAAGTTAACATAAGCAAGCAAAATCAACCAAAATATGCCTAATGCAAGACTGACTATGAGTCTAAGAACTACTAGACAAAAATTAATGGACAGCACAACCTAAAGGTTCACAGCTGAAGACTTCTAAAAGCACCCTCACAGACTTTGGATGATCATTTCCACAAACACACATTGTGGGAGCTCTTCTACCAAGGGAGAGCAGTTTTTCCTAAAATAACTTCCTGCATAGAAATACTTATTCTGAGCTCCTACTAAATTAACTACTGTCTCCTCATTTTCCTGGCTTTCTGCAAGGGTGATTGGGGGGAGGGGTCACTTTCCACCTCGTGGCTGATTTTCAGAGAGAAAGGAATACCCCCTTTGTTTCTCACTCAGGAGTTTGTGGGTTACCATTTTCAGTTCAGTGCAAGGTAGCAGGAGGGAAATATCCCAAGGCTAAGACTCCAGATAAAGAGTCCTTCAAGCTCATGCAAATATAGGACAGTTCATATGACCTCTGTTATCTGTTCTACTTCCTCTGTCTTGATTCCTGCCCTTCAGAAATTAAAAACTGCTGGCTTGAAGCTACTGGATCAATAACAGGGTTTTGGCTCATTTTAGATGCATTACAGGGACAATTTTCTGAGAAACAAGCACCAACACCACCAACAGCACAAAATGATTCCTACATGTCCTGGATTGACATGCTAACAATTTTGCAAGTTCTGACAATGAATGCCACATGGGATAATAGACCTTGTCTATCAGAGAAATAAACTATTCATCTCAAATATTTAAAAAGGCCTAATTTTCCAAAGCATCACCACAGTATGATGCTAATCATACGACCTATTTTATAACCATAATTTATTCTGAAGAAGCTTTACTCTTTTTTATAGCATTAAGAGCAGTCCATTGCCAACCACAATGATATAGAAATAGTCTGATTTAGCAGTTTCTGCTCCACTTTGTAGCATTCACAGATTTGCTTAATCTACAGTACTGATTTGATAATCTCAAATTTTCCATCAGGACTGTGGTTCTTGAAGGTAAAGAGAGGTTCTGTAACTACAATGCTGTGTATTAAATTGGCATTACCCCCAGCAGTGCCTGAGATTAATGAAAATATGCAGGATTAGAGGAACGAAAAGGTATTTTCTATCTAGTGAGTAGTTTTATTCTACTTCTACTGGACAGCCCTTCACATATGGTTTGTTTCCCAGTGGTGCTGACTCCTTTTTTTCATTAAGTGTTCTCCTGCATGAGTATCTTGCAAGCTCTGCTTTCCCAGTAGAGTTTGGCTGTCCTGTCTGCGAGAGAAATGGATACAGCCTTCTCATTTAGAAAATGATTTTTTTAAATTTATGCATGTGTAAAATTTTTATGCACATTGCAGTACTTACGGAGCAAGCACAAGCTGTATTACATGGAAGTGACTCCTTGCACCTCACCGAGCATAGAGGAGTCAGGAATTTAATTAGCTGGGAGGATGCATTCTCTTTTTCCCAATGTTTTCTGCTCTCGCTCCACCTGCACCTGTGATTTGCCTGCTTGGAGCTGAGCAGAGCACAGGGACAGGAGAAGGTGCTATGTCAGCTGTGAAGTGATACAGCAGTTGTTTCAATGACTGCAATCCTTTCAAAATGGAGATCAGAGCTTAATCAGCAAATAGCTAGTGACCTGGAAAGGCAGGTAATTTAGTGCTCGGCTACAAGATGAACACTTAATTGAAGACTTATCAAGTGCTTGCAGAATTTACTCCCAGAGCTTACAAGAAGCCTCAAATGCGCTGTGAAGCAAAAGGGATTGCTGTTATCTTACACCATCCAAACCAGTTGACTTGCACTTCTGAAGAGCCAAACAATCCAGATGGAAATAGATGGGGCTTCCTCATGCTTTTCCGCTTCCTCCTGCTGTCAGAATTTCTAGTTCTATCAAACTTGTCACAGATTAGGCACTGCAACCTAAGCACCAAAGCTTGACTTGGACAATGTTCATGTTCTTGAAGTGTGCCATATCCATGCAGCTTATCAGTTCTTTAGACATCGTTGCAGCAGAATAAAAACCATCAGTCTATTTCACTTCTACGACTAGGAAGGTGACCTCCAGCCTTCAACATGCTTCAATGCACAATCAAGCAGCAAAAAAAAAAAAAAAAATTCAGAAACCAGTGGATATGTGCCCATAAGCGTTACCTGTTAAGGTCTACTCACTCTTGTAGAAAACTACACTTTGCACTTTGGTCTTTGCAATGTGGATGCTTTCATGCTGTAATATCTCTAACTATCTTTGCCTCTAGGATAACACATTAGGACCTCCAAATCAGAAAAAGCAGGGTAAAAATCTGTATCATTTTCCTGGAGCTTCAAGACAGGTTTTTTTTGCCACAACTAATGAGAGGGGAGAAAGATTTAAAGCATAACTGAATTAATGTCTCCTTAGTTTGCTGCCCATAACTCCTTTTCCTTGATGCCTTGTCAACTTTGACACAAGAGAAATAGTTTCACAGGGAAGATGCTTTGTTTGGAAATTTTACCAGTGTTTGTTGATCAGCAAGGCTTCAAAAATATGAATAAAAAGATCACCAACTCTTATCCAAAACTGAAACATATGTTTATCACATGTACTATACTCAACTAGAAGCTGAAGATGTGCTCCTTTGTTTGCTCACCCTTGTAAGCATATAAAGAGAAATCAACTAGCAGTAAACTGCACCACATTCTAAGCAATTTGTGTGTGTGTGTGTGCATGCACTGATAAGACTTGGGAATTTATTTTTTTAATTGACTTTGGGAATGAATAAGGAACGTTTTGAATTATCCCTAGGGCAACAGCACCCTGTGTAATAAAGCCCTGTCATCAGTAGTGTCAACCAGAAATGCCAAATGTCAACTAACAGAAATGCCAGGCTTTGCAGTGGTCTTGACCAAACTAATCATAAATCTGTGGTGTCAGTTCTTTCATCTCTACATTATCTGAAAAGTACAAATAGGACATAACTTGGCACTGGCTGCCAAAGGGAGATCAGCAGCAATGGAGGGGAACACTGAGCAGGCAGGAAAGTAGCCAGTGCTCTGCCCTGCAGAGTGAGCAGAGGCAGTGGGTTAAAGCAGAAGGCAGAAATCCTTGCTTGCTCTGTGCTGGTGCTGACCAAGCAGAAGCATCTTCTAAGTCAGTATCAAGACGGTAGTGCAAGAACTGAGAACTGTTGCTCTGACTATTTTTACCCTTCTTCCAAGCAAAAGAAAGCATTTGAGAAAATCTGGACCAATACTTCAAGTATTTTTCCTTATAAAGACAGGAATCCATTTACAACTTAGCAATAGACTGCAGCTGTAAAGGAATTGCTTTGTGCATGACCCTGGATATATTCTCCAGAATACAACAGTATGATGAAGACAGAATTTAAATATCTTCCTCAGCAAGAATAGTGTAGTAATGAAGATCTTAGCAACAATAGGGACATGAACACCACCTGATTGAATGGACTTGTTAGAAATACTCAGAGATTAAGGTCAAAGTCAAAACAAAACCATATTCTCTGCAGGTTCATTAGTTTTAAAACATCATTAAAATCTTTTGGCTTTTCCTTATGGTTCACTCAAATATGAATTATTGTAGCGATGGATGAGACACTACACTCTAGCTCTTCTGAAACTTCTGCTGTTGTTGCAAAATACACAGTCAGTTAAGTTTACTGCCCTGGATTAGAGATAAATCTGTTGATCTTAAGAAGTGACCTTCAATTTCTTTTTATCAGAAGCTCAGGAAGTCTTGGATGTCATTGGTTTGACAGCATGGCAGAGCATTTCTCTAACTCACTTGCAAGCGTAAGTAAAAATGCACTAAAAGTGAGGTGATAAACTCCAGTTTAATTCAAGGATTGTGCCCGGCACAGCATCCAGTGCTGAATCTGCACACTACATATCACCAGTGACTTCTTCGACTCTCATTCCCATAGCCCACTGCAGACGCTAAATTCTGATCACATACTGCTATTACAGATAAACATGCCTGTAGGCAGATAATTAAATTAAGCAAACTTGTGCTATTTCCCATGCAATTTAGAACCAAGTTCTTTTCAATAGAAATTTACAACTTCAGATTTAGACATTTATCCTCTCTTTGTAAACTTTGGCTGATCCATCCTTCAAACCTTTCCCACAAGACAAACTTTATTTTACAGACAAGAAGACATGAATGACTGTCTATGCTCCAGTCATCACTGTAGCATCATTAGTGATAAATGTGTTTTTTCTTGCAATTACACACAAGGAGAACAAGAAAAGCTGCATCTCTCCTGCCTGTGTTGCTCTTTCCTATATGGATCTTGTGCAGCTATAACTGTGTCTGTTACTGAGACTAATCAGCAAAGTTGTAGTAAGGCCCAAGTGATTTGACCAAAACTCAAAAAGCAAAATATTGGCAGAATCTGACAGAAGGTTCCCATCTTCCAGATATGCTGTGCTGAGATCAGCTCCTTACCTAATTTTCTGTTTCTCTCCAGAAAAAAGTTTAAAATAAATGAGCCATTAAATAATTAAGGAGAACCTTAGTGACTCACTACGGTTTCAAATACTGATCTCATTGTAATGGGAAATTGATCTAAAGAAATCTATCAACAAGGCATTTTGCTGGAAAGGCAGCCCAAATAAGTTCATACTTAAAATTTACACATCTTCCTGCATCTACTGAAATATTAGGATGATTTTGTCATCATTCTGCTACTGACACAGTTTCATGCTGTTTAGTATGACTGTGGTATTAGTGAAGAAGTTTTGTTCAAGTTGATGATGAAACTAACAGCAATGTACACTGTCTCTGTCTTCATTATTTTTGGGAAACAGCACTCAAATAATTAGCAAAACAAGAAACAACACATTTGCAAAATTATCTCAACACAACATAAGCTAACCAAAGCAGACAGATGTCCACCAAGCCAGTGCTTTTCTCCCCTAGTCTACAGCCTGTGCAGTGTCCCTGCAGCTCCTCTGGATCTGGGTTTCAAGAGCAGGGTAAGGAGTCCGGCTGCTTTCCACTGCAGCTTTTCAGAAGCAAACACACACTGCAAAATCCATTGAAACTGATTCAAATTGTAGAAATCTCTTGCTACACTTAGTAGTGGATTTCTGAACAAGAGACAATTTGCTGTACCTATCGTTGGATCTCCCTGGTGAGACTCCTTGATTGTTCTATATATCACATCCGTGTGGGCATAGGATTTCCCTCTAAAATCCTATACATCCATATATGTCCCATATGAAACTGCACAAGGTAGTTCAAAAATTCTTTCACTGCTACTTATATTCCTTGCCTTAATCTCAATATTTTGTTTTCTCTTCCTTTGAAAAGTTGCAAACCAGGATTATGTACATGGCAATTTTGTTTTAAAATTATTTTCCAAATTATTTCTTAAAGTCAGAAAGGAGGCTGAAAAAGTAGTTTCTATCAGAAGTGCTCTGTGAAAAAGTAGAGAATTACAATTCAGTCTAGATTTTCAAGAACACTCACTTAAAAATTTGTAAGATTCTTCATCTTGAAGCTAGCGTCCATATTTTATGTTTCTTATACCATCTTGTTATGATTGTGAAAAGGTCACAGTGTGGGAAGGGCAGTATTTTTAAAAACTCTATAATTGTCTTATACTTTTCATTTTAGTTCATTCACTGCATAAGGGAAATATAAAAATCTATAAGTTCTGTCCAGATACTTTAAGATGTTTATGGGAAGAAAATGGGTTTTATTTACTAGCTTTATTACAATTTTTTAGTGTCAGGTTTGCACCTATGTATTTATTTTCACACCAGTATAAAATAAACTAAGAGAGGCAATCCAAATTTTCCTTGTTTAGGACAATGTTGAAAAATTACTGTGGGGGAAAAACAATTAAAAGGAGCTTAGCTTACTTATGATAGTACTTAAATTATGTTCAAATTAGTTCTGTGCAAATTGAACCCACAAGTTTTGTGCAGGTTTACAGAGGATCTGCTCTGAGCCTGCCTAGTTTGAATGGTGCTTTTGCCCATGCTAAATTATGCCCATGCTTCCCCTGTGGGCTGTCAGCAAATGTTAGGACTGTCCCAGCTAAGCATGGTCAGCATCAATAAGTCTAGAGATGGAAATCACTCTTTTCAGTTTTATGCTGTGGTAGATTCATCTCTTTTTTTCCCTTCCAATTTCCTCACAAAGGCTTCTCAGAGCTGTTGCAAGCTCACAGATACAACCATGGCAAGAAACACTCTCCACTTCAATCCTGAAATAAGCATTGTCCCATGTTCATCTCTGGAAACTGCAAAATGAATGACTATGGGCTTAATCAGATAATCTCTGAACATAGGTTCAGGTTGAGGTTTCTGCAGTAGAAGCATGTGCACTTAAGCCCACTGGAATTGTGTCCCTTCTGGTTGGGAAAGGGCCCAAAACTTTTAAGGTTAGTTTTCTTTGGGAATCTGGAAGCATGTAGGTTTTAGTCCAGGGAAAACAGAATAGTTGCTCTTCTCCATCAAAAATCATAGCATAGGTTGTACACCAGAGCATAGAGAACAACATCAATAAAGTTAGCAGTGTGCGAACAAAATTGTAGCGGTCCTTATCTCCAATGACCAGAATACAAATCCAGCAATTCTCCTTGCTAGAACAAAGGCACTCTTTCTGTCTGCAAGTGAATGCCTCACAATAAAAATTAATCATCAAGTTAAGGTATTGATTAATTATGGGCTATTTCTATCCAATGATCCTGAAATAATACTATTAAAGCAGAAAAGCATTTTTTTTCATTTCTTAGTTGATCATTCAATAGAGTTTAAGAAAGGAATTGTTATTTTCTAGCAATTTAGCCTTCAAACTCAATGTAGAATTTAGAGCCCATAAAATCCACGGGTCTTCTGTAATTATGACATGAAGATTTAGACCATTTATTTGACTAATTACCTAATTTATTTTTGTTCTGACTTGAGTATGGCTCTGAAAAAGAAAAATGTATATCAAGAAAAACTTAGAGATATAAAGCAGGGAACAATGCAGTCTTCATTACATTATATCCTATCCTCATTCACACATTCCACAATTTTTCTGTGCAAATTCTATATCTAAAATATATTTCCTACCCTAGTTCATAATTCTTTACCTTCAATTCCCTTTTAAAACAAAACATTTTTTTTTCATAAAGGAATAGAAGGGGGAAAACCCTCCCCTCTCACCTTTTTATTTATTTTTCAACCCTGATGAATACAAAAGTCTATTTAAACATAAAATGACACAGCACTGATTTTTATAGCCTTATACACTGTTCCTACAGCAGGTAACTGCTCTGTACAGACTATCCTTGTGTGGACCAGAAAGTGTCCTTCCTCTGGACTCCCAGAGTGCTCAGGAGGCTGGATGATCTATGGAGTGAGACTAAATCATCACCATGAAAAACTGTTAATTAACATCACTAACATCACTAAGTGACCTTTCTGTGGCAGGCAAGAAAAATTTTAAAAAAAACCAACCAACTTTGCTTGTTTCTCAGGTACCTGACTTCTTGAGTGCCCGCAGAAAGATCCAGATTCAAGGTCTCTACATCTGTGCTGCTCACAAACTGCAAACTGTGCTGAGAAAACTCTTGATCCTGCTACTCCTCATCATTCACACTTCCACTTGTTACTGCCATTCACTTCTGCTGCATTGGAAGCATCATTCCACTTCAAACATCAGAAATTGGAATTAGTCAAAAAATTGTATAGAAATGAGGAGATATTTCATGTCTCAGCTCCACAAAGAATTTCTACTCAAGACGACCGTTCATTGTCCAAACCAGACGGAGTTGCTCAATCCTTGTCCCCACTGCACCAGCTCCTGTGTTGACCTCAATATTTTATGGGACTTTCCGTAAGGCATGGAGATTTCTCTAGACATCACATGCTTTTAAAAAAACCAAAAATCTCTTGTCTCAAATTCTTACCATCTTTGTATGAAAGACACAAATTGAGCAAAAGAATGAAACTAGGGTGTACTTAATGTGCCAAGCAGGAATGAGACAAAACTCATTTGCTCTCACTCTCTCCCTGTTACTGTTAATTGTATGGATCATTTACTAAAACTTTCAAAATAATGTGCTGTGCTTTATAAAAACTGATACACATCCATTAAGGAAGATGTGAATACAATCAAAAATATTACACCAAGCTAGATTTGAATTTTAAACTTTTTTGTTAATTTATTCTAAAATCAATCAGACAGGTATCACTGTATGCTGCAAATTTCAACTACTATGGTGCTGTTGACTACAGATCAGCAGCAGCTTCTGCCTCAGCCAGGCAATAATTTTGCAAGAATGAAAATGGCAAGCATGCATTTTTACTTGTAATTGATTTCCCAACAAAATGCAACACTGGATTCTCTCTCACTTTTTCAAAGATTTTCAATTACATCTATTCCTACTGGCACATAGAAGATCTGCAATGTGTTTTGCATGACTCCAGTTTTTTAAAGCACCTGTCTCTGAATTATTGTATCACACTTGCAGTCTGAGCTCACTCAGCAAAATGGCAAAACTAGACCCAGAGGATTAACATTGCACCAAAGTGCTTAGCATCTGGCAGTGAAAAGGGTATAATATTAGTTGTGTGTCAGGCTTCATATGAAGAGTAAGGAAAAATTTCTCCAGACTTTCACAAAACATGAAATTCAACACAGAGGTGACCCTTGGCTTAGTTATTGAAGGTTGCAAGCCTGGCTTGCCCTAAATCAACTAATAAATGTCTGCTTATGCTGAATGGAAATGGTCTGTCTGCAAAAATGAGCACTTTATGTATATCCTTTAGAGGAAATCAATAAGTGTCTAATTTTCTTGATACAGAATTAGGTACTTAGTGCCTTGAAACTGCTATGTAGAGTAACTAAACCTACCATCTTGCTCTGCGTGCTTCTATTTATGCAAATGGCTCCCTCCGCCTCCCTCCACCAATGAGCATTAGTATTTTTAGCATACAATTGTTAGTGCGATTACATGTAAAAACATTTAAATGATGCATTCAAGTTACACTTCTAAGTGATAAACAGTGATTGGAGGAACATCCTTAGTACTGTTTCCCAAGTTCTGCAATTCTCTGGTTTTGGCTTCAGAGTATATTCAGCCCATTATGTTCTCCCTGATATATCTCAATCCTTAAAGTAATTAAAAGAAATTATTGTAAAGCATGAAAAATTAGCACATGATTTTCTGTCAGCTGAAGCCAGAGTAAGGTATATACTGAATCCCAACAAGAGAGACAGATTCAGGCCCTTCCCAGGATTTATGCATTAAATAGAATTCTTGTTCTTGCCCTGCAACAGCAAAATGCAGGTGACAAACTGCCACAGAGCCATAGGCATTGCAGGATGCCATGCTGTAGCATCTTTCTGCCAACAACACTCCAGCAGCATTTAGCAGGCAATTGCTGATTCAAAATCTGCATTCCTGTAACCTTGGCTCACTGGCCAGATACTGGCAAAGCTTCTGAAACAGGACAGTGCCCATGCTATTTTCAAGGGCACATGAGGAAATATTAGTTGCTTTACTCACAGCACTTAGACAGAAGATTTTTTACATCTTTTTGAACTTGATCAATTGCAGTTTTACTGCTTGTGTAAAGTCCTTTGCTAAAGCTATGTTAATGAGAAGGAATGAAAACACTTCCACAATTTAATTGGATTTACTTATAACACTGAAACTGTGAAAATAGAATTTGTGCTCACATAATAGCTAATCAACATCAATTTTTCATTTTAAAAAGCAGCTTTAAAGTATTAACCACATCAATGAATATGTTATAAAATCACTAACAATGCACATACAAACACAGATGCCTCAAGATTTAAAATGCCATTTCTGACTTGGGAAATCTGTTCTGGCAAATTTAAAAGCAACTTTGTTAGAAATTCAGAGGGATAACATTAGGTTTAGGATGGACATTATGAAGAAGCTTTTCACAGAAAGACTAATTAGGCATTGAAATGTGCTGCCCATGGAGGTAGTGGAGTTACTGTTGCTGGTGGGAGATGTTTAAGAAAAGACTGGATGCAACACTCAGTCCCATGGTCTGGTTGACAAGGTGGTGATAGGTAACAGGTTGGACTTGATGATCTCAATGGTCTTTTCCAAATGAATTGATTCTGTGAATATCTATCTATCTATCTATCTATCTATCTATCTATCTACCTACCTACCTACCTACCTATGTCTGAGAGATAGTTATTACTTTAAAAAATGTAAGATTACCTAAAGTTATACGCTGCCTAATTTTTTTTTTTTTGCCAGAATAGATGTGGTGTATTTTTTCTCCTCTTACAGGTCAAGGGCATCACTGTAGTGGTAGAAGAGTAGAGACCTTCTCTCCCAGGATCTCATGGCTAGCAGTCACATCACATCATAAAGGAGGAAGAATTATCCTAATGTCAAGATGAAAAGGTCTGTGGCAGTAGAGGACACTGAGTTCCATTAAAATGCCATCAACAGGGAGCTTTGTAGCAAAAGATGTACTTCCCTCTTCTGCCTGTTCTACCAGCCCTGGAATGTCAACCATGGCCACCAAGCTGACCCCTCACTATGCTCAAGACAAGGAAGAAGAAAATTGAAGCTCTCAAATAGCTTATATATACAGTCAACATTTTTCTTGATATCAGAAGATGAAAATTCTGGATTTTATAAAGTCTTTTAAGATATTTAGGTGTTGGCATATAATACAACTATATCAGAAGGCTGTTGAGTTTGCAGAATCAAGTGCCTAAGAAGTGCCAGGATAAAGGCTACACCTGTGAAATACACTCAGCACTTCTGTGCTTATGCAACATGATATGGGTTTTAATTTCAGACCACACAGAAATTTTTATCCTCTGTGTGCACTTTATCCTAAGTGTGCACTTAGGATGGACTCTTCCCTGAAAAGCATCAGCTCCACCTGGCCTCTGTCCAAACTCTGTGCACAGGAAAATCTGTACAGAAACACACATTGAAACTGCATGAAAACAAAGGTTGGTTTCAGGATCAAAGAATTTGGGTTTTAATTTGAGGTACTCAATTGTATACCCTCCTCTGCTTTCTATGCTGCCAAGGAAGTGACTTCAGACAGGGTATGTCACTGTCCAAGCACCCAGCCGACAACACCAAAGTTATGGTACTCATAGCTACAGTCAGTGTCCACTGAAACCTTATTTTGATTATATAAAATGCTATAATGTGATAAAGACATGAAAAAAAATCATGCCCTTAACATTTCATCTTCAGGACCCTAAGCTAACGAGCATTTCTCCCTTTCACATCAAAAACATCAGCTCCTTATTTAAGAAGTAATAAGAACAGATGACACCAAGAACCAAAATAATATCTTCTTACATCATCGTTTCCATGAAGGATAACTATTTGCCATATAGACATTAGCAGAAGTTGTGCTGATTGCAATAAAAATACAAATATCAAGAAATATTTGTTTGGTTTTTGTTTGGAGCCTGGTTTGGATCATAGACAGAATGAAATATTTCACAAGGAAAATAAAAAGAAACAAAGATAGCTCAAGGAAAACACTGCATGCGAACATATGACTAAGGTCTCCAGGATATCACATAAATACATCCAACCAATATTTTGACATTTAATAATTCTTAAACGCTCAAAGCTGCCTCCTTCTGTGGTATTCAGTAAAATAAAACTAGTAGTGCTAGTATCCAAGAGTGCATTGAAGTACTCACAAAGCCATACCCAAGGTCTAAAACTGATTGACAGGCTAACAGATATTGCTAAAAATGCAGTTCAAAAGATGTAAGCTCTAATAGAGTGGCCTAAGAACATGTTTTCCCCTGGACTCTGTTCAGCAAAGAAGACATATGTTTGACAACAGTGAAAGAGAAACACACCAATTGCAAGTTACTTAGCCTGGAGTGCACTGCAATCAGAACAAATCAAAAACAAACCAGGCGTCATGGTATGCCCTGGAAACAAACAACTGGAATTTTTAGACAGGCACTGGCAAGCTGCGATGCTATCAAAGTTATTTAGCAAATAACCTGAATATTTCTCCACACTCTGTACCAAAACAATTTTATGTTTAAAAAGCCTTTTATTTTGAGAAAATTCTCTGAGGTCCTTTACTTGTTTTAGAAACTAGAAGATTAAAAGCTTTTTCTTTACATTGTGTATTTGAATGTAGCTTTTTAGAATTTTCTGTTTGTATTTAAATTTTCACTTTACCTATATTGTCATTCTTGCCTGGCATGGGCAGGGTACTGATACAGATTTCAGGAGTCCTGGGTTGAACCAAGACATGTACTTCTGTGTGATCTTGGGTGAGGCACTTAAATCTTTGACAATGAGCAAGTTCCTGTGCAGTAATTGCCATGTTATCACATGATGGTTGAAAGCACATAGAAATTCCCAGATGCAGTTTCATTCATCCCAACCTGATCCTGAAGCAAAATGTCATAAAAACCCCAAACCAAAAAAATAAAAAGAAAAAAACCCAAACAAAAAAACACCCACCAAAACCAAAAACAGCAACAACAAAAAAAACCCCACCCCAAAACCAACAACAAAACCCAACCAAATAACAACAAAAACCCAACCAACCAACCAACCCCAAAAATAAACTCCCTGTGGATATGTGCCACATCCATCTCTCTTCTTTCCCCCTTGTCCCTCTTAGAACTGAAAGGAAGTACATGTCCTGAACCTATCTCCCTTTCCAACTTACAAGCAGAGGTGGTACCCTTAAGCAACCAATCTCACACAAGGAGAATCAGCACAAGCACAGACCTATTATCCCTCCTCACTGCAGCATATGTTAAATTTCAATTTGAGTAGTGTACCTTAAGGTAAGGAAATGGCTTGGTCATATTGAAATCTGAGCACCCACTTCTGCATTGCCATGTCACCTTTAACACCCACTGCATTGTTTCACAAACAATTCATAGAAAGTTTTGGTTGCTGTTGCAAAGAATGGTGACCTGCACAACAAGCACTGCTGAAGTATCACAACTCAGTGGTCTGAGTTCATGTTTTCTTTAAGGTTCAAAACTTTAAGCAAAAAACAAGCACGAGTGAGTGGGACACCTGGACACAGTCTTGAAGAGCAGGTAAAGAACAGAAGGAGCAGATAGAGAAATGCTGGAGGGGGAATGGAGCAGAGCTTGGAAGAGGGTCAAAGGACAGGAGGTCCAGCAAGAAGCAGAAGCACAAAATGCAGAATCGTAAGAAGAAGATCAGACACAGTAGCTGAAATACATGAGGCAGAATTAAAACTGCAGAAAGAGAGTTACCTGAATGCTAATCTGACTGAGCTTTACAGAAAGCAACCAGATAATTTAGACCTAAATTTTGTCACAAAAGTTGTGGTATATTAACATAATGTACTAATCACGAAACAGTTGAGTAATGTTAGTTCTTAAGTAAAAAGGAATATAAAGTAGTATTTTTCTTACGTAAGAATACATCTATTTTTTGCAGAACTGTTTCAGGTAACAATAGTGCAATGAGAAGCTGCAGTAACATCATGGGACACTGAGTACTGATGGAAACTTGTCTGGAAGAGTTTATTTAAATGACATAGGCTAGAAAATCAAATGCTGCAGATGTTTCTCTGGGAACAAAGGACAACAAGAAATTAGAAGAGGTAGTACTTTTCCTTCTCCTGAGGGCGGAGCAGCATTCAACTTAGTTTTCTCCCCCTCATCTAGAATAAAGAAGCAATAACCTCAAAAACACTAAACATAAACCAAAGCAGCATTGCCTGCATGAAACTGCAGAGAGGTTGAAATAATTCAGACCAGTATCACCTGTTTAATTCCTCTTTGCTACGGTTCTTTGACCTCAGATTCCACAGATACAAAATATATTATTTTCCTGCTAGATTAAGGAAACAGGGTATTCATGATAACAACATAACTCTTAAGTTCAAGCCCTCTTGTCTTGCCAAACCTGTTTGTTGTTGCCTCTTGTTCTCCATTTTTCTATGCACGTTTTGCAACATATTGGGACTGCAGACCAAGCTCTTAAAAAACACTGTCTCTAGAAAGAATAGTATTTGCTTTTCACTAGGCACTGAATCAGAGCAGTTTTCTGTCTAGATGAAACAGCATAGGATGGCAACTAGTATGGTTATAACCCCCTCTCACATACAAAAGGAAATCAAAACTAAGAAAAATGTGAAGGCAAATCAATATGTAAAAAGGCAAAAAAGGCAAAAACCAAGGGAAAACAGTGGAGAGAAAGTAGCAGAGAGCACAAACTGGAAAGTAATTGAATTTTCCAATTCTGGGGAAATTAGGCTGGGGAATGGATGAACAACATGTAGAGAGGTTATATGTCTGCCAGGATACATGGACAAATACCAATGGACTTCACAAAGCTCTGGATTTTAACTGACATTTTACAGGGAGTGGTTTCCCAAGAAGTATCAAGCCCATTTAGAAAAAGTCTCTGGTGGTCTAATATATCATGTATAAATATTATGCTTCATTTTAATGAAAACCACTTTCTTCAAAGAAAATTATCTGAAATGGGAATATATCTCCTGCTGATCCAGAACAGCTAATCACCAAGCCAGCTCATCACCAGCTTTTCCATACAGCAAACTGGCTCAGAGGAGATTCTCTTTCTCTCCTCAAGTGATTTTGTTAATTAACTTCTCATCCAAAAATGAAGGGAGGCAGAAAAGTTTTTCTATATTTGAGGGCTGTAAGTACTATATAAAATAAGAAATTAATGTCAATACTTCAGGAGTTGCAACAAGACAAAATGGATGAAGGTAGAAAAGCTGTTTTGATGTGGGCTCTATTTAATAATCTCCCAGCACTAGTGACAAGCCCAATAGATAATTATACAGGAGCCTACTCTTCCTAGCTTCATATTAAACAGCAATAAGTTTCTAAAGAAGATTAGGACATCTCTTTTAGACATATTTCCAACCACCCTCTGGAAGTGCAAACTCTTGGTATTCTACCTCTGTATAGAGCATGAAAATCTCGTCTTCTGTGATCATCATCAATACATACATAAACTTGGAATCTTAGAACTCACTTATGTCCAGAGATATATTCAGAAGATTAAATTTGGTTTATCTTTTAAAAAATATTAACCTATGGTAGTATGGGCTTTAGAGGGACCAAGTTGTCCAAAATTCTTGGACAGCAATCAGACAATCAGATTGCAAGTGCTGAGTCTGGAAACCTCCGGATTTATGTTCAAAGTTCACCATTTGGTGGGAACTAGTCTTCTCTAGAGCTGAATTTGGAGGCCCATTGGAGGTGAGATGGCTGTAAGTCCTGAGATCATAAAGGGAAACTGTTTTAAAGGATTAGGCTTGCAGTATTATTAGTATCTACATACAGCTCTTAGCAATATGAGGCTTTTCTGAAAAAATTCTCTCAGATTTGTGCTTTCCTGGAGAGTAAAATCCATGCATGTGCAAAGCAGTAAATCCATGCATCCCCAAAGCACTAAACTTCTGACAGATTATGCAGCACAGTGTTCACACACAGGATTTCCAGACGTCCATGAACTGCAGAAGTAGCAACTGCACTGAAGAGAGCTCACATGTTAAAGCTGCAAAACACAGAGAGACAAGTTTGTAATATCTGCAGTGTTAGTTACAAAGTCCTTGAAATCATCCTGGACTAAATCTGCCAACTAAGTAGGATAATATGTCCAGGCACAACTTAAAAGTTATCTCTATGAATAAGGGAGAAAGCCTAGAAGGTGCAGTTGGCTTTTGATTATTCACGTGGGTTCATTAGTGGGTCGGGATGGACGAAGAAACAGC
Source organism: Acrocephalus scirpaceus scirpaceus (assembly GCA_910950805.1). Taxonomy (NCBI): domain Eukaryota; kingdom Metazoa; phylum Chordata; class Aves; order Passeriformes; family Sylviidae; genus Acrocephalus; species Acrocephalus scirpaceus. The sequence continues at coordinate 47,365,501 of OU383777.1, read as the reverse complement.
CAGGTAAAAGCACAACTGATGTAGCATGAAAAAAATCACTAGCCAGAGTGCTGCCTAGTACTGATGACTTCAGCTCTGCAACATGCATATCTCAGTATTACTTCCCAGTCTGGGGCAGAGGGGGAAGTTGGAGCATGGCTAATTCACTGCCTGAATTCTTCAGCCAATGATAATCAATAGCTGTCTGCATAGGTTTTGTCAGAAAGGATATGAGCAGATGAAAAGCACAAAATTACTGAAGCCATATGAATAAATGGGTGAGATTTCTGAAAAAACATACCCATTTATATCCCAGCGTAAATGTATATTTTGAATATTTGTGAGAAAAAGCTTTTAAAAACTTGCTTCTATAGACAAGTAGAGTGAAGAATGCATATTGATCATACACAAAGAATAAAAATGCAGTGACTTCATCAGACCATTGGGTGATTTTGGCTGGCTAAGGAACAGAGCTTTTTTTTTTTTTTTTCTCTTTCCCTGCAGTTGTTTTCTATGCAGTCTTCAGCCACCCTGCAAAGGAATTAATATGACACCATGCTGTGAAACAAGGAAGTACTATGCATGCATTCCCTATTAGAGCATTGATAGAATTCCCAAGAAATGAACAGCACATCTACCTACTTGAATTTCATGTAATTTGGGGAATTTCACTCTTCTCTGTACTTCTAAGGACTGTTATAGAGGATAACATCTTTATTTTTCAAGCCTTTAGCCTGCAATAAGATGTGCTGGCTAGGATTTTAGATGCATAGACTTGTCTGTTGCAGTACACAGACGTTAGGTTCCAAATGCAAACAATCCCATTGCAAGCTCATATAGTTTAAACTGGAGAAAATACTTCAGGATCATTTTCCTCTCTTCCTTTTGCCTCAAGGTTATTGAAAAAGCACATTACATTATGCACTTTGGCTTTTAAACTTTTATTGGAAAAGACAGGTGTGATTATGCACTTATATTCAAAATTAGCTTTTACAAGATAATTTTACTTAAACATTAGTAATTTTTGGGTGACAATCAGACTTCTGATTAATTGTTAATCTCTCAGGGCATAAGAATATCTGAATTTACAACACTATTTTTAAAAAAGCATGCACGTCTGTAATTAACTGTGAGATCTTCAGGATATTTAAAGTGGTGCATTTATTTTGCAAAACCTCTTGTTTTCTTAGTTTAGAATAACTTTATATGGAAAAAAAGGGTATAAAACTAAGTTCAAATGCATGCACACAATTACATTTTACATTTAATCAAGAAAACCCCAATTCCTCCGAGGCAATTTCACAACCTGCAGGTTGTTCAGGGTCTCAAGACTTAACACACTCCTGTGTGTTACCAGGAGCCCTGCATATCTTCCACAGCAAAAAGTTTCTTTGCTGCTGTCATTGTGTCAGTGCTCTCTGAAACTGGAAGAGAACACACTTAGGCACCTCCATTACTAAAATAAAAGATTTAAGTAACACACAGACCAGTCATAGTGCCAAAGCCTTTCTGTAGAAGACAGTGGGGAAGGCTGCACTACACTACAGGTAAACGTTCTTAGGCAGTTCCTTGAGCTGCACAATTGCCAAAACTGGCCTGTTCCCTACCAGAGTAGGAAGTTTGCAGCGTGCCCTCACTGCATCAGTGAGATGGGAAACTGGGCTCAGGATCAGCTGCACCAGTGATGCCAAAACACAAGATCTGATGGGGGAAATGACTTGGACCACTGAGATCTGGGCTATGTGCTGGCCATTACTGCTTGCTCTGAGGGCAATGCAGCAGGTACCTCACTGCACCATGAAGTCCTCTACCTGCAGATCCGGGTAAGCTTCCTCATCCCCCCAGTGCCTCTTGTCTAACCTGGGCTTCCCCCTCCCCACCACACATATATCTGCTTATCAATACAATGGGACATTACATCCAAGTATAGAAAAGAAATCAAAGGTATTGAAAAATAACTGCAGTGTTCTAAAGTTTTTACTCATTAGGGAGGGAAAAGAAGGTACACAAACTCTGTTCAACTAATCAGCTCATGTGAAGCAAAACTCTCTGAATTACAGGATAAATCAGGAACAAAATTGTTTTAAGTCACAATGTAAGCTACATTAAACAAATAAAAAAATTCCCAGACACCAGCATATCTGTTGTTAAACCCAGAAAATGCAATGCAGAGACAGAATAAAAGCTTTATTCTTATCCTACCTCAGTAAAACAAAGGTATAAGAGCACACCTCCTCTTTGCTCTGCTTGAAGTCAAACCACCATGTGACAAGTTTGAGGCAGTGTTTTATCTATGCCTTCAGTGGACCTTTGAAGATGTACCAGAGTCTTTATTATTCCTGCAGCCCGTAAGGGCTATGCATAGTCAATCCACATAATGAATCCACAGCATGAAACACATTTAAGTTAAAAGAAATACTTTCATAGTTCTCTCATACCAAAAGCAAAGGAAAATATCTATCTACCAGAAACTGTATATTTGCTTTACTTTAAATCTCATGCAACAAACTAGAAAAGAAAAAATAAACAAACAAAACCAAAAACCCAACAAAACAAAAAACAAAACAAACAAAAAACCAACCCTAAACTAAGGGCACAGTTTACTGTGGTCTAAATAACAACCTTTCCTATTTATAAAATCAGAGGTGTTAAAATAGCTTAGAGCACAAATTAAGCCAGAACAGATTTTCAGACATTTAAAAGCACTTTTTTCTACTGCAGAGATGTAAAAAAGCACTTCAAAAAGCTAAGGATTTCCAACTGTAAGGACTAGATAGGGATGAGGGTTATTAGATTGCCTATTCTGTAACTTCTTTTCCCAGCTAGTCTGCACTTCTAAAATGCAAAGGGTCCAGCTTAAAAACACCTGATGACATAGGCTTATATTGAAAATACTGAAAGAGGCCATCTACCCCATGCCAACAACAGCAAATACCAGTTCAAATACCAGTATGCTCACACTTGAACACTAAGGGGCTTCAGAGTTTTCCAGGTGGCTGATCAAGCAGGGGCTATCTGTGCCCTAAGTGCAAGCGTACAGACTCAGAGAAATAAGTCAGTCACCTTTACCTAATCTCTATTCTAGTTCCCCAGAGCCGTATTCCGTTGCTGCCACAGGCAATCGGGAGCAATGCTCAAGCCTCTCGTTTCAAGGACAAAGAGGCAGTACTCAGCTTGCAGTCAATACTTCAGAGCTCCGGATCAGAGGAGGGAAAGAGCAAAACAAAGAGAAAACTTGTATTTTACTTAGACAGTATCTGCTATGCTGAAAATTACGGCGAGATATTAAGCAAAGGTCACGAGGCTTATCTAAGACTATAGGGGGAGAAAAACAGATGGGGAAGGGGGAGGGAGAGAGCACAAGCACTGCAGCAAAGAAGCTACGCTCAGCCAATATATGCTGGCACTTACCATAAAAATAGAAAGATCCAAAGAGAATCAGATTAAGGATGCTTTTTATCTCTCTTCAATAGAAAGATTTCCACATGAAGCTCTGAACACGGCTGTCCAGTGAAAAAGCAAGGTAATACGATGATACACAGAAAACACTAACACACAAACGGTAAGTCCTTTCACAGCCTTCGAAAACCTGCAAGCAGTTTGTGCCGAAAAACCAAAGGAAAGAAGTCTGAAGATGAATCCTACATAACACTGCAGCTAAAACAGACTGCTGGATTTTCAGTCACTCACACGGCACTGTTTTCATCTTCCTTTTCTCACCATTACTTACATCTAGAGGTGGGCTTGGGGGTGGGGATAAGAGATTTCTCCTCCAAGTGAAACGGATCACAGAAGCGGCATCAGCATTTGTAATCAGTCGCTGGGAGCACCCAATCAGAGGAACTGAGGGGAGGCAGCGAGACAGCTGTCCAAGGCAGGGCAGCCCGACGCGTCAGCTGCCAGCATGGTCCTGCCTTGCACTGCGTCCCTGAGGGGTTTCTCTGCCTCGCAGCCCCAGCAAGGATTTCTGCACCCACAGGCAAACAAACTGCTTTCCCGCACTGTACCTGCTACTCCAAGCAGCAGCGCTCAGCAAGCCACAGGCTTCTCTGGGCTGCTGTGCTGACAGGCTGTTTGCTACATCTCTGCAGTCCTACAGAGGCAAGAAAAGTTTGGAGGTATGAATATCAGTGTCATTTACCTTGTAATTTTATTATCTGGTACTTTCCCTATATAAAATATACATTAATCATTGCTTCCTCTTCGAAGGTACCTTTTTGAAGAAAAAAGAAGTTTGTAAGAGATTTTACAGCACAGTTCCATTGTTGTGAATGGCCTTTTAGAGCCAGTGCTGGTTTTGACATGACATCACAGACCCAAGACAGCATCAAATCCACAGAAAATACATGATCAAAGTTTCTCTCCCTGCACCTGCCAAGATGACAACTAAATTAAATGTTGTGCTGCTTTGTACCATACTATTTGACACCAAACCAAAAACAAAACAACAAAACCCACCCAAAAAAGCCCCCCAAAAAACAAAAACCAAAAAAAAAAACCAAACAAAAAAAACCCCGCAGACCTCTACTTAATGATATCCAGGATCTGGAGAGAAATATTCCTATGGTATTTAAACAATTTAACCAAGTCATATAATAAAGTAATGCAGTCAGATTTAAAGCTGCCAAGCACTGTAACTTTCACAGGATGTTCCTGATTCTAAGGTAAAAATGGCTGCATTTGACTATGGGGGAAAAATTATTCTGGTCCTACTCACGTTGCAGTCCGTAGTGGAAGAAGCCTAAATACAGCATGGGAATTTATGTTTACTTAAAGCCAATGCTCTGCCAGTAGAAAAGTTAGATGCTTACCTTTTCAAAACATTTTTAGAACAGTCAGTCCTGAATTTTTGCTGTATCACAAAGTAATCATGAATATTATGCGTCTGATATTCACATTTCAAAAGGTGAAAAGGCCATGTAGTGTAAGGGGGGAGCAGGGGAAAACAGGCATCAAAGCATTCCCAGCAGTAGCATCCATATTACTTCATCAATATCAAGTACTTGTAAATCACATCAGGTAAACAACATAAGCCTATCAGGGAAAGAGGAGGCCTAACAACAACAACATTTAAAAAAAATAGTAAATCACAACTTCTACATCTTGAAGCACAGACTAAAAATCCAAAGGCCAATTTAATACAACTTGTCTGTTACAAAATGCTTGAAAGTGTAAATATAGTGCAAAAACATACAAATTCCAGTCAAACCAACAGCCTAACACTAGGCTGTCATCCCATATTGGTGAGAAGATATTACTTTTCTGTATGGTCTTTTTTCTTTTTTATTTTGGTTTTAGCTTTTTCTAATAAAAATATTTTCCCCTTGGATGACAAGACATTGGAAGGCCCATTACTTTCTTACATTTTATTTAGGCATTAATTAGCTGATTTCATACTGTCAACAGAACATGCATGGTATTTATTCCTCCCTTTTCATAAACATAATTAGTCCAAAAAACCATGAGGACTGCTCGTGAGGGAGTAGGTACAGGTGAAGGCAAATCAAAAGGTTGAATGACAAAGGAGGGCAATTACCATTTGCAACTAATGCACACAGGATTTATACAAATAATAACATATATAGATAACCGAAATTTAAAATATAGCCAATATAGGAGTGAACACGAGAAAAGAAGGAAGCAGCAGAAGAAAATAAATTTCAAATAACATTTTGAAAGCTGTAGTAAGCTTTCAAAATAGACTGCAATACTAGCAGAAAGATTACTACTTAACACCTGTGAGTGTTCCAAAGCCCAGTTCCCATGACTGGTATTGAAGGGGGTGATGAGAGGGACAGCTTTATCTTTCTGCTAACTTTATCATGCCTGAAAGTGACTTAGAAAAATCAGCACTTGGTACTGCTCAACTTGAACATCCTTCAACTTTCTGATTTTTCTATTTTTATTATGCATTAAATTGAAGTGCTTTCAGTTATCAGACTTTTAACCTCTACATAGATCTATTGAGAATTGGCAAAAATCCATACTTAGTTGTCTTATTGGTAAATGATGTTTCTAAAAATCAGATGTTTTCTGATAATTTTAAAAATGAGATGTTTTCCTCTGTTACATGGCTCCTTTCCAATTTTTCAGGACCTTTTTTAAAGCTCAATTAGGAATTTTAACAAGTCTTTTAAAATACTAAAAAGAAGTTATCTTTCTACTTATTCTATAATAATTGGTAGTCTCTAATTAGAAACTATTGAGTGAGTATTGGAATGAAGTATTTCAGGTTATGATATCAATTTTCCCCTTAAATACAGAACAGAAATATTTACTGAATATTTCTGCTTTTAACATTGTCATGGAAAATTTTGCTTTTCTACATCAGAACTCTAACAGACCAACACATTTTGAGTAAAAAATCAATTCCTAATATACTGTTATTTCCAGTTATAAGAGAAACCTTACTTATTTTCTACTGAATGTAACATGTATTAATATTCATGGCTGTCAATACAACAAATATTTTTTCTATTTTATAATTTTTATCTTACAGTTAATAAATTACTATAATTTTATTGTTAAGACTTCATTCTTCAAAATGTCATTTCTTTGGAAAATGTAAAATGTTCTAAAATGATTAATCTTCCAGATAAATAAAAATTCATAATTATAAAAAAGTGACTTCATTTTTCAAATCTCTTAGCCATGAAACAGGAATTATAAATGTCAATCCAAGTAGAAATTTTATCAACCTCTTTTTCAAGAAAAAGTGGGTGGTCCACAAGCTTTTGCTCATATTGCTGCTGCATCATTTGAAATTGCATAAGGGAGGTTCTGAACAACACATGCATGGAAAGGAAGCTAAAAGGTATGATGGACTTCAAGAAAAAGATGTTAACTAAACAAAATCAAAATGACAATTAATTTTAAAAAAAAATCCATATAGCCATTTTTGAAGTACTAAAAATACCGAGATAGAGGAAAAGAGAATAAGTAATCCTCTAGAGACACTTCCATTTCTGCAGTGTAAGTTTAAATCTAATGCAGGTGGGAAGCAGTACAGAATTGACAAGACTGTGTGGAGAGAAATGGCTGCTGCTCACTGAAGCATCGTTCATGCTGGTAAGAATGCTTCTAAGACCTTTGCTTTAACAATGAAAAAAAAAGGAAAAAACTAAAAAGCAAACAAGCTTATCAATGATAAAGTCAAACCCTCAGGCAGAAAAGCTGTTCATAAGAAACCCCCAAAACCTCAACCCCTCCCCTGCCAAACCTATGTCTCTTAGGCATCCTCTGGCTGAAAAATCAGTAATGGCCCTGTCTGCATTCCAGAGACTCTATCTAAAACCAATTTATCTAGGGAGTAGTAGCAAGATGCTATTTAGGGATTGTTTCACTTATGGAGAATTTTCCTGGATGTTTTATACAAGAGAAATAGCTTCATTGTGGTTATCCATGTACCCACATGTGACTTATGCACCCACATTTATCAAACAAAAAAACCCCAACCAACCAAACAAAAAACAACAAAAAGATCCACATAAAACCACCTCTAAATTCTACAATTTAGGCACAAATAGACAATGAGAATGTTCTCCCATCTTCTCACCTCCTTCCTAAAGGGATAGTGAAATCAAAGCCGTACAGAGGTAGCTTGAGGGACACAGCTCATATCAAGAACACCATTACCAGTTCCAGTATCTACAATACGATTTCCAATATCTGCAATACGATTTGTCTTCAACTCAGAACCTCACAATAAGACTTTCCATAAATCAAGTAAGAGAATAACAGAAAGGTAGTATTTCTTAAAGCATAAAGAACAGGTTTTGTTAAAGCAACTTCAAGGGGCTCTAACAAATCAATTGCTGTCTGAAGCCCAACCTTGTAGGTATAAGCTGTAAACATACATAGACCAACAAATGGAAGTTTTGATTTAAAGTTGTTCTTCAAAAAAGGAAAAAAAAATTAAACATTCAATGATTAATATTTTAAAACTAAAAAAAACCAGTTATGCTACTGCTACATAACTCCATATTAACTATATTTTGTACCATGCACTCTAACAAGAAACAAGTATTGTAACATATGAAGCAGTTAAAGCACTCTTAACAGATTGCAATTAATTGGTACAGATTAGCTAGAATTGGTACAAATAGCTAGAATATTCCATTTCTAGCTATTTCCTTAACTAAGTAAATTGAACTCATAAAAGCAAAACAAGTATTATGATAGCTTGTCCTAGGTTACAATGTAAATTGTGCCCAAGGTATGTATTCTATCCCCATGAGCCCTTAGAGCCAAGGTGGGGCAGTGTTTTCCTTATCTTCTGTTAACGAGCCTAACAATGCCTTACCACATGACTCATAGATAACTCTCTCCGGGAGCTATCTCTGTTTAATGGGCCATCAACGACCCACTGCATGACTCATAGAATGAGATCATCCCCATTGTGAGATGCTCCACCCAGGGGGAGGAGCCAAGCATTCCCACCTGGATATAATCCAGGGTTTGGGACAGCACAGGCAGCTTTTATCCACTGGACTCCCAGAGGAGTCAAGAGCTACCAGACATTTCTACAGGAAATGCTTTGACAAGACCATCTCATTTGGACTGCTACCACCACCCTAACAGGGTGTCAGGTATTCTGACTCTGTCAGTGTTTTCTTTGTTGTACTATTACTTTTATTTTATTTTACTTTCTTTTATTTCTTTTCTTCTTATTAAATTGTGTTTCTGACTTGGAGTCTTTCACTGGTTTTGCTTTCAAACCAGCACATAGCCCAAAGAAAACTGTCTTTGTGAAAGTTTTTAAGCACCTAACTACCAGGAGTAGATGGTGAGATAAAACGTTGGTGGAGATTCAGAAACAACAACAAGCCTTTAACACAGGAAATAAAAACGTTTTATATATATATATATATATATATATATATATACACACATATATATTCTTCACATATGGATCATGCAGATCCCTTTCAGAGGAGTTGGTAGAATTTTTGTAACCTGCAATGAGACAGGCAGGTTGCATCAGGTCACACAGGATGGAGAGGCTGCAATACTGAGGTCCTGAGAGGAATAATGGGAAAGATGACATCTAGAAAGCAGGGGGCCACCTTCCAGGAACAGACAGGCCCCCAGACACTTATGAGAGCTTTACAGCCCACTCTTAAAGCAGGTGTCTTAGAACTGTGTCAGACCTTTACTCAAATTGCAGGTAAAGTATATATATATAGAGAGAGAGAGAGTAATCCTTCAACTTCATGGAAGTAAAACATGACCTGAGGTTAATGCTGAAGCAGAGAGGAAGGGCCCAGCATTAAAAAACATTAAGAATGTAGCACAGGGATATGGGGGAAAGTGTTAGATGCCATGAATAGGCAACTGAGATTTGAACAGTCTTTAGGATCATACACCCTGACATGACACATGCGACAAACATTTGAGAGCTTACAATAGTAGAGAGTGTTGCTGAGCATTTAAATACTTGACAAGTTCACTGCTGACTTTTAAGAGATTTACATAAAGAATAATTTAAAATAAAACATAATAATCAGAAATGCATGATCTCTGTGAAGAGACAAAGTGTTTTATTAACTTCTGATTTGAGGTTTACGGTTCCTTTATTAAAGAGTAGGAATTAATCTCTTTCAAAACAAAAAAATCTAAACTGATCTAAGCTGTTCCTGTTTCTCATGTGGGAATAGGACAAGATGATATCAAGATGCCTTCTAACCTAAATTACTCTACAACTCTAAAACACCCCCCCAAACTTCAAGAACAATCAGCCAAGGAAATCTCTCAAATAGAAACAAACAGCAGCAAAACTGTTAGTGATAACCACTAAAGAATAATATCCACTGATGAACATACACACACATGCACTTCATAATCAAAGAGCCTGAATTCCTTTCACAGGTATTTCAGGCAGTCAAGAAAAGAAGAGATTTTTATACTGGGTTCTTTCTCCCCAGAAAGGACCTACATAAAAGATCTCATACTGAGAAATTTCAAAAGTTGGCTGATCAGACTCTGAAAAGTGACTCCATTTGTTGATGACCTTTTAAATACCACCACACCTACTGAGGCTGGGGTGAGTTCCCCATATCTTAGTCCTTTATTGAAGTTTAAAGGAGCTTTTCTTCTATAGAAATATTTTAAGTGCATCTTAGAAATAGTAATGGGATTATTAAGTTTTCTTTCAGAAAATGAAGTTACTTTTTTAAATTAACTTACTACCTAATTAGCTAACACTAAACTGTTTCAGTATTTCAGCTCATTCAGAAGCACAGACCATTTTCAGGCATTCAACCATTAAAATGTTGGGTATGAAACAGAAATAAAATAATCACAAAATTGATTATTTATTTGAGCTTTTCAGGTTTCCATGGGTTTTTAATATACAAAAAAGAAATTCTAGAAATGTCACCATTAATAATGCTGTTGGATCTCTATAATACCAAAAGCAAGAGGAAATGAAAATAGATATCCTTAAGTAGTGTATATAATTGAAACTATATTTGTAAATGCATCTCTTCAGGACACATTCATAAATACTGCCAGCTACTGGCAATACTAATTCAAAACAACCTTTTAATAAGAGCTTGCATCCCCCTGTAAAATGCCTTATAAAATGAGCTCAAAAGAACTGGGTTCCCACCAAAAAATAAATCTTATCACATGGCACTTAGGACCTAATGCAACAGACAGAAATGCAATAAAATTAGTATCTATTTATGACAAACTCAGTATTTTGTATGTATTTACTGATTACTATCTCTGTTTATGCTGTGGTAATACATAAAACCTGTGAACTAAAATACGCAATATTTTTAGACCACTGTTGATTCTCCAGTGTAGAAGGAGCCTAAAAATGTCAGCACAAGTTTCTTCAGCTTGCCAGGTAAACTGAAGAGTTACAGTAAGGAAAAAAAGATTAAGGTTTTCTGCAGTATTTTAACAGGTTCTTCTGGCTTAGTTAAGCGAAGAATCTTTATGGGATAGTGTAAGCTATTTTGACTGAAGCAGACAGAAATTATTTATTTAGTTCTTGCAGTATGAAACCCTTGTATTGATTTCCTCCTTTCCCTGTTAATTTAGATGCATTTCCTTTTTTTTTTAGTGTGAAAAAAAATTGAATAAAATTGAATTTAAAAACTGTTTATCAAATTTTGAAAATATATTTTTTGTGAGAGAGGCATTGTAAAAGCATGTCTGTAGTGTGACACTGTGCCTGCCATCCAATTCAACACCTATACTGGAAGCTCAGTGGGGAATTAGCAACCTTAGTAACCTAGAAGCCAAAGGTGCAGTACAATAGTTCCTGCATGTACCAAAGATCTGCTGCTTAGACACACAGGACAAGTCTAGCAACTTTTGGGAGATCTGTCATGTGCCTAAATTTTAATCTAGGAGGGAAAAAGCACCTGAAATACCAAAAGTTTGGGAAATATCTATATTTCCCAAGTGGAACAGCCCAGTCTGAAAGCATGACAAGCAAAAAGGCACTGACATTGTAACAGTTCTGCTTGAATAAGATCATTCACTAGATTTCATCTGTGTTAACTGTTTTAGTTCCCATTTCCCTTCTTCATACACACTCACTCACACACACACACACACACACACACATCCAAATCCCTTCTAGTGGAGAACTTATAATTTAGTATTTTCTTACTATTTTCATTGTAACTGCTGTTATATTTAATTTAAAAATATTTCACCCACTCTGGAGTGCTTTCTCCTTTGTAGTGAAGAAAACGAAGAAGCGCTTGCTGGCAAAATGGAGGACACCTACACATTGATGTGCCAGCCCTGGAAGACAGAAAAATCATCAAGTCCTACATAGTTCAACAAAAAGATTCATGAAGAAAATCCACATGTAACCCAACAGAGCTGTTCCTGTAAGGGCCTACAATAAATTGATAGTGATATCTGAAGTTGCTTTACGTCTTAAGCAAGAGTTGCCTGAGAGCCTCATAAATTATGTGCAAGGAAAGAATTTTCAAGGGACTTGAATATCCTTGGCGGAAAAAGTTCTTGTGTTACTTCAAGATTTGATAACTGCTGCTATGACATGAAACTAAGACTGGATGGAAAGATTGCTGACTTAGGTGCTGATTACTCTGCTGTTAAAGCATTGTGCAAAGCAGCAGTGTCCAGCTGGCACTAACGATACATCACAACACTCCATCTGCAGCTCCCCATGCACGCTGTGGGGGGAATGTCCTGTGTAAAGTACAAGAAGTAATTAGGCAAGAGAGGTGCCTAATTCAAATAAACCAATACAAACTAAATAAATACAAACCAAAATACATACCAAAAAACCACTACTTGCTTATTGTGATACACCCTCAGCCTCCCCAATACTACCAAAGAATGATGAACAACCAGTGCACACATGGAAGTATTAACTTCCATTTATTATTATGTTTTTCTAACTTAAATGTTACTATCTGAAGTAAAACACTATTTGAAGGCATTCCTGAAAGCAGGAGTAGGTTTTGTGTGCAGCCATGCTCTGGTTCCATTTTCCTGTCATAGCCTGAGAAAGGTTCTTTAAAACCAAAAAATTCTCCATATTGACTTTTTGACATGCTCCATGCTTCCTAGATTCACAGACATCAGGACAGTAATTTTGAAATGTTGGTTTGTTTCCCCTTCATTTTTGTATGTAAGAGCTGGAATTTGAGTGCTATTGTGGCCCTGAAAATGTAATGGTTTGGTTATTCAGATTAATTGCCATTTCTACACTAAACAAAGACCACCAGGAAGAAAGTGACTTAAGAAAATATGATCACCACCAGGAGCTGTAGAGCAAGAAGTAATGACAAGCCAAAAAGAGATCATTTTTCACCTGCATGGATGGAACATAAATGAGACTGAATAATTGGCTGAAATAATCTATGACATGCAGAAAATAAAGCAAACAAACGATTAATATCAACTTTTGCTATAAAGTTGTTTTTCTTTCCTTTCACCTTCCTTCCTTACATTTCTATCACTTTGTTGCCTGGGGCTCAGAAAGGAAGATTTTGTTCAATTTCAATAATACAGCAGAACAATTCATCTCATAGCCATAGACTCAAAAAAAAAAAAAGTTTACAGGGAGTAAAACTCGGTATGCAGTTAAAGTCAGAAAAACAGCTTACATTTATGTGATTTCATATGGCCCCAGGACAATGCAGGGGTCAGGCTGTCCTGATTGCTGTCACTATAGAGTGGACTGCAAGAAAGGGAGATGAGGTTTGCTCCCCTGTGTCTTCCAATTTACCCTTGGTTTCCCTTAGGAGAACTAGATCAGATGATAAATTCCTGACTAGATGAAACACCTCAGTTTTCTTGTCCCAGCAGGGATTTGACCAAGACAATAACAGAACAACCCTCCATCATCAAGTCAGGCCCATGAGGAAGGTGACTGGGAGACCACAACCATGAGCACCACAGGCAGACCCCAATGTCCACATTCTGTTCTTTGGCTGAGCTGAGCTTTCTGCTCCTTCCATGTGCTTTCATCAAACAATGTGCTTTTGTCATCTCCATCTGGGCACGTGGGGGAGTGAGCTGAAGGAGCGTGCTGGTTTGAAAGCAAAACCAGTGAAAGACTCCAAGTCAGAAACACAATTTAATAAGAGGAAAAGAAAAGAAATAAAAGAAAGTAAAATAAAATAAAAGTAATAGTACAAAAAAACCTACTGACAGTCAGAATACAACCTGACACCCTGTTAGTTAGGGTGGTAGTGGCAGTCCAGATGAGATGGTCTTGCCAAAGCAGTGATTCCTGTAGAAACGTCTGGTAGCTCTTGACTCCTCTGGGAGTCCAGTGGATAAAAGCTGCCTGTGCTGTCTCAAACCCTGGATTATATCCAGGTGGGAATGCTTGGCTCCTCCCCCTGGGCAGAGCATCTCACAATGGGATGATCTCATTCTATGAGTCATGCAGTGGGTCCTTGATGGCTCATTAACCAGAGATAACTCCCTCTGGGGAGTCATGTGGCAAGGCATTGTTAGACTCATTAACAGAAGATAAGGAAAACACTGCCCCACCTTGGCTCCAACAGCTCATGGGGATAGAATACATACCTTGGGCACAATTTTACATTGTAACCTAGGACAAAGAGACTGTCATGGATCAGCCTGCAGGTTTCATCACTGCAGTGCCAGGCTCAGGTCACCTCAAGAAATGCTGCTGCTCCTTCTCCTGCACAGTCCATCCTGCCATGCCTGCCCGCATGGCTGCTCTGCCTCTGCTGAGGCAGCAGCACACTCCTGAGGGGAAAGGGGCTGCAAACCACAAACATCACTGACAAGAGCACAGTGGCTGTGCCAGAACAGTGCAAGTGAATCCTCAATGCAAAACTCAAATCCTCTCAACAGACCAGCATGGAAGCAAAGCAATTGCAGGTTCTACACCACCCTTTTCAAACATGACATGAGGCACCCAAGAAAGGATAGAGCTGGTTTTCCACAACTCCTGCTTCTGAGGACACACACTGCTACACAGGAAGATTTCTCCCTGTAACTTGGCTTCTCATGATACCAGTCCTTAAACTATCTTTGCAGCTTGGCAGAAGGTGTCCTTTTTACCTCCCAAGTGGCTGCCTATACATACTGACTGTAATTGGAGGAGTAATGTACATTAAGTTTGCCAGCTTCATTAGGATTGATTTTAAACAATGGGATTGAAAAGGTGAAAGCAGTACAATTTTATTCTGTCAAAGCCAAAAGCCTGTTTCTTTTGCAGAGGAGAACAAAACAACCAAAACCTATTTTATAAGATGACAGAACCTTCCCTGAGCTATCACTTGAAACTCCTGAAGCACCTCTTTTGCTGTAGGAGGAAAAAAATGGGGCAGCTGTATTCTCAGCATTCCAGGAGCTGCTGCATCAAACGACTTACCTCCTGCCCAAGCAGAGCCTCCCAGTTCCCATGTCCATTTATTGGCATCTTCCTGACCTTCTGTTGTTGTTCTCATCTGCTTCTTAACAAGCAGCAAAGCTACTCCTGGCTTCTTGTTCCTTAACAAATAGAGCTACTGTTTCCCAAGTTTTATCCCCAGCCTCTAGATTATGAAAGGGCAGGAGTGAGGTCGCTCTTGGCCCTCCAGGCCCTCTGATCACAGAGTGCCAGCATGCCTTCTAATACAGTTCTCCAAGCTTAGGTATCTGTCAAGGTTTTTTCGGTCCCCTCAGGACCATCTCACTTTTAGATAAATAACAAACCATCTGGAATATTTGTTGCATGCTTACCTTACAAAACCTTCCATTTCTATTGTCTGCTTTCAGCCCTCCACTGAGCTCAACCACACTGCAGAAAAAACCCATAGGAGACAGGTCTGGCCTATAAAAGAAGCCTTCCAGGTGTCCCTTTGACTCCCAATTCAGAGAAATTTGTACTCGTAGTAGAGACTAACTTCCTTAGCACACAGTGGGGTCAGCTACAGAGCTGCTCAGCTGAAAATTATTATAAAATAAAATGAAGAGGTAAAAACCTTCTGAAGCTTCAAAGTGGATATCATTCACCAGAAGACTTGAAGATTTTGAATATATGTGTTTCTGCAGCAGCATTGCAGAATGTCAAAGTTTCTCAAGCAGAGATGCATGAGACTGTTAAGTCCAATCTCTTGGCAAAAGTTGTAGAATCAGTAAAAGGACTTTGTTTCTATTTCAATACAGACTAAATTCTTTCATTACTTCAGCTCCCAAAGCAGTTTTTATAAAGAAAATCCTCCAGAAGGCTCCAACTGGCAAGTTTCCTTACAAATAGCAAGGTGCACTCTGAGGTCATTTGCACAGCCAACCAAATCCTGTCACTGGAGTGGCATCAACCACTCTGAGCATTTGGGACTTAATTGATCAAAACATTTGAATGTCAAACCTAAAGCATATGAAAGCACCACTAAAGTAAAAAGATTGCTTATATGCTAAAAAGTACATATTGTGTAAAATATTTTGCTAGGTCATTTGTCATGGTCTCAGCAGTATCTATGATTAATTAGCTTATTCCTCTTGGGAAATGAGGGGGTCTATACTGAGGACTGACTGGAAGGTCTAGACCTTAAAAATATGCCTATGTTTTAATTCAGTTACAAGAGTAAAAACAATTATTTTAATAACTTAAAGTAATGTAAATGTGATCAATCAGATATTAGTATTTTCAGACTGGTTTACTAACGCATTTACACTGATTAACTATTTACTTTTTCCAGAAGTGCTCTGCATAAAGATACATTAGTATAGAAAATTACCCCAGCTTACTAAATTAATATATTTGTCACCATCATAGAAAATTCTAGATTTATTAAGCTGGAGCATTTTTACTTTGTATAAACGAGGAACAAACTGAAAGAAAAGTAGGAATATGTTTTGAAGAATTAGGAAACATGGTTCTATAGTCTTCCACTAAAAAATGGTTCTATCAATAAAAGTAAAAATGTGTCTAATTACTCTTGAGATAGAGGTCACAGGGGCAAGTCATTCTACAGAGCCTCAACAGACCCTGTCAGCTTCAAAAGTGTAATGTGGCAAAATCTTGGAGTACTTTCCACAGCTAAGGAAGGAAGATGAGACTTTGAATGTCCACAAGGTATAGCAAATATAGATGCAGTTCTGATCAGCAATATTATCATCCGACCAGGAAATACACTAAAAAACATTATATTAAATTAGAAGTAGTAAAATATACTATTAAAACTATGGCATAAATAGATAAGCTATAAATTCAATAAACTTTAGTAAAGGAATAATAGTCAATAATAAAAATTCCTTATTTAAAGAAAAATATATTATGTCGCATTTATGTGTATGAAAATTTAGATTGAATTTTTTTCACAGTTGGTTTAACTGCTACTTTAGTATTCAGTTAAGTTGCTCAAAATAAGAATGAACAGTGTGTTCATGATGCAAGAACATTATCACTTGCTTGTGAGTATGAGGACTATATAACGACTGCATCTGAAAATATGCACTGAAACTACCTCAGTCCTGGATCAGTTCTCCTATATACATAAGCCCATTAAATGAGAATTTCCCACTCCTATGAAGACGATCTTATGTGATGTTATTCTGAAGTGTCTCAGAAGCGTTTTAGTGAAGCGTACATTAGTCAATCCCCAGATTTTTGTGTAAAACCATTTTTATTCAGTCTTTACAGGTTCCTCTGGTTCGGCTTTCAAATATTCACTGCCTGGTTCACATACCTGAGCTCAGAAAAACCTCAACTGAAAAATTTCAATAATATTTTAATAAAAGTTTTAACATAGCACAAAATTCAGGATTGCTAAGTTATACAAGAATGTTTCTGGACTAAGAGCCTGCAGTGTGCATGAACAACTTCACTGAGATCATGAGACTGTGCTGGATTTTTGGATGTTTATGAATGCAGAGGCATTATTTCTGCAAATGTTCAGTTTTAGGCACTGCTTTAGTCACAATTTTTTCTACATATTCTTTGAAGCAATTGGCCTTTAAGCTTGATACATGTCCTAAGAGTTGTTAAGTCTTGAATTCCTTTGCCATCACTTCCATTTGCATGTTCTAGCCTTATATAAAACCTTGTTTCAGCAAAATGGATTCCTATTTTGCTGAAATAAGTATTTTTCTGTACTTTAAAAGAAAATGTCTTATTTTGCAGCTTCTTCCTTTCTATCTTCTAAAAATTAAACTGTGAAGCAGAAGAGGATGTGAAAGAATTTTTTAAAAATGCAGATTTTTGTTGTAATCAGAACTCAGTACAAAGTATTACCAGATATACAACCTCTTCATCAAAAGCCTGGTTTCCACGGTGACCAGCACATCATCTGCTGGTTTGTTTTAGTTTTTAAAAAAGCTTGCTTTTTAATGTCACCCATCCCAAAATTAGGATAGAAAATAAGCTTAGAGAAATGTTATTTTTTTTCCCTACAGTGTCTAAACCAAATTGAGGACTTAAATGCCCACACAGTACCAGCATAATGCATCATCCTTTTTTTATCTAAAACTTGCTCATCCAACACAATTACTAGTAGCTACTCTGACAAGAACGTTCATCAAGGAAATTTTTTAAGCCATATGGATGACAGGGATAAACAGGTGAACTACTGCTCAAGCTCAACATGCTTTGTCTTTACACTGTGTGTGAACATAACCTAAAATTTGGTGTGCTGAATCAGGCTAGAAGCCTTCTAGTCTGAAGCATTGTGTTCCCAGTAATAGCAAGAAGTCATAATTTCTGCCACCTTTATTGTTAAAAGAGATCACTTCTTCCCTCACCCTATAAAATGAACTACTGCATCCCCTTAGCCATGAGAGAAGCCCCATTCTAACCAGACATAACTTAAAACCAAGTTGAGCTCATTATTTTCTATATATACCAAATTAGCTGATTTTTTTTACTTTCACTATTTCCACTTGGCTTATGCAGTCAGTTCTCCACTTGCTACTCATGGTAGTCAATATAAAGAAAGACTAAAAAGCCTTGTGCCTCATCTCCCTGCCTGGGAGTAAACGCCTATCACTGGACCGGTCAGATGCCTTTCTTGTCCCTGCAGTCCCTAATCACTATGTGTTTACATAGTAATCAACATTTATATAGTATAGACACAGTCTATTTCTCACTGTAAATTTCATCCTCTATTCAGCTGCCCAGCACACTCAACATTTAATTCAATCCCACATCCTATTTTTAACAATGACTCATTTAATTTCATCCTCACCCTCCTGTGGTCTCAGTTTATTATATATTATATTATAATTAATATATATTAATTAATTAATTATATTAATATATATTAATTAATTAATATATATTAATTAATATTATATATTATATAACTCAAACCAGTAAAATATACAGTTAAAATTTTTTACTCTTACAGATTCATTGCTTAGCATTTCTGCCGAAGATGCCTTTTATTTCAATGCAACATTGGATGTTTACTAATACAGTCTCAACAATCAACTGTACTTATAACAAGAGATAATACTTTGTTTAACCTGCTAACTTGAAGATCACCTAGAAACATCTGATTTCTGCTTTGACTTGATAAACACTATCCTTGTGACCATGCAGAATAGTTGGATAATGGCTCCACCTTTCTGGTTTTTTCTCCCTTGCCTACTATATATAGAACAGCATAGTGTAATATCTGCCTAAGAAAAAAAATATAATAAAAGCCTGTTTTCAGCAAGCCTGAGGTACAGCATGTTCATATCTTTCTGCATAGACCTGCATGAACACTCTCCCTTCTCCTGCAAAATTAATCTCCAATAATTTATTTTCACTCTTTCATCTTAAAAGCTGAAGTTCTTCAAGGATATGAATGACAGTACTTTCAGCAAGGGAGAAAGAGGCACCCAGGGGGAGTACTTAGAAGAAAAAGAAAGAAGATCAGTATTTCTGCATGAGGTGTGTTTGCAGGTTTTAGTACTGATGTGGGAAAGATTACTGGGCTTTGAGAGCTTCTCATTTGAAA
Source organism: Acrocephalus scirpaceus scirpaceus (assembly GCA_910950805.1). Taxonomy (NCBI): domain Eukaryota; kingdom Metazoa; phylum Chordata; class Aves; order Passeriformes; family Sylviidae; genus Acrocephalus; species Acrocephalus scirpaceus. Next base: position 47,346,122 of record OU383777.1, on the reverse strand, counting down.
AGCAGCAATTACTTCTGTAACCCCAGAGTGATGTCTGACATCATTATTTTTTTTCCTATGCAGACAAGAGTACCCATTTCAGAAGATTACTGCAGCTTTATTTCCAGGATAGAAGGGGAAAATGAGGTAGGAAACAATAGACAAAAGAAGCACAGACAGAGAAGAGAGAGAGCAGTCGTATATTGGAAGAGCCACTTTGTTTATCATAGGTTCAATTACTTTATACTGCAGTACAAGTGAGTCTTTCCATTGATTCCAACAGAGTTTAAACAAAGTCCTGACTTGCAAAACAAAACTCAGGATTAGGGCGCTCCAGCAGCCTGGTAATTTGGATTCAACTAAAAGCATGTCAGTAGACTTGGGAATTCTGTCCAAGGGGTTTTTTTTGCCTTTTACAATGAATGTTACTCATTCTACTCAACCAAACCCATGGCTTAGACATAAATACCATGGCAGAACTGAAAGCAGACACAAGCACTAAGGAGCAAATAATCTACTGGACACCTGATCAGCATGTGCCTCTGCTTACCTGTTACAGGAATAGGCTCCCAGATAAAAGGTGGCCATGGACCAGCTCTGTGGAGTGAGGCAATCCACTCTTCCCTTGGCCCTCAGCAGCAGCCTGCCACTTCCATGGGCATCCTCCATCCTGGCTGAATGAGAGGTACAGGCAACACAGTGGTGCGCTGTGATTTTTGGTCTCAGTTTGAACTTTTCATTTTCCTAAGGTGACATGTGAAGCAAAGCATCTCACCTGTGATCCAGGCATGGGAAACCACAGGCAGTGTGAGACAAAAAGCTACATACACCAAGCTTCCTCCAGCCATCACCTCCTCACAGCTGAGCAAAAGCAGGCTGAGGGCAAGCAGAGATGCATAGCTGGAAGCTCTTTTTCCCTGGAAATGCTATAAATGAGGAATGTAAGACAGGTAGAAAATGGGGAACAAATTCACAGTATGTACACAGAACAAATAGATGGGTAGGAAAGAGAAGGAAAATAGGAAGAGATTTTCAGAGGTATATAATTAGGGGAATGTCTGAAGAGGAAGAAATGTAAAAAAGAACATTAAAAATGAGCAAAAAGAAGGAAATAGTTGAAAGAGTAGACAGGTTTGCATTTTTCAAATTGGTAACTCCAGGGTTTTTTTCTCAAACTTGATTACTCTTCTTTCAATGAGGGAAGAGATGGGATACTAAGCTTGGTTACCTTAAACCAAGCTTTAAACACAGAGGAGAAAAATAAAGAAGGGGTTTACTGGAGATACTGTGCATAGTTCATTGCATTTCAGTTATACAGCTCTTCCTCTCTGCCTCAGTCTTGTGCTACACATAAATGCTTCCCACTTGACATCTGAAACTCTTGACATGTCCTTTCTCTTTTAAAGGATCAAGGCTTCATTATCCACAGAAAAATGAAACTCATTAAAAATCATTGGAAAAAAATAAAGAAAACACATTAGATATTTGGGAGGTTTTTTGGTTCATGCTCTTTAACCTGTCTATCAAAAGATGGGTTTTTTTTAATAGTTTTTCTGCTCAAGGATATACCAGTTACGTACATATAGAACACTTCAAGGTTTAACTGTGTTATATTTTCTAATGAGAAACAAACTAGAAAGCATTCTATTATTAGACCTCTAATTTCTCTGGAAGTAAAGTTGGAAGAGTCCTATTTTGATTCTGTAAAGTTAACAAGCAGATACTAAATAATAATTATTTGCTTACCTTTTACTAGTGTTTTGGTTATAAAATATACAAGTTATTGTTCACAGGGAATGTTCACAGGAGGTATGTGCTAGCATTGCCAGTCTTAAATGCCTTGAACCAACAACATGATCAGTGCTGGCTGGCATTTCCAAATACTTTTTTACAGGAACTACCAGCTCACTGTATTTAGTTAGATTCTAGTTTCTCATTCATAAGTGGTAAGTATAATTAGAGAAGCAGATAAATTGATCTCCATGGCATAACTCTCATATTCATTAAGCATCCACTTCATTGCTTTGCTGGATCAGAATCAGGAAGTTCAGCAGCTTCTAGACTTGATCCTACAATAAGATTAGAAGTATAAAGAAGTTTACAGAAGTTTCCTAGTTTTTATTTCCTCCCTTTTGAACATGAGTGTTTTAGAATGGTCTGTGCACTTAATGTCAGCCAGAATTTTGAGTAATTGAATTTATGATTCTTTGAATCACAAAAGCAATTTTACTGGTAGCCAGAGTCTTGAAACTGATTAAGTACACACATCTAGATATTTGGAAGTACAGATTTAATGGCACTCTCTGTCCCAAGTCAGCAAGGACGTTATTTTTAAGATCCTAATTTATCATACTTATTGAATGCAGTATGCATTTCGGCCACTTCAGGTTTAAATTTAAACACATTTAGGCACTGTTTTTTAAGAGTAAAAATGCATACACTGCATTTCAGGAACAAAAGATGACACAGCACTGGAAGAAAGGCATTCCTTAATGAAGCGCACTCCCCTCATTTTTGAGAAAAGTTGTGAACTGTTGCCTTTCATAACAGCAGAAGATTCTGCTGGAGGCTGAGTGAAAGAATTGAAAAGGATAAACCTCCCCTCTTCATGGCCACAGTGATTAATGAACAGAGACATGATGCTTTTGCTGGCAGACAGGACAGAAGGGTAGGGAAGGCAGGCTGTTCTCGGGGCAGTGAGATAAGTAGTTGTCAACTGGACTTCATTATTTCTTAGGTTCAGCTAACTACAGAGTTCCCAAGGAACATTTTTGCTAATGGCATTTTTCCTCTTTATAAATCCCATCAGGTGCTCTCTATTAGACAGCCATAAACTGCAGAAACCTGTCTCTCTTTCACTCCTTTTAAGATGCTGTACAGAGAATACCAAACCAAACTCCCAAAATAGTCCCTCCCGTGATGCAAGCACAAAAAGAAAACAGGCAGAGAAGCACAAGCAATCAGCAACACTGTGAGCACAGCAGATTTTGTCCTTGGCATTTAAAAAGCATGGAAATTCAAGTGATGATTCTAATCAGCAATAACAAAGATGTGTTTTCTTTCTACTTCTCAATTTCATCATTTCATCAATCCCTCTGCAACTGAAAACCAAGCAAAAATGGGTTACAACCTCAGAAATAACTATCACCTTTCTAATTCTCTTCATTCCCTGTTTCCCTCCAATATACTAAGAATGCCTTAGGACTTTTTACCAAAAATCAATGGTTAACCACAAACTGTAGCCTAAAGTCATCCAATGACTTTATTACTTGTTTGCAGGTTAATACACACCCAACTCCACAGAAATTTTGTCTGGTTACACCCAGGGCACTGCATATTCTCCTAAATCTCTCACAATGCCTTCAACCACAGTAAGGAGTGTCAGCACCATCTTGTGGCTTTCACTTTTGTACAGAATCCCCAGGAATTGGTCAGTTTATGACCCCTCCACATTAAGACTTGCAACTAGAACACAAATTTTAAGAGTTAAAATGAGGAATTGCATCTCTAGGATCACTTAGCAGCTTCCTCAGACTCTGAAAGCTGCTGGTCAAGATAAATGGATCAATCAGATGCCTGTTCTTCAGACTCTGCTATTTCCCCAAACTTTACAAACATTAGATTATTAAGTAAACAGAAACAGAAACCTACTGTCTTGGGTTTTCTTCCTTTAAATAGCTTTTGTTTTGCTAGTCTAAACAGTGAAATTTTTTTACTCTCTTATCCTATATTGTCCACCTCCAATTAGTAGCTGTATTTATCTTCCTCTACTATTTGTAGCTGAGAACTCACAGCTTATTGGAGAAAAAGAAAAAATCCTGCTGTGCACAGTAGCAAAACCTGCACCATTGTATTCCATTACTTTTCCCTTATTCTGTTCCCAAAAGCCATCCATTTTTTCTTACCTGACATTCTGAATATCCTTTGCACTGATGATGTCTCCCACCTTAGACTCATCAGCACATCTCATCAATGCAGTCCTCCTTTCCAGGCAGAAGTCATCCATTAAAATATTAACTTTGTTTCCAAACCAGTACTAGGAAAACTCCACTATTCATCTTCCTCCTGTTTCGGACTCCCCCTCTTAAGACTGTTGTCATGGCCCCCTCAATCATCTCCTTATTCACATTATAATTCTTATAAGTATCATTTTTCTTCAGGGGAACAAACAAATTCCTAGACAAGCCAATATTATTCCTTTTACAGAATCCTGTTAACATTGGATCTAGTTCCTTTGCATCTAACTTATCAAATAGATTTAACTGGAATCCTGTACCACACTAGGATGTAGGCAATGTCAGAAATTACTTCTTTATATAGGTTTTTACTGTCATCACACAATGTAAAACTTAAAAGCTGCACAAGACAAGACAGCTGCAGAATCAAAGAAAACATGTAAGTATGCACTTACCTACAAATTAAGAAATACGTATAAAAATAATTTTATTTTTTCTATGTCAAATACAGCATTCACAGCAGGTGCAATGTCTTGTAATGTAGTAACAAGAGGCAAAGTTTTCATGCCATGATTGCACATGCAAAATAAAATGAAAAGGTCACAGGAATTTATGTAAGTAAAAAGGGGGGACATGAGCAGCAGCCACATTTCCAATAGATTTGAGGAATAAACCTGGAACACTCTTTCAGGTTTACTTATGGTTGCAAAAGTTGTATACTAAGATCATAATTTTTTTTTTCCAAAGTGTGTGTTTCTGTCTAATTGTAAGACAGGCCCAAACGCAACCCTGAAGAGGGTTCACCTTGAGTCCTCTGCATTTTCCCTGTCTCTGCTGTGAAGTACAAGCTCTCCTGAAATAGCTGTGGTCTGGACATTCACACACCAGGGACCAGGCACAGACCAAGGAAAATAATGAGCTGACTACTTTACCTTTCAGTTGCTTTGCTAGGATTTAGCAGCCTAAATGCATTTTTGGGATTATTCCATTGAAATAAGGATGGAGTAAGGTCCCGTAACAGTGAAGAAGGGCAAATAAAGTACTTCAGGTAATTACAGCCCAGTCAGCCAAACATGGATATTTGAAAAGAGATAGTGACAAATTAGTAAGTAAGCAATAAATCAAGCTGTCTTTAATCACCTTGAAGAAAACAAGATGATAACAAAGAGTTGACATATTTGTCAGGACAATTCATGACAAATCAATATAATTGCTTTCAAAACAGCTGATGTAGCGTACAAGGGGACAGGTCCCTGTAATGAGCAAACTAGAGAAATACAGTCTAGGTGAAGGTGCACTAATTTCAGGTCAGAAGCAGTTGAATGAAATTATTCAGATTATGATTGGAAAAATGGGAATACATTCCAAAAAGACACAGATTTCTTGTTATATCCAGTATTTTAATGAATCATGGTACTTTGCAATTCTTTAAAATTTGACAGGTATTGTTTAGCTCCTGACTCATTTCCACCCAGTGCAAATCTATTCATCTCAATCCAGCTGGTGTTGTCTAGCAAATCTTCTGGATATTCTGGAATATAGTGTTCAATGTAATTAAGCATTGAATAATGATCATAAGAAGAGACAAAGTTAATCAACAGGAACTCTTCATGATTCAGCTAAAAACCAATATGCAGTTATGAAATATTTACCACAATGACCTTCCTCTCTTGTACTCCCTCACAAAGTCTCCAGGTTAGAAAATGAGCAAAGAATAACTCATGCTTTGTCTCATTCTAAACAGAAGCCTGGATTTTATTGACCGGAGCAATCCTCTCAAAAACCCATTATTTCAAATCACAACTCATACCAGAAATGTAAGAATTCCCTTCCATAGTCCATGAAATTGATTAATTCTGGTCCTATATCCAAGGACAAAATTTGACACTACTCTGTAAATTACTAGCATTAATTACTCTGTAAATATCTAGCATTGCAAAATGCTGCAAAGCAATAAAAGCATAAAATTGAGACTAATCTTTCAAGTAGGGTGCAAAGCATCCACTAAAACAAGCTGCAGATTTTTCTCTTTCATACTGTGTATCAGAATACATAGAGGTTTTTTGCATCAATATCTTATTTTCTGCATCACTATCTTTTGAACATTGAAATCCAGCTCAGACATCGCCATGCAGAGTTTATTACAAGGTCCCAAACATGCTCTGCTCAAATGGAAGCAGACAGAATTTGTTCATCTTCAGTAGTTAGAAAAAGAATTATTTTGAACTATAATGTGTGTATAGCATGCATTATGTACTGGCAGTTTAGCATAGTTTGTTTTTTAAAGAATTTGCTACTAAAATTTTATAGAGAGCTTAATTGTAAATGCACAGACAAGAAGCAGCACAGTAAGCCTGTGGCATGGTATTCTTCTGTATTTCAAGTTCCTGTAAATGATCTGATCAAGTAGTCTTGGACATAAATGAGCTTGGATATAACTAAGATTTACCCTACCTAATTATATCTAAGTCACCCTCTGTCTTTTCAAGAACTCCCCCATTTCAGCTGACGCTGTACTCTTGCCTGAGCTTCCACAGATGTGCTGTATGCTGCAAACAAGGTTTTCAATCATGGCAAGACAGTCCCTGAAAACTGATGTAGTTTTAAAACTTGAGGAATCTTTGCATTAGAAGTGTTATAGTGAAGCCCAGGGACAGTGTTTAACACTGGAGTTGCAGACATGATATCCAGCCTTAAAGAGTAGCTGCTGACACATCACCCTGAACAATAATGGTAAGACACCCTGGTTACATGCACTACCCTTTATTCTGCTGCAGGATTAGATTTAAAAATTAGATTTTAAAAAATACCACAGATTATAAATTGTTTCATTGGGTATAGAAATTAAGATATTAACTATCAGGATGAAGAATGTACCTTCTTGTGCTAGAAGTTGTACTTTGAACCAGGACCACCCTGCCCGGCTAAAAATGGACATTACTTCACTGCTCAACTGATACCATGCTGCCATGCTGCTTTTCAGTATGACATTTTCATAAACATCTCAGTGCCAACTCTTCAAAGAGTAGCTTGTAGCTTCTTAAATTAGGGTGAAAATTAGGGCATTTGTATTTGGCTTGCTAATATAATATCTTAATGGCCTCCTTAGCTATATGCATCCATATTTTTGAACTGGGAAATTGTTCTGCAATGCTAACAGCTCCTTATCAAGTTTTACTAATGTTTTATTATGCTACTACTATTTTCATTTATTTTAAATTAACATTTCTTCCCTTCTCCACAACATTACCTCTAGGTGTCAAGTGCCTCCTCACTTGCCACCTCACTGTCCCCAAACCACTTCAAATTAAAACCAGAGTTGTCACTCATCATGTGGGAAAAATATTAAGTGTCTCACAGCAGTGTAGTATTTGTATCAGTAAAATAGATGGTAATGTAAACCAAGATGCAAATTAGGCTACAGAATATAGTCACAGAGTTCATACAATCAACACTGCATTGAAGAAGGAGGTGTGTATTTACACAGCTTTTAACTGGAAGCAGAAAAAAAGATAAATTAAAGTCACAACATTTAATCTTCCTGAAGCTGTTCAATACTTGCCTTAATGCTCCTGCTTAGCAAGTGTCACCATCAAAGCAGATATTAGGAATGGTACTTGAGGTGCTGGAGCCTGGGATTTCCAGCTGCCATGAGCATCCAGTAAGGTTCAGAGGATGAGCCATTAGATCAGAAAGTTCTGGGAAGGGAGAAATGGGTTTTGATTTGATTTCAGCACCACCACGGAGTTTCAGGCCCATTATTTTCTGGCAACATGCAGTATCTTCTTCAACAGTTACACTAAATTACATTAATGTACTGCAATACTTGAAAGGAGCCAAATACAAACCACAGTAATATACATATTTGACTATCATTTTTACTACAGATTATATTCAGCCACTGTTGCCAGCAATTATTACAGTTTTAAGAACTAGGTCAGCAGTAGGTATTCATACCAGCTCTAGGTATTTAGACTTTTCCAGCATTATGCTTTTCAATACTAGATCTACTAATAAATCACTCTCTATATATACCATTGTTTCACCTGGCACCTAGGCAGAATCTTCTAATTCTTTCCACTTAGCAACACAACATGGGCAGCAGGAATTAAAATGCTTTTACAGGGGTTCAATTAGGAAGCATATAGATGACTCCTGGCAGCCCGAAAATTTCACATAGCTCATGACCCACTTCCCATCACCATTGTCATTAAGAACTCTCAGAGACAAATGCAGCCAGACTGTGGATCAAGGGAATTTTCCTAACACCACAATTCTTCACCAGCTGTCATCTTTCCATCAGACCCTGAGATGTCCAAATCTCAGTAGGAAAGAACACTACCAATGCTGCTGTTGTCTGTGATAGCTTCTGATAGACGTCAGCCTTTTAACAGGGTGGGAGCACAAGTGCATTCCCATGGATGTAATTGGATGCTCCTTGTATATCCTATTTTGTGATTAGCCAGATGCTAGTAGCATTTTGAACATGACAGACATAAAGGGTATCCCCCACCAAGCAAAGTTTTATGACCGGTGCAGAAGAGACTGTCTCAAACGGCTCTATGTGCTAACATGGATGCACCCTTGTCAAACAGTTGGCCTATCAGTTTTAAAGAAAACATACACTAATTGTATTATTGCTGCTGAGAACATCTTTGTTTCTGATACTTTTAAACCGTGAGAGAAATTGTTAGGTTAAGGATTACTTTGCATACCATAAACCCTTTCAAGATGTTTGTGTGGCCTGATCCTTATTTAGGAGCAATCAAATTACTCTGGCAGCAGAAACAGCTGTTTATATTGACCATGAAAATTGCTGATCAAACTAAGCTTGGACATGCAAAAAACAAATAATCACTTACCTGTGGAGTCTTGACTCAAAGTTTCTTGACTACTACTGTTGTAAGAAGGCACTGGAGTGATTGAAAGTGATGCTGGACAGGACAATGGATATGGGAAGTCATTTTGTGTAGCAAAACATTGACACACAGGAATACAGGCATCTTCAGGGACAGTGAGACCAAGGGGAGGGTTGCCATAAACACACATGCTTTTCCAGCGAAGCAGTCCTATTGCAAGAGAGCCAACAGCTTCAGAACCTGACAACAAACACCTGGAGTTAAACCATGTGTCCTTGTATTGTACAGCTTGTAATTTTGGACAAGGAAGCTATGGCAAGGTAATAACTAATTCCTGTTTTGATCATTAAGTTTGTCCCCTGGAAAAGTATGCCATATTTTATTCTGGTCCACTATGAGTAAGGTTGTTAAATGCTGGTGTAATGCTGAAAGAATACTTTCATCATGTGTTCTCCTTGTTCTGAAAAAGATGCATTTAAGATGAAATAAACCTTCTAATTTCAATCTGAATTCTCAGATTCGGGTGGTCTTGCTTATACCTGGATTTCTGCAGGAACTCACACATTACAATCTGAAGGTTTCTCAAGAAAAAAATGGAAAGCCAGTACTGATTTTTTTTTTTTAATCACCAACTTGCTGTGATTTTTTTTGACCCCTGTGAGGTTCAGACCTCAGTGGAAATCAGGAAGTGGGAAACAGCCATCCCACTGTCACAATGCACTTCTCTGTTCTTATGTTCGAGTCCTCAGCAATTCTTTTATCCACCAATCAGTGGTTTAGGATTTCTTCTGTCTATTTCAGATTTTCTTTTTAACACTTTCTGAAGATTCATATTCAATCTTACTAAAAGCTCAACTGCATATGACATTGTGACACAAAAACCATAGAGCTTATTATGACACTATATCACAAGACTCTGGAGGAGAGAAACCCTGAAGAGATTATTCTGCTGCTCATGATATTTCCTCTGCTGCTTCACCAGCATCTCATCCCAAAATACAGAAAAAGAAAAAAAGATTACCTAAAACTGCAAAATAAGGGGACTTCTATATGACTCTCCTACAAGTTGTCTCCTACTTTTTAACTCTCGTGTTTGTGATACTTGCAAGACTAGGAGCATCTGAATACAAAATATCCCATCCACAAAACTGGACTCTCAAATGCAGACAGATCAAAACTGTGATGGTCACACAAGCACCCCCAGGCTATTATGGCAACACTCACAACAAGACTACAAGTCCGATGTAGTCTTGGCTACTGCATCAAGCCAGGACTGAAATACAACACAAAAACTCAGACCTCAGACAAGATGATGCACTGAATTCCTGAATTCACCTGTAGAAAACCAAGTGTGTAACTGTAGAGCAGACCTGAATGGAACTGGTGACTCATAACTGGCTCATAAGTTCTGCAAGAGCAATATGAGAGTATCTACTGTAAGAGTCATTTCAGTTGCTCTACCCACATTTCTGTCACCTACTGAAACTAACATCAAACTAAGCACCCGAAGAGCAGCAGTTGTCTAATGGTAGATCCCTTAAAGGGAACAAAAGAACAGAGATTTTTCATCAGTTGTCTCAGAAGAGGAGCCTTTAGGAGTTAGGAAATAATCCCCTTTAAATAAGTATGTGTGTCCTCAGAGCTATTTGAGTTTCTCACCAGACAGACAGACAGACCCACATATCAAGGATTTTCAAGTGTGTCCACTCCAGAGAAAGAGCTCAGTGTCATTGCAGAAAGTTTAGTGAACTGTATTAAAATAATGTTCAATAGTAGCCAATATTGCAGTAGACATCATGTTTAACAAAAGATTTCCATCCTCCCTACTTTCATCTTGGCTCATGGTTTTTCTTAAACATAAATTGATGGATTTTCTAGGGAGTTAGCTACCAATATATTGTTCTATTTCTCTTGCAAACATTCAGCACATTTGAGACCATCAATTTTACTGAGCATGGAGCTTTGCCCGGCTAACTTCAAAGGACACAGGTTTTATTCAGCTTTCCTAGTTGTAATTTGGGTTTATTTTAATAAAGATACCCACAGACTAAAGACTGCGATTTTCCCATAGTGCTTGATTGCTTTATCATGAAGGCTCAGGAAAATGGGAGCATTAAAATATATCTGTGTATACAGGATATGAAATTTATGGCTGCTTTTAACTGTCGATATATTGATGAAAATTTATGTTTATAAAAAGATTTATGTTCAGATTTTTAAAATACCCTTGCAGTGACTCCTTCATCCAGTATAATTTCCTGTAACCAGCACTTTCCCCTTTTATCAATAAAGAGTCATTCCATAAACCCATTTGCAAGTACGTGGAATTGATAATTTCTGAGGAAAAAAAAACAAAACCACAAACAACACAGATACATCACATCAAAGAGACTTTTAGTTGTCTTACTTATTTGTTCACCACTGCCTATACTAAAACCATCAGCCTAATTTTAATTTTTATCTATTAGAGAGCATATGCTGCAGTTGTAAGCATATTACACACAGAATCTGATGCTGAAAAGCTAAGCTAGACTATAAAAAGCTCGTAAATAGAACCACTCAGCAGTCTTGAGTGAGGACAAGCTATTCAAGTTTTTGACTTTGTTTAATCTTATTAGTCACACTGGTTAGGAGCAGCTTTCACCATAATCACTTCTAGCAGCCACATTAAAATAAATGTCTAATTAAAGCAACACATAAAGAAATGTGTATACATCAATATGTGTATATATGTGTACCTAGATATGAAAATATATACATACACACACATACCCATGAAAGTACGAAAGTGTATGTTTGAGAAGTAAATGCAGTAGTTTTAAATTCTTGAATTGCAAAGCTATAACTGTTACATTTGCAGAAAATTTAAGTTTCAGTTGGGTTTTTTTCTGGAAGGGGGAAAAAGATCCCTGAAAATTTTTCACTCAGAACAAAAAAAGCCACTTGAAAAAGTTGTCAGAGTTCAAAGACATTTCTTTCAAGGTAAATGCAACACCAGGGATCATTGCCAAATGCAAGGAATGCTGGCTAACCCTCCAGCAGTACAGACAGATGTGTTTAACTGCATGATCCATGCATAAGGTGTTTCTGCCAAAAAAAAAAAAAAAAAAAAAAAGGAGAGAGAGAGACACACACTTGCAGTTGTTACATGCCTTTTAAGTGGTATCAAAAATTTCAAACTTATAACAGCAAAGGAAAGCAGTATATAGCTCTCAACAGAACTTCACAACATCAAGGCAGGGAAAGGGTTGCATGTGCTGCAGGAGGCTCTTTAGCAGCCTAATAGAATCGAGCTTGGAAACAAGAGGACAACTATGATTCCACAGACAATGTTCCAGCCACCAGCTTAATGTCATTCCCAGGTGTTTAGATACGCTTTGCAGAAAAACATGCACCTTCTATTAGCAATATAGAAATTAAATTAAATTGTATACCTTGGAATAATTTTTCCAAGTGAAGAGGACTGAAAAGGGCTTGATAGTCTCTCAGAGCATTGCAGAGGCAATGCCCTGAAGAGTGACCCTTAAAGCTTGAACATGGATACAAACCTAGATACCCTAGTCCCCTCCAGGTTTTCCTGTCAGGCATCCACATTTTGTGCACTTTTTTCACTTTAGACAGGTTTCCCTTTCTCTCTGCAGTTTTCTCTGAAGTGGTGGATTTGCATCCCAGAGTTTTCTCTCTGCTGGATTGCCCCCCAATTTTGTTCTCTCACAGACAACACCACGCTCAAAAATTCTCCCTAAAAACCTAAACTTTTGTATATCCTCCTGAAGCAGTAATACTCAAAACCAATCCTCTAATGCTTCTCTTACCCCATAAATGCAGTAATGCCATACAGCAAGCACATAACTCAATAAACTCCTGCTTCTGCCTTATATCATAACAAGCCAAAACTAAGAGAGATGAAAAAATAACATACCTTGCATGGTCCATGCATTTACCCTACCTGGGCTCCAGGCTGAGTTTGCTGCAGAGTGATAGCAGACTGTCTGTCCTGGCCTGTGCACCTCCAGACCTGCCCTGTTTCCTGGTGTCCTAGAATCTCCCATCCTGCTACAATGCTTCTTTCTGCTGCTGCCCAGCCAGCGCCTCTCACCTGTGCTCCTGCTGACTCCTGAAGCTTGTATGGCACATGCTGGCCACATGTTAGAAGTGCCGTCTTGCCATTCAAAGGCTTGGGTTTTTTTGGTTTTATTTTTCCCCTCCCTCCTCTCCTCTCCTCTCCCACTTCTTCAGCTAATCCTGATCTCTACAATCAGATGCACCTTTCCCCTCCTGCAGCTGAAGTGGGGCAGGAGCTGCTGTCCTTTCACATGGCTGCTGCTCCAGTCAAGCTGCTCCACAGGGAAATAATCTCCCTTAAGGAGGTAGGAACAGAGCAAGGCATAAACACATTTGCAAAAACACAAATATATTTATTCACTTAACTCCTTCTTGCTGCTAACCCCCCCCTGAGCTGTGGTGGTAAAACCAGACACAGCCTTTGCATAGAGAAAAGAGGCTGCTGCAGAGTGCGCCAAATACATCTGCAGAAAAGTTTGGGCATTAAAATGAAGTGTTTATATGGGGAGAAATATACACACTATAACAAAACAAATCCAAGTCCAAGAGATTTCAGTGGCAAGTTTTACTGCTACATTTCCAGCTGAGATCCTGTCCCACCTCACCTGCTCCTGTTCAAAGCAGGAGGCAGAAAGCCCAACAGATTATCTTGGCCTGAGGTTCACTGCAGGTCAGGACCCAGCCTGCACCTCCTTCACCGATGGCATGGGAGAAAGACTGTGGCCACCTGTGTCACTCACCCTGACACCTTCCTCCAAAAGCTTAAGCAGTGAGTGGCCAGTACGCAACTTGCTGGAAATTCCTAAAGCTCCCAGACCACCCCACTTAACTCCTGCAACAGTAACCTGAAATGCCTTGACATGCTAGGGAGGCAAAGCAGGACACTCCTTTTCTCCCAAGGTAAAACTCCCCCAGTTATATTAACTGCTCTCTTTATCCCAGGAGTCTGATTAAAAGCTCGGCAGTGCAGAGAAGAAGGGCAGAAGAGAGTCAGGACCAATCCTGGCATCAAAGCTTGCATTGCCACCTGCTTATCTAGCCTGAAATATTGCATAGGGGTACCTGCTCTGAAAAAGGTTCTCCAAATTCTCTGACCCTTTGAAGCAGCTAAAGGATTGAGACATCTCATTCCCAATTTTTGTTTTCTTTTTTGAAATAATCTGTTCTGAATAAACCACTTCATTCATTTCTTTCCACTTAAAATATACATATTGGGAATAGATGACATGCAGCTAACACAGCAAAAAAAAAAAAAAAAAAAAATCAAAATAACAGACTAAGAGTACCAGCTCTTAAATAACCCTGCCCTCCAAACTATTAAGTCTATATCAGCATTTTCTAGTCTTGCATACTTCTGATATGTTTATAGGTACATTTAGCCAAATGGAACGACAATAATAACTTTCAAGAAATTCTGTTCCAGCTAAGCATATTTGACATTCACACACAGCATAAAACTGAAAGTGCATATGTGGGATTTTTTCAAAGTTTAGGTTAAGCAGAAAAACAGCTTTTAGCTTTTTGTTATCTATGTGTGTCCCAAGTCAAACTTTTCAGTTTAACCTCTCCTTGTCCAGTTTTCAAATACTGGTGTTAGCTGGTAGACTGGCTAACACCTAACCAGATACAAAGAGCATGTTATATTAACAGGGATTTGACATGAATAAATTATTTTACATCTTGGCAAACAAAAAATCCTTTCTCTTTTATAGAAAGGCGATTATCCTTTAGCTGCCTCTCCTTGGAGGAGATATGCTGCCTCAGGTATCTTGATTCAACAAGAATTGATAATTATATGAACTTTTAGCAGAAAATAAAAACATGTATACATGAAAGTATTATGTGCAATGTGTACTCATGTTGCATCTACTGACATGTGAAGTAATTTTCTTTGGTTCATGTCAGGACTATAGATACACATCCAAGGACAGAGTTTTGCACTCAACCACAGAAAAGATGCACAGCAGACTGTGTTGTACAGAAGAGGGCATATTCTCACTGCTTAGCTTCACTTAGCTGCTTTAGGAGGAGAGCCTCCATAAATTTGTCCCATAAACAAAGAGAGAAGGATCAACTGGAGTAATCTGTAGTAAGATCAAAACTCCAGTCTGAATAATTCTTGATCAGAGCTTTTCTCTTTCTTATTTACCATTAAGTAACAATACAGCACAAGAAAACTAGCTAGCTAGCTTTTCCATATTTTTCTGGATTTAATAAGCATTTAAGAGTTTATTCTAGGAGGCAATTCCACAAGTGTGTTATCTACTTCTGTGGGAAAGAGCAGTACCAGCCTCCACTATCACAGCTTGTTTTCTTCTACACAAGGAATGCATCAAGATCAGGACAGATTGCAAATCATAGGCAGATGATGGAGATCACACTGGCTCACTACAGGTCAAGGCAAAAATAATAAATTATTAAGGACAAGATGTTGCTTCCACCTGTCTCACTGCACAGCAATAGGTAGAACAGCTGGCAGAGCCAGAGCACATAGAGTGCTAAAAAATGAAAAGGGTTTCCTTGTTTTCTTACCCAAGGATTTTGAGACTGCTTCCTGTGGAAGAAGAGAGTGTAAATAGCAGTTTTTGAAATATCTAAAAGAAAACAACAAGAAAGACTTTTGCTCTGCTTACACGCAGAAGGATCTATGTCACTAACAAAAGCCTTGATCTTCAGCTTATCACCTCAGACTGCTTACCTGTCAGATAACCTCAACTTGATTGAGAGCCCTTGCTGTGACTTTTCATGTTCATGTAATAAAATATACTGATATGGATGTCCACTTCATCAGTGGTGTGGTTGACAGGACAGATTTTTTTTTTGATCATCTGTTTAGCTACACAAGATGAGGTAGGAGCGCTGCAGATCACTGCTTTAGACATACCATAGCAGAGGGGCTGGGGAGACTTGGAGCATACTGCATGGGAAACATTTAATTTACAATGATAATTTATATTTACACTAGGGACTGCAACACCATTAAAAATCCCCACTGCAGAAAAAGCCCAGGAGAACAATGATTATAAACATTGATGCAAAGCACTAAAGGCCAAACTCCAGCAGAAATATTCAGAGTATGGAACCTATGTGACTCAAGATGAGGAGTTATTAGTTGTCCTCTTTCCCGGTAGTGCACTATAAAAATTTAAATTATTATTAATTTATTTTTTTAAAACTACACACAGATGACATATATTGGCATTTTAATGAAAAGACAAGTAGCTCAAGAAGAGACTGGCTTGCTGCATTCTACAGCCTACACAGGAAGAAGTCTTGAAGTTTAACAACTTCTCTTCCCATCAATAACTGTGATATTCCAGCTGAATAAAAGTAAAAGAAATCCTAAAAGCTTTAATTTCTACTATGGAAGCAGAAAATAAGAGATCAGACTTCACAGCAGAATGAAGTTCACTCAGTCCTCTCTATTTAACTAAGTTTTCATCTCTAATAAGGAAAACTCTGTTCAGAAAACAGCTTTGTTGCAAATGCTGACAAATGGATAACACAGGGTTTGCTATAGACCTGGACAAAAATAATTGAACGCATCAATCACAATCTATTTGGAAAACCTCACTGTGTATTAGATGCAAATTATGACTGTCTCTTCCTAACTCAAACATTCAGTCAACAGAGGTGAAGACTGAGATGCAGAGTGCCAGCTGCCTGAAATACATAATCTAAAATCATCATTCACCAAACGGGTCCTGTCCCAAGAGCCTTGGTATGGTAGTTCTCACCTTTGCCTTAAAGTGTGCATTCTCAGAGACACAGAGGGGTTTTGAATTCCACAGTAAGGTCTCCTCATACAAGATACAAGAAAGAGAAGTATAAGTTAAGCCTTTAAAGAGAGACCTCTGCTCTGGAAGCAAAGCAGACTGAATATAAAGCCATCCCATTGTGCAGAGTAGTACAAATCCTCTCCTCAGCTCTGTGACTTCTATCAATTTTCTGTCTTGCCTAGACTCCATACAGACCTCCACAAGCTCCAGAGTCTCTGTTGCATCCAAAGGCCCAGAAGGCTCAGGTATGTCTGCCCCATCTTTACAGATGCTGACATTGAAATGTAGGGTAACCTTGCTCCTCTGCAAGAGGAACATACTCTGAGTGCAGTGGGCTCCATCTGGTGCCACCCAGGTTTGTCAGGATAAAATGAACAATTTGATAGGTAGCAAATGGAGAAGCTTAGTTTTTGTTGTCACTAGGTAACACAGCCTTACTGAAAACTTCATAGAAATTTGAATGATTATTTTCCTTTTCTGAACCCACTCCCGACTTCAGCACATAGCCAAATACAAACTCCTAATGTTTTTTCTTCTGTTTCAAAACACATATTTCTGTTCTTTCATCATTTAGCCCTTAATAACTGAGTCATAAGCAGTTTTCATTGTTTAAAAAAAAATCAAAGGATTGTTTTCTAGTTCTTGGTATAGGATTATGAGCAAAAGAACAGGTACAAAAATAGCTGCTTTCAATTTCACAAACTCATTTGTTATTACTGAATTTCACATGTTGAATTGAATGGCAAGCATAGGTTTTTACTACATTTTATGAGGTTGTTCATTAAGGTACATTTTTGCAACTGCTTGAGCTTAGCTTTAGGATCCCATTCGCCTGAGTACAGCTTGAGAATTCGTGCTGTATAGGAATGCAGCATGCAGACAGAGAGCCTGAGCCTTGTTTCCAAAGAGCTTCTCAAAACACCACTACATATTCATCTCCTCTTAAAACAATGAACTTACCTTGCTTTGAGAGACACCATTACATCTCATGTCTGTCTTATACTTCATGAAATGAAGAAATCTGTGAAGACTCAGGCAATGTAACAGCACATGCCCTTGAATTTTTATTAGTCTATGCAAAATCAGATTTTATAGAGAGCAGTACTTGTTCAGCTAAAACCACTTTATTGTCACAATACCACTTTATTGTTTTTACAGACACTACAGTATTTTCCAAAACCCACATTTCTAATTTGGTTTTAAAAAACTCCTTTTTGTTTATCTGTGTGTTAAGTGAAAGGCAAACTAAGCCAAACACTACCATAATTCATTATCTACTAGAACATTTGGTGATGAGAATTCCCAAGAAGAGCATTCTCAGAGAAGTGAAAAGCTGAGCTGAGAACAAGCGTTGAGCTCACCTGCAAACTTTGCTTTAGGGAGATGTTACTGAAGAATACAGCACTCCAAAGGCAACATCCCTCTTATTCACTGGCAGTCGCTTAGTCGCCAGGTTGTTCTTGGTCAAAACGTCTTTATTTTTGGGAGAGAGATAGAGCTTTTTTAATCTTCCAAGTGTGACAATGCTGCCTGTCCCAGTATGCGGTTGGGGTGGTTGTAGATTGTGACTGGAGATCTGAGGGTGAAGAGGGAGAAGGCAAGGCCTGAACAATGCTGTTGTAGAAACTTCAGCAAAAGGTTTTGAGACCATAGATATGACTTCATGGCAGCTTAATATGATTTCCTTATTGAGGGAGGGGGAAGCAGTAAAAGACCTAAATTAAGCTCATGTGCTTTTTTTTAAGCTTTATAAAATGCTCTTAAACCCAATTCTTGGAAAATCAATCACACAATGCCTTTTTGTGCAGTCACAGCGAGGGCAGTACTCTCACAAATTCTCTAGGTTCTCAACAGTTCTCTAGGCACCTGTTTCCATTAGAATGTTCACAAGAAGTTTGTTGTCCAAGTTGGCAGTGACTAGCTAAGAGGATAAATAATAAAAAAGGTAAATAGTGAAGCATCAACTGTATGTTGTACACAGCTGCTCTTTCTTAGTTGTTTTCTTTCCTTCACCTTTGGCATTATACTGTTAGTTTATAGCCCAAACCTAGCTGAATAACTCAAACACTGTTTGAATCTAGCTGTATATTTCACTAGTATAAGCACCTATTTTGCTTGATTTGAACAAGAACGCTTGTGGCAGTGACATGGAGAATAGCTAAATTGGAATGGACCTATGCCATTCATTGTTCGCCGGTGATGTGACATGACTGGAGCAGCCAGGGTGGCAACTGAAATAGGGACGGGAACAATCAAGTAAGCCCAGAAAATAACTTTAATAATAGCCTGAGCCAGCAAAACAACATAAGCCAAACACAGTATGGGGCAACCTCGAAAGACCCCACAATGCGGCATACATAACAGTATAGAAACTCTATCCTGGATAGCAAACCAATGAACAATTACATTACCTTATATGTAAAACATTTTTAACAAATCATATATAAGAACTCTGAACATAGCCTTATATGAGGCAACTTCATTAACATAACTATACCCACAATCCCATCTTCTGTCTTGGGTTGCAATATGTAACCAAAAATGTGTATTCTATTTTCCATCTGTTGAAACCGTTTGAGGAGGTGTTTTTTTCCTTTATCTCCTGTATAACCCATTCCTCATAACTCCAGGGGGAGGAGGGCGGGCCTTCTGTTAATGGGCCAGCTGTTAAAACCAGGTGGAGTAATGTTCCTTATTTCTTCCACCCTTCATCCTCCCTCTAGGGAGATATCTTCTGTTAATAGGCCATTAAGGCTCACCACATGACTGATACAATTACATAATCCCATTGTGAGATGCTCCACACAGTGGGAGGAGCCAACTGTTCCTACCTTGATAAAAACTGAGAATCAGAAACACCAAAGCAGCCTGTTTTCCACTGGATTCCCAGAGGAAGATTGGACCCATGTTGCCATCACTGGACCCTTTCTACAGGATCATCTCTACTCCAACATAACCACATCTGTCACTCCAGGAGGACTTTTTTTGGACTACTTCCAACACCCTGGCTGACAGGGTGTCAGGTCATACTCTGACTCTGTCAGTGTTTCTGGGATTTTTGTTTGTTTCGTTGGTTTTGTACTACTACATTTGTATTTTTAATATTCCGAGTAAAGAACTGTTCTTCCTATTCCCATATCTTTGCCTGAAAGCCCCAATAGCAAAATTATAATAATTTGGAGGGAAGGGGATTACATTCTCCATTCCAAGAGAAGCTCCAGCTTTCCCTGGCAGACACCTGTCTTTCTAAACCAAGACATCTCCATAATCTAACCAGATGTTCCCCTTCCTAGCATCTTGTTTCCCACGGTCTTAGATTAATGCTCACCTCATGATCGACCAGGGCCAACCTGCTCCTGGTCCCCCCATCACCCAATTCCCACATTCATTTAGTCCAATGATAGCCCAGTGTGGTACAGAACCTGAGCAACAGAAAGACTTTAGGTTTCATTCTACAGAGCAACACACAAAATAGTCAAACAATTTTGGAGGCAGATACTATAAATTTAGGAAATAACAGAAATAAATTGGTTAGAATTGCTTATAGCTCCTGAACTCAGATCCCTTACATGCATTTAAGATTACATGAGCTGTAAATTCCTGAAGATTGGTTCTGCATCCTTGGGAGTGACAGACCGGGAACACATTGAAGGAAGACAGGAAAGCTGTATGATTTTCTCTTGCTTCAGGCAAATAATTCCTGTCTCTAGGAACAAGATTTATATATCCTCTTTTTCCTTTCTACCTCCCTGCATAATTGCATTAGACAAGTGAGATAAGCCCACCGTTTCAAAAAGAGCTACTTTACTTTCTCGTTATGTGAGTGTCTGACAAGACCGTTACATTTGCAGTGCTGCTAAGCATTCCCAAGATATAAAGCAAAGTCACCTGAAATTTCAAAGTTATTCAGTCCAGTATTACACTAACCACTTTGAAGTGCAAGTCACCTCAAGTTAATTGACTCCACTGAATGGATACTTTAATCTCAGTGACTTTCAGGCCTGACTTTCCTCAATTTTAAGAAGATAAGCCTCAAGAAACACTCAGGTGGTGGGATGAGATCCAGCAAATACCTGTATGACAATGATTCACTGTCTTCAGCACAGGATAGAAAATAAGGCAAAGGGCCAGACACTGATGTACAGAGAAAATCCCCAATACTGAATAACTGTTTATGCAGGCAGAGCTGTATCTTCTACAGGCTAAGTGAAACAGCATTCATTATAAATCATAATTTATAATGGATGTGTGTCCAAAATTACAGAATTGTAGAATGGTTTGGATTAGAAGGGACCTTAAAGATCATCTAGCTCCAACACTCCTATCACAGGCCGGGACAACTTCCGTAAGACCAGGTAACTCAAAGCTCCAGCCAGCCTGGCCTTGAACACTTCCACAGATGAAAAAACCACAACTTCTCTGAGCAACCTGTGCCTCACCACTCTCACAGTGAAGAATTCCTTCCTAACACCCAACCTAAACCTACCTTCCAGTTTAACATCATTGCCCTTTGTCCAATCACTCACTACCATGCCCCCATAAAAAGTCTCTCTTCAGCTTTCCTGAAGGCCCTCGTTACATACTGAAGGGCTGCAATGAGGTCTCCCCAGACCCTTCCCCTCAGGCTGAACAACCGCAACTCTCTGAGCCTATCATCATAGGAGGGGTGCTCCAAGCCCTCTGATCATCTTCATGGCTCTCCTTTGGACTTGCTCCAACAGGTCCAAATCCTTCTTATGCTGAGGCCCCAGAGCTGAACACAGTACTCCAAGTATTTCATGTATGCTAGTGAAACAGATGCACTTACCCATCTGAAGTACAGCTTTCTCTAAGCTGTGAATGTTTGACTTTAAAGACCTAATAAGTTACTTTTACACACCAGTGTAAAGGGACTGTGACTTAAGCGCCCAAGTCTTGGGGAAACTCATGGGGTTTTAAGGAGCAAATCAAAAAGAAACTTCTCAATATTTTTTATTAAATAATTAAGCCCATCAATAATCTAGCAGACATTCTTATGGCCATTGTAATGTGGATCACCAAAAATGCTTCTTCAGGGATATATTTGTAAATTATTTGCCCTAGCAAAATATCCTACTACAGCTAAGAGGGTTTTAAAATCCAGACTATACAACTGTGTAGTCAGAAAAACCTCCTAAGTCTAATGTATTATACAGGAGCTTAATTCCAGGGCTACAGACCCACACACAGATATTTAGTTTGATTTTTAAATAAACTCATGCTGCTGCTCTTTTCTTTCGATGCAGCAATAAATAACATCATGGTACTTCAAGGGTCAATGCTGCAATGTGTTTCCCAATAAAAGCAATTTATTATAGTTTTATTTCACAGGTGTCTATAGAGCAGTGTATTCAGCAAAAAGGAAAAAGAAAAGCTGTGAAGCAGCATATTCTTCATCAGGATGACACATCACAGTAATTATTTTTGTTCTAGGAATATAGGTTCTACGACAAGGCACTTTCTGCTACGGCAGCAGTGCCTCAGAAAAGTAAATAATAATAATGCTTTAAAAAAAGATCAGCAAATTAGAAGATTCTCAACCTGAATTTCAACAATTACTTTTATTTTAAAATGCAAGAAGTGAAGTATATGCTTTCACTGTAAAGATGTATGTAACTGATCTTAATATGGTTTTTATGAGGTGCCCCATTTGAGTATTTTGACAAACACTAATGTATTCCACTTTTCCTGAGTGAATATCCTAACAGGGTGTTTGAGGAAGCATGCAAGTTTGGCTTTGTTTAGTAGGACCTCAGCTTTGCGCAGTACTTTCTGACTCAGCACTGAAGGCAAATTTTACATCAAAGCTCTATGCTGCAATCTTACCTTCTAAAAACTCTTAGCACAACAAATCTGTCAATACTTTCTGCCTAGCTACATACTTTGGAGAAATGGCCAGCTGTTCCCATCCTGTAAGGTTTCTCTTCCATCTGGAACAAAATACTTCACACAAAATGCTATAATAGCACTAGTTTAGACATCAGTATCCCTCCTCAAATAGAAGGCCATCCACTGCTGGCATTCCCACCCAGTGACACACCTGAAAGTTCATTTCTCAGTTAATGGGGGTTGCTGGCTAGCTAGATCTGAACTGTGGGCAGATCTCACCCCTCAAATATTTTAATGTTTTATTTTTTATTAAAATGTCTGAAACTTTTAAGTATTGAACCTATTTATATTTCAGACAACTTATTTTTCAAAACTTTTAGTAAGGAAGTGATCTTTAATCTTGGCTCTTAAAAATAGAAAATAATGAAAAGAAGGTTTCCAAGAATGTATTTGCATGAAGTGAAAGGGTCTTATAGCATTAAGCATCACTTGCATTATTTATTTCATGCCAAGTCTGGATTTTGCTAGCTAAAAGCTTTATTTGAATCAAAGAGAAAAGTCTTGCCTGTGCATTTCTAGAGAAGTTAAGGGGTTTACATTGTCAGAGTAGTCTCTATAAAGTTAACGGACACCAGATGGCCCCATAGCACTCATTCATCTAAGAAACGATTACAGTTTCCCTGTAGGTAAAAAGAAAAGGAGCTGCATAGTTTGATGTTCAAAGTTATGGGTTCTTTAAGTTT
Organism: Acrocephalus scirpaceus scirpaceus; assembly: GCA_910950805.1. Classification (NCBI taxonomy): domain Eukaryota; kingdom Metazoa; phylum Chordata; class Aves; order Passeriformes; family Sylviidae; genus Acrocephalus; species Acrocephalus scirpaceus. Next base: position 47,322,894 of record OU383777.1, on the reverse strand, counting down.
TAGAAGGAAAACTGCCCTGAAATTTACTATATATATATATATATATATATATATATATATATATATATATATGAATAGGATATATAAAATAGGGTTAGGATACTTACCTGAGAAAATCTTGCATGGCCTTTGCATTTTATTGGCCAGCTGTAACAGCATATCTTTAAAAAAAAGCTGCAGCTAACACCTATGCAGAGCTTGGTCCTGTAGGAACAAGGATGGTAGATGCAAGCACACCTGCACGTGCTTACTAGACATACTGAAGTGGAAGTGTAAGTCTATGTGAGTAGGCACCAGCACCAGACTGGCAGGAACTGAAGACACTTTGAAATAGACAGACAAAGGCAGGCAATAAAAGAGTTTTAAAAAATCAAATAGGGAAGGGGAAAAAAGTTAATTAGGTGGGACCAGTGAGAACACCCAATTCTCCACTCAACAAAACTAAATAAATTTCTGTCATTAATGGCGACAGAGATAGGTCTTAGGTTTGTTGACAAGATATAGGCAGCGAAAATATTGGCATACAGGTGCTGTATATTTCAAGTAGAGCTGCAAACACAACTTTCAGACGTATATCTGAAACTACTTAGGCTCAGCTAGGAAAGAGTAGGGAGCCCCTTCTACACAATCAGTCACACTAACGCCAGCGTCAGAATAAAAATGTATTGAAATCCAAACAAGCCAATGGTTTAGACACAGCTATTTATCCCAGAGATGGAATCTACTATTTATGTGGTGGTAGTGAGAAAACGTGAGCCTTCTGAAATGCATTCTCTTTCTCTCCCCGCAAAAAAAAAGTCAGGAGAAGAAACGTGTGCACATAAAAAGGTGCAGTATACGTTTTTTTTAAATAAGTACTCATACAGAGGACATTGATATCACATAGAGAATTCAGTCAGATTCTCACTCCAAGTTATCTTTGCCTCACAAAAGGTAATATAAACTGAAGATTAGACTTGCTATTTGGCAACAAACATTGCAAAAATAGTATGTATTTCCATCAGGAAGTACTTTGTTACACCTTATTCTTGGCTCACCTCATGTTACAATGACTATGCAGTTGGTGACTACAATTTTCACAGAAGTCAGATCATGCTCAAATACACTACTTTTATAATAAAACCAAACCAAGTCTACCCATGTGTAACTTTAGATTAGCTGATTAAGGTTTCAACTGTAACAGTTTATGCATTTTTATTCCACTTTGAACTTTAAAATTCAGTCTATTACATGATATATCACAAAAATGAAGCCATTTGCTTCATTTTCTCTGTAGTTCAGAAAGGTAGATGTTGAAGTTGCCTTACACTGAGATCCAAGAGCCTCAGTGTTTAAATTGATGCTAAAAACCTTATAAATGGTTTAAAAGGTGCTGTGGGTTGACCCCACTCAGCAGCCAAGTGCTTGTGCAGCTGCTCACTCCCCTTATCTCTCCTCTACCCCCAGCAAGATAAGGAGAGAGGAGCACCAAAAGCAAAACTCACTGGCTGAGATAAAAGAGTTTAATGAATGAAGAAAAGATATGAAAAGTAAACCACCAAGTGATGCAAAGGCAATCCTTCACTACTCCCACAGACAGACTAATGCTCAGCCAGCTGGCAAAGAGCCACCTTACAAGCCACACAACCTGCATGCCCTTCTTTCTCTACTTCTTCCTTCTTCTTATTGTTGAGGTGATGCTTTATGATATGGAATAGCTCTTTGGCCAGTTCAGGTTGGCCAACTCCCAGCCATGTCACTCCCAATCTCTTGCCTACTCACTGTGGGGACAGAGCAGGAAAAAGAAAGTCTTGACCCTAGAAAGGGTTGTTCAGCAACAGCCCAAACTGTGTTAGCAAAATTGGTTTAGATTTTAAATCTAGACACAGCCCCATATGGGATGCTATAAAGAAAGTTGTCCATCTCTTCCAGACCCATTACAGAAAGAAAACCCCAAGAAGTCAGCTATTAATCTGCATGAAATATATCACATGTAACTCACCATTTGGAAGCCCAAAAATCAAAAGCAAGTCACCTACTGTAAAATGCTTTCAGCATATGAAACCACGTGCGAGATTTATCAAACCTGACAGCAATCCACTGTAGTCAATACTCTGCCTAACATTGTAGCAGTGGCTTTGACCAGTGTACATATAAAACAAGCAAGCCCAAGGCCTTCCCCAAACACGCAACTTTGTATGGGATCTTGTGGGACTTGTGTCCCAGTTATCAAAACAGATCTGTTTTCCTCCTGCAGTTTGGATACTGGCATCTACTGCTTACTCCCAGCAGGTTGTGAGCAGTATTGTAGAGTAGATATGCATAAATAGAATCATAAATTAAATAAAATAAGCTAACAAGGTGCTCAGAAGAGCAGCTCTATGACTCTGCCACATTGCATGAGAACTTAGTTTACAATGTTTGCTTACTCTAGTTTCAGAGGGAAAAAAACCAAAAAAACCCCCCAAATAAAAACCCTTAACAACAGAAACTACACATCCCACGGAACTCTTCTTTTTAAAAGACTTCCTTGTTCCACCATCCAGGAGCCTCTATGGCAGTGACACCCACTCCTGCCCATAAATAGACTGGGAATGGAGGGCAGAAGTGATGGTCTGTGGAAACCATCTGTGTGTCTTCAAAGACCTTCAGAGCTCCTCAGTGTCTGTGGGGACAACAGTTCATTAATCCCAAAATAACACAACAGCACTATTCCCAAAGACAGTAGTTTTCAGTCTACCGTGAAGCTCACTTCTCAAGGGTAAAGGGTGTTGAGCACCACAGACGTTTAACTGAAAGACTTCAGGAGCAGGGTGTAAACTGTGCATAGCTTTCTGCCTAAACTTCAACATGTTTAAAGGCAAATGCAGACCATATTCCTCTCTGAAAAACTACTTCTCACCTCCAGAGAGTGATAAAGGAGAGCCAGGAAAGAGGTCTCCATAAATAAAACAAGAAAGGCCACTGCAGACTAGAGTGCCACAAAAATTAACCTATAGCACTGAGAAAAGTATTTAGCAATTCAGTCTTACATGCAAAGGCCACTCCTGCAGAGCAGTAAAGCTCTGCTAGAGTAGGTCAGTGCTTGCAGCTCAGTGTTGCTGTTTTGGGACTCCAACCCAGGAGTAGGAGATGGTATGGGGCTCCAGTCCAGGGGAACGTGTCTTCTCTGGAACTCAGGAGCATCTCTCCATGCTGCAAGACCTTTCTAGGAAAGCTAGTCAGACTTGAAAATGGACCAAGCAAGGTTATCTGTCCTGGGTTTTAAAGGTAGTATTGGTCACTGAAGAGTTCTGTTCTGAGTTTGAGAGGCTAAGGCACAATGAAAGTGAGCAATCAAGGCCGTATTATCAGTGTGCAATTTAAAGCAAACTAGGCTCCACTTCCAACTGAGCTGAATCCACTTTAAGGCATATGGGGGGGCACAGTGAACACTGATAGCATCTGTCAAATCTAAACAGGACTCAGGACTAGAAATTTCTTCTATTTCCAAAACATGTGACCCAGATTTGGGTTGCAGGATATCAGTGAACCCACCCAGAAAAAAACACAGTTTTGTTTGAGGTATTAGAAATTTTACAGCTTGTGCACAGCTCCGTTGCTTGCTACACACCACAATGAAGGTGTGCCAGAACCACCAGAGTTCTGCTGCAAAAGCAGCAGCCTTAATACCCCTTTCCCACACTTTTCTGCAGCAGATCAAGGATATTTGCCATTCCACAGTGCTACACAGCAAGTAAACTCACTTCTAAACATATCCAAATAGAAGTTTCCAAACCGCAAATTAACAGTCCTTACAGTAAGTTAGGCAGCAAGAGGCAGGTTATATCTAATATTTCATATTAAATGTAGTGTTATTTAACTTTTTTTCCTTGCCCTCAGTGCAGCAGTTACAAGAGACCCTTTTGAACAAAACAGAGACTTCCACAGAAAGTAACAAATTAGTTTACTTTCTGGGCTTTTTAGTCCCTGTCATAACAAAATAGTGATCATCTTGCCTGCTCTTCAGAAGAGGAACTTTTGGTACACCAGGTGTTCCTTTGTTATATGCCTGCTCCTTTGGGAGTGGCTTCTTGGCTGCTGGGGCCAAGCTTTTGTTTGTTTGCAAGTTTTTGGTTGAATGCTGAGCTTTTGTGGAGGGCTGTGCTGGCTTTTTGGCCACTGCTGCTGTGGCTGAAGTTTGAGGAAGCCGTACAACAGACAGAGGTGTGCGTTCAGCAGATTTGGATAAAGAGGGTCCAGCCTGGGGGGGATTACTGGCATTTGGCTGCTTCTGGCCAGCTGATGACACATTTTTGCTTGTAGATAACAATGGAGGTGGTGACTTTGATGCTTTGCTAACTGCAAGGGAAGGTGCAGAAGCAGAAAGTTTTAGCTTGGAAGCAGTTCTCAAGTTCCTTGTTAGGTGAAAAGTTGTTTGTGGGGCTTTCTGAGGAAGCTGAGATCCAGCACCTGAGATCTGCATATCATTTTCAGCAGGTTTTGCAAGGAGTTGCTGAGAATGTGCAAACTTGGCAACAGCATGCAGATTTGTATCTGGTAGCTGAGCAGGCCTGGGAGTGACTGAGTTTGCTTTGGTTTTAGTAGCAGATACAGGTTTGCATTTAGCAGGGACACACTTCTGTTTTGAAGTAGTTGTTCCAGCTGTCCCAGACAAGAGAGATGGTTGTTTTTTAGAGGGTGAGAGGACAGGATGGAGTGCTGATGCCGGGGAGCCCCGAGGCAGGGCAAATTTCACCTTGGTAGTATCAGGGGACCGAATACGTTTGCGCAATGTTTCAGAGGGAACAAGAACTGTTCTTGTTCCTGCACATGAAGAACTTTTGCTTCCAGGCTGTGAAGGAGCAGAAGCTGGTGAGTTGCATGCAGGAGACTCCAGTTTCTTTGAGGTGCCAGCTAATGCTTTGAAAGGAGACTGCACACCTGTTGCTGAGGACCCTTGTAATTTGGACCTGACTGTTGATGACTTGGCAGTGGAAGATGGGGTCACTGGCACTCTTGGTAATGCCAGGGCAGGGGACTGAGGACGTTTAGATAAAGCCTTCTTGGCACTGGCCCCAAGACCTAAAACAGGAGCAGGAGATTTTGATGGTTGCTTTTGAAACATATTGACAGCTGACATTGGGTTCATAAGAGGAGGCTCCTGATTTCTAGCTGACAAGCTGGGGACACTGTCACTGGTGACCCCTTTCTGAAATGCCAGGATTTTTTGTTCCAAAGTTGCAAACTGAAGCACTCGGCATGGATCATATTTGAGCAAAAAACCTTGAAGAGTGTCCCAGCCTCCACCAACACGTACCATCACATGCTTGCCATGTAGCATCTGAGAATGGGGAAGAGGGGGTGGGAGCGGAAGAATGAGAGAAATTTTCATCATTTATTTTTCTTCATCTTACATTACCACCTATTGAAATTGACTAAAAATAGCACTTCCCTTCTTACAGAGAAACATTTTAAAACAGAAATTATGTGATAAACAAGGTTTATGCTTCCCAATTATTTTATTAGATAGCTTCTCCTGCAGAGATACTAATTCTGTGTCAGGAAATAATGGAAACATCTTTACAGAAGACATTTTAACCATTCTGTAATAATCTTTGTTTAGTATACAGAGTTCTGGGCACGGGTTTAATTTAAATTATGGATGTCCTTTAACAAACTCTTATGACTGCTGACGAGAGTACCCAAGTACCCCCAAATTATAAACCCAAGAATCCAGGTTTTGAAGAAGCAATGTTCTCAGGATATTCTCTGGCATTATCCTTATTAATGTTGCAAATCACTACTGAAATTTTAGAGACACTACAGAGAGACATTACCTTAGCTTAGTGCAGTGGTAAAAATCAATGTTTGTGGATCAAAGAGCTAAAGAAAGGAGTAATTACACCTATTTAGAATAAGGGATTGGATGACAAGTTGTCCCAACCTAAATAATTCTTTAATTCTAAAACAACTCCATAAAAATGAGGTATTTCACTTAAAAGCATGTTTTTCCCCAGAAGAAATATAAATTGGAGTTCTAAAAAACTACTTACTCGTATGAAGAGTATTTTATCTCCCAGCCTATAACGTCCCTCTGATAAGTATTCAATTGAAAATCGATGGGAACAACTGCAGGGAGGATCTTCTGCTATATGTTTTACCTAGTTATAAAATTGAATTTGTTAGTATTTTGATGGAAGCATGAGTTTAACCATCTATTGAGTTAATCTTCTATTAAGAAGGAAACCACTGAAAAAAGGGAAAGGGAGTCCCCAAATAAGTGCTGGGTAAGAGAAGATCTGCCTCGAAGAGCCACTTAGAAATGCAACAAATTGTAAAGGTGAGACTCTTGCCAAGAAGGAGAATCAGAGAAAGTAAGGATCTGGTGGCTGACATTCCCAAGGAAACAGAATTTTTACATTACAACACAGAGGACCTTTAAAACGAATGAATTTTTAAGCAGAATAGGAAAATTGTTCATCATTTCCTCTGGACCAGTTCACAAGCTGTACAAATAATTTCCTTTTCTGCATACATATGCATTCCCAATTGGTACAGCTACAGAGGTTTGATTTAAAATCTTCTTTCAAAAGACTTTCATCAAAGCCTACTTTAACATCTGATGAAGTTTTATGAAAAGATCAAATTGAAGACAAACATTCATTGCAGTCATAGAATATTGACACACTGGAAAAACTGAATTGAGAGCAATTCTCATACTCAAAGAAGCAAGGAAAAGGAAGAAGGGAAAGGAAATCAACGTAGGTTATATGCACTCCAAAACATATAGAACAGCACTTTCAAAAAAAATCCCCAAAATTTGATAAAAAGAGGTGCATACCCTTCTGTTTTCTCCTTTGAGGAGGCTCACATATTAGATGAAAACCAGCCTGCTCTTACTGAGACAGATCATACAAGTATGAAACTAAGAGTTTAATTTAAAGCCCATATCACACTAAGCAAGTAGCACTTACTGCCTCGTGTAGCTCCCCATGGTGACAACATGACTTTGGTGTGCTAAGAGGTGATGGTGGCCCAGAAGTCATCAGCAGGGTTTCTTCTAGCTCAATTTCCTTCTCTAGTTTTACAAGTACAGGAGGTTCAACTCCATACCTCAAATACCAAAGCACAGTGTTTAATTACCAACTTACTAGAGAAAACAAAAATAAACCAATGATAAACTTGCAAAATTATAAGTGGCTTGACAGACAGGGGCATCTGAATCCGTCAGAGGAGTAATTGCCTTGATAATCCAAAGAGAAGGAGCATCTCTGAGTTTCTAGTGGAAGCCCTTCCTAAGGTAGCCTTGGTGTTACCAGAGGATGCAATAAAAATACTGCTGAAACTACACAATTGAGGTCATATCCAATTTAGATAGATTATCTTAAAGCGTCCAGCTCTGCACTAGAAACAAATTAGGTCTACATTTAGATAATAAAGAGATACCTTCCAAAAAGCTGAAAAATTTAAACCCTTAAAATAGTATTTAATGCTCAGTGAGTTCTTCCAGGAGAATAAGCTGAATGCAACACACAGCTATAGAAACCAGCATGGAATAGCACTTCTCCACAGAAAGAGTCTGATAAACATTTGAAAAATATTCATATTGTATGATGGTCCTAGAAAAGCTGTTCCTTACTTTTAGCACAGAATTAACATCCACTGCATTGCACTTAACAGCTGCAAATAATGTCCTAACTTTGTCTTAGCTTTTACTTAGTAGGATGTGTCCTTCAATTTCTTGTTAGGAGCATGTGTGGATCACGTACCCAGATACAATGCGCCCAATTTCCAGCAGACAAAGATACACTTGTCTTGGATCCTTGTGCAACACTAAAAGAGAAGAGAATAAAGGAGTTATAGTTCCTATTTATTGCAGGAGGCCTATGCAATTAGGTACAGCCAAGAGAAGGGAGGATGAGGTATCCATGATTATAAATTTTCCACCATCCTACCCTGGGGCAAGGTACATTATCATTGATAAAGCACTACATGCTTTACAACTCTAATTTTCTATTCCATTAAGTCTTTAAACCCATCCTGGCACTCCTGAAACCACTCTTCTCTTCCTCCTAAGAAAAATATGTTTTATGATTTTCCTTCTTGACGAGAAACAGGAAACAAAGAGACGTGAACGCTTCCCATTCCCTATCCCCAAATGCAATATCATAGTCTTAAAGATGAAAAGCAATTAACTACCAATAGGAATACACCCATCTGTTCATGCTCATGCTTACAGACACAGCTAGGTACATGCACTCTGGAGGTTACCATCCACAGGAGGATACACTCCAAGGGCCCAAGTTGACAAGTGGAGGGATACACAGCTAGTCAGCCTGAGTGGTTTTAAACCTTGGCTGGAAAGAATAATATGGGTGACTGTTACCAGTTAAGTAAGCAACAGATCTTTTTTTCTTATCACTACTTCAAAAGTTCCAGCTCTATATTTACAGATGAAATCCAACATCTTTCTAAAGTTCAATTTGATATTTAAAATGTCTTTGCTTTAAATGTGTTTCCTAAAGTATAATCCAAGTATGAAGTCAGATTTTCTTGTTTACATCATCTCTCCAGTTTCTAAGCCTACTTTTTAAAAGATCTGATTATGAAGGGTAAATCTAGAATAGAAAGTTGACACAGCCATAATCTAAAAGCTATTTTTAGAGGCCAAATAATCTCTTTAGTGTATAAATATGTCTGTGCATATGTGTGTGTGTATTTGCCAGCTGTAACAGAAGTGTTTTAATTTGCTTGACTCCAAGAGGAAAAAATCCAAATATACCCCTAGCAAAGATCAAGACATTTGTTTTGGCTTGATGTCAAAGAGCACCCCACGATGCCTACTTTTCCTTTCTGCTGTCTCAGGAGCCTCTTGATTTATTTCCTTCTCAGTCATCTACAATTTTCAGGAGGTGCTGCTATATGTACCTGATGGGAAAAGGACAATTGTCAACTTATCCTTCCTCTAGTTCATTCATGAAGAATGGCTTGAAAGTCTGATGGAAAACATCAGTGGAAAGAATGTTTCATCTAGGAGGCTGCAAGTCTGCTCATTTCAACTGCCAAAAAGGCTCACAGAAGATATTTATGCTACAAAGCAAGCTTCTGTCAAGAGTTACAGACTTCAAAACACTTCTTTGCTATGAGTGAAAGCCACAGCACTAGGAAATCATATCTGCTAATCTCAGGGAAGCTAAACAGGTTCTAGTTACCTGTCCACTTACAGGAACTAATATGTTTAAGCAATACAATTCATACAAGGAACTAAAAAAAAAAATATTCTCGCAACTCAGTTCTAGTTCTGTATTTCCTGGCACTGAAAAAAGATACAGTCACTAGTTAATCAAAATGAGACAGATGAAAATGATGGAGTTTTCCCAACTGTTTTAAAAGATGACTTATCCAGTAGAGATGCATGGGCAGTCCAGTCAGCAGGTAAATAGCATTTAATGGCACAAAGACTTCAAAATCCATTAAATACTATGACAAATTAATATGATTACTGAAAACAAAGATACTTCTCCATTTTTTACTCGTCTGCTGACAGGCAGATATTTTGCTTATAAAAAAAAAGTCAAACAACAAAAAGCAGAATTTGGCTTGTCATAGAAAGTTTTGTATTAATTAATTTTTACTGACACAATAGCCGGTAGAAGAGCATTTCCTTATTTGTTATGTGATGGAAGTACAATCCTCTTAACTAGCAGCCAATAAAATTTTATTCCATTGCATCAGTCTAGAAGATGCTATACAGCACCGGTTGAGCACTGGGGCAGGCATACTCATATAGTTGGTAATATTTATCTTTATAACTATCTTATTAAATGGGAATATACAAATGGTTTAGAGTCATGTTAAATGTGTCCTGAAGTAAATGTTAATTACAAACAAACTGTTGCCACTTCAGATGTTGTCTGAATAACCAAATTTAACTTAAATAACCAAATTTAACCATCATGAATGTATTATTCTGAGGGATTTTTACAAAAAGAATGAGCTCTAATACCAAATAAAAGATCTTATTGTGAGTTGACTCCATGGCCCTGTGGTCTTCCCACACACAGAAAGTGAAATCACCATTTTCACTGTTTCTCAGTGGTTCTTTTTACTGAAGAAAAACACGCTATTTTGTTGTACAGCTCTCGGTCTCCATTTCATCCCACAAAGTAACTTTCAGAAGTTTGGAAAAGCATCATGCAAGTTATGTTAGTCATTGAACTGGTTTTTCAAGGCTTTTACTTGGACACTGCCTTAAAATAAATAAAAACTTGCACCAGACATGCAGAATCAAGACAAAAAGTTCAACAGTGTATAACAAGGCATCTCCCTGACCAGGTAGTTATTCACAGAGATCAAAGAAAATCTTACAAAAAGAATGAGTTACCTAAGCCCTCAGATTCAAAGAGGTATGTCTCATCAACTCCAATGGCTCTACACCAGTTAAGAAAGTTGGCTGTATTGTCTCTGGCAAAGAAAGATCCTGATGGAGCATCCTTCTTACATGCAACTTTTCTCATAGGAAAATTCTGGCAAGGGAAGAGGACAAAAAGTACATTGTGCACATCAACATTGCCAACAGATTTCAAAGCATATTTGCAAAGCAAAATACACCCTAAATTCAGAGTACAGAAACAGTTGTAACTATTTTGTGTTCACCTCACTATGTATTCTATGAAAAACGCTACACTAATATAGAAGGCATTCTACCTTATAATTGTGAATACTCAGAGAGTGAACATTCCTTAGTTCTGTAGACTTTGTACTCCAAAGTAACAGAGATTTGCTTGAGATTCACATTTCATTGCTTCTCAGTGAAAACTGAATCTCATCTCCAGGTTTGGATACATTTATGGCTGACCTGGACACATGAGTTCAGCTACCACTTTCTGGCATAAAAGATACTACCAAGTGCCAATGGATATCTTATTAACAACCCACACTGATGTCAGGGGAACAAACTCCAGACTTGGACTAGATCTTCCTCCAGCAAGACTTCTACTGAAATCAAACTAAAAACCTAGTAAGGACCTTAGGATGTGATTAACAAAACAAGTAATTTGCTGGATGAATTTATCCATCTATAAAGCCACTTTGTTGTTAATCAGTCTCTGGATACACAGCATACAAAACAGTTCTTTGGGAAGTGTTCTCACTCACCTGCTTTCCTCTAACTACTACTTAAAATTTAGGACTTTATATATATATATGTATTTTTAAAATTATACAACTCACCCTTAAGTTATTTGTGCTACAACATTTTTTAACTGTGTTTTGAAGAACACCAATCAATTGGCAGAGCAGTACCCCATTATCAAGTTCTTCTAGTAGTTGTTCTGCTTTGACTTCCATTCCTTTAAGAAAAAGAAGGTCAATATTAGAGTTACTCCACAGAAGGTAAAGAAGTTTCATATGAAGGTGAGAGGTTAGAGGCAACTCCAACAGCATTCCAGTGCTAAAGACTGAAAAACAGAAGAAATACGTAAGTAAAATAAAATACTGGTTTATTAGATTTTAATTAGACTAACAAGATTCAGGAATATAAATTAGAATTATTAATTGTGCAACCCTTAAGAGGTGGCAGCTAATAAAACTGAAATCAAAGCACGCATTTTAATGCAATTCTCCCAGCCATTCAAACTTAAATACACCAGTTCTTAATAGTACTATAGATATAACACGTCAGCGCTGATTAGAATATTGGAAGTGCTTTGAAATTCATTAGAGAGTGATTTATTTTTAAGCTCACCCAGCAAGCCAGACAGCCAGATTGAGAGATCTTCTTGCATAGGCACCAAAGTGGCTTCATGCCGCACAGATATCCATTGGTCATACAGGCACACATCTGCCAAACCCGGCCCATGTCTCGGAGTCAGAGGACTTCGGGGACTCAAGGGAAGCTCATCTCCAAACCAGACCTGCAGAAGACTTCAGTAAGCTGAAGACAGGAAGCTCTAATATTTGCAGTCAGCTGACAAAAACTTGTGGTTCTGAATTAGACTGAAGAACAATTATTCAAAGACTAAGTGTTCACTTTTTTTTCAACAGATACAGCAAACCAACACAGCAATCAAATGGTTCTGCTCTTGTTAGTAACTCCTGCATCATTATACCACTGCACGCATTTTCTTGACTCCTTTGGATTTAAAATTACATACTTTCTGAATAAGAATAAAGAGAATATGCATTAAATGTTTCAGGTTTTTTTAACTCAGCACACTTTATGTCACGAAATCTGAAAATTATCATATCATTTACTATAGACTACTGATTTCTTGATCAAACATTTCAGAGGCATTTTGTGCTTAAATCATTAAAAATTATAACATTAAAAGAGGAAATGTTCCCATGCAAGGACATAACACATTTGTTGAACACAAATACTTAGCATTTCTCCTCAGGACTGCATATTTTCTAAATAAGAGGTAACTTACATTTCAAGGAAAGGACCACACGGAAATTTTGTGAAGAAAAATTTCCAAAGACAGAGAACCTTCTGGTATTCTTAACTATTTTCCTTCAGTTCAGTGTGTATGTTAAATAAATTTATTTATTTATACTCAAGTGATTAACTAGGATATAAGGTTATTAAAAAAACCACTCCTTAATCATGATGGAAATTTTTCAATAATCTCAGGCTGCGACTTCAAAACTTTCTTAGCTAACAGCACTAAGAAGTGAATGGGTCATCTATCTGATAACAGTGGGTTATCCTTGTCACATTGCTCCTTGTAAAAGGGGAAAATTACTACTATTTTTTTTAAATCAGATGTAACTGGGGAATCTAGTATTTCACCTGCTTCAGGGTAGACTTTTGTATTTAAAAAGAAGTATTATACACGTATAAAGGATTTAAACACTTCAAAAGGCATTTACCTGAATTGCATTCTGCATGGTCACCTGCTTTGCATTAGTTTCTCCTCCTGGGGAAAAATAGGAGATTTTTAATAGTCTCTCCTGCCTTCATGAAAATCCTGAGAAAAACTCACCAGTGCTGTTTTGGAAAAATAAGAATTAGTCTAACAGGAAGGGAAGGGGAAAGAGGGAAACATCTTAGCAGCTAAGGTTTTGAAACAGTATTCAGTCAACTTCAGTTCTCTGCCCTTAGATGAAAGTGCAGTTATTATAGCAAAAGTAGCAACTAACTTTGTATGCATAAACAATGCTCCAAAGTTGGCAAGATTTTTAGGAGCTGTATGACAGATTTTGCCAAAGAGTAATACACATACTTCAAACCATTCTTGGATTTAACACTGTTGACACTGATTTTTCCTTCCGAGTTATCACAAGTGCATCTTGTACATACATGCAGACAGATTTATGCAACCTGAGCTTACATAAATACTTGGAAGACCATGAAAACCTTGAAGCAAAGAAATAATTTTGACAAATAAGATTTTCTCTTATAGAATCATAGAATGGTGGGGGTTGGAAGAGACCTTAAAGATCAAGTTCGAGCATAGACATGAGAGAAATCAGTGTTCTAATAAATATCAGTTGGGCTGGTGACTTTGCAGGCAGCATGCATGCACTAAATTTTCAACAGAATGCTGCAAACTATTGCAGCAATATAGTTATCAGTACAAATCCCTGGCAAAATGAACATTAAGGAAACTTTGGAGACAATCCAGTCAATGCTTTCTCTCCTGAAGCCAACACTGTATTTTTTAGCAATGCTTTCAATCATGGGAAAATCCAGCACAAACTGTACACTGGGCTAAGGATTAGCAAGTCTTTCCCTGGAGGCTCCAGGTCTAAAGATATGCAGCATTGCCAGGTTAGCTGCACACATGTGAACAGAAGGTATTTCTCCATAATAATTTTCAGTGGTATTTTACAATGTCAAAAAGTTTCTATCTGTGTCTTGAAGCCTGTTAAAAACAATTTACTTGCTCTGTTACTTAATAGCTGCAATAAAATTTCATCTTACTGATTAAACTGAAAACCAGATTGCAGACAGTATCAGACATTTTTAACTTATCTGTTTTAATTTAAAAATAAGTAATTTTCCTCTCCTGTCCCAGATATTTAGGGTTTGTATGTAGATGGCATCTTCTTCTCTCCTGCATAACCTGGCCTTCCTATGACAAAAGGCTGAATAGCCCATCACAGAAAACACAATTCTTGTAAAAATTCTCATCCTTTCATCCTACATAGAAAGCAGCATGGTGTCATTTTCTCCCACTTGTTCTTCCCACTGCCTTAAACCTCACAGACTTCGTGGGACCACATGTATTAGGCATTTCAAAAACTTACCTCTACAAGTGGCAAATGAGCAACCAATTTGATTTCAGGTGAAAACACTTCCTTGTACCAGGACGCCTAGCACTTCTCAGACCTTATCAGAGACACTCCAAGTGATATCTTTCCTCTTCCTTTTATTTCTAGGGGAAAAAAAAGATACATCCTCTCCTTGATGTCGTTTTTCCTTCTATGAATGAACAAGGGAAGTGAAGGGTATATACCAAGCATTACTAATGAGCATGCTATGCTTCCCACAGCTTTGTCCAGGGGAATACATTTTCCTTTGGCATAAGAAAGCTATTGTCCTAAGAGAAGCTAAATAAGAGGCTTCATTGATTAAAAAAAATTAAATAAAACAACAGCAGAAGAGCCAGTAGAGAAGTTGGTCTCATTAAAATAAGGAGTTCCATATAGGCTAACAAGAGCTCTAGCATATTAACTGCCAAGGCAAAACAAAAGACAGCCTAATTCACAGGGAGCACTCAAAACATGAACAAAGCAAAATATTCACACTGCAGCTATCACAGGAATGCTCAGCATCTACAGTTTTGTAGCATGTCTAGCAAAAACTAGTCTTGCAAAAAAAAAAAAACGGAGATTGAGGAAAATGTTGGCACTTGAACTTCAAGGGCCTGCTCTTTCTAAAACAAGTTATTTTGTAAGCCCATATGTCAGATCTCCCTTAAAAGTCAAAAGGCTTCACTTATTATCAGGGCATCTGAAAAACACTTAACAAAACCCCCCTCTGATGATGTGAGCTACAGTGCATGAATTTTGAGCTGGAAAAGTAATATAGTACCATTACCCTTTTTCAGATGCCAAACAATTCAGCTCAGAGATTGCAGGGAATACAGATTAATGTAGTCTTGTCACTTACGGTGAGAGGCACAGGCAGAGAAGACCCAGATCTGCCACCTTCAAGTAGTCAGCCTACAAATGTGCAGAAGGTGCTCTGGTGAGGTGAATACTGCAGTATTAGGCAGAGTCATAACCACATCTAACTTCTTCTAAAACCAGTTGGGTTCCCTGCATCAAAAAAGCTGTACATAATGAATGAAGTAAGTATCTGATACTGAATTTTGGCAGCTCCAGATAGGATTGCATCAGTTTCTACACATGCCAGTTTTATCAACTCTCATTCAACAGGCATTTGGTGTTCAAACATTGAAGTTCGTGAAAGAAAGGACCTCAGAATAAAAGTTCACTGTAACACATCCCCCGCATAGCTTCAGGCCATGCCATTATCATTTCCAGGCAGGCCTTGATACCCTACCCTCAAGGTCCCTTGGGACAAAAGACTAAACAAGCCCATCACAGTAGAAACAATTCTTTTAATAATTCTTCCTCTTTCTGGTGTTGTTTCTTCCCCATTTTCCCCTCCCTGCTTCACCCCTTACAACAAGGAAAACACCAGAAACTTGTGAGCATTTCCCAACCAGGGGGCAGCCAGTCCAGTTCCGAGCTCAGTAAGCATAGAGGTCCTCCACAACCAGCCCCACTTTCAGGAAGCATTCCATTTCTGTTGGTATTTCTGCTGCCAGTGGCTCTGTGGGACGGCAGGAGACGAGCTGTCACCCAGCCACTCCTTACAGCTGTATCAATACAGAGACACTGGTTTACTAGGAGACAGGTGGTCAGCCTCAAATGATGTATCAGGAGAGGCAAGAATTGCCTTCAGCTGGTTGAGTGCCAAACCTCCAGTGAAGGACTAGAGCTGTGGATCAACACCAGGTAAGAGAGATGAGAAAAACATCCCTATCTATTGACAATATGGCATAGGCACAGGCATTCCTCAGGAAAGGGGGTGCAGACACACCCTGGACATGACCCACACAGACTTGTGAGACCATAGTTTGCCTCTGCTCTTCACAGAGATGCCCAGCACTTTGTCCCCAGACACTCTGAGAAACAGCAGAGTCAGCATATACTAAAGCACTTTACACAAATACTTCAGGGTGTTAACACATGCTCTTAGATGCTACATGAGATAGCCTGCTTAGGATCACTTGTATCAGTATTCATAGATCACTCACTGGGGCCCAACCAGCAAGATATGCTACACTAATTACAACCCTTTCAGACCCACAAGATGAACCAAATCCCATTTTACTTTACTGAACAAAATAAACAAACAAAATCCACAACCCTACAGATAGTTAAAACACTGATGAAGCAGCCATTTACCTGGCTTAAATGGAACCTAAAGGGATTCACAGGCTTATTAAAATGCCTTCTGCTAACAGGCTCATTAAGAAAAAACTTGGGTAGAAACACTTCTACATCTTCACCCTATATTTAAGATATATAACCTCATCTTCTATTCCATCAACACCCAAAGGCAGTCACAACAGTCTAACCCAGAGCAACTGGATTAGTCTTGACAGTACCTACTGAAGCCCATGTTTATAAACACACTGAAACGAAAGAAGCTGTCATGTCAGTATCTGTTGAAACCTACTACAGGATAGTCAAGATTTTTTTACAGACATATCTACAAACATGCAGAAGAAAGGGGGTAGGCACAACAGACATCGACTGCACCAAGCACTACTCCCTCCATCACTACAGCAATTACAGAGCCTTTTTGTTGCATAACTGAGTCAGCAGGAGCTCTGCTTCCCTGGGGAAGCCTCAGAGCCACGAAAGAGAAAGAACCAGACTAGTCAGTCCGAGCTGATGGGCTTTAAGGTGGCAACCACCTCCTTACATTAAGGCACGCTGACTGGTCTCCTCAGAGACTGCCTTTGCACACTTCTCCATGAAGTGCACACAAGCAGAGGCAGTGAGCATGCTCTCCCCTACCAAATGGCAACAAAGGCCCTGAGTACACCTGTCAGGGCAGAGAAACCCACTTGAAATCAGGCAGGACCACTTTGTCTCAACAGCTGGCATCTCCGCAGGAGACATGCAGACGGCTGCTTTCCCACAGGAGCACCCAGTTTGGGCAGAGGCTGGTTAACACCAGACACACTGCCCCAGCTGCTCCCTCACGTACACAGGCAAGTTCTTCTCTCCCTCCTATTTCTACCCCACGCTTCTTCCAGCAAAGCAACATGGAGGGGAAGCATTTTTCGATGCCCATTTAGCAGGCTGCTGGCTGGCCACAGTCAAGAGTAGTTTACTATGACTTAAATATAAAATCATGTCTTATTCTGAAAGATCCACCTGGTACAATTTCAAATGCATAGGCCAACTAGGCCTTATAACTCCTAAAGGAATACAGGTACTTTTTCTCATGTCTTGATCTGATGTTATGCCAAAGGTGACACACAGCACCCCTGGAAGACGGCCAGCTTTTGGGCAAAGAAAAGATCCAGACGCTTTTCGACTTATGAAGCAATATGAATGAGTGTTTTAGCCAAAAGCACTGGGGCAAATTTCCTACAGAAACAGCACTGCATCCTCAAACGCCTGCATAGGGCAGAGGAGAGACTGGTTTGAAGGCTGTTATGCAACCCTCTCCCTTCCCCAGGGTAAGTTTCGAGGCACTTCCGACATCCGTGACAGAGAATCTGGATGGAAATGCTGCCGCTGGACGAGTGACCGGGCCGATCCCAGTGACCGGCTCCGCCCAACACCGGGCTCTCACGCGGGACTCTCAGCGTGTCCCCAGCGCTGGCCCTGCAGACAGCCGGGACCCCCCGAGCGCCGCCGCTCCGGAGCTGCGCGCCCGAGGCACCGACGCGAGCAGAGCTCTGCGGCAGCGTCCCGCTCCCCGCCCAGCGCCGAGACCAAGACCGAGACCAGACCCGGCGCCCCTCAGCCGCCCCACACCTCCACCCACAGGCCGAGGCCGAGGCCGGGGCCGGGCCACCCCCCGGTGCGGGCTGCCGTCACACACACCCACCGCTCTGCCGTGCCGCGCCGCACCGCGCTGTACCGTGCCGTGACTTTACGGCGCACCGAACGCCACCGCCCCGGCCCGCGCCGGCCGCTCCTTTCGAAAGCGCCAATCGGCGCCGGGGGCGGGGCCGTACCCGTGCCCCTGCCCGCCGCACCTGGCCCGGAGCCGCGGCACCGCCCCCGGGCTGGGATACCCTCCCGGGCCGGGACACCGCCCCCGGGCTGGGACACCGGGCTGGGACACCGCCCCCGGGCTGGGACACCCTCCCGGGCCGGGACACCGTCCCCGGGCTAGGACACCACCCCCGGGCTGGGACACCGCCCGCCTGCAACCCGGGTTCTAGGAGCTGAAGGGGCGCCCTGGCGGCCGGTCTTCTTGCCCGTAGCGCTCGGCACAGCGCTGTCCCCGCCGCCTGGGCTCGCGCCGCTGCGAGCGGACCCCAGCACGAAGAGTCCCCCCAGCCTGCCTGCAGCCCCCGGCGGCATCCGCACCTCTGCGCACAGCATCCAGACACGCGTACCTCTCCCGAGGGTGCTGCTGATGGTATTTTTGAGAGCGATTAAGCACCAGCAATTAAAGTGATAAAGCAAAATAACCTGTGACACACTTTCACAAAGTAAAGATACTCTATAATTTTTACTTCGAAATAATAATGCAATTGAAGTTACATGTTATATCATGAAAAGAGGTTTTGTGTGTATGTGGTTTTTCTCTATTACATAATTTTTCATCTTGTGAAGAAATAGCATCTTGCACACCTTGCATGAACACATTTCAGTATTGAACAGCAAATAGCTATGTCATTAACTATTTCGGCCACTTTTTTACTGTAACTATCTGGAATATATTCTTTGACAGAGGTAAAAAACAACAACAACAAAAAAACCCCACTGTAATGAAAAATTATGAACGGAAACTTGCATTTCCCCATTTCTTTACAGAGGAACAGTAACTGCAATTAGCTTAATTGCAGCAGGAATTAATTGGGTTCCTCTGAAGAGCCGGTGGGCTCTTTCTGATCGGAGGGTATAAATACAGAAAAAGTTATACTCATGTGTGAGGATCTGATGGCTATACAACATTCTGTGCATAGTGAACAAAATGACTTTTATGAATCCATGGCATGTTTCTGCAAGAATGCAGTAAAGAAAATATAATGTACCATGGACTACTTTTCTATGAAAATAAGTGCTATGTGGTCCTTTAAAAAGATATTTCTGCTAAAATAATAAAAAATATCCATCACTGCACATCCCAGATCTCACAAAGAAGAGGTGTGAATTTGTGGTCATTCACTCTCCATGACATCAGCATCTCTGCATGATGATGGTTAAATGTCCGTAATTCTGTGAGACGACCCAGAAGACATGCAAAGTGTTGAGGGTTATCTGGGTGGTGAAGTTTGCAGACTTTTTGTAGAATATCCAGCAGTGGTTCTTGAAGCCTTTCCACAGAATCTCTGTCCTTTATGTATTGTCGATCTGATCATGGATTTAAAGAAAAGAAGTGATTAGCAAATATAGGCTCCGATACATTGCAATTATTTACACTGATAAGTTAATGTAAAAATATTCAAATATTTACACTGGCCACTGATGTTCATACCTACAAAGAATATTTATTTTCAACTTATTATGAAATAAAAATGTTTAATGCTGTATTTTTGCTTTAGGGTTTTCATGTAAGCTTCTCACTTCTAGCTAGGGAAAACTTTTAACCTTCTCAAAAACTGAAGTGTTTTAACTCTGCAATGTTTCACTGGAGTTCTATCATCATCGCTCCATGTGGTTCTGCCCCGGAGTACTTCTTGCACTGCATTGCAAAAACTGAGCAACATCCTAAGTTCTTGGAGGTGTAGTACTCTTGGAGAATTTAGCCAGTAGAGAAGAGTGTAGAAGCAGGTTACCAGGGTGAAATTCAAACATCTTCATCCTCAGATTAAATTTCTTTGTTAGAAAATACTTGTCTTTTTATTTTTTTCATATAGAAACGTGTTTGGATACTTGGATTGGGAGGAAAAGAGACGGGATTTTGGGGGCAAAAAAAAATCCTGAGACACACTGACTCAAAGAGTGACGGAAATGCTTCACCTTCCCATCTTTCATGAAACCTGATTTGGAAACCTCCCAATAAAGTCTGAATATCTTCATTGCCATATTCTATTCTAAGTTATAGGGTTTCCCAATTTCGCTCTAAAATATGTGGCATTCCACAATGGTCAGTGGTGATGTGCATGTAGCCACCTCTGGGGTTTTCTGAAGGAAAAACCCTGTTTTGCTAAGCAGTGAAGAGATACCCATAATTTTTAAAAGCACTTTATTTAAGCAGTTCTTCCTTGTATTCAAAACCAAATGGTGTAGCAGGACATTTGGAATTTGTATTTATGTGCTTATTTTCTGCTTATTTTCTTTTAACATGATTATTCTGTATATTCTTTTCTGAATATACAGAATAATCATGCACATCCACTTAGTCCATGTAGAACGTAAGTTTTTACAAATCTCACGTCATGCTCCTCATGCTTTCTTTCCAGAACCACTAATATTTAATTCTGGATGAGAAGTTACCTGGAGACAGGATAACTATGGCTGTAAGCAGTGCATATTCTTCCTGTGTCATCTTCAGCTCTCCAATACTTTTATAAAAATTAAACATGGGAATTATGAATTCATCTGAGATACCTGTGAAAAAATAATTATAGTATGTTTTAATTATTGAAGCACTCTGGTTTATTGCTACACAGCAATTATATTTCGTATTGACTGTCTTAGTGGGAGAAATCTACTACAGAAATCATGATGCAAGACAATTAGTTACAAAAATACAAGCACATCTGTTATATATGTATGGTTAACTTGTGTTTTATTAAAGCAACTATGTATATGGTTAAAATAAACTGTATCCTTTAGCTACCCCCCCCACCCCCCCCACCCCCCACCCCCCCCCACCCCCCCCCGTACAAATTTTGTTCACGGTTGAATGGGCAGGAACTATACCATCCTCCTCCCAAAACCCAAAAGATAAGGTATTTTGCAGCACAATGCATGGTGTAACAGGGGACTTCTAAGGAGCTGGGCAAAGCCAACGACCCAGCCATCAACACCAGATAAGCATCATATCTACTCCTCAAGGACATACATCCCAATGCCCTGCCCAGGAAGATGTAATCAAGACAAGTGTTCCTTCCAGGAACTCGGCTCATCAAGCAAACCTCAGAAAAAAGAAACCTATCTGCATATCCAAAAATTAGACTGAACAATAGACAGCCTCAGGACACGAAGAACAGTATAAGAACTGGCTTCGGAAGACTGCCGGTGTGAACCGTGGGGGACATTGGTACTGGAGAGACTGTGTCTGTGGTTCACCCAGCTCCGATACCTGGGATCAGAACTGCCTTTTGATTGTGGCTCTGCTTGATTTTTCACTTTGTCATTTTCCAATAAATTTCCTAAGCGAAAGATTAGAGAAGTGTCATTTATAACAACATCTTTGTTTTCCAGAGCATACTAGACACAGGCAAGTACTGGAACTTTCTTTTTGCATGGTTTCAAGGTCTTTCTTTCAAACAATTCATTTTACTCTGCAGGTTTGTCTATCTAGCTCCTCAGGACAAGTCTCCTGCATGGTTTCCTTGTTGTCTGCTGATAATGCTCTTTGCAAAGCAGACCCTGTGTTCCCTGTCTCTGCATTAGTTATATGGAAACCTCTCAGGGTGTATGGTTTAATTCCAGCCCAACTCTACAGATAACTGCCTCGTAAAGTTGCTTCAGTTGTCTCCATAAAGAGAGACTTAATTACACCTTTTATGTAGCCTGAAACTTTCATTAAGCCTAGAATTACTTGTAGTCCAAGATCAACTTGCTTGCAACTAGTGCTACCTTCAAGCATAAAATAATGCATTATAAAATACAGAGAACAAAATAGCTAAAATCCAGACCTATTTAAGAATGGGATCATGTGATTCTCTCACCATCACCAGAGGCCTTTGGGGTATCCAAACCAAGGCATGCCAATGAGACTTTTTCTTGCTGACTTTGTCATCAGGTCACAATGTTCTTAGTTAGCCTTAAATTACAGATGTACTCCCTCCTGCTCTTTGGTGTAAAAGAGAAGTCCTGTGACATCAAAATTATTCCTTTTTAAAATGATATGTGAGTCACTCAGAGCAGACACTAAACTTTTGACAGTGGCTGCTTACAGCTCTGAAGCAGTGTAGACATCCAAAACAGTGGTTCTACAGCAACAGCCTTTTGGCCTTCCTCAGCTGAATTGATGGAAACCTCCTCAGTTTCCATAGATAAGGTCCATAGGATCTCTTGTAGATTTGATCTTAATTTTGAGGTGTTCTAGGAGAAGTCATTATAACTTGCTTTGGAAACCACATGAAATAATGTATGTTTGAGTGTTGTGTGCAACACGAAGCTGAAGTCCAGGTCTAGTGAGGTTTGAAGTGCCTGCAGTAGGTGAAATTCAAACTGAAACTCAGCAGGTGGAACTCAAAGAAAGGAAACATGAAGTCACTTGACTCAACTATGAAAGAGTCGCATTTTGCTGTGACACTGAATTTACTTCAAGCAGTGGAATAATCATGTGTCCCAACAGTGAAAGAATGGTCTTGCAGGGTGTGGTTTATTTTATGGCTGAGTCATGAGTTTAAACACATGACATGAGCAACCTGTGTTCACTTCAAATTACAAGCCACAAATCTTGTTTCTATGATGAGTTCAATACTACTCAGTCTAAGTCAATTAAGGGGATATATACGATGTGGGTCAGGTTGTCCTGTAGAAGTTATTAACACAGCAAACAGTAGCCATATCTAATGTGCTTCAAGGCTTATGTTAGTCATCAGTGTTAACTACTTAAAATTCTGAATACTTGCTATTGCTAACTTTTGGGCAGACTATCTGTCTCTCTCGGGTGGTTTTAAATGCCAAGGTTACTTATAATATGTAAGTAGCACATGTATATGGCACACCAAAGTCTTAAAGTTTGCATGGAAGTAGAAAAAAAAAGAAGTAAATAGCTGGGCCCTGAAGCAGAGCACATGCATTTCTTCCATGGAAATGAGTAGCTCAGCAACAACATGAGAAAAATCCAAGACTAATTTGATATTTTCAGAAGTCTCTGTGGAAGGTACTGTGCTGCTAGGCACAATCATCTTGACAGGAAACAGGAAGTGGTAGGAAGTGGGCTGTGACTAAAACTCCCATCATTTGTTTCTCATACTCATAATTTGAAGATTTTTTTCTCTTTTTTTCTTTCAAAGGTCAGGTTAACTGTCAGCTGGATTAATTCATTACTTTTGGTGACCCCAAACTCCTCAAGTCCTGTTGTCTATATAGCAGAAATAGGAAGAAAATGGTGCTGGCAAACAGTATGTGGAAAAACTAATTCAGGTCCAAACAATGCCTAAGCATGTAGAGAAACAATCCCTGCCCAGAAAGCTTATAAGCTAACATTAATTATGAAAGGGTGAAGCAAAAAATGAGTATAGACATGAAAGCAAATGAAATTTCTGCAGAGAACTCTGCATTAGTGCACTGCGAATAGAGAAATAAAACCATAGAGATGAAAGGGAGTTAAAAAGGGATGTTTGAACAATGCAAGTGATTTACTACTTTTCCTAAGGAGAACAGAGCTTCAAAATTTTTAAACTGATATGTGTCACAAGACAATTATGAAAAAAATCCTGAAAAATGAGCAATTTTGGAACTAGCATAATGGAATATTTTCTCTTAGTAGTTTTGCTGTCATCCCACCTATGCTTGAGTTTCCCTGCTATTACTTCATCTTCCTGTATGCACGTTACACAAATTGCTTTTCCGTCACAAGAGGGTGCTGTTTTCCAATGTGATTGTAAACGCTTCTGTTTGGGTTTAATAAGCTCCAACAGAAAGAAAAAAAAAGCAGGAGACATAGGAAACAGATGTTTATAGTTCTTTTTTTCACCCCTAGCTACTGTATGATATGTTGCCATTTCAATTCAAATTATCAGAACAAGAATTAAAGGTGATTTGGGGCTTGTAACTGAAGAAGCTAGAGAAGAAATTAGTTACACAATTTTCTAAATGTCATTACTGCAAGTTATAGCTCAAAAGTTTTAAAAAAAAGAAAAAATACATAAAATTATATTTCTGTCCTCATTAAGAACAAAAAATTTAGTTCCACCTAACCCTCTATAATTAGATCAGACGAGAGCCCTGCACAGTGCTGTCAGGCAGGCAGTTTCCTGGTCACTGCTAATAATGCCTTCAAAAAGGTTTCAAAAACCTTGTGTCATGGACGATTATGGCAGTAAGAACATGCTTATCCTTCGTATGTCATTGGGCATCTTTCCGCATTATAAGGATTCCTACCTAAGCCAGCTCAGCCACCTGCAGAAGATACTGCATATCATTTGATTATTTTGTTATGTTCATGCATGTCTGGCTGTAAACCCAAGCATGGTCAGTGGGAAATACAAACTTTACTGAATGCAGCTTTGCAGCATCAAACTAGAGCAGATTTAAAACCATGAACATTATTCATTCGACATCCCTTATTTACACAAGTTTATCCCCATCTGTAGTTCAAGACATAGCATTACTTTAGGCCTTGTCTTTTTAGAGTTTTGTTGCTATAATTTCTCTTTAAAGATAAAATGGCTGATACCTTCATAAGGTTTGCAGTTTCAGGCCATGAATAATTATCTGTTTAACATAATCCTGAACTACCGGTATTTACTGCGATATCAAGTCAGTATTGCCAGCTTTTTGAGCCAACATTCTTTTTTCTGTTACAGCCATTTTGCAAAACTGAATAATTACTGCAAGAAGAAATCTTGAAAATA
Organism: Acrocephalus scirpaceus scirpaceus; assembly: GCA_910950805.1. NCBI lineage: Eukaryota > Metazoa > Chordata > Aves > Passeriformes > Sylviidae > Acrocephalus > Acrocephalus scirpaceus. Next base: position 47,298,016 of record OU383777.1, on the reverse strand, counting down.
AATGCTAATTAACTGTAACTAGCACTGTGTTATTAATATAGATAGAGATCATTTTTTCTTGATAAACATTGAGGTGTTAGTGAATATGAAACCAAGGGTATATTAGTAGCTGCTTTATGCAAATAAAATATTCTAATTACTCACAAATTTACATTTTATCTTTCACATGATTCCATCTACCAGAATTGCTTTTCATGCTGCATATTAGCTCTCCCTTCTGAGCTATTCAAATGCATCAGTGGCCCTTTAAACACTGAACAAATTCACCCCCTTGATGCTGAGTTCCAAATCAGGGGAAAATCTAGCCAGGAGAGAGGATACACTAGAACACGGGCACATACTTTTCTGCCTGCCATTATCTTGTAGGGGTTAAATGGCCAACTTAAATGAGATGTTAGCATGTGTTGAGCAGAACTCACCAAGTTCTGTTCCAACCAAGTACCAAACCCCCATCTTCTTTAAAGCAATCCATAGGACCTCTCTTAAGTCATAATTGCAAGCAAAGAAACCTTAGTTTAAAAAAACCCAATGAAACAAACAACAAACTAAGCCTGTAATGAGGGTGCAAATGACCTTTCCACATACCCTCCTTTAGCAGTGGCCTGAGCGCCTGCAGTCAAGAGACAAATGTGGTCTGGCACACAGTAGCAGCATCTGCACTGCCTTGAGCTAGTTTTCATAGGCAGAGTCTAAAAAAGTTTTTGGCCTGAAGAAGCACACTTATGCAGAAGAAAAGAGATTGGGTCCTTGACATCTGTTCTTGCTTTCATGGGTATGATTTAAATAATTTTAGCAACTTTATTTGTACTTCAGGTACCTAGCACTGGATGACTCGGTGTGGTAGATTGTGCAGGAAAAGTATGTAATCAGAAAAGCTCTTTCCTATATTTTGCAATTTAGAGTGGTCTAAATTTCTAAATGTTTTCAGCAGTGTGCCAGTTTTGCCGAGTCACAGGATGATGTTTCTCCTTCCATGAGGATGCACATGACCATTTGGAGGTTTAGACACTTTGGAGACACATCAGTGAAGATCATTTTGTTTCACTGCACAAACACCATCACAAGGGGGGCTTGAAGCACCACCCTTGCTCAGTACTAATAACCAAATTATAAAAGACAAGGGCAATGGAAATTATTAGGTATCCATGTTCCAATACCAAACTTTGCTTTTGGTTGCAGGAGCCTCTTATCGAAATCAATGGGAACTTTGTATCCCACATTCAATGGCAAAAGGTGGCCTCTTGCCAATGCTTTGAAAGTGCACCTATTTATTTTTTTTCCCTTGGATCTGAGTGTACCTCAGCACCTGTAACCCATCCAGAAGGACAGCAGTGTATTTCACAATGTCGGAGGTCCTGCTATCAACTTAAAATTTGGGTCCAGATTCTTCCCTTTCTGTCAATATCAGTATTTTATTTCCCAATACTCAAATTCCTAGAACTGCTCTGTAGAGTAAAATGATGAAATAAAAATCTCTGTCTTTTCATGACTACTGAAACCTGATATCTTTAGCAAAACAAACTACAAATGCTCACAGAGAAAAATTTATGTATCTCAGATCTGTTTTTAAAAATACTGTACTGCTCAATAATGAGGAGAATTTGCTTTCAAAATAACAGAAAAACACTTAATCACAAATTATTAGAATGTCAGCCTTTCACAGAATAAGTCAATCACAGTATGGTATAGTGAAGCATCAAATAAGATGAGTAAGTGGCACCAAATCTCAGTAACATTAAATAAAAGTCTATTTCTCTTCAAGTCTCAGTATTAGGGTGCATAGGAGAGGATTTCAGTCACAGGAGCACCTAATGCAAGAATTTTATATCAGCTTATGGAGAAAGATCATCAGGGCTCAAACAAAGGCAATCTCTGAGGTGCAGCAGGACTTGAGCAATATGCACAAGCTAAGAAATAAAAGTACACCTCATCAGCATGAGAATGAAAATGAATGCTGATAATGCTCAAAGGTCATCACCACCAGATCTCTGACTTCTTTATCAGAAAAAATGCTCCAAATATTCCATACAATCAGACTGCAGAAGACATAAATATTAATAAATGAGAGCAGCTTCAAAGTGGACATGGTGGCAGGTGACAGAAGTCTGGACAGCTTGTGACTTTTAGGCAAGATCACCACCACCCACTCTGATTTTATGGATACAGGCATCAAAGCTTGACAATAGAGCTTATGTGCTATTCAGGCTTTAGTCTGTACCTAAAAATATAGAGACAGAAATTGTGACTGGCAATAATTTATGGCTGCTGGCATGACAATGTTTAGGTCCTCACTCGGACCTGTAAATAATTCTGAGGCTGTTTTTTCATTTGTTACCTATAAACTTGACTTTTAATTTCCCACTCAGCCATCACAGAATTTCTTCTGATGCTCTCTATTGTCTTTGTATGTTTCAGTTTCCTGCATTAATTCTTTTTTGTTTCTGTGTTTATTTGTTTTCCAGTGAGGCATATGGAAAAAGAGGGGTTTAATCTCTTCTGACCATTCTCATCTCTTGGACCAGCCTATAACATGATAATGGGCAGCTGTAGCTTTTAGTAGCATTTGTCCTTATTGGTTAAGACTGGAAAAAATTGCTTACATTTCCACTCCAATGCCACATTTGGTACAGGCTACTGAAATCTAGAGCCCTGGTGTTGAGTCCTATGAGATGCAGGGATGTGAACTGCATAATATTTAATATTTTTAATACTGAATATTTGTAATATTTTCTCTTTCTATAATTTATATTACATTTTATTGAAATAATATTGAAAGCTGTATGTGTAAACAATAATAACAGAAGAACTTGTATGTCTTTCTTTCATTTTGTTTGAACTTTGACACATGAAAACAATGAGGATTTAAGCCACAAAAATAAGGTATTTCTGTTGTTGATATTTTAAAATTATTTCAAAGCTTCATTTATTTAAAAGTTAAGTAGGTCCAGTAGCAGAAATTAAACTACAAATGCAAAGATTTACAAGCTGCTTTTTTAATTGTCTCAGCCCCATTAAATGCAGCAAAGGAAAATCTTTTAAAATAGGTTTGAATTTGCACTAAGTGGAGAAATAAAATATATGGGAAAAGTTATTTTATTCTGTACTCTGGATATTAATAGAAAGAAAAAATGCAGTCAGCAGCACTAAACTCGATAATACATTATCCTCCCATAATACACAGAGGGGGAAGTTCTAACATCAGTATTTCATCTTATATCTTCAACTCAATCCTGGCTTGAGGAAAGATGTTTTAGAAAGCCTCTTCCGAGAACAAGATAGACATTTGTACTTATACAGGCATACACATTTAAAAAGTTATTGTGTTTCAGTTCTTGGCAACTATTCAGCCCAGGTTTTTGGCCCAAGAATTTGGTTTTCATTTACGCTGGAGTTTTTCCCCACAGAAAAAAAAAAGAATTGCAGGAAATCTACACATTTTTTACTTGCCTTGAAATTTCTATACAAATTTCTTCTGAGTTGTTCTACACAAAATGCTTTTTTAAAAAATCTGCAACATGACAGGTAAATAATGCAAAGATAGGATATAATGTAATATTCCAGACAGTTTTGTTATCAAGAACTCAAGCACAAACTTGCTAAATATAATATTGCATCTCATTTGGATTCAATAGTTGCAAAGAATTAACAGAATATTTTAAAATTATGACTAAGGATAAATTATTGGTATGACGTAATGGTTTATGCAATTAATATTAAAGTATTTCTTGCTTCTGGGATTTTTTAAATGAACAGTTGATACCCTGAACAAAGAAGCTTCATACTTATTGTACAGATTAGAGAAGCTTTCAGTAATCATGTTGTCATATGGTTTCATTTCTTTAAAACCTATTTTTATCAAAAATGTGGGTTATAATCCAATAAAAAAAATCTCTTAATGAAGATATTTGGATCTGTGACAACTCATTACAGTTTCCAGGAAACATATCTGGCCTTCTTGGCATACTTCTCTGCCTGCAGAACTTGGACCAGAAGAAACTCATATCACTTTGGAAGTCACTGTTTCCAGTCCATCAAACAGTACCCTCTTATAATCAATCAGAATGAAAGAACTAGAAACAATTACTAATTATAAACGAATGTGCTAAGCCAAAATAAATACATATGTTCAGCTAGTGAATTATTCTCACGTTTTCTGACTCCTTTTCAGTGAATTAAATATTTAAGTATTGGCTTATTTTTGCTAACATCAGTAGTACTTTCTGAACTGAGTTCAAGCCCATTTCCATGACTAATATTGAGGTTACATGTTCTTCTGTTTCTTCCCATTCTGATCCTTAAAAACGAAAGTCAGAATCCAGAATCTATAGACTGACACACTTATTCAGAATTGTTGATCCACTTGAATATTTATTGATAGGTATCTGAGGGTTGGATAAAGCTTGCTGGTCAATACAGAAAAAGGCAAAACAAAGGTATTGCACTGGTGGAGCACAAAGAATGCATAATAATGTGCAACACAACTTTGCTTGCACAACAAACAATATCTAGCCCCATTTGGCTTTTCATAATTATTACAATTTATGTCTAGAACCAGTGGAATTTATCTGAGTCATTGAGCTTTCGATGGACCTTAAAAAGCAAAAAACCTATTGAGATTCTTCTATGCACTTTGTTCAGTGTGATTCAATTTTACTAGAACAAGCCTAAGAATAGGTGCTTGCCTTCAGTTATCTTCAGTAACATCCTAAAATCTTTTTTTCTTTTCTTCTTTTAGGGATTGTCTTTGAAAGCATAATTACCACTACTTTATGTGAACAATTTGAAATGGTAATAGTTCTTCTTCGTCATTCTTTCATACTTATCATTGGAGATGGGTTAAGTTTATTTTATATAGCATTATTCATAATGGCTGCAATGTACTTGTAAGGAATCCTTTACCTTATCAACTTTAGACTCAAGGCTCAGTTAAATTTGTTCTACTTAATGTAAAGAGCAACATTCAGATAAATCTATCTCAATTTTACTAAACAGTATTACTAGCTTCCCAAAGGCCAAATACTGATACAGAAGTCCAATGGTGTGGTTTGGTTTTGCCTCATTAAACAAGATACCTACCACTATTGCGAATTCTTTCTTCTAAAAGGACAGTGTGTCCTGTAGGAAGTTTCCTGCTGAAGATCTCAGCTGAACGGAGGAACATGGCTTCTACTGCTGAGCCCTTGAGCAAAGCAATTTGATCTTCATGATCAAGGGTTTGGAAGCCTGAGGACACATTAGAGGCAAGTCAGGCAGCAAAAGAAACAGTTCCCACTTCCTTCTGTCCTGAAATTCCTGCATGTGAGGTGCCACACATCTGCATAACCTTGATGTTGGTGTCAGTAGGATTGCTAAGTGCTGCAGACATTCAAACCTGGACTTTAGAAAACGGCACTGATTTGAACCTTCCCAAAGTTTATGAGGATTACACAAGTATTTCAGCATTCATGGTACTTTTAGAGGATAAGCAAGGTGTGGTGTAGCATAACCAATAGTGAGAATTTTGTCTAACCTGATACTGCTCCATGGTATCTTTAGACATGTTTCCACCTGAGTGCTCTACACTCCTTTCCCACTGCCATGCTGCTTTCTGTGTTACAATGCACCTTCCTTAGTTAAAGGGGACCTCTACCATATACCTCAGTCTTGAGGTAACATGAACTTCAGAGTTTAAAAATTGCTAATAAACTCAGATTTTCAGCACTTGTCTATAACACACTGTGCAAGGACCATAAATATTGGTGCCACCAACTAGAGAAAGTTATTGTGTGGGACTCACAATTCAGTGGATGTTATAACCTAGAGGCATGGCTAGATAGGCAGCAAAGGGAATGAGGTAGAGTCTAGCAAGTGTTAGCAGTAATTAGAGGCAGACTATTTGGCACTGCAGCAATATATAAAAATAAATTCTGTCTACAGACACAATCCCTTCTCTGATCATTTTCTTTGTCAATAGCTAAAGGGTACCACATCTTGGAGTAGCAGAGTTTGGATTGTTCAGTCTACTATTCTTCTGAGCGCAAAGCACCTTTTTTTTGTACAGTATCTAAACAATGAAGGATCAAGCACTTTTAAATAATCTTTAAAATATACACAAAGATTGCCAAAAGGCAACAGAAAGGCATGTAAGCATTGCAATAACAAAATTTTCCCCAACACACTGGGTATACCTGGTAGTTTTTTAGTGAATTCCACAAGAACCTGCACATGACTGGTAGCCATTTCTGTTAAAATCAGAAAATTTCCTTCAGCACTGAATTCCTCATTCAACTGTTAAAAATCAAACCAAACAAAATCTGTTAATTTTCAATGACATTTCATATTTAAGAGCATAAAATACAAGAACTATTAGACTGGATCAGGCAAGAGTTCCACCGAACACTGTAATTTATCTGCAATGTTGTCAAAACCAAGTATTTTGGAAGGCAACATAAGAAGCAGACGATGTCTTTTACTCTATAAAATATTTTCAAGATTCCAGGCTGGTATCTTTACAGAAAGGACACTTGACAGCAAGTCAAACTCAAATCACTACCTACACTGACAATGGAAAAAACAAAGCTCCAATCAGCAAAGGTTAGATTTGATCATACAAGTCTTAGTCTAGAGTTGAAAGATTTTTCTTAGCATCTAAGTTTGATAAAGATGTGGTATAATTGTTGACTGAATGGGAGAGATTCTGCCCCATTTTCAGCATACTTTAAGTGTAAGCCCATAGTTTGCTCTACTTACTACACCTACTTATGCTGACTACAAATGTTTTTTGCCTTGTAATCCTCAGCTTCATTATCAAAGTTTCAAAAAGGAATTTGTCAATATATTTACCAATTTTTTTGACACCTCCTGGGGTATTTGTTGTTTACTGTATGAATCCATAATATAATCAAGAAGTTTCTGCTGTTCTGGGGTAAATTCCACCTTCTCCTATACTGGCAAAAGAAAAAAAAACCAAAAACCCATCATGAAATGGAGTCATAGTAATGATGTAACACCTCTTGCTTTAGGCAAAAGCTATACATCTATTTTTCACCATTTGGAGACCAAGGATATAAGAGGTTTGCTTGTCACTGAGGCTTTTACAGAAGTGTACAGAAGAGAGGTGTATAATATTTTTACACTGCATAGGTTTGTGTGGTTAATTTTATCAGAAATAAGGAAATGCTTAGCAAATAACTAGGTATGTTCAAGTTTTAATATCACACCTCACTGTTTGTGATATACGTACCACAGAAAAAATATTGCATGGATCATACAGATGCTTTACAGGGTTTTGACTAAAAATATCAGAACTACTTCTACACTCAAGGTATTTCCTTGACTTAGTGGAAGATGGAGTATTAATCAATACAGGTAGCTCCAGAGGGTTTTTAATAATCTTTATTCACTGTACTAGATGCATTTAACAAAAATCACATCACCAGTACTGTATGAACTATTACAAGAATTCTCTTACCCTATATATTTTACTTGTAGAAGTTACTTGTTTCACATCATAGCCTTCATTGTCTTCATTGACTGTCTGATCTGGGGGCTGCTTCACATTTTTCCGTAGCCTTTTTGACTTGCACTGTATCTCTGTTAAGAGACCTAGGATACACAATGCAACACAAAGCAATTGGATTTATATGTGCCAGAGGCACTGAAGAGGTACATAAACATGGCCATGAATGCCCTTTACACCAACAACCCCGCTTACCTGTCCAGATCATCTCCTGAATGTGTCATTATCTTTAGATGTGAGTCTACTGGGACAAGCTAGGCACATACTATGAGTATTCTAGCCCACATGGAGCTTATCTGCAGAGCAAAACCATTGGTTCTGCTGACTCAGAATCCACACACTAAGCACTTCAGGGGTCTTGCTTTGGACTAGGTCTAATCTATTCTTACAGGCAAAAAGCCCATTAGTGATGAGAGTTAGCTGTATTGTGCCTTTGATTCAGTTTTATACTAGAGAAAAGCCTTTCCTGTGCTCCAAGATCTGAACCATAGGGCAATAAATAGGAACAACTGGAAGACTGTCATCAAAATAATGCTCTTTTGTTCTGATCTAAAAGAGTGATTGAAGTGCAGCTGCTCTTACACAAAGGTCATTGGATATTTTCAATTATCTTTAAGCAATATTGGGTCTATTGTGCAGAATATTTGGAAAGAAAGCTCATGCAGAAGAGGGGACTCCCAGGCTTTAGCCATTACTGCATCACTACACAGGTAGCCCAAGAGCTGAAAATGTAGGCTCAGAAGTAACTCAGACTGGCAAACACATCTTTAAAATGTATTTAAGAAGTTACCCAGCTGGTCTTGTTATTTTACTTTCTATTGTATTAGAGGAGTGCATAAAGTCCTGGTTTTATTATAGAGTTTCACTTGCTAAAAAGTATTCATGCATTTGTGGTTTGGGATTTTTTCTTCCTTTTTTTTTTTTTTTTTTTTGTTCTAGACTATATTTCAGTACCTTGAAACAGGAAGCACCTTTTGTGGATGTCATAAAAACTAACAATTTTGTTGTGCCAGTAAAAAGAAAGGAACAATAGGTACCCTACACAATCTGTGGAAGAAAGTCAGAAATCACAAATGAAAAGGTAAACACCTAAGTATTCATCTAAAAATAAACCTATCAGCACAGGACTTTCTTTCTTTCTTTCCTTTCTTTCTTTCCTTTCTTTCTTTTCTTTCTTTCTTTTCTTTCTTTCTTTTCTTTCTTTCTTTTCTTTCTTTCTTTTCTTTCTTTCTTTTCTTTCTTTTTCTTCCCATTTTTCACCTTTAAAAATGCAGAGCAGGAAAAGAGGCTCATTCAGTGAGTATATGATGTGGAGGAAGATACCATGAAACCAGTGAATCTCATTGTGAATGTTTTTAATTTCCTGTTTAAGCCCTATATAAAATGACCTACCTGAACTGCAGAGAGAAGAGGAAATTTACATGATTAAAATAAGAACTGCAAAGAATACCTTGAAAGGAGGAAATAGAAATGATGGAAATAATAATTGGTATCAAGTCATGTAACTTGTGGTGCCACACAGCATCATAGATTTCTTTTTCTAAATTATTCAGTGCATCCTTTGGTGCTGTTAATGGGCTTGTTCTGTTTTCCACCAGCTTAGGATCTTGTCTATTGCCTTCCTAGGGAAAATTTCCTTTACGTTTGCCTTAAGCATTAAGGCAGATTTTTCTCATGCTTCTTGCTATTAAGTATTACCTTGATATCTTGTTCTGGCTCCATTTAAGTCATCTGAAAAACTTGTGTGTGAGACAAGACGTCACTTTTTACCTCAGAGATAGCTAGGTTTCAATGGGTATTAAATTCCAGGAAGAGTGGCAGAACCTGGGTCTTCCCTAGGTAGACATTTCACCCAAGAAACATGCAGTTTAGATCCAAATGACAGCAAATTATTGAAATTGGTAGGTAGTCATTTTGGTCTGTCTGTAGTTTGCACATAAAGAGCAGGAGAAAGATTGTTGAGTAGCTGTGCCATAAATATTTATAATATTTTAACTCCTTGTTCAGAGGGGAAAAAAGAATCCACAGAGCTTGCAATTGCAATCCTACAAAAAGAGTACGAGAAACAAAGTTCAAGGTAACCTTTTATTTCCTAGTCATACGTTTTCAAATAAATGCCCTATACTACTAGAAGTTTCATGTTTTACTGTCCTAGATTGCCTTGAACTAAAAGCAATTATACGACACACTCTGACTTTAAAGCCATTAAATGGTGCCTTGCCAAACATCCTCATTGCAGTGCATTAGAGCACACTTATGTTTAAGTCATATGCAACACAAGATACCCCGTGTTTTCATTTCAGAGAGAGAGTCAAATGGCAGCAGCACCCACAGGCTTTTATTTCCCTTCTGCCAGCTTGTGAAAATGATACGCCAGTATAAAAGTTTCATGTGGTCCCAGTCAGTATTATTTACGCTGACCTGTTTTTTTTCAGCAGTGGGTTGTTGGGTTTTTTGCTGCACTGAGTGACTCAAGCTATTTTGAATCCTCAAAATTTTGAAGCAATGGATCAGGGGTGAGCTTCACAGGGCAGTTATTTTCCTCTGGCAATGCAGGACACATTGAGTTCTTCCATCAAAGTGGGGTCTGCTTATATATTTATGTATTGCACAAGAATATGTCCTATCTCAGATCATTGAAGCCTGTTCAATTTGCAGAATGAAAGATTAATTACATTATACTGGCAACACCTTCGAAATATTGATGGATCTTATTGTTTCTCATATAACCAACAGTTACTATAACTACTTCTGATCAGATTGAAGGATAAAAATATATTAAAAATTCCAAGTAGATTAATTTCCTGTATGAACCTAAATTGATTTCACACATATGTGTATGCTAAAGTGACTGGAGCTATCAAGAAAAATAAATTGTAGTCCTATTCATGGAAGGCAAAAGAGCAGACGTTTACAGAGTGTTTTCAGGAGCAAGCTTACAATAGTACAATAACTCAAAGAGGAGCTTTAAACATGTTAAAAAATGCACTCCAATTACCCCACTGTTTTAAGTTATCCAGTTTGAAGCTCAATAAAGTTTATAAAATGTCAGTCTGAATAGAATATTTGTTTTAATATTAAACATTATTAAAATCCATTGGGTTCATTTCTGGAGACCTATGTGTCTATGAGTTCTACCTATGTGTCTATAAGCAAGGCAGGAAAATTTATAGCACCATGAGAAAAGCCAATGAGACTATAAAAAAGGGCTAGCCCTTACCCGGCTTTGCCTGATTGCTGGGTGAGGTCTGGGAACCTACATTTGGCAAATCCACAGAAACTTCCTGCTAGCAACACTTCTGCTCTTTTCTTGAAAATGGCATTTTGTATGTGCCAAAACTTGGACTTGGCCAGCAAGAACTTGACTAGGGGAACCCTAGAAAGAGTAGGAAAGAAAAGCACCAGGACTTTCCTGCTCCAGCTTCTGTAACACTGCACCCCCTCACTCCTGGGGAGTCTCCCACAGACTCACTTCCCCTGCTTCTTCCCACTCAAGCAGACTAATAGCTGTCATTCAGTGCAGGACTGGCCTTCCTTCACCATTTGCTCAGCTCCTGTGCCCTTGCATCCCTGACCACCAATTAAATCCCATGGCTTAAAACAACAGGTTCTTTCAACAGAGTTTGATGCACAGGCACGGCATCTTCCCTCATGCACCCTCCACCTGCCAAATGACATCTTTTATAACTTTATTATCAAAACCAGACCACTCAAGCAAATACAGTATTTAATGCACACTCTGACTAGATGATGCAAATACCTGTATACATACATTCAGCCAACATGCCCATCTGCTTGCATTTCCTTAGACGGCACTCCTGGCATTTTCTCCTCATGTACATGTCCATCTCACAGTTGCCTCCATTTTTACACTTGTATACTGCATTTTTTGTGATGCTTCTTCTGAAGAATCCTGCACAAAACAGCAGTGATGTAGATGAAAGAAAACAGCCAGGAGCAAAGTCGTCAAGGTCAAGTTCACCTCCATCTGCACTGAATTTTCTGAATTACACATGTGCTGCCAGACCATCAGTTTCTTTCAGTGCCTAGATGACCACGTTCTCGATACTTGCACTGACAACAGTGTCCAAGTCATAAAATTTAATAAATGAGCCCAAACACTAGACATTAGTCCAAAGTAAAGTCCTGGAATTGTGAATGTTGGGAAAAATTCAGACCCAAATCTGAAACCTGCCAGTAGCAGGTTGAGTACCAGCACTAGTGATGTAGGGTAATACCATAGAAATAGCCAGTGTAAAAAAAAGAGTCTGTTAACTCTTGAGGTAGAGAATGTGCAGAAAGAGAGTGAGTAACTCTTCACTTTTCCCCCAGCTCCTGGGAGCAACAGAAGCTCCACATGCTGGTCTGCTCACCCACCCCCAAATTTAATAAGGAAGCTGCACTGTATCTGCCTATTGTACATGTGGCCTCCAACCCTGTTTACAGGATACTCCAGCCTTATTCACTAAGTATTGTCCACTTGATGAGTTAAGTAGTAACCTAATTTCACAGGAGTGCTACTGGTATCGTCACTGAATTCACTCAAAAATTGCACAATAATCACTGCAAACAGCAACTGATACAAGAAATTGAGAGGACTCTTCCTAAGTCTCTCCAAATCTCCTGTTTGGCTGCTGCCCATATGTGAGAGTGGCACTGTGGGCAAAATGTGGGGTACACAAGATACTAAATGTGATTAAATAAGGATTATCACAAAGCAACAGAATCTTTGCTGTCAATGTTTCTTGAATTTTTACTGTTTCTCACTGTGCCATTATAATCTTCCTACATTGCCCTTCACGTGGCAAAGACTATTTAGCATCAGCTACAGTGGAAATCAGTTTCCTCCCCATGTGAGGGCAGGTTTCTGAAATATACTCCTGGAAGCTTCTGCTGCTGTGTCACTGATTTATATTGTGCTAGAAACTAGAGCTCTGTGTACATTTATATTAATCAGAGCTATTCAAAACTCTTTTGCTTTCTTATCACCACTGCCTGGCACAATGAAGCTATTGTTTTCCAACCTGGCACTCTAAAAAGGGGGACCAGATAAGAGCCAGTCTCCCATACTCAAATCATAGAGCAAATTTGGTTGTGAATCTAAAGGATTGTCTGTGTGTTTGCAGAACTGTGCATTGTCAAATGACAATTTCCCGAATTTGACCCATGTTTTATAGTTGCCTAATCTTTTCCAAGCACCAGTGTGTAGCAACCAGTAAAACAATTCCACTACCTGGTCACAAAAAATCTGGCATTTCTCTGAATCTTCAGTAATTCCTGCTTGAAATCTCTTCCATGCTGTCTGTTTTATTGGCTGCTCTTCAAACAAATACAGTTGACTGGCATCAGCCTCTTTTGAAATGCAGATTACTTAGAACTACCAGAAGCCCCAGGCATTATTTTTATTCATCATTCACATGGTTTTAATACATTACCATTTACTGGTCAGGGAAGGGAAAAAAAGCCTGTATTTAAGCTGTAAGTTCTCACTGTCAGTTAAAGGCAACTGCATCTGCTTTATATAATTTATAGTTTTGTTTGTTAATTTTAAATCCTATAGTTTATAACACATTAATTAGTAGTAAATGCTGAAAAGCTCTGCGCAAATATTTATAACATTCTAAGACTGATTGATGACTTTATCACTTAACTTATTCACAAGGTGTGCATTTACTTCTTCACAGAGGAAGAAAGAAAAAGAATTTTGGTAAATGATTCTTTTTAAGATGTGCAAGAAAGAAAAAGGCAAAAACATGGATGCAAAAGCTAGGATTCAAGCTGTCAAATACTTTCTCTTGAAAATAAAGGTTTTGAAAAAGTGAAATTATGTGAAATGAAAAGTGATTTTTTTTTATTTTGGCAAAATCTGGTTTTAACTCTATTCTTGCTTTAGGTTTTTTGTGAAGTGACTCTTGAATCATTTTGTTCTTGAACAGACTTCTTCATAATTAATTTTGAAATTAGCTTTTAGTATGAATGAAATTTCTGTATTTATTATCTTCTACTAATTCAAAATTAACTTAAACTTTTAGAAATACTTACATGTGACTTTCTATAATAGGATGAGCTTTACTATAATTTAAAGTCAGAACCAGCATATGTTAAACTAACAAAGGATTAGTAACCCCAAAACTGAAGGTTCTTCTGCTACAGTCTAACTTTCTTCTCCTCTTGCCAAATTACAAAAAGCTCATGTTGGCAGGAAATTTTAAATTTGCTTTGTTCTCAGATAGTCATGAATATGATTAATTATGGTAGAGCTGCTCCAATCTCACTGATGCTGACTTTTTCTTACAGAAATTATGAAAGTTGAAGGAGGGTAAAAAAGAGTAAAAAGAGTAGATGAAAGGTTTGGAAATATCTCTGTTTGGCATCCTGATGGGTTTTAAAGTTAAAAGTTTTTGAAATTCACAATTGCTAACAAAGCACCTGCTCTGCTCTGTCAGACTATCAAGACATCTTCTGGATTTCCTTCGCCCCATGCCTGTGTTCTGTATTAGGGTGAAGAGAAGATTAAAGAGGAAGTCTGGTGTGAGACACATCAAGCAGTACAGGAGTGGCTTGAATACTGCAAAAACTTGTACTGCAAGCCTGCATGGAGGGCATGTGTAACTAGCTTTTCACAGTCATAGAATGGCTTGGGTTGAAAGGGATCTCGAAGATGGGGGCTTTTTGTTTCAACAGAACTTATTCTGTGGCTTTATTGAACAACCACAACATTATGTCACACTTGTTCTGTAACACCTAGCAATGGCCCTTAAAACCCAGTGTAACTATCGGGGCTAAGGCTGTACCAGAATGTCTTTGATGCTGGTCTGCAAAGATTGTTTCAGAAATAGTCTCCACAGTAGCAAGCTTAAACACAGCATATTGCTCCTTGTGCTGCAAATATTATGTAAAATATTAATGAAATAGTTCACACATATTTGTTAACGGATGGTAATGTATTAAGAAATACATATATATATATATCAGTATATGCTCCTGCCAATATCTTCAGATGAATATTCTCATGAGGACAATAGATAAGATCCTAATATTGTTCTGTCTGCCCAAGAAAGAAAACCAAGGAGAAAAGAAAGTGTTGCTGAATGCACTACCCATGAAAGAAATTAAAACCAAAAATTAACATATTCATCACAGAGGATTGAAGCCCATAAAAATATGTGCAAAGCTTCTTCCTTTGAATAAGAACATCCACTGCATCAATGAAGCAGAGGTGCTGCAAGGTGAGCGCTAGTCCTACAGAAAGGGACCTACATATTATTTTGGACACATTGAACATGAATTAGCAGTCTTGTTGCCAAAAAGGATAATCTCATACTGAGGTGCAAGACACAGACACATGAGGCAGTTATTCTCTTGCACTTATAAGAGCACAACTGAAGTACCAAGGATCATTTTGGTCTCCATGTTTTGAAGGTAATGTATACCCATGTGAAAAATTCCACAGACAACAAGAATGATCAAGAGATCTAGAAAACATAGTATCTGCTTTGCCTTGTCAGACAGAATTACTGTCCTCAGCACATCTCTTTACTGAATCAGCTGGCACTTTAGTCACCTTCAAAGTTTACTGTAGAAACAGAATCCATTACCTTTAAGTAATTCAACTTTTACTATGTTTGATCAAGGGTACTATTCTTTGTAATGATGTTGCAGTCATGAAACAGAGCAAAAACATAAAATAGATTGTCCCAATAAAGCAGTAAAATTATGGTTACATAGAGTGATTCAAACTGAATCAGTAGGGAAGTGGATGTACTTTTCCTTTCACCATGGGTTTTAGTCTGAGTACTTACTTGATAGCTTTAACCTCTCTTCTAGAAACATTCTATACAAATTTCAAAGATTGTAATTTTGCATCTTTGAAAAGTTTCTCACACATTTAATAATGAAGTTAATAAAGAGGAGGAACAGCTTACTAACAGAATAAATGTATCATTATTTGGAATTGTCACATCAAAATTGAGTTTAACCTGGTTTATAATGACAGCATTAATACGAGTTAATTCACAGTTTTTGACATGGAGACTATTCGCTCAGACAGCAGAAAGGTGTCTCTAATTTATTGGAATTATTATATGTGAGCCTTGACTGTATTAATGTTTAGAGTGCTTGATTATTGTGGTCTGTTTTTTCCTCACAAATGATTTTGTGATAGATAAAGCAAAAGCCTCAAATTAGGTCCAGGTCCACTCTCTATAACATTGAATTCCGCATTAAGATATTTCAGTAATTTGGTAGTGACTATGCCTCAGTCTTTATCTGTAAAACAGAAATGTTAATGAAATATTTATTTACAGAACAGGATGAAAAAATGGGGCACTATTTTTCAGGCCATAATGTACCTCAGCCCTGTCACAGATATATTATACCTCTTCAGGTATAATAGTTGACATAACCTCTTCTCCCTCTCTGCTAAAATATCTGTCTATCATGTTTACCATAACAGCAATGGTTTTTCTACATCATATTTATCCTGATAATAATATGTGAATAATATTATTCTAACAACCTTCTTCCTGAAGAAGCTCCCTCCCTAGAGATAGAAGCTACCCTTAGGAGAAAGTAGAGAACTAGAAATCCTTTCATTTCACAAACCTGAAGACACCATCATGTCCTTTGGGAGCTGGAGGAAAGAGAGTCCCTAGGAACAGCCTGCAGGTGGAGGCTGACAGCTTTTACTTCCCTTCAATCCACACTACATGAGGGACTTGGGCTGGGGCAGCCTAGCATTCAGTTCCCACAGGCCTCCGTGGGTGTGTTCCTTCCACAAGCAGAGAATGACATGAACAGCTTCCACAGAGAACAGAGCCAGGCTGCCAGTCTCCACAGGAAAGCTGTCCTTCAGTTTACCAAAAGCTAATGGTGCTCAAGAGCCATGGGTTGGCCTGTTATGCTGTATAACCATAGGGCAATGGTAGAAGACGCTGCCAGTCTGTCTTGGGGAAAATGCAGGATCCAAATGCAAATCTCCAAAATGTTTAATGATTTGGATAAAATTAACAAGAAAAGTTAAAAAAAAACCCCAACCAACCAACCAAAAAAACCCTGAGAAGCTACTGTGCCTATTAGCTGAATTGATTTCATCCTACCTTTGCATCCTTCACAAGTAAGGGCATTATAGTGATACCCAGAGGCTTTGTCACCGCAGACCACACAGAGTTCTTCTCCTTTCACTCTTCCTGTGGAGTGACCCAGTCTAGGCTTTTTTGCTGCAGGGATATCCATTATCTCTGTCTCCCTTGTGAAAAAGGTCTCTGAGGGTAACCTCCTGAGTTCATACATCCCAGGGGAATACCATTCCTCATGCTGCGGAGGGTAGAAGCCTAGGTTGGAGTAATAAGGTGACGATGAGATCTGGGGCTGAACTTGGGGAAATGGTACATTGTTGTACTGTGCATAATGTGGCACATCAGCCTCTTGCACTGGAGAACTCATTGGTTCTGAAAGGACACCTGGAAAATAATAATGCAAAACCAATTTTTATTTCTACCATGAAACTGTAGTTAACAGAGAAGTTTCCACTTCCAGACATCTATCTCAAAAACCAGACACAAAGACTGCATTATCTAAATTCAGATTTGCTACACATATACACTGCAAGAAGTTTTAAAAATAATTTATTCATTCACAGACTCTCCTTTATAATTGATGGAAACATCCAGCACTGGCAGTTACATTAAAAAAATCTTGACAATATTGTGCAGGTAATTGTATAATTGTTGAATTTACAAGAAAGAGCAACCTCGCCCCAGAGAAGTTAACAACCCAAATTAGGCCTAAAAGCAGAATGGAAGAAATCCAAACAAATGGCAACCCCCCCCATGGTATTGGTGAAGGCTAAATCAAGACTCAAACATCATGTTATTTTCTATTTAGTTCTGAATGAATACATCATGACAGACAAAAAAATGTGCTAGGGAAAAATTACCAGGGTGAGGCTTAATTAGAAGACTGAAAACATGAAATAAACCTTCAAGAAGAGTCTGTAATATGAAGGTGAGGTTACCAGGAAAGAACAAGGAAGATATTCCTAATATAAGTGGTGAAATGCAACCTTCTCACCAGCCAGTCTCTGTAGCCTGGTCCCCAGCCCCTACAAGCCTGTGCCATTCGGTGCAGCTGTGTAGCTCTCATAGGAAGCACCTCTGTAAGCCAGCATTAGTCACCTCTGAGGCACCAATAGACCTGGCAGTGGCACAAGGAGTGACAACCTTTTCTGTTAGGATCAACACGGTATATGGAGGTTACCTTAACCTTGCTCATTAAATAACATATTTGAAATTGCAGACAACTGAACTCTCATTTCTTTTCTGTAATCCAAGCACAACAACATCTAGCAGTCCCTGGATGGTGTAGGTAAAGTCATGTCCACATCAAACTACTGAAAAGCTGAATTTAAAAGTTATTTGCAAACTATTTCTTATTTTCTGTTGGAGACAGTCATATCTTGCTGTTTCATGAAAACATTGACTCAATTCCTTCAATAGTTCCAAGAAGAGAGTCTGAGAAAAATAGTGCATATTTCCAGGAAGATGACCAGTCTAGTTTTATTTGAATCAACAGCAGTGTTTACAAGGAAATCATAGATTAATGTTCATTGGTGACCATCACTTAATAGTGCTTCAGAAGAACTCCAAAAGCATTTTTGCTGACATAAAATTGGTCCCAGACAAGTGTCCTTCTTTTGTGAGGAATCAAAAACAATGAAGAAATGCTAACAGTCAAGAAGAGGGAACATCTGTAATGACAAAAATAATTAAAATCTATAGTGGCAGATCCTTCCCTCTCCTTTGTCTCACTTCAGTTAGTGACAGAAACTAACCTTTTAATTACACCTGTTTTTTCACTTTCAAGGTCCCACGCTCTTGCTCTGCAGCTCTGCCCTTCCTATTTTACCATGCCACAGAAGCCATGCAAGTGTTATTGCCACATCTATTATTGCCAGAGCACCTCTTTGCCAATAAATATTGAGGTCCAAGTTCTAGAATAGGCAGCAAGATATATATGTCTGGAAAAACGTGACACAAAATTGAGTGAGAATAATGGTGCCCTTTATCACCAGCAATTAGTTCAATTATGGTTGCATTTCATTGTTCCAGAAGAGGCCAGGGCATCAAGTGCTGCAGTGGCAGAAGGCACTCCCCAAATCCAAGGTTAAGCCATTTAGACAAAGACTATAGACACACAGAGGGCATCTGGGGACTCTGTGAAAGAGCCTGGGAGTGACATTACAGCTTCATGCAAACTGTCACTGATACCTGCCAGCCACAGCAGTGATAAAACAAGTGAAGAGTGAGGACAACAAAGATTTGATATCCAGTGTAAGTTTAATGAGTGGTAGGTCTTTAGCTGTGTTTACCACTTGTTGAGACTGCTGCTCATGAAGACTGGTCAAGGCACTTCAGCTACAAAAGCTGGGGTTAATTATGGGGTACACAATCATTCAGTCTCTCTTTGGAAAGGAATCTGTTCACTGTGGAAACTGAAGTTTTCATTTGCTCATTAGTGATTAGTTAATTTGCTAAAAGAAGTGGGACAATCCCAAAACAAAAAGGAAAAAACTGTTGATCTTGAGCTTTCTTACATACACAGGAAACTCCACAAAATCTGCATACCAGCCTCTTGAACTGCTTAGGCCTCTGAAAGAGCAAGAAGAGAAAGCAATGTTCCTTCCACAGAAAAAAATCTCAGGGTTTGTTAAAAAACTCAGAGCTACTAAAGAACTGTAGCACATCCTGAGACTATACTGGGGGTTTATTTTAAACAACTGGAGAGCCATTTGGGTTACAAGTATGTTTAGAAAAATCTTCCCAGTCATTAATTCCACTCTGCTTCCAAGGGAAACAAAAAAAATTTGAGTCTTAATTAATTAGGTTAAATACAGGAAAAAAGCCAAACAGCACATATTACCTACTTTTTCCTTCCATCAGACACAGTGTTAAACAATTTAGTTGAACTGAGACCATGGTCAGATTAATGGGAGGAAAAAGGAAGACAGACAGGTTTGAGAGAGACTGAGAGAACATGGTCTTGTTTTACGTAAAACAGACTCACACCTTAAAAGTGCTGGGAAGTGCTCAAAGACCAATATGATTTTTGAAGATAATTAGGCTTCAACTATGTAGGTTTTCCCACTTTAACTTGAAGTTTTGAGGGGTTTTTGTTTGGTTTTGGTTTGGTTTGTTTTAAGTAGACCTGAGCATGATGTAAGTGTAGACCTGTACATGAGAGTCTAGACCAAATAATTTCTTATCACAAAAGAAAAGTAATCTTATCTTACCAAGCAGAATGTACATAAGCTTTTCTCCAGATCTATATATTAGTAGATGTCTGGGACGAACTGGTCTCATGCAACTAAAGCATGAGCAGCCCAGTAAAATCATTATGCACTTGCAGTAGTATAAGCAGTGAAAGTGAAATCAGAAATAGCTCACTGGACTACATCGACATTTTGTTTGTGTGGTCTTAAATATTTTGAAGTATTTAGCTCTTTTTCCTTTTGGAAGGATACCTTTCAGATTTTTTAGGAGGGACTATTTAAGCACACACAAATGTTAAGTTACTTACAGCTGAAGTTTTTTTTCTATTTGTAAGTCTTACATTTTGTAAATAAATGTTTTTCAATTGAAACCTATTACAAAATTATTGAAAGCTTACTAAAAACAAAGTGAAACCTTCACATGCATGTGATCATTGTTTTACAAATATTTTTTCTACTTGTAACTGAAACTTATTAGAGTCTTACTTTTGTTACTTTAAATTTTACACAGAATATTTTACATGAAACTGCAAAAAAGATTTGACTTGTAGAAATATTCCTTGCAGGAATAAAGAAACTGTTTTCAGTTTGCAGAATTACACTGAGATTTTGTGTATGCTAAAGGTGATTTTATGCAGAATATTACAGAAATTGCAATGAGATCACATTTTAATGTAAAAGGTATTGTTCCACTAATATAAAGTTCAACAAAGAGAACTAAATTCTAAGTGGGTTTAAAATACGAACTCCTGGATCACCTTCATTATTCATGAAGGAATATAATAAAATAATAATATTCAGAATTAGGCAATTCAGAAACTATGGCATAGCCATTAACAAAATCCTGGTTTGATTCCAAACAAATTATTTGCATATCTTTTAAAGATCACTTGGTTTAAAAATCCTACGAGCATCTTAAAATTTCAAGGAAGAGTGCAAGAATAGATAACAAAAATATCCAACTGAGAATATGGCAATATCCTACCTCAGGCTGTGTTCAGTCTGACCATTTCTTGGCGAAAAATACTCTCCTTAAGATGCCTCAGTCCTCATTTGTCTCTCTTTTTTCTTTTTTACCTCCTGAAGTTTATATATCTGTGAAACTTCTTAATTCTGCTTTGTCTGTGTCCTGTTCACTTCTTTACTGTGAGAACTTTCTTTAAGAATAGAAAGGAGTGACACAGACCAGAGGTTATATAGTTTACTAATTAACTTCATTACGAGCAACTTGTTTGTAAATGCCAGAAACAATGTCTGCTCCCAGTGTGGATTTACCTATATCCCAGTGTGGATAAAATTTGGTTACCAGTTTGAGGGGATGCCTCCAAGCAGCCTAGCCATTGTATTTTTGTACGTATTGTGGTTTAGTTACAACCAAATTTTGCATCAATAAATATTTGGTAAGGTCAGGTGGTTCTGTGCAATAGATCAACCACTCCAGTATCACAGGAAGCAGGTTTTTTAAGTGCAGAAATATTGCATTCTCAAAAAAAGGCCAAAGGGCTCAGACCATACTGGATACACAGTTTGACAAGATAGAATGGTTTGGGCTGGAAGGGACATTAAAGATAATCTGGTTCCAAATTCTGAAATAGGAAGGGGCACCTTCCTCTTGAATAGGTTGCTGAAAGCCACATCGAATCTGTCCTTCTCATTAAACTTTTTACTCACATTGCCACTCTGTTTGGTTTGGTTCTCTTAATAATTATTATGCATCCAATGTTTTCTGTTTTAATTTGTGCTGGTTTGTTTAGTTTTGATTTGGGGGTCAGTTATGACCCTAATTATCTTCTCTGCAGGGATGAAGCCAGATGTGGCATCAACTGCCAGATGGTGCAAAAGACAAGAAGTTATTTAACATATCTTATGATCTTGAAGCTGTTTAATCAGTTTGGACACTTGACCCTACTAACTTTTTTACTACTATTTTTTATATTAAAACAACAACAATAACAACAACAACAACAACAACAAAAAACCCAAAAAAACCCCAAAACAACCCACCACCAAAAAACCCCTGACAAAATACAAAAAAAACCCCTAAGAACAAAACCAAAAAACCAAAACCAACAACAACAACAAAAAAACCAAACCAAACAACCACAAAAAAAGCAGAAAAAATTGCAGATCTACCAAAAGGAGTCAGCCTTTTAAGCTCCTCATAGTTCTCTGTCTACAACAATTTTCAATGGTATTTGTTGTTCTTTCATTAAGAAGTTTAGATATATTGCTTTTTTCCTCCATTGTTACATGTATTTTTTTTCTTCTTATTCTTCCTCATCCTTTTCAATACAGCTTTTAAGAATGTTCATTCCTCCCAAAAACTTC
Source organism: Acrocephalus scirpaceus scirpaceus (assembly GCA_910950805.1). NCBI lineage: Eukaryota > Metazoa > Chordata > Aves > Passeriformes > Sylviidae > Acrocephalus > Acrocephalus scirpaceus. The sequence goes on along the minus strand of OU383777.1, from coordinate 47,275,922 downwards.
TTTCCCAGTTAGGGACATGTACAGTGGGGGTGGCATTTCTTGCCTTGTTATATTTTTATGTCACATTCAAGAAAGCATTTTCAGGCCATCAAAAAATACTTGAAATACTTGCAAATACTTGAAATAGGTCTTCATTCAAACTAAGCATATAATTTTCTTTTCAGGTACTTAGAAATAATTCCATTTCTGATGTCTGAAATTTCACACTTAGTATCTTGCATACTAGCAACTCCTATGTAAGGTGCTTTCACAGAAAATAGAATGGAGCTAGAACTTTATAGGCCTGCTACTTACTTATCATAGAAATGATAGTTTGAGTCACATACTGTGTATATTTCAGTTGTTAAACAAATATATAACCTTTCTAAATCACCTAAGTAGAGATTTAGAAAAAGAAAAGGAGTTTTGCAAGAAGACAGGGTGGAAGGGAAGGCTCCTCACTTTAACTAATGTAAAGATCCTTCTTCATTTGAATTTTGAGGCCCTTTCCCAGGGACTTGTAACTGCAGAAGTGAAAAACTATGGTTAAAACACACTAACTCCAAAGACATACAGAGATACTTTACCTTAGACATATACTGTTAAAATGGCAACATATAATTTTCACTTACTGAAAGGTAGAAAACCTTTTTTCTGAAACCTGCTGCATCTAGAAGTCTTGAAGTGCCCTGGAACTACCATGGTGATGAGGCTCAAAACACAAGCAACTTAGAGTTGTCAACATTTCTTTTGAAAGACCTGAACCTGGAGCTAATGTTTGGAGATGCAATTAGATTTGCTTCTGAAGGTCTAAGAACATTCTCTCCGTAGACTGAATAAAGTATGGTGAAAACAAAATGTATTTCCAAGGTTTTTTACACAATGTGAGTATGTAGTCTCCTCTGAATAAAGGAGACTGGTTTGTATAAGGGGTAACATTTGTAAGCCAGCAACTTTTAACTTGTGAGCTGCAACGTATGAGAAGACCTAAAAGAATCATGCATTATAAGGACCATCTAAAAGAAAAGCTTTCTTCCCGTTTTCTGGGGTTCACAAGTCACTTCCTGCCAAAACTGAATATCAAAAACTGCAAATAATTTACAAAGATGAAGAATTGAGAGGCAAAACCATTTCCTACAAGTGTTTTGCAGAGATGGAGTAATATTTTCACAATGAGTAATCTTCTCGTGCACTCAATTGCATATCATTTCTGATAGGCTTTTTTCCAGCCTTAAATGCAAAAAAGACACCATATTGGAGTGACACCCCACAAAACAAAAGTCATCTTAAGTGAAACACAGCAGGAGTGTGAAACACAGGAGGAGAAGTTTTCTTCCTAATGGGACCCCTGATTCAACTCCTTAATACATTACTTCTTTCTGTTGCAGAAATGTCAGTTTGAGTTAAATCTCCGTTGTGCTAAGCTCTGAACACCTATAATGATGTCTTGGTTTGAAAGAAGACAGGTATCTGCTAAAGAGAGGCAGGGCCTCTCTTGGAATGGATAATTCAAATCTTCTTCCCTCAAATTATTATAATTTAGAAAATTAAAACGGCTCTCAGGCAGAGTATTGGGGATAGGAATAACAGTTCTTTACTAATAGGTATAACAAGGCAAACAAACAACAACAACTACAGCAATTAATAGTGAAAACAGAACCAGGGACCTTGACGGAGCTTGGTTTCACAAAACCCGGGGCAGTCTGGTCTCTGGGGACTCCAAAAAAAAAGGTACTAAGCTGGAACGGCGGGGTATCCCGGGCTGGTGGATCGGATGAAGTTCGGAGCTCCGTCGATGGTCACTGGAGGGCAGGGATGTTTGGCAGGGAGGCCAGTGCGGGCCTGCGGTGCAGAGCAGCTCTAAAACAGCGCCAAGGCAGTGGGACAGGGCTGAGCTAGCTCCAGCAGGGCAGCAAAAAGAGAAATCAGGACTTTTCCTGGTCACACGAGCAGATGATAGTAGCTCTCTCCAGAATCAGATCCCGGTGGTGCCAGTGAGAAACTCACGCAGCAATGGCAGCCTCGTCCTCTCCCGACGCAAACCACACCAAAAGTGAAGCTGCCCCCCAGCCCCCGTCTTTCCCCCCCCCCTCGGGGGGAAACTCCCGGAGACAAAGAGTGTAGCCAAGTGCCAGCCTCCACCCAGCCTCCATGCTTTGTTTCACCTAAGCACTGATAAGTACCCAGCAATTAGTTGCCTTGCAACTCTTGGGAAAAAGTTCTATAGGTGAAAAAAAGAAACAAGGCTAACCCCCAACAAATGAGGGGACAACAAATTGTGTCTCTACACAATTCCTCTTCTGAAAGCTTCACAATTTTTAGGCAAGATTACCCTGTGGAGGGAAAGTATTTTACATTAACATTTTTCCTTATGTTTTCTAGCAACCTTATCACTCCTCCTTAAAAATAATGAAATAATGAATGAAAAAGTAGATGTTGGGGGGAAATTTCTTGACAAAATCTGAAGCAGCTTGGGTATGCAGGAGTTTTGAAAGATGACTGGATATAAAATTTGGCACCTTAGGTTTGAATATCATTTTCCTCTCTGCATATCATGGCCTGACATTGGAATAAGAGGTAGCAAAGGATTTGTTTAGCTGTTAGCATATATTTTTTTAACAACTCCAAAACACTTCTCCAACCAAATGCCAAAACAAAGAAGGATAAAAACCACTAGCACACAATAATGGAGTGAGTTCTGCTTATTGTTAGTGATCATGTTTTATTTTAGCTATATGGAGCCAGGACACTGCAGGTGGTCTGACTTGTAGAGGTGGTCCTGACTTCTAGGAGCTCTGCAGCTGGAGTAGCTCTGGGTGCCCGAGTCCTTCCTTCCATGCCCCAGGCACTACTCTTGTTTCAGACAGATGAAACTGGAATGTGTTCAGTTTTTCCAGCATTTAAAAAGGCAGAATTCTGGTCTTCTTTGGAATGTAAACTTCTGAAGTGTTGCAGCATTTTGTGGGGGTCTGTATTGTGTGTGAGGCCCTCAATGTATCATAACTTAATGAAAGACCCACACTCCTGTAAAATGAAAGGCTAAAAAAATGTATTTTTTTTTCTTAGCAGTACATATACCAGAAAACAGCTTACCCATGCTTGTAAAACATTGACCAATAATTTTTTGCTCATTAGATTTTTGCTCATGCTTAGCCTTGAAAACTTCAGTGGAACTGGAGCAAGGAGAATCTTCCAGCCTGCTTTATAAATTTTCTTGTGCACTGAACTACATTGAAGTTGATAGGTTTTCAATGGTTTTAATAAGACAAAGATTTTAATTTAGGTGAAATTACTTTCATCAGTTTGCATAATATGGCAATGCAAATGCATTGCACTATAATTTCATTACAGATTAACTGGAAATATATCAGCTCAGCGTGATTTAAGTGACTCATATTAACGTAACATCCAGCCGCCACACAAAGGTCTGTTTTTGCCAAATGATCTCCTGTATTAGAAGAGTGTCACAAAAACAATCTACAGGTTTTGCTGTGAGCAGTGATGACAGCAATAATGTGCAGGATTTCATTAACACCACAGATCTATTGTTTGTTATTCCTCTCAGAAGTATTGAACATTCAAGAATGCTGGCATCTTTCAGCCATATATATTTGACTTGAAATTTCAGTCCATTTTCTTCTAGGTTTCTGAGTATATGACAGCTTGCTATTTCAACCTAATTTGGTGACTTACCAAACACATGAGGACCTTCAGTAAGAGGAAATCCATCAGCAGTGGCTAGCTGATGATGTCCTATTAAATTCATTTCAGATCCCATTGATTCTTCAGTTCAGGAGGAATATGTTGATTAAACAGGAGGTTGAAAAGAGACCCTGAAATATATGAAGCAAAAAGAATATTTAAAACAAAATAACTAACTTTGCTGTATCTAGAGTAAAGCAGGATGCAGGAAGTTTCAATATTTGCTATAACAAACATTGTCTTGAAGTCACAATACCTAATTAAGCTTTTAAATAAAATTCTACATGCAGCCTGTTTGTTTTATCCTTGCTGTGGCATATTTTATTTGCCCTCTTTCTGTTAATTTTAAATTAATAGCCGTTCATGCCCAAATTTATTTAAATATTTAGACTGAAGCACTGGCCTGACCTCTGAGGGTATGGTGCCCAGCCCCCCTACCATGCAATACCAATTGTTTGCCTTATTTTTCACCACCCTTTCATCATTTCATTGCTTTCACTTACTGAAAAAGTGTAAATTTCTGGTTAGATCAGAAGAACACAGACAGGAAACTTGAGTTTAATTTGTAAGGACCAGCTCTTTATCTTGTCTTCAGTAATTACTGAACAAGATAAATGGTGACAAACACAGAAAGCCTCTGATAACCGGGCTCGCCCATCCCTTCTCTCTGTGGTCTCAAGCAGCCACACAATTCTCACTTGGGAAGGTTGGGAGAGATGTGGAAGGGGCTCCCTTGCCCAGCTCACGTGCGTGGAGTGGGCCAGCTCCAGATTGCATTTGAGGCACGAACAACAGGAGAATGTAGAGCTCCAACAAGTAGATGTCTCACGGGCTTATATAGACACTAAGAGGATTCTGCATAAAGTTGACAGCAATCTGTTTTCCTTTGTTTTACAGTCTTAATTCTTTATTTGGTTTTATTACCGTGGGACTGTCCCTGGGACTGCATTTCCACTCACTGGAGGCATTTGGGAGTTACAGCCCAGTCTGCTTCCCAATGAGGGCTCAGCATGTTTCTTGAGCAGAAATGAAGTCATCTGACAAAAACGTGAATGCTGCAGGAGGCCCCAGTGCTGAGCAGGCTTGTGAGAGTGGCAAGCACACTCTGTAATTATATTCAGATATTGTCCATGAGGATTCATTAAGTTCTTTTTTAACCTAAACAGAGGCTCTCTAATTAGACAGACACATTTTAAATGTCTGCCCACAGATAATTTAAACAGTTTACTTAGAAATGTCAAAAGCTACTTGTATCACAGACCAGATAGGGTTCTTGTGGCAAATCACACGTAAACACAGAGTCTCAAATCTAGCACAGAAACATAGTTTTGCAACAGCATAAAAACTCCATATATCTTGGATGGGGTTTGGCAACCAGTCCAGCCACCCCACTAAGTCCACGTTTACTTCCAACCATTTTATTGCTTTGCTGCCTCATTTTCCAGGGAAGTTATCTGCTGAAATCAAGAGGTGGGGCTACTCACATGGCTCTAAGGTCTTAAAATTCCTGACTGACAGATTTCTCAATAAATACTCATGGTAAACCCTTGGGATGGGATTTCTCTTATAGCCCATTACAAGTATACTGTGATGGGAGAAGACAGCAGCACAGCTAGGACCATTATAATGGCCTGCAAGAAAAACATCAAAACGAGGTATTTTCAGAAGGCTAATGAATATTTTTCTGGATTTTCTGGTTGAAGACCAGAGAAGAGAAACCATCAGCACCCTCTCCTCATGTCCAAACTCTTTAATATCTTCTTACAGCCCATGGGACTGCAGCCCTTAGAGTTCTTTGCAGGATCAGCTCTCCTTACAGCCAGGCACGAAGACTGTTCCACCACTCCTACCACTTCTCATGTCTCCTCATCAAGCCCCTGTTTGAGGGCCTAACACTGCAACACCTAACGTCAGCACTGGGATTGTGAATTTCTGTATGTTCATACAGAGCCTAAAATTTATCTTCTTAGGGAATGCTGGAAGTTATATCAAAATACTTTAAATATTTAAAATTAAATATTTAAAGTATTTACTGCCAGTGTATGGTTAGAATTTCAATGCATAGCTTCTTAGCTTGTAATGTTTATATTCTGGGTCCTGCTAGTTTGTACGCAAATATAGAAGAAAGTGGGCAAGGTATGTTCCTAAATGCTTATAAAGTGTCTGTGTTTTTGCAGCCTCTTTGATATGTCTATACACTTCTTTCTCGTTTCTTTGAGGACATTCCATCTTTTAACGTATTGTATAATGACCCTCTTAACCTCAAGATGGACTCCTTAGAATCCCTTATTCTTTGTATACATGCACAAAAAGTCCCAACCCTCAAGTTATTAATACTGTTTTGTTGACAGTAAGGATCTTGAGGACATATTTGTAATAATCTGCACTATTGTAAGACATTATGGGTTTTGTAACTCCGTGCCTCCTGCCACATAAAGTTTTGTCTGGATGGATTCAGTTCAAGCCAAATGTTCATGATGATGTTACAATTCCCACCATTTTAATACTTCATTTTCTTTAATATAGCCAGATGATGTAGACCATTTACTAGATTTCATGGAAGAGATTATTCCTGTCTTCTTGGGGTTTCTGCAAGGCACAAGATCACCATAAAAAGGGCCAGAAATATCTTTTCCAATGCATCTAGCTTTGGTACTGTAAATGTCACTGAACATCAAACTCTACATTAAACACTGATTTATATTTGGCTTTGATTTTTTTCTCCTCAGTCCAGCCTGCTGTGATTAATTTCACATGTATTTAAAAGCAGTGGATGTTGATTTCCAGCTCTAAGACCTACACTAGGTACACAGTACAGAGCATTTAAGCTATACTTACTCCATACGTTGTTCAGTTTAGGGAAATAATATAGGTCACTATATTGGACTGATACTCATATCCTAAGGTGTAACAACAAAAATAAAGAGCATCTGACAGTTAAAAGCTGAAATAAAGGCAATGGAAGCACAGGAAATCAATATTGCTCTCCAAAATAAGAGCCCTTCAAGAGAAAAGAAGAGGCATGTGATAAATTAGACAGCTTTTTTTTTCCAAATAATTTTTAGTTTACTTTTTAAATAAACCAGTGTACTCCACCACCTTTGGAGATTCTTTTCATAGGCCAAGATACAGAGCAAAGAAAAACAGAGATCAGTAAGTATAAAGTAAAATATGTGCCCAACTGCTTGAGATTATTTTCTTCAACTGCATGTTAAGAGCTCCAAACTGCATAAAATTTTATCACATGTAACCTTTAACATACTTCAGAACAACCATGTGTTACATGTTCTATGTTTAACTAAGAAAATTTACATGTATATTATTATATATGGGGCTTGTTTTTTCTACAGTATAGGTATATATAAATATTTCTTCCAATTTCTTATAGGATGTATGTTCATTGAGGTATACAAATATATGTGTATACACAATTGGGCTTACCACTGAACTCTAGGTTTCAGCCTTATTGTGGGCTCTTATCTGTGCACTACCCCTGACCTTGCTGTGGTCAATAGAAAAGCTTTCCCTGGCTTCTGTGTAAGCAAAGCCAAGTCTCCTACTGAAATAATTAAAGTTAAATCAACTGAGCATCATGGCCCCACACTTTCAAGTGATGTAAAAATACATGTGATCATCAGAAAAGCTCCATGACAGTCTAATTGTGATTTACCTTCAGAAGAATGACTGAATCTATTTCAGTTACTCAGCAAAGGAAGATATACCAAAGCACACACAAAACTTCCATGAATATTAGTGAAGTACATTTCCTTCCATCTGTCCCTAATATTTTCCTTTTCTTCACACATCTGACTGCCTATTGCTCAAAGAGAAATTTCAGTAACATCAGTAATCTGTGGCCCAATCCAAACATTGTTAACATCAATGGAAAGATAGATTTCCATCTCATTCACAGGCTTTTGATATGGCCTCATAGCCTTTCTGTAGAATATTTAATGTCATGCCTCATGTATTTAAGAAGCTATTTTATTTGCTTATCTGTTTGTTTTAAAGTGTATCAAAGGGACCTGAAAGCATTAGGAAGATTCATGCTCTCTATTTCCAGCCTGCTGCTCACAGGTCATTTTGTAAAGCACAGCACTACAGGCAACTACACAGCAACAGATGCAAAATGCAAGCAACCATACGAGTAAGTCTGAGAAGAAGAGGCAGGACTAGTGTTACTGTGTTTATTTGAAATTTTCTGTTACATATCTTAATATGAAGTTTAAAATCAGAGCAGGAAAGAGACATTGGACACAGAAAAAAACAGAATATTCCTACTTCTTAATTCTGAAGCAAAACCAGGTATCTGAGGCACAAGTAGAATTGAAAACTCTATGAGGAGTATTTATGACATTTCTGTAAGCAGGCAAGTAACTTCAAAGAGTGGGGCCAGCTTCTGATGCTGCTTGGGTTTACCTCCTTAACACCATTTGTGTGTTTCTTGTTTTCTCCAGCATTTTTTCATGTCTCACATGAAAAAACTGCAAGCCCTCCACTTCTAACTTGTTTTTGGACTGCAATTTAGACTAGTGCAAATCCAATATAATTCCCAATCTCTAGGTTCTCTGTAACACAATCAATAGCAATAAAAATAACAAAAGCGAAACATGTTCCACCACAGTTATAGCTTTCTGAAAATAAATGAGTAGCAGGAGCACTCAGAGTAGAATTACATTTTCTTAAAAACTAGCAATGGATTCATATACTTCAAAAATTCACTTGAAATTTGAAATCCCCTTTTACTGTTCCTATTTATGTGAAATATGTGCTGAAGTCTTCAACCTTGGAAGATGCACTTGGAATCTGCACACAGAACTGTCAAAGAAAAAACTGTATGAAACAAATATAATTCTGCATTTCTGGATTTTTCTCTGTTCTCCCATAAATCACCATATTTAAAATGTTTCCTGTTTCTAAAAGGATAAAAAAGAATCAAACAAATATAATTTATAGGTTAATGCACACAAATAACTAGATAGTGCTGTTGCAAGAAAGCCTCAATATCAAACTTACACCTTCTGTTCCAGTGACACATAGAAACTAGCTTTCTAAAACCAAATTTCAACATGCCCTTATTTTTCACCTTACCATTTTTCCCAAGGGGAATTCCTGCTGTTGAGACAGTTTTGTAGATGAAATTACTTCTTACATTATTCTTCTCTTTATTTTTTTTTTCTGATCAAAAATCCATTAACATCCACTAAATAATTCAGGTAATAAAATTACTTTTGCACTACACAACAACAAAAGCTATCAGTTTAAGGAATTTTTACTTACTGTTCTTTTCTGGAAGACTGCAGAAGGCAGGATGTAAGACAGTTCTGCACTCTGTTCAGTATCCTAATGATTCTTCATAGGAACATTTTTGTTTTGTTTTTCTTTCATGTTTAGCAGAAGCCTGTAGTGATAACACAATGAATCAAAGCTTGGGCTTATTGGCTCAGTGCCCTAATGGACAAGGATTACTCATTAACAATTCTTTCTTTGCGAAACTCTCCAAACATGGGCCGTATTAAAATGTTGTGAATTCCAGCTTAACCATCAGCACAGACATTTGAGATGCTTGTTAATATTCTGATTGGGTGCAGAGGGGAAGTTAACTCAGACAGTGGGGTGATAGTACCTTGTTGCTAATTATAACACTTTCCTTACACATATATTTTTATTACATCCTCAGCCTCCTTGTCTTTCCCATCGAAAGAGCGCAGGTATTATTCCAAGACATAAACTTGATTTTTAAGTCCTTCTATTCTTTTTCACACTTTTTAGGAAGACTAGACATTACACTGAATACTGAAGCAGAATAGGCTATAAATTACAGAATCACAAGGATGTGAAGATATTAAAGTTTAATTCCTGTATTCACAACAATCTCTAAAAAATGGCATCCTTTTCATTTGGGCTCATCACATAAAACTTTAGACAAGAAACTGAGGCCCCTAATTTTAAATCTATAAGGCTCATGTAGTAGTTGTGCACAGGGGGAAGAAATTGGTACCTGTAGATGGAAAACCACATCCTTGAGTGGGTTGCACTGTATCTGAAACGCTGATGTGTTGTCACTGACAGAAAGGGGACCTTGAACCACAACATCCCCATTTACCTTGCAGAGGAAATTAAAATGAAGAGGAAAGGATTGAGGCTGTTCTATTTCAACATCCCACCTACAAAGGAAGCATAATAATTCCCTGGTTTGCATTGCTAAACATACCCAACAGGCATGAGTTGATCTGGCAGTGGTACTGACAAATTTCAGTCAGAGGAGACTACTGACAGCATCACTCACATGGTAACTGAATTCATGACTGCCACACAGTATATCATGTCCATCCTTCCCTTCATATTTGCACAGTCTGAGCAAGATTGAATACACAGAGACACAGGCTATGCCTCCTACTTGAGCAAAGAGAGGCACTGGGCAGCAAACAAGGTCCTTTCTCTGAGAAAGGTGAGAGCTACTGTCCCTAAAATTACCAAGAATAAAATTCCTTCACTTTGCCTCATTTTAAGAGAAAAAAATAGTACTTTTAAAAGGTATATTAATCCTCAAGCTTTTATCAGTGAAGCTCAAATTCTCTATAAATTCTCGATACTTCTCATGAAAATATTACTGATAATGAGTCTCTTTTATGTGTTATATCCTCTGCAAATTCACCTGGTAGCCACCCAAACACTCGTGGTATGACAGATTTCTGAAGAGAGCAATGGGAAAATGATGCCGTAAGACTGTCACTGGATACTAACCCCCAAGGGACTACTGTTTCCAGGGATTTATGCCTACAGCTCATTCCAGCAGGCAATGGACATATGATAAATACATTTAAGACTAAGACTCCCTCAGTCCTCATTTCTGACTGTCTGAACACCATCTCACTTCTGTAAACATTGAGATTTCTGTTTGACAAATTCATATTTAACAAAATTAATGAAGTGCTTCCAAGTAAGAGAATTCTTCCAAAACAACCCCAACCACAGGAGACAGATGTTCTCTTCAACCAAGTATACCAGCATGCCAACAACCAAGCCCATCTGTCACGTTCCACTATATGTCCATTCCAGTGGTGCCTAGAAAACACATGCCAAAAAACCAATTTCTTTGGTCATCCTGAGGCCAGTGATGGGTTTTGTCCCATATCAGGAGAAAAAGCAGAAGTGGAGCCAAGAAGTCCAGCAAATGTCATATTATGTCTGATGGAGCTTTCGGTCTCTTGGTAAGTTCCAAAGATCTGAAATTTCTTTTTAATCCTTCCGCTTCCCCCAGTCTGATATAGCTGGTGGCACAGAGCGATTGCTTTTTAGAAGTCCCTAGGACTATCTTTCAATAAATGTTCTTTCCCAAAAAGCATTTTCCTCCGTGTGGATGTCATTTGTCAGACAGCTAAGAGTTAAGCACAAAGGAAATGGAATTTAGTGCCCCTACTCACCAACATGTTTGTTGCATGAAAACATTTTTCCTTCCCTTAGAATAAAAAAGAGGCAAGTGCCAAAGTGGTGCTTTGTACACTAATCAATACAGTCAAGATATTATTGGAAAAAGCAAAGAAATAATTCAAAAGAGGAGATGTTGCCTGTAGCACTGACAGGTGGCATTACTGGTTAAATCCAGATGTTCATATTTATGGTGGTTCATGTACAAATGAAAATTGAAGAGAAAGGAATTGGAGCAAACCAAATGGCATCTTCTGTGGTGTTTCAAGAGATTACGTTGCATCACACAGCAGCAGGGGAGAGAATAGAATGAGGAGATATTCAAACACAGATACTTATAAATGGAATAGCTTCTCTAAGATAGCATTGCATTCTGTAATTTTTAAAATTTTAGAATATTATCTGACATCCTGAAGCTTTTCCAGACAATAGTAACATTACTTCTGCAATTGACAAAGAGCATGTACTCTACACTACATCTATGCCATTACCAGTCCAAATACATGTTCAGCAGCAAAACCAGGGATATAGATAACATTCAGAGCTCCCCAAGATGCAAAGGGAGAAATCTCTTGTCTTACCAGTGGGAAAACATATCTTCCTGGCCTAGGGATTATTGTGAAAGTCAACCTGGGGCAAGTTAGAACTGCAAGAACGAGTACTTTGGCTGAAAGATAAATCAGCTTTTCCAACTGGCACCTGGAGCTGTCAGTGTCCTGCAAACACCTGGGCATTTCTGACAAAAGATACAATTTGCAGCAGTCACAATGAGTGAGATATCTTGGATCTGTGTTTGTTTCATAGGCCAAGGGACAGGTGTCTTGACCAAGATCTACTTGTGCTCAATGACTTCTTTTTCTTACAGCTCCCAGAATTAATGGTACTGCACCTGAGAGATCATGTGAACTAAATTGTGCCTCAGCACAAAACATCAGTTTCAGCTCAGAAATCGTTCACAACATGATGATAAACAGTTGCCACTAAACAGCAGTCACTCTCAGCTCTTCTTTCATCCCTGTAGCATGCCTTATTTATCATTGCTACCCAGAGGATACACATCCTCTACACCTCTTTGGGCCATGCATGTTCTGTCTCCCCAAACCAGCCATTTCTTATTCTCAGGCACCCTCACCTTTTAATTTCTGGAAAGATGTCCAAGATTATCATAAGCTTACAATAAATTTTATCATCGAAAGATAATTAGGCAATCTTAATAGATACAGTTGTTTCTGTACAAGTTAAAAAACTGGTAAGGAATGGGTGCAAAGTTTCAATAAGTTAACTCTAATGTCTGTTAATTTTAATTTTATCTCCTGCATTTCAAAAGTGAGGGATAACTGCTTTTAAGATTAGTTTAGTTTGTTGAATAAGTCTTTCATTAATCAGAGCCTCTTCATTATAGGTTGCTTTCTGATTATTCAGTTTCTAAGCAGGGCAAAATTTGTTCAATATTCTTATATTTTGCCCTGATGAAATAATCTTTGTCACTTACATATTTTAAGTGGAATGTCATGAAGGGTAAAATGGCCACAAACCAATCTGTTCTAAGAAGGGGAATTCCTCCATTCCTCCCTGGTGACAAGCAGTTAATTGTTAGACAACCTGCTCTAGTGAGACCATATATGTAGGATACCATCTTACAGCTGCCTGGGTGCAAAAGGAGAGCTGACCATATGTGGAATCAGCTACGGCATCAGAAGTTAAGCTTCAGTAGGGGAAACTTGGTCTACATCCCTCTAGCTGACTTAACTGAAATTTCAGATGTGTTTTTCTATTAATAAGTATTCCACAATAGATTATGTCTCATTATTTTTAATTTTAATTAAGACACTAATATTACATGTTCTTCCCCACCCTTACCCCCTTCTAGAGGTTACAAGTTTACAAGTTCCTGAAGAAATCACAGCTTTAAATTAAACATGTTGGTGCAGTATTAGCTGATAAGAAGTTCTCTTAGAGGCCTCAGACTATATATATACTTTATTCTTACAATGTTTTTTTCTCTTGACATTTTGATGTTTAGAGTATAATAGTGATTGAGTTCAATAAGCATTAGCCTTCATCTAGGTAAATATTTGGAGAGATAAAATTGTTAAGAAATGTTGATCTATTCCAGTAAATGAAAACACTGTCTTTTCATTAATAAGTAGCTCTCAAACAAAATGTCAAAGGTGACAAGTGAATTATTATTAATAAATAAATACTAGAAGACTACTAGATGGATTTTTAAATTGTTAAAATAATCACACTAAGTAAATTAATTCTGCAAACTTTTAAACCTCTACTTTTTACTCATTCTTTGTCTAGTGTCAAGGAAAAGACAGATGTTTAAAAGAACTAGTTCGGTAGCTACCAAGAAACCATTTCTTTCAGGAGGGGAGAGGAAGTGTAGACTAGACACCGTATGAATGGAGAGTGTAAAGCATAGGAGGAGCAGGATGGGCTCTGCTAATGCTATCTGGCAAGGCAGAGTCACTGTTAACCCCTTAAAACCTCAGTTCTATAATTGATTGTTCTAGAGGAGGCTCTACCATGCCCCGAAGCAATTCAGGCAGATTATTGCTCTCATTATTCATTGAGAGGGAGGGCTGTAGAGCCGGCATCAGATGCTCAGGAGATATCCAGGGCAAAGCCTGGGGGAATCTCCCTATCCTGTCTCAAGAAGTCCATAACCAACTAGGGGAAAATGGGAATATTGCACGCTCAGCAGCTGATGGAAATGTCATGACATCGGCCTTCACATCTAAGAGAAAAGCGAACATCAGGTTCCACTATAAGTAATACTGCAATGCTCAGTTTGGGAGAAGTTGCCTTCTTCCTTTGGCAAGGCAGGGACTTGTACATCAGGAAGAAGCAGGAGCAGGAGCAGGGCTGTTTCATGAGGGGATAAAACTGGAGCTAAGGACAGTTCCACAGTATCTGAAGGGCCAGAGTGCTGATAGCAACAGGCCCAGGGGAGGCAACATGGTAAATCAGGATGAGGGGCCATTCAAGAATCAACCAAGAGCAGCAGGAAGGGCCAGATGCAGGCCTGGAAACACAGTGCTTGCAGCATTGGCCCAAGGTCCTCCCAGGAGTCAGAGCAGAGTCAGGACTGCAGATGTTGTAGGCTACAGCTTAATACCTGCAGTCCGCCTGGGAAAACATCCACTCATTAGCTAGGACATGAGGAGAGAATACCAAACACACTTCTAGAGACTTAACACAAATCACGACTAGAAGGCCAGGCTTGAGCTTAAACAGCATCCTCAACCCACAGGCAAGGCATGTGAGAGGCTCCGTATGAGGCTGATAAGGCGTTTTAAAGCCTATTAGTACCTCAGGACCCTAATGTAGAGCAGCTCTCAAAGCTTTTGTTGACTTCCTTCTTCCCTAAGAGAATTTAGACAAACAATGAACATAGTTATGATCACTTGTGGCAGGCAAGAGGAGTAGCAGCAGGACTAGACCTTCAACATCCAACCTTACACAGAAAATACTGAGATATGTCACAAGTTTAGCTGAAGAGTACTCATGACTCCACACAACTAAGAAGAGATAAAAGGGACTGGAAATTAGATTATGTTGGGTCCTGGATATAGCTGTGATGTTTCCAAACTCAGAAAAGTAGTTTCATGTACCAGAGCCCAGGTCAATCTAATGGTGCTTTTAGTTTCCACCTAGTAAAGAGTTGGTACTGAGGAAAGAAAGGGATTTGAAGATCAAGGAAAAGTGTGGTCATTGAAGGGAAAGTTAAAGGGATATTGAACAATAGATCTTGGAAGAATTAGTTTATTTTCCTTTCTTTCCTAATATTCAGTTGACATCATTGCATTCTGAAAACAAATTATTTCCCTTTTTGGAAGAAGGAAACCAAATGTGGTATAAAGCTTATTCAATTTAAATAACGCATATCAGGAAATGGAGAGGTGACTTATCTCATAGCAGTATTAGCTTGGATTCAATCTGAACAAAAGCTTCATTTATCAATATCTAATCTGAATACCATTTTTGTCCAAAATTGGGTCTCATCCCATAATATGGGATCATTTGCATTTGCAGATCCCTCATTTATGTCAAATCTCACTTGGCTGATATATATCTCCCCATCTCATCCTGAAATACAAAACATATAACAAAACCAGGTTATCTAAAGTAGATTGCATGCATGGGAAGTTTGTCTAGTTCTGTTTCTTGTCTTTTGTGACCCCCTCCTGCAAAACCTTCACAAGGGAGGGAATCTTACAAATCTGTGAATTTTAGACATTAACTCTTTCTCTAAGTAGGTGTGTACAATAAGAAAGTTTATGAGGAAAAGGGAAAAAAATCAGTTCAAAGTATGGCAGCTCACCTACTCAGCAACTTAGTCAGCAGCTAAAGCTGTTGTTCCTCTCTATGCACTGGCTCCTCACAAATACAGAACTAAATTATAGTTTTCTATCCTTTCCCTTGAGGTTTCCCCAAAATTGCCCCAAGTTAGTTCGGGACTGTGGCTACAGCTCTCTGGATTTAAAAGCCTTCCACCAAAACTTGTATTTCCCTTGGACAATGGAGTTGCCTACCCAGAGAATGTGCTGTGCTCCTAAGGAGATGACCCTTTCTCAGCTGATAATCCATGGTGGAATAAGTCCTCACAAGCCTGTGGGATTCATTCCTATGTGTCACAGCCAATTGCAGCCATATTTGTATTTCTTGGACATAGAAACTAGTTACCACAATGGAAATGGGGAAAGGAAGGTGTTATCATTACAGAAATACCAGTCAGGAAGTTCTTCAGAGAAGTGACTGGATGGAGCACCAGCCCCGGTGTTAACTCTTTTGTCCAGCAGGAACTGACAAAGAACTGGGCTCCAGTAGGATCCAGGAGCCTTTCTACCAATCTATTTGATGTACAGAACTGCTTAACAAAAACATCCCCAGTCCACATGAACTGACCGCTGCGTAGCATGGAGAGTACAGTTCCAGTTTCTGATCTATTAAATTTGAATGAAAAATTAAAACAAGATAGCACCAATAATTGGAGCTGATGTTCTGGCTATCATGACGACTACAGCTAAGTCTCAGCTGCAGCAAAATTACACATTAATTTTTTGGAGGATGAAGCACATATATGTCCATGTGTAAGTGTTGTTATTTCTACTCAAAGGAAAGAGAATCTCTACATCTGATTAAATTGACATCACCAACAACTGAGGGGCAAAAGTCATACCCTATTCTTTTTCCAGTTGTCTTTCCCCATAATAACTTCTGCTGATAAACTCAGTAGCAGAAGTTGATGGAAACATCTATGGTACCAAATACTGGAATAACAGTGTGATTATTAGATGCAACTAATCTTGTTCTAATATTAATAAACTGATTACTTGCATTATGTAAATTTTTGGATTTCTGGATGACTCCAGAAAGTCATCCTCACATAAACACAACAACAAAAGGGATTCCTTCCTGTATGCATGAAAATTATCCAGATACAAGCAGATGATTCTGTTTCAGAATTCTGCTCGCTAATGTGCAGCTGCTGAACAAGTATGCTGCCAAATAAAAGATTAATAGAGGAGGGGAAAAAATGCATGTAGCAGCATTAGTTTTTCAAAACAGAAAACATGTTTCTTCTGGATATGTGATATCAATCTGGAAATATACATAAACCCTGAAACTACATTCTTTTTTTCTCCACATCCAGTTCATTCCAGAGAGAACAAAGGAAGAATATACCCAGCTCTTACCACTTTCAAGTTAGATCAAGGGTGATAAGTCAAAGTTAGAAAATGTGAGGGAACTGCTATTTTCCCAGTGACAGAACTTCTGTTCAAATAGGTGATCAACTGTAACCTTAAACTATGCAAGACCCTTATGTCACTGCTATTGCATGATATTGTCTGTATTCCCAGATATTTCCTCTGAAGAAACACCAAATCTTAAATCTTTTTGGAAAACTGACAAAGCATAGCCTTCTGTATTTTAAAGTTGATCTATAAATGTAATTTGCCGAAAATATGCCTCTCCTCAAACATTAAATATTATACAAAAATAAATTGCCTGAGAAAGAGGATAATTAATAAATAATATTTAATAATAATAAAAAATAAATAATATAGAGACTTCAAATAAGCACAACAGAAAAATTTTAGTATACTTCAAATTTCTTACAACTCAGAGAGGTGGGGTTTTTTCTTCATACTTTCTAAATATCTTTTTAAACTGGCAGAGTTGATACCCATTTTATCTGTTTAATCATTGACTTGTTGCTTAACTTGTCTTGTTGCCTAGGCCTTTTAAAGTCAACAGATAATAATATGAAATAAACAAAACCTTTGTCACTTACTCCTACATCAAGTTTTATGTAACTCTCCTAAGTATGAGTTGCAATAGAAACCTTTGAACAGCATGCCAGTAAAATGGACTGTATTGCAAAGAAGCTGATAAAATCTTGTTTGGAATACCATCAATTTATTCCAGGAATTAATTATAATTAACCAGATATTTTAGGCTTCTTGAATGCATTAAATCTCTGTGCTGTTAATATACTGTTCCTTGCTTCTTCAGGTGGAAAATCTTGATCCATAATTGCCTGGATAGAGTTTTATGAGATTACCAGTACAAGTGGGCAGAGAAACATGATTTCTCTAATCAGAATGTCAGCCAGCAGGTGCTAAAATGAAATGACACCTTGACTACCTTTACACTTGACCTTGGATTATTTCAAGGCAATAACTGAAGTATGGAAAAGCACTCTTTTCCTGTACCTGTGCTTGATCTCTCAACTTAATTTCACATTATAGCAATCTACTTTCCAGTCCAGAGTTTTAGAAATTAATTAAAAATTTGGGGTGTCTCCATTCTTTGCCTTTAGATGGTGGATCATAACTCCACATACTTCAGCATGTTGAGGATTTGTTTGGAAGAATATCATGGCCCTGGAGAGAAGAGAGATCCAGAAGAGCTAGTTATCATTCAAAAATCTTCTCCAAGTTAAAGAGCATTACATCCTTAAAGCATGAATCAAGCAAAGTCATCAGGTGTCCCACATGGATGAACAAGGACTTTCTAACTAAAATCAAACATAGAAAAGCAGCATGGAAATGGTAGAAGCTGTGTTACATGATCCAGGAGGAATACAGAGCATGCAATGCATGCAGAGATAGTTTTAGTAAAGTTAATGTCCACCCTATTGCATATGGCAAGAGACGTGCAAGGAAGACTTTTACAGTTGTATTAGCAGCAGAAGGAAAATTAGGGAAAATTTGGGTTTGCTGCTGAATGAGGCAGAGGACTAGCTGACAAACATAAAAGACCAAGGTATTCAATGCTACCTTTGCCTCAGATAAGATAAGAGCAGCCTCCAAGAATTCCAGGTACATGAAACCTGTATAAAAATCCAGAACAAGAAAGACTTGCCCTCCATGGAGTAGAATCAGTTTAAGGAGCATCTACACAGACTAGACATGCGTAGGTCTATGGGTTCTGACAGAATGTACTAAGAGTGTTGAGGGAGCTGCTGATGGCACTGTAAGGTCACTTTCAATTGCCTTTGAAGGGTTGTAACTACTGGGAGATATTTGTGATGACTGGGAAAAAAATCAAACATCACTCTGGTCTTTAAGAGGAGGGAAGGAAGCCGAAAGCCTTCCGTGACAAGAGGACAAGTACAGTGAACAAGGGCAGAGCTTGAACTTAACAAGGCTTTCAGCACTGTCTTCATTAACAAAATCATAAAGGACATAATAGATAAGTACACAGTGAGTTCGATTCGAAACTGGCTAAACTGCTTATCTCGAAGGTTTGGAATCAGCAGCAGGAAGCCCACTTAGAGACAGTGATTTGTGGTATATTCCAGGACTGAATACTAAGACCAGTATACAGTTAGTAATGACTTGTATGATGGGACAGAGCACTCTGTCAACAGCTTTGCAAATGATGCAAAACTGGCAGGAGCAGTTGGTACTATAGCTGCTGCCACTCAGAGGGGCCTTGGCAGGTGCAGAAATGGCCTGACAGGTATCCTACAAACTTCAACAAAGGGAATTTCAAGTACTGCAGTGGAGGAGGAATAGCCCTGTGGAGTAGCCAAATTGACCTGGGCATTTTTCACTAAGACACCAGAAACCTGACTCTCCAAAGAAAATGTAGCATCACTAAGTAAATTAAAATGTTAAGCCACAATTTGGGAAAAACACCAGATGTTGAAACTCAAACTCTACACTAATTTGGTGGATTTTAGTTGCTCATTCTTAGATATTCCATAGTTTCTTGGGGGAAGCACTAATGAGAATATTACCATAAGAAATCCTTTGCTTCCTAGTAGGGTTTGTACCAGGCATTCCTGATGAGGAAATCTGCATGTGTGGTGTGTTGGGATGGAAGCCTTGCTGACCTTCAGCTCTTGCAGTAAATTGATGGCTCAAGAAACATCTTGTGATTTTTTTTTTCAAATTAATATATGACTATGTCTTCTGAAACCAATTCCAGCCATTGACACAGAAAACAACCTGTTAGCAAACTTCTCCTATGTGCCTTTTTGAAGAGGCAGATCTTTTTGGGGTAAGTCTTTCCCAAAAACTGGCAGGAGTCAGCACCATACCCTCTCTTAAGGACATAAAATTGCCCAAGAATCATAGAATCATAGAATAGTTTGGGTTAGAATGGACCTTTAAAAGGTAATCTAGTCCAACCCCACTGCTAGGAGCAGGGACATATTCAACTAGACCAGGTTTCTCAGAGCCCTATCCACCCTGACCTTGAATGTTTCCTAGGCTGGGGTACTTACCCCCACTCTGAGGAAGAAGGAGAGAGCAAGAGGGGTGCATGGACCAAAGGTACCGCTCAAGGCCAGTGAAGAAATGTTGGACAGGGAGCACTGATGAATAATGAGCTCCAGGCTTGCGATACATCTTGGGAGAGAGAAGGAATTAGCTGTGGGGCTACTCCTTGTCTCACATAAATACAACAGCAGAAGATGCCAGTTGATAAGGGGCATTTTAAGCTGCTCACGATTTTCCAGTAAATTGGAATAGAGGTGATTCCTTGGGAATAGAAAGATTGTGGATGAGGAACACAGAAAAATTCTTAGAAACACCAGATGTTTCTCATGGTCTGACAGCTCCTGTACCCAGGCAGCCAACAAGGTAATCTTGACTGCAGTTCCCCTCCCAGCTTTGTCAGCAACTTTGCCCTTCAGCCCCCTACAAGCGTGACAGTTTGCTGTGTGCTCTGGCAGAGCAGAGGGAGCAGGACAGGCCAGTGTGGCCTTGACCTTTGACCAACCCAGGTAACATTTCAGCTGCCCACCAAGGAACGACGGTTCCAGCCTCTGCTGCCAGGAGCCTTGGCACAGAATTTGCCTCTTCCTAGCAAAAATGAAATTAAATGAAATGAAAAATAAAATAAAATAAAATAAAATAAAATAAAATAAAATAAAATAAAATAAAATAAAATAAAATAAAATAAAATAAAATAAAATAAAATAAAATAAAATAAAATAAAATAAAATAAGGAATATGCTAAAAAGTAAACCCTGGCTAATTTTAACTTTGGGTTGCCCTAGTGTCTTGTGCACCATTCCATCAGTTAGCAAGTGTCAAGGGAAGTCACTCCTGAAAACAAGAAAATACAAGGTAAAGATAGGAGTCCAGTGTGACTGCAGCACTTTTCTACACTCCGTCCAAGCATTGTAACAGGTAAACCTGCAGCCACTATAAGGCACTGGAAAATGGGAAGTGAAGAGTGCAGGACAGAGGTAATTCCATTACACTCCCTTGCTGAAGGAAAACTTACCTGATGAAGTTACTCCCAGTTGCGCATGTCTGCCCTACACAGCAGCATTATTCCACAAAATTAATATTACATCCATTCACATTGATTGTCCTTCTCTTGATCGTCCTTAATGTTAACCTCCTTCAACATCTAAATTCAAGTTTCATGTTAGTGCTATAATTTCCCCTTGCCCAACATAAATCAGCAAGGGCCCATAAGCCACTTCCAGCCCCCTGCAGATTTGCAGATTTGTACCAGTACAAACTACACAACTGATCATTGCCAAGAAATAATTGGGGTCTATCAGGACCTGCAGACATTTTTCTTTTGATTACACACCAGAGAAGGAGCAGGGAACAAGCAGATGGGATCAAAGTCCCCTCCCAAGAAGAAGAGAAAGCTCCATTTTCCTTATCCTGAGCACTGTATCAGCAAGTTTCTCCCATTAATCCTGCTGCTGTTCATTACAGCTATTCCCAGCCAAGAGAAAGCACTTGGCACGTTGCTTCTGGTGATGATTGCCAGCTTCAGAGAGCAGAGTATCTTTATTGGGGGTACTCAAATACTTCCTGGTTTACAAACGTTGTCTTCCTGGTTGGTGCTTCAAAGATTTGTTAGACACCTCTGGGCAACCAAAACTCTGAGCCAATGGAGAAGTATTTTTCATGAGTTCCAGCATTTCCTGACAATTTCCTGACATATTTAACAAAACAGCCATGACCTGCTCAGAGGAATTCTGAATTTGTTGCGCAGACAGAACTAAGTCTAAAACAAGTTAAATAGTTGACAAAAAATTTGTACGGCAAGTGTCTGAGCACCGACTTTATTGAACAGATAAATATGGTTATACATAAACAAATCTAGTCTGTTAGCTGCTGTAGATATCCAATACAATAATTACTTGAGGGGCAGTACATGACCACATGGGATGGGGACAGCAAAATAAATAGGTCAAGTTTTTATTGTGATCAGGACTTAAAATACTCAAATATTCTGTGGAAAAAAATGTGTTGGCTCTTATTATGCTATAGATAGTTCAGCATGAAGAAGTACAATCTTACTACATTTCTTACATAAATTTCCTTCTTTACTTATGTAATTTTTCAGGCAGAAGTAAATGATAAGCAGTAAAAATGTTAAGCAGTATAAACACAAAACCAAAATAGTTAAGATAAAAAGGGACAATTTTGACAAAAAATAAACTATTTGATAACAAAGGACTGTTATCAAATGGAAGTTAAGAAATAACTGATACCAGCATGTAAGTAGTTGAAAGCATTTTTACTAGGAACCCTGTCTTCTACATGAACATATAGAGCTGCAATAGTATTAGCAGCATTACCTTTCCAGTAGTATTATCTAATCCAATGCAAGCATTTGGAAGACATAGGAATGAGGAGTTTTTAATCTCTCCTTTATTCCTGATTTCATTAAATTTGAGCTTTGACATGAGACCTCAATTCCCTGGACCCTAGGATGATGCAGAATATTAGACCTTGGCACATCCTGTAGGTTTTTAACTCAAAAATCTAGAGAACTCCAAGTTCTGTTTCCAGGATTTTAAAATTGATTTCTTATCCATCCTCAGCCCTCTGTCTACATGGCCTTGTGGCTGAAATTTGCTTTCTCTTTTTCTCTATTCCCCTTTCTACTATTTAAATCGCAAGAAATACTCCTCTCTCTGAAAATAGGAATACTTAAATAGTAGTCTAAAATCAAGATCTTCAATGGAAAATAAAAAGAAGATAACAAATCTTGTGTTTTATAAAATTTTTCTTAAAATAATGACTAAACTTACAGATCTCTGTAACTGTCAAAAGAAGTCAGCTGGAAACATACATGTGAAGCCTTAACACATTTTGCACGACCTTGAGTTAATTTTTACCTTCCTGCTTTCAGTTAATTACGTTACACATGAGAATCCTCTTGGAGCTTTGTTAACATCTGGATGCCCTTGTTATTATTTTACCCCAAAGTCTGAACATTCTTTTGGACTAAGTGATTATTTCCCTGCAGAAGTTCCTACTCTGGTGAATTTTTCATAATTTCTGTCATTCATTTGTCCTTTCTCGCTATAAGGAGCATTTTGTTTAACTCTTACAAAAATATAAGAGGAGTATTAATTATCATTAAATGTCTACTAGCAGTGCCTAAAAAATATACACTGTCAAAGAAATAAAAGCTACAGCTTTCTTTGTTAAGAAAGATCAGTAGATAACAACACTGAAAAACATATTCCTGGGACTTATTGTATGGCTATTTTTCTCCTCAGACTTGAATTCATTCTTGTGGACTATGCTACCATTTCAGCTTATGGAGAGCTGAATCTTCCTCTGGCTTACTTAAAATCTTCATTCCAGTGTAAAGTAAATTTTGCTTCCCTCTGCAATTAGAAAGCCATTTCCAAATCAAATTCTGACTTATATGAGCATCGTCATATTTGAAAATATGCAAAATTATTTTGGACATGGGGACAAAAAATATTCAAATGTGATAAACAAAGTGTAATCAAGCTACTACTTCTCCATAGAAAATATCATTTGAATTGTTCACATCCACTACCATTCGAGACCTGACTTTTTAGAAGTCTGAGTGTGATATGGCAGTTTCTCTGATTGTTTAAATGTTCCAAGTTCTGACATATTTTAAGAAGTCATTTTGTAGGAAAAACACCCTCAGTGACTGTATTTCCTTAGACCCCACAAGAAAATTCTATTGGAGCATGTTGCAGATAGAAACATCCAGCAACTCTGGAGCTACAAAGTCAGTTTGTTCTTAATGGTTGTCTTATTCTTTCTCATACAGAATTGTGGAAGCCACTGTGTATATCAAAGAGTTGATTAAGTACACAGATTTCCAGGAAAAAAACCTAGTTTCCAACCAGTGCTGATGTTTACACTTCGAGCAGTGCACCTGAAATATTTAAACAAATGAAAAGGAAAGAGAGAAAGTGCAAACATCTCACTGTGAGTGCCTGGAAAGTACTGTTGCATGTGTGTAACTTCAACTGGTAAGAGCTGATATATTGGGTTAGTGGAAACAGTTAAGTTTAGAAAAGGAAGAAAGGGGGGTTTTAAATGCAAAACCTTGTCCATATGCTTTTAAGACATTTCTTTCAATGTATTAAATAATGCTCAAATGTCCACTGACATCAAACTTCCACTGAACTAAATCAGTGCAATCTGCCTGTGGATACAAAATGATCCTGCTAAACTGAGCCGTGGCTTGTAACTTGTGACAGCTGTGGTGCATCTGCAACAGAAAAAAATAGCAGCTACACTCACCAGAGAAGCAACTGAGCTCTCATGGGCCAGGTGGCCATTTCCCAAACTTTTGGGATCTTTGTAGTTCTTTGTCATAATAACAATGTTCACTCTCTTTGTATTCCTCTTAATGACAGAAAAGTTATCATTCATCATTACTGGAAAAATGATGCTGCTTCTAAGCAAATGATACTGTTTCTAGAATAATACACTGTCTGTTCTTCTCTGTCAGATTATACTTACAGAGATTCTTATACTGAATACTTTCGTAATATGGTTTTCCCTATTAGACTTCCTGTAGCAACTATATGAATGTTATATTACTGGAGAGGGAGGAAGAAGCTTTTTGTTTTGCACTTATGCAAAGCAGTGGACCTATTTCTTTTGTAAATTGGGGTGGATGTTGCAAAATAGTTTGACAGAAACTGGTCGTGCTATTGTGAAAGATTAATGAGAATATTTGACCCAAGTTCCTGCCAATTAAATCCCCATAAGCTGACTATCACCTGAAAGAAATAAGGTATTTTCTTATACCTTAATATAAATATCTAAATACTCTAAATACTGTTCTAAATATCAGTAGTAAATAAGCAACTCTAATCTAAAATGAAGTTTTGAATTTAAAACAAATATTATTTTCTGACTTAACATAGAATAAAGTGACAAGTTTTTTGGAATGGCTTATTAATAAACTGGGTTTTTTAACAGGATTGAGCTGAACCATAAAACTACCCCTTTCATTAAATTATCTGCTCATACCAATTAAAAAGTCTTCAGTGTAGTCAAATTAGGCATGTATCCATTCAACTCACTTTCCTTCTTACTCATATACATTTGCAGACTGGATTTTGCTGAGTAGAAGTGAAACAAGGGACATGAACAGAGAATTAGCTAACTTCCCAAAATACCTGTTTGCAAGGAAGCTAAATCATCCATGGATTCAAATGAATGTACAAGTGTAATCACACTCATACTATTCAATTGCACTTCAATAAAATAGCAAAATGTATCTGAGAAATGTTCAAATCTCATGTGCATCACAGTGGCTGCACATGGTACATGAGAACAATAATACTGAAACATCACAAAGCACAGCATAGACTAGACAAGATAACTTTCACTTGAATTTAATGAGGCAGTAGTTTTAATGAGAGACAAATTAAATCACAGCTTATTGAAATTATCCATTCTGAAGAGAGTATTAATGCCACAATGAATCTCTGAGTTGCAGCTAGCTGTTTGAGATGATACAGCATGCTCCACTGTTTGTTTGATTCTAAAAATGGTAGAAAAAGGCTGAAGCCACTTTATACTGTCCAATATACACCAATGGCAGAGGAAAATTACTTTTATACATAGGTACCCTGCTAACTCTCAAATGGTGCAGTGCTTCATTCATAGCAAAAACAACACTGAGGCATTGAAAAGTTAGAGATCCAGAACTAAATACTTTAATCCTGTAAGTAAGCTTGTTCACCTAAACGAGGACTGTTGAGATCAGGAAATCTGTCAATATAATACTAGAAAAATATATTCAAATTACTTCACAATAATGAATTGAGTGAGAATCCTAATCAAACCAGGGCTAAGATTTCCTTTCATAAGGATTAATAATATTGCATTACTAACAATGATTTTGTATTCAAAATTATTTCATGCCAGCACAAAATCTTTGGAGGGGGAGAAATTTTAAAAGTATCCATTTTAGTGTCTTATCCATACTTTGTGGGGTGTGCATATAAAGATATCTGCCAATCAATTTGTAGGAACTGTTGAAGCAATCCTGTGCCACCTCTGAGTCTGCCACATGTTCCTCTTCCCCCTGTTGAGTGACAATTAATTACAGCCTACTGTCATAAATCTGTTTTTCCTTCTGCTCTGATTTTATAGCATGAGCTTGTCATTTGACATGGATTAAGCAGTTCAAATGCCACCCTACAGGAATCCTAAAAAGGGAAAGTAGGGCCACTCACTACAGACTGTGACACCACTGGAGACCCAGGGATTACATAGGTCACTGTCAATCCACCATCTGACATCACTTGTCCTTTTGCTGTTCAGATGAGGTGATGAGGGAGCTCCTTGCTCCTACAGTCAGTTCTACAGCTTGCATCAGACAGGAGCCCTGCCAGGGCTGGTCTCCCAAGGTCATGCTGGCTGACCCATGCAGGCTGGAAGAGGATTTAGGATCACTTATCCCAGTCCCATTGCTGTTAGCCTTCTTACACACCCTTGGGAGGTAACTATCATCCCTCAAATCTAGCCATGTGGCCATCTGTTACATAATCGAGTAAGACAATAAATATGGATACCTGTTGATTTGGGACAGCTAGGCAGGAGTCATAGGAGTAGTTATACAAATCTTACAGTTTCAAGTATTAAGACAAATCTTGAAAATTTCCATTTTCATAATGGTAAGAAGTCTGTTCCTCCATGTCTTGAGTTACTTGCTTTTGCTTCCTCCATTCCCTTCTCTGTACTCCACTATTTTGACTGGTAGCACCATACGTTTTCTTTGGGCTTACAAAAGTTTCATTGCTCATCTCTGTTTCTTCGGCCAGTTCATCCTGATCAATTATGCCACATTTCTCTTCACTGAGGTTTTCGGGGTCAGCCCATTCCTGCTTCTCCCCAGAAGCAAAGATAGCATAGAATATCACGCCAGTGTAATGCACCAGGGCTGCAATCAGAAAGACATTCTGCCATTCTTCACGGGTCTGCAAGAATGGTGCAGGTCTCATTAAGTTTCCAGTAATAAGAAATATTACTTTCCAAATTACACCATGAATTAACACATATTGAGAAATTACTGTGATCACTTTTTAATTCCTGATTCTGAAGATAAAACAATTTATGAGAATCATTGTAAAGATGAATGTTTTTTATAACTACAGCAACTATAATAAAACTTGGGTTTCCTTGGTTTTTTTTTTTTTTTTTCTTTCTCACAGAGAAGTTTCTCTCTTGCATGTATAATATTTATGGATTTAGAAATGCAGGGATTTCTCTAACAACTACATAAATAGTATTGTAGATCAATGTTTGCTTAGGAGCCCTACCATGAGAGTACGGATGCATTGTAGAGGAGTTTTCCAAGTCCTATAGGCATTGCACTGTTGTATGGAGATATTGCAGAGACTCAGGTGGTATTAAATAATATCTGCCTACACAGTTAATTAGTTATAAAAGCTGAAAATTAGGCCAAGGTGGGATTAAAAAAGTGCATGTTTAAGCCAAACAAAAAGCAGCTGCAGACACCAATGATGGAATGGCATCCCCAAGAATCTTTGAAATGTCTTAAATTTGTTGCATTACCTAATCCTTTTCCCAGAAAACACAGAGAAATGTTACCTTATGTTTTGTCATTGCACCAACAATGAGTGGGCACACCATTCCCGAGAGTGTCCCCACACCATTGGAGATCCCCATCAGAATGCTGGCATAACGAGGAGCTATGTCCAAGTGATTCACATTGAAGCCTACAAAAAATGAGAGAAAAAGTCAGCTGTACAGCATTGCACTACCAGGTCAATAGGGCTTTCTACAGCCATTCCAGCTGAAGAAGACTGAAAAGGGTAGCAATCTCCCTACTACACCTTCTGAATATTTTGCTGTATAGAACATAAAGTTCAGTTTGGCCCTGTTTAAAGTGCCTGTACTTTCCATTTTCTCATACTGAAACAGTGAACTTGGCAAATATTTTTAATTAAGGAATCAATGCCTCAAATTAGTGAAATGTCTTCTACCTCTTTATTTATGTAGTAGTGTTTTTAATTAATTTCTTTCAGTGTTTTAAGTAGCAGCTTAAAAACTTGATAAAAAAATAGAACATAAACCAGTAGTAAAAATAATTATCCTTACTGTAGTGTGTCTTCTGTGCATGTATTTTATTAAGAAATAAAAACAAATACTAAATATCAGCTCAGATAATTATCATTCCTTAGGTAATGAAAATTTGTCATATTAACTATGGTTGATCACAAGAAGTGATGATGAATTCCAAGCGCATGGTAATAAATAAGGTAAGAAGAAGACTACTGGGAAAATCTTGCAATAAATGTTGATTGATAGAAATGGCCAGCTATGCAAGGACCTCAGAACTGAGCAGCAAAACCACTTCCCATCTGCAGAATCCTGAAATAACTGAAGACTAGCAGTTACTTTGCTGGTCAATTTTGTTCAACAGATCCATGTTCTTGGCAGTCTTCTTGGAAGATCTTCAATCTTCTTAACATAATCTTTAATCTTCATGACAAAAGGGGTTTTTTCAGTGATGCTGATACTGATGGTGCCGCAAAACAGCTTGAGACTAGAAAACGTGGGTGAGACTCATGAAAGTGTTAGAAACAACTTCTGCAGAAGGGCTATTTGTAGGATGCAACATAGGGAGGGCTCACATAGAAAGCGGAAACCGCTTTCTATGCGGTTGGGACAAACATGCTAGGGTTGGGACTGGATTGCAACTGATAGCCCTTGTGCAACTATTGACTGCAAAGTAATTTTCTCTCTCTCTCTCTTTCCTTATAGGCATACAGTTAAATAGGATGAAAAAGTGACTAACAGTATAAAAGTAGATTAGAATATAAAAGCAGGAATCTGATGTAAACTGGAATCAATAAAGAGCAGGTTCTTCTCAAAGCTTCATGTCCTGTGTGCAACCTGTTTCATAGGTACTGAAGTAAATTAGTTCTGATATGGGAAGAAATAGCAAACACCCTGTAAGTTGCCACATTAAGAGCAAACAAAATAATAGAAATTATGACAGTAAGAACAGTGAGGATAATAACATCACTTGTATCATGAATAGTAAAAGCAAGAATAAGATTAATTCTTACCTGAAATTGCAAAGCCACTGAAGCCTACTGCTAACACCAGAAAGGAAATAGCCACACTTTTTGTGTGAGAATAACCAACCACCAAAAGCAAGGTTGCTTCCATCCCAAAGCCTTCAATTGAAACACATGAGAATGAATTACATTTAAATTTCTAGCTGCCATGAAAATCCAGAATAAATTCATTCTATTATAACTATCCAGAATAGCAGCTTAAAATTCTTTTGTATCTTTTAGCTATTCTTGAACACACTTGGGAGTTTTGTGCATTTACAGAAATATTTGTATATTTATTGTTTGAGAATATATTCTTTTTTTCTCCTCATTCACTGCTGCATAAATGACCCAAGCAGTTGGTAAAGTCAATTCACTGAGCCATAGAGGAAAACAATGAGAAAGTGACTGTGCAAAAGCCAGAAATATTCACAAATACACAAACATTATAGGGAAAGGAGAAAAAGACTTGCCTTTGATTTCTCATGTTTGTAGTGATGTAAAATATCCTTAGTAAATGGAACAAAAGCGGGTTTTACATACAACTGTGCTACCAACACAACAGAATATCCCTGACCATCATAGGGAACTTCCATTACTGGAAATTAACATTTTCTAATATGTAAAATCACAATCCTTCAGTTTTGTTTTGTTTTGATTTAATGACACTGTTAGTATGCCCTGAAAATACAATGAATTTGATCTGAAGATGCATAGCCAAGTTATGTGGTATCACTGGCTGCAGAAATCTCAATTTCTATGAGCCCATGCCATCTATAAATAATGCAAGCCAGCAATTGGCAGTGAGCAACTAACTACTCCACAGGCTGCCTGGCTTGAAACTTTTTCTCTAATTCAATATCAACCCTACATGTCACTGATTTTTCAGTTCAGTGACTGAACTGGAAACAAATTATTTTATGCTGAGTTAAAATTATCATGTGCATCCTTCGCTTTTTACCCCCCACCCTAAACCTTTCAGCCTAAACTGGTCAGTGGGTTTCTGCTGGAAGTAGTAAATGGGAACATGGCCAGTTACTTCAAGAATGTATCCACTGGGAAAGGGTCTCTCCAGCACCATGGTACAGGGTTAACTTTGTCTATATGAGTTTGCAAGATGAGGCCTATTTGATCATACTATGCTATTGCCCATTCAATTATTAACCAGGCTTCTTGTCTCGTCCCTCTTTTAAAACATGCTCATATGAGTTAAGATTTATGTCATGAGGCATCAGCTCTCCACTTAATGCTTCAGATTAACCAGCTACTAATGCAATCTTGAGTAAATTGTCTCTTGCTACAATTCAAGATGGGCGAAACTATGATACTTGCATCAACTGCAGTGCACAACTGAAATGTCATATTTTCAGAATCCAATAGTACCTCCACAGTTCATGACCTTCCTTACAGTGGTAGTGGTTAAGATCTTCCTGCTCCGTAAGAAGTCAGCTAGTTGCCCTCCGATGGGCACAATGATTGTCATGACCATGTGAGGAACTGCTGACAAAAGGCCAACCTGCAATTAGACAAATGAGTGCTCAACTGTCATTTCTCCTTCAAAATGTAGGGCAAGAGAACAGGAACTATAATGCTTCTTCACCTCTTTTCCCCTGCGTCCCTTTATCTGATTACAGCAGATGCTCAAAACTGGGTGAGGGAAGAAACATCTCGTGGCCCAGGAGGAGAAACCAGAGCAAAAGTGAGAATCTCACCTTAGAAATGCCATGCAATATCCCTAGTACTCGTGGTTACTCTAAAGAGTTGCAGGGAAGACTGTTTATATTAAATTCTGTCGCAGGCATCACAAATCCCTGTCATATGTGTCTTGATACTGGAGTGCCCTATCTTGGTTTTCAATTGCATTTATATATTTTTGTTATTCAGGTTCTTAAGGACCTCCTTCCTGAATAACAAATCAATCCCTGCCTCTGTGTAAAGGAAGGAAGTACCTGCACACTGCATAGCAACTGAAGACTATACAGCATAAAACCTGACATCATGATATTATTTTACAAATTATTAAATAATCATATATGCAAAAATATGGATTTATTTTTATTCCTGTGAGATTACAGCCTAGAAACTGATGTTTGTCTTCTTTTCTTTTTCACAGATTTCCAGAATCCCAGAATGGCTGAGGTTGGAAGGAGCCTCCTTCTGCTCAAGTTGGATTGTCTAGAGAATGTTGCCCAGAAATGTGTCCAGACAGTTTCTGAGCATCTCCAAGGATGGAGATTCCACAACCATTCTGGGGAACCTGTTCCCGTATACAGCCATCCTCATAGTAAAAAAGTGTTTCCTCATGTTCAGAAGGACCCTCCCATGTTTCATTTTGTGCCCAGGGCACTACTGAAAAGAGTATATTTTTGTCTTCTTTACTCTCTTCCTTCAGATATTTGTAGATATGGATAAAACCCTGCTGAGCCTTCTCTTCTCCAGGCTAAACAGTTCCAGCTCTCTCAGGCTTTTCTCATAGGAGAAATATTCCCATTCCTTCATGACTCTTCATTGCACCTTCTCCGATATGTCCATGTCTCTCTTGTACCGTGGAGCCCAGAACTGGACACAGTACTTCAGGTCTGCCCTCACCAGGGCTGTGTAGAGGGGAAAAATCACCTCCTTTTACCTGGTGGCCTTTGCATGATGCAGCCCAGGATACCATCGGTCTTTACTGCAAGGACACACCACTGGCTCACATCCAGCCTGGTGTTCAGCTGGACCCCCAGGTCCTTTTCTGCTAACCTGCTTTCCAGCTGGGCAGATCTCAGCACGTACTAGTGCATGGGCTTGTTCCTCCCCAGGTGCAGGACTTCACACTTTCCCTTACTGGGCTCCATCAGGCTCTTGTCAGGGTTCCTCTGTACAGCAGCACAACCCTACAGTGCATCAGCCACTGCTCCTAGTTTTGTGTTATCTGCAAGCCTGCTGGGGGTACACTCTGCTGCATCATCCAGGTCATTAATGAAGATGTCAAATAGGATCAGACTCAGTATGACCTCTGAGGCAGAGTTTTAGTGATCTGCATGTCTTCTTCTAGAAGGTTTTATTTGAAGCAGTAATTTAGTGAGAAGTTTGAGTTTACTTTCTGGGGCGTAAAACCTCATTACATTGACAGTCGGTTTTACACTGGTTTTAAATTAGTGAGGTTTACAGAGATGCAACTCCAGCATTAATGAAAAGTAGCTCAAAATAAACAGATGTATTTTTTCTTAATATCCCTCCTCTTCATCTCCATGCTGTACTTGGCCATTTAGAGTGTCACTGCTATCATGCCACAACCATTGCTTCTCTTGCAGAACCTGGGCACAGAGTGCTCCCAGAATAGATAAAAAATGATGTTCTTTGTTATCAGCCTTGGACTTGCTTGAAAAATAATTACCACATAGCAAGTATGTATGCTAAATGAAAGAGTGTTAAAACCTTTTCTAAAACAATTATTTTGTATTCATCATTCATGCTCTGAAGAGGGAGTGTAACAATTCTGATTTTAATGAAATGATGGTGGCACACAATATAAATCTATAAAGAATTTGATCTTCATTGCTAAGGAAATGTCACAAAAATCAAGAAGAGGATAAAAATTACCTGGTTAAATGCTAAAGAATGAACATTAAACAAGATGGGCATTTCTATTTACTTACTTACTTTACTTACTTACTTACTTACTTAATTACTTACTCAGTGGTTTTTCATAATATGTGGGGGCTTTTAATCAACTATTTCCCAAAATAACTTCTCCATTCCTTCATCTTTCTAATAATTTGATGCTTGCATACTTTTGGTCAGCAGAAGTATGTCATCCTAAATATTGGGAATAATCTACTGCAATGATTCCAGGTCTATCTGGTTCTCGTCAAACAGTTAAACCATAGCACTACGTGCCATGTCCAGTTATTTCTTGAACATCTCCAGGTATGATGTTCACCTCCTCTCTGGGCAGACCAGTATGATATTTAACCACCCTTTCAGTGAAGAAATTTTTCCTGTTGTTCAACCTGAACCTCCCCTGCTGCATCTCCTAGGTCTCTGCTTATTCTCAGACATTTACCTTGCTTATTGCAAATCCAAAGACTTCTTCAAAGTAAGCAGGCTGGCTTATAAGGAGCAAATAGAAGGTCCAGCTTCTGCAGAAGTTTGCCACAATGATTGCGTAAACTGGCATTGAAGTGAAAAATCTCTTCCAGGGAGTACTAAATTTCTAGGGGAAAAAACCCACAAAATTGGGTTGACAGAGGCACAATAAAGAACCAGTATCTTTTATTATCAAGCCTACTAGGTACATTGCATACAACTTACATAGCAGATCACTTAAAATGCAAGTGAAATATATCTCCTGAATTATTGGCAAAAAAGAGGTAGAGAAATTTTCTTAGAACAATTAGGATTTTTAAGGCAGATACTGCATTGCTATTGCCCTGTTGACTGAAATCACATGAGGTCTTCTGCAATCCTGCTATTGGGATAATAGGATCAGTAAAAGAATCAAAGCAAACTAGAGAAAACCTTGTGCCATTCCTCACTTTTTGGCACTTTTGATGCAGTTTGAGACATTCTATTGAAAGGAGTGGGAAAAAAGAGTTGTCCAAGCTAGGACACATGCGGTAGTGCAGCAACAAGCAGCTACCTGCTTCGAGCTAATTAATTTAAATTTTAAAAAAAGGCCTGTGGCACAGGATTTAATTTCTGTGACTTGCTTTTTGGCATTTTCAATTATTATTATGCTCCAATACTCCATACAGCAGGAAATATCCTTCAGAGACCTATTGATTTATTGGAATTCTATTGGAATAGAATACAAATCAGGAGCTGAAATCTGTAGCTATGCCAATACACATTAATATTTTCCTCTTTTTTTGAAAAAATGTTAATTATGTTCTACAGGCCACCGTATGCCTGCGATTATACGTGCACCCATGAAGTTGGTACCAGTTTCCTCTGCAGTAAAATCACTGTATTGCAAGAAAAATCCATGACCTGGAACAAGTGTGTGTGTGTGTGTCTCCAGCCAAGACCTGATCAGCCAAATTTCAGATGAATGCCCAAAAAGACAGTCTGGTATTTTACACTCCTAGCAAGGCTGCTACCCAAAACATGTAGGAGGAAAGAATTTGAGTTACTTTTTTCCAAAATGTTCAAAACTGAAAGCTGAGAATGAACAGTTTATCAAGAAATACCTTTGTTTTTCACTATTGACAAAAAAAGTTACCTAAGGGAATGGAAGGAAGTTTGATGAAGTTTCCAGGATCTTCCAGGATCTTCTCAGAGAGAGAATGCAAAGTCTTCAAGGACCTGAGCTGCTGTGAGACTGAGCAGGCCAGAAACCCAGTCCTTAAACTATTAGATTAGCAATCAGCCTTAACAGGAGTTCAAAAGGCAGCTGGATAATTTAACATCTGCAGTCACATTCTTATTTAGATAAATCCATGAATATTTTTTAGAACAAGCATGACAGTTACTCAAGAGCAGGAGACCAGAATGTGTCATTCCCCTCCCAACCCATCCCTTCCCTCCCTAGATCAGAGAAGCTCCATAAGCCAAGAGCTTAAACAGTATTCTGTGTTTTCCTGTGCTCATCCAGTCCAGCTGCAAGAGCCTGATTCTGTAATTTTCTTGAAAGGAAAAGCCCCTAGTTTTGCCTCTCTTATCCAGCTAACAGTATTCATCCAGTCATATGCTCATCTTCTGCAAAGTGCTCACAAATGACAACGATTTTTTACTTACACTTGCATTAGCTAGGCTGGCTCCTTCTCCTATGCTTGTTTCTATATATATCCTTTCTTCATTGGTTATTGTTGGATGCGCAGCAGGGCTCTCATAGGCGTGAAGCAGCCAAAACACGTACCAAACAATCCCGAACATTCCTGATGAGGCAGGAAAAGCAACTTGGGTTTCAAGGCCAATAAAGCTACACTTCAGTATCTGCAAGCCTTGAAGTTTTTTCAAGTGCCAGTTAAACAAAGCCTGCATAGAAATTATGCCCAGGGAAGTAACAAAATATAGCAACTAACTCTGTGTGTATTGTATGCGTGCTTGCAAAGCATTTGAGCATTTTGTCATTTTTATCATGTTATGTATGTGGCAAAGAAAAGGAAGGAGGACAGCTCTCTGTAGAACCTAGGGAAAGAAAAAAGCAGACAGGCCATAATGTGGCTGCAATCTGCATAAAAGGACTTCATCAAAAGATAGCAATGGCAAATCTTGTGGTGTGTCCTGTATCTCCAGGGAAGTCAGAGAAAATCCACTTTAACTGGGCTGCTGATTGGAGGTGGTTGGTGGTTGGAGCCACCTCTGCCATACACTGTGAGGGGAAGAATGAGGCACCACAGATCAGCCACAAGGCCATACCCACGGGACCACTTTGTAAAGGTTGCACTGCTTTATTAAAGATGGGCAGAATGGGGTCATAACAATTTTACAACCTTTTGTAACAGATGATTATGAAATGAAAGCTCTCAGAATCTGCAATAAGTAGGGAATGAATTGGAGCACCCATTTGCAACCTCTTCATTTATCAAAACAACTTTGATCCATCCTTGCTAGACAGGTTTTAGTAAACAACTGGCAGATGTCCTTCATGTTAGGCAACTCACCATAAATATAAAAGACTGATGACCATCCTATATACTGTACCAGCACACCTGCCAGGGGCATGGCCACCACCGCACCTGCGTAAGACCCTGAAGAGGAAACAGATTAGTAAAACATGTCAGCTGTGGTAGGTGTGCCCAGCTTTCAGAACAGATGATCCAGACAGCTGCTCATGAGAGCAGAACTGGAGGAATGTGTTTGACTGATTTTTCATGAACCTGGAGAATGGGATGGAAGCTGCAAAATTTTGGCTGGGGTGACAGAAAGCACTGACCCCTCATGGGTCACCAGTTTCATTTTGCAGAATATAGGGAAATAGGATTTGCAAATCCAAGACTGATGACAAACCACTACAGAGGCATAAGCTATATGTGTGTGCTTGAGTGGGAAATCCTACCTGGCACTGTGGTATATGAGGTGAGTTTTGGAGAAAATAATGGACCAAGTTTCAGAAGCTTCATGGAGGAATCCTGATGACTGCTGATATGTTGGGAGGCTCTTGTCATGGCCCTAGACCAATGACCACACAAGCACTGGTAACAGAGAGGGTGTTCAAACCAACCCTGAGTCTGTGTAACCATGTTTAATTCATATCAACAGCATAAACAAACAGCTGGAATAAATACGCAAATGACGGGGGAAAAAGAGGGTAAAAATGTGGTCTGTGCCAAGATTTCTGATTGGGAAATACATAATAGTGGCGAAATATATTTCTAAGTGTCTTCTGGAAAGAGATGAGTATTTAAGTGCAATCTAGGCAATAGGTATCAGTGCAAAACAGTGCCAATGGTTTTACACGTGAAGAGTGTTGCTCTGAATTATTCTAGGAAATGATGCTTGTGGTTTTGAGAGTAGTACATGTTTTGTTAATAAAGCATTTGTTAATGCTCTACTCATTAGCAAATACTCCTCCGCAATGGTTCACAGTGATCCTTCTCCCTCATCTTCGTGTCATTCATTTTTCCTACAGCTTGCCTACAGAAAAGCCCTAGGCCAGAACGTAGATAGAAGAACCAGGAACCTGTTTAACCTGGATTTTCCTAATTTTCCCATTGCTCCTATGCACCTTTCAAGTGCAAGGATCAGTGCTTTGTAGCCACTAAAATAGGTGTCAAGCTGAAGGACAGATCTTTCTCTAGAGATCCCACACCAGGAATTTCAAGGAGGGAACATTGAGGGTGGAGAGGCTTTTCTTTGGATCTTTTCTTCTGGAGGAAGTGAAAACAACGAAATAATTAAAACATGAAGCCACCTGTAGTAACAATAAACTTCCCAAAATATACAAACACGGGGATTTTTCCATTTGCTTCACTCCTCCTTTTATCCTTTATCTTGTTTTTTAGTGCTGTATTTTCCCCAGCCATACAACTCTACTGCTGATGGACAGAATTTTTTTTCCTGTGACTTTTACATTTTTACTGAACATTTTCTCCTACAGACATTCATCTTCAGCTGTAACCATTGGAAAGGGACACAGAAAAGAGAGCAAAGTACGTGTCTGATCACAACTCAAAACAGAATGAAGCAGAACAGCTACTTGCAAGAAGTTACATCACTTCTGCTGCAGTATATTGAGCAGCAAGCCTAAAGTACTGAAGTCCTTTTCAGATAATTTTAAAGTGTGTGCTTGTTTAGGAGCATCCATTGAGTATGTATAATAAATAGAATTCCTAAGGATTAAACAAATGAAAAAATACAATATAATTTCTCTCATGCAAACCTCTAGACTCAGTTTATTACAAGAGCCATTTTGAGTGTTGGCTTTAAACGATAAAATGATGACAAAAAAGGACTCACAAGTTCCTAAGCTTAGGGTACAAGCTGATTGTAGCAAAGGGCAGAGGGTTTGTGTATCTCCTTCAAATAATGAAATTAATAAAATAAATCTAATAGGGATATGTGCTTACATAAACCATATAAGCCCATCAACTCACCACAGAATGAAGTGGTAGCCAACCTGCTTCTCTCCAGTGGCGGGGCCCACTTACTCCACATCCCGTGGCAGGCTGGATACGTGACGCCCTGGCAGACATTTCACATATCACATGATTTGCTTTCACTGCATTCCACTTGAAGTAGTTGCTGATACTACCCCTACTGCCTAGCTGTTTGTCACCATGGAATGGTATAGGAAGGGTTAGGTAAGTCCGGAAGAACTCAATTGTTTGAGTATGAAGATGTCAGACTAATCTGAATTACTTATTACTTGAATAGTAATATGTTCTGAAGTAAAACAGTCTTTAGTATATGCAGTTGATGGCACATTAGAGCTAAAATAACTCAAATTGCAGCACCAGAAATCTACATTTTCTTCATTTTAAGTAAATTTAGAAATATAAATCAGTATAATTAAAAAAATATCATCTCAAAATGAGTAGCAAGTAAAACCTTATATTGATCAGAAATCCTTCAAAAGAGATTTTAGAACCAGATCTGAAAATCAAACTATTTGAAAGGATCAAAATGGTGCTCCTACCTCGACCAAACCTTGAAGAATCCTTACAAACATCACACAGCCATAATGCACTCTTGCTGCTGAAGGGATGATCATGTTCAGTGTAGATGTTAGAAAGATAGCTGCCCCAAATACCCTATGGAGAAAAGTAGCATGAAAGGGAATACAATTATTATCTATTCTTCAGAAGTATTTTCATGTTCCACTTAAAAATATTTATAATATTATTTTAAAATATTTTGTTACAATTCTTTTTTTTTCCAATAAGTATTTAAATTGTTTGCATTTCAGTCTCTGAAAACTTGTTCACAGGAAATATATGTCACTTCATTTTTGTGTCTGGTCTTATTCACAGTAGGATTAATGGTTGTGCTATAGCATGAAAAATTCACAGTCAGAGAACAACAGTTTAATCTAAATTCTCCACACCTATTGACAAATGCAACAGCCCATGCCTAGATAGCTCATTATCTGAGTGACAAGAAAGCACTAAACAGATGAACACAAAAGCAAAGAAGCTAAGTAGGCTAGCAGAAAGAAGTGACAATGGAACTGATTTATATAGAAAACAGTCTGAAAATATGAATTGGAATACAAAGCCCACAGTCATATCTTGACATTTAGGAGATTTCTTTAAAAGTCAAGTAAACATTTAACTGAGAAATAAGTACTACTTATCTCTCTGTTGTGATCCCTGAAGAAAAGGCTTTTGCCTTTTGCTTTCTTACCACTAATAGATGTATCATGTCTGTTATCATAACACTATTGACTCAGGGAACTACAGCAAACCATGTGAATTCATAACCATATGAAAGAATAAATTGTAACAAAGAGAACATGTTTAATTATCCAAACAGCTATCTCTAAAGACTGAATTTCCAATCTCTGCTACTTCTTTTAATGCCGACTCTCAATGTGCCTAGGTTGTAAATGCATAATTTATACTGAGTTAGAACCAATCACTCTTCTGCTACTGTTTAAAGGGTTGAGTATTGTTTCCACAGAGGCAGCATCTTTTCATCAGTTAACTGCCATTTATCCCAAAGAAGTTGGTCTCCATATTGACAAGAAATATTCCAGGTTTTTTCAATTAATTCACATATTCTTCTGTCCTCCCTACCACAATCCCTGGGCAGCTGGCACTTTTGGATCAAAACAGACTTCTTCAGCTACAGACTCTTCTGCCCAGCAGGGTGCTCTTACTGGAAATTGATGTAAAGAGGTGCCTCATGTTTCATGCATCCAGCAAACAATGCTGAAATTACATTTAGATACAGGTTTGAGGATAAGCAACAAGTTAAAGGGATTGTATCAGTAAATTGTTGATGAACTTTTTGGTGGAATGCAGACCTACATCAATTTGGATGAATGTATTGACTAAATTACATAGTGTTAGAAGGTTTTGGTGCAAACCCATAAAGCACTCAATATTTTCAGCCATTATGAGATCAATTTGAATCTCACACTATTACAAATAATTATGTGCATTAGGGAAGTGCCTAGGATGGGTCACCCATACATATGTACAAGGTTGCACAGTTTAAACAAGTGGAAAAGGAGCCTTTGCCTAAATCTGTAAGGTCAGTAATAGCATAGAATCTCATTTCCAGAGTGCAGTGGGACAACAGAAAGTTTTTTCTCTTTCTAGAGCCGGCAGGTTCATTGGCCACAGACCCCCTGTTTTCCTGCCCTTTATCTTAGCAAATAACCCCTCTGAAACTGAAACGTGGCACCACTGGTGAACCTACCTAAACTGAAACTGGTTGAGTAAACAAGGAGTAAAGGAAAAACATGGACTTAGTGAATCCTATCACTGCAAATAGAAATTCTCTTTGAGTTCAGTTCTTGAGCTATTTTTGTTCCTCAGAAAATTCTACTCCTAAACCCTGTTACGATGAGCAAATCCATAATGTGGTTTTGTAGTATAGCATTAGATTGAGCTGGAAACTCTCACAGGGATAAATGCAGAGCTTTCTGTGCTTGTGCACAGCCTGTACTTAAGGAAATACTCTGCTGCCAGAACACATCAAGTTACAGTGTAAACATGGTTGATTTTACTGTTTGCAAGTAAATTAAGGAAACAAAAGCTAAACTAATAATATTCTGAATTATTCAGCCAACAGTGTGCACATCTGGGTTTTGCAGCCCTTCTGCTGCAAAAGCTGGTGGCAAGACTAGAAAGGCTGGCGAAGTGATTAAGCTTAGCTAATTTGTTTGGCTTACGTGGCAGATGGAAAAATATTTTGCTTAGGCACTGTTCTGTGGTAGACAATGAATAATTGAGGATGTGAACAGTGCTGAAGGAGCAGTGCAAACCAAACTGAATAACTTTTGGTTATGGACAGAAGAGAGTGGGACTGAACAGTCTGTGTAATTCTATGAGATTACTCTGTTCTGGAGAAATTTCCACATGGGCATATGGGTGGGAAGAACATCTTGGCAGTCTTGTAACCCCTATAATTCTTTGCAGAATGTAGAAAGCAAAGTACTTTGATTTGGGGCAAAGTACAACATATAACTGGTCTTAAAGACCTTTTCCAATTCTGACATTACTTGTAGATAAGTCACATCTTGTTTGCAGAGAATGAAGTTAGTACCAGCCATATTTTTTTTTTTAATCTGTAGATCTCAAATACCCTTAATATGCACATCTCATGATCTCATTCACAACCAGGTGTCTTCAGACAACCTCCCTCTCTTGTGATCATGTTCAAAGTTCTGAAGACCTTTTGAAGTAAAGCCCAAACCCAAAGTTAACATTGACAAAATTAGCTACTTTTCTTATTCACATTTTCAAAAGGAGTTGAATTTTAAAAAATCTAATAAAAATTGGCTGACAAACACACTGATATTAAAAAAAAAATAAATGTACAGATTCTCAGACTTCACTGAACAGAAGCCGGGAGACTCTATTAGAAGTTCTATGCAATCTTAATTACAGTCAGTACTGTATCCAGCCATGGCAAGGATATTTGTGTGCATGAGGATAGATTTGTGACTTCAGATTATGAATAGTTCTGTAATTCCTTTATGCCCAGCTTCAGTCCACAGGGAATTTTTAAAGGAGGAAGACCAAACACTGCTGAAAAACTATTTTTGGTGTTAAGTTGAGCTAAAAAGCACTAAGGCAACTTCATAAAGACAAATGCTTCAACCATTGTCGGAAGCATTAGGTGTGATTTTCCTTGAACTCTCCAGAAAGCATTATTGTTTAGAGAAAAATGTGCAAATATTTGAGATGAACAAGTTAAATTGAAAGAATCAGCCATAGACTCATAATGGAAGTCTTGTCCTCTGAAATAATTTTTTATTACAGACTTAAATACTGAATATTCAGGTTCAGAAGTGCATTTCTGAAACACATTAATTCTTATTTCAGTATTCTCATTTACACAGCATGAAACAGTTGTCAGTCTCTAAAGTTTAATTTGTTTGCTTGTTGTTTTCTTACCTGTTAGCAGCCAATTTGTTTGAGATGAACCCTCCTGGAATTTGTGTCACAATATAACCCCAGAAAAAAGAGCCATGAATGAGTCCTACAGTCTCTGGATCCCAGTTGAATTGGGCTGTCTGTAAAGGAAATGGGACACTGTAAGATAAAGCACACTCATTGTAAGGTAACTATTGCTTAGAAGCCACACAGAAGTCGCCCTGTGCTTCAAATCAAGCTTCTTTACACTGGCTGCTCAGGGCTGCTGAGCTTGAAAACCCCCAGTTAAGGCAAAAGGGTGTTTAATTCCCCTGTGAGATTACTGCTTTTGCTCTTAGGAGCAGGAAAGGTTTCATCCATAAAATAGCTAATGCTGGACCTTCAACTTTGCTACCTGCCACTGCTTTCCCCTGGGCTCCTTAAACTTGAAGCCTTTGCTTTCAAGACTGCTCAGAGTTATAAGAAGGACCTGATACCTTTCAATGAACATATCCATTTTCCCAAGCTTATAAAGGGTGCTTAAGTCCTTTGAGTTGATTTGCTTCCTGGACAGATTTGTTCATGGTTCTCCCTGTCAGGGCTGAACTCTGATCATCTACTGTCAGCGTTAAATGGCATGGGAGCAGAAAAGAGTTGGGGGCAAGGAGAACATCTGAAGACAAAAAAATCTGAAAATAAAACCAGGTAACACTGCCAGTGACTAGTTTATCTTTTGTGAGAAGTGATGTCAGTTGTAGGGCTGCATTTGGATACAGAAGGACAGCCACAGGCTGGTCATAGGTGGTTCCTAGTCCAAAATGCCTGCAGCCAAGAAAAATGCTTTTACCATCCTTGAATATCAAGCGATTTCAGTCTTCTTGAGGTTCTTCCTGAACAAAGATTTTTCTATTTTCTGATGACATTTTTTGACGTATCTTGTTCAGAAGAGGGATAGTCAATGCCCAGGGCAAAACATAGAAAAAATAAAGCAAAGAGAGAGAGCCCTTTCTGCCCTCCATTCTGGGCCTGAGTCAGTATAAACCCTACTGTAAGGTCAATGTTGACTTTTTCTCCATGAGCCCTCAGCTCTGAAGAACTCTTTTGGAGCAATAAGAAACCACAATGTTGCACTTTATTATCATTTTCATGCTAATCCCATGTCTGGGCAAGGTGGCTAAGCATTCTGTGAGGAAGCAGCACAGATATCTTTTAAATTCAAAATTAAAACTGTTGCTAAAATACCACAGGGAATTGGCAACTGTAGTGATAAGCCTTAACATCTCTTTTTTTGATATTACCTTTTGCATGTTAGAAGAAAAACAGCTTTTCCCACTACATTGAGGTTTTTTTGCTCACAAAGAAGCAAACTGAAAAACAGCTTCTTGTTTGACCTACAGTGAGATAGCATTAATTAGCCAGACATGTTTACAGAAGGCTAAAGGGTTTCCCTCCCCATCAATATGCATTTTGATGTATCCCACTTTCCTGTGTTGAAGCATTCTGTTTAAACACCTAATTTTCTACTTGTGATTTCCAACTGAATTTCTAGGTAGTGTTAATTTCTGAAGGCAGGAACACAGGAAGAAAGTTCCTCCTGATTCAGGAGGTGCTCATGCCCAAACACTACAAATTTAGATTTGTGGAAGGAATTTACTCCCATTTTCTGAAATTACGTCTTCTGAGCTTCCCAACCTATGCAGGCACATACTTTCTCTTGCTTAAGTACAGAACCTGGAAGTCCCAGCAGGACTATGGGGAGCAGGGATTAGACTGAATAAATACAAATTTAGAAGGAAGTCTAAGCATGGCTCCTACAATCATGAGTCATGGAGACAGGCATACTTTTACATTGGAAATTTATGATAGACATTTTCTGCACCCTTCTTTACCAAAAGTTAAAATATCAAGCAGAAAAGCTGATTAATATTTGCACAGTATTTCATTCAAGAGTCAAGACTCCTGTGAATTTTTTAGGACAAAAGCATTCAAAAGATATCCAAAAATAAGTCAACAAGTAGAGCAAATGTAGAGATTCAAGTTCATAAAATCCATAAAGGGACACTTGACATCATAGCCAAATACTGAAGAAGGATGGGCAATGCTAAGGTATGGATTGAACCAGCTGGGATGCATTGATAAAGCTGTGCAGGATCTGCTGTGGACCACATGCCATCCACTGCAAATTTGAAACTAGTTTGGCACCTAGCTCTTAATAGGTCCAGACAAAAATCCACATTGTCAAAACTCTGATGTCTTATTGCCAGTGACTGCTTTAAGATCTTGAAAACTGTCCACT
Organism: Acrocephalus scirpaceus scirpaceus; assembly: GCA_910950805.1. NCBI lineage: Eukaryota > Metazoa > Chordata > Aves > Passeriformes > Sylviidae > Acrocephalus > Acrocephalus scirpaceus. Next base: position 47,232,241 of record OU383777.1, on the reverse strand, counting down.
GATATGAATGTAGTGGCTGCAGCCCTACATAAAATAATTGATAATTCCTTCTGCAGCAGTATCAGAGCACATTTCCCTAAGAGAGTAAAAAGCAAAAGCTTCTGCCACCACAGCAAAATCTGTCTACAGCTGACAGATCAGGGACCTGGGAGACATGAAAACTAATTCAGTTCTCATTTCTGGTACTTATATCTTCTCTATGACGCTGCAAATCCCCGGATCTTGAAGATTTGTAATGTCACTCCATCACATTAATAGGAATTAAGTGCCTGCCCATCTATGTGTGTCAAGACTGACATGTCTCCCTCCTGTTTTTTTAATCTGTGTATACACAGGACATTGCTATGTGGCATTTGGGTGATTTTGCAACGGGATCTTCTCAGAGGAGTGAAAGGAAGATGTTTTCTCACCTGCAGCTCTGGCTTTCCATCGACATAGACAGTGTTGTTGTTGACCATCTCCACAATGGCCACGCCCAGGTTGCACCTGATGCCGAAGGAGATGCAGAAGCCCAGGCCGCTCATGATGGCGATGATGTAGCGCTTGGGCAGGCCGCAGCAGTGGCACTTGCACCACGCCAGCTGGCTGCTGCTCGCCAGCGTGGGCCGCCCCTCTCCCGTCAGCTCAAGGGGCTCCTCCTCCACGTTGGTGCCATCGATCTTCCTAAACAGATGAAGAAAGGAAAAATGAAGGTGCGCTGTTTGTCTCAGTAAAATTTGCTGAAATGCAGGTGGACAGTACCATGTTCCAGTCACCTGCTAACTCCTGTTGTGAGGTGTTTGTCTCCTGGTAGTGTGGTGAGTTAATGCAGGACAGGATGTGAAAGGTTAGCAGAGACTACACTTTTTCCTGACTGGCTTCTGAAGTTTGCACATTTGAGCCATCTAGCCAGACAGCTGGCTGCAAAAATGTTCACAGGCTCCTCATGAGCATAACTGTGACATCTAACTGGAGGTCTGTTGTGATAAATTCCATTGATTCTTAGGAAAATTTACATATTATTAAATTAACCATAATTTCTAACTAGATCTACTAAGCAGAGCTGCCAGTAGGTTTCAAGAAAAAGGGAAAATACAACACAAATCATGGTTTCACTCAGCCCCAAACTCCCTGGAATTTGTTTTCTCCTGTGAGACAAAAATCAGGGCTCTACAGCAGAGGAGAAATGTCTCTGGCATCAGATGAGATGCAATTAAAGATGCAAAAGGCCCAGGCTTTCTCTGCCTGGAGGCATTTGAAGTCACGCGTTTCCTCTTCTCTGAAATATCCTGCCACTACAAGGACTTTGTTTTCTCCAAAGTGAACCCCTGCAACTCCTATTGTGGAACGTGTTGCCCTTTGTGTAAAATACTATGAAATGGGATCTGGAGGCAGACAGGGGCTTTTTGGGCAGCAGATTTCCCATTCCTCAGCAGTGGAGGCTGAAAGGGCTTTGCCTGGGATCAAATCTGGTGTGGCAACTACAGTGCAGTTGGGAAGAACTGGGAGGGAAGGTGCCAGGGATGGGGCCTGAATGGGAGTGAATGGCACCCAGTCATATCAGCCTGTGAAAGGCTGACCATCAGCTACCAACTAACACAGGTAGTGCAGCTCCTCAGGCTTTGCATAACCATCCTTTCCTTTTCCCACAGGCAATCTAGCTGAGACGTTCATATTAAACAAAATGGCACTTTCATGCAATCTGGAATTGCATGATAGTGCAATTAAAATTTAATTTGGTCTCTCAATCTGGCTATTAACATTGCGCTGCAGGACCAGGAAGTCTGTGGTAGAAAGGGTGAGGTAAGAAAAAACTAGACATACCCACCAGAGCAGAGCTAGATAATTCCTTTTCTAACATTACCTTTCAAGGTCTATTTTAAAATGCAGATTATGGTTTTTCTGACATAATGAAACATTTAAGGACATGGCTAGCTGTGAATATGTGACTAACCCACTGAACACTAACCACGAGCTTAAGGTTAAGCCTTTACTAAGAGAGGCCTTGATCGGCCTTTCAGTTCTGGCATCACTCTGAAGCACTGCACTCAGGATCCAGCTCTTATTGTGCTTGTCCTGGAGTACTGCAAAAATATGAACAGTTAATTACTCTAAAGGAAGCCTAGCTTGTCATGTAAAATGATGAAATTATTTCATTCACTCTTTTCTGATAAGGAATAACTTATTTCCTTCTTTCACACATCTGGCTGAGTATATTTGAAATCTAATGCATGTATTTGAAACCTCAGTTTTCAGTATGAAAATCAACTGCAAAGAAATGCTGACAGACCATACATGGATGGGCTACATCTGACTAGGCTGAGTTTTTTGGGACAGTGTTGGTTTAACCACAGCTTTCCCCGGTTGTTGTAAGTCTAATGTACTACCCATAATCTAACAGATAGTACTCTACACTAGACAGTTTGCAGATATAGGTGGTAAGTATGGCTTCTTGTGCACTTAAATATATCTTTCCAGTATAAAATTCCACTTAAAAAATCTCATCATTTTTAGGCTCTGGAGCATCATTTACTATATTATTCCTTTTTACATCACAATAGAAACCCATTATTTCAGCCACAGTCTTAGCAAAAAGAAAATAAGCATGCTACAGCTCATGTTTTCAAGAAACACTAGAATCACAGTATTTTGGGCCAGAAGGGAACTCCTGGGGTTATTTTATTTAATTCCTTTCTCAAACTAGTGCTCACCACAAAGATAGATCCTTAGCTAGATAGTCAGACTGGAGCAAAGACTTTCCATTCAAGGAAGGTAACAGAAAATGGGATCCTACTGTGGTGTTATTGGGGGTGATTGAGATCTTATGATTCACCTGCAGGGAAACAGCATTTGTTAATAAAATGGGAGTATAGAGACTAATTCAGTCAGGCACTTTAAAAAGAAGACACCATATATTCTATGCTCTATGTATTAATAGAAGAAGGTGTAAACAGAATGAGACACCAAAAGTAAAGAACTCGGGAAGTGAAAAAACAATCGATTAATTATTTTTTAGGACTGTTGTCATCTCCAAAATATTCTTAACAAGCCAAAAGAAATAATTTGTCTTCCTCTAACAGAATATAAGATATTGATGGAATTAAATCGATTAACAATTTTCCAAATATTTGTACATTTACCAGGCTCTATTTATAAGAGAGACATTAGACTTTAGTGGGTGAATTATTTTGGGCAGCTGGCAAAGATTAGACACTTCATACAAAGCCAAAACATCTGGATATTTTCAGCTGGCTGTCAATTCAGATAGACGTGAAAACACCCTTCTGCTCCAAATTCACTGCTAAAAGTGTTGACCTAGGACTAGAATTATGGACCAATATTGTCTCTGCAGAGAAAGTAATTATTCTGCTATTGTATTTAACTAAGTAAAAGAAGCAAGTTGAGGACTGATCCATCACCCCAACTCCACACAGTTTATTTCCTACCCCCAGAGATTAATTTCAATGCCTCTATACCAGGTTTGTCTTGGAGAAAACTATTTTTTAGTAGTAGTCCAAACATACAGGTATTAGAGCAGTGCAGACATGTACACAGCCAGTGACTGCACTGGTTTTTTGTTTTATTTTATTGAACACGAACATAATGAAGATATTGCAACTCCATGAAATGACAAGAAATTTATCTTCCAATTGATCCATGCATTTTTGTTGTGTCAGTGAAAATTTTTACTAGTTGTAGACCAATTACTTAGAGGAAAACTGCTTCAGGGCCAGTGCTCTCCTCTAATTATCAGCCTCATGCAGGAGATACAGGAGTGCATTTTCCTGCACAGGAAATGTTCACTCCTTAGATCTTTTTTCCCTTTTTCAGCAAACCTATAACACTTGGCAAGTAAGAACAGCTAAGTTATCTGAATCTGCATCCATATTCTGTGCCCAAATGTCATAATAACTTTATGCAAAATTTCTCTTTTTATTTAATTCCTACTCTGGCATGTACAGAATTTTGAAAGAATCAAAGAAATTTTAAAAATACCTATCAGTAATAAATAAATATATGTGCCCTAGAGCACATATAAATTCATCACTCTGTATTTAGGAGGGTTTTAGCAGAGGAAGTTCTTTCCTTAAATGATTAATTAGGTGTACTAGAATTTAATTTTGTTTTATAAAAACAAATGTTAATTTGTAACAGTAACAGGCAAATGTTAATATTTGTTGTGTTTTAACATGGATTTCACCAGATGTGGCAGTCTTTCACAGGCAGCTGGAGCACAATCATACACAATGTTCAAAGCTCACACCTACAAATCCAGTAACTACAATGATCCCTGCGTAACTTCAGAAACCTATACAGTAATTATATGAAAAAATCATTAATCCAAAAGCAGATACAATCTCCTAAGATCTTAACTCTTCAGGGATTCATCTAGGTGATAATTTTCCATAATAAATCCTGTCTTTGATGCATTGGTACCAAATCCCAGAAAAATACCCACACTCTCTTGAGTTACTCAGGGCATGGGAACTCTCTTGCTGGTTTCTGCATGGTATTTCCATGAAACCCACAACAAGTCTCAGACACCAAGGGACTGCATGTTCCAGGTGCTCCACTGCCGGGCTGCAGGGCAGTCTCTCCTCAGCGCAGTCATGGAACACTGGAGTGATATTTGCCCCTGGGGTGCTGCGGTGCAGCGCTGCATGAGTGCACTGGGCCCTTGAACTAACATTGCTACAAAGGCACAACTCGTACATCAGCTGGGTCTGGACACCCCACGCTGTGTTCACAGCACTGCATAGTCTGGGAGGCACTAAGCTCTGCCTGCTTGTGCACAAAGGGAAAATCTGAGAGGAATAATCCCATGACCCAGCACAGTCACAGGAACCCTGCCCAATGCAAGTGTCTATCGCCCAGCTTCAAGATGCAGTTTTCAGCAATTTAGGCTAATTCACCAAGGGACATCTATAGCAGCCAGAACTACACCTATCAGGGCTGCACTTCATACAGCAGCCAAGTGGCATATGTCTTTTTACATTAAAAGAGACAATATTGGAGTGTAAACCCACTTAGACACTTCCCACTTCATCAGGAAGCCCACAGTTGCCATTAGCTGGTCCAGGAGTCCTGAAATCTTTAGAGCAGACAGAGCCTAAGATCTTACTTCAGTCTCTGACTTTTTCCTTGACTGCAGTAAGTTCACAGAAGGACCAAAGTGCTTGTGTCTGTCAAGATCTGCATGAAATCTTTCTTTTCTGAGAAACATGAGGATGACAGAGCCACAACTCTGTTATTCCTTCACCCAAGCCTTGAATTCTATAGTTATTTTTTTTTTACTGCTCCACTGTATAAAATTAATCAAGAAAAAAACACTGCTGTATTAAAAAAAAATTATACAAAGCATTTACAACACTTTCTATAACAACTTCTAAGATCTCACAAATTAAAAAGTTGCCAACAGCCTAAAGAAAGGATGGCTCTTGGGTCTCTCAGATCAGTCTCTCCTGCCTCCCTTCCAGGATCCAGACAACCTCAAGTCACTTTCTGTGAGCAGATTCTCATTCTGCGGCACCCACCAAATAAGCACACCTGTGAAGAGGCAGTAAGTTGCTTTATGCTGCTTGTGCTTTAGCACTTGAACTGGACTGTGGACAATTGCTATGGAGCAGCTGCTCTTGCCAGGCATCAGCTTCTAGGTCTGCTCTCTTGTTTGCAAGACAGCGGAAATGTGGCAGGAAGGCATAGACTAGTCATATTTAGCAAAACTAAACATATTTTTCTACCTACTTTGCCAGTTTTGACATCAACACACCACAGTCAGTGAAATCACACTTAGAAGTCTTATCAAGGACGTGCATTATAATAATTCATCAAATTTTTACAAATGCTAGAAGAGAAACCAAATTCTCTGCTGATTTGCCCCGCATTAAAGACAATTGGATTGGATGAAGAGCAAAGTCAAGGTTGCAGCTGGTATATAGGTATATGTACGACCATATAAAAGCATAAGTGTATGCTCTCATTCGTAGACTAAGCTGTAGAGAATGAAGTTCATATTAAAAAACATGCGTGTTTCATTCATTTATGGAAACATTAAATATGACTGCATATTTCCTACAAGACTGCTCAAGTTGCAGCAATTCTTACTTAGATCTGACGCAGACATAGTAAAAAGATTTTATAGTTTGGATTTTTCCTCTGCTGATTGGTACATCTAAGGAAGGCTCTGAGATACCTATGTTTAAAACAAAAAATAATTAAGTTCAGCAAACTTTCTTGTATCTCAAGTGATATTTGGGTTAATTTGATTCAGGAGCAGTGTTGCTGAAGTCAGCTGCCTGTACTATCAACTGTGTAGGAACCAGCAAGACATCTTTAATACATAGCTACAAGAGGAGAGCAATCTTGAAAATCATCTAAAGTGAGCCAAGTGTACTGCCACATCACATATTCACTAGATACAAACCTTACAGGTATTTGGTCAAATTGGCCAGCAGAGCCCACAGCAAAGAGAATTTATCATTGAATTAATTACTTGGATCAATGTTCTAAAAGATAAACAGATTTCCTGGAATTACTGTAGAGTAGAGTATTGTAAAAGCAAAAAGAGCAAAACATTAGGTTTCACCTGTAACACTGTAAATTAAAAAAAGTTAAGTAGAAACTGTGTAGAACACAGATACTTTATTCACATGATAAAGAGAGAGAATAACTGCAGTATGATATATGTAAATTCTCACCCATTTTCTTGTGATTTTCTAGTGTTTAGATATACCAAGAACTATTTTTTGACTCAAAATTGCATTCCAAATAGAAGGCAAAGGGGTGGATAGGAAAGTGAATACAATTCAGTCACTAGAAACACCTTCAGTTAAAATGTTGGCCTGATCCACACAAAGATATAAAACAACATCAAGCACGGAAGAAATGCCACTAACACCTCTGGCTCTCATCTACTGATTACACAAATAAGTGTTGTCAGTAGCCATTTCTAACAGAAATAATCTTCTATTTAAATGAGAAATATCTTTCCCTTTATGAAACTGGTCATTTGTTACATCAGATTTTCATTTCTCAAAAAATAAAAATCCTCCATTTCTTGGTTCATAAAACCATCAGGTTAGGGTGAAAATCTTGAATCTTTTTTCTGCTTTTGCTAGCAAACAGCTGTTTCTCCTTATTCTCCCTCTAATTTGCTAGTGTCAGTAAACTCATACATAAACATCTCTATTCAAAACATTTTCTCTTACTGATTTGGAAAAAGTTTTTAAAAACCCCAAACCTGTAATTCAGGAACATTACGTCTAATTTCACAAGTGGCATTATTGGGAGTATTAATTCTCATTAAATTATTGCTTTTTCTCATGCAAGCTAAACCACAGAATTAGTAATATTTAATTATTTAAAAGGTTTTTTTAATTAAAAACTTTTTCAAGTTCTTTTTAATAGTAGAACATTATTTCATAATTTATTTTCACCTTTTTTGTTTAATACAAATATTCTATGATCTACAGTCATATGCTGTTGTAACTGCTCCTTTTACATCTTTTGTCTTATAGCAAGCTCACTCTCTGTACTCAGATATTAATTTTGCAACTCTTTATTCTGTTTTATGTTTATACATTTTTTTTCTATTCTTCATTTCTCTTAATAAATTGAATCAATGGACCTGTCTGGGAATTTTCTGTTGGGTTTTACCTTCTCAGATTCCCCAGTGAGTCACTAATGGCGTTCTTCACCTCTTCGTTTCCTGGGTTAAAAAATCTTTCTTTCAGTGAACCAAACCCTTTGAAAGGCATTTTGTCTTTCTTCTTCAGTAAATCCCTTATGTTAAGGAGCATTCACTTCTGCTGTCATACTTCCCAATGCCAGAGTCGGGAGCCTCCACCAGTCCTCGGTGACCTCTGCCACAACAACCAGTTGCTAAGACAGGAGCGGGTAAAAAAATAATAATAAAAAGATCTTGAAAAGCCAGAAGGGAAAAGCTGTGGAGCGAAGCACTCTCAGAAGCACTCAGGGACTTGGTGTGGCCCTTGGAGCAGCTCTGCTCTGCTTGGTCAGTACCTGTGCAGGGCAGCTGGTCTGGGGGCTGCAGCTGGGAGCTGCAGGTGCTGCCGAGGGCCAGCGTCCCTGGGCTGGACGTGCTGCCAGCTCCCCAGGCAAACTGCCTGGCTCGCTAGGGCTCATCCTCGGTGCATCCCTCCCTCCCTTCTTCCCTCCCTCCCCTGCCTCTTTCACACTGAGATCCTGTGCAAGGTGGTGCTATAGTAACAGACACAATACCTGTCCTCAAGCCACTCCAGTTCGCTAATAAGACCTCATATATGGCAAGGGACATTAACTTCTGTTAATTAAATATTTACGAGTCCTTTCTGCAGGGAGGGAATTATTGCAAGCTACAGTTCCCATTCACTGTGTACCCCCCCACCCAGGAGAGGCCCCCTGCCCCAACACACTTGCTGGTTCAAATCCAAAGCTGCCTTCCCATGCCTGGTCATTTATTATTGATGTTGCTGGGCCCTTGGGCAGACAGACATGGAGGGGAACTGATGCAATGCTGTTTGAATAAGCAATGGAAGACAAGCTATAAATTGAATCCATTGCATTTTTGAAACACAAGGTGGCTAAAAGAGGTGAACCAGTCCAACTCAGTGTGACTTCATGATGACAACACACTTTTCCTAGCATGGCAGAAAGTACTTAATGAAAACTCTTGTGGAAATGCATCCTGCCACTTCACTCATCATGCCTGCACATTGGCTGGAGTCAAATGAAGCATTTCTGCTTTTGGCAAGGCCTCAGATATTGGATTTGGGTTATGGAAAAGTTAAAAAATAAAAAAAAAAAAGAAAAAAAAAAAACAAAGCCACACACCATTTCATATATTCCCTCCCTTACTAGTCCCTCCCTTTAAGTGAGGGGGAAGATAGAAACTCTGTAGATTGTTAGAAAAATGGAGAGCTTTGTGTTCGGCACATTACCTCACTCCTACAAGGAGAGTTAAATTACAAACCTGTCAGTGCCTCATCAGGCCACCAGCACAATAAGAATTGATTTCCCCTGGAAGTCTCCAGCTGAGGGTTGCCATGTGGAGGGCAGGCCCACCCACCAACCCCAGCTCCTGTTCTGCCACAGGCCACCTGGTGTCCCTGAACCCTCCCTCCTGCCCTACACTGTCCTTATCCTTCTAGGCTCAGGGGCCACACTTTCCCCCTAACTTCTGTTCAGAGCTTGTTCTATCCAGACTCTACAGAGAGAGAACAGAAAAAAAAAACCCAGAAAGTGATTCCTCCAGAGAAACAAACTGGATCTGAGGGTTTTTTCACTTAAAAATTCCTCATTTGGGTGTTTGAACTGAGTGAGAGTTTGAGTGGGATGTAAATCTGGGCCAAAGCTGTGCAAGGACTATCCATCCATCACTCCATTCCTCTCCTGGCTCCTTGCATGCGCCCCCAGCTTCTGGGTTTTAGAACTCTCCATAACACAAACATCAAATGTCTGGATTGTCCCAGCTCCACTTTGAGGAAGGCGATGTTGGAAAACACATTTTCTCAGGGTTAGGTGAAGCATAAGGGTTATGTGAAGCAGCTTTCATTGAAATCTTTTGTTTCTAGAATTAAGCAGGAGGGAAGAATAGAGGGAGAGGGAGCATACTTAGGAGCTGAGAGTTTGGCTTTGCTGCAGTTTGTTTTGTTGCAGCACTGGTTAGAGTTTCATTCTCCTCTTTCAATAATTCATGTGATGGAGGGAAGTGTTGGCTCAGCACAGCCAACACATTTGGCCTTGCAGAACAGTCCTTCCACAGCAAGCATTTAGAACATGGGTACCTCCAGATCTCAGCGATACCTACCCACATGCCTCTAGCAGGGCTTCTCTGGGTGTATTTCTCTCTAGTTGGGTTGAACAGCAACTGCTCTCACTGCCAACTCAAGGACTGACCAGTAACCCTCCCTGCAGCACGTCCCACTGCCCTGGGAGCAGCTGCACCTTCTCTTCCTCCTCCTTCTTACACTGCTCAGGCTTGCATCTGGCCATCTCCAAACTGAGCAAAAGGAAGAAATTCCTCCTGGTTTCTCACTCCAGGCCTCTAATCTTGGTATACCATTGGGGTGTGAGGACAGGCAAGTCAGCAAGGTCACCACAGTGGAAAGGCCCAACACAATCGTGTGTGCATTAAAGCAGCCTCTCCAATTTTCACCAGGCACACAGAAAATTAACCCCAGCAGGCCAACTGCCAGACACCAGAAGTGTATATGGGTTTGGGAATATATACATGTCAAACTACGTAACAAAATTGTCTTCCATGTAAACAAACATGTATTTGCTGTCATTTGAGATAGTATCCTGAATGCTCTTATGGCAGCTGAACACCTGAAACCATGGAAGAATCTGGCTCCAAACTGGAAATGGTGTAAACTCCAGTGCAAGGAATTCACTTTGGAAGACTGGAACTCAAGTTGGAAAGTGGTGTTCAAAACCCATACCTGCCAGCTGCTGTGGAAAAAAGGGTTTTATCTTACCCAACTTTCTAGTCTTCTGGTCCTGGTTTGGATAAAGAGAGCACAGAGTAGACACAAGAAAGGAGCTATGCTTAAAATGTAGAGTTTTGTTCACTTATCCACACATTCTCTAGTTGAATTTAGCACAGATGCCTGAAATCTGTCCTCCATGCATTTGGGGCTGATTCAAGTGGCTCTCTCGGAGATCTACCCTGGCTGGCCCCTGGCAGGGTATGTTCCCCTTAAGGCCATAGAGGACTCTCATTAGCAATACCACTTGCCTCACCATTTACAGAATTAAACATTTCTCACAGCAAGCTTCCTCTCTCCCTCCTCTTTACTCTTTGCAATCCTTCAGTGCCTGGACTTCTGCACAAGCAGAGATGATGAATATTGGTTTCATCTGCACATAGGTCTTAGGGTTGGCAGACTTTAATGTTTACAGCACCGTGAGATTGACAGTGCTTTGCACAAGAACAAGGCCTCAGTAAAAGTTATCTGCTGGATTTCATTGAATCATGGGATCATTCTTTCAGGAAAAGACCTTTAAAATCGTCGAGTCCATCTGTTAACCCAGAACTGAGAAGTCCACCACTAAACCATGTCCTTAGGTGATGTCTAAGAGGTCCATTCAGATGACAAGCATATTTTATTGTTAGGCATGAAATTTTGGGTTGAAGCCAATTCTTCCTTTGTATTTGTACAGTGTCTGGTGTACTGGAGACCCTATTTCTGTTGGCACCTGTAAAAGTCATTGTAACATTACATTAAGAAGTGGGTACTATAGGAATTCAGCCTTCAAGATCTACAGCATCTGATGTCAAAGATAAAAGAGGTGACCTGGGATCCCATGTTATACAAGGGTTTAGAGTAATTGATCAATCTGGTACTTCAGATATTTAAACCTATGGCTTTTTATCTACAATTTTCTGCCATAAATGAAGATGGATTCAAAGACTGCACAATCCTGGCTTCTATTCTACCTTATATGAGAACTGAGTGCTTTCCTGCCGTGTTAAAACGCTTCATGTTGCGTCAGCCCAAATCAAATTTTCAGATGTTGTTTGTTTCCCTGATAACTGCAGCAAAACCAGCACTAATTCCAAATGGTTAAAAAAATTACTCTTTAGTTTCTAGTTTCTGCTTCCTTATCAGATCACTGGTAGGAAAGACATTTGATCATAATTGGACACAAAATAAAAATAGTGGCTCCTGGGATGCTAATAACATACAAAACAACAATGGAAATAAGAATTCCTATTTATAATTTTCCTTACTGAAAGCTGCTAATTAAGTACTCATTTCTTTCTTACACTGTAAGAGGGCTTTAAAGCATTTCTATGTGGAAAGTTCCTATGTGAAGTATGTCTGTTTCTCCACAAAAAGAAAAAAGTGATGTTTTTGAGTTTGTACACCATTGCGCTAATACAGATACATTTGATGATGATTTCTGTGCATACAGGAATCCAGTTTGTTAATTAAAAATAGGTCCTTTTTTACTTTCACAAAGCTGTGTAAGGAAAGACTTGTACCTGGACAAGAACATTTCTATAATGTTTGAAATTTATTTGAAAGTTTCTTGGGTTATAGTGACACCTTATGGCAGTTTTATTGTATCTTACAGATAATTTTGAAATTAACATAACATTTTACAGCCTGTCACTGTTATTAAGGAACTGCTATGATGGTTTTAGAGATTTTTTATTTACAAGTTACTCAAAAGATCATTCCACCTCTTCAAATTTGTGTTTTCCCTTTTCCTCTTACTAGAAAAATACATTTTAAAGGGGACTAGTCTTTGGTACTATCTTCTATCATGTTTAACAGATAATCTATGCCACTCGGTACAGTTATACTATTCATAACTACCTATGGTGAGACCCAATTTGTGAATAGTCTCTTACTTGATTGATTCACTAAATTATAGTATGTAGTTTGTTGTATTTCTCTAATCCTAGATCTGAGCTCTTTTAAAAGAAAACACCATGATAGAAGTTAATGAAAAAAAAGTTTTCCTTTTAAATACGTTGGAACCCAAAACTGTGGGACATGAAAATAAAACTCACTACTACACGATGATCAGAATTTATAAAATCTGCTTTCCTGGGACTCTCCCTTATATGATTTTTCTAGTGTCTAACCAGAGCTATCTCAGTCCTTCCCTCATCTGAAGTGCAAACTTGGTCCCTCTTATGAGGCAACCGGTCTTCTGGGGTGCCGCGACCTTCCCCCGACAGCCTGCCCTGAAAAGGGCAGCCTATGTGTCGAAGGGGCACAGGCACTCCCTCAGTGACTTGCTCTTTTGTGAAGGTTGCCGAGGCAACCGATCCCAGGGCTGGCAGTGATCAGCTCGTGCAGCCTTGGGCTGCTAGCAGGCGACGCAGGGAAGAAGCAGGAGTCGGGGGATGGTCTCCAGAAGCTTCTTTATTCTTCCAGGGCGACGAGGGCTCAGAAGAACAGAAGTCCCGAAGACCCCGAGGGGTCTTGCAGGGCTACTTTTATACAGTAACTTGGGGGAGTGGTCAGGGAACAAACCAATGGGGAGAGGAATTGGGGAACAAGCCAATCGGGGAGAGAATCCAAACTTAACTAGCCAATCGTGGCAACAGCATTAACCTAAGGGGGGGTGAGGTAATGCTCCTTCTGGAAACTTCCCTGAGCAGAGGACCTGTTTGAGGACTTCTCCTCACAGGGAAGTCTCAGCAGAGGACTGCACTGCCTCAGGGGAATTTTCCCTCCAAGGCAATGTCCCTAGCTCTGCCTCACATTCCTCCCCAACAATTCCCCCTTTTTTATTAATTAAATAAACTTCTGAAATGGCTTTCTTGAAACAGGACATGAAACAGGTGAACATCATAAGAACAATAACAATAATGACCAAGACCCAAAACAAATTCTTCAGCACAGAAGCAACCCAACCCTTGAGTCCCCAAAATCCGAGCAAGTCCTGATGCCACTCAGGGTCCTTTTCAGTCTTTAAACTCTGCACCTCTTCTTGGAGCAGCTGAATGTTTTTTGAGATTGATTGACTGTGGTCTGATAGGTTAAAACAGCACATTCCATCAAAGTCTTTGCAGCCGTGTCCATGTACAAGTAGGAGGTAGTCGATGGCTGCTCGATTCTGGAGGGTGGCATGTCGGACAGTTTCTTCATCCCTCAGTAGGTCACTCAGAGCCTGTGATGTCCTGTTGGCTTGCTTACTCAGCCAACACCCAAGGTGGTGTAACTCACCAAGACTTTTCGCGGCAGCCACCCAAGGAAGAAAAATCGAAACCGCGATCCTCTTGCTTTTTGGCCAATCCCAGAGGGTGGCATCACAATGTTCGTCGAATGGGGAGTATGATCTTTTGGAGCGAGCCAATTTGCTTTTGTTTTGTTTCCATTCGTGCAAGAGGGTGATGTTGGGTGTTAGCGTAGTAAGCCTTCCAAAAGTACATGGTCCTCCTTTAATTCTGGATGGAATTCCTGCCCAGGCCCTGTCTCCACAAATCAGGAAGACTCCTCTTGGGAGAGCCCTGGGGATAAGGAAGCCTGATGTATCATAGAGAATTTTGTTTGTGTAACTGCACCAATTTGAAGCTGTGTAAATTTTATTTAAAGGGGAAAGGTCAATTATGAATGTCGATCCGGTGTTTTGGTAATAAAAGTTAAAACAATAGCTGGCTCGTGCTGACCCCAGCAGGTCCAATTCCTGGGGCTCACTGACAATTGTTGGTCGTTCCCCATGGCTATCCGGGAGGGCTTTGGGCAGAAATTCTATCCACGCTTCCCAGGTTTTTCGGGCAACTCCTTTCCCACTCTCTGGTGGGGCAGGCCATTTTCCTGAAAAGGGATGTGGAGGACTGGGCTCGTTAAGTTTGAACGGAATCCCTACTAAGCATGATGACAGCGGGCTATCTACAGAGCCCATAGATAAACACATGTTGTCTTGGTTGAGGGATCTTGCCAAGGTCACCCATACGTTTTGTGGTGGTTGTCCGATTCTCCATGCCATTGTGCTCCACAGGATTGCCATCATCCAGCATGCGAAGAGGTGAGGTTGCTTTTTCATGGTGAGGGGCTCTTTGGGAAGGGTCTGCTTCTGATAAAACAAAAGAATTTGTTTTAGCAACTTAACAACTTTCAACTTCTTCAACTGGGGTGAAGGACAGAAGGGTAAAGGGTTAGGAAAGAGGGGGTTTAGGGAAAAACAAAACTAATAAAACTTTCTTTTGCTATCCTTCTCTTTTCGTCTCTCTCTCGTAGTACCACTCTTTTCTCCCTTCTCTCTTTCTCTCATACCCTTTTTTCCTTCTACACTCCTTTTCTCTTTTACACTCCCTTTTCTCCTCTACACTCCTCTTTCTTTTTTTTTTTTTTTTCAATATACTCCACGCATTCCTTCATCTAACATTCACGCACTTTCTTGACACTTGCTTTTTTCTTTCACCAAAGCTTGCTAACACTCTTAAACTTAAACTCTAATTAAAAAAAAAGACAGCAACATGTCACAACTGTGTTCTTCTCTAATGAGGGCTCCTTTCTAGGTTGGCATTTACGGCAGTCTCATCCTCTGCTTCTCTTTCTAATTGAAAAACTGAGAAAACGGCGGTGATTGCATGTTTCTTATAATGTACATAACTGAGATAGAATAATACAGGGAGTAACACAATTATACTTATAAGGATATAAAAGGTAACAGAATTGTAAAACTTTACTGAAACTTCTTGATTAACTAAAACATTATTACTTTCCTTGGGTTTTTCTGTGGTGGTCGTCTTTGCTGTCCTGGAGCTGCTGGTGCTCGCGGGCTTGTAGGCGTCTGTCGCCAAAGTTTTGTCATGGCATTTCTCTTCTAGCATTTTGATACTATTTTTCCACGGGATAATGTGCACTACAAATCTGCAGCTTTCCACTTTATCCTTTTGAGCTAGTTTGGCTTCAATTGAATACCTTATGCCTCCGAGAACGTGTTTTTTCATGGAAACAAGTTTCACTAGTTGACTTGGCTGATCGTATTTGTGATGTTTATCATGCTCTGCGATAGCGAAAAGAAGAGCGCGGTCGCTGTTGTCTTCAGTTGCACGTTTTGGGGAATCATTTGGAGGAGACAGGAATTGTCTGCTGTCTCTGGCTGTCACCATGATTGTGGAGATGAGGAGAAGCAGTTGAAGCTCTGCCATCTTGGGCTGATTTGGTTTCCTGCTGATTTGATAATAAATGTTTTAGAAAACTTAATCTAAAGTAAAAAGTAATATATAAATGGGAGGGTATGAGGTACACTTTTCAGGGGAAAATAGGGAAAGGATAAGGGTAATTCAACTCAAACTCTTGGAATGAGCTCAAACAGAACAAAGCAACTTTGGGTTGCAACTTGTCTTATCCGGTGAGGTGCGGCTTGGAGGTCTGCGACCTAGTCTGTGGTCGACGCCGCAGGCTTGGTGGCGAGGGTCGCCTCTTTCTTCTCTTCCAGGCTGCTGTCTTCTGTGTTTTGCCTGGAATTGACTCATTAGGTGGGTTAGTGTCTGTCATGGGGTTTAGATAAGGTTTAATGTTTTTGGCCGGGAGCCACCTGGGTCCTGCGGAAGTTGATACGCACCCGTACCCTCTCCCCCAGGTAATCAATTGATGAGGCCCACTAATTTGGTGTGTTTCAGGGTCTTTCACCAGCACAGGCGGCTTCTCAGTAAGCTTGGCTTGGGTCGAATTGGAGAAGTGCCTGATGACGGGGGGGTCAGGCTCATTGCTAGAGCAATTTAGGAAATTCATTACATACAAGGCCTTACAGAGCCTCTCAACGGGAGGTAATGTCTCTGTTCCCCCTCGCTGCTGGTGCAAGACTCTCTTCAACGTCTGATGGGTCCTTTCAACAATTGATTGCCCTGTGGGTGAGTATGGGATCCCTTTGTCATGTTGAATGCCCCAATCCTGCATAAAAGCCTTGAGTTGTTTCGAGGCATATGCGGGGCCATTATCAGTTTTAATTTTCTTGGGGACTCCTAAGGTGGCGAAGGCCAACAGAAAATGTTTCTTCACGAAAGACACGTTTTCCCCGGCATGGGCGGATGCAAAAACCACTCCAGAGAATGTGTCTATGGACACATGTACATACTTTTGTCTCCCAAAAGACGGAATGTGGGTGACATCCGTCTGCCATAACTCGTTTGAATTGAGTCCTCGAGGGTTGACTCCCCGGTCGAGGAATGGGACCTGAAAGGATTGGCATTGGGGGCATGACCCTACTACAGCCTTAGCTTGTTCTCGGGTGAGGTGGAACATTCTGGCTAAGGCTGGGGCATTCTGGTGATAAAAGGCATCCGATATTTTTGCCTGCTGTAGGGTGTCTGGGAGGGTTGATGTTTGTGCCGCCATGGCCAGCACGTCTGCTCTCCTGTTCCCTTCAACAATAGCGCCTAGGAGGTCGGTGTGTGACCTAACATGCATAATGTAATATGGCTGCTTTCTGTGGGAGATAAGATAAACAAGTTTAGAAAGCAGATTATATAAATTTCGATTGGAAACTTCCTTCAGAAAAGCATGTTCAGCTCTCATAGCTACGCCCGCAACGTAGGCCGAATCAGTGACCAAATTGAGAGGTTGATCTTTGAATTTTTCAAAAGCTCTGACAACGGCTGCTAATTCAGCAATCTGTGGGGATCCTTCCACCACACGGACATCAGACTCCCACTTCTGTGTCCGAGGATCCTTCCAAGTCATCACTGACTTGTGAGAGGACCCTGAGCCGTCTGTAAAAACTGTCACAGCTTTGAGAGGTGTTTTGCTCTGTATAAATTTAGGAACTAATTGGAATTTGGCCTTAAATAGCTTGTGTCCAGGAAGGTGAATTGAAATTTTGCCTGGGTAGCTGTCCAGAGCGAACTGGAGATTTTCATTTGTTTGGAGCAGAAACTCTAGCTCCTCTGTAGTTTCAATTGGTACATATATGCATGCGAAGTCACACCCCGCAAGAGAGCGGAGGCGTGTCCTACCTTTCCTGATGACGGCCGCTATTGATTCTTGAGGGGTAGTCACAGTCTTACCAGGCTGTGAATGTAAAAACACCCACTCAAGAATCAACAGGGGGTCTTTCAGGTTTTGGTCCCATTGGAAGATCAGCCCTTGGTGGTGCGGTACCTTTCCCAGCACTGCAAAAAGGAAAGGTAACGAGGGCTCATACCTGGCAGTCTGTGCGGTGGAAAGGGCTCCTTGGACTAGCGCGATGGCTTGGCGCGCTTCTGGGGTCAGGGTCCTTGGAGAATTGAGTTCGCCGTCTCCTCGCAGCAGGTTGTGTAGGGGAGCGAGGTCCTCTGAGAAGAGTCCCAGTAGAGGGCGAACCCAATTGATGGAGCCGCACAGCTGCTGCATCTCATGCAGGGTTCGGGGGTTGTCGCGGATGATGAGCTGCTGGGGGACGATGGTCTGCTCTTTCACCCGGAGACCAAGGTAGTTCCAGGGGCTGGTGAGCTGAATTTTGTCCTCCTGGATCTCAAACCCTGCGCTTTCGATGGCGTCAACGGTGTCTTTTAGGAGAATGTCTAGTCCGGTCTGATCCTTTGCGCATAGCAAAAGGTCGTCCATGTAATGCAATATAACGGCGTCTGGGAATTTTTCCCTGACAGGGGAGACAATCTTGGCCACGTACCACTGGCAGATCGAAGGACTGGCCTTCATACCTTGAGGGAGTACAAGCCAGTGGTACCGTTGGAGTGGCGCTTGGCGGTTTGGAGATGGTACGGAGAAGGCAAAACGAGGAGCATCTCTGGGGTGGAGGGGGATATTGAAAAAGCAATCCTTAATGTCAATTACAGCAAGTGGCCAATTCCTAGGGAGCATCAGGGGCGAGGGCATGCCTGGCTGGAGAGGACCGAAGTCTTCAATAACTTCATTAACCTTACGTAGGTCTTGTAATAGTCTCCATTTGTTTTTCCCAGGCTTTTTGATTACGAAAATTGGGGTGTTCCAGGGACTATTTGAGGGAGCAATATGTCCCTTGGCTAGCTGTTCTTCTACCAATTCCTTCAGGGCGCACAATTTCTCCTCTGGGAGGGGCCACTGATCAACCCAGACTGGACGGTCTTGCCGCCAGGTGAGTTGAGGAGTCTCTAAGGTGCGCGCTTCAGTGGCCCCAACTAAAAATCCCTGCAAAGCATATGAAGGGAAACACCCCATTGGGACATCACGTCCCTGCCCCAAAGCGTGATAGGTGCCCTTACTACAAAAGGTCTTACGGTGGCCACTTTCCCCTCCGGCCCTGCAATCACCACGTTTCGCCTAGAACGCCACGAGGTGGCGACTCCACCAATGCCTGATATAAGTCCTGCTACAGGGTCCAATTCCCAGTCCCCTGGCCATTCCGATTTTGCTATTAGGGTCACATCAGCCCCTGTGTCTATTATTCCGTGCCTTTTGATCTTTTCGCCCTTAGAAAATAAACTGCAACGTATGATGGGTTTGTTGGCTTCCATTAACTGGGACCAAAAAACGGTGGGGTTGGGGGGAACAGAATCTGAAAATTCTTTAGGGAGTAAAAAGGCTTGGGCGATTGGGACTGCGGCAGGTAAAAAATAAGGATAGTCTCAACACATGACTGAAATGAAAATTTCTTCTCCTGGCTCGCAGGTTATGACTTCAGGAATGACGGCAAGGGCTGAAGGTTTGTGGAATGGGTCTCCGATAATTAAAATGTCCCATGGTCCATTGGTTGGCGCGCGTTTCCCTGTGGCTAATTTATAAATACTGTCATTTTCAAAGTGTATGGCTAGGTCACTCACCAGCTCGCGGCGGGTTCCCACCTGTACCTCGGGGTAAAAGTCAGGTCCTTCGTCTCCGGAGGTACTTGGGAGGACGCGATCTTTGGTCCGTGTGGGAACTTGTCCTTCTGCTGCCTGTTGTTGTCGGTGCGGTTGGGACGGGACGGCTGGGCATTTGGTGTCATCGCACGGGGCCACCGATCCGCGCTCCGCTGGGAGTTTCCCGACTGCCACAGTTTGTTGGGATTGGCGCGCAACCAATCATGATTTTTCCGGTGGTCTGAGAGTCCAGGTCTATGGGGGCACTCTGCCATGAAGTGCCCAAAGTCTCCACAACAGAAACACCTTTTATTGTCTTTTGCCGCGACTACTGCAAATGCTCTTGAAACGCCTTGCGCGATACCTTGCGCTACTGCCTGTGCCACTGTGTTTTCTGTTGAAGTGCGCTTGACGCACACTTCTATCATTTGGTCTATTGTTGGTTCGGGGTCGGTAGGCAAAGATCTTAGAATTGCTTTAGTCTCTGTATTAGCATTTATGGAAGCCATTTTTACTAGCATCTCTTTCCTGGCTTCTGAGCTTTCTATCTGTTTCTCAAGAGCGTTCTTCAATCTGTCCACAAATTTGATGAATGACTCATCAACCCCTTGTTTTATAGACGCAAAGCTCTGAGTGGGCACAGAGTCGTCAGGCATCAGGAGCAGGCATGTCTTTGCAGCAATGGCGATGTCTGCCAATGCGGCCTCAGGTATATTTGTCTGATCTTGAGGCTTGATGTAATTACCCTCACCTAGTAGCTGATCTAGTATTATATTTGGTTTATTAACATCTTTTTCATATGCTGTTACCAGCATTACCAATTGCTTTTTCCAATTTCTCTCCCAATATAGGTACTCCGCAGATGATAGGAGACACCCCATAATGTTTTTTATATCATGTGGGATCAGCGTGTGCGAGGTGAAGGTCGCCTCGAGCAGACTCTTAAAATAGTGAGAGCTTCTCCCGTGCTCTTTTGCTGCCTTGTATAGCTCCTTAAGTTCAGGGAACTCCATGGGCTCCCAGGTGGCGTGCCTCCCTGACCTCCTCCCAGTCTTAACAATGATTGGGAAGGCCGTGATTTTGTTGGCCAGTTCCCAGTCTCCTTCTTTCATTGCCTCCCCCCTTGTTTTTGCCCAGTGATCCCTCCATTCCTCATCGGATGACGAGGACTCACTGCTGTCCTCAGAGGTGGAGGGGCGCCTTCGGTGTCTTCGGCGCCTGGGCGGGCAAGCCAGAGGACCTTGACAGTGTGTGGCAGTGGAAGCTAAGATGGCCTCCTTCCGGCTGCCTTTTTTCCCACTTCCGGCAGGGGGCCGGCTGAGGGTGTGGTCTTTGGGGGGGGCAGGGCCCGTGGTGGGGGCGTGACTGGGGGCGGGGGTGACGCAGGAGGCGGGTTCCGTGTGGAGGGTGTGACCCGGGGCGGGGCTAGCCCTATCATGGGAGGGGTTTTTCCCGAAGACAGGGGAGGGACCCGACGCGGTTACACCCACGGAGACGCAGGGAGTGGAGCCAGGGGAGGAGCGACACGGGAGAGGTGGTGACACTTGGTGGCCATTTTGAGGAGGAAGGGCACGAAAACTTGGACTAGGGAGGGATGAAATGGCGGGGCTGGCCACGTTGCCGCCGCCATTTTGGAAACTGGGGCAAAGAACTTGAGGGCAAGCGCCAAATGGCGAACTGGGAGAATAGGGTATAGGAGGAGGTTTCGGGGAAAATTCCAGACCAGTGTGGCCAGCACTGCTCTGGGGAGGGGAGAAAGAGGGTCTGGGGACGTCCGGGAGACGGGAGCAACCCGGCGCGGAGTCGCGAGGTCCGTCCGCTGACCCACCCTCACATGGGGAAGAGGGTTTAGGGACACGGGGTGAGGGAAGAGGGGAAGGGGTTTTTAACATGGGTTCCCCAACTTTTTTCCCACTTTCCTTTTTAGAATTGATTCCCTCTAAAGCCTTAATGATTGATTTAAACAAAGGAAAAAATTGCGCCACAGAAAGATCCCCATTCAACTGCACCACATTTAACTTGTTTCCCACTCTGTCCCAAAAAGAATCTAAATAGATAGAACTCAACTTGGTGTTTGGAAATTGTTTAAAAATCTAGTGAACAAAACACTTTAAAACTCCATTTGAAAACTTAAATTTTTCCCCAACAAGGATATCTGCAACTTGGACATAAAACTCCTGCTCTGATGGGGAGAGCATGAACTTGCTCTGTGACTTCCCCATTCCCACTCCCACCCAGCAATTAAAATTGAACTAAAATACGAAACGGAAAGTACAAACTCACACTCTTTTCTTCGCCCGATGGCGATGCGTCAAATTGCTGGGGGTGGTCACCTGTGCTGGACGGCTGCGGTCTGGTGGTGAGTCGCAGGTCCCGTCCGGCAACTCTCAGGTAGCTCCTGCTAAAACGCAGGAGGGTCCCTTCGAGTGACTGGCTGCCCAAGGTCTATGGTTCTCTCTGCGGCTGCAGGGAGAAGACTCTCCGAGGGGCTGACCAACTGACCAGGTCAGAGGTCGGGCCCCATGTTGGGCGCCAGATGCCGCCGTCCACCCCTGAAGCCGGGGCCCAGCAACCGGTCTTCTGGGGTGCCGCGACCTTCCCCCGACAGCCTGCCCTGAAAAGGGCAGCCTATGTGTCGAAGGGGCACAGGCACTCCCTCAGTGACTTGCTCTTTTGTGAAGGTTGCCGAGGCAACCGATCCCAGGGCTGGCAGTGATCAGCTCGTGCAGCCTTGGGCTGCTAGCAGGCGACGCAGGGAAGAAGCAGGAGTCGGGGGATGGTCTCCAGAAGCTTCTTTATTCTTCCAGGGCGACGAGGGCTCAGAAGAACAGAAGTCCCGAAGACCCCGAGGGGTCTTGCAGGGCTACTTTTATACAGTAACTTGGGGGAGTGGTCAGGGAACAAACCAATGGGGAGAGGAATTGGGGAACAAGCCAATCGGGGAGAGAATCCAAACTTAACTAGCCAATCGTGGCAACAGCATTAACCTAAGGGGGGTGAGGTAATGTTCCTTCTGGAAACTTCCCTGAGCAGAGGACCTGTTTGAGGACTTCTCCTCACAGGGAAGTCTCAGCAGAGGACTGCACTGCCTCAGGGGAATTTTCCCTCCAAGGCAATGTCCCTAGCTCTGCCTCACATTCCTCCCCAACACATCTTTATCTTTAAACATACATCTTTATCTTTGGTATTTTAATAACATTTTCATCAAACAAGGGTTGAAAGAGGGCAACAGGTTTGAAGTTGCAAAGGGCTGAGAAGGAATCAGGGAGAAGGATGTTAAAAACAGAGATGAAATCTACAAATGCACAATTTGACTTGAATGGGGAGTTGTGTTTATGCTGAACTGCAGTTAGGGCTTAGTTATGTTAGAATAAAACAAGCTCCACAATACCTTTCATGTCACCTTTTCTTGTTTAAAAATTGACATAAGAGATGGCTTAAAATGGAAAGGAAACCAGTTCTATTTCAATTTAAAACCACTAGTTTTTCAAAATTAAGAAACTGAGCAACACAGAAAGCAACACCTCTTCCCTCACAATGCCTGCATTAAAAAGAACGGAAGAAAAATGAACTTAAACAACTGTAGCTTCTTGAAAGACATGGTGACCAGTATCTCACAGTTCAGGACAGTACTTTTAATTACTATTACTTTTGTTCAAATAAATTTTGTTTTAAAACATACAGATTTAATAAAGTTCCTTTCTAATGTCTCTAATCTTTATGTATATTTACATAGTGAATATTTGACCTACCTTTCACCAGAAAATGTATGCTACAGCAAAACAGGGAGGGGGAAAAAAAGTGAATTATTCAACCTCCTAATCACAGTAATTCAATTTAACAAAGTAGTAATTTCCAACAAAAAACAAACACAGAGAAATGAAACATTCTAGTAAGAGTGTTAAGACTAGATTAAGTCAGAGCTTGAACAGCTGCCCATCAGCAGCAGCAGCAATAGTTGTCAGGAGCAGTTAGGCTCTTCCATGAAACAGCATCCACCAGTACTCCCTGCACAGGCCCCAGGAAATGTGAAGAGAGCAGGTGGGCAGGAAATACAATTTCAAAGAAAATAAGTCCAACCCTGTGGGGCAGGCACTAGATATTTTGGCATTTTGCAGATGACAGTTTCCACTGTCCTTCCTTCTTTTTTTTTTTTTCCCCCTCAGCAAATCCCTCAACTCAGCCTCTCTGCACTGAAGGGTTGCTGTATGACTCTGGCATCTGCATTCAGTAATTCTTTGGATTACTCACTTGCAGATGTTTTTAACACTTCTACTTCATGCTCATGCTGCCTGTAGAATAGATAACAAGGGAAACAGATTCCTACTCATCAGCCCACTCCATTGGCTTGCCAGAGCTAGACCATCCAGCTGAGATGCAACGCCTCATGTTAGGTTCCCTTCTGCAGCCTGTCCTAGGTTACCATGTAAAATTGTGCCCAAGGTATGTATTCTATCCCCATGAGCCATTGGAGCCAGGGTGGGGCAGTGTTTTCCTTATCTTCTGTTAACAAGCCTAACAATGCCTTGCCACAGGACTCATAGATAACTCCCTCCGGGCGTTATCTCTGTTTAATGGGCCATCAAGGACCCACTGCATGACTCATAGAATGAGATCATTCCATTGTGAGATGCTCCGCCCAGGGGGAGGAGCCAAGCATTCCCACCTGGATAAATCCAGGGTTTGGGACAGCACAGGCAGCTTTTATCCACTGGACTCCCAGAGGAGACAAGAGCTACCAGACCTTTCTACAGGATCACTGCTTCGACAAGACCATCTCATCTGGACTGCCACTACCACCCTAACAGGGTGTCAGGTATTCTGACTCTGTCAGTGGGTTTTTGTACTATTACTTTTATTTTACTTTCTTTCATTTCTTTTCTTTTCCTCTTATTAAATTGTGTTTCTGACTTGGAGTCTTTCACTGGTTTTGCTTTCAAACCAGCACACAGTCTCTCATGGCATAGCAACAATCTCCAGCTGAAAAGCAACATGCACAAAATTGAGGCTGTCACTGTCATAAATTCAGCATTCCCTTACCAAGCATCACCAGAAAAAACAAAATTGTCAGAAGCCCCTGAGTTGTTTTACCCTTCTACTTCTACAGCCATGCACTGCTTGGGAGCACTGATGCAGGAAAAAGTCAAAGAGATGCAAGAAATGGCTTCACCAGAAAGGGCCTGGAAAAGTGGCAGGCACATGGTCCAAAGGAAAATTCTGACAAAGGAAGTGCTATGCATGGGATTGAGCTCAGTTAGCTTGGAAAATATGTGTGAAGAAACTACACATAATTTAAGACACATTTATTTAATCTCTGCAGTGTGCAGGAAATCACAGCTTTGTCCTATCTACGTCATGAATAGAATAAGGAAACACCACCTATGCAGGTGCCAGTTAATGACCTGGTTAGCTTAAGAAATACTTAGTGTTTGCTGAATCAAAGAATTTCAGCTGTATGGCTCTGGTTTGCAAAATATTGCCATGAGGATATTGGAAGAGGTATTTGCTATTTCACTGCAAATCTTTTACTTGTAATGGTTGTAAATCAGTAAGACTCAAGCAATGAATCCTTTATGAAACTCAAAACCAATAAGGACAATCAAACTGCAAAAAAAAACCAAACCAAAACCCTCAGCTAATTTAACAGTTTCCTGCTTGCCAGATAATAGAAAAGGACAGATAAGCAATAATTTAATCCTGCACAGAATAACAATGAAAATATGTTAGTACATTATAATGAAATCACTCCAATTGCAGAAATGACATTTAGTATCTATCAAATCAGAGTATCACACAGAGAATACTTCTGTTGCTAGTTTTATAGAACAGATCAAGAATTTAAGTACAGCTTGCATCAAAATTTTATGTAGTTCTACAAATACTTGAATGTTTTTTTCTATTTTGTAGCCAAGTAAAGTCATGGTTTGTAGCATAAGGCTATTTAAAGAAGGTCTACAACTGAAGCTCACATTTAAGAATGAAAGTATGAAAATTATATTCTAATTTTATTTTTTCCTGATTCTCCTGCTTTGATTTTCTAAGATACAATCATTGTAAGTCAGTCATTGCAAGGCACAATTATTTTTAGAAATTCTTAAAAAATAAAAATAATAAAAATATCTATCTGGTGCCAAGTTAGGATAGATTCTTCAAATGAAATTTACCACTGTAATTGCAAAGGCATCTGATTGCTTCATTAGCATTTTTCTTATTTGCAATATTTGAATCACTGCTGTGACATTGGCTAAAATGCATTTTCACAGCTTTGGTGCAACAGTTAAGTATTTATTTCATCAGCATGGCACCAGCAGGAATTGCAATTCTATTTTTTTTAGTTCTCTGCTCTAATATTTGATTTTTCTGTTCAGAAAATAAGCAGTTATTCTTCTGTGTGGTGTTTGGTTCTTAAGTCACCTGCTGAAAAGCAAGCTCTTCAAGGTTTTGATTTTGTTTACTCTTACAAGTATTAGGTTGCATTAAGGAGACACAGACTGACATGAACAAAGGCTGTGTCATAACTTCAGCTCCCAAACTCCTTGGTTCTCAGATAAAAGTTAACAATGTTTTCATTGATGTAGTTACAAATGGAGGTTCTTCTTTGATTATTTGGCTGATAATTGCAGGAGAGTGTAAAATCTAGTCTTTTGATGCTTTGCAAAAGGTGAAACATTCTAAGAAATTCCATCATAAAAGGCCAAATAATAATTAAGGCACAAGAAAAATCGTGAAAAAAAAACCTTTAAAAATGGTGTGTAAATATAGGTAGGTCATTAAACTTCTACCATTTCTGAGTTTCCAATCATTCCACACCCACAACTGCCTTAATTTGCAGGTAGAAACTGCAATAGAACCATAATACAACAGTTCATAGGCAGGTGTCCCACATAGGAAATTTTTTTTTTAGTCTAGAGTTTAAATTTTATGTCTAGAATACTTAGTAAATTATTTCAGAGCTTGAATAACTAGTATTTATTGAGCTGCTCTTGGGCTTGTGCGTGAGTAGGAAGATAAACTGAATTCCTGCTTTGTCAGTTTGGCACAGGAAATCAGAACCCACCTTGTTACCTTATGAACCATTTTCCAAACTACTGAGCAACTGCAGTGGTCTCTAGCTGGTAACATAGCTCTACAAATGCTGATATAAAAAAGATTAATCTGAAGTTCAGCCGTATGACAAATCCAAAAGTTGGACTAGAGACACTTAAGTGATGAAATACAGACAATTAGCTGCCAATATCAAAGGATTCCAGGCAAAGAAAAACCAACTGCAAAGATCTCCAGCTTCCCTTTTTGAAAATTTAGGCTATCTGGATTCATGAAAGAGTTCATAAAGATGTCAACTTTACTCTACAACAAACCAGCCCACAACATCTGGATTTCAGCACTTGAAACCTTCTTAAGAAACAGGTAGGAGTTATGGATCCTACCAATATGCAGAAATGGAGAGACAAAGAGAACATTACCAAGGTGAAGGACATACCAGTCGGATCAGGACTGTGATTAGCTAAGCAAATTAAGGCAGGCATTTTCTCAGTGGGGGCTGACAGGACTGTGCTTGCTTGATGGATACAGTTGTGGAAGGAAAGGGGCAGCTGTCACTCTCACCAAGTGAAAATGAAAAGAGAACTGAAGCCACCTGATGCTACCTTTCCATTTTCACCTAATCTATCTTTTTGTTCTTTTACTCTCTTCTCCCACCATCTCTGGCCAACAATGATGCTTCTAATCAGATCAGACTCAGACGTCTTGTATGTCAGATGTCTTGTATTTGAACAATTTATACCATACAAAAACCTGAATACTACAGTCCTTCAGAGTGCTGGCAAACTCTAACCTGACAAAGCAGCGTATCTTGAAACTCAGGTGTGCTGGTTTGAAAGCAAAACCAGTGAAAGACTCCAAGTCAGAAACACAATTTAATAAGAGGAAAAGAAAAGAAATAAGAGAAAGTAAAATAAAAGTAATAGTACAAAAACCCACTGACAGAGTCAGAATACCTGACACCCTGTTAGGGTGGTAGTGGCAGACCAGATGAGATGGTCTTGTCGAAGCAGTGATCCTGTAGAAAGGTCTGGTAGCTCTTGTCTCCTCTGGGAGTCCAGTGGATAAAAGCTGCCTGTGCTGTCCCAAACCCTGGATTATATCCAGGTGGCAATGCTTGGCTCCTCCCCCTGGGCAGAGCATCTCACAATGGGCTGATCTCATTCTATGAGTCATGCAGTGGGTCCTTGATGGCCCATTAAACAGAGATAACTCCCAGAGGAAGTTATCTATGAGTCCTGTGGCAAGGCATTGTTAGGCTCGTTAACAGAAGATAAGGAAAACACTGCCCCACCCTGGCTCCAACGGCTCATGGGGATAGAATACATACCTTGGGCACAATTTTACATGGTAACCTAGGACATCAGGTTTAGAGAAAGGGCTGGTTTCTGGGTCAATGAGCTGCAAAAATGCAAACTGAGATCACTATGTGTCATCAGAAAAAGTAAATGCTAATTTTAGAGGCACCTAGTGTGGCAGTTTTTCCCCAGAACTTTTATCCACTGCATGTAGGCAATATGTGCTGATATTTTACAAACATCTGGACAGCAATCCCTAAGAAATTAACTCTAAAATACATGGGATAAAATGTATTTCAAACAAAATGTACAGGGAAAAAGTTTTCTGCAGAAGTCAATATTAGTTAACTTAATGAAAATTATCAATAAAAATACCTTCAAATGTGAAAATATGAAAAGTTCATTTATTTCCATAGGCAACCTAATTCAGAGTACAAAGTGATGTGTATTTCTCAAAACTGTCACTGTACCTTTTACATAGCTTTAAAGTAACCGATCCACAAGTTGATACAAGAATAATTTTGGTTTTGAAGAGCTGTCCAATAAACCAGATATACACTAATGCCATGCTATGACAGTTCTATTTATGAATCATAGCTGACACAATACCACTTTATAAATCTCATGAGAATTTTAATGTTTTACAATCAGAACATAAAACTGCCACTAGTAGAGAGACTGTACAATTAGACAAATAAACAAGTAATAAATACTTTGCACGAGGCCTGAGTTCACTATAACACATTTTGATTTACAGCTTCATCTCAGAAATCTGTACAGCAGTTAGACCTGTTTCAGAGAACTTAAAGACAATACAACTTCAGAGCTTATTTGTTATGTTGATACAAGGGTGCGGCCTGAAAGGCAAGAGGATTTGGTGTATTTTTACTATCTTGTATAATTTTCTTGCAAAACAGTTAAAACCTAATGGACGGTAAGGTACAAGGCAGAACCTCACTTGAAAATCAGCTAACTCATCTGAAATTCTCCAGATAGGTTTCCTTACAGCTTTCCAAAGGAAAAGTTCACAATGAATATATAAAATGCAGCATATCTCTTAACAAAGAACAGTTACATATACAACAGGATTTTTTTCTATACTCCCCCTCCCTATGCTTTTTTCATTAGAAATGGCACAAATCAGCAATATCCCAACCCTAACAAAAAACCCCTAATCAATAAGCAAAGATCACTCCAAAGTCCAAAAACTTCATTGTAATGCAAGATCCAGTGTTCATAAACTTATGTTTTAAAAACTTTCCTTTTCTGCTCAAGTCACACAGATGTAGGCAAACTAAGCATGTATTATTTATGATAGATAATACATGTATCACATAATTCTTAGTCTGTATGGAAGCTTTATGGAATTTGATTCAAATTTAGTCTCTCTTTTTTTGGTGCGGTTGAACTGAAAAATCAAAAAATTCTATAATTAGAATATAATCACACTTATCTATCTACAGACACACATAACATTACAACAGGGGTTATAATACAAAAGTCAATACACATTTTTCTTACTTTAAAAGGCAATCAGGGTATTTGATAAGGTTCCAAATAAATGTGAACCAGTTGTTGCTAAAAAGATAAAACAGAAAAGGAAAGTTTTAAAGAATAAGGCTTGAAATGTTGCGCACCTACACATCCAAAAATTCAGCCTTTTACTTGGGGTACTCAACACCTATGTAAGGCCACAACTTCCCCACAACATTTCTTATTCACAGTGAGGAGAACATGGTATCTTCATTAAAACAAACTAGGGCATTCTACCCATGCTCCCAGTAAAATTTCTCTCCCCATCTCCCAAATAATTGGTGGACTCCTTTACTTCTCAAAAGACTCCTCTGGTACTGCTGCATAAGCAAGTTCCAAGGGCTGTTCTTTCCTTATTCACACCATTTGAGAGATGAATCAGTTCCCTCCTCCAGTGACATGTGTGCCATTTCATTCCCAGTTTCTCTCAAGAGTCAGAACTAGGGGTTTCTAAGCTAATCTGAAACTCAGTAGTTTTAAGGTTCTCTATCAGCCACAATAGAGGTTTTTCAAGCCTCTTTGATACAATCCTTCCCTCTAGCAGGGTTAGTTTGTTTTCTATGACTGAGTTTTGAGAGGATGCTTCAGACACTTTCATACTTAAACCCAAACGGAACCAAGAGCTCTAATAAGGAAAACACTGTTGCCTTGGTGCAGTCAAGTTCGTTTAGCATACACCAGAGCAACCAAAGCACAACCGATGTAAGATGTGCCACTATTTTCACTTAGCCTCTCCTTTTATAGTAAATAAAATATAGATGAATCACTTAAAGAATAGGAACTTACTCCCTTCCCTTTACCTCCCCTTTACAAATCAATGTAAACTAGATGGGCTGGGCACTTCAGCCCAGACCTTGTTATCATTTCCACAGTAGATTGAAGACATGCTCACAGTGGGTGAGCACAGTGGGTGCCCAGTGAGTGCTGTGATGATATAACCTGACAGGCTTTCACATCTTTTCCTTTAAGGTTGAATATGAAGGGCACAAATTTAGTGTAATTTAGTCTTCCTCAAGGCATTGTAAAGAATAACTTATTACCAGGTTTTTACTTTATTAACAGCATTTGCAGTTTCTTCATCAGGTACCGGTTTCAAACCTGTGTTCTCTGTTTTACTTTACATAGGACTAGGCAAACCCTCTGCTTAGGCCAAGCTAGACGTAGCTCTGCTTTCTATCCAAGTTCAGCCATAGGAGGCTCCTGAAACACCCACATTTTGTAAGATTGTCCCTTCCCCTTTGTCTTTCCCAAAAACCAACTTGGATGTGAAGCACAACTGCTGCTCTCAAACAATTCACTCTAGCCACAAAACAAGTCTTCCAGCCTCTTGCAAGGCCTCAGAACAATGACTTTTAAGTGGAGTGATCAGTTGACCAAGGCTTCCTAAAGAAAAACTATTGTAGAAGGAGACAAGTGGCACATGGCCATGGTGACTTACCTCTTGCAAGTCCTCTTTCCTTTAAGTTAAGAAGAAATAATTCGAGAACTTCAAACACACTGAGTTTCCTGACACACTAAGCAGGAAGCAGGAATTTATGTGGAAAAGGGATTGGACTCTTTTAAATACAGTGAGATATATATATATATATATATATTTAAAATTTTTAAATAACTGGAAGATTTTGTTGGAGCTTTTATGAGCACCCTTTTCAATTTTCTTTGTTGTTCTTCTACTCCAGACATTCTGAAAATTGCAGCAAACAGGAGAAATAAAAGTTATGGTCTCAAATATAAAGGGAAAAAAGTTCTATTGCGCGAGTCAGATAAAGACCTCGTTCCATTGCATTACCACTTCAGAAAAGAGCCTTTTTTAATTTACACCGGTAGGATTTTTTTTTTTACTTTGTTCTTACAAAATAGATTATATTCTGGTATAGCCCATGCCAAAAGCACATACCCCAAACCACAAAGTTTAGGAAGTCTAGTATATGAAATCAGATCAAATCTTTTTTTGCTTAACTTTCTCTGCAATAGACTAAATCCGGTTCTGAAAAGCTCCCAGTCCAGAGAGATCAGTGACTGAAACTCCAGATTAGGACACTGACTTTTAAGACTGCCTTTGCCATAGATGTATTGATTTAATACATTGTAAAGTCTTATGAGATGTTGTTTTTAATATAAACTTATTTCCAAATAATTTAAAGGAATACAGATTCAAGTAATTCCTCAAATGCCTGCCTTAGGTTACCCTAACAAAACACAGCTTCCAAGAGTTGACATAGAAGAAGACATTAGTGTGATTGAGAGTACAGAGTGCCAGCAACTGTAAATGAACTTAAACAGTTCAACAGTTCTAGTATTGTACCCAAATTTACATGGATATTTTAACATAATATTCATGGTAAGCATTGTAGGTTAACAGCACATAAGCATCACAATGTATTAGCTATTGTTTTCTAGACCACAAACTTATTGGTCCCAGGTATTTTAAAATAATAGGACAAACTCAGCAGCTATAATACATAAAAGATTCTTTAAGAAATATGCTTAATGCTATCACCATTTAGAACGGTGGAAGTATAACAAAATACAAGTCATATTTACAGCATAAGGCCCTTTGGTTTCTTAAGCAGCAAATGAAAGAAGAGTTTCTTCAGTGAAAGGCTTTGAAAAATTAAGCAGGTAGGCTTTCCATAAAAAAGGTAACTAGTTATTTCCTTCTCAAAACAACCAGTTATAGTCTTC
This sequence comes from Acrocephalus scirpaceus scirpaceus, assembly GCA_910950805.1. NCBI lineage: Eukaryota > Metazoa > Chordata > Aves > Passeriformes > Sylviidae > Acrocephalus > Acrocephalus scirpaceus. The sequence continues at coordinate 47,200,480 of OU383777.1, read as the reverse complement.
AAAATACTAGGTAAGAAAGCTCTTGAAATTCTTAGGGAAAAAAAGTTAAAACCCAACAGTAGTGTCTAGCAGAGCAGAGATTCCACCATAGGCAAGCTGAACATACACCTTCTGGAAGTAGAAGAAACTACTATTTGGACTTCTGGAGACCTTTATTGAATTTAGAGTAATACAATAAAAAGGATCTGAAATACCTGTGTATTTATCATTCACTCTAGAGCTTACAAAGCCATATTTGAAAAATCACGTCATGTCAATCTATCCTTCATAAGGACTTGATTTAAACCAAAATTAAAATGAAATAGTTCATTCTAGGCAAGGCAATTTATGGCAGTCTGCTTTTTCACACAACCCTGTGCAAATTGCATAAGGCGATCCTTTTTCATCATCTCAATTGAGCCAAAAATTATTAATTAATTCAAGATATTTCTGTGTAACTATATAACGTGCATTTAGTTACATAGTTGGGGCAGTCAACCTGTGAATTTTACATTTACATTCATTTTGTGAGGTTCCATAACTACAATTTTTTTTTCACATCAGTTAGAAGCAGCATCATATTAGCCAAAATAATGGAACATATAGTAAATGTGATGAAACCACCACATGTATTTTAAAATCCTGCTTAAATGGTATGTTGCTTTTGCTATGGGGCTTATAACAAGGATCTGGCATTATAAAAGAGATTGTAAACCAGCATGACATTTGAAGCAGTGTTTTTAGTCTGTCCCAAACTTGAACCAAATTTTAGAACAACTTCTTACACCTGATGAATCTTGTTATAGTTTACTACCACATTCATTACATCAGCTTACTTGAGAGAAAAAAGTCAAAATATGCTCCCTTCTTAGTCTCACCCAGAGTTATTGGTTAGAGTTCTCTCTGTATAATTTGGCTATCAAAATTTTTGGGCCAGTGTAAGAACTTTCTTTTTGCAAACTGTCATAGGACATAGGACAAAATTTGTCATAGGACAAAATGACAGCTTAAGACAAATTCAGGCAACATGAGTAATTCTCCAGGTTTTCATCCAATAGAGTCATTATCCCCTAAGCATTTTTGCTGAAACCAAATTTTGTAGGAAATTTCTTAGGAGTTGACCGAGTTCACCTCTAAATAATTTTGATATACTTCTTTTTCAGTTGAATGTATGCATCCTACCTTCAGCACTCTCATGCTAGTAAAGAGACAGGAAATCTTTAGCATGTAAGATGACTTTGCACTTACACAATTCCGCTGCAATACCTGGTGAATCAACTATCAGCCTTTTTTCCTGTCCAAAAGTCTTTACTTTGCTGGGTTGAAAGTTTCCCCAAGTCATGCTTTTATTAATCAAAACAAGATGTTAATCAGCTTCCCATGATCCAAATTTCATCAGTCTTTGAAAGAAGAAAACAAAACATTTTACCCAAAAAGATCTTTTAAGTCATTGCTAGCTGAGCTGCTGTTTGTCATTGTGTTTGCTGGTTGAGTGAAGTTTGGAGGAGAAAAGAAAGGATTACCCTGTATACCAAAGCCTGGCTGTGCTATCATGTTCATCTGAGGTCCCAAGGCTGTACTGCTTGCATTCGGGGACCCTGGCAGTGGCACAAACTGATTAATCCACTGGCTTGATTTCTGTTGAGCCAACTGCTTCATGCTAACTTTGGGTTTTTGAGGACCAAAAAGATTATCTAAAGCAGACATATCGGGGGGCCTGTTTTGTTGTGTCAGTGGAGAGATTGCAGATGCAGCATTCATAGGATTGTAATTTGGCATATTGGCAGGTGGTACAATGTTCATCTTGGTTGCTCCTGTTGCACTTGTACCACTGAAGAAATTCTGAGTAGCAAGACCTGCTCCCATAGTGAATCCAGCAGTTTGAAACCCCATATTTGTATTTAGTCCGTTTGTCATATTTCTCTTCGTGTTGTCAATGGCTGATGAAAATCCCATTCCGACACCCATAGAAGGAACAGAAGAGAAGCTGTTTGAAGATGCAACTTGAGCTTGGTTGATAGGACGGCTGGTCAAAGATGACATATTATCTATCAAGGTATCTGTCAAGTCTTTTGTCTGCAAAACACGTAAAATGCAGTTAAATGTTTTTCCTCTACAGACACTCTGGCAACAGTATTTTATCATTACCCCTGCAGACCTGGCACTAATTTTTCAGAAATTAGAATTCACTGCATGGAATTGGGCATAAAATGTAATAATACACAAGACAAATTACATTATTTATGTTCTTTGCTACTTATAACTAATTGTTATGCAGCTTTAATTTGACATCTAAGACTATACACAAAATACTACTGTGACTATTTGCTTAATGCCCCATTCCTATCCCCAAATCCTTTATATATTTCCTTAATAAACTTTTCAGAGAGAAACCTTTCTTAGTACGTCCTTTTCCCTTATCTAATACAATGACCTTCCAATAATAATGATACCCTTGGAAACTCTAGCAATTTTAAAAGTGAGAATATTGGTAATGATGCAAATGGAGGGCACATGAAAATTTAATTTAACTTTTCTCAGCTGTGTCATTGTACTACCAGAAAAAAAAAGTAACTCACAGGAGGAAAAAAATGCTAAATGCATACAGCCCTTTAAAAAGCATCAGAGCTACAATGGAAACAGTGCAGTTGTTTTATCTCTCTTACCTGCTTCACTGGAGGTGTTACTGTAGTTGCTTGGGGCTTAAGAGGTTGCTGGCTTTTCAGTTTCTGTGCCTGTTCTTGTTCTTTAGCTAACTTTTGCTTTTCTTCCAGCGTAAGTGAGGCCTTTAAAAGGGAAAGTACTGGTAGTAAGTTGCACAAAATGGTATTCTGACATTCATATTTTTATTTCATACTAGCACTGTCGTTTCAATATTATGTGGTAAACAATACAATTATTTACACAAAAGAGAAAGCCAATAAGCAAAATCTATTATAATATTTACCACATTGCTAGTAAGTACTTAAAGCAAATAAATATAATATTAATAGCAGCATAATGAGAAATTTGGGCAGATCTCAAATAAGAGATATATCAACAAAACCACTTTAGCTTTGTTTCCTTATTGGGTGTAAGAAAACGTGTTCTTCACAGTTTTGGTTTTTACATGGTTACTAATTTGATCTAGAAATGCAATTGACCATGAATTTAATTTTAAAACTGCTCAAGAGTCTTTTGAGGATTTTAACTCCACTTTTGTTGATAATGAAGGATGAAATAATTAAATCATTCCCCCTTAGAGCAAGGATTCAGATAACTAGAAATAGAAATTATAAAATACATAGATTCTGGGGAGCTATTTCCATAATTGTTAGTATGAAAAGAATTTTACAATACTTAAAGCTTATGTTTACTGTATTACTGCTTATATTTTATGTTATGTTATGTTTTTCCTTCACATCTTGTGCTGAACCATATTGACTGTTTTCACTTTGAAAGGTACAGTAAAAGTTAGTCTCTGCTACTACTTAAAATTCTACATTTTACCTTCATTTCTCTTCATCATTTTATCATAAGGGTCCCTATTTTGCTTTTTCTACCTAAATCCAGTAGTGAAGTTTTAGTTTCACTTAAATCTATGATTAAGGAGAAAGAAAACGATCACAAATTTATAATCCGAATTGCTGCCTACTTAGGACAAAACTGTTGTCAAGGAAAGGATTACATGGAAATTAAAGGATATGATTTGAAAGTTTTTCATGGACCTTTTCATGTGACTATGTATGGTGGTGTGCTATATACAAAAGCAGTTAGTTTTTCTACTAAAGCTTTAAATATGGTACATATTTACACACACTTTTTTTCTGCAACCCTATCAGCCTTGTATTAGACAGATGGACAAAAAGAATTACAAAACAAAGTAAAGCACACCTTTCTCTGTATTGATGACATCTCATTCTCTTTACTATCAGATCCACTAGTTAGAAGGTCAGTTCCATTATTAAATACCTTGTCAATCTGTTTAAGTTCAAAGAAAAAAACCTTTGTTATTTGAAATACTGGAATTTAAGGCTATGTAAGTATCTACTAAGTGATTTTAAATTTCAATGTTCTACGTGTAAGTAACATATTATTGCTTACCTGATGGCCTGTACCACTAGATCTTGCCTCTTCACACTCACTCATTTGGTTGGCTACGTCCAAGGATCTACATAGTGCAGAGTACATTACAACAAGACAACTTTGCAATCACATCCACAACACTAATTTCACAATGCAGATCATTCTTCTGCATTTAAATAATATCAAGCAATTGCATTATGAGAGCAACCAATTTCATATAATGCCTTCAGGAGACTGGCAAATATTCTTTGAGAAACAGTAAACGTCTTCTACCAATTTTCTGTGGTCTTCATTTCTCCCTTTGAGCAGGGTGGCCCAGAATTCAGATATCCCAAATTATTTTGTCTCAGAAATCTCACCTCATATCAGGCTCCATAAAATAGCTCCAAATACTTTAAAATACCACAGCCTTCTAAAAGGCTGCACTGGTTATGTTTCTCTGGTATGGTTTATTTCTCAGCAACTACAGGAAAGCAATTTGCTCACAGAAGCAGATCTTCTGACAACCGTGCTTATTTGAGGTAATTCTCAACTACTGAACTTAGAATTATCTGATTTTTTTTATTGCTATGGCTAGAGTTCTAAAGCATTTACCAAAAAACGACTACTTCTCCAACACAAACATTAACACTTACTTCTGTTGCTCTTGCATGACATGAAGTTGCTCAAGTTTTGTTTTATGCTCTGCCTCCAATCTATTGAACATATCTCTTATAACACAAATAAAAGAATTGAACTGGAAAAGAAAGAAATACATAAGAAGTTTGGATTTTGCAGTGATGAAATTCAGATAGGTGTAACTTAGCAGGTCATACTTCATAATCCTACAATACATAATGACAGATAAAGACTTTTAAATAATTTATACTCCACCTTCACTATGGTGCATTACATAGCAAATTACAAGCAGAGTGCATACTGAAACAGGGAAAAGTACAGGCCACTAAAAATTAAATGGGGCACTGCAGACAAAACCTCCATATACAAGTATTACCAGATTCATTTTCAAACAAACCTATTATTCTCTTTCCCAATATTTCATAGCAACATAGCATTTTATTTGAATACTTATTATGTTAGCTAACTGCTTTTGCAGGATATTTGGAAGGTTGACAGCATTAATTTTGATTTATACCAGATCAATTAAATACACTGAAAAATAACAACTTCAAACACAGAAATACAGTAAAATTGGGAAGGGTTTTGGTATTGCTTGTTTTTACAATAGACACATGCAGTAATATACAATTTTTTTTATGACAAAATTTTAAATTTATTCTCTGATAATTGTCAAGGAAAAGTATGCAAAACAGTCACGTTCCTACCTGGTTGAGATTAAGATTGTTCTCAATACTAAGAGGAATCAGATGGGGCAATACTTTTCCTGCAAGCTGTTCTTTGGTAATTCCCAACTTCTTGTGAGTAAATGTACATTTGTAAATACCTAACACAGGACACAAAACCAGCAGAAATTGTTAAGTTTAGTAAACAATGGGAACAAACTCGAAGAAGCACACTCATATATGTATTGATCATCTGAACAACCACTGTGTTTGTGTGCAAGCAGGGACACACATGACCAAGAGAATCTTAAAGGCTAAGTACTGATCCACAACAAACAGCAAGAAGCTTTGCTACAGTTCAGAACAAGAGGATGTCCAAAGTCATACTCTGCAGTTATGAAACCTAGTCAATATATTGTTCTGGCCAATTATCTGAATAAATGCACCTTTGAATAGTTCGTGTGCAAGTGATTTGCCACAAACTGACACAGTTTCACTGAAGAAATCAAGCTGCATCAATTAAGGATATGTTCTCTCCTAGCACACTACAAGTAGCTAGGATTAACTACTATACTGCTCTGTGATGGTTTTCTTACACTGTTAACTAGAAGGTGTGGGCTGTTACACATAGTATCAGAACTCATGCACAATCTTTATCTGTTTTAAAATCACTGATAAAAGAACACTGACAGGCATGAGAGACCCAGTGTTAAGCCCAAATGTTTTGTAGTGTTTCTGACAGGAAGAGTCCTCTGCTTAAATAGCCCAGGTCTGGTGGCAAACACTGAACCTATTAGAATAAAAGACGCAGCAGTTTTCCTCACTTTCTATGGTAGTAGAACAGACCTGTCACTAAGACAAAGAAGATGAAGGATGGTATTATGACTCTGGAAGAAAGGAGAGTCTGAGCATATAAAACTGATTTTAGCCCATCTTTTCCAAACTAGGATTCACTTACTGTATCTGAGTAGAATTCAGAATTAACACAACTAAAGCAAAAAATAGCATCCCTTATTCTAAGATAGCAAATAAAAGTCAAAGCAGCAAGGATTAAGGCAAACAGGCAGCTTTAAATCAGCACAGATAAGATGCCCTCTTGCTGCTTTTGAGCAAATAAAAATAATGCTGCCATCACATATTAGTACAGTGTTTAATGATGGTTACTGGCAGTGCAGCTCAGATGCTACAATTGATCTACATCCCTTTGATGTCAGGAGGAGAAACAGTCACTGTCTGTCAGACTTAGCCAAACAGTTACACCTCTTTCTTGCCAGTGGCTCTGGTCATCTGGACTCCATAAGCCCTTTCAATTTGCTAAAATTACACACCCTGAGATAGGCAAGCACCAAGTGGCAGTAGGAAAGCTCAAGTGGGAGTGAGGTCTCCTCTTCCAGAAGAACCAAGCCATTAGGTTTTGTTAGTCATTTTATGAGACCTCACCCAGACTGTGTTCCATTTCTGCACACAGGCACAACGGTGTGCCTAAACATCCAACAAAATGAGCCTAACAAAACCTGCAGTAAAGAACAGCAGATTTGTCCACCATCATTTATAGCATCTGCTGTGCAAGAGTGGTAGAAGAAGGCAACAGTAACATCTCAAAAGCTCCAGCATCTGAAAGATGACAGTTCATATATTCTCCTGAAGAAAACAGCCTCTCTGACTCTGTGGAGCACCCAGTCCATGTAATTGTCATAGCTCATGAGCTGCAGTGAGTACTCAGAACTGCACCAGGCTCTGAAGACTAAAAATATATGTACTAGTGCTCAAATGTCATACATAAGGTAACTGAACAGAGACATAACAAAGAACCAGAAAGCTTTTAATAGTCATTTTAGGCATACACTATGTAAACATGTTTAGTGATAACACAGAAAGCTCTCGGACTGATAATATCAAAGCATGAAAGAGAAAGTTGCAAGTATTAGTTACCTAAAATTCCCATGAGCACTGCAGGTTCCTTTGATGGAATTTGTTGTAGAAAAGGTAAAATATCATCAAGCACAAACCATTTATCCAAGTACTCCAAAATCTTGCCCAAGCACACTAGTGAGTTTACCCGGACCTGTGAATAACGGTAAAAATTAAACAAACTCTTTATTTATAGAAAAAAAGCAAAACAACTTTAAAAAACTCATAAGAAAATCTCGGTACTGAAAAATTCAAGACAAGTTAAAAAATGCTTTTGTATCATTAAAGAAAAACACTTGTTTTACCAGTGTATTACTGTGGAATCCACTTCAGTAATTTTTACAGTATTATTAACAAGGTAAGTTGTTAACAACTTTAAAAATTGTTAGAGCAAAGAAATGGCATTTTTGCACTATTAAGAAGTTTTTTGAAAAAAATTTCAGTAAGAAATCCGAACACATTGATGGGCTTTCCTTTGAAGACACAACATGGTAAACCCAAAGTAACTAAAGATTACAACATTTTCTGAACACTAGAGAACATCACTATGATACTCACAGCAAGAGAAGAAGTTTGCAAACATGCGTTTTTAATTCTTGGAATTAATGAATTTTTCATTGATGGGTAATCTATTAAATTGGCAAACGTGGGAATTATGTTTAGGCAAAGCTCCTAAAAAAAAAATCCATACAAGTTTAAAAAGAAACATGCATAATTATTATAATATTAGTACTAATATAACTCAATACCAGTTAGTTTGCAATGTCTTCTTAAGCTTTCCTCTTACAGAAATATTTAAGGAAATATGTTCAACTAAGCTGCCCTTAGTCTATTAGACTCACTTAAAATAGCTAGAATAATAAAGCATCATGATATGTATACAGAACCTTCACAAACGGATTTTAGAAAGACGAGCATTCATACATTCATAATATTTAAACAGCAAGAATATCTTGAGTTTTCACAAAGCACCTTTATATAAAACCCAGCTTTTACTACATCAAACTATCAATCTCCTACATAAATCAAGAAAATTTCAATGAGTACTATCAATAATACTGCAATACAATGATAAAATACCATGTCAAGATTAACCATACTTTAGCAACAGAGAAGAAATAAACACACAATTTCAGCACAATCTTAAAAATAAGAGACAGTAATACTAAGTACATGTTGCATGTAAACACTTCAGTAACCGAAGCACTGATGAAGCAAGAAACTCATGACAGGTACTTATAAACAAAAACCTTTGTCCCTAATATTACAAAGGCTTCGCAAAGGCAGAAGTCACATCTGGTTATCCAAAACTGCCTTTAGAGAAGTATTTTGCTTCTTTATCCCCACCTCCTGAACATTTCTGGGTAACTGGAAGTTAACTGCAGTTGAATGATTTAAAAACATCCCCAGAACAACCTCAGAAAGGTGGAGAAAGCATAAGGAAAAAACATGGATACATGACAATGTCACCAGAATGTATATTAATATGATTTTACAGCACATCAGGTCTCCTGAGGTAACTGCCAGCACAGGTGTTCTCAGCAGTGGGAGCTCAGAATAAGCCACCCCTTACTGACTGGTATGAGCACGCATGCCTGCATGGTTTCTGCTGCACAGGCAGTGAAATAGAAATGCATATCCTACTTTCTGCTATGGTAGCTAGTAAGAATGTAAGATAAGAGTACTAAAACAACAGTCAAGTGGTTACCCTCCTGGAAAACAAGAGAACTAAATTTTACTTTACCAGAAACAAACATTCCTTAATAAACATTTAGGCATATTATACAGTTTTATAGGCTTTTTTTTAAGTCAACAAATACATGAGTATACAAAAAGTTGGCATGTCAGCTGAAAGAGAAAGAAAGTTTTAAATAAAGGCTGCAATTACTATACCTGGATCTGAATTGAAGGTGCTTCCAAGGCTCTATAAACCATCGGCAGAACGCTGTTCTTTATTTCATCTGGTGGAGTTTTGGTTAGAAGCAAGTCCATTTTTTGCAGGAAGATTAACAGTATCTATTCAAAGAAAGACAATTCAGAAGCCAAAAGTTTTAACCGCAAAGGATATATTTACAATTCAAAGTGTGTTGTATCATATAAAAAAAAATTCAGACATTTTCTTATAACTCAGTAAATATGATCACTTACCATGTTGCTTGCCTGAAGGCATGGAAGACAAAAAACACTTTGACATGTTATTGCATTTTAAAAACAGCAAATACAAATCAAACAAAATATGCATGTTCTAGACTGACTCTTCTGAAATAGCAAATGACTCAGTAAGGAGTTCTTGTTTCTACTTACAAGAACTTTTAAATAGTTCTTGTTTCTCTTTATGGTCTTTTGTTAAAATACACCCACAGAAGATCTTTATACACATATCACTGTTGCAAAAGCTAAACTTCCAAAAAACTATAACTCAAATTCTGTCCTCAAAGCACTTGATCACAACTCCACATATACAAGCTGTATTCCATGGGTCTAAAATCAAAATAGGGACATAATAAAAATAGTATTAGGCTACTAGAAGGACAAAAAATGCCTTTATTCTATTCAACATGGAAATTGTGTCATAAAATAAAAAATCTGTAACAAAATATTCACATCACAGTAACTTAAAAAATAACACTAGAATAGCACCAATGCATAGTGGGATCCATCTTGCTTAAGATTATCTCAAAGTTAAACACTATTCTAAATCACTCACCCAGCTCAGTCTCAAATACAGAGCAGTATGTAACTCAAAAGATTCATACCACAGCTTGGACAGGTACTAGGGGGGACAGTGAGTATCCATTGATATCAGAACTCCTTTCAGAAAATAGGTTAAATGAGATGGACAAATTATGTTTAAAAGTATCACATTTATAACAAAAAGACAAGTATTTTATAGGAAGATTTAAATTTTTGTCTAAAAATACATGGTGATCAGTACTTCTATGCCGAATAAACAGAAGCATTGAAGTATAGAAACAGAAATGTACCAAAATCACATTATAAATTTCCCCCTTTTATTTATTTCCTCTTCTCTTTAGAGAAGAAAAATAGATTTTTATAGTGCAGCTAATATGAGGTTTTTTATTGGATATTTATGATTTCCCAAATTGCACACACACACAAAATCATTCATTCATTCCATGAACATTGATTCTGATGCAATAACCCCATACTTGGGACAATCAGGGTGAAATGGATGAGATCAGTTTTACAGCTAGATTTTATAGCTTTCCTCAATATACAATCTTTGTCCTAAACTTGAGTTTTTAAGACCTACATGTGTTTGTAACATCTGTTTTCTCTAGCAACCCTAATGATGTAAAATTGTGGAATTCCAGTTTCTATGTTTAAGCTTCTAGGATCCTATTTGATACTTTTTATCTATTTATGTAAAAATTAAGAAGGTACAGTCACAGATTCACAGAGACCATTTAGTAAGCAATTAACAGCAGTTGCACTCTAAGTTATAATGCTTCATTCATTAATGCAGAGTCCAGTACTTGTCAGGGAACACTTCTGTTTAATGAATTAGAAAATGAATTTACAGCACATCCTATGCTGTCTATGGAATCCTGTAGATACAAATTAAGAGTTTGTCTGGGAAGCTATGTCAGAGTAAGCTAGGATGTTATGTCAGAGTAAGCTAGGATGTTAATGTACAGCACACGTTACTGCACACTAACCCCAAGAATAAGTTTATCTAAATATTCCACTTTCACAAAAAGACATTGTAAACACTAGCTAACAATTTCTTCATATGGAATTAGAGCAGCTTTCCTATGATACATTCATTTCCTAATTCAAATACCCTACTAAAGTCAAGCAACAGGCTCCTCATATAAATCTGTAACATCTTGAAAGAGTCCTTGGAAGAAATCTTCCCTCTCTCCAGGAGTTACAAGCACACAGAAACTACACATTTCTGCTTTGTACAAAGATAGTCAGACCTGGAATTCTATCCTCTGGTACTCTGAACCTTTGTATTTTTTTCCAGAATTCCTGATATATTAACTTTGAAAACATGACCTAGATTATTTAAACTTTGCCATACTAAAAAGAAAATAATAGAAATAATAGTTGAATAAGCCCTGTAGTACTTTGCATTAAAAATACCAGCATAAGAATTAAACAGAGTCTAGATAGTCACAGAAAAACTTTGCAAAGCTCTGTCTCTATGAGCTGACTCCAAGTCTGTATTTTGTTCCCTTCATCTCTCAAGATATAAACCAGATTTTGTGTCCATGATGCTCCAGATGTAACTTTGCTACAAACTTTTTGCAGCAAGGATTGTGTCACAAATCTAATGTTAAACTCAGCAGAATACAGAGTTACCTTTTAGGATGACACAGCACAAATGAGATGTTCACTGGCTTTTGGCTGGTTAAACATTGACTTTTTTCAAGACAAAAAAAGCTAACATAAAGCTTCAGTGTACCAAGTATAAACAGCAATAAGTAGTTCAAAATTCCTGAGGTATTCTCAGTTAGACAGCTGTCTCCTTCCCTGCCTCCACAGTATAATGACAGTTCTCTGGTCCAGTTTTCTGAAACCCAGAAAAGGTCTCCTATGTTTACCTTGCCCTTTAAGTGCTCTGCAGAAAAATAATGGCATGCAGGAGTGAGCTAGAAGGAATGCATACCTGTCTCTCATATGCAGAGGCACAATTAGGAATCATCATGGTGATGACAAAAGGATACAAATTTTTGCTCCTTTACAATAACAATTATGTCTTAATACTTTTATACATTTAAACAGCAGGGGAAACATTGTATTTTACTTACACATTACATTTGTCAAATAAAAATTAAATGAATTTCACAAATTTTTACACAGTCCTCAAATAAATACTACTACTACTACTATATGAATAAATAGCACTTCTTAGAGAGTGCCAAAGCTACAGTTTTTCCACCACATGATCCAAATGTCAGCAAACTAGATACAAGCAAAAAAACAACCACAAAAAACCCAGGTTCATCTACTGGTAGAATATATGCAAACAATGTACTGTGTAATGCTGCTCAGATTGCCCAGATAAGTGTTAAAATGCTTACAAATATACCTTCCACAATCAACCAAAACCAAGTGGTAAATTAAAACTCTTTTGCAAATCTCATTTCATCTATAAATGCAATATACCCCCAGAACTCATCTAAACAAGCAGAGGTAGAGGCTTTGAGAACTTCTATTTTGAATGGATCAAGACTGACTGCCTGGACAACTACAGAGCAGATTGGGCAATGCGTGTGAAGCTGGAAAAGGGAAATAGAACAGTTAGTAATTTTTTCAGGTAAAATAAAACCAAAGAGAAAAATTGTAATATGAATAATATTAACATACCTGGACTGGTTCTTGCTGCTTAAAAACAGGACCAAGATCAGGTAGAATAAGCTTGATATATTCTTCTTTGGTGCACTCCTCAGCAATTAAGAGAACATTAGGCAAGACAAAGGGTACCATATCAGGATTCACAAATTCGGAAGTCAAGCAAGGCAAAATTCGCTGAATTATAACACGCTAAAAGAAAAAAAACCAAACAAGTATGAATCATGTACTGCATTGAAGTAAGTTACCACTGTGCCAGTTCAACAGCTTTCGTATTGGCCTCATATTTACAATAAAGTAGACAGATGATCTTCAGTTTTGATCTCTTATTTGCACAGTACGCTGTAGTTAATTTACACTGTGCTACTCTGTTTAATTTTTGCTGTTTGCACTCAAAACATAAATGAGGACTTTCACAACTGTGAAGATCAACAAAAAGCAACTAACTGTATGGAAAATAGGACTTTGAGACACACATGAGTTATGAAAACCACACTCTATACACTTTCTTTAAAAAGACCCTAACAAGACCCTTAAAAATACCCTATAAACCCTCCAAATTAGTAGGGTTTTTTTCCGTACCCCATCATTCACTGAACAAACACATAATCCTACTATATCTCTCTGTAAAACTCCAGATACATTCCCTAAATAGGATTCTGCTGATGAAACAGATATTTAAACTGTGGATGCCTACTGTAGCATTAGAAATCCATAAATGCTTTTGAAGTCAATAAATATAATGAAAGTCTAACTGCTAGTCAGCTGTCTAACTGAGAAAAATATGGTTCAAGGGCACAGTCACTTCCCTCATAAAATATACTTTCAAAACAGAAAAAAATAAAAAGAATGCTCTAAAGATTATTTGGTCAATCAGTGGCTGACTAAAGTTAGGTGAAATTAATGCCACTTATTTCCAAATTCAAACCAGCAAACATTTCTGATCGAAGGAAAAAATTACTAAATTAAAAAGAATATACTATTAAATATGGAGTCTAAATGTTGCACTGTGTTGTGCAAAGCAGAATCAAAAATAAAGAAATTTAATGCACTGGTTGAGAAGCTCAGTTATTCTATGGTTGAGAAGCTCAGTTATTCTATTATGTATTAAACTTTCTATCACATATGCATTACAGCTTCTATAAATTAAGGTATACCACAACAGGAAAGGGAGATAGTCTAGACATGGTGCTTAACACTACACAGGAGAAATATGTAATGACAGCCATTTGCCTTTGAGATTTCTGAGCACTGCCAGCACAAGAAAGCACTTAGTCTATTTGAGGGAAGGAAGCTTTGCATCGTTTAACACTAAAGTACTGCCTTAGTATGAAAAATATGGAAGCAATATTATAGAAAAAAAAGGTGGCAAAATGGCTTCAAAGAGCTATGATGGCATCTGGAAACACAGGGAAAGCCTTTTAAGTGGAGAGAAGACAACTCCCTTTCAAACTGGGATGAACTACAACAGGGCATGCAAATGATGGCTCCTTATTCCACTTATTTGCCATTTTCCATTTAAAGTATTATTGATTGCTGAGGAATACTTCCAGAATAAGTTTGTTCTAATCTCCCTTTATGTTCCTCTACTCTGCTCTGACAGTCTCATGGCAGTCTATTATGGTACAATGCTACAGAAAGTCCAGCATTCCAAGAGTCAAAATGCTAACAGATTTTCATTGCTACTTCAAGTCATAGAAATATCACCATTCAGACATACCTTAGGTAGTTTTGGCAGAACTTTTGGAAGTCCTTTAAAAAACTGTGATTTCTGCAGGTTATCCCTTTGAAATAATGAATCAAAATATTGAAGTGTCATTGCTCCTACATCATCGAAGAATGGTATCTAAAAATAAGATTAAATGGTTGTGATCTGGAGGGAGGCAATACTGACACTGCTATAATGATTCCAAAATATAGTCATCTATCTACCCTTCCAAAGCACGACAGTAAGCCCTTAAAATAACGTCTGCAACTAACAATTAGAAAATTAAATTTTTACATATCAAGTGGTATAATATTCAGATACAGGTTGATTATCAAGACAGAATTTTCCTAGCATTTTTCAAAAACTCATGCATGTTAAGTGTATCTAAGCTAAAACATTATTTCATATACAGTAAGTGGCTTACAAAAAAATTGTAATAAAAATAAAAACTTTTGAATAAATATTCCTCTAGGAATAATTATGCTATGTTATATTACAACAAAGAATTCCCTACTAGGTCATCCACATCTGGCTCTCAACGCTGGAAACTCCAGAAACCCCTGGATTCTCTGATATCTCTACCCTATGATTCAGTGTGCAGTGTGTAGATATGGTAAAAGAGACTCAACATCTTTATAAAACTCCACTGCTTAGTACAACCACTTACAGATTGTTTGTTGCAGTCCTTCAGACAACTGAGTTGGTATCTCAGAAATATCTGCCAATTCCCTCACTCCCATCTTTCAGCATATAGGTGGATAAAACCATCACCTGCTCCCTCTGTTCTTCACCCACTATTTCTTTCAACAGTAAAAACACTGATTTCTATCTTTGCATACCATCTTTTTACATCACAGCAAAAGAATAAAATCATTTAGCAAAACAAATCTATAAGCAGGAACCTGAAAGGCTATCAGATTGGAGAAAGCAGGGCATAAGACAAGGGAAGAACAATGCTTTAAGTTCTACTTCTAGATAGGAAAACGAAGCAATAGTTTTGCCAAATTAAAACTTAAATTATATTCTACTTTGGGTTGTTAGGGCAAATAATTTCCAAATATACTTTATTTTTCTGCATATTTAAGAATGCATCAAAATTCATAAACCAAAACTTATATTTATTGCCATTTATCATTTTCTCACAAATCTTTTCAATATAATTTTTAAGACTGAATAGTATAAAATCATAGCACAGAAAAGCTTCCAACTGTATGGAAAGGAATAAAACAGTGTTGCATTGAATAATTTTTGAATAATTGAATAATTTTTCATAATTCTGTCTCAGCAACCACTTTTTCCACATAAATAAATGTCAGCATAAGGATAACTTTTGGCATCAACCAACATTACATTTAAATGGTTAAAAAATATTTAACATTTCAACTAAGATGATTAACAGAGAACACTTTAAAATAGCTCTACAAATCAAACACTAATTTCTCTCTTTCCTATGGCTACTGTATTTTCCATAGACTGACCTTAGTCATTTGATCTGCATCTGGTCTGACTGCTGGAGCTACGTTTAGTAGTAGCTTTACATGCTCACGCACCTCCTCAGGTATGTTCTGAAGAGTACTGGAGCTTAAACGGCTCAGCTGTGGAAGTAATTCAGGCATTGACACCATGAAGTCAGAAAACCCTGCATGTAACTATTTCCAATATACAACAGGCCTATGCGTCGTTCTCTTGATGGTTTCTCTATCCCCACATATGATATCCCTCCCTTCTTGCTCAGCCTTCTGTTTCCCAAGAGCCTACCTGTTTTAGGTCCCACCCCTGTTTTTTCAACTTTCCATCATAGTTCAGGTTATCAGAGAATACAAACATGGTATTTTAAACAGGCAAATGTCATTATCTAAGGTGTTGTCTATACACATTAAAACACAGTACATACTGTGTGGCAATGGGCACCCAAAGAAGTCACAACAAAGGAAACCTGCACAGGAACAGACATTACATCAGCTGATCCAATTAACTGTGACACTGTCTTCTGTTAATACTCACAGTCCACAAAGAATGTGAAATAGTGATAACTAAGTGGATGCCAACTACCATGTCAAGTGATCAAATCACTCTAAACCCAGCCCTCTGCAGTGGTCCTACATTGGTAATTCACTGCCAGGTGTTTCATACTGTTCACCCCGACAGGTAAGCATTATTTCACAAGACCAGCATTCAACAGGTTTACAGAGAAATCAGGTGAAAAATGTTATTTTTAATTTATGAAGTTGGTACATGTAACCTCCTCTAAACATATTTTTATTTCTCATATTTGCTGGGATTTTTTTTCTGGTTATAAAAGTATGCAGGGTAAGATACCATTGTCAGATGGTTTATGTTGGAGCACTGATACTGTTCTCAATATTTAAATCTATTTTACAGTAATAACTTTTCAAATATGAAAATCAACAAACAATAGTCATAAAAAGAACAAATACCTGGTCCAGCTGTCTACTAAAGCTTTTATAAATATCTTGCTTGTTGACCTCAAAAATTGGTTTCCCTTTATTAAACACTGCATACACAACAGCTCCCAGAGAGTACATATCACTGGCTGTCTCACAGCTCACTGAGAGAATATATTCTGGTGCCAGATACTCAGGATTTGGAAGACACAAGGATGGCAAGTTTGGATCCCACTCCTTACAAGGGAACTTAGGCTACAAGAGAAGTATGAGAAGTAAAACAAAGTATATTAATCAAGGATTTTTAAAGACCATTTTCAAAAAGAAACTCAAGCAGCAAAAAATAATTAAGTCACTCAAACTCAATTATGAATAAAACAGAAACAGAGTAAGGCAATACTGTTAAGAATCTCTGTCTGTAGCTTAGAGTGATTAGCTGATGCAGTTTTATCTGAATATTAGAGCTGGGAAGTGTAATGTAAAATCAAAGCACTTCTGTAATGGGGAAACATGAGCTATGATTGAATTAATTTTAAGAGGTAGCAACCAGGCATTGAGTAGGTGCAACACACTAAGTTAGGTAGGCTTGCTTATCATCCAGCATGAAGGAGAGCAGAAGTGGTACAGGCTCCAGCCTGTTTGAAACCATTACTAGTCTACTGTGACCCCACTGAGCCCACTCAGGCTCTTTTTCTGAGACAATCAAATGCAGCATTTCAATCCAGACCTGTGCCATATGTTCTAATTTTTGGCCAACAAAATACAAAGGTGAATATTAAATAAGTGGCTCTATACTGGAATGCAACATCATGAAACTGGTTTCAGGCAAAGACCTGAATTTGAAATTGAATTATGATAAATAAAAAGATTATTACCTCCTGTTCGGATGGATTTGTTGATTGGATACAAAAATCAAAGCCCATAATTTTCCATGCTCCACTCTTATTCAAAATTATATTTTCAGGAGTAATATTTCCATGGACCATTTTGACACTGCTATGCAAAAATGACAAACCTTCAGAAACCTGTCCATAAAAGATCATTATTTCAGGTTAAATATTTCCCCAAACATCCTATAAGACACTTACAAAAATTCTGGTTATGGTCACAGTCAAATTCCTAAGTTAACTAAGAAACAATTTTTCATCACTATTTTAGCCTATGCCTTAAAAATTATGCATGAAGGAAATGAAACACAGATGGGTAATCAGTGGGTGAGATTACCAATGTCAGTTGACTACCACAGCACAAGTGTGATGGTGCATTCCCCTCTCTCCTCAGGCCACATCATCTCAGAAGAACAAAAATGCTTTATGAAGCTGATCAACATATTCATCAAACAAAACCTGGGAGATAATGTTTCTCCACAGAATGTAAAGAAAAGATTCACATATGGAAGAGGCAGCTATAGCATAGACATTTACACGGAAAATAAAAATGAATTGAATTTTCTATTTTACATATGAGAACAATCAAAAAAAGAGTAGCACCTTAGAGCTTCTAGTGTTTATCTTCTCTTACACCTAGAGTGATCAGGGCACTTCTATCTCTCACCTCACTATTATCTGATTTACTATAGGCAGACAAAACTTTGGCAGTACACTGACTTAATTTAAAAAAAAATCATTAATACTAAAAGCAGAAAAAAATTATAAAGACAACCTGTACCATACCTGAAGCAAACCATATTTGGTCTCCACGTCATAAAGTTTGTATTCTTTAATGTCTGATGGTAAAGGAGAAGGTAGGTTGTCCCAGCTGCCAAGAACATTAGCTAAACTTGCACAGACTGGTTCTGTACAAAATGCCAAGCAATCCCTGTATAGGAAATGCATTAAAAAATTTCTTGTATGTAAATGTAATATATCTCTTGACTGCAAATAAATAACCATACAAAGACCATATTATACATTGCCAAAGCACTTGGTGCTACCAAAAGCCATGTCATATTTCAAGTTTTGAATTCTTTTAATATTATAGTAAAGAAAAATACATAAATGCCTGAAGTTTAAAAAAATACTAGAATTAGGTTATTTTATTCCCCAACATTCACATAAATCACTAATGATTTACACAATGCTTCATAATTTTTTTTTAAAACAATGCTTTTCTTGTCCTGATCCAGGAAAAATTGATCAAAATAATTCTTACTGCTATTAAAACTTGTAAAATCAGACTTCTACCTATGCCTAAAACCAACATGTCCCTGACTGAAGCGGTACTTAATGAGCTCAGACAATCAGAAACTAAATTAATCTCATATAAGGGAGCACCTGAATATTCTTTTACTTTGACAACTGATAGAGAGGAAGATCTGCAAACACAAATGCGCTTGTTATATGAACTGCAGTTTGCATGTGAAATTACTGTTCTTGAAATTATTTTATTGATTTTTTTCTTGATGAAAAATTAATGGTCTTGCTTATGCATTTTTGGGTCAATTGTGTTTGAAAAGCAAAGAAGAAGCAAACTTCCACATATAAGGACTGGCCGTAACACTGTCAAAATTTCAAATTTCAAAATTGGTCCCGAAAGCAATGTATGTCTCAATTTCACAAACTTCATGCAACACAGAGTCATTCTTTATATCCACATTCTTCATACTGCTCTGCACAGCGGTGAAGGCCCTGGACAGCCACTGGAATTCACTTAATTGTTTTAAAGGGTTTTTTTGAGAAAGCACTACATGGATGGTAGCACACATACCTGCTTTAAGGATCATTAATTCATGAGAACACTAAATACTGCATCAGTATGAACACAGAAAACAGAAACTGAGTAACAGTAACAAAGATACATTTTTGAATATAAAGTTATAGGCAAGAAGACAGAGCCTAACTTTTTGATCCCTCCATAAATGCATCAGAAGACACATCTCAGCATGAAACTACTACGTATTTTTAAAATATTTCAATAATTACCAAGCTTGACATTTGAAGTAAAAGAAGGTTGCTGAAATATGCAAACCTCTTATTATTCATCTAGATTTTAGTTTTATCTACTGCCTCTCTAAAAGAAAAACAACTGAAAAGTAAAATACATTGAATGCTAAGTGTCAGCCAACCTGACAGTACTTTTTTGCTTGGTTTCCTCCCTACCATTCTGTTAATGCCATGCCTTTCATGTTTCTATTAATATGACTAGGGCTATAAAACTTGTTTCTGTTACAAACAGAAATCAAAATGAAAACATAGAAAGACAAAGTCCTTTATTTTCAGTCTGACTTCAGCTTTACCACAGAGCATATCCATTTAGTTATGGTTAAGGCACAGATGGTAGAAAACACCTAGGGAACAGTTATTCGGTGGTTTTCATAACAAACTCTCTGATTACTGCTGTTTTGAGGGAATAAAATGATGGCTGTTTATTTTTTACTTTAGGAAGTAATTAAAAAAAAGGGCCCAACCCACAGTATCAGAGGGATGTGGTAAATCTAATTAAAATAGCAGAATATTACATAACATGATGTCTGCCATACAGCGGCAGATGCTTTAAGAGTTTCCTGAATAATATCAACATGAAATTCAGAGTAATAAGATAAAAACATTTTAAAAATAAAAGTACATATGCTTTCTACAGGGAAACAATGTAATAAATGCAATGTCTAGTAAATTATCAGAGGCAATTTGCACTACTGTTTTTAAAGGGTGGGAATGATATTATGAGTTAACCCACAATTTGGTTTTTTTCCTTTTCTTCAATAACAAGCTAAATATAAATTAATATTGCTTTCCAGTGCTGTCAATGGAATTCAGGACCATTTATAAATAAACATACTAATATTAAATATGTAGTATAAATAAGGAGTTACTCATATAAATGCATGTTAAGAGGTATACATCATTATATGTATTATATTAAACATTACTATGTTGGATACCAATAATTTGTAGTAGAAACATTCTATTAATAGTGGAAAAACTATCTACACTCTAGGGTCAGAAAAGGTATGGCCTTTCTTTCCATATCTACTTCAGCCCTCCAGGTACATCAAGTATCTGTTCGCCTCATAAAGAAGGAATAATGGCTGACCTGCAAGCAGTTCATTACAACTGTATGTTACTTTGGGGAAACACAAAAAAGAAAAGAAGAAGGAAAAAAAAGATCAGCTACAGTCTAGCCAGAAGCCCATGAGAGATTTCTTCAAGAATAAGCACTCTGGAAAGACTTGAAATCCTAAGGCAATCTTACAGCATGCTTGCACAAGGTTACACACATATATTCTACATAAACCTTTCTTTTACTAAACTCCTCCAGAAACTGTTACATCAGTTTCTGGCACAGCAAGCAACTAGATAGGTTTTGCACTTCTGGTGTTTCTACCAGCAGCTGAGTGTGCTGAGTATGGAAACAAAAACAGCAGAAGCAAAGTGGCATTACTAAAAACTCACAAACAAGAACTCTGATGTAACTACACTCTTAATTTTACTCAAAAGGCTTAAATGCTTCCCAAGAACACCACCAAAGCTTTCCTAAAGGTATGAATCTTAGCCTTTTCTTCTGAAGGGCAAAGTTCAGGGGAACAGTTGCTGAGTCAACTGGAAAACTGACAATTTTAGGAAGAAGCCTGAGGTATACTCTAGGATTCACATGCATACACTATAATTTGAGATGACCCTAGGCCATTTAGCATGTGATAGCTTATTTACTGTTGTAGAGTACTGAGAACTGTCTTCAACTACCTAAGTAATTTTCTCTAGACCATTGTAAGGGATATACTAGATCATAGGTGCAATGACAGCTTTGAACCCCTGTTAGTGTGAAATGTGTTTAGCACTGGAGGAAAGATAGATATGAATATTCAAGTGCAATTTAATCAAATAAACCTGTTTCAAAGCAGGCATTATAAAGGTGAAGAAGCATTCCTACAGTATTCCTGGCTCCTAGAAGCCATTTGGAAAAATTCAAGATAACACAGAAAGGAAGGACATTATATAATGAATCTTTATCAGGCTACCATTTAGGATCACAGAATGGCTGGGGTTAGAAAGCATTTCTGGAATTCATCTAGTCCAAACCCTGTCCTGTTTGGGGAAAAACCCCTAAAACCTCCATGATCTTCTTTGGTAGTATCAGGATCAGCTTCCTATTTTAACATGAAACTTTGAATTTTTTTTCTTAGATTTGAATGTGCTATTATCCCTACAGCTGAACAACATATCTGTAAGACTAATCAGTTACAGTGACCAACCTTTCATAAATCAAATAAGCACTAGAAGAACATGCTGAATTTGTCTCCCTCAACTGGCACTTGAGGGCCTTTCCAAGATATTTAGCTACAACACATACAATTTACCAAAAATCCCTAATCTCACATGTCCTAAATACATCTCATACATGGAACAAAATGTATGAATAATTTGTTGAGAGAAAACCATTTTAAGACAGTTCTTTAAAAGCAAAATTAATTAAAGCACCAAATTTTCATGCTGTAATGGTGATGTGTAGCCTTAAAGCTGCAACTGGACCAAAATCAAGCAATAGATTATTAATTAGATTCGCACTAGAACTGCAGGGGGATGGGGGGGAGGGGAAATATAGGGATGAATACCTTGCCATATGAATAAATACACTAAACTTGAATCTCATCAGATGTATGTACTGAACGTTCCAGACAGTTTACATCCAATACCAAAACAATGATTACAAACAACTGTTCTCTACTTTACTACACTTACCTGGATTCTTCTAATGGATGTTGAACAGTAAGTAGTCTAGGGTGTCGAAGCCTAGTTAGCTGTTGAACACCTCGTTTTAAGGAATCAATAATCTGATCTTTTTCAAATTTTTGGTACTTGTCTATTAGCTTCTTATCAAAGACAAAAACAGCCACTTCCTGAAAATAAGCAACAGAATTCACTCAGTATATAACACAGCCAAAACTTAAGCCCTATACACAATCATACAAATGTGTTTTTTGAATCAACAGTACAATCTCACCAATACAATAGCCAAACAAAGAAACAGACTTGTTTTTTTTACTTAGTCCCAGTCATGGGAGAGGTTACTGTATAAACTTTGAAATACACCTTTTGAGTTAATGTTGGGGGTTAGCCTTGTTTCTTTTTTTCACCTATAGAACTTTTTCCCAAGAGTTGCAAGGCGACTAATTGCTGGGTACTTATCAGTGCTCAGGTGAGACAAAGCATAGAAGCTGGGTGGAGGCTGGCCCTTGGCTACACCCTTTGTCTCCAGGAGATTCCCCCCTGAGGAGCGAGGAGCGGGGAGAAAGACGAGGGCTGGGGGGCAGCTGCACTTTTGGTGTGGTCTGCGTCGGGAGAGGACTGGGCTGCTGTTGCTGCGTGAGCTTCTCACTGGCACCACCGGGATCTGATCCTGAAGAGAGCTACCATCATCTGCTCGTGTGCCCAGGAAAAATCCTGATTTCTCCTTTTCCTGCCCTGCTGGAGCTGGCTCAGCCCTGTCCCACTGCCTCGGCGCTGTTTTAAAGCTGCTCTGCACCGCGGGCCCGCACTGCCCTCCCTGCCAGACATCCCTGCCCTCCAGTGACCACCGACAGAGCTCCGAACTTCATCCGATCCACCAGCCCGGGATACCCCACCGTTCCAGCTTGGTACCTTTTTTTTGGAGTCCCCAGAGACCAGACTGCCCCGGGTTTTGTGAAACCAAGCTCCGTCAAGGTCCCTGGTTCTGTTTTCACTATTAATTGCTGTAGTTGTTGTTGTTTGTTTGCCTTGTTATACTATTAGCAAAGAACTGTTATTCCTATCCCCATATCTCTGCCTGAGAGCCGTTTTAATTTTCTAAATTATAATAATTTGAGGGAAGGGGATTTGAATTATCCATCCCAAGAGAGGCCCTGCCTCTCTTTAGCAGATACCTGTCTTCTTTCAAAACCAAGACAGTTAAGGTACTAATGCTCCTTTATTGTATAAACAGTAATGTATAAACAATAACTCCTACCTACACAGTGACAAAGCAGCAAATCCACAGTCAGAAATCAACTTGATTTTAAGTAGATGAAAGCATTTCTATCAACTATGAACAGTTAAAATATTCTGAGTATATATCAAGTGTTGCTTTATTAAACTAGGTCCTGTCTCAGTGTTCTGGTCCAAACCAGTATAATCTGGCAGAATAGTCACAAGTAGTCTATTAATCTGATCAAACCATTCCCATGATAAAACATTAAGAATTTGGTAATGCTTAAAGATGTGTAAAAACAGTAAAAAAAATGTTAAAACCAGAAAAATCCTCTCCAACTTCTGCAACTGGAGCAGGAGAAAATGAAGACATTTTTATGGAACTTTGGAATTACAGAGGTCGATGTAAACTAAAATATTAGATTACATCAACCATCTGGGAAGTCATTAATGTGAAATGTACCAACTGACAAAAAAGGGAATTAAAAACTTTCATCACGAAACAGACTTCTATATGCTGCTACAACAGCATTTTGAATAGTAATAAAGGTTAGAAAACAGTAGAAAATAATATGAATATACAGATTTTCAGTCCCAGGAGAAACTCTATTCTATTTTACTGCACATTTTATAGCCATTATCCTAATTAAAATCTCACAGGAACAGCTACATTATTAATTTAAAAAAACCCTATAAACTTTTAGAAATAGGCTATCCAAAATATGAAATTCAGCCCAATACACAAAAAATTGTCTTTCAGCTATTTTCATTAAGCTGTTAGCAGGTGAATACTTGTAACTAACTTGCCTAAGTACACTTTTCCTGCCTCTATCCATATTGGCTCCCAGCTCCAGCTTTTAAGTGTGATGGGTCAAACATTAATGCAAGGCAGAGAAGAGCAATGACAGGGGATGGACGACATACACTGAGCAGTACCTGACCAATAACAAAATTTCAAACTAAGACAGCACTTCTGAAAAGAACTTCTGTTTGATGAAGTGAAAATAATCAGAAAGTGAGTATTTAAATCAGCTATGGTTTGAATATTTTGTGATGGGTCTAAGTAAGTTCTATTGGTGCTTGCTGCAATCCTGCATGGTTTGTTTAAAATCATAATTCCCTGCACCTGGCAGAAGAGAACACAATTTGTGCTTCAGCTCCTTAACCAGATGACTCAAGGCCATTAGGTCCCTCTTGACTGTCTGTAGCCTTGTTGTTGGGACTTCTGCTAACTTTACATCTGAGCTGGCAAGTACTTTGTGACCTTATTCTATCTACTTATGATTGCACTTTCTAAGCAGAAGGACAAGTGCCATGTTGTGCCAGAAAAAGTGTAAGTGCATAAAGTCTAAGCTAATAAATCTGAGCTGAAATACATACTGTGAAATTATACACCTATTTAGAACCAGAGTGACTCATAAATCTTTCAAACAGCAGCAAATCAGCTATGAAATAGCACCAGACAAACATATGCACACAGGTAAGTATTTTCCTCACATTCTGTTAGGGTGTTACTCAGTCACAAACACAGTAAGCAAGAAAAGACAAGATACATTAAAAAAATAGTAACAGATAAACATTCAGGCAGGAACCAGGCAGAACTTGGAAAAGAAGAATAAAGTTATAGATATCTACTGTCACCAGAGATGGAATATTTGTAACTGCCCACTGACTTAAAACAGGAACAAAAATAATCCTGAAAACAAGGACTTCTGATGGGATCTACTACTGTAATGTTAAAATCTCCAAATTTAGCTGTTTTATCTGGCTACAATGACTTAAACTATTACTTGTGTTGTGGTGAAGTGACAACAATAGGGGTAATTAAACCCTTACACCCTGCTTGTCTGATTATAATACACACTGCAAAAAAGCTTGTAGCTTCAAGTTAGATATAAATACACGTAATACAGCAAATGTGTGCAACTTCACAAAAATGACTGCTATCACCTGGAAAATGACAGCCAGCCCAAAGAACATTCAGAATACACAGGAGAGAAATAAAAAATAACGTTAAAGAACATATATTGCAATACAACACACCATAAACTTTATTGCTGCACAGTTTTGTTTTGCAATGGCAAAGTGAATGTTGACACGATGTTATCTAACTGGTAATATCAATAATGAATGGTAACTGCATGTCAAAACACCAGCCATATGAAATTCCATGCAGTACAACTGCTGCTGTATTTTTAATTACTAATGATGGCATACAACTGCACAGATGTTAGTCAGGGTTAACAGAGATATTGCAGGACCACGTGGAGCACCCGAACTAAAACTCTGTAAAATTACTGGTCAGAATACCTATTCAAGGCTTGAAAAACACAATCAACAAGAACCTAGTTACATATATCCTGTCAACTATACAGTGAAAGAAATTTGCTACAACTCTCCAGACCTTAAGGATACACCTGCTACAGGTCAAATGCTTACTGGGCACATAGATTGCATAAAAGCTATCAAAATTACCATGCTTCCAACACTATCACTTCTTTGTATAGCTGAGTAAGACCAAAAAAAAGCCCAAATCAACTGGTATGTTGGGTAAAGTCAGTAAATAAAAGATGCACAGAGCTCTGCAACAGCTAAAAAAATGCATGAAAACATTGCAAAAGTATCTGATTAAGCATTATTCAAACTCTGTCACACAGAATCAGATCACACATTCTTTGCAGATATTTATTCTGTGTATTATATTAATCTATTTGCTAGTGCTTATTTGCCTATGATATAACAGATTATATAAACATTTTCCGAAGTTATTCCTTTGTGTCCATTTCTTTTTGGTGCATGCACAGCACGCTGATGCATTGTCTAAAGTGACTTCACATCACATAGCATTACGTTTAACTAAAGACTGTAATTTATTACCACTTCTATTTTCACTTTGAAAATTGTATTTCCTCCTTGAATTTGAAAAAAGACTTTTCAGATTTCTCCAGTGTAACAAAATAATCTTCTGTAATAACAATCTTAAACTGTTTTTGGCAAACCTTCTGAAGTCAGTCCCATATTCATTTACACAAGTGACTTTAAGTCAAAAGTTTGAGTATTAGTGCTCCAAACCCTAATACTTCAAGGAAACTAAAAGGGAACAATACTGAAAGCAGCACAGAGAAAGCGTAACTTCCTTCACAACCTCCTCCTCTATCCCATGCCTTCCCATTACAGCATCTCATAACATTTCTAACTGCTCAATTTCCCTATGGTAGCTGAGCAAAAAACTACAGTGTCTTTCTCTGACAACAAATGGTGACATACTTCATGGTTATTTTAAACTGTAAAAAGCCAGAATTGTTACCAAGAAAAGTTGCAAGGTGCAACAAACTGGGGAACCAATCCACATTAAAACAAACTTCGTCCTTCTTGTCAGATCACTTTTTTACTTGATAACTCACCTGCTTTGTTGATTTTTTAGTTCCATTAAATATCTTCCAAGCAAGACCATTACCTCCACTGGCAATATGTCGCCCGACATCGAACTCCCTGGTAACGGGATTTCCCATGACTGCACTGGTGACGTCAGCCGTCACCTTCGTGACGGTGCTCTTCAGCTTATTCAGCATGGACTCCATGGTTTCAATCTGCACCAATGGCTTATCCTACAAAGACAAGAAAAGAAAGGTTTCACAGTCCTCTCTATTGAACCATTTTTTGAAAACAGTAATTGAATAATGTGAAGGATTTATAAACTGTCCCCCTGACAGAAAAGGTTCACACCTTGTGTATCCATCAAAAAGAGGAACAAATCTGAAGGGAAACAGTCTCCTTTAATTCCAGAGCTCACAGAATTACTCATTTGTCTGAAATGAAGGATTTCTTAAGATTCCAGGCCAGCAAAATAATGGATGTGTATTATACAGACAGCAAGTAAAAAACCAAACATATTCTTTCCTACACAGTGCTTTTCAAAATACAAGCTCAAAATTCAGTACTTTGCCCATCAGATTGCTGACACTACCATTTTTATGATCCAACTATTAATCAACCTAAGTATTAAGTGCAAGGGAAGGAAACAAAAAACCATATTTTTATATTTTACCAAAATTGTACAAAGAAGCTTTTTTCACATCACCTTTCAAATTTTAGCACCAAAAGACTGTGGCAGCTTCCAATTTACTTCATCTTCCCCTATAGTGTGTACTTTCAGAGTTTTCTATATTTTCATATTAAATCTGACTTGCCTATTCTGCCAGATACAACTTCTGAATCCTGTGTCCCGTTTATACAACTGTTTCTCTGGCAATGTATAACAAGAAAGAATGAAGGCAGAAAACAGAAAAAAAAAAAAAAGAGATAGACATTTATCTTCCTTATCTGTGCAAGCAAAGAAAAACAGGGAATGCAAGAAGAAATTACTACCTGGAATCAGTATTATGCAGTATATTCAAAAGCAACACTTAAGGATATTTCTTCAGTCTCTCTTTCAAGTAAGATGTAAAGCCATCTGTATGCTTCAGTCAAACTTAACCAAAATCAACCATACTGAAGTTACCTGGACATGCACTCCTTCTCTCCCTGGTACTATAGATTTGATTCCATTACAAATCAGGACAAATAATCTGATTAGGTTTCAATTGCAAAAACAGACCTGTAATATAGGTCTGTAAATGTAAAAGAGGTAATGAACATACTAAACAAAACTTCTTAAGAAGTTCCCTGTGTTATGGAACAATTCACTCCAGTGCAGTTGTGTGTAACAGTATCAGCCAAGCCCCAAGCAAACCTTAGTGCAGTGCTGCATGCGGAACAGGTATGTTGCTCTATCTTGACTCTTGGTGCAGTTATATCCCACTTGCAGTATTCTACCTTAGGGAAATGCAGGAACACACCAATGCCATGGCTCCATAGCTATTTCTCCAATTTCCATGTCAGCTAAAGTAACACAATTTCATGCTACTAAATGACAAACCCCACCAGGAATTTTAAGAAAATATATATTTTAAAAAGACAAGAATTCAGCTGCACAGATCTCAATCTCGCAAATACTCAAAGCAGATATAGTAGTTATGACTTCAACAGGGCAACTCAGGAGCAGAATCAGACGTGACTACAAGCATGTTAAGGGTGGAGTTTGTCTCAATTATGGGGACAGTGAGTTTTAGATATGAGAAGCCGTGTCTGAAATCAACAAGACAATCTTAACTACAAACTTGTTTGGTATCTAGTTAGTGTTTTGTTGAGAACATACCTTGAAATAAATTATGGAAACACAGAATCCCTTTATTAATTTTATTTCAGTATTTGAAATTTTACTACTACAAGAAATTACTTTTACTTTATGATTCATGATATGGAAAGACACATACAAGTCCTAACTGTGCAGGCATAGACCAAACTGCTATGAAGACACTGGGTAATGTCCCTCTATAAAGGAACTTATCATTAACCTGATAAAGAGGTACAAACAAGGATCATGGATTATTCTAAAAAGGAGCCAAAGGCATTTCCAACTCTCAGCAATTTTATTCAACAGCTACTCTATCAGCAAACTCTATAGGCTAAAAGACTACAAAATCAATCCTGATGAGTTTAAGATAATCCCAAATCTAATTTACTAGGGTTTAGATATGCTTTTTCCATTGTTTTATTCACTTCCAGCCATCAAATCTTCTCTAGTACCAATGCAACACCATCTTGTGTTAGGACTCTCAAAATTAAAAAACAATTTGCAAAATTAACTGCAATATTACTCAGAAAATTAACTGAGAATATTACTCAGAAAATGCATGTGCATGCATGTTCAAATTCCTTTGTGTAAATCTGAAAGGAAGCTTCTCTACACAGATGGTGGAAAAATGGTGTAGTATTCATTAAATCAGAAGTGCCCTCTGCTGTGGGTGACAGACTAACTGCAGTGAGCAGCCTGGAAAAGCCACTATGTCCACAGCATTCCAGTTGGCGTTTAAAGTTTATATCTACCTAACAGTAAATTTGTAGAAATCCTCTTACCAACATTTGAATGTAAGCTAAAATAGTATATTCTTCTCTATAAAAACAATTGCTATCACCAACTTCAGTAAAAAAATCTATATATATCAACAGGAACAATGTACCTAGAAAATCCATGCCCCACCAAAAATATCTGTTTTGGATACTATCTATAATACCACAAATCATGACAAGTTACCCACATCTGAAATACACAAGTCTGGTTCTCAACTGTAGAACTCATCTGTTCAGTTAAGACTGGTCTAGTATTTCTAAAAAAAAATTAATGCCAAGTGGCAATAAAGTCAGCCACCCAAAATGAAATTTGCATTTCAAGTTAAAAGGTAATAAATGAGACAAATGCAAAATCTGCAGTGTAACGATGTTGTGACAAGCAACATAGGATATCCAACAAATGTTTAAGAACTCTTCCTGTTTGAATTTCATGAAGAATATTAATGCTACTGGTTTTGAGTCCATGAAACCTGGAACTGATCCTAAAAACCTCTGAATATTCAATATGTTTTTTTATTAATGCCTCTCACAATCAGTAATAGTTTTTATGCTGATGTACATCACAAATCATATGGCAGCATGATGAGAACAATCTCTTAAGATTGTAAGCAACAATACTGAACTCACAAAGGAGGCAAAACATTCAAAATGTTGAAATACAGGCTGCTGAAATTCAAAACAAAGACTGTCCACCATTTTTCAATTCTCACTCACATAAAAAAACCCAAACCTTGCATCATGCAGACCCATCAATTTATCCTCAAATTAATTCATAGCTTCATCTGATCTATGGCTGTGGGTGCACATTGTACAGCAGTACAACATAATACTACTACTATTCTGAACTATAAACAAGCCGGGATTCCCTTTGGGAACCAAGGCCGGCAGGCTGGTGCACAGCTACTTCACGCCACCCAGCGGCATCCTATCCACCTGCTCCAAGCCAGGATCAATCCACAGAAGTAAGTGCTGGAATTGAGTCACAAACCCCAGCATTTTCCAGGCACAATCAGTCTTTTGCATTTGTTACAAAAACATCAAGAGAGTCAAATGCAATGAAGCACTGTGCAAGGCTGCTCTGGCCACACGTCACCTTCTTAACTTTCACGCACCATTTCGGTACTGAGCTTCGGCTGAATCTCTACCAAAACCTCACGGAACGACATCCACGAACATGGTTCTGTCTGTCGCCTGGTGACAGGTGAAACCCAGCCCGTTCGCTGCACAAACCCCGGTCAGCCTCCTGCAAGGCAGTCCTCCCCGGACGAAGTATTTAATGTTATTTACAGCGAGAGCAGACTCGGACCGCACCGCGCCGCAGGGCCGGTGCCTGCGCTCCCTGCTCCGCGGGGCAGCCGGGAGCAGAGCGCCGAGGGACGGGCGGCGGCCGCGGCCACAGGCGGCAGGTGACCTGCGATTCGCCGGCTGGGGCAGCTCAGCGGTCCCTGCCTGGCCCTGCCCGCGCGGCGATCGAGCCTCCGGGGCGGCCCTTCCTCTCCAGCCCTCAGCACCGGGAACCCGCGACCCGAGACCACCGCCCCCAGGGAGCTGGCCGGCCCTGCCCGCCCCGCGCAGTGCCACCAGGCCGCGGGCAGCCGCTCTCAACCCGGGCCGCGGCCTCTCACCTCAGTCCGCGGGAAGCTGCCGGCGCAGCGCCCGGCCGCCCGTCACCCTGTGGGCTCGGCGGGCCGCCTGTCACGCCGGCTCCGTCTCTCGCTCGGGCCCCGTCCCGCCGCGGCTACTCCATAGCGACGGCGGCAGCCTCGGCGGCGAGGCAGGGGCGGCCGGAGCTCGACTCACTTCCGACCCGCAGGGGCGGTGCTGGGCGCGGCTGGGGGCGGTGGGCGGGAAGTGATGCGCTCTACCGGCTTCCGGCAGCGGCCCGGCCGGAGCCATGGCGGGGTATTTGACTCCGCGCTTCAGGAGGATCCGCAGCCAGAGCGAGTTGCAGCCGTGGCGGGGGAGCGGGCGGCGCCCAGGTGAGCGAAGAGCGTCATCCCCATCTCTCCTCTGCAGCAGCTTTTCCCCCGCAGTGTCGGAGGGGCCAGGGAGCGGAGCGGGCTGCGAGCGACCGGCGCCTGCCCGTTGTTTGTGTTGGCACCCCCGGCTGCCGGTGCCGCGGGAGGGGCCGATGGCCGGGCGGCGGGCAGAACGGGGCTAGGGAGGCTCGGCAGCTGAACAGGGGGAGAGGAGCTCCCTCTGGCTGTCCCACTGGAGCTGAGCTTACGGGGGGCGCTGCTGGGGGCTGGCGTGGAGCTGGGCTGGGTGTTCCGACCGGGAGGCAGGTGCAGTTAATGCGCTGCAAACACTTGTTTTGGCTGGACGCGATGTGTGAGGATAAACTGAGGGCTTCGGAGCACCTCTCTCAGTTGAGGCTGGGGGAGCTGGGGCTGCTCATCCGGGAGAAGAGAAGGCTCGGGGATGTTTCTCCAAGTATCCGAAGAGAGTGCAGAGGATGGAGCCAGACTCTCTTCAGTGGTACCCAGAGAAGTTGTGATACCGTAAGTGGACATCTCGGCTTCTGGAGATATTCAAAACCTGTTTGCACATGGTTCTGGGCAACCAGCTCTGGGTGACCTTGCTTGAGTGGGGAGGTTGGACCAGATAGACCCCAGAGGTCCCTGCAAGCCTCGACTGTTTTGTGATTCTTTAATAATTTAATGTGTATGTACACAGCACATATGTGTGGTCATAACACATATGTGTGACAAAAAAACCTTCCTCGCCTGTTTTTACTAGATTTTTATTCTCTACTCTTGACTCTACCATAGTGGGTGTGAGTCAGCTTGCAATAAGGACTGAGTCATTAAGTATTATCTCTGTCTTTGTAAAATTCAGCTGATTTCTGAATATTTTTTTAAAGGATATAAAACTAAAATCACTGTGTATTTTTTTAAAGGTTTATAAATTTGTACAACTTTCATATGAATATTTTGCAGACTGCAATGGTCCTTTTCAAGCAACTCAGCTGTGGAATAGTATTATACATGCCCTTCACAATCAAGTGGAAATCAAGAGACGTAGACAACACCTGAAAACATATAGAAACTGTTTCACTGGCTCCAATGCTGTCGATGTGGTACTAAGCCATCTTATGCAAAGCATGTACCTAAGCTGCAATGATATTTCTCGGCTCAAGGGGGTCCGTGTATGCCAAGCATTGATGGATCACAAAGTGTTTGAGCCAGTTGGAGCCAAGTTTTACTTATTCAAGAATGGGAAAGAAACAGAGTTTGAAGATACGGACACTAGTCTCTATAGATTTGTAAATAGCAATCTTGATCCTCTTCTTCCAAAAAAGAATAGGGACAATGAAAGCTTATCTCCTGAGCAAATCTGCAAACAGAAAACAAAAAGATGTTCTAAGTGAGTTACTCTGAACTAATCTAGTTTTTCTCTTCTTTTTTTTGATAAGTTAAGAAGGGTTACCTTTAAATGAAGTTATGTCTGTCTAAACCAGGTGTTGGAGACTTCTGAGAAGTCTGTGCCAGTTTTGAGAAATGTCATGTCTAAATTGTAGATGCTACCAGGTATTTTGGGTAAAGTATTTTGATCTGCCTTTTGCTATTTGGAATAGAGTCTGGCGCAGTAGCATAAGCCTGGGAATAATTTGGTTTTGCTCTCAATCGTGCTGAAATCTGAGAACTAGCATGAATGAGCTAGTTACTGAAAGCTGGTAAGTGAAGTGGAACTAGAAAACAGTATTTGGAATCAATATCCTTGCCCTTTCCACAAAGCAGATGTGGATGATAGGAATTCTAGTAGTAGGATAGACTCCAGATATAATGAAGCTCTAAAGTTCTGATTTAAGAGCAGTTTAGTGAGCACCAAAAAGAAAAATGTGTTCTAACAGTATTTGTTATACATCTAACTAATTTTTCCTTTCCCAAGTAGAAAAAAGTGTGGCACAACACTTTCAAACCCCTTAGCATTGGAAGCAGCTGATAAAAAGAGGATTGAGGAGATTCTTCGATCAATACATGTTCATGCATCTTTACCTTCAAAGATCATGGTTATTGAACCAACTCACCTGCTTTAAAAAGGAGGTGAGGATTGACTTTCTTCTCTTTAAAACTTGATTGTTCTTCACTGTCTTTTGGAGCGAGTGCCCTATTTCTGTTAAACAATGCTCCACAGAAAGCTAAATTTAACCTGTCACTAATGAAAAAATATCTAAATGAGTGTTAAAGGGGTTAATGCTTGTAGTAACTAAACAGAAGGAAACACAACAGGGTTATGTTTTTGCATAATGGTGCTGTTTATGAAAATACTACTTCCTTCAGAAGTAGGTCTTAAGATTAAAAATATCTTTATTATGTGATTCCTTTGCTTTTCATTTGTCTTTTTTTTCTTCTACTAATTAGAGTAGTTTATTCTGAATTCTAATATGATGGGGGAGACATATTTTTTAGCGTTGCTATTCTGATACCTTCTTACCCAACACAGCAACTTCACTATGCTGTTACAGTGTTTTCTTTGAAGACTTAAAAGATTCTTCTTGATTGAGTAAAAACAAAGGTCAGTTGTTTTACATAAGATCTTGTTTCTGAGAGGGTTGGGGGTTTTTTTTTTTTTGGTATAAGTAGTAGAAGATGTCTGGACACAGCAAACTCTGCTATGACTGCTGCAGTTAATTGATGTTCCCCTTCTAGAAGATATCTTGGAGTCTTCAGTGAAGACAAAATCAGTTTTGGCAAAGAGGAAGACATGATTATCTCAAATACTTTCTTGGACAGAGGGGTTATGTGTAGCTTAAACTTGTCCGAGTAAGTTATATATCTATGAAATTAATTTGTTGGTAAAGGTTTTATTTTACTCTTGAGAAAAGATTTGTGTTAAATGAACAAATAGACATTTTTATGCTTGTATACTTGTAGACAGGGGTGGCGTTAGTGTGATTGACTTCTTTACAGAAGTGGTAAGTGATTTCACAAAAAGTATATGTTTAGAGTTGGACACCTGAGCATTTTAAGTAAACCTTAAAACTTTAACCTTGAGTGTTGTAAACTCCTAGTTTCTAGACCAGATTCTTTACTCCTAGGTCTCTGTAACAGACATTAGAACTTGAAAAAACTTATTCTGAGGTTTTTTGTTTGTCACAGTTACTGGTGGCCATGGCATGAAGATACATAGTCAATAAGACATCTATTGTTAGCAAGAGAAAAGGAGAAACTAAGCTGTAGCACTGAAGAATGCTTATATAATGAGAATATAATAGTGAAAGTGGCTGCATGTTGTCAGTGCTCTTTTCCTTAAATCTCCCTTACTTTTGTAGTGTTCGTGTACTTAGGCTGATCTCTGTCTTGCATATACTTCTAATTAATATGTCAATGCTCATGTGAATGTCTTAGGAATTACTATTTTTGTCAAATTAATACAATTTTTATCTGCAACTTCACAGTCTTTGTTTCTATTCTCCATGATAAAACTAAGATTCTGTGGATCTTAAATAATATTTGCAACTTGTCATTGGTCCAGATCAAATTATTTTACATCCAGAATCAGATAAAAGTGATTGTCCCTCTACCCCACACATTTCTATGATTTTAAATTTCTTTCTGTACAAAATGGTTGAGATTTGTCCTCTGATATTCTGGCTTCTTTCAACAATAAATTATGCACCCAAATTTTAGGTGCATAATTAAGTTACATTTTCTATCCTTAGTTAAGATATAGAGACAACAGATGGTTGTGAGAACTCATGCCTTTATAGTAGGTTATATAATAAACTGCTTCTGTGGTCTTCTGGGATTTAACCTACTTTTATTTTCTTCTTTTTTCAGAATAACTATCTTTTTTCCCTTCTGTAAAGGTCAGGTTTTTTCACCCTGGTTAGCCCTGGTGGGTTCTCGATATGTGTGTTGGAGTAATGGTGGGGTGGTGTTTGGTTTTTAAATACTAGCTGAATTCCTGGGATCAGTGACAGTCTGGCATGATTGCAGCGTCTTTTGATCTCAGGTATATTTAGCATAGGAAAAACATGGAAGTTGCTCATTTTGAGCAGGTTCTTGAACTGCTGTAGTGAAATAAGTTACACAAACTGGTTAATAAACCAGTTCAGCATTGTGGTTGATATATGTGATTATACCTGCATGGTTATTTCTGTTTCTTTAAAGGATTAAATGGACCCTGAGATAGCTCAGTTGTTTAGAGCATGGTGCTAATTACACCAAGGTTATGGATTCCATCCCATTTACTTAGGAGTTGGATGCAATGATCCTTGTGTGTCCCTTCTGACTCAGAATATTCATGAATATTCTGTGAAAATAAAAATAGGTAGAGCATTCTAAAGCAAGCACTAAAAGTACATTTTCCATCTACAGGCTTGACAGATGGCTCTATGCTGCAATTGAATGCTTGGAGTATTTTCCTGACCAATTCATAGTGATGGTTAGTCAGCAGTTACCTCAAAGTGCTAACAACCCCACCAGTCTGAATACATGCAAGAAGATTCTTTTTGATGTTATAATTAAGTATTACAGTCAAAAGAAGGACTTTCTTCTTGCCACTCAGGATTTTGATGTTCATTCAGGAATTATAGAACTTATAGGTGTCTTGGTTTTGAAAGAAGACAGGTATCTGCTAAAGAGAGGCAGGGCCTCTCTTGGGATGGATAATTCAAATTCCCTTCCCTCAGATTATTATAATTTAGAAAATTAAAACGGCTCTCAGGCAGAGTATTGGGGATAGGAATAACAGTTCTTTACTAATAGGTATAACAAGGCAAACAAACAACGACAACTACAGCAATTAATAGTGAAAACAGAACCAGGGATCTTGACGGAGCTTGGTCCCACAAAACCCGGGGCAGTCTGGTCTCTGGGGACTCCAAAAAAAAGGTACTAAGCTGGAACGGTGGGGTATCCCGGGCTGGTGGATCGGATGAAATTCAGAGCTCCTTCGGTGGTCACTGGGGGGCAGGGATGTTTGGCAGGGAGGGCAGTGCGGGCCCGCGGTGCAGAGCACTCTAAAACAGCGCTGAGGCAGTGGGACAGGGCTGAGCCAGCTCCAGCAGGGCAGGAAAAGGAGAAATCAGGATTTTCCTGGGCACACGAGCAGATGATGGTAGCTTTCTTCAGGATCAGATCCCGGTGGTGCCAGTGAGAAGCTCACGCAGCAACAGCAGCCCAGTCCTCTCCCGACGCAGACCACACCAAAAGTGCAGCTGCCCCCCAGCCCTCGTCTTCCCCCCCTCCCCCCGCCCCCTTCGGGGGGGGGGGGGGGAGGGGGGAGAATCTCCTGGAGACAAAGGGTGTAGCCAAGTGCCAGTCTCCACCCAGCCTCCATGCTTTGTTCCACCGAGCACCGACAAACACCCAGCAATCAGTTGCCCCGCAACTCCTGGGAAAAAATTCTATAGGTAAAAAAAAAAAAACAAAAACACAAAAAAACCAAAAAAAACCCCAAAACAAAACAAAAAAAAACCAAACAAGTCTAACCCCCAACAATAGGTAAGAGCAACCTGGAACAAAAAATATAAGTGAAAGCTGCGGAAAGGATGTCACTAAGCATCAATTGACTGAATCATTACACCATTTGTAATGCCGTTGCAGATGCATTCTTTAGGTTGGAAGGAAGTGCTCAAGATCACTATTAACCTCTACTCAAGACAAGGACAAATTTCAAAGTCAGATCAATTTGCTTAGGGCCTGGTCTAACTGAATTTTCAAAATCTGGAAGGATAGAGATTCACCAACCTTTGTGCGTAACTCTTTCAATATGTAACTACTATTATTGTGGAAGTTACTTACCCCAAGTCTTGCTACTACTAAGAAATGACATAAAACTAAAATCATTGCTACAAAGTTTTTCGTGTTAACCAGAATAAGGTTTTTTAAAGTTATGGACGTAGGGTCCTTTTTAGTTATAGTAGTTATTTAAAATTATAAAAACGACTATTGAGAACCATCCCATCATATGCATACAAGTAAACCAGAAGGATTTCATTTAAATAAAAGTTTCAGATTAATCCTACTTAAATAGGCTTTTTTGCTGCTGCTTCAGTTCTATTGGGTTGTTGTGCCTAAACTGAGGCTGCCAACTAAGTACTACAAAGCTGCTGCTATCACCCTGCCCCTGGTGGGGGAGGAAAAATTAAAACTTGTGGGTTGAGAAAAAAACTCTTTAATAACTGGAACAACATGAAATTTTGTTTGGAAGGAAACCCTCCCAAAAGTGGGATTAGTATTGGGATTTAAATAAGTATGCGTGACTCTGAAAATGAATAGTAATATTGGATATGCTGTTTTACTCCATGGCAGAAAAAGGAAAAACAGATCAAGCTCTAGAGGCATTACAACTTTATCTTAAATTATTAGCACCGAATATTAGCGAAGAACTTCACAGGCTCCTTACATTCCTAGCCATTGCGTCAGAATCTGAGGGCTACAGATTGCAAAAACAAGTAAGTATCTGTTCTGCTTAATGTGAAAAATAGCACTTTCTCATAGTAAAACTAACATTTTTGTCCAGTTAGAAGTATTCTGTTTACTGCCTTTCTATGCGATCTGTTTCCCACTGATAGCATCCTGTTATACTTAGTCTTTGCTAGCACACTGCAGATCAATCTAATGCCAATTCTGGGTACTACTTTTTCTAGTTTGAGAACAGATTTGTGATCATCAAGACTTGTACAAAGTTCATCTTACAAAACAGGACACTGTCAAAACCACAAGCAAAACTGCTAACTCAGTTTCTGATGGACAATCACTCCGAGCTCTTCAAGGTATCATTCTCCTTACATCATTGGCTTTGTCATTTTAAATGTTAAATGCCATGAATTGCCTTTTTTGGAGTATGACAAGTCTGAGGAACTGTGTTTAATGTTCCATTTGTTACAGTTTAATAGTGCAGCCAAACAGGGTGAGAAGCTATTCCAAACTGTAGAGGACAGATTTTTGAGAGCTTTGCAGTCCTTTATAAATTATATCCTCTCTCTTTATTTGCATGATTTGTACTAGGAAAATATTTAAAATATTAAATATTTGGGTCATTTCGGCACCCTGCTGGTAATGAATTCATTACCTTATTGGTAATGAATGCCTACTAAATATTTAGATATCTTAGTGTCTTTCTCCTTTAGAAGTTCATACTCTGAGTGGTAAGAAAATGGCAACTCTAAAAGATCCTTCAGTACTTTGGAATGTTAACTTCTAAAATGAAGAAAACAAATAGAACCACAAAATGCTAGTAGCCTTTCTATTAAACTTGATGAGTTGTGTAAATATGCGGGCTTTTTATAATCTCCTTAATTTATGTTTCATCATATTGTCACATGTGAAAAGATGAAACTTTATTAAACCCTATAAAAATAAGCTTCACAGAAATTTCAGTAAAATTTTGGTTTCAGTAAAATACTTATTTTTATACAACACATCGTTTTCCACTTCTGACTTCAGGTTGAGACATGGGAAATATATATATATATATTAATTAGCTCCAGTTTAGTTTGAAAGCATTAAGTGAAAACTAACCATTAAGTGGTTAGTGAGGGTTTTGTATTTGTTAGTACACAGCCAACCCCCCTTTTTTAATTTGTATAAGGGTTCTGATATGAGGGTTGGGGCTTTGGTTCCACACTGGAGTTAGGGCCGGAACTGTGTGCAGGGACAGCGAGTGGTTCACTTGGACAGCTGCAATTGAGAGCCTTGTGTGAAAGCTGGAATCAGCTTGTTTTACACTGCAGTTTTGG
Source organism: Acrocephalus scirpaceus scirpaceus (assembly GCA_910950805.1). NCBI lineage: Eukaryota > Metazoa > Chordata > Aves > Passeriformes > Sylviidae > Acrocephalus > Acrocephalus scirpaceus. Next base: position 47,161,280 of record OU383777.1, on the reverse strand, counting down.
CCATGGAAAACAACATCTAGAGCTTTTTGCTTCCTATTTCTTTGGCCAGAAATACCAGAAATAAACACGTGTACCTTAGTAAAACTATGTGTTTTAGTGCAATTCTGTGAGAGACTTTGAATGTGTACCTAAATGAATGTGGGCATAGATTCTTCTGTTTTGACTATGTGTTTTTAAATTGGTTATCTGAAAGTTTTAGATTATCAAAATACAGAATTGCCTTTGTAATGTTCTCTTTGTTGGGTTGTATTTTCAGGCTCCTTTAACTCTTCTGGAACTAACGAGTAGGAGACTTGAGAGTTTGCTAGAAGGGCAAGATCCAGATATCAATTCAGGTAGATGATGGGATAAATTTTTATGTAAATTATTGTATGCAAACTGGTTTATCATCAGTTGACTACAATTGTGCATAGACTGTACTTCTCCTTTGTTAGAAGTGAAGCATTAGGGGGATCAGTGGCTAACGCACTAAATACTAAATTATATGCTCTCTGCACAACCGGTCTGAATATAAGAGAATGAGGATTCTATTAATAATCTAGTTTGGATACATTACAATTATTTATTTATTTATTACCAAATAATTACCTCTGGAAATAGTAGTGCAAAATGTGCTTCCTGAAGTGATTTGCTTCTAATTTGGTTTGTGAATTTTGATGGGACTTCGTATTTAGGAACACAATTCTTTAATTTTTTCCACCGACAAGACACCTACAAATTCTTGCAAAACTCAGTAGTTCAAGGTTCTGATAGATGACTTGAGCACAGACTTTGGTTGTTTAGTGTTGTGACTGTTAAGTGGTTTGAAGATCTCTCTCCTTTTTCTGGGTAAGCATAAATTTTATGAAGATCTTAGGGCTTACCAAATGTCAGATGCCTTCCTTTTAGATTACACTACCCTACTGTATGTGGGGTTAATGCTTTACAGCTTATTTCTTTCAAGCTAACATTCAGTCTGGCCCTGCTGCCAAAAATACCTTGCAACACTGATTAAAAGGCTTGGCTTAAATGATTGAATTTCTCTCTGACTCTCTATCTTCTTTGACTCCTGTATTTCCAGTGCATTGTGTGCTTAAACACTGAAAAGAAACCACTCGGGAACCAGATTACATGAAATTATTTTGCTGTGTAATATTATATTTAATACAGCAGCTGCTGGAGAAGTAGTTTGGTACCAAATCTTTTACCATCTGTGTTGGGTTCTGGAATGAGTCCAAATTCCTTCTGTTTCAGTGTTCTGAGAATCATATTTTGTGAAGCCAAAGAATACAGAGATGAGCAACAGTGGAAAGAGCTGCGTATCTGTAATATTCTCAGAGCCTGTGTGATCTCCATTGACACACTGAACAGGCAACTGAAGTACAAACTCCATACTCCATTTTTCCTGCTTACTAAGTTTTGGGGTTCCAATCTGTAAATGCATATAGGTTCCATCTACTTGTTGAAACAGTCAGTTTGATCTGATTGTAAGCTCTCTGGCATGGCATATTCCTGTTTTCCTGTGTGCCTCATATTCTGGTGTCATTTTCCCTTTTCTTTCCAAAAACTTTCCTAGGAAAGCTAACTTTCTTAGCTGGTGACAATCTTGGAGTGGGAGGTAAGGCTGGGAGACCCAGACAAGAAAAGAGGTCTGTCAATTGCAGGAAGGTAGTCCTTAGGTCTGCTGGAAATAAAAAAAGACTAAAACCAGGGGGAGAACTCTGGGGTTGGTTTTAATCTAGTAAGACACTTGAAACCACAAGACTAAAGATCCATGCTGGAGTTTCAAGAGTTAATCTCTTTGCCAGTTGTTAAGCTTTCCCTTTTGAAAGAGCTGTCTTTTTTCTTCATGTGATTCTACTAAACTATAAAAAGTATTGATGTTTGACAAACTTACTGTAGAAGAAGGGAAGGACAGGTCCATGTGAGAACTCTTGACAGCTCAGATTAATACTATTCTTTATGTGAAGCCTGAAGATGATTGTGTTTGTAAAGAAGGATTAGTAAGAAATTTTTCCCCTTTAGGCAACTGACATTTGTTCAATCAAATTGCCCTCTAATATGTATAGGAAGAAAAAGTGGCTGTGGAGTAGCTGAATGCCAGTCTTTCCTCAGGCCAGAAGTCACCTGCCCAGTAAGGGGGCTTGAGTCCTTGCAAGACAGTACTTTACTGCAGAGATTCACAACCTTTTTATATCTAAGTTGTGCTGAGTTAAGTATCTCTCTCTTGCACCACCTCTGCGTCTGATGCCCAAACCATGCCCAGCTGCCTGCTCATGTAGAAGCTCCTAAATTCTGTTCCTGATGTTTGTAGTGTGGTTTAGAGGCAACTATTTCTCCAAAATATTTATTCACTTGCATTAGGTACTGAGCCTTGCTACAGATCTGATTTACTCACAGTGAATCTTTGGATCCTGACAAATTCAAGGTGCCATTCTTATTGTGTGATGTTCTTCATTGTGGTTTCTGTGTGAGAACTGTATTTGCTCATTGTCTTGCAGGCCTGTTTGCAATACAGAATCTTATATAATACTGTACATGTAACACTGCTTTTCAACTTCATTTTTGCAATTAATGTTTAGATTTCCATCTATTCTCAATGGAGAGCTGTATGTTTCACATTGCTTGTAGATGTAATCACATCTAAACTGGAATATCAGTATACCTATGTTTCTTATCGTATTTTTAACAAGGTTTTTACTTAATGCATGAAACTTAATCTGAACCTCTGATTTCTTACAAAGGCTTCACCTTCTGTCAGCGCATTACAACTAAAGAATACGAAGATCAAAAGCAACAAACCAATCAGTATCTTCTAGCACTGATTCAAGAGATGGACAATGACCCTACCATTCCTTTGAAGCAAAAGAAAAAATTAATCAAAGAATTCTGAAAATACCATTCTTTTGTCTACTGTAGTGATTGTAAAACTACATGTGAATTTTGTACTCCAAATGGTTAGACTTCAATACAGCCTTTGTTTAACCTTTTTTTTTTTTTTTGAAAGAGTAGAGGAGGCACATGAAAATTAGTCATAAAAAATGTTTTTTTCTTACATCTTTATATCGTCAGTTTCAGGAAGCTACATCTATCAAAATTGGTATGCTGCTAAAAAGCATTAAATCTAATTAATCTTTTAAATAAAATACACTTAATTACTTGTAAGTAATAAAAGGTTTGGGCTGCCTTGAGTTCAGTGTTTGGCACTTTTTTCCATCTGTCCCACAACCCCATGGCTTTCTATCTGAGCCACATCTATGTTCTGAGCCATGCTTGGGTTGATAATCTTTTCTGTCTTTAATTAATAATAACTTAATATCATCTTAAACTGTAGGTTATGACTCCTGTGGGTATTGTAAAAGTGTACAAAATGTGTAAAAAATATTGGAAGCAGGCCAGTGGCTTTTGAATCAGCAGCAGGAATGATTTATTAGGCAGGGGAGCTGTGCATGCTTGCAGTCAGTAATTACAACCTGTTGTTACTGCCTCCCCACTCTGGCAGACTGAGCTGCTGCTAATTCAAGTAAAAGTTACATTTTGAAGAAACCTGAGAAATAAAACCTGTTTTAGATCTTGGTATACTTAAGTAATTTATTTTAACATGAGGATATTTTAATACTGTCCAGTTACTTATCATAAATACTTTGGTAATGTTTATGAATTCATAGGGCAAAGCTAAAAAGTATATTGGCCTGTCTTGACACATTGATGTTTGACTCTACATCAGCAAGGAAGTGTTGATTCAAATCATTAAATCATGGAACCATAGAATGGTTTGGGTTGGAATGAATCTTAAAGATCATCTATTACCAAACCCCATACAATGGGCAGGGACACTTTTCACTAGACCAGATTGCTCACAGCCCCATCCAACCTGGCCTTGAACACTTTCAGGGATGAGGCATCCACAACTTCTCTGGGCAACGTGTTCCAGTGCCTCACCATCCTCACAGGGAAGAACTTTTTCCTAATATTGAATGTAAACCTGTTCTCTTTCAGTTTGACGCCTTTGTCTTGTCACTACACTATGTATGCTCTTTTGAAAAGTCCCTCCCCAGGTCTCTTTGTAGGCTCCCTTAAGGTACAGGAAGGCAACAATTAAATCACCCTAAAGCCTTCTCTTTTTCAGGCTGAACAATCCCAATTGTCTCAGCCTTTTTTTATAATAAATATGTGATATAGTGTGATAGGGTTTACATTACTGCTTTCATCCTTGCAACAGACATTTACTCATGTATTGGACAAAGACTCAAAGTCTTGGTATTGGAAGGGACCTCTGCGCTAGTCTCACCACTCAGGACAAAGTGGAGTTGATTAGTGCAGGCTGCTCAAGGACTTTTCCAGTTGAGTTTAGAATATCTCCAAAAACAGATATGCCACAGCCTCTTGGATGAGTCTGGTCCAGACTTTCATCAGTCTCACAGTATTTAAAAACAAGCAAACAAACCCTACCTCCACACACACACACAAAAAAACCCCAACCAACCAAAACACTGCCCTATGCTTAGGTAGAATTTCTTCCACTGCCTCCTGTCCTTTCACTGTCACTGCTGAAGTGTCTGGCTCAGTCTTCTAAACTTCCTCCCATGAGCATTCTCAGGGCTAAACAATTAGCACACATCTTCTTCCTTATCATTTTCTTGGCTCCAATGCTGGACTAGCTCCACTCTAAGCATGATTTTGTTGTTGTTGTGAATGTGCTGCTTTAGGTGTCTCCATTCTCCTGTAGGCTTCAACATAGTCAAGTCAGCAGGATACCAAAACTTTCTTAAAACAAGTGCTGTTTTATTTTTAAATTGAAATAGTTACACTGCAAGATATAAACAACACAACCTATTACTGTACACTTAATTAACATGCATATTTGAAGCCTTATTTAAATTACCTGGGCCTATTAGAAGTCAGGGAATGTAGCTGAAATCTCTGTCCATGAATCCCTGTTTATGCACTTGCTGTTTAACCGTGACTCACTAGTGTGAAATAAATAATTTCTAGAGGAGGAAAAATGTCCAAGTTTCCCCTTTCCAAGGTGAAAGCCCTAATTCCTATAGTACAAGGCCATGTGTTGTTTTTCTAGCCCTGTGTGGGGTTTTGGTCATTCTCCCAGAATGACAGAACATACTCAGAAGCAGGTTATTGAGACTTGTAAACAGGAAAGTATTTCCTGACTAAGTGCTTCTGGTGTTGAGTAGTTGAGGTTTTTTTTTTCCCAAAGTCTCTCTCTCTTTTTCTCTTTGTCTTCAGTCCCTTTACTGTGTCTTCCTCAAAATACTGAACCTGGTAACAGGGAGAGGTGGTCACATGGTAATTTGTGGGCTGGGAATTGCTTTGGGAAAAACGGTGTTGTTAGAAAACAAATTTGCACTTTGTGGCTTGATTTAGAATTTTCTTGTGCTAATTTAAATATAATAAAGAATTGTACAAAAAGTGATGAGTCTTTCATTTCATAGTGTTCATAAGGAAGAGGCAGCTCAGGGGGTGTAGAACCAGGTATTAAACACTAAGGAAATGCTCCAAGCAGCAGTTTATAGCTGCTTTGTGGTTCCCTTCAGTTAATAGGACAAGAAGCCAAGATTGATCTAGTTGTGAAAACGAAAGGAATAGCTCTTGAGCCCTGTTTTATTCACATACCCTGACAGGAGGATCTACTCACCTTTAATCTCCTGTTAGAAGCCTGTTATTTTACATCTAAGGGCCCACTGAACAGAACAGGTTTGGTGAACTATAGACTACTGGCTTACAGTTAAATTCCAGAATTAGAAAAATTTTATTGGACTTCAGAAAATTCTGTCATGTATTTTTAAGAGTATTTGACACAGAATCACGTGGTAGGGAATCTTGGGACTTGTCCCTCATTTCTGTTTATGATTTAGAGCTATCAAATTAATTGCCAGTATGTATTTGTTTGAAGTAGAGAATATTCAGAGTGAAGAGTTTAGTTGAGATACTTTTCAGTAGTCTTACCAAAGCACAAGTGATGCCACCTTCAAAGGAGGCTTGCTTCTATTCATAGAGCATTTATGTTTGCTCCTACCAAGGAAAAAGTTCATTGATGCTTTCATGAGAACATGTATGTTTCTTTAAGTCCCAACTGAAGTATGCTGATACTTTCATGAAGCAGTTAGTTTAAAAACTAGAGGTTGGATACAAGGGCTTCTCCACATGGCCATCAAAGTATCAGACTTATTCATGTCCTACACAAAGTCATACAATCTGAGTCAAAAAATTTGAAGGTGCTGGTCTCATGCCTTCATACCCTAGCTGCCTCCTGTGTGGCTCATGTAGCTGCTAACAGCAGGAGGAAGGTACCCATTTCATTTCTTTCAGCAGGTTAGACTAAAGGAAAGCAATTATGAGCTGGCAGTCCAAAGTAAAAAAGATCGTATTCAAGAACAAAGATCATCTCCCACTCTGAAGCACTGGCTGCTCTTCGATGTTGCCCTTTATGCAAGGTAGCCAGGTAAGTGCACTGCTTACAAATACTTGCTGGTTTTATGTTAGGGCAGATGAGAGAGGGAATATGAAACACAGCAGGATACTCCATTGTCCATTATCCACTGTCTGAATGCCTGTCTCTGTCTTGGCAAGCAAGCAAGCCGAGTGGGGTACCCCCATGGCCCTCCCAGCCTTGTAGCTGGCTCTTAGTCCAGGCTCTTCCCCCTCCTACATGCCATGCTGCACAGACTGATGGCAAAGTAACACAGCTTCTGATGCCAGAAACAACAAGTACTGGGGTATTTGTGTTTATCTAGGATGCGTGGAGGGGACACAGATGGGTCATCACCCAGCTGCAAGCCTTGTTCACCTTTGTGGCACCTTCTTTTCTGAAGGATGAGGGGAGTGGCAGGAAGCTTATTTGCTCAGGCATTGTTTAAAAAAAAACCAAACAAAAAACCCCACAATCTACTAAATTAAAAACCCTTTAGAAAAAGGAATTGTTCAAATTACTCTTTTCTCAAAGCCTAAGCATACTGTCAGTAGCAGTGGTCACACTTCAAGTGTATTTCTCTCACAGCTACTCACTAAAAAAACCAAAAATAAAACTCGTGTGTTTCTTTTTAGGAGAGGCAACATCAAAGGCTCCTTTTGAGATGTGTTTAATGCCCTTTTAGTGGAATACATGAGTTAGAATAATACTCATTTTGGAAGAAAAAACCAAACCTATTTATTCTCACTATGTATTAGCATCACACCCGTACAAGCATTTGATATTTTTACTGCTTCATGCATGGAGGTGTCCTGCAATAAAAATACAATGAAGCTATCAAAAAAGATACGAACAATGAAATTGCAATGAACATATTATTTCACGGTATTATGCTTGTAAAACTTTACTTCTAAACTCTTAAAATTATTTTTTCTCAACCCAATTCAATACAGGAAAGCTAAAACACAATCCTAGCTGATGGAAAAGAGGTTGTAGTTCAAAGAATTCCATTTTAAGTAAATCAATGGAATAACAACTTATCCAACTATGCCACCTATATATCAAATTTCTCTTCACAGATATTGTGTCCATGTTCTTCATAGTCTTCTCTAGTTACTATCATGTCTTCAAAATCATCATTTTCAGAAATGAGCTTCCCACCTTCCCAAGAATAAGTAATAGGGCTGAAAAATGAACAATGTTATTGTTATTATTGTTACTCTATAGATTAATTTGAAATAGAAATATGCAGTGATGATTTCCAAGACTTTTATTTAGCCACACCTATTTAAACTACGTTTTTAATGGCTAAATCAAATCATCCAGCTCCAGAGAACTTAAGAGACAAAGTTTGAAACTTGAGCAGGGCTAGCTGACTTGGTTTTTTAAAAAGGGCCTCTTTGACAGCAGGTGTGAAGAGGGAACGACATGGATATGTCTTTGTACTTACTTTGCACAAACAGTAATTCTTTAATAGTATTTAAAAATACTCTTTAACAATACTTTTTAAAAAGCAGAATTTTTTGTATATTCAAAATATACTTGTTTTGTCTCCTTTCCTTCTGCAAAGATGTTACCCCTTCCTAATCCCTGAAGTGGTACATCAATAATGACATGGCAGCATTCAGATGCTGAAAATTCTAAGTAAAAGACTAAGTTCTAATCTTACATACCTACATACCCACCTAATGACAATACAGTCTTAATTCATCTGTTTACAGTAAAAAGGCTGACCCTAAGAACACTTCCTTACCCTTATTAGCTAAAGTACAGAGCAAGCAGGTGATCTCTAGTTTCTTTGGTTTGTCTGAAAATACAGATTTAAAACATCCTTCTTGCACAATTTTTGTTCACTTAATATTTAAATTAATGCCTTTACTCATTCTACCTTCTTAATCAGCAAAAGAAACCCTACTTTATTGTTTGTTCTGCTAGGAAGATAAGGCCCCTTCTATTTAGTAGTTTAGGACTTACTTTTCAGGAAGAACAACAGAAACATCATAGTCAGTTGGAGTGAGACATCGAACTTCAGAATAAACCCTATCTCTGAAGCCTGGAAAAAGGGTGTTTCCCCCAGTCAGAACTATGTTCTTGAAGAAATGAGGCTGCATTTCTGTAAAATAATTAAGTAAATCTATAGTTAAGAGATGGAACACACATGTACAGATTATAAGTGGTGATTTTTCCAATTTTGTTATGAATTTGAACAGAAGTCAGAAATATGCATACAAAAAAATTATGATTATCTAATCAGCATATCAGTTAAACAGAAATATGAGAAGGTGATCAATCACCCTGTGTTCTCCCTGATTTCAGAATTTGGCTTGGATAATTACTGTTTTCTTATATTTATTAAATTTCACGTTTGCCAACACCATTTCCCTTTCAAAAGGGATTTTAAGTGACACAGGCTTTTTAACAGTACATTAATAGCCTAAATGCTGCCATACCTATATGGTATCATAAAACCTATGAAAGTCTTCTCTGTAATAATAACAATAATTACCTGTACATAATCTATGAAATGAAAGCCTTAGTATTTCTTCTGAAAAACAGCAATCAAAAAGGTTTTACTCTGATGCTTAAATTACTGACTTTTGGTCAGTTTCACACCAAATGGAACAAAGCCATTACAACATCCCTCCTTCTCCCACCCCACTGTCCTCTTCAAAATACTTTTAGGATATACCTTCAGGTAAATTCTGAATAGAATAAACAATAGCTTCAGGAATTCCCATCTCTTGAATACCAATATCCGAAGGATGGAAAAGTATTTCTGGAACTGCAAATCTTTCATTTGTTAGACGAAGTATTTGTTCACCGGTCTTGTATTTTCCACTTAACACCATCTCTTCCCTTGGCTAAATTAAAGACAGGAATAGTACTCACGGCTTAAGAAAAGAAATTGCATCCGAGAATATTCAGCTAATCTATTTCATGTCCTGCAGAGGCTGGCAGTGTATGCTGCCATTGTCATATTATCTATCAGCAAATCTTTTAAGAATAATGCATACTCTGGTATTACATCAGAAGTGACTTTGCTCTTACCAACTGCAGTTTTGTCCAAAGCAAAATAAAACTGGTATGCACGAGAGTGGCCTTAAAATATAGGATGGCTTTCAAAACTATGGCTGGCTCAGTAATTGAGATAAAACTGTTAAATTGTCTTCACTGGTATTTCAGGCTCTTCTGTAACATGACTTTGAACTTTTAACCCATTTGAGTGTTTGTGGATGCTGACAGTCTGGTCAGAGAGAAAGTCAGATAAACTTTCCCAGGCATTGCTCAGGGTGGGGCTGTGAGAAACCTCAGAGAAAGAATTAAAACAATCCTTGCACCTGGTGTTTTTGCACTTGTTTACTTGCAAGAAGTAAACAAAGGGGTATTGTTTCTAATTAGCCAATAACAGTGAGGGGTGTTGGTTTAAGGACCAATCACGTCCAGCTCTCTCAGAAGAGTCTATAAAAGATGCAATTTCAATAAACTGGGGCTATATGCCTTCTGGGGAGAACCTGGAGTCTGTGTCATTATTCAGCCGTCCCTAATACAATAGCGAGAGGTGTTTAAATGTAATTCAGAGAAACTTACAAAAAAAATCAAAGCAAAGAAAACAATTTTCTAACTTAATGTTAAAAAAACTTAATAATGATATGGATAAGTTATATGACAGAGCACAGAGAAAGCTAAAACTGTTAAATAATAGAACATAAAAAATGTTTTGCCGGAAAAACAGTATTTTTTTTCATTCCAACTTACTGAGGAAAACTTTACCAATTAATGCATAGCACAGAAAGATGTTACAATACAGCACTAGGAAAAACGGAGTATTTTTAACCTCTCCACTATACTTGTGCAGGGGAACAATCCAAAAAACCCTTCAGAACTATCATTACCTTACAAAATCCTTTTTTGATTGTGCTGAAGTCTGGCAAAACATAATCTACCATAACAGTATTTTCCTCTCCTTTCAATCTGAAAAATAATGTAAAATTCAACAGAATAAAGAAGTTATAAATTCCAACTATTTTATACTGACAAGACTTCTTTAACTTAACTGGAAAATTTTCTGGTTAAGAGTATAGTTTTGTTTGTACGGATTATTCAGAAGTACCAACTTTTACATTTAGTACCATTGCACACATACTTGGCAATGTCCATGTCTTTGTAGAAGTCCTGGGAAACATAACACACATCTTCTTTCACTTGATTAATTACATGTGTTTCATCCATAACATGTAGCTGCCTGTGAACAACAAAAACCAAAACCACAGAAGTTTGGGAATAATTAAGTGTTCTATTGCCTGTCCAGTTTTCCACTGGAACTGAGCAACCATTATTTTTCAGTCACAGAAAGCTACTGTCTCAATATCTAAATTTGTATTCAATTGACAAAAGCATTCCTGGCCTATTGGCGGTTAGTATCGTCCTGTTTCACAGTTCAGTAAATACATTCATATGCATTTGCCCATTGTCTTGCTAACCAGCACAGCTGTAATCCTGCCAGTAGCTCTTTGGTAAAGACCTTTACCTGGATAAAGTTCCAAGCTAAAGGATCCCAATGAAAAGTGGATCCTACTGCATTTTATTTGCATTATTGATACAATCAGTCAGCAAACAGACTGATGATCTACTGAGACACCTCAGAAAATACGTTAAGACTTGTTTAAGTGTGAACACACAGGTAACCTCAACAACTTCAAAAGCACTGGCACTTTGAAAAATAACATCCTAATTCTTCAACAGGTTTTAACTCCTCTGAATTAATTTTGATCTTAAGGTCAAGATGGTAGCTAGCAGATTATAACAGACAAAAAATTCCCTTCTCCTTTGAAAAGCAATTCATCTAAAATTCACAGAACCAGTAAGAATACTCCATAAACTTCTAGCTCATTTCATACCAAGTTTCAGAGTGAAAATTAGCATGCTTTACCTATAAGAGATGATCTCCTTTAGATGGTTGGTTAGGAGTTTCCCTCCAACATTAATCCTACAGAAAAAGAGTAACATGAGAAATTCTGTCATTAACTTCAGGCACAGCAGTCTTTCTAGAAAATACATACTGCAGTATACCTGATGATTGCCTCTTTCTTCTTTTTACTTCTGCAATAAGGTACAATGTGGGTAAAAGAGTATCCGCTATCCACGATGATACAACACAGCTCAGATGGATTATCCCGGAAATACCTGTGTGCACTAAGAGCTCCAGCTGAAATACAAAAAATTTAATTCCATTTTTATATGAACATTTAGAATTTACAGTGATATGAAGGTATACTTTCTTCATATTGTAAATGCCTTTGACAGACTTTCAAGACCTCAATACATAATAATACAGCCAATGCATTAATTCATTTTGGCAGTGGATAAAATAAAGTATTATATATAGTCCTATTTAATCTTTTTCAGGACTTCAAGTCCATGTTCCATTTTCTCTAAAGTCTAATCACACTGATCATGCTACAAACTTATCAAACTTATCTAAAGGAGTATCCTACGTTCAGTTATCTTTCAGAAGGGTGGTATTGTTTACACATTCCCTGTGAGACACAATACATTTCATAACTGTAATGCTGCATTTTATTTGCTAACACATAACAAAACCAAACAAAAAACCAATCCTACCTCCTGAAAAAAGGAAAGCTATCAAAGACTTCATGCAAATTTTTGGTAGAATTCTTTAAATGCTATTCTGTTTCAAAATCCATCTGTTATTTCTGTCATCCTTACTCTCCTCAAACTTCCTGTAATTATATACCATGACACTCTTAAGGAAGTAGTACAAGAGTATAGCTGGAATTTGTAAAATAAATAAATTTTTAATGTTTAATCCACTTTTACTGAAGAGCGAGGAAGTAACTGAAGTAATTTTTTTACTATGTATATATATGTGTGTGCATGTGTATTTGCTTATTCATTTATTTAAAGAGTTAAGCTTCAAAACACATAAATGCAAACTAGAAGGAGACATACTCACCATTTACTCTAAGAACTGCTTGAAATTGATATTCTTCAAATAGAATTTCATTCATAGATTCTTGTATTGAACTGAAGTTAAAATAAGGTTCAGTAATAATAATATTGGTATCTACAAAATCCACCTATGAAAAACACATTAAGATTGTCATTGCATAAAATGCAGAAATTAATAATCCCTTACCATCTTTTGCAGCAGTGGACATGATTACCACTTGCCATATCTGTTTGGAGGAGCTAGACTTAGAATGTTTTAGCTTTTTTTAGAGGCTTCATGAGCAGTGATACAAGTTTATCTAATTAATGGATCAAAAACATAACAGAAGGGAACATTTTCATACATATCCTGATTCTGTTCCCATCCTTACAAATTGTAATCCAACCTTTTAAAGAGACTCCACAAAGGAACACTACAATTTTAATGTAAAATACTTTAAACTAATCCTGTCAACTACAGAAAAAAAAGTCTCCTTGACAGCTCAGCACTTCCACCATAGAATTCCTTGTCTAATAACCAAACTCCTTACAGTGAATACTCCCAGTGACCTCTACAGAGGCCAGCAAAAGATTCTGGGCTTCCACGTTTACCAGTTATCTCAAACACTCCTTTAGAGAGAACTTCATAGGGTTACTTCAATCATAACTGGACATGGCCCTAAAAACATCACCAATTGTGTCTCTCTGTAGCCTTCACTTGTGAAGAAGAATTAAAAACAAATTCTCAAAACCATGATTACATTGAATACAGTTCCAAAACAAAAATGAAATTTATATATCAACAGCCAGCACTTTATATTTTTAATATAAAAATGTACAGTGACTAAGCTAATTTGAGGCATTACTTTCATTCTCAGTACACAGGTGTTAGAAAAAACTCAAGAATTTCCAGAGAACATAATATTTTTAAAAGAAAAAAAATTAAAGTCTTAATATACTTCCTGTGCTAAATCCATTTTGTGGGATATGAAAAATAAAGTATCAGATATTTATATTTTATACATTTAAGTTATTCATGGGTAGAAAATGGCTAGCCAAAGATGATTACTAAATGTGTATGTATTTTGGCCTATTGACCCAGCTCATCCCTCCCTTTTACATTAACTGTTTCTTGATCTCTTAACTATATTGTATCTGTGATTATTTTTTATTAACTTGAATTCTTAATTATATTGATATGAATTTCTTTTGTGAGCTGCACTCAGAATCAGTACATACCTACAAGACTAAAAAATTTAAATATTTTTCAAAATTCTACACCAGAACTCAAAAACATTTGCAAAAACTTAAATCCCTGTGATTTCTAATTGAAGGCACTTTCAAAGAGAACAGTAAGATCACCCATTCTACTTAATATGTTAATTCCATCAGTCAGTATTTAATCTACACAAAATACGTAATTAAAAAAAGGCTCTTACTTGATACATTTCTTTTCCAAAGAGATAATCCCAAACCTGTCTCTGAACATCCCAGTTCACCAAGTAACCCTGTAGGAATTTAGAAATAAATTTACACTATTTAGAAAAAACAAAATTGTACTTAAAAAAAAAAAGGAGTCAAACAACAAACAATTGAGACTGATAATACAAAAACTTTGAGAGTTAAAATGTCTAAATTTACACTTTTAGGCTAAGGAGTAAATGTTACATAGGATTAAGGTATGTTACAAATATTCCCCATTGATACATTGATTACTGCACTACAAAAACAATGTACATTGTGTTTTCTGTATACATTATTCTTTTTGGCTGAAGCTTATCAGTCTTCCTCAGTGCCAGGGAAGGTTACGGAGCAGATTACCTGAAGTGCCACTACCCAGCATGTAAAGGATAAGTAAGTGATCAGGTCCAGTCAGCATGGGTTTATTAAAGCTTGACTAACTTTTTCTCCTTCTGTGACAAGGTGACCCACTGAGTGGAGGACGGAATGGATGTGAGTGTTGTCTACCTGGACTTTACCAAAGTCAGTAAAGTCTTTGACACCATTTCCCACAGCACTCTCCTGGAGGAGCTGAATGCTCATGCCTTGGATGGGAGAACTCTTTGCTGGGTAAAAGACTGGCTGGATGTCCAGGCCAGAGAGTGGTGCTGAATGGCACTACATCCAGTTAGCATCCCATCAAAAAGTGGTATTTCCCTGGACTCAGTACTGGGGTCCCTGTTATCAACAATCTGAACAAGGGCATCCAGTGTACTCTCAGTAAGTTCACAGAAAGGACAAAGTTGGGTAGGACTGTTGATCTGCTGGAGAGCAGAAAAACTCTGTAATGATTTCTGGATGGGCTGGATTGATGGACTGAGGACAATCTTATGATGTTCAGCAAGGCAAGGTGCTAGGTCCTGCACTTGGGTAACAACAACCCCATGCAGTACTGTGGGCTTGGGGCAGAGTGGCTGGAAAGCTGCCAGGTAGAAAAGGACCTGGGGGGTGCTGGCTGGCAGCCACTGAGCAGGTGGCCAAGAAGGTTAAGAGTATCCTGGCCTGTATCTGGAATAGTGTGGCCAGCTGGACCAGGGCAGGGATTGGCCTCCTGCACCTGGCACTGGTGAGGCCAACCCTTGAATCCTACTTTCAGTTTTGGCTCCCTCCCAACAAGAAAGACATTGAAGGACTGAAGGAGGTCCAGAGAAGGGCAACAAAGCTGGTGAAGGATTCAGAGAACAAATCCTATGAGGACCAGCTGAGGGAGGCTGTCTAGCCTGGAGAAAAGGAGGCTCAAGGGGGACCTTATCACTCTCTGCAGTGACCTGAAAGGAGGTTGTAGCGAGGTGGTGGTTGGTCTCTTCTTCCAGGTAACAAGTGACAGGACCAGAGGGTAAGGGTTAGGGTTT
Source organism: Acrocephalus scirpaceus scirpaceus (assembly GCA_910950805.1). NCBI lineage: Eukaryota > Metazoa > Chordata > Aves > Passeriformes > Sylviidae > Acrocephalus > Acrocephalus scirpaceus. The sequence continues at coordinate 47,146,073 of OU383777.1, read as the reverse complement.
AGGGTTAGGGTCTCGGGTTAGGGTCTCGGGTTAGGGTCTTGGGTTAGGGTTAGGGTTTAGGGTCTCTCTCAGGGTTAGGGTTAGGGTTAAGGTTAGGGTTAGGGTCAGGGTTAAGGTTAGGGTTAGGCTTAGCGTCTCAGGGTTAGGGTTAGGGGTTAGGGTTGCACCAGAGAATTTTAGATTAGAAGCATTTTCTCACCAACAGGGCTGTCATCCACTGGCACAGGCTACCCAAGAACTGGCTGAGTCACCATCCCTGGACGTATTTAGAAGATGTGCAGATGTGGCACTTACGGACATGGCTAAGTGATGGGCTGGACAGTCCAGGGTTAATTGTTGGACTTGATGATCTTAAAGGTCTTTTTCAGCTTTAACAATTCTGACTGTTAAACTTCACACTGCTGACTGATTCTTGTACAATACTACATATAACACTGCAGTTAGACATACAGTATGAAAACTATTCCTTTGAACCATTTAAATTTGGCTTTAATGTTAAACTGAAGATACCTTACTTACTTTCTGAAAGGGAAGAATATAAAAAAGACCAGAGGGATCCTTAATTTCATCCAGTTGATTTGCCGTAAAGGTTTTCAAGCGTGCAGTCTTTGACCTGAACTGACAGTTGGGAATAACGCTGGAAAAGATTGGGAAGTTTCCTGTTAAACATGGTATGAGACACATTCACTTTATTTAAGCCACTTTCATAAACAGTGTACTTTCAATAATATTTTTGCTGCTGTATTTTGGCTTTGGTCCGTTAACTGGAGCCAGTTATGAGGGAAATCTTTAATTTCTGACAACTCCAGTGCAGACTGGAGTTTCCTTTTGGAAAACCAAATACCACTCTCCACCTACGCCGCACACTGCGCTGAGCTGCAATGGCCACCGCCTGCCGCCGGCACAAGGGAGAGCGCCAGGGGCTCTCCCCGTACCCCGGCCGGTGGGGCACGGTGTGACAAAGCGGGGCACGGTGCGAAACCGACGGGCACGGCGGGCAGCACAGCGCGCGCCGCAGGGGCGGGGCCCGCCGCCGCCGCAGGGGCGGGGCCCGCAGCCGCGCCTCTCCGCGGCGAGCGCAGGCGCGATGCGGGCCCGCGCGCCGATGAGCGGCCGAGGGACGCCGGGTTGGCGGAGAGCGGCGGTGGCTGAGAAGCGGTGAGAGGCCGCCCAACGTCCACACTGCCCTGTCCCGTGCCCTCACCTCACGTTCGCGTGGCTGTAGCCGATCTTGGCGTTGTAGGCGCCGTTATCCAGCACCAGCGTCGCCATGTTCCCCACGGCGCCACGGCCGCCGCCGTCCCAGTATTGATCCGCCACCGCCGTGGATCTCTACGGTGACCATAGAGCGGAGGAGCAGTGCGCGCGTGGCCCGGCGGGACGCGGGAGTGCCGGCAGCGCTCCGCCTCTGCCGCGGGACGCGCGCCCCGCCGGTGACGCTCGCGGAGCTGCGGAGACCATTGGCCGGGCGTGACCCGGCAGCGCTCAGCACACGGCGGGGCGTGGAGGTGGCGTGGCGTCATCTCGGACAGCGCCCCTCCCGCCCGGCCGCAGGCGCTTCCTCCGCCGCCGTCAGCCCCGCGGGGGCGGCACCGACTGGGGATAAGACGGGGATATTAGGGCGAGCGCCCGAGGTGCGGGGGTTTGAAGTTACAGACTGCCTCGGGTGACCGTGCCGGCTCGGGATGCTGCGGTGCAGGAGCCCCGCGCCTCGGGCGAAAAGTAATGAATGACAATCTCACTGGGAAGTGCGCAGCAACACGGGCCTGGACTGTGTAAGAATGTGACACAATGGAAAGGGAAGCAACTCTAAATTCCATCGTCATTATTTTACTGTTACAGAATCACAGAATCAATTAGGTTGGAAAAGACTTGAGATCACAGAGTTCAACCTATGACTGAACACGATGTAAACTAGACCATGGCTCTAAGTGCCATGCCTAGCCTTTACTTAAACACCTTCAGGGATGGTTACTCCACCACCTCCCTGGGCAATCCATTCCAATGTCTAATCACCCTTTCTGTGAAACAACAAAGTTCCTCCTGATAGGCAACCTAAAGCTTCGCTGGTGCGATTTAAGACTAAGTCCTCTCATCCTGTCCCTGGTTTTCTGGAAGAGACCAACCTCCAACTGGCTACAACCTTCCTTCATGTAGAAAGTTCAAAGCATGTGTAATTAACACTTTTATTATAAATAGTATGGAAAACAGTGCTATTGGAACTCTCTGTTCCTGACCAGCTTTTGTTTTACTGAAGGTGTAATACAGCACACCTTTATAGCACCACAGAACCAGAGAACAGCACCAGGTGGAAGGGCCCTGAAAGATCATCTGGTCCAACCTTTTGTAGTAAAGGGAACCATGATGAGACCTAACACCCTGTCCAATACCATCCTGAAAACCTGCAATGGGAACTTCCTGAGGAGAGGATTTTGCAGTAATTGGTTGTTCTCACTATGCAAAAGTTCCCTATATCAACATGAAAACTCTTCTGATACAACTTAACACTTGTTGCCCTTTGTCTTCTTGTGAAGTGGCTTATTGTAGCCACTCTTTAAGTACCACAATACTGTGATAAGGTTCCCCCAAGCTTCTCCAGGCAGAAAAAACAAAGTCCTTCAGTCTTTCTTCAGGGTGTGTTCTTGAGTCTTTGATCATCTTTATGGCCTTAATTTGGATGCTCTCCAGTTGTCTACAAATTTTTTTGGAGTTGTTGGGAGCAGAACTGGACACAATACTCCAGGTGTGGCCTGAAATGCACCAAGCAGGGAGGGATGACCAAGTTTCTGTCTCTGCTAGCAATGCCCCTGTGGATGCAACCCAGGATCTGCTTAGCGCTCCTTTCTGCAGTGGTGCACTCCTAAGTCCAGTTCAGCCTGATGTCCATCCAGACCCCTGGGCCCTTTTCCGCAAGGCTGTTTCACTGCCACACAGTTCTGAGCCTGCACTGGCCTTTGTGGGTATGTCATCTCAGGTGCAGCACCTTGCACTTGTCTTGATGATGAATTTTGCTCTATTTATATGTTTTACCTACCATCACTAGTTCCTTTCCTGTATTCCAGTAGAACAGAAAGAGCATTACAGTTTTATATTTGTGTGTAATTGACTTCCTTTAACTTAAAAATAACTGTTACTCTGTATGATGACTCTTCACCCTAACAAATAAAAAATGTCTTTCCATGAGCCAGGATATTCATTGGAACACATGGCAATCTGCTTTTAGACAAATCCTCTTTATGTGCTTGTAAAGGAAGTGTATCTTAAGGACAGCTTCCTTAATCCTGACTCTAGCAGATACTTATTTGATTCTTGAGAAGAGGTCACAGGAATTATCAAAAGCCTGTTTTTCAAGTTCAGGAGCTCCTGAGTGCTTTTTAAAGAACACTGTCAGTTGTTCTCCTTCTTTGCCTATAGACAGGTATACTCATAGTAAATTTTGGGTTTGTAATTAAAATACAAAATACACAAAACATAGAACAGTAAATTATTTAGGTATTCAGTGTTAAAGAGAAACATAAAATACTACTCTTAAAACTGTATAACTTTTACTTTATCCTTTTAATATAAAGGTCTTAGAATAATTGTTTAGATTCAGAATGTCCTAATATCTATTGCTAACTTTTGCCTTGTGATAAAAGTGAAAGTAAAATAAAAGTGAAAGCCAAAATTTAGTAAATTACTTTTTCTCTTCTAAATACTAGCTCCAGTTCTATGATGCTTCATCTGTTATCATCCAATGACTTGTGCTGGATTTGGAGTTACTTTCACTTTTTTCTTTTTTTTTTTTTTTTTTAGGATGTAGGACAAGTGCCAGGCTTTTAAGAGTTCACTTAGATTTATGTGAAGTGGTTGATATACATAAATATTTTAATTCTCTTTGAACTAAAGTTGGTGTATTTACTGTCACTGCTACTTGAAGGCAATTCATACATATTTATTGAGATTTTTTACACATAAACCCATATATTTCAATGGCACTTCTGATAATACTTTCTGTTGTTGTTAGAGTACATAACGTAGACAAAGTCAGCCACACAGCAAGGACACATAAATAGGACTTTCAAAAGTCTATGTGGTAGCAAACCTTGTGCATTGCCACTTACAATAGTGAGAATTGATATTTTGTGATGCTCTTTGAATAATGGTCTATTAGACAACTTAAGCCTTGCACATCTGCATTTGAAGACTGACCTTTATCTTTTGCATTATCCACAAGAAGGCATGCCAGATTTCTCATTCTGCAAGTATGATACAAAGCACTCATGGAAACTTAGCTCAAATTTAGTTTGTTCTCTTACTACATCTCTTACTACTTTATTTAATGGGATTTTTTTTTAAATTCTGTGATCTTCGTGTTTCTGAAGTTGCTTGAGCTCCAGTTGGCTTTGGTTTTTTCCTCTCAACTCCAGTCCAGTTTTTACAGTTAAGAAATCCCTATGAACACATGAAACTGTGAGAGTGTCAAAATCACTCTGCACACCCTCTACAAAGCACAGTTTGGCTCCAGTCTGTGGGAATGAGCAGCCTTTATAATGAATGGTGCCAAGTACAGAATTTCCAGGTTGTTTAAAGCATCCAAAGAAAGAACTCCTCAAGGAAGAAGTAATTGTACCCTTTGACAGGGGGGTTGTTATCCTGTACTTTGCATCAGTGAACTGTACTCCACATAATTATATTTGGGTGATGGTGAAGGGCAGGCTGGTGATTGAGATGACTGCATGATGGAAAACTCTCCATCCATGACTTTTTGGGTGTTCTGTTAAATTCACAAATTCTGTTGTGCTCACAAATAGGCCCTAAAAATACCTATGGCAAATATAAGACAGTTTTTTTTTTTTTTTGAGATCATTTCAGCATCCTGGATATACTCACAAGTGGGGTTCTTTCTTAGTGACATGAGTGCCAGCTCCTCTGGCTGGAGAGGGAGAGAATCCAGGAGCTAGGAGTGATACTGTGGCCAGCAGGGTAGGGCCTTGCTAGCCAAGGCCTGTCCCACCAGATGCAGCCAGAGATCAAGACAGACAGGCGTGGGAGTGAAGCCCAGAGCCCAGGTTATCAAGCAAACGTGACAATGAAGCAGGTGGAACATCAAACACATAAGACAACCCCCAAGTCATGATCAGGATCAGGGCTGGTGGGATTAGCAAGGGCCAGACATAGTCCAGGGATCCCCATGCAGGTCCATGGTGATTGTGAAGGTCTGAAATCAACATGGAAAGTTGGTGCCCTTCTAACTCCCTTCTGTGTGAGGAGGGTGTGGTGTGTGGTGTGTGCTGATCTGTGCATTTTCCTCCACACAGTATGCTCCAGGACATGGGGATACAACATGAGGTAACAATTCAGAGCAATCCTGCTGGACAGAAATATTTCTGGTTTCCAGTTCTGACATCATTGAAGAGCCTCAAGACTTCCCCTGTTCTTCCAGAGCTATGCTTGTGGGACTTGAAAGAGAACACATGGCATGGGTCTTGCTTTCTTTGCCCCTTGTATTTTCTCTCTTGGTGAGAAGCTGACCCCTCATGATGATGAGTATTGTTTCTCCATGATACTGGTAGACTTCTTCCTAGTTGAGAGAACTGAACATAAAACAGACATAAAAGTGTTAGCTTCATACACAGCTCATTCCTACTTTATAAATCTCCTTAAAAATATAATGAGGTCAGTATTATACAACTGACTGATTTTTAAATGTCTGAAAAAATCAATTGAAAATGTTAATCTCCTGACCTATTTTTTCTATTACTACTTCATATTTCTGACTTAAAGGTCCTTAGGGTTTTGGTTCATTGCTTGTAAATTATTAATGTTATGTATATGAGAAGCAGAGAAAATAGTATCTGATGTCTTTCCTCTGCAACTCAAGACTCTATTACAGAGGCCCATCCTGCATATGGAGGTCACATCTGAAAAACTTTTGCATTTTCTGACTTTTTTTTCCCAGTTAATATTTTTAGGGTACTTGGTTACCCACCACTGAAATTCTTCAAGATGCCTTTTATGAATGAGGGAGTGCCAGAGGAAAAGGGTTACTGGATGAACAACACTAGTACAAGACATTAATTTCTTAACTGACTTGGAGATTTTGCTACAGCATGAGAGGCTGTTCTCTCAAAAGTAAAGTAACTCACAGGCTGTATACTTGCCACAAATACCCAGCAAAATGTAAGCATCTGAGGAACAACCCGATTTTACAAGTCTCTGGGTTTAAGCAATTCGGGTATGGAATATATATGTCTGTGTGTGTCTGTGTGTGTGTGTATACATGTGAATTTCTTGCCATAGCATTGTAAGTTTCTGTCAGTGAGCTCTTCATCTTATCTAGCCTTGTTCCTTTTGTGCGGAGCTGTAGAAGCTGCAGCTATCCTGTCTTTTGTCTTGGCCGAGGTCAGGCCCGGGCAAAGGTGTGACGGTGTAGTCCCCGCTCCACAGGCGGGAGGGGGGATGGAGCCACAGGCGGGGATGCAGAGACACGCTTCCAGAATTTTGGAGATAGGAAGGCTGAAGAGGGATGAAAGAAACAGCTGGAGGAAGAGAGCGGGGAAAAGACGAGCGAGGGGGCTGAGGCGGGCAGAGGCTTTGGGAGCTGAATGGGGACAGAGATGCTGAGCAGGCGGGCAGGGGCTCTGCGAGGAAGCGAAGGGCGGAGGCGCCACTGTCCTTGTCCATGGCGCTCTTTGTGCCCGTGGCCTGTCCCCTGCCCTTGCACCTGTCCCCTGCCCCGCTCTGCCCGCCCGGGGCCGCCGCTCCCCGCGGGGGGCGGCGGCCCCGGGCCCGTCCCGCCCCGTCTCGCCTCCGTCACCAGGCGATGCTGCGGCCAAGATGGCGCCTGGCGTCGAGTAAGCGCGAGTGGGGATAGCGGCTTTGCTCCCGGCGCTCTCCCCACCTCGGGCAGGGGCGGGCGCAGGGATGAGGCGCTTTCCTGGTCCCGGCTGGTCGTCGTGAGGGGCGCAGGAAGGCAGACACCATGGCGGGAATTATCAAGAAGCAGATCCTGAAGCATCTCTCCAGGTCAGTGGGGCGCGGCGCACTGGGCAGGCTGAGGCGGTGCGGGGTGGATAGACTGCGGGTTCTTGTCCTGGAGAGCGACCCCCGGTCGGGGCGCTGGGCGGGGGGACCGGGCCCATTCTGCCCGCAGAAGGGGGAACTGAAGCCGCCTTCTCGTAGCGATTTGGAGGCGGAGGGGTGGCCGGCGGCCACAGCCGCTTAGCTGACCCCTAGCTCCCGGCTCCTTCGCCCGGTGCCGGGCGGCGCAGGCCGGGGAGCGGGCTCGGTCTGTCTGGCGCAGGAGGGAGTCACAGAGTGACTCACCGCCGAGCTCCGGCCGCCTCCCCGCCGGGCAGACGGTGCCCGTCCCCGCTGCCCGAGGTGTGTGGGGGGCAGAGAAGCGGAGCAGACCCCGACGCTCGTGATCCCCGGGCGGCGCGGACGAAGAGCAGCCGCCGCGGTGGGCGGGCTGGCCGGGGCTGGGACAGCTTGGCCTGTCCTTGCAGCTCAGCTCGCGAATTCCGACCTCTTGAGACACAGGTGAGACCGGGCAACAAAAAGGTGCGCGCAGGGAGATGGAAATAAGTTCATGGTTTTCTGGGTGACTGAAGTAATATCTAAGGTGCATCGCGGCCTAAAACCAACCAACCAACCAAACAAACCTACTGTAAATGTCTTAGCTGTCAATGTCGTGTGCTTGAAAGATGGAGAAATCGCAGAAAATACACAATCTGATTCATACAGTTTTAGAAAGCCACATCAGGTTTCTCCCATTTTCTAAAGAGACAAGTACCTGTTAGGTACTTGATCTGTCATAATACCACAGCGTTGCTAATTCTTCAGAGCTTACTTTTAGATCTTAAAAAATATAACCTGAAATACTTAAATTTTTAAGGTTTCTTTTTCCCCCCAAATATTTTATTCCACTTTTGTGTGGTATTTCTCAAAAGTGTTTATAGAGAAAATTACACAAAATGAAGCGACAGATTGTCATTTGACTAAGCTGTTGTTGATGCACACAGAAAACATAATTCTTATTCCAAATCCTCTGATACCTATCTGCTAAATGTGATGTACGGAGCAGTAGTAGAATAATTTTTCTTCTCCACCCTGCTCATGAGTTACGTAGCAGGGAATGCTGACAAAGAAATCTTTTCTTCACATGAAAATGACAGAGCACTGTGTGAATGGAAATGCAAGGAGATGTCATCAGCCTTGAGTCAGTTTTCTAATCAGCAGTGAGCTTGGAATAGCTGGATTTAGCAGCTTGTTTCCTGCAGTGGTATACAGCAAGCTGTATGGAAAGAGAGGTGAGCTCTAGTCTCTGTGCTACAGGTTCACACTAAAATGTGTCTGGGAGCTAGACATGAGTAAGATAAGTCAGTTTTTGTCTAGTTTTTCAAATGAACAGCTGAATAGATTAGAACGAAGTACTTTTTCATGTTGGTAAATTTGTGATTCCTCTCACTTGTTGTGATAATGTTTACTCAACAAGGCTCTGTCAAATGATTATGACAAATTTATCACTTCTGGAAAGCTTATGGGATATATCCAGTGATCTGAGGCTTGCAAGTCGAACTTGATGCTCAGAATCCATACTATTGAAAGAGTGTGTTTGCTACCTAAAATGTAGACAGTATTATTAAGCCTCATGTTATGGATATTCTTCATTACATGTTCAGATAATATTGTTACTTCCTGCAGAACAGGTGTTTCAGTGGTTTCAGAAGTTGGTTACTCAGAAAAACAGAATTCAAGTGACATGAGCTTAAATTTCAGGAGCTTGATTTTTCAGCGAAAATTATAAAAGTATTAATTCAAGATTTTCTTTAATAAATTATCTGAGAATGTGACTAAGGAGCCAAATACATAAGGAGTTTCCTGTAATAGAGAGTGCCAAAGGATACTTTGACTTTTTACTCTTACTATAGTAGTTGCTGTTCTGCAGTTTCTGTAGTTTCTTGAAACTGCTGCCTGCTTGTCATCTTCAACTAAGCAAGTATTAGTGGCAGGATTAAAATTTATTGGAAGAGATGCATATATAATAAAGCAATAGTGGAAATAATTACCCTTTTATCTCAATTTATTTTCATTTTTGAATATTTTATTTCCCTTTATGTTTGATGAATGATATGAATTTGTACCTTAACTTACAGAGAAGTACTTTGATTTTTTGCCACAAACCACAGAACAGTTGAGGTTGGAAGGGATCTTAGGGGATATCTTGTCCAGCTCCCCCAATCAGCATTGATTTGGCAATGTTTGCCATGAAGATTACTGCAATATCTGTTAATCGTGTATTTACTCTTTTACCTATCTAGGTACTGGATTTGCACATTTGAAAACATTGTGTCATTCAGCAGTGCAGTTTCCATTTAGCAGTTCACAATGCTTTTATTAGATGAATGGATAATGGGCACTGGTGTAGAAGGAGCCTTGTCATTCTACATTTGTTAGACAGTGAAAATTTTACATAGATATGAGTCTTAAAGGTCTGAGAACAAGAAGATGACCCAAACTGCATTTTGAAATGCTTTTAATATCTAAATTACTTTTTACCTTTGTAAAGAGTTTCTCGTACTGCTGTGTTACAGTTTAAGAATAGTGAAGGTAGTAAAACTTACTTTATTCAGCTTGTAACAAGTCTGTATCTCATGTCAGGATGTGGTAATGAGTTTTTTGTTTTTTCAGTCTTTTAAAATTTTAAAAAATTGTTCTCTATCTTCAACATGCATTGCTCTTTCCCAAGGCTGTGGTAGAAAATGAGATGGAGGGAAGAGGTAGGAACAAACTATGTGTGTTTTTGTTGTACTTCACATTATATGGTGCGTGGTATAGGTTATGAAGTTAAATGTATCAACTAAACTAAAGAGATGAGTTTGCCATTTGGAGGCTTGAATTTTTGTTATCTCCATGTTGTATTAGGTGTGGTTTTACTGAATGCAGTTGACAGAGTGTCTTTATTTCATATGTGCCCTAAAATGAAACCAGTATCTGGATAACAGCATCATCCTTTACAAAGATAGGAAAGATACACCATCCCTAGGAGAAGTCTTCTCTGTAGTGTTGGGATCACATACTCCTACTGTAAAGGTCTTCCCCAGTGAACTGAAACTTGTGTTGAATCATCATTTGTGCTGTTACATGTTTTCAGTGAGTGAGAGATTTCTTGTTGAGCAGCACCTTTTATTGCAAAATTTTCTGTTCAGTGCTCTGCTATGATGATTGCAGATATCCTTGAGCATTCCTTCTTTTTTCTCAGACTTGACGGGCAATTGTATGAAACAATGGTGTTAAAGATTTCCAATAGGAATCCAGATTTCCCTCTGCAAGTTCACTGTGGTGTTACTGTAATACTTTCTTTGGTTGTGAGGGGATCATCTCCATGGCAGGGCTTTCAATCTTGGGTTTTTTGGATGGGAGGTACACACAGAGATCGAATATTACTAACTCAGACTTGTATAAGGGTGTTTTCAGGTGTTTTATAGTTTTGGCTCATTGAAATTCCCTTTCTAGTTAATGAGCAGTCTGAGTCTTCTCTGTATCTGCATGATCCATGCCTTTCTGTGAAAAACAGTTGTTTATCAAGATATGTGTAAAAGAAGCATGAAGGCAAGCTTATAAACTTTGCCTGTCTGATAAGTAGCCACACTGAATGTGACAGTCTTCACCTCAATTGATATTAACTCTTAAGTTTATCAATGATAACACGTAGTTCAACTTGAAAAGTTACAGTTTGCATCTTACTCAATATTTTCCACAGAGAAAACTGTAAGAATTTCTAAAGTGTTTGGTATGGCAGAAATCGTTTTCAGTTGTGTCATTAGTTAATGTTTTGCATGAACTTAGACCTTTGCTTTTGCTTATCTGAATCAATAGATGTGAACATACTAAGATTTCAATAGAAGAAAATTGCAGGGAGTTTTGTGACAATTGTTTTCATTTCATAGTTGGGAAGTCATTCTAAAGCTCATATAAAGAATGGTTGTACAGAGTAGCATCCTAATTGTATGGATATCAGAAATCAGTTGGTCTTGATATAAACAATGATATCCTACATAACCTGGTACAACTTCACTCATACACATCTTACTGAAGTATTTGCCTTGCATATTGACCTGCATTTATGCCAGTCAGACATATCTGTTTGGTGAGGAATGTTGTCCTCTCAAGAGATCTGAGGTGACTCTTTTTCGAGTAAAGCAGTGTAACACCTTCATTGGGCTAGAATGGGCATTCCTGTAAGTAAATTACCAAAATTGTTTGGATGAACTTTGAAAATTCTGCTAGTAGCAATATAAGTACGTTTTTACTTATTTTCAGTTTTGTGCATTCCATTTGTGTTACTTTAGTTTTGTGAAAACTAGTTTTAGCCAATTCCTTTTAGCCAGCCAAAGAAAACAAAATGTGTACTTTTCCGCTTCTCTCTTTACTTGTAGTAATTTTGCTGAGTGTATTCTAGGTTACTGACTTTATTGGCTTGTGTAGTATGTGATAAAATTGCAAAACACTGTGTAGACATAACAATCTCTGTTGTTCTGAATGAGTCTGTATTGAATCTGAATGCTTGCAGAAAGTATTAGAGTTATGTCTGTTTTAAATGCTGCACCTAGAGAAAGAATACGCCTAAAAAACTACAGGTAGTAAAGCAGAACTGCTTGAGACAGCAGACAAGAAGGAGGAGGAAGAGCAATGTAAAATGTCACTGTAATCCTGTATTTCTTAAATTCCCTTATGTTTGAAAATCAATCCTTTTAGTATTTAAGTGGAGACTTCATGCCAACAATTTCTTCTGTGTGAATGTGTTGGTAATGTTCCAATGAACATTATGGAATCAATAAATGCTTTTTTCAGCAGAAATAAAAACTTTTAACTTTCTTCTGTTTTTGTTAGCTTCATTCATCATATTGCATTTTAAGATTCTGTAACAGAACATCTTCCAAAATTCAAACTGAAAATGCTGTGGTGCTTTATGAAATTATACATGTATTTTGGAGATAAATGAGCAATAATGCATTTTCTGGTAAAATTCTTAATCGTGACCTTTTTAAAGATTTGATATTAAATCTTGTGTTACATCTCAGAAAGATCTCTTAAGCTTTCAGTAGCATTAGGGTTAATAAAATAAACTCACAGAATTTGACTTCTCTTTTTCAGTTTGTTTTATGTTATTTTTGCAAATGTATTATAAATCCAATTGCTAATTCTACAGACATTGTATTTGTACGCTTAAAGTTCTGCTGAAGCTTTGTTGAAGTCAGACAATTCTAGTACATACATAATAAAAACTAATACATTTGCACAATCAAGAGGAATTAATCAGCAGCATTTTAGTTGTATGTGATCATTTTCTTTAGAGTTCTCAGAATACTAGTAAGTTTCACAATGAAAATTATCTTGAAGATTGCTCTGTTCAAGTGTCTGACACACTAGTATGAAGTATTCCCTAGGAAAAAAGGATATTTAAATAAAATGTAAGGAATACAGTTGTCTTTTAAGATCAAGTGGTTATGGAGTATGTAAGAATCAAAACTAGTCCACAGTTACATTTTTTAAAAAATTTGTTATTTCTCCGGCCAAAGCCTTAGTGTTTTGAGGTTTTTTTTAATATTGAAGCAGAATAAAAGTTTGTACTAAATAACTCCAAGAATGAGAGGTGCTTTTTAAAGTGTCATTTTATTTTATTTTTTTTAGCAAGAAGATTGGATGAAGGAGATCAGATAATTTCTGATGAGACATTAATGGAATTATTAGAGCTTACACGAAGTGATTTATTTCACAGGGTTTTTTTGAGAATCATGAGAGTAACTGCTAACAAGTAATTACTCAATTTTATCAATAGTGTCTTGGGTTTGGCCACTTGTGCAACAACCCAGGTTTCTCAAAGCAGTTAACTCCTGTGGGAGTACACCTTTGTGGAGCTGGTGCTAACCATGGTTCAGGTCTCTTCATTGTCTTCATTTTTGATAAGGAAACAAACAATAAAAAAAAAAGGAGAGGAAAGAGTTCCAGCTAGGCTGTGCTTTTTAGTTTTTCCATCCTTCCACGGATGGATGTCCAGGCCTTGCTGGAAGAATGTCCCCAGCACAGATTTCATAGCAGCTCTGCCATGCATCTTCACCATTTAGCTTAAGAACACCAGAGGTTTTTGGGTTCTTTTCCTCAGAGGCGCTTCCTCTTTCTGACTCCCAAGGAAGCAACACTTGGATCCAGCTACCCAGGAATCTGAAAGTTAGGTGGTTGCCTACTTCTGAGACAGTTTTCATGTTGTAGTTTCTTTCACTGCTGGGGGTCTGGAGACTTGAGAAGAATAATTTGTAACTAGGTATCTGTGATTGACTTTGGTGATAAATCTCTTAAATGCTGTTCTGATATCCCAACAAACTGTCTACTGTCACTGTCCAAATGTTTGGGTTTTATTGCACCCAAAAGGGTAGAAGTGTAGGAATGAATTATATTTAAGATGAGGCATCTTTTTGAAGTGAAGACAGTTGGCAGAGAACTTTTTTTTTTGAGGATCTTATTGTACTGAAATTTCATAGCCTGCAAAATCAGACTTTCAGACATGTGCAAGTCTTTGTAGCGCCACCCCAAACACAAAAACAAACCCAGAAGTCCTATTCCCCTACATCTCTAGAGTCAGGTTTCTTCAGTGTTAATTTTGAATAGCTGAGGTTGGGACACTGTAAATAGGAACAAATAATGTGAGAAATCTCAGGCTAGGCAAAACAAAACTGAAAAGTTGTCTCCCATTTAAAAAAAAAAAACAACAAAACAAACCCTCTTATGCTGCATCTTTGGGCTATCTTTCTTCTCATCTTCCAAATGTACTTACTGGGTATCTCTGAAATGACTTGGCTACGTTATAGAGATCTTTCCTTCATGATTAAAATTTTCTTCATAAGCTATTCATTTAAACAGGGATCCAGTACTGTAGTATCAGACAGCAAGGGATATTCTCACGAGAATCTAGTGTTTTAAACAGGTCTGTTTCCTTTTGAATTCTGTAGTGTCATGATGTGTAACAAACTGTTGTAACTGCAGTTATCTTCAGCTAAAACTCTTACATTATTGTATCACTCCTTTTTCCCTTTGAACTTGATCCCTTGTATGTCCCCTGTGTCCCATTCCCTGCAGCGATCCCAGCTGGCTCTGGTGGAGAGTGGTTTGCTGTGAATATCCTTACTACCAAAATGAGTACCAGAATCTTCTCAGAAGCCGTGGCAACTGACCACTTGCTTTCACCAGGAATAGGGGCCTTATGTCTGAATACCTTGCCCTCAGGTAACTTCCCCTATCCGACCTTTGTAGAGTAAATATAAGAGGTGGTATGTATTTATATAAACTTAGGAGTGAAGTGAGCTCTATAAATGCTGCTTGAGTTTCCACTTTTGTTTCTTTTTGTAATTTAAAATTCTGCAAAAAATAATTGTTTGCTATGCAGCTATGTGTTTTGGCTTCTTTGGGGTTTTTCTAAGTCCTAAACTAAATTTGTAAAACGGGTTTGTGAACTAAATCAGCAACCCCATTATAAACATATATTTTCTAAGTGTAATCTGAGTATTTCCTAATATCTTTAGGCTATATGACATTTACTGTTTATTATTTGCATCTACTTCATTCCTTTTCCCCTTATTGTGTATTATCGCTGTATTGATATGTTTGAAGGATCAGTCAGCTCTTAACTAGTTTACAGAAGAAAGTGACTGATTTTATTTATTTTTTTTTAAATTAAAAGAGTTCTTATAGTTAATATCTTATCAAAAGGTCTTATTTTGTTGTGAGGTTTGATCAGTTAGCATTAAAATAGATACCTGCTACTGTCATATAAATAAATGATGCAGTTTCCAAAAAGCAGGTATTGTTATGCATTTACACTGTATCACTATTCCATGATTCTACATTTCTGAAGTTATTTTACATCATATGGTTTTTTTTTTTTTTGCATTAGGTACAGAATGTTGTATTTTAAGTGGAAGTTAATAGTTATCAACCAGAAGCAAATTAAGGTGGTTTTATTGTTGCCTGCAATGGGAAAATTGTAAATATATTGCACATATTCTTTGATGTATTCAGGATTTCATGTTATCTTGTACTCAACATATCAAGCCCTGACATGTATAGGAAGGATTGTCATGTTTGAATAAAGTTCTTTGGGTTTGATCATATTGGCCATTTCTCTGCTTGCTGTGAAAAGACTCATGGAATAGAAAAGCTTAATACTGCTCTGTGTGAGGGTTTATCATAAATTAAAGGTGAATTGCTTAAGCAGTGTTTTACTTGCAACATGATTATCATTCATGCAGTGCAAGCTCCTCATTTATGCACAGTGCTTGGCTGTATCTGCGCAGATCTGTTTCATGACGCATAATTAGATAATAATCATTGATGACAGCAGCTGTCTCAGTTCTGCCTGTACCCAAAAAGCAAGCAATACAGCTTTTCTAAATGGAAAGAAAATAATTTCCTATATGTGTTATTACAGAATTAACCAAGGTAAGCATTATGTACTGTCAAGAGACTTGGTGGGGATGTCATTATTAGAGAACGTGCGGAACGAGTTTCGAAGCTAGTAGGAGTGTACTAAGATGTATTTTGGAAGTCGCCTGGAGTGGGAGTCTGTGCCGAAGTCCTTCTGTATTGTGATGAAATGGAAGCAATTATTTGGAAAGTGTCAGCAAAACAGATGTATTATTCAGGGCTCCTACAGTGGAATGGATAAGGGGGTGGTGTGACACTGCACCAGATGTGTTACACAAATACAGGTTGCTTGTTGAGCCAAGGTCCTAATTAGTGATTTCCCTGGAAAGGAAGATCTGGTTTTAGACTATGATAGGTCAAAAAGCGTGATAAGTGTTAGGTGCTTGAGGTCCTATATAGTAGCCTGAAAAGTCCCACCTGAAGCTGTAGGGTTGTAGGTGGTATTTTGGACTTGTCCAGTGTGCTGTAACTAATGGCCAGCCTGAGAGCAGTAGGTCCAAGCTGGGTGTGTAAACAAGGAAATTCCCTGTCCTGCTCCAGAGGGTTGGGCAATGAGCACCTTCACAAAGTGCTTTGCAGCAGGTGATGCAGATCACCTCCGTGCTGGACATCCAACAGGCCATGGAGGGTGCTCCATCTTGCACTCAGACACCAAATACACACCTGACAATTCTGCAAGTGTTCAAGGTGAGATTAGATAAAGCATGTAGCCATTTGTGTGGAGTGGCCACAATACGGATAGGTAAAGGGGTGATTCCTTTATTCTGTACAAATGGATGTTGGAGGGTGTAAGAAGGTGCCAGTTGGGTGTCACAGATACTGAGGGGTGTACTTGATCAAGCCAGTTACTTAAATTAGCTATATTTTGTCGTGGTAGGCTGGATGAGAGGAACTCAATTGTAACAGTATACACTGTTGATCCCAATACTTTGTTTCTGTGGCAAATTTGACAGAGAGCTAGTTCTTTTCCTCTTCTATTTGAAGTCTTAAAATTTGAAGTGGTATAGTGAGCTGAATGGTAGTAGACCTCCTTCATTTATTTAGAGTCATGGGAAGGAAACATCTTCCTGAGATACTCAATTGAAAAAGACCATTTTTCTTGTTTCAAAAATGGTGTAATATTCCTTAGAGATCAAATAATGTGGTTCAGCCAGGTGAAACAGTAAAAAAACCCAGTTGTCTTCGTGTTCCATTTCTGCTGTTCTATTATTGATCCAGTTGCCAGTGCTTAGTAGGTCATGCTTCCCTTTTTCAGAGCCTGTTATTTAAGCAGTTTGAGTTCTTAACAAGGAGATAAGCAAAACTTGCAGCACATACTGTGATTTAATAATTTGTCATGATTTGAGCATACATTTAGAGTCATATTGCTGAGAAAATTTTATTTAAAAAAACAGGAAGACACATGATAGAGCTGGGAAAACTGGTTGTATATTCAGATGTTCAAAATAGCTGAGAATCTGTGTCCAAATGTTATCTAGACTTCTCTTATTTTTCTACTAAATCCAGAAGTTGGAGTTTCTGTTGTCAAACTTGACAAGGCACCTGGTATTCACTCTAAGTCTTTGGGAAATGTTGCTCTAAGCTTCGTGTGGTTTGTGGCCTTTCATATACAAACCATAAGCTTGTGACTTCAGAAGGGCGTTTTCCCATCTTCTCTAACTTTGGGGGGATTTTTTGTTTCTGTTTTCAACTTCTTGGTCATCTTCTCTGCTCCATTCAGGCCTCCAAGCCTGTGATGTTACAAACAAACCTTTAGAAAATAAATATTTTAGGCAAGGAGATAAATGCATCTTTTATGTAGGTTTTGAGTTATTTTAGAGGGAGAGAACTGGAAGAACTGTTGTGATCCTGACAAAATATATTGATTGTAACTTACTCCTCTTTGATTCTTAATACTGGACTGTTATTGTACAGTCTTGCATGCTTTTCACCCAGCTCTTAGTTCTCACTGAACTCTAACTTTGTAAATTAAAGTTGAGCCGTCTATCTGTAACTGCATAGGAATATTTAGTGCATGTATGTAGATGTACCCAAATGAGTCAGGCAGCATATGATACTGATAAATTCATATTTCTGGATCCTTGCATTTAAATTGTAAATAAAACATTATTCTGCTTATAAAATTCAATATTAAAACTGTATTGAAACTCATACTATCACATAGTAATTCAAACCTCAGATATGTTTTGGGAAAGGAAGTGTAGTTTGTGAAACTGAAACTCAATCTCTGAAAACAATTTTGCTAAGTATATCTTCCCACAGCTCACCTCTTGAGTTTCCATCTGTGACTTATGACATGAGGGGTGCAATCTTAACAGGTAGAGATCCTCTTATGTTTGTCTCTTCTGAATGAAGCAGTAATTAGAGCATTTTTCCTTTCACTGGCTGCAGGAGAGAAAATAAATTCTAAGCAACACTCTGAAGAATTAAAAAAAAGTATATAGAAAAAATGATGGTCCTTCCATATTTTTTCCCTGTCATTCTGCCCCCTGTTGAGAGAGATTGGCTTTTGTTTGAAGGATATTGAAAGTAACTCAAAAATGGCTTGCTGTTGCCATTCTCCTCCTTAATGGTATTTTGATATCTTTCTTACTCTGAAGATTGAAAACCTCTTTCTGTAGATCCTGTGTGTTACACTGTAATGTGTTTGCAGCTGTGACCAGGATAATACTTAGATCTGTCTCTGAGCTGAGAGGCATTTCTGGTGTGGCTGAGCAACGGGGAGTTCTGAGGGGGACTTCTTTCACAGAGCATGAGTCTCAGGAGATTTGTGTGTACCTCTGTGTGTGTAATGGCAGAATGGTTTTGCCTTTGCTGTGTAAATGTGACTTTAAAATTACACCAGTTTGTAATTCTTATGTTGAACCTTACCTAGAAAGACAAGAGTGAGAGATACTAGCAGGTGACTGAAAACATTTGATGGCTGCTTTTTTTCTTCTAGGGATTTTGTGTAACCTGAGTCAGATGAGACTTTACAATGGTTTCTGATATAGGAAGTTTTTCTATTTTGCAGTTACTGATAGGTTGTTTTAATGAGGAAGGTTATTTAGTTCTTCTCATTATTCTTTCTTGTTGAAAGCAAGAAAAACGGATAACCAGGAAACAAAATAATTCAAGTCCTTTGTTCCCCTCATAATGTTTCTGAACAGAGCATTTAGAAGTACATTAGTTGCCACGGAAAATACATTTATCAATAGCCTTATCTCAATATATTTTTAGTACTGAAATGATGAAACTATTATTCGCAGATTAAATTTCATTGCTTGTGGGTAATTTATGACTGTAAGCAATACAGTAACAACTGCAGCATTTCATAAGAAACATGTCTAGTAATATTTGCAAATATTTGCAATTAGTACTGTTTGCATTTTGTCAGGCTAGGTAAATGCATTTTCAAACCTAAACATCCCAGGAATGGAGTAGGGCAGTTGGACTCAAAAAAATGCCTGCTCTGTTCCAAGCTATACTTGGAAACTGTTAAAGAGAGCTTGCTGGCTTTCATCTTCTTCCAACATCTGCAACAGTATCAAGTACTTAATGAGGACCTTGTAGTTCAGTTAGAAAGAAGTTGGTCTCTTGAACGGAAAGAAGATGCTGGAATTTGCACTCCTGGGGCATTGCTTCAGGGCGATGTTCCATCATTGAGGACAGACAAACCCCTTTGCTCTCTGCCTGGAGAATAGCAGCAAGAGATTTAGGAAGGAAATGTCACAAAGCATAATGCCAACAGCAGTATTTTCTACTACCTAATCTTGTAAAACTAGACTCAATTCATGTGCAGAAACAATTTTTCATGGTAGATTGGAAGTGTGGTAAAGTATAGCCTGTTCTTAGCTTAGATACAATGTAGATACAATGCTACATGGCTGTTGGTTTGAAGGTAGAGAACTGGTGGGTTCTGTCATTTTGTCTTACAAGGATGTGAAGCATTTGACACAGCCACACAGATTGTTTCATTGTATCAGCAAATCCTAGTGCATTTGAAATATAAAGTAACTTGTACATATGCATTTAAATAGTTACACCTTTTACCACATGGATATCATATTCAGCTTTCAAGTTTTCATCCAATATTTTTATACCTCCTGCTGCTATGTGTATGTGTATTTATAATCTGTCATTAAATTCTATGACTAAATCTAATTAATATTGTTAGTAAAACTTTTTTTATTGCAAAATTTTAACTAAATATATAGAAAGGTACTCTTATGACAGTAATTTTAGGGATTTGGGATTTTTTTCTCCTTTCAAAAAATTAAAGTGTGAAATAGATTCAATACTACTTTATGTAGTTTAAAATTAATAGTTCAATAGTTTGAGTCAAGGATTGTTTGTTATTCTGAGTGACACAAAAATTAGAGGGTATCTCACAATATATTTTTGTTTATGTATTTATAAATTGAGCTAATGAGATGAAAAAAATTAGAGAGACAAATCAATTCCATTGTACCATTTCTTTCTGGGTGAAGTATATCTAAGATTTCTTAATCCCTAACCATTGCTTTAAATTAAATTGTCACTGATACGCAGGATAGCTTTGATTATTTTATATGTGTTTACTTAAGGTGTGTTTGTTTTTAGGTTTACCAAAAATCTGTCACCTGACAAGATCAACCTGAGCACGTTAAAGGGGGAAGGTCAGCTGACCAATTTAGAGCTGGATCAAGAGGTACTCCAGAACATGCTGGATCTTCCAACATGGCTGGCTATAAACAAGGTGTTTTGTAATAAAGCATCTATTAGGGTGAGTGTTTTATTGTGCTGGAATGGTAATAAACTAAATCTTTCTTCTTTTCCTTCTGTCTTTATAAACTTTCAAGCAACTTTGTATTAGTAGGAAATTGTGGTAAGCGCTTGATAAAATTTTAAAGAACAACAAAGATTTTATCAGCAGTAATTTCTTCCTTATTTTTGTTTCTCATGTGATGACATAAAATGCATCTGGAAATAATGAAAATATGAGTTGTTATAAATAGAGAACTTGACTCGGCCAATATATCAAGCAGCAGCCAATTTATTAATTAATACAGAATGGTAAAGTGTGAGCAAAGCAGCGCTGGGTACAGTGGGGGTTTCCCCTCCAACTGCACGCCAACTGTTGATTTTCTGCTGGTATTTATTGAGATTTTCCACAAGCACTTCTCAGCAACTTTTTTTCTAGTTTCCTCCTAATTTCTATTTTTGAAATCTAATTTCTATACCCATTGTGATCAATTTCTATTTGTGATGTTAAATTTTCTGTACTTCAAAAGGTATGAAATCAGTGAGGTCAGAAATAACATCTTGTGATGATGAGGTTCTCAGGATCATAAATTAGTGGTGGTGGTGTCCAGATTTCCTTCTTCAGAAGAAAACACCAGAGATGAGAGATTCAGCCTTCCTTCTCGGGACTATAAATCAGTTTTGTTGGTGATGTCCAGCTTCCAGATGGTGGTCTATCTCTTTTTTTCCAGGATCATTTATTTTAGTTTGGAATAGCTCACTTCCTTCTATTTGGGTGATTACAATTCTTTCTATATATATTCTAAAGCTGTAGTTCAGACCCTTTTATTAAAAATCTTATAGGCTCACATGATTCACTTACAAGCAAAATAATTAGTTCAAAAGCCCCTTTCCATGCTTTTTCCGTTTTGTTCATTAAACAGATGTTTTTACAATTATCCTATGGCCTTTTCCCACACATTTCACAACCATAACTACAAAGGCCATCTTTTTCTACCTGACACGAAACACAGCCCTACATGTCACAGAGTGATTATTTTTAATTATTTTTTTGTTGTTGTTGTTTCTGAGTAGAATTCATTCCTGCATGTTTTGAAAATGAGGTAGAAATAAAAGTTTGTATTTGTCCATGGTAATTAGTCTATCATAATTATTTATTATTCTCTTTGTGTATTCTCTCTTTACTTTCTGAGGGATTCTGATTTCTCTGGGAAATGTGGGAAACACAGTAAATATAGTAGATACTGCGTTATTGGTCATTGTGGCTGCTAATAATTGAAACAAAGTATATAATCTGTACCATATTTTACAAATGTTGGATTAAGACATGAAGGATAGCTTGTTCTTGACTGAAGTTACAATGTAGTCAAACATCAGCACCTGGTGGGGTTTGTTTATGGTTTTCTGGTGTTTTTTCTTTGCCGCCTCCCCCCCCCCCAGCTATGGGAGATTGTCCTGATTTTTCTGAATGCTGTGAATGTTGTTGTTGCATGCATCTTGTTTTGTTGCATGCATCCAATCAGTTGTAAGTCAAAAAAGGAAATGTAGATTTTCTTTTCTTTTAAAGGAAAGAATGTGTAAGGCAGTGATGCTTTTTCTAATGCTTGACAAGTCATTATTAAAGAGACAGATTCTACTTTGTTCCTCTGTTTTTCTGCTCAGTGATAAGTAGATTTTGAAGTTCAAAGTTTTTAACACCCAGTGTGTGCATAAAGTCACCATATAGTATGTTTGAATGAACTTAATATTTTGAAACTAAAATTATGCTGAGTTCAGAAGTTAGAAATATAACTTGTATGACTAGAACACATTCTGTGTGATTTATTTTACTGTATTTTTAATATTTAATTTGCTTTAGAATAGTGTTTTCTCTTGCAGATACCATGGACAAAATTGAAAACACATCCCATCTCTTTGGTGAGTTCTGAAATAAACTCTGAAATGTACTGTGTTTAGCAGAATCTATATGAAATATTTATATAGTTGTCTTGATGTGATTCTAGAAATAACTGAAACATCAACAGGCCAACTAAGTGTCCTGTGGGTAGCTGCAGATCAAGGCAAAATGCCTTAATGTTTTCCTTGGTAGGTTTGTTTTCTTAATCTGTGAGTTTGGTGTAATCACTGTAATGTTTGCAATGTTAGCTCATTTCTGTCAAATTTTAGTCATTACGTGTTAATTTGGGTTTACTTGAAGGGTAGTTAATTGTCCAACTAACCCCTTTTACAAGTTCCTGCTTTTCTTTTGGAGCTGTCTTTTCTGGAACTTTTCAATTCTACATCTTTACACAGTGATCTCAGCTCTAGCAGGTTTGACACACATAGCATTTATAGGGTTTTTGTAACCGCCTAGGATTCAGCCTGGATATAAATAGGAGGTAAAATATGTAAATAGGACTCAGCAACAATTAGAAGTCATGTTCTTGCATTTGTTTTCCTTTGTTCTTTAAATATACTAGCAATTTTGGTAGCACCAGAAGTAATTTATTTGATGATGAGTAAACTTTCTCAATTGCGTTTGCTTAAGAGTGAATATTCCTTTAGCTGTCATGTTTCCCAGTCTTGCAGTGAATGTGCTTGTAATTCCTTCGTTCTGAATCAGACTTGGGGAAAAGACACATTGTTTTAAATAATTGATGCATTTGCTAGTGACCCAGTTGGAATATACTGATGTCTGTAGTCCTTCTTCCTGACACCCAGAATTTAAAGTCTGGTAATGCCAAGGTGGGATGATTCAACCTCTTGGCTGTGAGATGCAACTGCCAAATTAGGAAATTGGTTTAAGCTGTGCTATTCTTAAACACGACACACTTTGACCTACGGTAGCAAGGCGCTGTTTGCTTTGCTCCTGTTGAGCTTACATTAGCACTCTTTGAGACTAAGGTAACTTTCAAGGTAACCTTTCTTATGTAAAGGTTTCCTTGAACAAGTGCATTAAATAAGTAACAAAAGTTCACTATTCAATGGTAGGTTGTACAACAGCCTTTTTGATTTCTAAAGGAAAGTGAATTCAGTGGCCCAAGTGCCAAACCTCAGCCCTTCATTACATCACTGAACTTCTGGTATTTTGGCAGGGACAGGGGTGGGGGGATATTTTTGCTACTGAGAGTTGAATTAAGTTGAAATAGCATCCTCTGTTAGCACAGCTTACTGGGTAACTAGAACCCACTTGTCTAGCCAAAGGACCTTTCATTGAGCTGAGTTTCCATTTGTGAGAATCAGTTAACATAGTGGCACATACTATTGTCTTTGTTCACTCAGTTCTGGTTTTATACGATAAACAAGATAGTTTTGAGGAATGATTTTGGGCTTCAAGGATAATCCGCAGCAGTTTTTACTCTATACAAGTACAGTAGTTATGAGAAAAGTGAGAAAAGACATAGATCTGCATCCAGATCCATTTTTCATTACTTCTTTTTAATATTGTGCAATCTCTTGGAATCACTGTCCTTCTGTTCTGTGCACTGGTCATGTAGTAAAGGCAATTCTTAAAAGAGTGGTCAAACATCCAAAACTGCTAGGATAACTAGGAGAAATCTTGACTTCCCACCACCATCCTCAAACTAAAGGATTGGGTTTTTCTTGTTTTTTTTTCCTCTGTTGTTTTCAAGACAAGATAATCATTGAGACAGCTAAAAACTAATTTTAAAGTGTCCAAATTCACTGTTACCAGCTATTGCTTCCCTTTAAGCATCAAAATACAGTGAAGTGTAAATAAATCCAGACTAGACAGTTCATTAATTTTTGGTTATAGTCAGGTTTTCATGGATAGGAGTAGCACAGAAAAATGTGGAGCAAGCAGATTATGACAACAGGCGTGATTAACACAATCTAGTAGCTAAGGCAGGTTGACTCATGAAAAATCTAAAATTAAGGACAAAGGGGTTTTTGGTGTTTGTCTGATCTAAGAGCATAAATGGGGGAATTCAGAAGGGGTGGTAAAAAGTTAGAATTAGACAGGGAAAAAAATCTTAATTCCCATGCTTTGAATCAGCTTGTATTAAGTATTTAATTGAAAGAACAGGCATATAGAAAGAAAATTCAGATAGCTACACATTAAAGCATGTCCATTTTAAAATGCAATTTTTGAAAATTTATGTGTTGGATAAATAATATTTAGGGATCAAGAATTTCATGATACAATATTTGACTGGAGATGTGTGTTAGAACTCACAAAATGTAAAAAAAAGGAAAAAAGTTTAAAAAATATAATTCCAGTGTGTCACAAAAGTTTATGGAAAAATTGACATCGTAGGAAATGTTTCATGTGTCTTTCAGAAAAAGTTCTCAAGTGACCTTTTTTCATTTGGATTTTTGTTCTTCATATGTCATCTATTTACTTTGTTACCTCTAAAGTCTTCAATTTTTTTTGTTTTGTTTCTGAAGTCCTTGGATAAAGTTGTAATGGAAATGAGCACATGTGAAGAGCCACGTGCCCCTAATGGACCCTCTCCTATAGCAACTGCATCCGGGCAGAGGTCAGTGATTGTACTTACACATAATCAGCCAAAAAAGGTTTGAAATTATATAATACAGATCAACTGCAAATTTTCAGAGGTATATAGCATTGCAGTTTGCCATTCCCATCTCCTCCAAAATTTTATTTAGCTGCTTGTGTGTGAAGTAGTGTAGTGATAATGGAGCTATCCAGACCCAAGCCTGGAGAAATCATGTGAGCTAGGTATGGAGCTTGCAAGGTATGTTTCATAGGGGTGCAACTACTATGTCAGCTATTTACTGAGTTTAATTGATATTAGGTTTTTTAAAAAATAAATTATATCTTGCCTATATTGTTTTTGGAAAATACATATACTGTTCATGTGGGTTTTAAAATTTTTTCTTTTTTATTTATTTTGTCTAAAGAGTTTAAAGTTTTATTTCCTTAATTGTATCAGCTGATTCTCACTGAGAGATTTCATGCACACTGTGAAGCCCAAAACTTAGGCAATTTGCTGGAACAATACAACATTACATCAGTGATTTTTGTCTCCCCACACCCCAGTCTTTTCCTTTACATGGACTCAAAACATTTTTCCCTGGTCACAGGGACCTATATATAGAGAAATATATTTTATGATACAGTTTTTTTTGTTGTTGTTACTTCTGAGCAATGTGTAGAAGTAGTCCTTGGGCCTCTCTGTCTCCTAAGGTACAGCTTGAAAACCACTGCCATAGAGATTTTGTGTGGAATGACAGTTGAAGAAGGAAAAGGAATAACAAACCACACAAGTTTGGGGTTTTTTTTAAACAAGCAGGAAAAAAACCAAGAAAACAAAAGGGTGGAAATTTTTAGATAATAAAATAATATTTAATATTCAATTTTCCGTACACCAATCTAAAACATTCAGAACTTACAAAATTTTTATTTAAAAATTATTTGCAACAGCTTAATCTTTTCAAATACTGGAATGCATGTTGATTTGTTGTAGAAGTATAACCACCACTTAAGATGCCTTTCTTTATAGAATGAAATAAAGCAAATACTTTATACTATTTTGAATATTTGAAAGTTACTATTTTTAATTGACAAAATAATTTTTGCTCATAGACATAAATACTAACCAGACTGGAATTGTCAATTAATTATTTTAACATGAATTACTCCTTATTTATGCATAAAGTAGAGTAAGCTTTCTGCATAATGATGTAGAATGCTTTTTTAATGTATATATAATAACATATAATACATACATCCATATAATTTAACATGGAAGGATTGCGTTAACTGTTATACTTTGAGTAGATTGATCTTGGCCAAGTATATGTTCTTTAGCGATGTAGAGATGATGATCACAGAGTGAAAAATATTGTAAACTACATCAAGTATTTTGAGCAAAAGTTGCTAACCTAACTGTAGAATACATTAGTAAATTCGTTTATCTTAACATCTGTTTCATAATTTATTTCATCTGTGCCTTTTCACTTGGTTTATATTTAATATGTTGGCATTTCACTTTTTAGTGAATATGGCTTTGCTGAAAAAGTGGTAGAAGGCATTTCAGTTTCTGTGAACTCCATTATAATAAGGATTGGTGCAAAAGCCTTTAATGCTTCATTTGAACTTTCCCAGCTGAGAATATATAGTGTAAATGCAAACTGGGAACATGCTGACCTTAGATTTACCAGAATACAAGAAGCTCAGCGTGGAGAGGTAAATAATACCTTTTACTAACTTTTTTCCCTTGCTTTTGTGGTAAAGGAAGAAGTTGAACTGCAACCTTTTACAGGGTAGAGAACATGCCATTACTGGGAATGGAGATATTCTGTGCTCAGTAATTTCAGTTTTCCTCTAGGAACACAAATATGTAAAAATGGTGGATGTGAGTCAGATCAAATGGCCAACATGGATGATTAGGCAAGAACAAAGACCAGGGCAAGCAGGTGTATGGTTTCCCTCTTATATTCTCCAAGTGGGTGACTATTCTAAAATGCAAACTGAGCCAGACTTGAAGAGTACTGAAAGAACAAAGAATGGTATATTAAATATGGAAGGATAAGAAGTTGTGCTGGTTTTGTTATTGATGTAGTCAGTAGTAGTAGTAGTAGTAGCAGTAGTAGTAATAACAATAACAACAACAGTGAGAATTATATTTTCAAAGTTTTAACTGGTTAGTTATTTGCTTGTGAGGGTTTGCCTGATAAGGATTTTCTTTTTCTAAAGCAGTTTTAAATGAAATTTAGTTAAGTTCTTGAGCAATTATTTTCTTGGAATACCTAAATCATATGTATATATAAAAAAGTAATAGCAGTAAAGTGTATATGTTTCTGCTGTCCCAGAGAATAGGACATGGAAATGCTAGTTTGATGTACACCATTCATTTGCCTTCTCCCAGCTAACCAAAGTTAAATGTATACTGAGTGCAAGGTTGATTCTAAATATTGTATTCAAGAAGACTTATTTTAACATCATAAATCTGGCCAGCTTACTCCAGAGTTAAGGAGTCTAGTAGTTGATTTTTATGTAGGGAAAGAAACCCCAAGAAAATACTAGTTAAAAATACCACAAAAGTAGGAAGTTGGAAACTGTTTTTCTGACAGTTTTCCTTTCTTGCATCTTATCTGTGTGCTTATGCTCCCATGTTAATGAAGTCTGAATGGGAAGAATTAAAGTTTGACTATATGAGTTTTGTATTGGCAAGTTTTTTGGTTTTGTGGTTTTTAGGAAGAATTTGATTCTGAACAGTCCTGTACACAACAGAGCTTTCCTTGGGAGAGTGTTCCTTTTAGTGCAATTAATACCAGAAACAAATTTCTAGAAACTACAGTGAATGATTAGTTAGCAGCAAATTACATGAGAAATTGAAAAATCAAAACCAGTGCTCTACTTTGAAGATAACATGTGCTGAACCATATATTTAGGGCATAATCATTTAGCTTTGCACTGCGGCTACATTCTTAATATAATAAGGAATCTCCTTAGAATACTTTTAGAAGCTTTGGATCACACTGCATCTCCTGTATGAGGAGTATATGTACTTTGCTTTTCTGCGAATAGTGTTTCAGGATGCTTTGCACTGCACTTTCCATCTTGCTCACCTGACAGTGTACCTCCTTTCCAGACACCCTGGGTATGTTTTACTAAAGTCTCTGCATATGTTCTCAAGACATATGCTGTAAGGTTTTCAAATTGACAAGAGGAGAATGACAGGTGAAGAATAAGATACACACCAAACAAATTCTTCCGTCTTGCTCATGGCTGATCCTTGTTTCTTTGAGAGTAATCATAGAATCATGGAATCATTAATGTTGGAAAAGACCTGCAAGATGGAGTCCAACTTTTGACAAAATGCTACCATGCCCACTAAACCATAGCACTAGGTGCCATGTCCAGTCATTTCTTTAAACTCTCCAGGGATAGTGACTCTACCATTTCCTTAGACAGCCCATTCCAATGCCTAACCACTCTTCTAGTGAATAAATTCTTCCTTATGCCCCTACCTTAACCTCGCCTGGTGCAGCTTGAGGCCATTTCCTCTTGTCCTGTTGCTAGTCTTGTCTCCTACCTGGGAGAAGAGACCAACTGCCATCTTTCTGCAGTCTCCCCTCAGGCAGATGTAGAGAGCAATAATGTCACTTCTGAGCCTCCTTTTCTCCAGGCTAAACACACCTATCTCCCTCAGATGCTCCTCAAAAGGCTTGTGCTCCAGACACTTCCCCTTCTCTGGACTTGCTCCAGCCACCTCCATGTCTGTGCTGAAGTGAGTGGTCTAGAACTGAACAGTCACTCTGTCCCCAGCCTATGGTTCTTCCTGCGGTTGTTGTGACCCAAGTGCAGGACTTGGCACCCGGCCTTGTTGAACATCATAAAATTGCCCTTGGCCCATCAATCCAAACTGTCTAGATCCCTCTTCAGCGCCTTCCTACCCTCCAGCAGATCAACATTTTCCCAGCTTAGTGTTGTCTGGGAACTTATTGGGGGAACTTGATCCCATCATCCAAATCATGTAGGAAGGAGTTTTAGATAAACTAGAATGAATGCTTTTCCCTGTTGATGTCCTGTTCATTTGATGTTCTCCATGAAGCTCCTGCTGGACAGTCACTCATTTTTCCTTATTTGATTTTCAGTGTCCAGCTGTACTTGATGCTCTTACATCATCGTTACTCTAACATTTGCTTCTTGCGTCTACTAGAAATCCATGTAGTGGATTCAAAGCTTGTGGAGTCTACATGGCATGCAGTGTGCTCGATGATTATCTTTTAATTGAAATAAAACACTCCAAAACCCTCTCCTATCCTGTAGCTTTGCTTCTCTCCCTTCTCTTTTCTTATTTAACATTTTGAAACTAAACTACACAATCATTTTTTTCCTCTCCCAAAAGCAGCCTAGTATGCAATAGTTGTGACCTTTGTTTTCTTCTGAATATTTTAAATGTTGCTTGTTACCTCAGCCTGCTTGGAAGTAGCTTAATGTTTCTGTGACAAGCAGAGTGAGGGCTTCCTGACACCTTTAGGTGGAATAACTAGTGAGTTGCATTTGTTCTGTTTGTATGGCTCATGTGAGTTTGTGTGTACAGATGTGTACATACACATGCACAGGGTTTGGTGCAAGTAACTGTCATATTGCATCAAGGTATTTTTCTCTTTTTTTCTGTCTTTAAAGGTTTTGACTTTTAAAGAAATCAACTGGCAGATGATCAGAATAGAAGCTGATGCAATCCAGAGTTCTAAGCATGAAATTATGAGTGCTCCAGTTCGACTGATTACTAACCAATCAAAAATTAGGGTCACGCTTAAAAGAAGGGTAAACTTGAAAAGTTTGAAGTCTTATTTTATTTTTTAATTTGTAACTTGTGCTCTTAATGCATACATGCACATAGCAAAGATTTTAAATTTAGGCCATAATCAATGTAGAATTCCCTGAACTAAATTTATAATAACATGTAACTGTTTACAAGAAATACTACAGGCAGATTTTGAAAATGAACACCTTATACAGATCCTGTTAATGAAATAGTTTGATCTGCAGAGCTTTGTTTATGATGATGCTTGTTGTTTTATCTCTCTAGATTCAGGTAATATTTACCCTACTTACATGTAGAGAAATGCAGGAGTTTAATATCTGGTGCATGCCAAATACATAGAGTGAGGCATAAATATACTGTGTCTTAGGTACTTCTTAGTTAATGAGAGGAATATAATTTAAAATAAAAAAGTTTGCTTTTTGCATGCAGCTTTTCTTTACCCCATGTATTTAATATATGAAATATAAGTCCTTAGTTCAACTTTAAATTTTTATTTTACAGTTAAAAGACTGTAATGTTGTGGCATCCAAACTGGTTCTGATTCTGGATGATTTGCTGTGGGTTTTGACTGATTCCCAATTGAAAGCCATGGTGCAGTATGCCAAATCTCTTAGTGAAGCCATAGAGAAATCAGCAGAACAGAGGAAAAGCTTGGCTTCTGAAACCGCCCAGGTATGAGAATTGATTGTCTCACTGTATCATTATTAGGTATTCTACAGTACAACACAGTGTGGTTAGTTGTGTCAATTTATTTTAGAGAATGTTCAGTTACTCATTTTCAATCAGCTATATCTCTTAAATTACACTGGGAATGAATTGTAGTTTTAAATAGTCTTTATTTTGCAAGATTTGGGTATTGATGTTAACTGCAGAAAATAAAAGAGGTTTTATTTCTTTATCTATGTACAGAGTGTTTAGACTTCTGTATTTGCTTAACTCTTTATTGACTATTTAGTAAATTTGTTCTCCACATATTTTCTGGTTATCAATTTAAATAATTAAGACACATTAAGGGAAACTTAATGTGTGGGTAGATGTGCTTACTATAATAATTTAAAGTGCTTGTCCAGTTTTTTCTCATGGTACTGAAAAATTGGCTTTTATTAAGAGCTTACCTTCATGCAGCTCTTGTTGGAATACATAATGAAAACCAATTCTACTTTAAATATATTTCTACTGGCATATCTGGGCTGTTGATGCTGCATGTAAATCTTGGTGTTCTTCAGCACACAGAGCAGGCCAGACCAACTGGGCTTTGTAGGTGTTGAGAGGAGTCACCTCTTCTTGTCTGTGAAGAAGCAGAACAAGTACAGTGATAGAAGATAAGTGCTATAAAATGAAACATCATTGATAACTGAGTACAGTGAGTTGTAGAGAATCTCTTAGAGTAAAGCCAGTGTACTGCCACAGAGAGTTCAGTTCTTGTGCTGGCCCTGATGCCTTGTAATGTGGTGCAAAGGTTTAGCCACAGCAATCTAATGATTACCTGCTCTTGAGCAGGGAGGTTCTGGTTCTTTAGTGCCCTGTACTTGCATCTCACCTGTTCTCTGACATTGGCAAACTCATGTTTGACCCTATCATGATATATCTTGAGAGCTAAATTAGCAGAAAATAGCCCACTGTTGGTTTAATTCTCCGAACAGCTTGCAACAAAAGTTAAAAAAAGACCAGTGCTGCAAGTGACAGGAGTGTAAGGAAATGTGAGGAATGGGGAGAATGGGGGAATGCACTGGCACTGCAGTACACATTCATTAGCTCAACTTAGCTTTATGCTAAAACAGTACACTTCAATCTCAGTAATGATTCAAGGGGGAATGCATGTCGTGCAGATTTTTCCTTGTTTCAAATGCATATTTTGCATAAATAAATGGATACTTATTGAGAAAAACAATAAACATTATAAATTGATGTGATTAACTAAATGTTTTTTCAGAGCTCTGTCCCTGCACCCAGCTCCCAGCAGGTGAAAGCGCACCAGACAACAGCAGCACCTGATCAAAATGATGCAATAGTAAAATTGTTTAATGATTTTGATGTTAAGGAAACTTCTTATCACTTAGTAATTTCCCACTTGGACCTACATATATGTGATGATATCCATTCTAAAGAAAAAGGTAATTGTTTTTTTTAAAGTAGCATGTCTGTGAATCATAATCATCTTTAGGGGAGATGTTTTGAGGAATACAATAACAATACAATAAAGTCAAGAAACTTTAGTTCAGAGGAATAGTTAGAATTGTCTCTAGTGTCTGTGGACTCACGTAAAACCATTTAGGTGGCTCTGTTAGGACATTTCATTATTAAATATAATTATTTTAGAATAGGTGCAGAACCTAAGAGTGCTAGTACCTTCTGTGCCTTTTCTGTTTCTAGGAGCTGATTCTATCAGTCTGATTGTTACTGCTGGATTTTTTTTTAATAAGTTAACTGGGTTATGAAGAATGCAGTGGCAACATTCTTGTGGGTTGAAGGGGTCACTATACAATCTGCTTCTTTAATACTCTTATAATTACAGAGTAATAAAAGAGCAGTCTTCTTTGTGTTCCTAATTTAGACAATTTGGTATGGTCTGCAGCACATGGAAAGAATGGAACAAGTGTCCTGTGACCTTAAAGTGACCTTAAAATTTTGTGTATAAATATTGTACTGCATCTTTTTAACAGAAGCCTGTTGCATGTAGTCACATTTAGAATCAGAAGAAAAAGGAGACAAATAAGGGCATTTTTTGCATGCCTTTTAAAAGTGATCATAGGACAGTGAGATATTAGTGTATATACAAGAAGCTGGCTAGTCACTGAAAAATTTATGGAAACATACAAGGTCTGCTGAAGAAGACTATGAAAAACATAGGGTTTATCAAATGCATTTCCTTGATTAGGGAAAACATTTTCAGAGCAGCAGAGCATAATGTTCACTGGCTAGAGGTGTATTTCCTTACATGCAGTGTATCTACAGCAGTTGGAATTTATCACTCCTAGTGAGATCTTTTTATTGGTCCTTTATTTTTGGCCATGAAGTTTAAAGTGGAAAAAGTCAGACGAATCTCAGAAGACCCTTTTACTGCAATGTTTGTCAAATAAAATTATATTATATAGTATTCTTGAAAGTAAATGTTGACTTCAAAGACCAATCATAATCATATATTCAGTGTAAAAAGTTTGTTTCAGAAAAACTGAAAAGTGTTTTGAAGTGTTGTCTTTTTAACAGCATTGAAAACAGTAGGCAATTTGTAAGTAGTGACTGAGTACAGAATTCTGCAGGCTGATCTTTAGAAACTAGTGAAGACTATCTGAATGAAAATTTTGATTGAAGATAATGAGCTTGTGAGACAGTAAAGGGAAGAAAGTAGTAGCTCTTAGGTGTTTAAAGGATTACAGCAACATGAGAACTAACATGCTAAATGTAATGTCCACAGAGCCAAGAATTGTTTTGTTTTACAGACCCAAACAGACGTGTTACAGGAGGGGCCATGCAGCTTTCCTTCAGCTATTTAACAGTGGACTATTATCCATTTCACAAAGCAGGTATGAAAGTGTGAATTTTATGAATTACCTTTGATGGTAACTCTTCCTTGAATGCTAAAAAGATTTGTGTGTACGTGTATACAGCTTGGATAATTGTGCTCAAACCATTTGAAATGCACCTTTTTACTTCCTTCTATATGGAAAAACAAACAACAAAAGCAACAACCTGGGAACCAATTTAATTTCTGCAAATGAGCTGTTTTAGGCCAAGTGCTTTTCACTATTTTGGTGAACAAAACAGTGTTAACACATTTCTAACATGACAAGAATTTTGTGTTGACAGAGGAAGACAGTATTGCATATTTAAAATTCAGTAATTGAATATTTGCAAGAATCAATCTGTTAGATTTGTTTCATATATAGAAATCTATCACTTTATGTCCATTTCCAGTCAGTGTTTTGCTTTTACATTATTCTGCTGAACAAGAATCTCAGAGTGTAGAGATTCAATTGTGTAGCCTTTTGTTAAGAAATGTTATTTAAAAAATGTTAGCAACTTCCAAAGAAGTGTTTCTTACAAATAAAACATTTCTCATAAATAATTTCTAGTAGAAATCTAAAAAATTTAAAAGAGGATACATTACAAAGCATGTGACAAGAAAAAGGGTCTGATCATCTTCCTAATCAGATGATCTAAAGCAGAAATCCACAACATCATCATCCAAGTTGGTCTGTTATCTACTCCAAACCTGTAAACACTCTACTCCAAACACCTATAAACACTTTACATCTGTAAAGCCCTCACCCTGTTGGCTGATGATCCATCCCAAGGCTGAGCTCCATCTGTTCCCACTGGTCTTGTCCTGCATTCCCTTTTGTGCTCCCCAAAAGCCTGTGTTCATCTCTTGCAGCATTTCAGTTGTGTGTGCTGTCTTGCCTCATGTCTGTGATCCTAAGGAGATCATAGCCATGCAACTGCATACAGGGGTGTGGTTGCCCTGCTCCCATGTGATGCTGCATATATTAATGTTCATGCACTTCAGAGAGGCAGCTGCCCAAACTGACTTCGCAGAAGGGGTGTTAGAGCTTTCGCTATGGTGTTGCTAACAAAGTCCTGTAGGTCCTTCAGAGTCTGTGTGCATGTGCTTGGAGGAACCCCACGTTAGCCCTGTTTTGGAGAATGCCAGTTTCATGGGCTTCAGTCTAATGTATCTCTGTCCTTTTGTTCTTTCTGTTTTCTCCCCTGTTCCTTTATCTTCTTCCTTAGCTATAAAAATATGAATAAATGACAAAGATAACTGTGAGGAAGAAGGGTGGGAAAAAATGTAATCTCTTGTGATAGGCCTCACATTAAAATTTCTTTAATGCTGCAATATTTGCATTTAGACTTGAAATCACTTTTTTCCCAAAATCATTTTTCTATTTTAATAGCAAACATATTTGCTCATCCCCAGTATAAGTATCCAAAACCTCATTAAGTCTGAAATAAAGTAAATTTTCTCATGGTAGTATTTAAAGAGTGGTTTACCAACTGATAGAAGTTATTTGTTATTGCATCCTTATTATTAAACAGGTTAGTAGAATATCTTTACAGTGACTACTTGAAGATACTGCAACTTCTTTCAGAGGTTTGAGTGCTTGACCAACAGAAACATGTTGGAATTGAAAACAGGAATGAAAGAATTTCCAGTGGGATTGATTTTTAAGGCTATGTGTGCTACAGCACTTCTTGAACTTACCTTGTTGTTTGTGTGCCATAAAGGTGCTAGAGAACCAAGACAAAAAGAATACATTTCTGGAAAGGGACCAGGAACGTCTTAGGATGCAGTTCTGGCAGGAAAGATAAGCTTGGAAAAAGTGAGCATGAGAACATCATTCTGTTACTTGCTCTCACTTTTTTTTTCTACTGAACTTCTTTTGCATGTTCTCACATATGACATTAATGTGTCATGAGATTTCTCTGAACTGAAAATACTCAATGATGTTTTGAGTGTTAGTGGTGTTATAAGGCAGCTGGTAATGCTATATTCTGAGTGATTTCGTGAAGTCCTGAGATTTAGTTTATGGAATATATAACTTCTGTTTTAATATTTGGTATGACTGTCGTTGTTCTATAATTATAGCATGCAATGAGCTTGTAGTTCGAAGAATACTTGAGAAATAGTGGAAACTTCTAATCCTGTTAAAAGCAGAATTTCAAATGAGCTAATATTTTCCCCATTTCTCTTTGCAGGAGACAGCTGTGATCACTGGATGCATTATAGTGATGCCACTAAAACCAGAAGTGGATGGGCCAAAGAATTATTAAATGAATTCAAAAGCAATGTTGAATTGCTTAAGCAGGCTGTGAAGGATCAGGTCATGGATTCTCCTCCCAAATCGCCACCTGCTGTATCTCCTCAGAACCTACAAACAGGTATTTTGTTTACATGACTAATTCTCTGCTTCCATGAAATATTAAAACTATAAGAAAATAGACTGTTCTTTTCAATGATTCCATCACTATTCTTTCTTACAGGCAAGGAACAGATACCGAAAGGAACATCAAGGGCTTCCTCTGTAACTTCCCAACAACCAAAGGGCAAACTGATGTCTAGTCCTATTGTGGTTAGACTTGCAGATTTCAATATATATCAGGTACATTTCTTTAAGTTAGTAAAACTGGGGTTACTCCACCCTTATTGTACGACTGTGGTTTTTAAGGGACAGTATGAAGCCCAATGAAATTAATGAGTCTTTCCATTCATTGTTGGATTAGACCTTTATGGACCTGCTTCTGCTTTGTTAAAATTGTGATCCTATCACCATTATGTGTTGGATTTAAGTTCTGTTGCTCTGAATTACGAATTTGGAATTCAAATTTAATCTTTTCATTGTGCTATGTTATGTGCCCAATATTTTAATATGTGGTTTTGTATGTCATGCTTTTCTTACTGTTCTGTTTTTCAAAGTACATTAAAAACTGTTAAGAGGTTTTATTAAGTTTTTAAAACCTTTTTCCAACCACTCCCTCTCCAATGATATTTTGAGCAGATACTTTTACCATTTCCATCCCCTTCCCGTTTGTTAGAATGAGTTGTTTTAGTTGCTGGTTGTGGTCCAGATGGACTGTTCTAAGGCAAGTGAAATACAGGAGTGTGTCTCCGTTAGGCAGAATGGTAGTGATATGGGAGGATCTCCTCTGAGTTTCAGGTCCTAACAGAAATGTTTAGTGTGTGTCCTTTGTCATTGTGATTTCTACTTGCTCTTTTTCCAATTTCCAACACTTTTCTGCCATATCACTTCTGGTGTTGTGGGAGATTGCAGATTGCTGCTGGGAGCCTTCATCTGGATCTGAAGTGGTTTTATACTATTGTTTTGTAGTGGTTATGTTTCTATTTGCCTTCAGCTCTTGTCTTGTCCTCTCTACGCAAACACATTTTCAGTTTTTAAATTGTTATTATTTCTATGCATTTTCCTAAAAGCTATTTTTCTAAATAGATCATTTTACTTGAATTTTTGTGTGTGTTAATGCAGATTTGTTTGCTTCTTGAAAACAGCTACATAGAGTGAAGCAGGCTTATAAAGATCATGTATTCTTTATTTCCAGTGAAACTCATTCTAGTAGACATGATCATATATTCAATATTAATACATTGGATAATTTCAAACTAGCAGTTTGACCTACTAACTGTTGAATGGAAAAGCTTCGTTTTGGCAACATACTTTTTAAACTAGGACATGTTCAGTGAAATGTAAGGTCAAATATATATCAATTGTTTGTTTCATAATTTACATTCTAAGGAAACAGAAATGGAGATTACTGTTCCACAGTATCTTGATTCTCCTTTGAAGGAGACCTTCAGGCATTTCCAAGCATATACATATCTGCCAGGTGCTTGCTGAACACCTTGCTTCACAAGTAACTGCTTCTCAGTTTGAGAGTTTGACTTGTGTACTGGAATTTGTTCTTAAGACAATACAAGAACCACCTAACGTGTGTAATAAACTTATCTAGCTTATCTGTCCCTTATCTAGATCTGACTGTATGGAAATACACTCCATCCAAGCATAAATGCTGAAACAGGTGCTGTAGTATTTGCAATAAAAAATCAGATCATTTTAGGCTTCTGCTGAACACCTTTGAAAGTGACCTGCTGCCTCTTGCCTCTTATGAAGGAAGAGGATCTGATGATACCTTTAAAACAGTTTTCTTGTGAAACTGTTCTATGCAAGTCATTTCTTCTACAAGGCAGTTAAGTGTTTGTCACTGTTTGTCAGCACTTTGTGTTGTACTTTGTATTGTGTTGTTTGGGGGCCTATACCCAAGAGCAGTGGAATATTACCTTACTAGGGACAGTGGTGTACAGCTACAAATGCTTAATCATTCATAAAAATGTCATGTGTTAATGAACTAATCTTTTATCATTTACAGGTTTCAACAGCAGACCAGTGTCGTTCTTCCCCTAAAGCTCTGATCTCTTGCAATAAAAAGTCACTTTATCTTCCACCAGAAATGCCAGCTATTCATATTGAATTCACCGAATATTACTACCCAGATGGAAAGGACTTTCCTAGTAAGACCTTTTTTGTACTGGAGCATAAATTTTGTGTGTTACTTTCACCTTTGTGAAGCTTAAAGCTCGGAAATAGGTAATGACTTTCTATAATGGACAGAGCACAAGACCGCTCCATTTCCACAGTGCTTGCTCCTGACAAACTCTTATTAATACTGTTTTTTAAAAACGTGTTTTTTCAGTCCGAAAACACTTGCAGCATTTTTACTGGCACATGAATTATTCATTCTCCAACATCCACACATTGTTTCTGCAGTTTCACTGTCTGACTAGATAAAAGCACTCAAACTATTGCAATAATACCTAAAATGCAATGAAGACCTGCTGGAATTATTTGTAGGAATGTGTTCTGTGACTGGCCTTGTTTTATATGCATAAATGTTAGTGGATTTCTTGGGGATGGAACTTGAGGACAGCAAATTTCTGTGGTCTTGCCCTTCCTCTGTAATGAGAGTATTCTTCTCATTTCTTCAGACTTAATTCTATTCTTAGGTTTTTTACACTCAAAAATTCAGTTTCTTGCTTGGAGTGAGAGAAAGAAGCATCTCTTCAGGTATCCTCTAACAATTAATTCTTCCTTGAGACTAAAGGACCAGGTTCTGTTCTTTCTCTGATGAAAAGTACTGGTGAAAATCTAAGTTTGCAGTCATTTAAGAAACCAAGAAAACACAACCCATAAACATTTTACTTATTCTCATGGTTTTGTTTTCTTTTCTCTTTCAGTTCCATGTCCAAATTTGTATGGCCAGCTGAATGCTTTACAGTTCACCCTGGATCAGAGAAGTATTCTTTGGCTAAACCAGTTTGTGTTGGATTTGAAACAGAGTCTTATTCAGTTCATGGCCATGTACAAGTTAAATGACAATTCAAAATCAGATGAACATGTTGATGTGAGAGTGGATGGACTAATGTTAAAGGTATGCTGTCATTGAGTAGGGGTTTTGTGATTCATTGGAAGACTATTTCTTTTATTCTTTTACAAATACCTAAATGAATGAAGAAACACTTCTCTAAAAAACTCTGCAGAATATGATTGTTTGAAGACAGACATCTTGTTTCCTGTATTCCTTCATCTGTGTCCTGGTATTTTGGTTTTGGATTGAAGAACTGAGTGGGAGTATGAACAAATTATTTCCCTGTGGTCAGTGAACTTGACATAGCAGAACTAAAAAGAAATTGGGCACTAAAGTAAAAATAACTAGTGAAAAATTAATATTTGTTCTCTATATTAATGCAAGAGCCCTCCCTTGTTCCTCTGGTTGTATTACATCAAAACTCTTGTCTTGTTGATTTCCTTCTCCAAAACTCATTCTCACCATTTTTTGTTTCATGGTGGGTGTTGGTGTAGTTCAGGTATATGAGTTCTCTGTATGCTTATTCCAGAGGAGTTGTGCTTGTTAATGCAGCTGAACATCAAATTTTTGCTTCCCTTGTCTCCTCCTTCTTTGTAAAAAAAGGATTATTGAGCAGATAAATTTCCCACCCATCCCCTGTTTGCATTGGGCATTTCATTGTATGATTTCCAAGGTTCAGAGGTGAATAAAACAAGTCTTTTTAGTGGTGCCCACAGGAGAGGTTTTCTAGAGTTCTAAAAAGTCAGCATATGGTGAGACAGTTGTGTTTCTAAGCTCATGGTACATTCTTAATGGAACTTTACAAGGACATAGTTTGTACTGAATAAAAACGGTTATTAAGAGCAAACAACTGGTAATCTGCAAATATAGGTTGATCTGGTATTGAATTATTATATGTGAATAGGCTACTAAACTACAAGAGGATAAAAGTATTCTTACATCCCTCAAACCTTGATTCATATTAATTATGTCACCCCTGTATTAACAGCATTATTTTTATTCTAGCAAATAATGAAATGATGTTTACATATCATTTAGTTGATTATTTCATTTGGTTATTTTTTTCTGAGTCCTTGTATTTAAATTAAGAAGCTTCATTACCCCCAT
The DNA here is from genome assembly GCA_910950805.1 of Acrocephalus scirpaceus scirpaceus. Lineage (NCBI taxonomy): Eukaryota > Metazoa > Chordata > Aves > Passeriformes > Sylviidae > Acrocephalus > Acrocephalus scirpaceus. The sequence goes on along the minus strand of OU383777.1, from coordinate 47,106,663 downwards.
CTTTAAGTGTCTTTAGGGATGATTTTTTTTTACTCCTACTTTCCAGATTCAGAATGGAGTTATTGTGATAGAAGGCAGTGTCACTGATATTAGCAAAACTAGAGTGGCCAAGGTTCATGTTAACAATTTAAGATTCAGGATTTGGCATATAATATGTTTACTTTAAAATGTGCACTACAAATATGCAAGTTAAATACAGTGTGCTGAACTATTTTGTTGTTCTTTAGGAGTTGAAGTATATTATTATTTTCCTGATGAAGCAAATGTATTATGATTATCAGATAATTGTCAAAAATACCTGATCTGTATTCTGCAGTGTTAAGAATATTAGCTGCATTAGCACATCTAACTGTTTGCTTGTATCTTAACATAGAAATAAAATACTGTAGTACTCGGTATGGTGAAAAACCCTATCTGACATGCCAGATTGAACTCCAAATTATAATTCTCTGTTTTTCAAAGCTATAAATTTTGGAAACACTTGAAGAAATGTTCAACCAAGCTGCTTGAGTTGAAGAAATGAGCCACTTCAGCCTAATATAGCTGAACTAAATTTAAGACCTTCAGATAAGAAAAGCCTGAGACCCTTATGTTTTTGTACAAATATTGATGCCACAGCATCCTTCCGAAAAATGAGAGAACATAAATCATAGTCTGTGACTTATCCCTGTTCTGTGTCACTGTACTTGATTTCTCATAAAACTGTATTTATATTCCTTTGTATCAGCTGTCGTGGCTATTATTTTGTTTCTTTAATGGTGTACCTTCTTAATCCACATATTTTTAACTAGAAAAAATGTATTTCTCCCTTGCAGATCATCATCCCATTTGAAAACAAACCTGAAATTCATAAAGATCAACCTTGTGCACTTTCCATTCAAAGTTCAGAGATGATTGCTACAAATACCAGATGCTCACCAAACTGCAGACACTCTGATCTAGAAGCTTTGTTTCAGAACTTCAAGGACTCCAAATTTTTCGATAGAACTTTCACCACTTTTCCTAAGTCCCCCAAAAATTTTAATCTTTTACATCCAATATTCCAGAGACACGCCCATGAACAAGATACCAAAATGCATGATGTTTATAAAGGTTATATCATCCCAGAATTGAATAAATATGCATTAAAAACATCTGCAGCAGCTGATGTTTGGGCCATGCATTTTTCCCAGTTTTGGATAGATTACGAAGGAACGAAAAGTGGTAAAGGCCGACCAATAAGCTTTGTGGACTCTTTCCCGCTTTCACTTTGGATTTGCCAGCCAGTAAGATTTGCAAAGTCACAAAAAGAGCTTGTATCCCATAATCAGACAGCCTTGAACATTCCAAAGAGTGAATCTAGTGATTTCTCTAATAGATTGCAACGTAAGAAACTTCTAAAGGAGTATTACAGCAGTGAGACTGAGCCCTCGACCAATGGCATTCAAATGTCTGAGACTTCAGGAGTGCTTTCTGAAAGCTCTTCCTCTGATGCAGATGTACATGTTCTTGTCCATGTTCAAAAACATGTAAGAGTGCAGATCAATCACTACCAGTATCTTTTTTTGCTGTTTCTCCATGAATCTCTTGTATTGCTCCTGGAAAACTTAAGGAATGATGTAGAGGCAGTGACGGGAAAACCTGCAAAGCAAACAGATGTCTGCATTGGGCTCCTATTGAGAAGTGCTGAAGTAGCCTTACTGCTCCATCCAGTGACTCAGGGAAACCCTTGTAAATCTCCTGTTGAGGAAGAAGGAAGTCGTGTGGCATCAGAACTCTCCCCTGTGGGAAATGGAGAAACTCTTACTTCAGAGAGTAAATTAGTTGCTAGTAAGATAGTGGAAGCTGGTATTACTAATTTTAGTTATGTAAATGACTGCAAGCCTCTGAATGCTGAAGTTAATAAAGGAATTTTAGTAGATCCTCTTTTGTTTAAATCAGACAGTAATACAGATTTTCAGAAAGCAATTTCATTTTCTGATGATGCATCAGATAAAGGTTTGGGAGATACAAGTGAAGGAGGAAGCAGTGGACTTTTTAGTAGAAGTGATTCAGAAGAGGTCTGTGGACCTCTCAGTGAGAAAAGTAGTTTGAATCCTAGGGATTCAGTATCTGTTCTAAATAAGAGAGAAGATTCTACTGAATTTTTCATTGATAAAGAGGATGACAGAAACATATTCTCAAATAAGTTAAATGAACAGGAAGGCACAACTGAAGGCTGTCCTAACCAAGTCGCTGACTTGGAAACAGAAACTGCCTTAGAATCTGGAGAGCTTGAAATCAACAAAGTGACTTCAGTTAAAATGTTTGCATCCCAGTCTTCTTCAAGGTATAGAAGATTTAATACTATATCAGTTTTCCTACTCTTTGAAAATATTTAGCAATCTTGTTGGCCACAGACTTCTAGTACTTTTAGCAGTCAGGAAGGGAACATATTAGGGGTTGGACTCGATGATCCTTGCAACTCAGGCTGTTCTGTGATTCTGTGTTCTAGAAGATGAAAATTTTTAAAGCATGTAAGAAGTTATGCAGTATCTAGCATTCAGTGAAACCTAAAATGAAGTGTTAGTTAATAGATTTAAACTATTTACTTTTAGTTTAAATGTTAGGAAATACATATTGAGAGAAGTATTGACACAAATACCTAGATGAATGTATATTGTTTCTACATTTACATCTTCTTCTTATCAAAGGATTATTGAATAGTCAGATTTTTTCTTTTATATCTTGCCTGGTTTAGAGAATTTTTTTTAAAGTAACTTCTATGTATTTCCTTTAATTTTAAATAATAATCCTCATATCTTTATATTTTAAAAGTGCTAAGCCTAAGGAACGCTGCTCATCCAACCTCCCTACATTCTCTGTTTCTTACAAAAATATGAAGAGAAGTCCTTCACAAGTCTCTCTGGATACCATTTCTATTGATAGTATGATGCTAGAGGATCATTTGATAGAGAGTGATGGAAGTGATAGTCAAAGCTTTCTGGAGAAAGGTAAGTAGGTTTAACAAAATATTTTTAGGCAATACATGAAAATGTTGTTTGTTATTAAAGTCATGCTCAAAAGGATTCTAGCCAGCAAATCCTGGATACTTCAGAAGACTATTCCTGTTACCTTCACCAGTAATTCCAAGTGTATTCACCATATATTATTTCAGGGAAAAGCAATAATGTACACTACTTAAGGAGCACTATTTAATTTTAAGACTGCTTAATTTTCCTCTCTTAAGGAAAGTAAGAACATTGAAGTGCTATGTTGCAAATCTGACTTATTAGAATTTGTTCCTTGCTATGCTTAAAAGCAACTGCTTTGGCTGCAAGTACTTACAGGTTGTAGCCTGAATCAGTGTTACACTTGAAGTGGTAAAGAAGCTTTCATTTTAGAAGTGGATAAAAAGAAATTGGGTTTTCACTAATGCTCACCATGCTAACTACTAGACAGATAGGTTTGGTAGTCTCCTTGCAGCTCATCCCTTAAGGAGTGGTTCCCAGCTATTGACTGTCTAATAGCAGGTATTTGTCCGTTTTTTGCTCATCTGTGCATATACTGATGAAATAATTTTCTCATGTCAGGAAATAGAGTAAGAAGACCCTATTGCTACCTCTTTTCTAATTTGCATAGATTGACTGGGTTTTTTTCTGTAAGATTTCTCATCAGTCTAGAGAAATAATGAGAAGACTCCTTCACTTGCAAGCCTGTTACATATTTGAATTGTAGGAGTATTCCTGCATGTGCTTATGTGGGAGTGTGCCATAAAATACATTTTCCATTTTAAATAACCTTTATATGTCTTTTTAGCATGCGTAAACAGTATTTAACTGCAGGTTAAGTATCTATGCTTTCCAGTTGTCAAGGAAACACTATCATGATGCTCCAATGAAAATACATGTAGCTTACTTCTCTAAACATACAAGCATCTGCTCTAAAGACACTGGGCAGTATTTTGGATACACAACTTGGAATTCTTTTTTTCCGGCTTGATTACATTTATATTATTTTAATTGGAAGACTAAAAAATGCCTTCACAGTTTTTTTTAAACAATGCATATAGAGTGCTGTTTTGGTTTTGTTACTATATCCTGCCTTACTTTTTATTAGCATCTAGAACTCTGAACTGTCTGTAAGATGAATGGATTTGGCAGTTTAATCATAAATATTTGTTTAATAAGCCATTCAACTCATGTTAAAAAATGACACTGACTTTATTCTTAATGTAGGAGTGATTCAGGTCATGCTGTGCTAACTTTGCATTTTTTCTGATGTATATATGCAAGGTATTACAGCCACAAACTATCAAAGCCCATCAGAAAATGTCCACGAAGGAGGCACAGTGATTGAAAATTGTGATGGGTCATCTCCGGATGCCATGAGTGCTGCTTCAGAAAATGCCCATGAGACTAGTGAAGAAATGGTAATATTATTGTATGCCATTAAAATACATGATTCTGTAAATTAAACCTTAAAACAGAATTAAAATGGCTCCTTTTAGAGGTGATTTTTCAAGTCATTAGAAAAATGAACCTAAGATAGTAGCAATGATGATGGACACACATCTTCTGACACTAAAGCTGACTTAAAACTGGCTTCTACTTCTTTTTTAAAAAAACCTGCAGCCTCGTAAATAGAGAAAAAGGGCTGACTGCTATGTAGATAGCCAAAGTTTAGTAGCCTATTCTAGCTTTTTAACATTGTCTGATTCAGCACTGCAAGTGCTTGGTTGTGCGTATGATATGCATAAAGTTGAATGCAGTTGTAGGTAATGTCTGATACCTGACACTTCATGTATCACATAGGTCATGTGCTTCTCTGTCAGAGTAAGGAAACTACCTCACTTTCATGGCTTTTCTAGCCAGTTTTGAATTGGTGTCAGTGGGGTATAAATATAAGTGTCTGTCTTTGGACAGGCTGTTGAGTAATCCATTATAAAGCCAATGTGTACAAAAAGAAGAAGATCATGAGAAAACTTCGTGCTTCTCTGTGAGCAAGGGTTTTAGATACAAAGGGATTTCTTTCCTTTTGTGATGGAAAAGGTTGAGACATACCTTATAAGCAATAATCACTGTAAATTCATTTTATAATCTTATACTGTTTTATCCGGTCTTGTTGACAGATGTCTGTTGTGGTTTTTCAAGTATTTGGTGTTAATGGTGAAATTGACATCAGAGGAGAAGACACAGAAATATGCTTACAGGTCAACCAAGTGATACCAAACCAACTAGGAAATATTGGTGTTCGACAATATCTGTGCAACAGAACTGTTGGTAAGAGCTAGCAATTCAGTGTGGTGAAATTGGAGCTGGAAACATTTGTTCTAAGTAAATAAAAATGCAAACACAGTTTTATGTTAGACTAGCACCCCTCTATGCTGGTTTAAAATTCTGATTTCTTTCTTCATTGCCATACATTAAAAAGGAAGAATAAATAAAGGGAACTGTGTATGATCATGTGAATAAAAAGGTGCATTGCATTGAATTGTGGTCATTAGTTTGCTTTTTTGAAAATGAAATAAGCTGCATTATGTGCTGGTTTTGGCTGGGGTAGAATTAATTGTCTTCATAGTGACTGGTATGGGGCTATGTTTTTGGATTTTGTTTTCCCTATTAAACTGTCTTTATCTTAAGCCACAAGTTTTCCAGCTTTTACCCATCCAGTTCTCTCCCCAGTCCCACTGGTGGGGGAGTGAGTGAGAGGCTGCATGGGGTCTGGCTGCTGGCGGGGGTGGAACCACATGACACATTGCATTGTGTTACTGTTTCATGAAGATAGAACTGCCTTATAACTCTAATAGTACTTTGCTTAATGTACCTTCCTTTGAAGGAATGTTTCTTTTTGCAACAGGCTTATAATATGTGGTTAAAGAAAATTTAAAAGATTTCCTCTGTCAGTAAATATAAGCTCTAAAGACAGGCAACCGTTGTTGGGTTGGATTGGGTTTTTTGTTTGTTTTGTTTTGTTGGGGGGCTTTGATAGTTGGTTGGTTTTTTGGTTTTTTTTAAGCTTAATACAAAGAGTGTAGTTTCATGGCAGATATTTACACAGCTAGATCAACCAGTGTCTTGTCAGAGCTGTTCTTGGGCATGAGTACAATATATATATTCTGTGTCGGAAAACCAAGTTCTCATGGATGAGATGTTTTGCTTGGCATGATGTATTGGTGTGGCAGCTCATGCCACAGTCTACTTTGCTCCCCTCTGTCTTCTACATGGATTGCTGGATGTAGGCTCTGTTGCACTGTAGGGGTTTTGGGGCAGATCCCTAATACACCTGCTTCTGGTTCAGCTCCTTTCCCAGGAAATAGCTATAGCAGCTGTTGACTGCCATTTTTGTATTCCAACTGTCTATCAAGCACGGCTTTTGTTCAGGAGGTGCTTCAGCTTCAGAGGTGGTACAGCCTCTGATGCCCTGGCTAAAGAACCCATTTGCTGTTAAGCTGAGCTGTTGCCAGCAGCTGCTGCCTTAGCAGCTGTTGCATGATGTTGTATTCAAGCATCTGAAGGCTAGGAGAAGGTCCAGCAGGGAGGCCTCATGGCTGACCTTCAGTTCATACATCAGGCAAATTGATTTCTGGTTATCTGCCATATCCTCTGTAAAAGCCGCAGGGAGTAAATAATATGAACACGCCACCTTCCTGCTTGTGTGTATCTACAACTCAAACCCCTGATAATGATAATGCTTCTCAGTTGATAATGTGCACTGTCTAATTATTTTGTGGATAGAAAGGGTATAACATGATTAGAATCTCCGAATACTTCCACTTCATATTTCTTCCTTTCTTTTTCTTGTCGGTACCTGAATGGGTGAGCCAACATCTTTTTGGTTTTTAATGCATTGCTGGTCACTCCTGTTCTGTAATGTACATCTTCTCTCCACTGATCTTTTCTCTCCTCTGTGATTTCTGTACTGTCAGGAATCTTCTGCAGCTGCTGCTGCTCTCAGTGCCCCATATTCATTTCTATTAGAACAAAAAGAGAAAAAGGTTGGAAAAAGTTTGAGAATCAGATCAAAAGAGACTGTTTAAAAGAGTTAATAGTAACAAAATACAACTAAAGGAACAGGTGAGCAAATGTGTATGATAATATATCAATAAAAGGTCTCTTCAAGACCTTTAATAAAACTTTCTCAAGTGCTGTATTAACAATTGAAACTAGTAACCTGAGGAACCATGCAACACAGTGAATACTCAAGTTATAATTACAGTCTACAAGATGTTCTGGATGAAAATAACCATTTAAAATCTACTTTAATGTTAATGCAGTAGATGTAAAAAGGGAAGAATGTGGCTAAAAGCTGGACTGAGTTGAGGGCTACATGGCAGCTGTGCAATTCCCTTGCAGGGCTGGATGCAGGACTGCAACTTTATCCAATCTTTCCTGTCAGCAAAACCAAAAGAAGGCGGGATGGAGTATGACAGAGGTGTTCTGCAAGGGCTGTGCTTTCACTGAGATCTTACCATGCTGAACATGCTTGTGAGAGGGCAACAGCAGCTCACAGCAGCTTCCAAATATTTTAACGCATTTTTACTCCGTCTTCCTTTGACACTGCCCTTTTCAGGCATCTGCAAGATAACTAAAATTGACTCAAGGCGCAGACTGAATGTGTGGTCTTTTCCTCTGCTCTTTTTCTGTACTTTGGATTCTTTCAGCAATGATGCAGGCACTCTTTTCAGGTGCAGAAATACTTAGGGCACCTACTGCTTATTTCTTTGTGTGTGTGGGAAGTGTATAGATCCTTGGGGGAAACAAAGTTTCCAAACTAGTTGCAGAGGTTAATTGAACAGAGTCGTCATTGTTCTTCTGTCTGGAGAGTGTCCCTTCTCTCCTGGGCTGCTGGTAATTTATTCATTTCTGTCTGGACTGAGCCTAAAAAGATAGTTGATACTTGCAGTATGGTTTTGGTTGGTTGCTTGGTTTTTGGGTTGCTGGGTTTTTGTGGGGAAGGGGAATATGAGATTTAGCACTGCTTAAACACTGGAAAGATAAAAGGATGGAGTCATGGCTGTGGTGTTGTGAAAATCTCTGTTCACAAAGGTAACAAAAGGAGAGATTCTGGTTCACAGCAGAGGCCGAAGATTCTCATGTTCATCCTGCCATTGGTCTTTGTCTACCCAAATCAACAGTGCGTCCGTCTACCCTGATTCTAGTGCCAGTAGATAACTGCATAAGTCCTGACTCTGCTGCTGTGCCAGGTCATCCATGAACTGGCATACTATACAGGAAGAGGAATTAATGTACAAATAGAAAAGCAAATTAATTATGTTGTCAGGCTGCTGTAGCTCTAGTCTGTTACATGATGAATTGACATAATTCAGTTGATTTTTCTTGAGTTTCTTTCTTGAGATATCTTTCAAGCTTTAATGCTTGTTTTTCTATAGTTACTTGTGACTGTGCTTCTTGTCATAGAGATAATTTCTGTAGGTCAGCCATCATAGTGATGAGATGACTTGAGAATCCCGTGGAGTAACTATTTTGTACAAGAAATGGATACTGGTCACCCCCCCCAGCATCTGGTTACCATAAATTTTTATTTTACTTTAGTTTAGTTTAGTTTATTATGGTTTTTAGAACTTTTTAGGTTGACGGTTGCAATTGTCCTTACTGATTAAAGATACTGAAATTAGCAAGAAAGTGCCAGAGTTTTTTTAAAATTCCAGTCTACTGCCACTCAAGTAAGGCATATGTGGTCATACTCTCTATCTTAATGCATTGCTGTTTATGGTTCTTAAGTCAGGAAGTTCAGCCTTTCCAAGGCTGAGAGATTCTCCTGAGAGAGTGAAGTGACTTTAATGTTTTTCTGAATTGAAACTTAAGGACTTAGTGGAAAAGTATGCAAGATAATTGGTTTTCCATTGTCAAGGCACCAAGGAAACACAATTTTTTTTTTTTGTGGATGGTGATACTTCTGCATTGTCCTTTCTCTTGTCACAGTGAGGTACTAGCCCTTATATGTTACTCTTTATTTTTGTACTTTGAAGTGATATACTTAGAAATTTACACTGAAGTTCTGTATTTGCAACACTACCTTTTATGAATAATAACTCTGGTAGTTTCTGGAAAATCAGTAGGACAATAGAGGTGGAAATAATTACATCATAATTGATTTTTTTTGTACACTGCAAAATTTTAATGCAAATTTGTTTTCTTTTTGCAACAGGTTCTGACTGTAAATCTGTGGCTGGACCTGTTAATTCATCACCTGAGATTAGTCTGAGATGGGAAAGCGGGCCTAGTGCTGTTGTACATTCTGTGCTAGCTGTAAAAAATGGGTTTCTTCAGTGCCATGTGGAGAACTTCAGTGCTGAATTTCTAACATCTTCTCTCACAAACATTCAGCATTTTCTAGAAGATGAAACTGTCGCAGAAGTGATGCCTATGAAGATAAAAGTTTCTAATGCAAGGATTAATTTAAAAGTATGTTAACAATGAGATACTTGGCTGCTCTAAAAAAAGATTGTGTTCTTGTTTCTTTGATGATAAACTACTAATATGGATACAGTTAACTTCAAAGAGACTGCTATTATACTCTCTGAAAGGTCTTTAGATAACGCAAAAATAATTTTAAAATCATAGATTTGGTTAGTTATGTGGTATGCCTGGCGGGGAAAGAAATCTGCATGACCAAGCTATTTGTATGAATTAATATTTTATACTTTTTCCTCCTCTCCCCAATCTTTCTTGTAGAGTGACAGTGTCTGGGAATTTTATGTGTAAGGTAGATCAAGCTTCTAGAGGCACAATGTGGATTTTTCTGGTTGGGCTTTTTTGCTTAGCAAAGGATATGGTTTTTTAATTACAAACCATTGATTTTAAATGTTATTTATCTCTCCTAGTTGGAGGATAGTTCTTGCTATGAAAGTTCTGTACAAAATAAGGAAAAAGGTTGTGGAATTCCAGTACCACTTGAACACTGTTTCTTACAACCCCAATTTCATGTTCTGCTGTACATAAAAACAGATACTAAGCAATGCAGGCATTTTTCAGGACCATATCTTAAAATATTAACAATAAAACATTAAGAGGATGCTTCTGCTCAAGTCTCCTAGGGGACTTTCTTCCAGACATTTAAAGAAGATGATGAGTTCTGTGCTGCACAGCCACTGAATATAAAGATAAGGACACTTTTTTGAGGGGTGTGAAACAACAGAAAACCAAAGATAATTATTACATTGCTTTGGACAGTAATAATCACCCTTACAAACTTTGAACAAGGTGAGGATTGGAAGAGCAGCTCCAGTTCTACATCTGGGGCTAAGGTCTTGATTCTGCCAAGATCATTATTGATTGGAAAGGCAATTGTCTTGTGACCTACTCAAAATGCATCAGTATTCCATCCCTCAGTGATACAGCCCTTCCATCCCTTGAGGATCTTTGGGCACTCTTTTAGAGCTGCTGCTTCTCTACGGGATTAGCACAAACATTTTCTGTAAGAGCTGTGGATCTGTTCCTCAGATTTCGGTGGATCACAAACATGAATGCACAAGTGCAAATAGCAAAGTCGTTTCATATAGTCATTTGCATTTAAAACCAGGATTGTGCTGGTTTATTGGCAAGAAGGCAGACTTAAGCAAAATGTTCTTCAGAAAGCAGCTGCTTGAGATGGGGAATGTACAATAATAAACTGGCAACAAGATTCTACTTGGCAGCAAAAGCACCAAAGTGCTCACTCAGCAGTGCACAAAAGTCATGGTGAAGTTACTCACGATGGTTAAAAAACGGCAAATTTCACATAGAGATGGTTCATTTCTATAGATCTGTTGGGTATTGTAGAGTGAGAAGATATGGTTCAAATGTGTGCTGCATTGCCTTTTCAATGCAGTATGTTCTTTTATTTCTTCTGCATGAGACTTGATGCGGTGTGTTTCATGGCAAGGGAGGAATTTAAGAAAGATTATTTTATTGTTTGCATTTTCTGCTGCAATCTCAATGCTGCTTCAAGAAACTTTGGAAGCTATATCTCAACAGCTTTCTTGGTACATGTTTAATGCTGATATGTATAGTTTCTGATTATACTGGCTGTGTTATTCTGTTTGACAGGAATAATGAACTATAAAGACTTACTGAGGAGACCCCAAAGAAGTAATTTGTGAAGTTTCTCTTCTGTTAAATACAGTAGTATAACTAAACTGCAGCTGGTGTCATCCCAAACTATATTCTGAAAAGACAAAATCTGCTCAAGAATGATAGCTGTACCCATTCAATCTTTAAATAGTTCAAGGGAAAATCAGATACTATATAGCACAGGCTTCTTATCTGTGACTCAGAGAGCTCCTGAGCTAACAAATGTCATGAGTTGAGGTATAATCTTATTGAGATGTCTGTAAAAACACTTTGAAGTATTTTAGCTGGTATATATTGAGTTCAGCAGACTTACTCCAGAGATAGTTTTGAGCCTTTAATATCCCTGGGGGAGAAAAAATGGAGCCAAAGTTTAGTGGATATTCCATTAGAAAATTCTGCTCTGAAACATTCCCTTTCAAGTTTCATTAAATCCACTTACGTTTAAATAAACATCCTAATTATCTGTTTTGATTTCCTTGTAAACTCATTTTTTATTATGTGTATATTTTAGGATGACAGTCCACGTGAAAATCTTAAGGCATCTGAGCTGGTACCCATAAAACTGCATATTGACATACTCTGGATAGAAAGAAATGATGATGGCACCTTTCTCATTAGAGGTTTGTATGTTCCTGCACCTTGTTATCTCAATTCTATAATCCTGTTGTTTTTTCTTTGTGCGTACATGTGACTAATTATGAAAAGATAACTGATGGTAATTTGTGTAAGCTGTGTTGCCATATGCCATAATTCTGAGTGTAGTCACAAAAAGGAAGATTACCATTTTGAATAGTGTATTGGCTGTGAGAACCCACAGTTGAAATAACCTGGGAGAAATAAAAATAGGCTTATAATGTCATCAGGATATGCGTCATCAGAGCATATCACTTCATCATGATGAGTTTAGGGTTCCTTTGTTGCTACAAAGCAAACAAAAAAATTGCTTTTCTTTACAGATTACCAAGGTGGTTACTTGTTGTTTTGTGTTGCAGGTAGTAGTAGAAATTACTGTAAAACCATGACCCTGAATTCTTCTCTTGGTGTACAACAGTATATTTTAGCAGATATTTTAGTGCACTTCCGTTACAAATGCTAGAAAGTTTCTTTAATGCCAAGTAATTAAAGTTATTTTCTAATTTAAATAATGATTCTGCAGGTTTATCTCACGATGTCTTTAAATGTAAATGCAGTTTTCAAGGAGACCTGGAGACAGTATGTTAATAGCAATATTAATAGTTCTCAAATTTGTGATTATTCAGAGTGCATATTCTGTGGTGATGATACAGGTTGGTATAAAACTGCATTTATTTTCTTCAGGCTGGAAGTTACATATTGTTTCTTTCTTCCTCTAAAAGGTTATGAGTTTTAATTAAATTTTATTCTTAAATTTGATTTTGAGAGGCAAATATCAATGTACTTAATATTATATTTGTTTTGGGTGAGTTTAATTTTGTACTGATAAGAATAAAACTTAATTTTTTTTTGACAAAACCCCTGCACACTATTTCTGTAATACAGACAATCAAAAAGTAAATGATGTGTCAAAGATGAAGAATTCAAGCAGTACATTGCAGCAAGCAGTGGGACCTGTTGAACATAAAACACAGGACCAAGCCACGCAAACTACTTGGGAAACACCCAGACCTTCTAAATCAAGCAGGGATTCATCTGACTTCCTTAAAAATGAGGTATTAAGAATTCATTTTGACTTCACCTTGCCACCTCAAAATTATGTTACAATCATTATTAATCATAATTCTAAGGCTATCTGGGGTGGGCCTGTGATACACTTCTGTTTAGAAATCTGTTTGAGATGGAAAATATGGATTGTGGATATTATAGTGTGGTTCAGCAATTTAATACTACTTTCTAAATAGTGTAATAATACAGTATACACTGACTCTTTTCCTTTACGTCGGAGGGAGTTTTATAAGGGAGTTTTCTTCTCCCCGTCTCCCTCGTTGCTGTACAACACAACTGCCAAAGACAAGGGACTTGACTGTTTGGTTGGGCCCTTACTGATCTATCAGTCATACCCAGATTTTGAATGGATGATGACAGAACCCACATGTTAATTTGGCTGTTTTTCTCACCAGGTGAGAATCTGTGCCTAGAGCTCAGAATCTTGGGTAATTTCCATTCCACTCCAGAATGGAAATGGCATAGCTGAAACACTGGCTATCCCACCTTTTGAGCTAATTGCATCAACTCTCTCCATGTTCAACACTCACTGACTGAGACTCAGTTGCAATTGACTCAGCCTCAGCAAACCTCTGCCCAGCAATGAATGGAAGCATTTGGTATTTTAAAAGTTACTGTAATGGAAAAAGTTGTCAGTGTGGAGTTACACTAACAGCTTTCTTTTCTAACCCGATCATTTCAGCTTATTGAAGAAAATGAATGTCTCAAACAGGAACTAGCCAAAGCCAAAATGGCTCTTGCTGAGGTCCAAATGGAAAAAGATGCCCTGCTTCATCACATGAAGAAGTTGAATGTTGATCATCAGTAGGACAGTGTTCTGTTGGTGCAAAGCATCATCATCATAACTGCTGCAGGTGGTGGTGGCACATAAAATACTATCTGCAAATCACTTGAAAATGTGGTTATTTTTTGCTTACAGATAAAGTTTTCTCATTACAAAAAAAATGGTTGTGAACCAAATTCTGAAATTATCATTAAACACTGTAACTTTTCTCAACCCATTTTAAACTGAAATGACTTTGGAACAATCAGTTTATACTGTATTTTATTAATTTACTGAGAAAAAATCATATAATCTACTTTTAATATTATCGAAGGAAATGTTATTTTTAAAATGTTTTCTGAAAAGTGGATGGTTCAGCAATGAAAGAAGGTGCCTGGGTACATAACAGAGTCCATGCCTCACTAACAAGGTACCGCTCTTTCTAAGGTTATGTTGTTTCATTGTTGCCAGAAGATATCTATACAAGAGGTTACATTTGCACTATGATGATACAGGCTAGATCCTCTAGAATAGTATAGCTACTGAAAATTAAAATACCAGTCCTAAACTGGCCCTACATTCAGTGTCATTTTCCCCGAGAGGATTTTAAGTATAATCCTCTGGTGCTATAGAGTTCCATATATCCTTTCCATATGCACTCCTAAAATAAAACAGTAAATGCTGGAGAATTTAAGTAAGTGGGCATACTACTGGGCTTTACTTCTGGGTGAAGGTCCACTGTATCTGTACAGCTGATGTAATTTAGACATTCAACCCTTATTTTTCCTTTTTCTGTGAAGAGGATATAGCCCTGATATAGGATCTGGCCCATCATGACAGGTGAGCTTTGAGCCATTTTGCATGCATGTCTGATTCCTGCACAACTCATCAGATATGCCCAAGGATTTGGTTCAGTGTGTTTAAATAAGTAATGTCAGTGCTTGTGAGGGAGAAAAATCCTACTGGAATTCATTAGTTGTATATTGCTCTTTTTTTTGATAAAAAAGCTGTAGAGAATCACTTAATTACCCAATGAAATTGTGAGATTACATGAAATGTAATTATACAGTTTAAATTATGGGTGATTTGTACAAATTGAACAATAATTTTCAGCTAAAAACCGGTACAGATGAAAAAGTAAAAAAGCACAACACTGTAAAATAGAGACTGTAAGTGTGCTTCTAAACAATTTATGAAACAACACACAAAACCATACATGCCTGTAAGAGATTGTCTTTGCTGGAAGTAAAACTGACTGAATAATTTAACTAGTGACCTTGAATCTGACAAATGAAAATCTTTTAATTGCTACCACAATTGTTTCTGCTCCATGGGATGTTGGAGGGAAGTTCTGTTTGTAGATAAGCAAACAAACCTCAAAAAATATTTAGTATCCTGTGGTTTGACTTTGCATATTCAAACCAGTTTTAATTAAAATAGTTTTCATTAAAACTTTTTGGAGGACACATAATTTGTACTGCTGGAAATAGTTATTGAAAATATGTATTTATCAAGAACTCTGAAAGAACTGGTTCAGGCACTATTTTAAAGCCTGCCGTATGAAACCCTAGTTGAAACACTTCTTTATGCCCATGGAAGTTTTTATTTTATTATTCTGAATTAGATGAAAAAATATACACGCAATGTTTCTATTAGAGAAACTAAACATTTGTATTTGAATTGTTATATAAGACAACACAGTATTAAATATGAGTGGTGCAATTTCACATAAATATTATGTCAGATTCAGGGGAGGAGTTCTCCTTTGGTTTAACTCTGGTTGGTACTATTAAAGTAATTATTTGGTTTATCCTTGCTAAGATCTAGTTGGAATTATTCTGAAGATGGAATGTATAGAGTGCTTAGTAGCATGTTGCTAGAAAATTACATTGAGAATTATTTAATTTTTAAAAAGAAATAAATAGCAATATCAAATGCCTGGGGTTTTTTTACTGCATAAACTAAAACTTGCTTTTCTTGAGAAAAAACCAGTTGCAAACCAAACCCAAAATAACAGCCCAAACCAGCCATTCTCAGTATAGTTGTTGAAATTCAGGGTATCACTTCCTAGCACTTCATTAAAACTGAATACATTTCTACTTCATGACTGTTGTACAGTAATGAACATCACCTGTGGACAGTTCAGAGAGGATGGTTGTGCTTGGCTGTGAGCTTGACAATACTGAGAGTGATAGTACTGTGTCATTCTGAAATGTGTTTTCCTATTGAAAAAAACTGCAGAGGGAGAATTCATTTATTAGTGTTTGAAAGTACAAAGTTAAACTGTGTTCTAATAGGTTATACTAAACATAGTTATGAAAAGCCTCAGAATTAAAAAAAAGGTTTAATTTATCCTCAAGGCTCTGCTGGTGTTCATAACTTCCTAGACAGGAAGTTTGTACTATCAGTAGAGTATCTTGCTTTTATTCTGCAAAAAAAAAAAAAAAAAACTATCTTCTATATGGAAGATAGTTTGGAGAACTTCATTGTAGATAGAAAACTGACTCCAGAAGTCCGGTAGGAAAACTGTTACCGTATTTTGTTTTACATTTTCTATGGAAATTTAAACTGATCTACAGTTTAGCTTAACACTCTTCATCTTGTTTAGAAATGCTGGTTTAATATCTAATCAAGCTTTCACATCAGTTCATCTGAAGGAGGCTGTGTCCTTTCCCAGGCTTGGTCACTGAATCTTTCTGGCATGTGCTGTTCCAGTTCTTACTGCAACTCTAACTTTGTTGGTAAACACCAGTTTTAAATCAAAATTCTGTGGCCTTACAGTATTACTTATAAAAGGCCTGGTGAAGAGGGAGTTTCGTAGAGGTCATACCTGCTCGGGCCCCTTCTGCCTAAGTCCTTTATTTCCCAGTTCCATTAGCCATGTCTGTTTGTACGCTATCTCACTTAGGAAATTATTTGGGAGTCTTAATCTGGGATCACAAGTGATCTCTAAAGGATAACTGCTAGCTGCAGAAAACTTCCTATTGCCAGTAGAATTTTTGATTTAAAACTGGTGCTTACCAACAAAGTTAGAGTTTCAGTAAGAACTGGAACAGCACATGCCAGAAAGATTCAGTGACCAAGCCTGGGAAAGGACACAGCCTCTTTCAGGTGCTAATGGAACTGGGAAATAAAGGACTTAGGCAGAAGGGGCCCGAGCAGGTATGACCTCTACGAAACTCCCTCTTCACCAGGCCTTTTATAAGTAATACTGTAAGGCCAAAGAATTTTGATTTAAGCAAGCAACTACTTGCTAACTGAAACAAGTTGCAGGAATTAAATCTTCAAAAATCAACTAAACTCTTGATAGCTTGTGTTTTCTCCCAAAATAAGGGGTAACTTCTGCATCCCAAAGAGATGAATCTTTCATATGGCCACCTAATTAAATGGGTAATAATAACTGTTTTAAAAGGTCATTTTTTGGCTTTGTCTGCCATTGCCCAAGCTACTCATAAGCAGTTACATTAAAGTATCTGTATTTTATTATTCCTTCACTATCTCCTGCCTTTCATTTTGTTGCCATCACTCATTTTAGTATGAGTGGAAGTGGAATATGTGTATTTCCTAAAGCTTTCTGCCATGTAATCTCAGTATTAAATCTTAATGTTGTCTTAACAATCTCTGAGAGCATTGTTTTGCAAGTAAATATAAGATGAACTTATGCTATATCTTCTTTGTGAGTAAGATGGCAGTGTGTGGAGCAATAATGCATGAACTGGTGTCTTGGTTTGGAATGGATTAGGGGGGAACCTCTAAAGGAGTCCCCTAAAGACAAACCTCCACCACCCCTCCCCCCCCCCCCCAGCCCTGGGTTCGGGAAGGAAAAAATTCCTTGGAGGAAAAGTGGAAAAACCGGTTTATTGAAAACACTCCCCAACACAAGGGAAAAGAAAACAGGTTACTGTGAGGGGAGGGCGCAAAGCTTCTTTCTCAGGCTCCGGAGATTCCCAGACTCCTCGGGTCAGGTCAGGTCCAGAGCCGGTCCTAAATCTTCGGGAAGGGGGTGGGGGGAAGAGAAAAGGAAGAAGAAAAAAAACAAACAAAGGCAGCGAAAAGCAAGCAGCAGAGCCAGCAGCAGCAAGCACCAAGCAGCAAAGCCGAGCCAGAGAGCCAGCCAGCAAGCGAGAGAGAGAGAGCAAGCAGCAAGCAGCAGTCCCCGCCCAAGGGGGGAGGAAAACAGCCGCTAGACACCACAGTCCATGATATATAGGATAGAGGTTACTGTCAACCCAGAACAACTGGTTAACGCAGTTTTCCTAGGACAGAGTCTGTTTGAAATCACCATGATTTAATTTGAGTTACATAATTGGTAAGTATTTAAAACATTTGACAGAGACACAGACAAGTGAACGCTTCGGAAGTGGTAGTCTGAGGCAGTAAGTGCAGCCTCTACGCAATATATCTGTGGAACAAATCTGCAAACCTCATTCCACCACTACCACGGACGGTGCAACTGCCAGAAACAACTTCTGTCAGTGTAATTATATTGTTCTAGTAATGTGGAGCTTTTGAGCACTGGAAAATGCTTTTGCAGGGAGAATTACCGTGTTGCAATCCATGACAGTGAATGTCTTGCCGGTAAGAACAGCCGCGCTCAGCTGCGAGTGTTGGGGCGGAGGTTGGTGTAAAGCGGCGCCTCCCCGCACTGAGCAGCGCTGCCGCCAGGGGGCGGAGCGGGAGCCATTCCCGGGGGAGGGCGGGACAGGCGCCACCACACTGGGAAGGGTCACCAGATAGCCTGGAGCGTCTATCCACTTCTGGTGCACCATTTCATAGCATGACCGTAAATCAGGGGTTTGGGGTTGTCTTTTTGAGGTTTGTTTGTTTGTGGGCTTTTTTGTGGTTTTGTTTTGGTTGGGGTTTGTTTGTTTGTTTGTTTTTAATTTAGATAGCTTGGCTTTTTTCTTCTGCCTTCTACATGGCACGTTTCCCTCTTTAAATAAATCTCATGAACTGCTTGAAGAGTGTCAGAAGAAAGATTTTTCTTCCCCTTTTTAGCCTTAAATAAATTATAAAAACTTATTTTTCTACATAATGTCTCTTGTATGGTAAGAATTTTACATTATTTGTTTTGCTTCATCATTATCTCTTAAAAGTGTAGAATAAATTTTTCTGGTTTTTCTATCATTGTATAGATGAAAAGCTCCATCTTGATATCAACAATTAATTTATTCAAATTTCTTGCTAACTAGAAAACCCCCTCATTTTTAATAAAAGGAACATATAGAGAGTTCCTGTGTTTCTTTGGGAATAACCAAATGTAATCCTTTACACATGCTTACCTTACCCACCTTCGCCAGATGGTAATCTAACATGACAGTTTATATTACCACCATAGTGTGGTAAGTGATCTGGAGTTATTTCTTTTTATATCCTGTTTGGCTATTCAAAAACTTACAGGCAGAATAACTAAGCAGAGAAAAAAGGCATTTATATAAAATTTACTGTAGGAATGGGGTTGCCTTTTTTTTTTGTCAAATAGAGAAAATAGCATAAAAAGCAGCTGTCTCTTCATTCCTCTGGAATCTTAATGTAGTTTTTTTCCTTCCATTTATTTTTAATTCTCTTTCTAACAAGAGGCTGAAACTCAGGATACGTACAATAGAGAGCTTTTTAAGATGTTATCCTGCAGGGCCACATACTAGAACATGTGGCAGAACATGACAATATACTGGACACCAGCAAAATCACAGCTGCTTACCTGAAATGAGTTTGATGTAGAAATGAGGGTTCTCTGCTTAAATTGAGTAAGAAGATAGCAGGAACTCTTCTAAAAAATCACTTCCTTCTAAACATGAGATTTGCTATTTCTGCAGTATTCACCAAGAAGATACATCAATTTACAGACTTTTTGAGTTTGTATGTGTATGTATGTATATATTTGAAAGTATTTATACCACAGCTTTCTTAAAGAATTATAAAAAATGTCACCTCCAGCATTTAATTTCCTATCCAGAAGTAATGAAATAGGGTAAGGTGCAAACAGTCATTGAGAAATTCTTTGAAGCAATATCAGAGCTGTTTGCTTTAACTGGGTCTTAAATCACTCTGAATCAGCTGGCAATACAACTCATGGAAACTACAAGTTAAATTTCAAACTCATGCTTATCTGAAGATATATCTGAGGGGGGTCATGACCTGAATGCTGTTGTTAAACTTTCCAATTATCAGAAGCATTTTCAGCTTATGCAACAGGAAAGAATTCCTTCAAAGTCATAATGTTAAGAAGGTTTAAAAGACTCCTTGAAATGGGACTTGACAAAATACTTCAGCAGGCAAAGACAGCCTAGAGTTAATCTCTTTTGCCTTTTCATTATGCAAAGCATGTCTCTTATTTAGCTACTGTAAGTCAAGGAGGAAAAATGAGTGTGTGAGATAAGCATAGAGAAAACAATACACTAGAACAAATTCTGAGCACCTTATTCATGAAAACTTGTTCCTGTGTGGCTGAATAACTGTCATCCTTAATGTCAGTGTGGCTGCCTTCAAATCCACAGCTGCTGGAATCAAAAGGAATATTTTTACTTAGCAGCAAATAATAATGTATAGGCAGTAACAGATTTATTTTTTTCTTCTCCATCTGGTGATAAAACTCATATGGAGCAACATCTTACTGCGTGTGTTAGCTAGATATTAACTGACGAACACTATCATAATCTCTCACTTTTCTGATGTCCCTTCACTTTAAGGACCCTTGGAAACTTCTTATGCAAATCAGGAGACACTACATCAAGTGGGATTTATGAATACCAGGAAATTTAGGTATCAGATACTCAGTATCCAATCTCACCCACTCTACCATTCTTGATATTCACTGGAAATGGGCCTGCAAGAAGAATCTGAGCTTGAAACACTGGAGGTGATTACTGTGAGAACTTAATTGAAGCTATGTGTAACTAAAAAAGAATAAGGCAGAGCTGTAGCACAAACATGTCCTCAGCATACTGCACATTTTCACTACAACCATCCTCACAGGGATGTGAGAAAGACAGGGTTGTATTATGGAAGGAAGTAGAAAAGAGACTGAGAATTTCTATGAAAAGAAATTTAAAAATTGCAGGAGAGAAAGGCACAATAAACAGACAAGCTGAATATTAATTAAATCAGGTGCTATGAATGTTTAGTTACTGTATACACAATGTGCATTAGACCAGGCACATTACAAAATGTATCAAAACATTCAAAATAATTGGAAAACGTGATTTGATGTAAAAGCAATACTACCAGAAAAATAAGAAATTGACTTGGCTTCCACAGCAAATCTGAACAGTTGTTTCCTTGCTCATATGGTGGTAGTGGTGAAATGTTTCAGTCTCTCCTCACAGTAAACAAGTGATAGGACTAGAGGAAACCATCTCAAGTTGCACTAGGGGAGGTTTAGGTTGGACATTAGGAAAAGTTTCTGGACCAAAATGGTTGTCAAGCACTGGAACAGTCTAGACAGGAAAGTGGTGGAGTCACCATCCCTGAAGGTATTTTAAAGATGTGTAGATATAACACTGGACTGGACACAGTGCAGTGGTGGACTTGTCAGTCATGGGGCTATGGTTGGGTTCGATGACATTAAAGGTCTTTTCCAAACTGAAGGTTTCTGTGAAAAGGGATTGGGCTAATGCAGGGTAGTGTCTTCACTGGGATATTGCTAAGAAAAGCAATTGTTTGATGAAATACTGACATCAAAATAAAACTGGGCAGTTCCATATTTTGATGTTTCAAATTTAAAAATGTTTTATTATATCTTCAATATAAAAAGGAATGATGTGATAAAATAGTAGTGTCATAGAAGTTCATTAACGTGCCAGTAAAAAGTCTATTTTCAGAAAACTATAGTGTGTGGTAGGTCCAGAGGTGTGAGAAGAGGAAACAAAGGTAAGAAAACACCAGTTATCAGATTTATGTGACTTCAGAATTTTCCTACTTGAATTATTCATCCTACTTTAGTTATTCACCCAGCTTTACTGGAGATGGATCTTATTAGCTCCAATTTGTTGTATGTTTAATTATTTGATTAAAGATTACTTTGCATTATTTATTGTGTATTTTTCTAGGATTATGCCAGTCTACTTGCATATCCATTGCAGAGTGTCTCTGTACTTTCTGTTCTCTTAACAGAATATGGAAATAGAACTTCTATCACAAATAGCTGCACTAGTTTTCTTCCAATGTGAAAGAATGCAAAGATTAATTCCTAGATCTGTTTTTATGAATCAGCTCCAGTTAGAAGAGTGTCATGGATATACTGGTATTCCTGTAATCCTCTCTGCTACCTTTGCTACTGATGCTCTGGGGTAGGTCAGTATGCTATTATGTTCTTGAAACATTAATCTTACATGGAATAATTTTTTGTGCATGGTTCTTCCTGTAAGATCTTAGCTTTTACTTAGCTGCTGAAATAAAATCAGGGCTTTCTGCCTGGGTTGATAGTCACCTTCAGTTCAGATGAAAGAGTGTACATCAAATTAATTGGCTGGCTTAGCCATAGACTTTAGCAATTATTTTTTAGAGTAAGATCTATTGTATTGTTAGAAGGCTCAAAATTAGGGAGCTGCACATCAGCAAACAAATTATTCATGTTAACATTTTCCTCTGTAATCCAGTTACACAAGAGGTAATTGAGATTAAGAAAGTCACTGCATAACCATGTCCTTATGCAAAAAGCAATAACTTTATTCCCTAGGCAGTGCAGGACTAGCTGTCTGATTTTAATAAACACTCTAGAATGTTGTTTTGGAGTCTTGAATAAGTAACTAAGAATGAAAAACCTTTTTACTGTTGGGCTAACTGAATAAAATATGTTGGGGTCCTAATCTTGTGCTAGGAACAAAGTACCAGCTTCACAAAATCACCATTTCTGACAAATTTGATACTGTTTTTTTTTTTGACAGACAGCAGCAGTACCCTTAACATCAGAATAACTGTGTGGTTGTATATGTACTATACAAAACTACAGGAAACACTGTGCTGTGTATTTTAATGTACATATGAAGACTCCATTAAACTACACTCATGCACAAGGCAGTAACCTGAGATAAAACAGATTAGCAATATGATGAGCAAAGCTTACATAACTGTTATTTATGTTGCTATCAGTGTGCACACATACAGGTCCATACTAAAATGTCATTTCTCAGAATGAAAGCACAGGTTTCCAAGTGGAATATTATTCAACCCCAAGCCTATTCTAAATTAAAATATTTGAATGAAAACATTAACTTGGTTTAAGTCTGTCCCCTGACCACTGTGATTCCTAAGTTCTTCTTTAGAAAAAATTATTGTCTATATTTACCTTTTCCATGTCCTTTACTTTATATACTTCTGTTTATATCTCCCTATGGTTATATTTTTTTTAAAAGCTGAAGTGGCCTAGTCCATTTAGGCTTTACAAAGACTCTATATATTATACATCTGATTATAGCTCTTCGCCTTTACTGTACCTTGCGTAGTTCTGATGTAATGTTTTTGAGACAGGACAAACTCAGTGGTTTTATACATTGGCATATTGATGTTCACTTCCTTTCCTGAATATTCCAAATAATTGTGTTTGCCATTTTGATTACCATATAGCATTAAATGGACATTTTTATAGACATGTATGGAGATGTAACAGCAGGTTTGGAATTGTAAAAGTGGAATCCAAAAGATCCCTCCACTAAAGAATTATTCCTTTCTTTTGCCAGTGTCGTGTTCCACCTTCTGTTTTACTATCTACCAGAAAAATGTACTCTTTCATACTCAGTTTTAGTCCAAACTATCCTGAAACCTGTTGAAATAAAATACTTTATTTCACTTATTCTCTTCAGAGGCTCTTTATGAGAGCTGGACAGTGCAGGTCCTAGGAGAAACCTCTACACAGCTGTGTTGACCTTTCACCAATGTGAAAATTGGCCATTTTTCCCCTTTACTTTCCTTCCTTTAACCAATTGTTCACTCACAGAGAATTGTCTTTCTTAATAGTAATTTGATTTCTTTGAAAGTATTCTCTAAGGACCTTGTTAAAAGCTTTTTGGAAAGCCAGATACAACCTACTGATTGACTTGCAATTTTCTATATGCTCTTTGATTCCACCAAAGAACTCCTATAGAAACATAGGACATGACTTGCTTCTCCAAAAGCTGTATTGAATCTTCACTGTTGTATGCAACCAGGTGTCTACCAGTTTTCCAAGCATGCAAATCAACTCATTAGTTCTCCAGGTCCCCTTCAAGCCCCTTAGGAGCTATTAGGATCACATTTGCCACCTTCCACTCATCTAGTACCAAGACTAATGGAAACAATAGCTTACATGTCATCATTTTAATAACATGAGTGTTAGATCTGAGGTTCTTCAGACTCTTTGGGGAATTGAATCTGGTCCAGGCAAGTTATTTCTATTTATTGATTTGTTTCAACAAAGCCTTTGCTTATGGGACTGTAACTTCAGTTAACACCTTGGACTTGGACTGTAAAGAAAGGCCCTGGTAGTTGAAATGTCAACTACTTTTTCACCACAAATAGTTATATCCACTGGAA
Organism: Acrocephalus scirpaceus scirpaceus; assembly: GCA_910950805.1. NCBI lineage: Eukaryota > Metazoa > Chordata > Aves > Passeriformes > Sylviidae > Acrocephalus > Acrocephalus scirpaceus. The sequence continues at coordinate 47,082,657 of OU383777.1, read as the reverse complement.
AAAAACCCTGGCCAGACCAAGAATCCAGTGCAAAGTTAGCTATCTGCATAATTTGTGTTAAGAATAAGCATCAAAGCTAAAACTTGCAAGGATTTGGTAAATTAAAGGTAGTAAGAGAATCAGTGGAAAACTGTACATTTGATAATACTGTACTGAAAAAAAGATTGCTGTGTCCATTTGGTTCCAGGTTAATTCCCACTGCAACATTAATCAAAAATCTGTCTTTGGCATGTATTTTTCCTTGGCAATTTCAAATACGTTCTGCCTTGTTGGTCATTACATGTATGCACAAATACAAACATACCTAAAGAATGCACAGTGTATGACTGTTCACTCTAACAATTTACATCAATTCTGAGGAGTGATTTACCACTATGCATTCATGTAGGATAGTTACTATTAGAAGAGACAAAACCAGAATAGACACCCTGGCAGAACACTTCTAGCTATGCTATTGCCTTACAGTGCACCAGCTCCATGCAGTGCCTTCCTGGATGTTATTAATGGAGAGCAAGGATAACACCTGCACACAATTCTACCACCTGTCTGTATTTGCAGTTGCAGTCTTGTCACTTGCATGTTTCAGCTGAGACTTTCCTATGATCCTTCTTTCAGGCAGTCAAAATCTGATGTGTAGGCAATGTTGTACATACCCTCAAGGGAAGATAAGAGGAAAATACTTTATATTTTATAGAAAGAGGTTGCAATGTATCAAAGATAGAAACAAGTTGGTTTTTATGCAATAAGCTGTGTATTAAATAGTAGAGGCAAAGCTTTAATATTGTACTCTGTCAGCACACAGTGGATTGGGGCATCTAATCAGCATGCTGCTCTTACCAACTTGTATCCACATTTGATTGTGCATTTCTCTCTAATGCATGAAAAATAGTCTCAGGCATATTTTGATAGCACACTGATGTACACATAACACTGAGCAGAAGGACTGGATGAATTATCATACTGCTAATCCCACCTTTACACCTTGTGCTGTCACACAAGAAATACATGTAAAGATATGTATAGATATCCCAGTTAACCTTAGCATCTGCCATTCAGAGCAAAATCACAATTGCACTGGAAATGGCGCAGCAGACATATTTGACTTTCTGTTAGTACTATCCCATATTCTGCAGGTTCAGCTCTCCAGCACTGACACAACCTGCAGTCTACGTGTTCTTGACACCTTCCAGCAGTGGGATGTTTCAGCCCTGCAGGGAATGCAGCACGCTTCCCATGGTATATTCAGATGACTCTGCAGGTTAGTGGCTGCAAGAGAGAATCACAGTTTAATTTCTTGCTCTTCCTTAATGTGTTCAGAGCCCCATAAGAATGATGCCGTGGGGTCACTTCAAATGCTGACAGTGTCTTGCTGTTGTGCAACAATCACTAAGGGACTGGTTTTCCATTCTTTTCCTCTGCAAATTTCCAACATGCTTGAAAGGAAGTAAGCATTTATAGAAAATGGGATCTAGTCAGAATTGTTTGGTCAGAGAAGGATTGTTGTGGCTAAGTTGTCAAAAATGGCTTTTTCCTCACATGTTACTTCAGCTTCTACTTAATCAGGTGTGTCCAAGAATCCATGCAGTCTTTTAAGACCAGAGAACTCTTGGTGGTTTTACATCCTTCATGAGTTAGTTTTAGTACCTTCAGTTTCTATAATCTTTTACAGTGGGGGAGGATGCAAAAGTCCTTTTGCATATTTCAATGGTGAGAGCTAAACTAAGCATCATGTGAGTATTATGGTGTGTTCCAGTTTTCCAAAACCGAGGCCATGTCCACTGTGCCATCTACCTGCTGAGCCTATCCCTGAGGAGGGCTGACCTGCATCCAGGTTTTGGCAGGAACATGATGGCGTTCACACCTGGCCTCAGGAACTCATGGCTTGAAACTCAATTTGTTTTTTATGCTATAGATATACACTCTAAAGAGCAAAAGACATATCAAGACTGAAGAACACTTGCCACCCAGATGCATGAAAAATACTGCTTTCTCTTGGGCAGCTGTCACAAAAATTACAATAATCAGGCCTATTTAATGCTAATTTATTTTCTGCTGTCAAAAGGAGCTGATGGTTTATTCTAGCATTTTGTGCTCTGTCTCAGAATACCCCTCAGAATCTGTAATCGGGATCTGAGGCCTTCCCTGTATCTTTATGTGAGAGAATTGATAATACATTGTCCTGAAATATGATGTCAATATGTTTGCTATTCTACACAACTATTTTTTAATAAAATGGATTTAGTGCTTCCTTCAATACCTGCAACTTAGTTTTTCATACTCCCTTCCATGCGTCTGCTTGAAAATAGAGGGAAAAGTCATGGAATGTTAGAAAGCACTAATTTAATTTGTCTTTAATTCAGGGAGGCTGCAGGAGGAAGAAATGAAGAAATTGTCACCCTGATATGAGAACAAAGCTGAGTGATAGTTGCATTGTAAAAACATTAAGGGAACTCCCTACTTTTTACAGTCATTTCTAGTCCTTTCAAATGACAAACCAGTTAAAAGAATTTCTAGGTAGGATAAGTGCTCTCTCTGGTATTTTAGAAAATGGAAGAAAACAGAAGGTAAAGCATATGTTGTGTTGAGAGAAATTTTGAGATTGAAGATGTGATGCCACTTAGACACTGACAGCTGCAGTGGTCATAACTTAAAATGTCTTCACAAATACTAAAATCATAGAATCAAAATTCTGCTGTCATATGGAACATCACTGCTCAAAAAGCATACAACATTTTGAAAGATCTCTTTGCTGTTTTACAAATTATTTTTCTCATCTGTAACTTCTGCAAATTATACACCCTATGTTTCTACATTCTGTCTAATTCATTTATTTATCATACATGCAACTTTTGACACTCTGCAGTGTTGTCCTGATATTACCAGGAGCAATAAACCTAAGACATTTAAAAACACAAAGGTGTCCACTTAATCTAAAGAATAGGTTTGACAATTTACATTGAACTCAGTCTAGATACTTTGTTTTTCTTCCTGCAGTTCACTGTTAATTTCATCTCTGGAAACAGACCAGCCCATGTTCTTAATTCTTTGCTTCAGTAGCCCTTAGAATTTATCCACGTTTAACCCTTCTATTAAATAGTGCTGCTTACATTACTTTTTACTTTTCAAATTGATAGAATTACTCTGTTCTGCCCTAGTTGTTAATGAAACTAAATCTTCTATTTGGCCTTCACAAGGTTTTCTTGGGGGCCCTAGGCTATGGGTTTACTGGGGGTTTGAGCCTTGCTACATTTATAAAATCTTTCTGAACTTGCTGGCTACTGCATGCATCTGCTCCACTGATATTTCTATGCTGATTCTTCATATTGTTCTTCAACAGCTTTCTGGATGATCATCTCAATTAGAGCACAGTCCTGAGATTTTATTTTCCCTAGAATTATGTAACGTTTATACTGAGTCATATTTGCCATCTGCTGATCCAACCACATAAACAATACAAATTCTTGAAAACCTAAGATTTTCCTTAGTATCTGCTTCTAATCTAATTTTTACAAATGTGCAGGTTTATGCACACACTGCTGCCCTGTGATTAGCTCTTCACTGAATACTGGCACCTCTTCAGAGGCTCTCAGCAAAGTTGAAGGAATCTCTTCATGCAGAGCATGCAGAGGATACATGTAAGAAGGTGTTTATCAGGCAATGCACATGATTGTGTACAAAATGAAAAGCAAGGCAGGAATACAGGAAAATTATGGCAATCTTAACCAGAATTCAGAATGCTCAAGTGGGTGGCAACAAGATACAACTTAGTAGTCCGGCTTTAAATTACAGTTTTCCACTGTGACTCTGCTGAGACTAAGGACTTAAACTATAAATCCTAATTCATGTGGTTATACATTTATATATTCAAACCACAATGAAACCCTTGTGATCACAGAATTGGGTCTTAAAATTGCTATTTATATCAGACTCTTTCAATAAGAAAAGCTGTAGTTACAGAGTCCTTGATAATTTTATGCATGTGTTCAATTCTGTGTCCTGCTGACAATATTGGAGAAGACATCATTTTACATCCTGAAAATGACAAACTATGTAAACTACATTTTCAAGCTAAAATATACTGTTTTGTTTTTCTGGATGACTTTATTGAAATGATAGGCCTCCATAAGAATTTTTCCTTTGTAAGAGAAAATCAGACGACAGAATGAAATATCTATCCATTTTTAAGATATTAAAATTGCTTAATTAGCTAACAGAAACACAAAAACATCTGTAGAACTGTTACTGACAGGGACTACAACAAATAATTTGTGAAATCAACAAGGATCTGCCTTAAATGTACCATAGGTTTGGTGTAATAAACACTCTCAAAAAACAAAACATTCGAATCTTGCCTAACACTGTTATTTTGCCATTGCTCCCATTGCTTCTTGCGAACACAAGAGGTGAGTGGGAACACATGGAGAGTACCACTGACCACAGTGGGGGAACGGTGAGGGATCATAACTTATTTACAATTACCAAATTACAACTACTGAACTAAAACAGGATCACGGGGCTACGGTTTAGTTCTCACATATGCACAGTATCAAACAGTGCATTTGTCAAGGATGTACCTATGAATTGGCCAGCACTGAGTATTTTCAGCACTGTTTGAAAGAACCCAAAATCCATGAGTAATGATTAATTTCGGTGCCTGGAAAAGTCACACAATTTAAAAGGTCTCTGTAACAGAACCGGGAGCTCCAGAAGGGCTGACTGGATTTGTTACCAATTCATTTATACCTCCTATCCTTGGGAACACTGAGAAGCCGCGACCCTGGCGTGCGGCAGGTGCCGTCAGTCCTGGCTGCCGGATTCGCTCCTGACCTCCGTGGGCCCAGCTTTTCCCGTCTGGCTGCACCGCTTCGCGCAGCGGAGCCGGCGCTGTCGGTGCGGGGCTCCCGCCGCGCCCCTGTATGGGCAGGAATCCCTGCTCGCGCCCGCGCCCCGCACACACGCGCGCATTGTCACACGGGCCCCTCGCCCCGCCCGCACCTGCTGACAATACGCCCCGCGGGCGGGTGCGTGTCCCTCAGCCCCGCCGCAGGAGCCCGCCCTCTGCTCCCTCCGCTCCCGCGGCTCCTCGGCCCTCAGCCCCCCGCGCCCCGGCACCCGCCCCCCCGGTGGTCAGCGGACAGGCATCCCCGGCCCGGCGCTGCCCTGAGGTCGCTCGGAGCCGCCGCGGGGAGCGCGGCCGGCTCACCTGGCGGAGCGGAAAGCGGGCGGCGGTGCCGGCACCGCAGTGGAGCGCGGGGCCGGCGGAGCAGCGAGGCGGGCTGAGGGCGCGCCGCGCCCGAGCAGCCACTGGGAGCGCGCCAGCCGCGTCTCCTCAGCAACGGGCCTGGCACGGCAGGGCTGCGCCTCCTCCCTCCGTCCGCTCCTCCTCGCTTCCGTCCGTCCGTCCGTCCGTGGGGGTCGTTATCCCCGTCGGCCCGTCCGACCACAGGGGCCGAGGCTGCCCGCTGCCCCCGCCCCGTCCTCCCTGCCGGGGCTGTGTGTGCATGGGAGTGGGGGGAGAGGTTCTTTATTGGCCTCGTCCTCCCTGTCTCACTCCCTCCGCCCTTCTTCCACACTCCACCCAGAAATGATCCACTGAAACTAGGAGGAGGTGATTCTCCTCCTCCCTCCTGCTGCTGCTCCTGCTGGTCTGGAAGGGACTGCAGGAATCTCTGCTGTGCTCTGCTCAGAGGCAGGGTCTGGGGAGGGGAGACCGTTCTGTGGAGGGAGGGGGCCGCTGTGGCCCCGGGGTGCAGCTCTCCCGTGGGGGGCTGCTTGCTTCCCGACCATGGGGAAGGACCAGGAACTGCTGGAAGCCGCTCGCACTGGGAATGTGGCTCTGGTGGAGAAACTCCTCTCTGGGAGGAAAGGAGGGATCCTGGGCAGTGGATCTGGAGCAATTCCCTTATCCAGCTTATTGAGGTAGGGACATCGTTCCCCATCAAATGCTGGGGATATTAACCCGTTCTTCCCTATCATCATTATCATCTCCTCTCATCTTCATTTCCTTTCCCGCATTCTTCATAGTAACAATAAATCGTTCACTCTCTCGCCAAGTACAAGCATGCCAGGGTTTAAAGTCACAGGCAGTCATTTTATTTATACAGTGGTACTGAATTTCCTGCCTTCAATGCGTCTGCAGGGTCCTTGTTCATTCTGTTACTAGCTGTGGTGCAGAACTTGTGTTTTGACTGCTGGGCTAATACATACAATGTATTAGTTACCCTTCCTTTGATATTTCCATCTTCCAATTGCTGCTTTAATCACAGAAGGAAGTGTTTATCACAGACAAGGCATAGATAGCATCGTGGAATTCGGTGTAAAAAGACATAGCTTCACCCCATACCCTCACGCATAGCTGCTACCCTCGCTTGCAGAAGAAATTAGGCATACCATCGTAATAAGCCTACAAAACAAAGAAAGGGGATCTTTATTTGTGGGAGATCATCGAGGCAGAGGAGGTGTAAAACTTAGGGAAAGCAGGTTAGGTAAGAGCAGCATTACCTTCAAGGTACCTGGATTTAGTGGAGTGAAACTGGGTTACTGGCCATGTTGGGTGATAGGGCTTAACTTCAGTCATTAGTTCTATCTCCTGGGATCTACAGCATACCTTTGATCGTAAGTTTCATCATGCTCTAAAGTCAGAGCATTGTCACAATCATTTTTGGCATTTGGCTGTATTCAGAGCAGAGAAGGTCTGCAGCACACAGTCCAGTGCTAGTGTTCAACACTAAACTAGGCATAGCAAAAGAAGACAAAATGAACTGAAACACTGTTGACCTAGAACCTGAATAGATTGGGAGTTTGGTTTGGTTTTTTGTTCCCTAAAGAAAGGAAAGGCCTAGCACAATGGAAACTGATTAAATGAAAATATATTTGTGATTCTGTTGCCAGTGCCTTCTTGTCAAGGTATTTATATTATTTCCAAGTTCCCTATCAGGGAAAATTTCATGTTAACTCTCTTAATTATGCTCTTTAAACTCGATTATAAAATCTTGGTATTTTAAGGATAGGTTTAGTGCTGTAAATGAAAACAGTTCAGGTATTCATAGTTTACCAAAGTTCTGTGGTGCCCCAGTTCAATTAGCTATTGCACCACTGTTGAATTACTAGCCCATTGACCAAAATCAAAACACACCATGTGATTGTTTTTTGTACTGTACTCGAATAGGCTGCTAGGAAGAAGTGTGCCAGATAGTCAGTTGAATTTGAAATATGATACCCACTTTTCTAAGTACAGAAGTAAGTTCACTTCAGTACAATGACTAGCCATTCATAATCTAGTTCTAATGTATGTTTTGTGTAGTGGCTTTCTCCAGGGCTAGTGCCTGTGCTGTATTCTGGCACTGTTAATTTCAAGTTGTATATCGTGAGTTTTGTATATCCAGAGGGGGTGTATTTTCTTTTGCTTGCCTTCCTTTATTGAACAACATTGTTGTATGTTGTGTATACAGAACACGTGAACCATGGGTTTTGTATGTACAGATGGGTCATCACAGTCCTTGTTTGTTACTCAGGATTGAAGAATTTTGGATTGTAATGTCAGCTGGGTTGTTTTTTTTTTTCCTGGAAGTGCACTTAGCTTGAAGAGAAGTAAAGCTGAGTAAAACATATACTATTCAATTTATGGCATTTCTTACTAATGTTAACAAGAACACCTATGGCTTCTGTAAATGCAACTTCAAACATTAAGAGTGAACTTTCAGCTGTATGCTGCATCTACCTGTATGATGAAATATTTGTAATTTAGAAAGAATTCAGTAATGGTGATGCTTAAATGTGTACAATCTAACACACTGTGGAACATAAGACTTTTTGGAGAATTTAGCAGGAATGCTCAAAGCAGAAACTACTATGCATTATAGTAGATGCTTTTCAAGAAAGAATTACATGTGACAGCTATTTTGACATAGGGTTATTTTTGGGGTTTTTTTTTGTTTTGGTTTATTGGTTTTTTTTTTTTTTCTTTGAAGATGTTCCATGATCTAACTGATGCCACTAATTATGGATTTAGTCCAGAATGAAATGCAAAATTAAGGTTGGATCTATCTTGGTACAGAAAACATGGAAACAATATGAGAGTCATATGAACCTCCTGATCGTGTTTGGGAAATCAACACTTACTGAAAATAGCAAAGTTGTAGAAGAGCCATAACTGTACAGTATAAAAGTTTGAATTTGAGGGGGATCCAAAGATTTTTTTAAATAGAAAACCTGAAGAATTTTACTAGTAGAGCTACATTGGTATTTTTGCATACAATTTATTAGCATAAAAACTTTTAAAAGTCTTTTTAAAAAAATCAACAGGGAAAAATATAGAGACATCATTTTCCCAATTTTATTTAATTTTTAGGAGTAGTTTTGACAGTAACTCCTGCTGTTTTGTTGATCATAATTATTGCTCAGTTTATAAAATGGTGCCCCAGGACTGTACATGTCCCAGTGTGGTAAGAAAGGTCCATGTTGCTTTCTTTCTCCTTTTGGCAGTGCTGTTTCTAGGTTAGGTTTTTAGGTTGAAATAGTCCAATTTTTTCAGCATGCATGTGGACTAATGCTGTGCCTGATGTGTGTCTAGGTAGTAGGAGTACATTGTCCCTTTGGATTTCTTCAAAGTGCTGGAGACAACTCAGTTTATGTGGTTGAACTCTCTCTGGCTAGACACTTTTTTTTGGTGGAAATTTGCTTTACAGTAATTATGTGCCCTGTGAATGAAACTTAATATTCATAAATTGACAAATACACATTGATTATTATCTGAACCAATAAACAAACCATCTGAGCTCTGATGTCCTATTTATAACAGCTTTTTTTTCCCTTAATGGTTATTGTGTTTTATGGTACTTGGGGGGGCAAATTTTTATATGGGTATTCTATAGTTGGACCTATTTGTTAATACTAATTGCAGACTAAATTATATAATTTTTAAAGGCCTGACTTCTAACTACTAAGACATTGAATTATGACAACAGTTCAGGAAAACAGCTCTGTTCTGAAATGCCATTTAAGCACACATATAAATGTATGACTGAATTCCTGCAAGAATTTAAACACGTGCTTAGAGTATGTGCAAAGTGCATAAAAATAATGTATGCTTAATTAAGACCTCATATGCACCCATGTATCTGTAATACTTACTACATAATACCTCATGCTCAAATTGGTTTATCTAAAACAATGACAACAAATCAAGTGATTGACTCTGTGGACTCTGTAACTCGTTTCAGCTCAGGAGAAGCTTTGGAAGGCTGCTCTGGGTCAGTTTGTGCCCCCTGCCTCAATCTCCATAGTTTGCTCTTTATTATTAAGATTGCAGGCAAATATAGTGAAGGTGAATTCCTCAAGTGCAAAGATCAGCACAGGGCATAGCAACAAACTAGAGCAAGTACCTCTGATGTAATTTAGTTGTTTAAACTTGGGTACTTACTGGTACTTCAGGTGCCCTGGTGTTTTCTAAATGGACTGATGGACTTTGACAAAGAACCAGGAACTCTGGAGATACATCAAAATTCCCAGTGTGATACACGAGGACATCTAAACCTGTGTTACATATTTTGCCTATGGTCTCTAACCTAAAACATTAGTGCAGGACAGGAGTCTCTTCTTTTACTAAGTTGAGATACCTCATAAAACATTCCAAGTTTAGAAGACTTAAGTCTAAATTTATTTTTTCTGTTTCTTTATGGATTCCACTGCCTGGAATTGTCATACATTAGTACATTAAATATCTTTTGTATTTTTTAAAAAAAAGTTTTTTAAGTTTAGGATTAGAGATTTCCTTTCCAGATTGAAAATAGAATTTTCACATATTTTTATGTGTTTTCACTGGCTCTTACATGATTCCAGTGTAAACACAAAAAACTTGACAGTAAAATCCCACAGTCTAACAGAATATATATTTTAATTTCTGTATCCCAAATCCTTAAATGCATATTAGAGGATTTAACACATAGAAAGAGTAAAGTGTTTCTAACAAACCTGGTATTTTTAATTTACTTAATTTGATTATCTCTGTATACATAGCATGAGTATTAATGAGTTTTAATTGACTGACCAGTTTTTCATTGTTGGATAGCGACAGCCTTCATTTTTTTCAAAGAGTTTTTAGGAAAAATAACTTTGAAGGTTTTAATGTGTCTCAGAGACCTTACCTTATTTTGCCACATGCAGCTGTGCACATGCCTATTTGTTCTCGTTACTAGCAGGAGTGGATAGTTTTTGATTATATGTTAATTTTTAGCCATTTTAAACCACACATGTTAAAAGAGCTTTGGATTTTTAACAGAATTGAATATTAATTAATATGAACTGGCACAGAGTAGTAGGGATGGTTGAATTGGCCCTTTTTTGCTCTTTGTTGGCTGCTGCCAGCACAGCATGACAGAGTGGAGCAGCCTGCCTGGAGCTGGTTTTTTCCCCTTCCACACTTGGCACTGTGGCAAGGAATGGCTTCGTTCTTTGCTCAGCTTTACTTAGCACTGCTACACCATGTATAGGCCTGGCCCAAGTTATTTCTCCTCTAAAGTGTAAAAAACACGGCAAGCAGATTGTCAATCTGGGAGTTGCAATCTGTTTCCTCATCTGTTTCTCAGAGCAGTGTCTTGCTTGTAGCAAAGCCACAGTTTAGCCTGATGGCCTCAGCGCATGCTGAAAACCACAGAGATCCTCTTCTGTCCTTGTGCAGAGCCCTCTGATTCATTCAGCTTCCTTTGCAAAAACAGATCACACTTCGTAGGCCTTGTAAAGCAGGCAGTATTTAAAATGTGAAAATAGTTTATGAACCTTTAGTTAACAGTTTTAAAGTTTTTTCATGTTATAATTTGAATAACAAATGGATCAACTTAACAGGAATAAGGGGACTACTTCTGTTTATCATTACAACTAGTATTGTTTAAATTAAGGGGAGCTTTCTCATATTAATTTTTAAGAAGAGTGTGTTATGTGAGGCTTGCAGTACCAGAGTTCTGGACTCACAAGTTCCAAGGAATTTATTTCAGACAACAAGCACTGGTAATAAAATGGAAAGTATTTATTATATCATTCAATGGGGCATCCAGTTACTCTATATTTATTTCTAATTTTAATTATACTATTTTTAATTAATGAAGGGATTTGCCAATGTCCTAAGCAGAAACCAGCATTTCCAGATTTCCCAATTACCTTCTTTATCCTGTTAGACTAGGTAACCTTATTCTTTTGAGGGTGTATTTAATCTTTCTTCTTTCAGCCTTTCAGTATGGAATGCAAACTAATAATCAGGACAACAGTAAATTTATGCTTTTTGGTATTAGGGATAGTTGCTTGCTGCCTTGACTCTGTTTGCCCTTTCAAATGTGTGAGCTTCTCAGCCTTCATTTGGTTATCATCTATCCTTCTTAGATTTATTTTTATTATTGTTTTTGATAAATGCTTTCAGTCAAAGTTCAGACAGCATTTTATCTATTGAACTTCTTAGTTTTCTTCTCTAGTTTGAAATATTTGCAATATGTAAAAGTGGCAATATAACAATATCCAGGACATCTGATAGATGGTTAAGTGCAAGGCAATTCTCAAAGTCTGTGCAATAAATTCTTCCCTAGGAGTTCAGTATGATGCCAGATTCAAGCTCTGTAGTTAAACTCTATGGATAAACCTCTCACTACCCCTTACTCCAGAAATAGTTTTCTGAGTATTGGTCAAGTGTATGTTCTATTAATTTTCTAAAATGTTAGACCAAATGCAAAAAATGACCAGCAATAACTGTAGATCTAGTGTAAAATCTACCAGGGTAATTTTATCTGCTTATTGATGCGATCAAGATGTGGTAACTGTACTGAGAGGACTGATGGATTTTATGATGGAATCAGTCAGACTTGTAAGGGAAATTTGATAAACATGTTAAAAGTAGAAGGTAAGGAAAAACTTTCAGAAGGTTGAAGTGTCTGTAGCTTAAAACAATACTTTTAGAATTCTTGTAGAATTCTTAGCCATTAGATGGCTAGTGTCTAATTCCACAGAGGACCCTATAAAGTTATTGTGATCACCACAGTGTTTCCCCTCTTGTCTAACATTTATAATTGTAGAGGTTTGGTAATTCAGTAGAATTAATGCTGCTTTGTAAATTTTTGACATGACATTACTGTTTTTAAGTAGTAATGTTATAGTAGAACTAGGAGGGGAAATAAAAGGGAATGAAGGATGATGTTATCTGAAAGGTCTGCTATCTTGTGAAGGTTGGAAATGTTATGAAGAGCAAATATAGATGCTTTTAGGGCAGGTGTTTTCACAGTCCCTGCAGCAGGGATCCAGGACATAGCTATGTTTCCAAAGCACTACAGGTAGATTGTTTTATTTGTCTCAATTTCAGGTTGTATGAGTATTCATGGATGAGCTGCTAAGGAGTGCTTACAGCTCTAGGCCACTTTTAAAAATTATCCTGACAAAGGCACTAGTTGAAGCATCCTATAAACTGCTTTAGTTTATGCTACTGGTATATAATCTGTAAGGGACAGTGTAATGTAGAGTGCAGTTACAGCGCCTTTTCTTAAGTAAACTTAGTCTGCTTGACTGGGGAGATGACAGATACCAGAGTTCCACAGCTGGAATTCCCTTCTGCCATGGAATTTCTATGCTGGCCACTTCCAAATAGAGTACACATCCTAATCCTCTACTAATACTGCAAGGTAAAATATATTGACAGTTTTTAATGTTAAATGTGTAAGCCACAGTAAGTAGTGTTCATTTCTGCCTGCTGATATGACATTGTCATGTACATAGACCCTTTTGGGAAGTAGGTAAAACTTTTTTTTTAAACCTTCTAGCCTGTATTGGAAGACTTTTTTAAAAATAATTTTAATTACTTTTTCCTAGTGACAGTATTTTCAGTACAATCACTTTGCATTAAAAAGTGATACAATTGTTCTGCACCTCACTTAACATCTATGAATTTCTAATAATGTACAGGTGTCTACTGTAAGAAAGCTTCTGTGAGATTTAATTCCACAAGGTTATGCTTTTATTATAATCACTTTACACTGTTTCCTGTGTATTGCACATACATTTTCAAAAGCAAGAAAAAAAGTTCAAAATGACATCTTGAATGCAATTTAGTTCCCTTTTTAAAACAGACAGTGGCAGCTATGTTTCTATAGGTGTTGATGTCAGTACTAGGTGTCTAAGTTCCTATTACAGACAATGGAGATCTAGTAAGCTAGGGAACATAGACAGTGACTTAACTCACCCCAAGGTGGATATTGAATGATGTTTTTTCAAGATGAAACACGTCCCTAGTTTAAATATTTTTGTAGGTAAACTTTAAAGAACAGAAAAACAATTGTAATTGAAAGTATATGTGGAATATATTAAAAATGACCAATTAAATAAATAGGTTGAAGCTAAATTTGGGTAGAATTTCTTTCCATCTGTTGTATGTCTGGTTTGGATTAATTCAGAAGCAGTAGACAGTAGGTACTGATCAATAATCAGTAGATTACCTGGCCAAGAGGCATAATTCTGGATGGTTGAAGTTAGAGATACATGAAAATTGCTTAAAATGCATGATGTTGTATCACATGAGGTTTATTGAAAATGCTCCAAGTGTATAAGAAACAAATTAGAAAATATTAGCAGGAGTTGAAACTTAAGAAGATAGGAAAGGCAAAAGTAAATACGTTGACATCAAATGAAAATACGGACTCAGTGCTTGGTGGGACAGAAGACCTAGTGACAAAGCTCATAGAAAAGGCAATGACTCATTGCCTTTTCTGCTTTGGTTGTTTGGCTGTAAAGTTTGACTTGCTAGCTTTCAAAAGAGTCCCCACAGTAGAGAAAGATCAGGGAAACATTTGCATTCCAGGGAGGCCACTGTTAATTTTGGAGGGTTGTGTCAAACATGGGAAGTTTCTGATGACTGAAGAAGGAAAATGTCATGCCCATGTTCAGGAAGAATAAAAGGAAGGTTCTTGGGTCACTGGCTCATCAGTCTATCCTAAGTCCTAGAGAAAGTTCCAGAGCATATCCTCATGGATGTAATTTCTGCTCTCACAAAGGATAAGAACACAACTGAGAACAGCATGGATTTACTAAGCTTAAATCATGCCTGACCAGTCTTAATGGCTTTTTACAATGTGAAAACTGCATGTGTGGACAAGGAGAATACCGTGGTGTTTTACCTCAGAGCAGTCTCAGTCAGAATGATGAGCTATGGACTGAATAAGAGGATGATAAGATTGGTTGAAACTTGGCTAGTAGTCTGTGAGAGGGTGTGATCAACAGTACAAAACCCAGCTGCTGGTATCGACTAGAGGGTTGCCTCAGGATTCAAGGCCCAGTACTGATAGCAATGTATCACATATAGCAGGTTTGTAGATGACACCAAACTGCAGAAAAAACCATTGATAGGAAGAATTACTGTAAGGAGGGATCTGGACGGGCTGGAGTAATGGGCTCATTGGAGCCTCATGAAATTCAGGCAAAAACATTGTGTAGTCCTTCAGCTGGGAGTGAATAGCCACCACAAGCTCTTGTGCTGGTGTTGGACAGGTTTTTTGTGTTGTACTTCTTTTTCTGACATGTTAGTCATTACAAAACCACAAATATCACATTTAGGTTTTGAGTTTGCAGATCAGTAACTTCTTTCTCCTGTAAGAATGGAATGATTGGTATGTGGATTTTCCCCTAATCATTTGTAGCCTGGACAAGTGCTGGAATAGGTAAAGTTGTTAAATATTCACAGTATGTGAATATTTATATGTTTATATATCACATTATCACATATTATTTATTTATATGTCACAGTATGAGAAGTGTCCAGAAGATAGATGCCTTTTAGAGAAAGTAAGAAAAAAGAAGAGTTTTGTAAATCAGAATTGGGACTATCTTTTGGACTAGGTATTTTTGGTATTTTCCCACAGCATATTGGCTTGAATTTTAAACCTTCACGATAAAACTTTCCAGTATCATTTTTACTGGTATTCTGAGAATTAACTCTTGAGCTTAATGTCTTCCATGCTTACTTGTTGACTTGTCAGGGTCATTGTTTTCTATTTTTAGGTGTCACTCAATATGAGTAGTGAATCTCTAGGTTATTTTTCACAAATTAACATCTCCAGCATATTCATATTAGCAGTTTGACCCTAGAATCCTAATTAAGTCATTGGTATGATTTCTTAAAAATGTAATTTGCACTTGTTTTTAGTTTTCAGATTTCTCAAGTAATTATTTATCCACTTTCATGTCCTTCTTGTCATCTGGATAGTTAATTTGTCAAAATATGCTCATAAGTGATTTGCAATCACCCTGCTTCCTGTTTTGTGCACATTTATTGCAGAGCCGTATCTTGCATAAAACCAAGTGGTAGATCTGCCAGGGATCTTCTCACATAATGTTCACAAGTAATGTTTCAGAGAACCAAAGAAATCATTTGTGGAAATAAAGCATATGGCATGTAGCATACATACATTTTATAAATGTGTTGTTTACCTGTCACAGTAAAATCCATCCCTTCTCTTCCTACTTTCATGTAGACTATATAAGTCTTGATTTCAGAGGGAAAGGAGTCTTGTCATAAGTAGAAAATGAAGCCTCTAAAGGTATGGAATAGCATATGTTCTGGATGAGGCGATGAGGGTAGAAGACATGTAGAGACCTGAAACAAGGTATTTGGAGTGGTTTGGCAAGAAGGCTGTATGTAAAACTCTGAAAAGGCTGGAATGCTAGAAATGGTTGGTAAAGGAAATGGGTAAAAGAATTGAGATTAGGAATAAGAACTGAGACTGAAAATGGCAGTTAGCAGTGCTGAGGACAGTGAGAGAAGTTTAGGAGATGAGCTATGAGGAACAGGGCAGAATAAAGAAATTCACTTAGGAGAATTGAAAGAAAATGTATATGCACTAAAATATAGTTTTCATTCAAAGCCTGACATTTTCATATTTCCTTGCCATATTTGTGAAATGCATTTGCAAACTGTCTCCTTTTCTTTTAGTGCTAAAATAAATTGCTATAATAGTGGTTAATAAAAGGCCACCAGTCATGTCATTAGTTTAAGTGGAAAAAGTGGTTGTGATAAATCATCTAGTAAAGTTTTGCCAAGATTATACTACAGGGTAAAATTTCAGGAGTTTTAGTTTGCCTTTTTTTATGAATGATAAGATTAAGGTAGCCAGTGAAGCTTTTATGTATCCCACTGAATGAAGGCTTTACTTTTTTTTTTTTTTAATGACGCAATCTGTAGTCTTTTCCTCACTTGCAGCCCAGGATAGACAGTGCTCATAGCAGTTATTCAGTATTTTTAACTTACTACTCAGTGTTTAGCCCCGAGCCTCATTTTCTGCACACGATTCAAACTTCTCTAGAAAAAGAATGATTAATTTTTCTCCTGGGCTTCTTTTTTTTTTTTTTTTTGGTGATGTTTGTCGCTATGGTATCTGATTGCTTCACAGCATTAATGAGTTTACTGTCCCTTCAGTGACTGGGTAAGGGTTTTAATATCGGCACTTAAAAATGCTGACTGAAGCACCCTTAGATTATGGTGAGAAGTATGTGTTGAATGGTGTTTCCATCTGGTGACTTCAATGAGCTCATTTTTCACAGGATTAATATAATTAGTGTAAAATTATAGGAGTGGCTCTTCATGGTCAGAATGAATGTCTGTCTAGCAAAGTATTCTTCTCCAGTTTTGACTGGGAGTTAAGAGCCTGTTCTTAGAAGAATATAGTGGAAAAGCAAACATGTAGTATGTAACAGTTTCTCCAGTGTACTCTCACAGCTTTTAGCAATTTACAGCAGCTTTCTACAACAGATGTATAGTCTTTGTATTAAATAGCTCTAGTGGATTTTTGTCTTCCATACGTTTGTTCGATTTGTCTTTGAAGCAATGCAAATTTTTAGCATTCATGGCGTCTCACAGCATGGGTTTCACATCTTAATGAAGTATTATGTGAAGAACATTCTGTATAAATTAAGTAGCATTTTATACATTCAAATGCATAAAGATCTGTTCAGATATTTAGAGGTTTGTTTCCAGAGAACAGACATAGATAGAATTCAGTTCTGTGGTGCAGCATTAAACTGCTGTTCCTGTTCTTACCTCGTTTAATTGATTTAATAAATACCAATGCATGTTTTAATACTTTTGATTTTGAAAAAGAAAAGAGTTTTTATTCAATCATCCCCATTCTAGAGGATAGGCCTTCAACTGTTCTGTGATCACTGTTCATTGCACAATAAAAAGAAATTGTGATTATGGCTAATACTTATGTGTTAGTAGGATGGCTTAGCACTGGAACTACATTCCTTGCCTTTGCAATCTCAACAAATTTTAATACGCTCTTTTTGTATATAGTTATGTATGTATTTCCACAGATTTTTTTTTCCAGAGAAAAATATATTTCTTTTGAGATTGTAAATGTGGGCTACCCATATGGTGGTGAACAGAACATAAAAAAAATTTGAGATACCTCTAACAACTTAAAAAAAATTACAACTCCTGATGTGTATCTAATATCTTTATGAGACATTCTGTAGAATTTAAGATGCTGGAGGATTTTCTTTCCTTTTTTTTTTTTTTCTTTTGAGTGACTAATGATACTCATTTGAACAAGGTTCCCATTGTATTACCTGAAACAGTGAAAGTGAGGCAAGAAGAATCAAACTTTAATTGTTGAAAGTAAAGTGTTAAGATGAAATGAAAGAGCAGTTTGTGGGGCAAAGATGTTATTTTCCTCTCTGCACTTGTGGGAAAGAGTTATTGAGGAAACAGTGAGGTCATTATCCTGTGATGAAACGTTTCCTCTTATGCCCTAGAAAGATAGCTTGAGGCATAAATAGGATGTGTATCATTTTCCCACTTAAACTGTGAACGAGAACTAATGAGTTACTTCAGAAGAGAAGCCGTTCCTGGTCTGTGGCACTTACTGTGTTGGTACTGCTTAACCAAAAAAAGAGAAGCTTCAGCACTGAGCATCCATGTCTCTGTCATTCAAGCAAGAAAGAGTTAAACAGGCATAAATGGCATAAAAGGAGTAAAAGCAACAGAAATCCTGTCATGCGTCTCCGGTGCATGAATAGTTTTTGCTATGACATGAACAGTTGCAGTATTTGTTCTCCTCCTTTTGCTTTAGACCTCAACTGGTTGTAACAGGGCACAGACTGAGGAAAAAAGTTTTGAGAAAAGCAAGTGAGGTTGTTTAGAAGTGTCTGCGTTTTAAACTACAAAGGGAGCATCCTCCTTGTTAGGCTGCCTATTTTAGTAGACAATCTCCAGTGAATAAATCAGCTAATTATGATGGTGGTAAGAGGCAAAGAGATTTCTTTACCTTCCCTCAGTAACTAAATATTGTTTTCATAGGATTTTTTATCATCATCAACATCATCATCATCCCTTCTTTTCTCACTATAATTGTGATGCCCAGCTTGAAAAGGGGAAAAAATTTAGAATGCGAAGATTCCTGAGGTTGCTTATGCCGGCCTTGAAAGAGAGAACTTTGCTGCAGATACTGACCTCAAGGCCAGGGAGTCCATACAAAACAGCAAACAAACAAGCTAACAAAATAAATAAATAAATAATTTAAAAAATCTAGGTTAATGACTTCGGAGAATGCAGAAGGCACTAGGCTGGAAATGGCAAGGAAGAATTGAACATAAAGCAGAATTCATTGGGTAGTTTGAAAGAACAGACACAATGCTGATCAAAAGTGTGAGATCAGGAGTACAGGACTGATTTACAAAGTAGGGCATGATAGTTTTCTGGACAGAATGGTAGAGGTCCACGTTCAGAAACTTCCTCAAAGACTGATGAAAACTTAAGTGGCAAATAAATTTATTTAGAGAATGACAAGAAAATACATGCAGGTGGTTGGATGTTGTCTGGTCTTTGCCCAAGAGACCCATAGCACATGTGGATGAATTTGCCTAGCTACTTGGGAAAATGCCAAAGCCAAACCCACTATCTCTGAAAAATGGTAGAAGGAAGGAACTCAGTCCTTTTGTGGCATTTGTTAAAATATGTTCTTGGGTTAAAAAAAGCTTGGTCGAGAATGAGAAAGCAGGCCTCAGGATTATTTTTAAAGGATGGAGCCAGAATGTCTAGGCCTCTTTCTTTGAATGTTTACTACTTTGGCTAGTCTTCATAGTAGCTAGTTACCCAAATCTCCTTTGAAAGTATGACTTTGTTAAATTACACAAGATGTCACTATTTCTGAGTGTCACAATTCCTAAAGAGGAATTAAGAACAATTATTGCAGAAGGTCAGCTCATAATGTGCATCTCTCTTGATGAGTTGCATTTGACTTGTGAGTTGCTGTAGCACTGTTAGTAGCTCCAGCAGCTGTCATACAACATGCATTATTGCAGTCTTCTGGGATTCTTGGAAAGTCCAGAATACAGCTGAGATCTTCCCAAGGAAAATGAACCTTTTGGTAAAACTGACAATTCATTACGTTCCTGGAAAGTTTGGTCTTTTTGAGGATTTCCTTTCTCAGTTCCATAGAAAGCAATCTATATACCAGGTTCATTTCACAGTATTGTACTACCAAACTTATTGGGCTTCAGATGAACCTTGGGTAAAGCATACAGAACTCAAAGGATGGCTTTATTTTCACTGTAACTATAAGGCAGATGCTACCTTTCAAAGCAGTTGAGTTGACACTTACATAGGGAATTGTCAGGAATTATTTCAAATTTACCAGAGCAGCAGAGGAAGCTATCTGTGACCGTGTTAACACTGCTTAGGGCATACTTTTAATCATCTGCAATTTTAGTCACAAGGCCTAACATTCAGATCATCACAGGCAAATGCAGTATAATTTTGATGACAAATCTCTTTCCCTTTGCATCTTCATTAGGGTACATTATTACACATCTAAGCATACAGAACTCGACAATATGAATGATTAAAATAGTTGTTTTTCATTTAAAGTTGGTATTTAAAACAGTTTTGATGATTCACATATGAAGAATTACTTTCTTTCTAAAGATGTTTTAACTTTAGTTTTCATGGGCATCATGCAAAGAGTTTTTAGCTAGGTTTTGAAATTCCTAGAAACCTGGTAACAAATACTTGGGACTAAGATTAGAGATTTGTGACCCCCCTTAAAAATTGTGAGAAAAGGAAAAAGTAGCCTGACTTTAACTTCTCATTTGAAGTGTAATATGTCTCTTAATTTGGTATTGTGCTGCTGTACTGAAGTTGGCTGTATGTAATACAGTATCTGATTCTTTCCATCATTTTCAAGTGGTTGTTTTTTGAGCAGGTTTTTTGGTCAATAAGCATATGCTCTGAATAGCAATTACAGTATGCAAAGAGAAGTTTGCTTTGTATCCCATCAAATGAATTCTCAGCTTAAGCTGGGATCATTTAACCTAACAGCTGAAGACTTGCACACCTAAACATTAGCTCACATTCCAAATGAAGAAAATGCATTTTGGCCAACAGCAGTGTATTCTGTAACAAGACACTGACAGCATTATTGATATTGTATAAATGCATGTTACTGCACTAAATATTACACGTCTCCAATTCTTGTAGTGCTTTGATCATTTAGATTCTCTTTTCCAATTGAAACACTATCAAGTTGTGTTTATGTGTTTCACTGTTAATCCATAGTGAGCAAACCTATCAATTTCTCAATAGGTCAGTATTTTCTGCTGCAGCTTAAAAACTTGAATGTAAATAATTGTTCACTTTATCTTCACACATCTTTTTTTTTTTCTGTTGTGGGATGTTACTTCAATGCTAATGAGACAGGGCTGGGTATAACCATTCTCCAGAAAATAATGCAAGTGGGAGAAAACATACTGACATACTGAAGACATTTTGCAAATTTGAGTTATGTCTTGCCTATATAGGAAACCTTGAAAAATCTTGAAATTAGCTCAGTCACAGTTAGGTACTTATGGGTCCATTTTATAGATCTATGCTTCGGTGAAAAGTTTCTTTCCTTAGAGGCAATGATCTGATGATATCGAAAGCACATGTCCTCTTTCCTCCCAATCAATATCTTTTTTTTTTCCAAGAAAGTAGAGGTATCTGTTTGTATGTCTGTAGTTGTGCATGAATGTTTCGCATAGCTCTAAAGACCAGCTGGCAGTAAAATTAAAGTAAATATTTTTTTAAAATAATATTTTCAAAAACCAGCTTCAATGAAAAAATACCAGCTTTTCTTGTTTAACTGTGGTAGTTTTTATGATATTTGTTGTGGTCTAAGTTTCTGACCACAGAAACGGCATGGAGTGTAACAGAGCCCAAAACAGTAGTTAAGCTGATAACCTTGTAATTCACCTCTGATGTGAAGACTCAGGTTCAAGTCTCTGGTCTTATCCCAAGAGAATTCTGTAATAACTGGTTTACCCAGCATGTATTTTCCCCAGACCAAAGGTTATACAGAGTTACATAAAAATATTGAAAGAGATTAAAGATTTTAAACCCAAAACATAGAAGCAATATTGGTCATGACACTTGCTTAGGAAGCAGAACGATGGTACAGGATTACTTTAAGTTTAACCTTCCCATTACAATCCAGCAGCCTTGAGTTTCACATTCTGTTCTTTTCTATTTAAAAAACTTAAAAGTCAACAAAAAAACCCCACTTCAGAACGATTCTGAGTTTAAGTTTCACATAGGAAAGTGGAATTACCAGAGACTCAAAATTTGGAAGTCAAATACTTTAGTGAATTATAAAGGCAATTTGTTGCTAAGGAAGGGAGTGTTCTGTTTGCACTATATTGAAATCTTTCTGAACCGCATCTTTCAATTCACTTGTTTTTGTGTGACAACATTTTGAATGAGTAAGAAATGTTCTAGAGTGCTGTGATGGTAGTTTCAGAAGTGTTAGCACTGTTTAAAGTGGACCTTTAAAACCTGCAGTTTTCTCTGTGGCATGGACTTTGAAGTACAGAACTTTGAACTTCTCAGAGTATTATGACTATAGTTTTATAGACTTAGCAGAACTATGCAGTTATGCATGTATTGGTCATAGGTTTGATTTGTTTAGGCACTGAACAAGATTTAAAATGGATCCTTTTTCAGGTGAGTGTCATCAATCCATTCATGTCTGTGGTGAAGTTTTGTATTTGTGCAATGATTTTCATCTGTTGAAGTAATTACTATTCATATATGACTTCTAGCTGAACTGGTTGGAGAAAAATTCATTCTTTAAAATATTGCGTGACTGAAATATATCATTTTAGAGTACAGAGGTCTCTAATATCTCCATTTCTTTCTTCCCCTTTCCTCTGATCCCTCTCTCTTGGTTTCTCTTCCCACCTGTCCCCCCTGCCTTTTCCCCCCTTCTCTGCCTCTCTCTCCCCCATCACTCTATCTCCATTAATACACCTTTCCATTCATCCCTTTCTCACCACATCTCTGCCCCCCCGTCTGCCCCACCACCATCTCTCTCTCCTTCTCTCCACCAGTTTAAGCCATAAAGAGAATCACCTGAGGGAAATTAATAAAAGAACACAAATCTGGAAGCGCTGCCTATTGAGCTGAAAGTAGTAAAATGGAAGGATACAGTGACAAAGTAGTCTGAAAAGAGAGAAGCGGATGTCTTTGTTTAGGAAAAAAGTTGGTGTTCCTGAGGATGAGCCAATGACAAGTATGATAGACTGAAACAGGACAAGTCACCCTGTTGCCGTTTCTTTCTGCAACGGCGGTGGCCTGGTCTAGAAATGACAGCACGGCGACCACATGCTTGTGTGTCGCTCGGGCATAGTAACAAACGCTTACACCAGTGTGGTGGACGGTTACAAGCATTTATTATCTCAAACATGCAGTT
The DNA here is from genome assembly GCA_910950805.1 of Acrocephalus scirpaceus scirpaceus. NCBI lineage: Eukaryota > Metazoa > Chordata > Aves > Passeriformes > Sylviidae > Acrocephalus > Acrocephalus scirpaceus. Next base: position 47,059,912 of record OU383777.1, on the reverse strand, counting down.
TATATACTCTGGGGTTCTTCACTACGTCAGAGGGGTCTTGCCACACTTCCTGAGTTAGTAGGGAGAATGGAAAAGTACTAGCACGTTGTTAGTGGGGGTTACATTCTGGGGGTGATAGCTTATCTTGGGGGGTTGGAGAGTTCTGTGGTCTATCCGTTACAACCGATATCTTCCGAACGCCTGTCCCTATGCAACTACATCTCCCCCCTCCCTCTTTTTTACAAAAGAACGAGGTAGTCATATATATATATATATAGGCACTAAATGAGGTAGAAGGTTAGAATTTAACAAGGGAAAAAGGAGTTTGGAAACCTGAGTAAGTTTTTGCCAGGCAAGTTTGGAAAATCTTGTGACTGGCAATGTTCCCTGATTAATTCACAGCATTTCATGTTGGCCTATGAACAGAATGTTAGTCCGTTTTAGGCGAGCTTGAACGAATGAGACTATCTTGTTCAGCAGGCATGGTCTGAAGGTAGCAGCTAAAAGTAGCATTGCCAATGGGCCTACCAAAGTGGAAATTAAAGTGCTTAACCATGGGGATTGGTTAAACCAAGATTTGAACCAGCCTTGCTGAGCTTCCCTATCTTTCTGTCTCTGAGCCAGTCTGTTTCGGAGTTCTGCCATGGAGTCTCTGACGACTCCGGTGTGGTCCGCGTAGAAGCAGCATTCCTCTTTCAAGGTGGCACACAGGCCTCCTTGCTGCATGAACAGGAGGTCCAGTCCTCGCCTGTTCTGCAGGACCACTTCTGAGAGCGAGGAGACTGACTTCTCTAGGTAGGAAATAGATTTCTCAATCCTCTGCAGGTCCTCATCTATGGTCATTTGTAGCTGAGACAGACCTTGATGTTGCGTTGCTAGGGCTGAAACACCCGTTGCCGTTCCGGCTGCTCCCAGGCCGAGCAGCATTGCGATAGTTATACTTGTCATTATCTCTCTTTTGTGGAGCCTGCTGGGTTCTTCGAAAAGGTTGTACACCTCTTCATCTGAGTGGTACAGGACCCTAGGAACAATCAAAACTTGGACACAGAAGTCGTTAGAATCATTGAACTTAGGAAGAAATACACAAGGACTTACTCCAGATCTCTGACAAACCCACATTGCTGACGCAGATGGAACTACCCACTTATTGTTTTTTCTACTGGGCTTTACAACTCTGGTGCAGACATTCCCTTTTCGCTTAGCTAGGGCTGCATTACCAAAACATCTGCCTCGACCTGTGACTTGACTCAGGGTAATACCTCTGCGGAGTGTGTCCCATCTGCACTGGTGAGGTGCATCAGCTGTGGAGTAACTGAATGGGGTGTTTAAAGCAACTCCTTCATAGAAAGGGGGTTGGACATCATAACAAAGCCAACAGGAATTGGTTAGGTTAGGGTTAGATTCGTTCAGGGATAGAAAGGCAGCTTCTAACATACGAAGGATTGGGTCCGAGTTCGACCCGGCTGATGTGGGTAGTAGTCTGGGCTGGCTTGTCCTCTAGTGACAAGCCCCAACAACAAAATCACACAGACATATCGTTGATCCTTGGGTCTCACCCGTGCGGGTTTCTCTGGTGCTGTCTGACTGTTTGGTGGTGTGTCTCGTTCCTCTGGGAGGGGCATGTATGCGTTACGTGGACGCCCCACCAGCATGTCCTGTAAACAGAAACTCACAGTTCTCATTAGTCTCATCCTGCTCATTGTGAAGATCAGGTTTGATTGATTTAAGAGGACACCACCTGATTTTTCCGTCCTTTTTGACAGCTGCATACCCTCGCCCTGTAAGCATCAATCTCCAGCCCCGTTCCCATTCACCCAGCTCATTTTTAATTACAACCTGCGGGCCCTCCTCTAGTGCTCTGGAGGCCCAGTGTTTTTGAACGGGACTGTTTGCTTCATTTCCTCTAGGGAATTGATTCAATGCTATCAACGTGGTTGCCAATATACGCGCCTGCTCTCCTGAGGGAATGGAGTTGGTAAAGCCTTCTGCTTTTGCCAACACCTCTATCTTGGTTTTCAGGGTTTGATTTGCCCGCTCAACTATAGCCTGCCCGGTACTGTTATATGGGATACCTTGCACTAGTGTGATCCCCCATTTGGAGGCGAATTCCTGCACTGGTTTAGAAATGAAATTGGAACCATTGTCTGTTTTGATCTGCTTGGGGATACCAAGCCACGCCATGGCTGTCAGCCAGTGCTGAATTGTGGCTTTAGAGTTAGTTTTGTGATGCTGTGTGGCTACAATCGTTCCACTGAACGTGTCCACTGTTACTGCAAGCCATGCTCGAGGCTTCAGCAGTTGACACAAGGTGAAGTCCGACTGCCAGATTTCTGAGGGCTTAAGACCTCTTGGGTTGACCCCGCTGGTCCACAGGGGTGACTTCTGGCAGTGAGGACAGGTAGCCACTACATGTTTAGCATCCGCTGTCGTGATTCCGCATCTCTTCGCCAGTGCTTTGGGTCCGATGTGGAGGGATTCGTGCAATTGACGAGCTTCCTGCAACGTCCAGACGCCTTTCGCTGCAGCGTCCGCCTTGTCGTTGCCGATCTGGAAGTAACCTTTGACTGGGTTGTGGCTGTTGACGTGAATGACGGATACAGTGCCCTTTCGTAAGGAGAGTGCTTCTTCTAGCATTAGGGCTGCTGCTGATGTTGACACACCTGGTCCTGCCATGGCTAGGCAGAGCCTTGCCACGAATATAGAGTCTGTTACGATGTTAAGGTGCTCATCTTGGAAGAGTCCACACGCCAAGACTACTGCTGTTGCTTCCAGTTGCTGCACTGACAGTGTGGGGTCACATGCTTTGACGCAATGCCATTGCTCTTCTGCCTGCCACACTGCTGTCGCGGTAAAAGTCGTGGAGGAAGCGTCTGTGAAGACTGTTGGTCCTGGCTGTGGTCTGTCCATGACCTTTGGTGGCATGTCTATGTCGACTATGGTCAGCAGCTGAGTCCAAGGTGGTCTGGTGGAGTAGGAGATTTCTCCTCCAAATCCGATGAGAGCAAGGGCTAGGTGCTCCGAAATTGTGGTTGACTCTATGGTCGATTGCTTGCGGAAAGGAAGGTGGATTCTCGTTGGCTCAGTCCCTAGGTGTTTCAAGGCGAGTTTCCTGCCTTTCATGATGAGGTTAGCGATGCATTCTACTGCTGGGGAAAATGCACGAGCAGGTCTTCCAAGGACCACCCATTGGATCAGTCGGGCCTTTTCAGAAGGTCCTTGGGCCAATGCTCCCACTCCCCCCTTTGGCGTGAAGTGCACGTATAAGTCCAGGGGCATCACTGGGTTCCATCTGGCAAGTGTGCCAGTGGACATCTGCTGTTCAATGAAGTCGAGGGAGCTCGCTGCTTGCGGTGTCAGCTCCTTGGGTTCCCAGGGGTGCTTTCCTTTCAGGAGGTCATACAAAGAGTCCATGACCTCAGGAGGAATCAGGACGATGTTGCGAAGCCACTGCAGCGATCCTACCAGGCGTTGCACGTCATGGAGCGTCTTGACGTCTCAGTGGACTTTCACCTTGGGAGGTGTCACGTAGGAGCTTGTGATCCCCACTCCCAGGAAGGTGACGCAGGGTCCTCTCTTGATCTTCGCGCTCGCAATCTCGAAGCCGTTGGCCTGGAGGATCTCTGTGATCATGGATACCAGATGATCCACTTGGCTCGCTGATGGTGCTGAGACCAGGATGTCGTCCATGTACTGGATGATGGTTGCAGTGGGATAGGAGTGTCGGACTGGCGTCAGCGCTCGGTCCACGGTGATCTGGCAAATAGTTGGGCTGTCGACCATACCTTGAGGTAGTACTTTCCACTGGAAACGCAGGCTGGGCCGTTTGCCATTTGGGAAAACCACGGAAAAGGCAAATTGTTCCCTGTCCTCAGGATGCAAGGGTATTGAAAAGAAACAGTCTTTAATGTCCAGTACTGCACATGGCTGTCCTTCAGGGATGGCTGAGTTCATGGGTAACAGTGTCTGAACTGGACCTATGGGTCTGATTGTTTTGTTCACTTCTCTCAGGTCGTGGACTAGGCGATAGCCCTCTCCAGACCTTTTGGGAATTACAAACACAGGGGTATTCCATGGGCTTATGGAGGGTTCTATGTGACCCTTTTGCAGTTCGCGTTCAACCAATTCTAATAATGCTGCCACTCGAGGCTCTGACAGGGGCCACTGCTCAACCCATACAGGGTCTGATGATTTCCAAGTCAATTTGATTGGCAGCAGAGGGTGTACGGCAGTGGCCCTCATTATAAATTTGTGATCCTGACTCCGAGCATAGCCAGGACATCCCTTCCTATTAAGGGTGGAGAATCTTGCAAAATGTAGGGATAAATTGCAACTGTTTGTTCTGGTCCCTTTTTTGTGCGACGTGTTATAGCCACCAATTGGGTGCTTTTCCATGCCCTGGATTGTCCCCCCACCCCATTCACAGGAGGGACTTCTTTAATTTGCCGATGTCTGGGCCAATGTGATTGGGGAATAATCGTGCAGTCTGATCCTGTGTCTGCCAAAAACTGAAGCCCTAAAACGTGAGAGTCCTGACTGCCGTAGAGTTGACATGTCCCCCACACCCTCAAGGGCTCCTTCCCTACTTTCATGACCAGGGCCACCCAGGGGTTCTGCTCTGGGATGTCCCCTGCTGACCCTGTGACACTGGCACAGTTTGTGGTGGTGGAGGGTGCGTAATTGCCGCTGGTGGTGCTGCACAGTTCTACCACTGAATGGCTGGTGGGGATGTAATACTGACTGGTTCCTGTATATATATGGGGTATGAAGGTCCCCTGCCCCACTGGGTGTTGGGAAAGATGGGCCATCTCGCAGTGGGAGGAGGCTGAGTATGGCCCGCACGCCCCCTCCCCCTTCCGTTTCCCCGGGGCCTGGATCTGCATTCCCTGGCCACGTGACCCTTCTTCCCACAGCTCCAGCAGGTCGGTCTCTGGCGCTGTTGGGTCGAGGGTCCTGCCACGGGCTGCTGTGCTGGCTAGGGACAGCTTGCTGCCACATGACCTGCTTGGCCACACCTCAAGCATGCCATGGCATTGGTTATGGTATGAACCGCTGCCTGCATAGGTATTAGCTGTTCTTCCCTTACCACATGTTTGATCATGTCAGCCAAGCTGGCCCCTGCTGGCAGAGAGCGCAGGATATCCTTGGTGACGGTGTTACACTGTTGTTTCAGACAATCTGTCACCACAGGTCCCCTCGCAGCTACAGGCAGGGTAGATGAGTCAATTGCAGCTTGCAAACGGTCTACAAAGTGTGTGAAGCCTTCACTTTCCCCCTGCTTAATAGTGGACCATGGTGTTGACTTGTCCACCACCCGAGAAACAGCTCGTATGGCCTCTCTAGCTGCTCTAGTTGTTGCTTTAACTTCCTCTGCTGAGAGGTGTGCTGCCTGGTTCTGCAGTGTAGCCACATCATCATGCTTGCCTAGCAGTCTGGACAGGGTAGAGCCATGGAGAGGCTGTCCCTGCCCTGAAGCTTGGGCTAACGCAGCTGTGCAATGATCGGACCATTCCTGCTGAAATACAATCAGCCCTGCCCCATCAAAAAGCATACGGGTTACCTGCGAGATATCGAAAGGTAGCATATCATCATTACTAAAAAGACCATCCACCAGTGTGGACACAACAGCTGAGCTAATTCCCTTTTCTTGAATCGCCTTCACCACTGCTTGTACCTCTTTCGTGCTCAGCGGGGTGTAGGTTCGCCTTAGATTCTGCCGCGCGCCGGTAACTCGTACGGGGAATGCATGTATTGTAGCAGCTGGTTTCCACTCAGCACATGCCACCTTTATTTTCCCCCAATCAGTGAGTTTGTACTGTGTTTGTTCCCCTACATTGTTAAAAGCTTTGCTCGGTTTCGTTGGAAACCTTATTAATTCTGTTGTCTCCGTTTCTGAGTCCGTATCGGACTCGGAGCTCTCCATAGAGGTAACTGCGGAGCTATTGCTCCACTCAGTATCGGAAGAAGACTGCTGGCACACTTCCGGTTTGCTGTGCCTTTTTGTTGGGCTCCGCCCCCGTTCCGCCTTCCGGGGGTGGGTTCGGTCTTCCCCTCGGGTTCGGCCCCATTCCGCCTCACACGTCCGGCCCCTCCCCTCCTCCCGGGGGTGGCGCCGCCACGCCTCTTGGGGGCGGTCCCATTCCCACCCCCTGGGCTCGCCCTGCCCCCCTCAAGGAGGGGTTTCTCCCTTGTATGGTAGCACTGGGAGCGGTTTCCGATCGCGTATCCGCCCCCCCTCGCTCCCCCGCGCGTGCGCTGTAAAGACCGGCAGGTCTGGACTTTTGCTAGTCTCTCGCGTGCGCGCGAGGGTTCGCGGGGGTTCGCACTTCCGGGTTCTTCACGCCACGCGGTCGGCCGTCCCGCCCCCGTTCTGGACTGCCGCCGCCATCTTCGTGGCCATATGGCGGGGGCGGCGGCAGCGGGGCTCCCGCCCGCGCCCCAGCGATGGCCTCCCTCTCGGCGCCTCTCCCCTCCCGCGCGAGCTCTCCCCAGAAAAACCGTGCGCGTTCCTCCACCTGCTGCACCGGTTCGGCGGCTGGAGAAGCTGCAATCTTTTCTACGGGCTCTGGAGGGGGGCTGGTGCCCGGCGCGCTTTGCGGAAGCGCCGCTGAACCCGGCGGGGTACCGCTGCCAGACGCGCCCGGGTCCCGGAGACGAGAGGAGCGGGGAGGTACGGGCGGGAAAACTGCGATTTTTTCGGGGGGTTCCGCGCAGGTTTTTGGGTCCTGGGGGTCCCGCGGGGAGGTCTGAGGGTCTCCTATGGGCTCCGGGGGGTTCGGGCATGGGCTCAGAGAAGGGTGTAATGCGCCCGCTCCCCGCATGTTCCCGCCATTAATTTGATTATCCCCGGGGGGGTCCCGCGATGCCGTGGCTCCCCCCCTCGGCTGCGTAACGGCAAATAAACGTGTTTTCGCAGCATTCCAAGTTTCTTGTTCTTCTTTTGCTTTCCGCAACGCCTCCTCTACTTTTCCCCATGCTTTTAAATTTTTTCCACTGCCGGTGGCTTTAGTATCTTCAGCCAGAGCAGCAGTATAGCTCTCCCACCCCTCTGATTTTAATATATCAACGGGGCGCTGTATCGCGCCCAAATCCAAAAGCCTTGCAATAGCAAGATATAAATTCTTTTGGTCGCACCGTATTCCCCAGTGCTCCTGCATTACACTTACAACCTTCGCTAGGGCTTGCATGCCGTTCACAGGTTCTTGGGGCGTCCCCCTGTTCCTCCGCAGTAATTCGGGCCAGCCGCTACTGCCGCTGTCTCCTTCCAGGCGAAAATCCCGTCAGCCGAGGTTCTTTCCCGGGTTTCGGCACCACTTGCCGTTTCTTTCTGCAACGGCGGTGGCCTGGTCTAGAAATGACAGCACGGCGACCACATGCTTGTGTGTCGCTCGGGCATAGTAACAAACGCTTACACCAGTGTGGTGGACGGTTACAGGCATTTATTATCTCAAACATGCAGTTTATATACTCTGGGGTTCTTCACTACGTCAGAGGGGTCTTGCCACACTTCCTGAGTTAGTAGGGAGAATGGAAAAGTACTAGCACGTTGTTAGTGGGGGTTACATTCTGGGGGTGATAGCTTATCTTGGGGGGTTGGAGAGTTCTGTGGTCTATCCGTTACAACCGATATCTTCCGAACGTCTGTCCCTATGCAACTACATCACCCATAACCCCATCCAACATTAAAAATGAAAAGTGTGAATTAGAGGAGACGTGTTTTATTTAGAAAATGGAAATCTGCTTGGGTTGTATATCTTTTCTATGAACTGAGACATAGCATAATAAGGCTAGCAAGTATCCTAAAGAATTGTTGGATGATTTGACTGATTATACGTAAGTTCATGAAGAAACAAAAGCCTATGCAGAAATACCTGATGAGAACATAAACTACTTCAGAAAAGAGAGCTGAAGATGAGGATGTCTAATGTGTTTTCAGAAGTAATTTAGATGTCAGTGAAAAAAGGAAAAGGTGTGGCTAGGGATTTCTGGCAGTAAAGAGAGAAGTTTTAGATCACACACATTTAATTGGCTTTGGTGATATTGCTAGATTGTGCTGGATGGGCCTTTTTTAATAATGTATTGTAAACAAAATAACTTCACACTCAAGTGCTTCAGATTTACAATAGGGCTGCTTTGGAAAAAGGTAATTAAAGTAATGAAAAACCAGAAAGAGTGAGGAAGAGTACAGTGACTGGCTGATTTACTGGTTTATAAAAAATCTGGAGACATGATTTTGTTAGTTAAAACATAATCATGAATACATATATTTATTTAGAAGACATATAAAGAGAAGGTAAAGAAGGGAAGTCCTTTACACGCAGTATGCAATTGTCTTGAGAAAGAGATAGATCAGCTAATGAGTAAGAAAGCTGTCTTGCAGAGATCAAGGTCATATACTACACTCCACTTCAAAATCCTCTTTCTCTCCTTAAAGATCTTATGTCTAGGCAAAGAGTCATAGAAAGGGGGGAGAGCAAATTCAGTGACTGGAAGTACTGGAAAGCATGGTGAGGTAACACGTCAATGTTATCTGTAAATGACATTATCTGTGTCAGGATCAACAAAGCCATCTAATAATCTATATATGGTTCCCTGTAGATTTATATGTGTGGAGCAATAATACCCAGCCTAGATCTACACAGAGCGAGCTTGGGTTTAGCAGGACTTCTTTGTTCAGATTCAGTGTTGCAGCTACAATTCTTTCAGACTTCAGCTAGTTTTAGGAGCATTATAAATGCATACAGTTGACCAAGAAGTACTATTAAATCCAAACTGACTTTTCCAGGCAGTCCTGTGTCTGTGTACCCACATTTGTCTGCAGATAGTCTGCCCATGAACTGTGGCGTGTTGGTGGCATATTGTGTGTATCACTGAATGTCTTAAATTACCACATGGTGTTTTTCAGATAAAATTCTCTCCACTTTAATCGTACAAGAGGGATGGTGCTCTCTTAGTTGTTATTTAGTATTTTATTTTCTCATTGTAACTGTTAGCTTATGCCTTTGAAGCACAGCTTGCAGGTGTTTCTGTGAAGAGAATTCTTTTCCTCACTTATTTCACAGCAGAGTTTTGCAAGTATAATGCATTTATTTTCAAAAATAACTTTGATGACAGGGTATTATTACTCAGCTTTACAAATGGATATGTGAAGCCCTGAGACACTAGGGTCAACATCATTGAGTAATTTTAGATGCCTGGTTCAAAACACCTAAAACCTACTTTCTGATTTTGCAGAGTATTTGTCATCACAAACCATTTAAAAGTGCAAAGCACAATTTCCTCTAACTAGCAGGGCAACTGCATGTAGTGCTTGTGCATTTAAAACTGAGAATATGAAGTGAGTACTCTGAAAGTTACATGCTTGGTGATCATTCTTGCAAAGTTAGATTTGAGAGACTTTCCTATTGTTAGGAAACCTCTATGTTACAAAAAGTCTGTATCTCTAGGTCAATATTGCACTACCCTGCTTACAAATTTATTCATTTTTTCCCATGCAGTCCTCTAATCCACTCAGAATATATTTCCCTTTCTGCTTAACTTCATATTTAGCAGACTCTGTTGGTACGGATTCATGAACTACCTTTAGAATAGGTTACATAGACAGGTTGAGGCAGGTTTAATGAGGAAAAAAAAATGCATGCATAACTTATTTGTGCTATTTCTTGACTTTTCAGTGTGAGTTCTTAAAATATTTTTACATAATTAAACATATATGTAAATTCCTTTTTCTTTTATTTTGTAAAAAACTGTGATAAACTAGCAATTCCATCATGTTTGTGGTATCAACACTCAGATGCATTAGGCCTGTTCAGTTTTTGCATCACAACTGACCAGCTGCATGATAGCAGTTCATAGGGCTAACACCCAGAGTATTTATGGCCAAAGAAGTAATCTTTTGGCCTTACGGAGCTTGTTAGGCACTAACTAGATGAACCTGGTGCAGATCAATTAGAAATGGCACTTCAGGATGTGCTGCACAGAACTCTGTGTGCTTGACTAATACGCTTGGTGCAGGTGGCCAGTGGTCATGTGTGAGTGCTTTTGGTTTAACCTGATCCTACTTTGTAAACCCCGCCACTACAATACCCCATATAACCCCCACGATCCCGTTCGTGCCTCTCTTGCCCCTCTCGCCCTTCCTGCCTCCTGGCCTCCCTGCCTTCTCCCCCTCCCCCGCTCGGGGAGGAGGAAAATAAATGCATCCTTGAGCCTACAAAACAGAGACGCATCTGATCTGCTTCTCTGCCGGTGCTGTGGCCTTCCTGGACATGATCAACGTCTGTTGTTGCACCCTGGTGCAACAATTGGTGGATGAACGCGGGCAGCCAGTGAGGACAACAGGACCAGCACCCTGGCACCCTGTAAGTCACCCCCCTGCAAGACCCCCATCTTAAAAACATGGGCATAAAAATCTTACAGGGAGGGAAGCTCCCAGTAAGGGATCAGTTTACCGGGACCTAGCGATGGACTAACATCTACCATCATTGCAATAAGCAGGGCAGGAGATTTTTCTCCTTTTAAAAGCCTTTATTGTGATCAGCTCAGGGTGGGGGCCCGACGGGTCGAGTGCACCGCTGCCGCTGCCCCACTCTGCTGCTCCGAGGAGGAGGTGTGCCGCAGCTTTGTCCACTGGAATGCAGGCAGGGTTGGGTTCAGGGTCCTCACGGCTGATCCCGAAGGCTCGGTTGGCTCTGAAATTCCAGGGGGTCCCTCTCTGGGCAACGTCTCTGAGTGTCAGGGTGAGGGGTGAAAACCGCTCAACCTTGGGAGGAGGCAATCTCACTCTTTGCATGGTCCATCCATGTGTCTTGGTGGTTCAGTCTAATAAGGTTTTTCTGGTCCAGAGCAATAATTTCTTCTCTCAGCTGCCACTGCATCACTTCTATTTGCATGTCTCCTGGATTTCTCCTCCCCCTGACTTTTTGGTTGCTATGTTGGGTGTTGGGGTAGCCAGGGGGCTCGGCTCGAAGGTGCAGCAGAAAGGGAACAAAAGAGGTGATTAACAGGGTAGGGGTTAACATTTAACAAGGAGCACTGGGCTAATAATGACTTCATTTGCAACAAAATTACCTTGTTTATCTCAATCATGAGTTTCTTCATTCTTCATGGGAGGGAGTTTTTAAGAGCTACAAGCGGCTAGCCTGCCTGCAAAAGGACCATGCTGGGGACTCTTGTCAACTCTTCTGGCATGTCTGCTGCAGCTTATGGATGGAAAGCCCTCATGGCTACTTAAGGACAGTTTGCATGCAGTGTCGGTACCCTAGACCAGTGGTCCACCCTCCTGTGAACCTCCACGTTTTTCAGGTTCTGTGAAGCTGCCTACATTTTCCCTACCCTTTGTTCCTAGTGTATGGCACGGAGTGAAAACTGCCAGGATGGCTTGGAGTTGCTACCACCTCTCCATCACCCGTGCCTCTCTGCTACTCCATCCCCCTTTACCTGAAGGCAGGACAAAGGCCGGAGCCCGTCCAGAAGTTACGCGGGTGTGCTACCGTTCCTCCCGCTGTCCTGTGTCCTCCTTCACCCCCCTACCGCTCTACATCCCCCGTTCCCGGGCACCCCCTCTCAATGTGGTGCTTTACCACGGGATTTTTGAGATTCATCTTTCCCGCTGGTCGTTTTTTTCTGGTCCCGGACTTCCCTTCCCCTCTACCTACCCCATTCCTGCCGCGCTGCTGCAGCCGGCCCCACCCCGTGCCCACGGAGTAAGAGAGGCGTGGCGAAGCTGCCTGGGCTGTGAGGGGGTTGGGCCTGGCTGTGGTGCTTCAGCCGGGCTGGCCCCTCCTCATGGGGAAAGGGAGGCATGCAGAGTTGCCCAGGCTGAGAACAGGCTGGGCCCTGACTGCTGCTGCAATTGGGCCCGGCCAGGGCCCGGGCCCACGTGGCAGAGGTGGTGTGGCAGAGCTGGTCAGCTCCTGCTGTGCTGCTTTCACTGCCCCTTGCTTCACAGCCATGGACATCAATCCAACAGAGCAACACCTGCACACCAGTACTGAGACGAAATCAAAAACTTAAGGACGGCCCCTCGTGAAAGAGGAGATCAAAGACCTACACCCCTTCTGTGAGAAGATCTACAGCCAAAGGAGATTGAACTATTAAAAATGTAGTCATTTAATTATCATAATTTCTTGTAATTAAGTTTCAAATGCCTTTCTGCTGTTTGTTATTTTAGCTCAATAATGTTCATTCTAATTTTGCAAACCATTAAGCCATATTCCCCAGAATCCCCTTATTATGAGTTATTCAACACACCTTTGTTATAAATGCACAGTATATAGTTGGCTTTTCGCAAATATTGAAATGAATACTGTATGTAGAATGTAAGAAGATTGTACTGTATTTTCTTTGTTAATAGAATTTAGAAATGTGATGGTATCTCATTGTGAGAACATTGGGGTCTATTGTTTAAAGGTTGCTTCTGTTATCAGTATCTTGTCTAGATGACACTGACCAGGACCCCAGGAGAAGAATTTATAGACCTGTGTTATCAGATGTAATGGAGGCTAGTCTGCTAGATGGAGTGGGGAGGAAGAGTAGAGATTAAAACAAAGAGATTCTCACTCCAATAGAATGTTTGAATCATGCATGTAAATTTTTAATATGCATCAGGCAGATGTTTTTAAAAGAAAAACTTTTGTTAAAAGGTGTGCTGCTGGCTAGTTCTGTGCCAGGCACCCTCGGCTGAGAAAATGTATTTTGCTTTTATCTCTCCTAATTGTCTATTTTCTTAAATTTTTTTATTAAACTTCTAAATTTTTCCAAAAAAGTGAACCTCGTTTTTCACAATTTGGGGGCTTGTCCGGGATATATACCTCATCCCTAAAACCCCAGAGATCCAAAGGTGAAGGGGGCGCCCCCCAATTTTCTTGGCGGCCCAAGCCTTGCTTCTTGTGGGAATTAGGGGTTTGCAGGTAAAAATACCCGAAGAGACAAGAAAGGAGAAAGTAAAAGCAAAAAGGGGAAGAAAACAGCTCCAAAACCGCGGTGTGTTTTTTTTGCTCCGTAAAAACATCGTGCACGAAGAACCTAAGAAAGAAAAAAGATTGTAAGTACTTCTTAGGGGAGCGGGTTAAGGGGGTTGTGAGGTGTGTGAAAGAAACCCCCAGGGTGTTTGGGACGGAGTCCCAGGGAAAAGGGATTGGATCTCTTTTTTTTAAGAAGGAGCTGAGTGTTTCCCAGTACAATCCACTGAGAAACAGGATTAAAAGGAAAAACAGGGGCCCCAAATCTTTTTTTCTAAGTTGAGAACCCAAGAAACTTAGGCCTACCAGCTGCTGTGTTGAGGGGTTTGGAAAAACTCCAAGAAAACTTAGGCTTACAGGCTGCCGGGTTGAAGGTTTGAGAATAAAAAAAAATAAAAAAAAAAATAAAATAAAAATAATTAAAAAAAAAAGAGAAACCACAGATCCAAGAAACTTGGGCCTACCAGCTGCTGAGTTGAGGGGTTTTGGAAAACTCCAAGAAAACTTAGGCTTACAGGCTGCTGGGTTGAGAGTTTGAAAATTCCAAAAAACCTAGAAAATTAGGAAAAGGTACCATGTTCTTGTGTTGACTGTTTATATTGTCCCCTTGTGAGTGAAGGTGTGTGTGAGTGAGAAAGGTTTACTGAAGAAATAAAATTGAGTAAATGAAGAATGAATGTGTTTGTAGTACAGATTGTTGATTTAAAGTTTTCTAGAAAGAGATGCATTGTATTGTATTGTTAAGAGAAGGAGTTTTCTGTGTCTTGGCAGAGGGGGGGAGAAGAAGGAAGTGCTATTCAAGTGTTAAGAAAAAGAGAGAGAAGAGAGAAGTGAGGGGTGTCTGAGCAGCGGGGGAGGACTGAGGGGGGAAGCCGCAAGCCAGGATGGAGTTCTGAGCAAACAGAGCAAGGAGCTGCGAGATCAGGCTTGCAGAGGGGAAAAGATGGGGAGAGAAGTAGTAGCTGTGATTTGGGAAGCTTAGAGTAACCAAGTCTTTGATGTGCTAATAGATTCGAGAGAGTTGTTTGCATGACAGAAGTACTAGAGATGGAGCAGGCGGAGGGAAGGCGGAGAATCTCCCCAAAGTATAGTCTGTAGTTTCTGCGTGGCCCTACGGTCCGCGCCGCAGCCCGGGACAGCCACGCTGCCCGCAGCGGTACTGCCCCCGTCTGTGCCGCAGCCTGCGCGGTGCCCATTCCCGTTGCACGGCCGCTGCCCGCGCCTCCGCCAGAGCCCACCCCGGCGCTAGCCACGCCGCTGCTTGTGCTTACTGACCCCCATCCCTGCCCCCGCGCCGCCTCCGCCAGTCCCCAGCGGTGCCGGAGCTGCCGCTGCTCGCCCCCGCCCTTGCCCCATCGCTGCTGGCCGCGCTGCCACCCGGCCCGGCCCCCGTGTCGGTGCCGCCTCCGCGCCGAGCTGCCCACGCGGGCGCTGCTCGCCCCGGGGCAGCCGCCCGGCTTTCCCGCGCCATTGCAGTGCCCACAGCAGCCCTGCCCCCCGCTCGCCCGTGCTGCCGACGGGGGAGGGCTGCCTCACCTGTGCCGTGAGGGGCGCCGCCGCCGTTCTGTAAACCCCATCAGAACTCACGTCTGTCCCGAACGCATGGCCCATAGCAATGCCACCAGATGTCCCACAGGCCGCCTAGCTTCCGCCCGGCCCTGACCTTAGAGCGGCTCTGGCTGCAGAGAGTGAGACCCCGCGCTAACTTCCATCTTTCCCCTCCTTTCCTAAGAAGAATTTATCTGTGAATTGAGTTTAGCTCTCATCTCTGATTTTTTTTTATAGTACGAGGAGCCTAATCGAAATACAGAATTATTTTGATTCCAGTTGTAGAGATAGAGTAAAAGAACAGAGTGAAATTCCAGCACAAAGAGTTAGTTTTCCAAGAGATACCCCACAGTTAAGTTTTAATATGTTAAAGAAAGACCTAGAAGCATTGTTATGAAAAGAGTTTCATTTTTAGAAGTTTTTAAAGTTTGTTTTTGTTGTGGTTTTTTTTTTTTTAGAAGCATTAGAGGTGATTGTGAGATGCTAAAGAGAAAAAGCTTCAGAAATAAAGAGGTGGCTTGATAGTTTAAAATCATGAAGAGTGTGATGATTCTTGTGTTGCTAGAAGTTGTAAAAATTCTGACAGAGTAAGATCTTAGAAGAGAAAAGGGTATGTAATAGTTTGTAGAAAAAGTCTTACAAAGAGGGAGAATGTCGATGTGTCTTTTGTTTACCAATTATGTGCATACCTTTAGAGATAGTATACAGTTTAAGAAAGACATTTTTAGAAAGAGGGGGACTGTTTGAGAAAGATTATTGCAGTTTTGCAGATAATTGAGAGTTCCTTTTTAGAAGTTTTTAGAGGTTCTTAGAAATTTTTTTAAGGTTCTTAGTTTCAGAGATTTTTAGAAGTTTTTTTGAGGTCTTAGAAGTTTTTAAGGAATTTTTGAGATATTAGAAGTGATTGTATAATAGAAGGAAGTAGTTTTGATCGTTTGAAAGAGCAAAGACTAGAGTCAGGGGAATTGTGGTGGTTCTAGTGTTTGATGAGAAAGAATTAGAAATTTAAGAACGTAGTGGAGGAGAAGAAAAAGAATCACAGATGAAATTAGAAATTTGTTTTTGAAAAAGAATTTTTTATTATAGCAAAATTAATGCCTAGATGCCATGAGTAAGTGGTGTATCTTTAGCCCAGTTGAAGGTCTCAGTGCAGGCCCAAAGTAACACCCTGTAGAACAGTGTTTAAATTGTGAAGCTGCTGTTTGTAGAGTAAAGAGAAATGAGTGTTAAAAAGTGTGTCATCACAATTGCAAAGATAGAAAGAACAGTTCTTTAACCACAACAAGAAGATGCTTTTTCAAGTATTGCAAACAACTGAAGCTGCAGTACGACTGACAACTGAAGCTGCAAATATGAATCAACTCCAAGCTCAAAAGAACCTAACAATGAACTGTAACATCTAGATCAAGTGATATCAAAGTTAAATTTTAAATGGAACTGAGTGACATTCAGAAATCAGTCCAGTTTGTCAGATCTGCCTACTTCTATTTCTTCACAGCCAAAAAGAAGATAGACTTTCAAGTGACCACTATTTGTGTTAAAGTTGTTTCAAGTTAATACACATAAGTTGTCTAATATTTTGACTAATTTATTATACCTTACAAGACAAACAATGGCTTTTTCTGTGTTTGTTTGTTTGTTTTTAGCTCTTGTCTTCCCTATGTCTTTTGTGTTTCCTCCAGTTGTACTAATTGAGAGAATTTTTGTATTTAGTTTTTGTTTTGTTTTTAAACACAAGAGAATATCAGTTTTTCTTCTGTAGTTAAATATGAGAAGAAATATCAAAAAATTTTTCATCAAGTTTCTGAAAAGTTTCTAATCTCTCAAGTCAATGCATAGCAAGTTAAGTAAATGTGTTAAGTAGAAATAATGTGTTTTCCTGAGTTCTCCTAAAGTATTGAGAGAAATCTTCAGAAGCAGCAAGAGTCCATTGTCTTCCTGTGTCAAGAATAAACTAGGCAAGAGATCTGCCCACCAGAAATTTTCAGTATTGTAATGTTCTAACCTCAGAATATTTACTAGAAGATGCGAGTAAAAGAGTAAAATAGCTTTTCCTTTTTTCCTCTGTAGTTTAAGTTATTCTTATTATTGAGTAATTTTTTCTTAGTTTGTTTTTGTTTTCTTTTAACCTGTCCCTTAATCCTAGCTGCAGTTCAAAAAGGGTAAGAGCTTTCAAAAAGTGCTGTAACATTGAAAGTACGCCTCTGATACCCCCCCTAGAAAGAAATACTTCCACTTCAAACAAGAGAATCAAAGACTGTTTTAGTCAGAGGGTTCTTATATTCTGACTTAGCTTGTGACACACAAAGATGATATGCCTAGAAATTAACAAAAAGAAGTAACAAGGAAATAGAGGGCAAGACCGAGTGACCACTGTACTTGCCACCGAGAAGATCACATACACCTGCTGTGGGTTGCAACCCCATAGGCATGGGAGGTAGAGGTATAAGCCATACCAGACCTCTATTATTCCTTTTTCTGTCACTCAACTTTTGTCTCTTCCCTTATGAGATATTGGCAAAGTCATGTCACAGATGCTGTCGAAAGCTGTATATAAAGACACCAAGGTTCCTTCCTTATTACACACACCCATATCAACAGTCACTGTTACAACCCATCCAAATTAAATAATTACATTTACAATGAAAGAAAAGAATACTAAGTTGCAGAGAGTGTAGGAGCAAGTAGTGATATGTTGAGAAATAAATGTCCAGAGGGAGAAAGATAGATTTGTTTCACATATGCTGTTAAGAGTGAAGTCCAAGATTTAGTAAAAGAGCAACTGATAAGCAAAAAAGACAAAACCAGCACAGCAATCTAACTCAGTGCAAGTTTCACTTCAAGATTTAGATCAGCAATTAGAAAACAAAGAATATAGCTCAAGCCAAATGAATTATAAAAAAAGAAAGGGGGGTATTATTATAAATGCACAGTATATAGTTGGCTTTTCACAAATATTGAAATGAATACTGTATGTAGAATGTAAGAAGATTGTACTGTATTTTCTTTGTTAATAGAATTTAGAAATGTGATGGTATCTCATTGTGAGAACATTGGGGTCTATTGTTTAAAGGTTGCTTCTGTTATCAGTATCTTGTCTAGATGACACTGACCAGGACCCCAGGAGAAGAATTTATAGACCTGTGTTATCAAATGTAATGGAGGCTAGTCTGCTAGATGGAGTGGGGAGGAAGAGTAGAGATTAAAACAAAGAGATTCTCACTCCAATAGAATGTTTGAATCATGCATGTAAATTTTTAATATGCATCAGGCAGATGTTTTTAAAAGAAAAACTTTTGTTAAAAGGTGTGCTGCTGGCTAGTTCTGTGCCAGGCACCCTCGGCCGAGAAAATGTATTTTGCTTTTATCTCTCCTAATTGTCTATTTTCTTAAATTTTTTTATTAAACTTCTAAATTTTTCCAAAAAAGTGAACCTCGTTTTTCACACCTTTTAACCAATTTACTAATGGAGAAGTTGTGAGTGCTTCTGGTTTAACATGATCCTACTTTGTAAACCCCGCCACTACAATACCCCATATAACTCCCACGATCCCGTTCGTGCCTCTCTTGCCCCTCTCGCCCTTCCTGCCTCCTGGCCTCCCTGCTTTCTCCCCCTCCCCCGCCCAGGGAGGGGGAAAATAAATGCATCCTTGAGCCTACAAAACAGAGACCCGTCTGATCTGCTTCTCTGCCGGTGCTGTGGCCTTCCTGGACATGATCGATGTCTATTGTTGGACCCCGGTACAACAGTCATGTGCATTATTATTTTGATGAAAGTTGCTGACATTTGCCCAGTTATCATTGTTATAAATGGTCAGAGGCCAATTCAAAATAAAATAACAAAATTTATTTAACACAATTTCAACACCGAAATAAAGCTACAATAAAAAGAAACAACATCGATCGAATGCTGGGTGGACAGAGAGGCGGTACAAAAGTACCCTCCGAATTCTGCCACACTGCTATGTTTCAGCCCGTGGGTTTTATACAGTTTTTTTACCCTAAGGCTAAGCCTGTTGAAAGTCTAAATATGCTTTGTTTCCAAAAGAGTCCTGTCTGCATGAAGAGGTTCTTTGATGGTTTTTTTCTGAAGTTCATCTTGGGAGGGGTGATCTTGATCGTCCAGGATCTCCACCAAGATCGGTATCGGATGTTGAAGAGCTGTGAAATGAGGGTCCACCCTTAATGGCCGGGCCATCTTCTTGCTCTGCCTTGTTGTTACAGTTGTAAATGTGTTTGGGAACTTTGGAATCTTGGAGACATTCTCGGGTAGCTTTTTATTAGTAGCTTAAATCCACACGAATTTATCTATTATACTTATTACATCATGGAATTCATTTTAGGAAAATGCGTTCTGGAAGAGTGCCTAAAAAGTGTTTCTGGTCACTTGATGAAAGTTCAGCTCTTCCAGTCTGTCTAATTGTCTGTCTTCTTAGCTTTAGCCTTTTTTCCAAATATCCTGTGTTTCTTTGTGTCCTTTCACAACTCTTCATTTAACCCTTGGGAAGCTGATTCTGCCAGTCTTTTCCTCAGCTGTTTAATTTATTTCAACACCCCCTCTTGAAATTTCATGTCTTGCCTGTATGAGTTGGGTCCTCTTTTCTGTCTTCTCATTTAATTTTATTTTAATTTCCTGTGAATTTCCCTTCATATGCTAATTCAGATTCCCTTCTCTCATCTCCTATTTTCTTCTACTCTAGAGCTCCTTTCTTAGAAGTCTAACATTTGAAATTTCAACTTAAACAAAGCAGTTTAATCATAAGCAAAATAAAATGTGATTTTACTCTGGGGAGGGGAGGTAATGAATAAGAATAGGCAGTGTTGCTAGAGCACTTGCTAAATTCACCATCTATAAAGAAGAAAAGTTAGTCAGAGAAAGAACATATGAGTCTGCATTTTACTGCTGGGCAGCAGCTTTTTTGTACGGAAGACTGTGATTTATTTAATTCTGCATGGTAGGATGAACAGTCTTAGAGTGCACTAGTGTGTAAATAGAGCACTCAAGGAACTTCTTGTTTATAAAAGAAAATCTGATTATTATAGTAGAATGAAGGGAATTCTGCAATCAAGTAGTATGGAAATAGTTTTAGAAATCTCAATATTTGAGGGACTTTTCAAAAAAAATTATGCATGAAAACGCTTGAAAAGTTGGAATCAAAAAGGTTTTGGTTGAAAAGAGGAGAAAGGACATTCAGTTGTATGTATGTATATATCAATATAGCTAAAAGAAAAAATCCTTCAGTAAGTGAAGCTAATTTTATTGGTTTGATTAGTTGCTTTGCGGAGTGAATGGGAGAATTCCTCTGTGCCATGAATAACACTGTTTTGCTCACATCCACCATATATGCAAGTACTTCATATTGCACTGGAACTTCTGCACTGGTAACGTGTTCCAAGTAGAGAAATAGTTTCAGAATGTCAGTACATTCAACACTTTTATAAATTCATCTTTGAATTTATCAATGAAAGATACATTCTCAAAGTATTTGATGAACAATGGGAGAAGACTTCTAAAATTTCTCCACCCAAAACATGCAAATTTCAGAATACATGCTACATAAGTAATATTTTTTAGTGTATCTGCTGTATGTTTTATTTTATGAAGAGTATTAGCTTGAAAAATTTTGCCATATCTGAGAATTCTTCTTTATAAACTGTGAAGAACTGAACCCTTCCCTTGGTACGGTGTATAGTTTTCAGAAAGGAAAAATATGATGATAAATACTGCTTTCCCCAAGTCTAATATAATATTTCACTATCATTTAACTTGAAATATGAAGAAAAAAATCATTAATTATCTAGAACCTAAACAGAAAAAGTTAATAATTAATGAATAATAATTTATGTAAAACTAAGATCTGTCTTAAAAGAGAATTATAAATTGGATAATGAAAGGAATGCAGAATATGCAACATTTTTATTTTAAATATATAATCAGATTTAAGTAAATCAAATGATACTGTGATTCTTAAAACCTTAATGTTGAAAAAAACCGAACATTGCATTAGCTTGAACATGAATGTTGTTGTGGATTAAAGTGTTACTAGATAAGAGACTTTAAACATAGAGACTATAAATGATAGCTTCTTCTACCAAATTTTAATGTTAGTAGCCAGAGGCTACTAACAGTAAAACAAAGAGGATGATTCTTTTAAATGTGTTTAACTCCCAAGCTAATCTCAACAAAGTCTGGTCTGAGAGCTCCCGTATTCCTCCAACCTGTTTGTTTCCCTTGTTCAGTGTCTTGAAATAAATTGTCACTCAGACGTATGCCAAAGTTTGATTCTGCTGAGTACTTTCGTTCTGGAGGAAGAATCTAAAATTGCATTAGTAAAATTGACAGATACTGAAAAACTGGAAACTATTGCAAAATGCTTTAACAGGTTTAGACTATAGTAAAACCTTGATAATCTGCAGGAATGGGTTAAATACAAACATTTTGATAAATCGAGAATATTTTTAAGAAGAAAAATAAAATTTTAAGACAAAATACATAAAGAGTACTGAGTATGAAGAAATTGGTATCCGATTCTTTAGATATCCAGTCTATACATATACTTCTTTCTATATTATCAAAAGAATTAAGAGATCTCAAGAAAGCTCCAGGAACCTAAATTCTCTAGCAACATATGGTATGAATCCTCCTAATCCCAGTTTACAATGCAAAACCACAGTATTGGCAAGCGACACTAATAGAAAAGGTCCCATCAACTTATCTCAAATGTTTCTCAAGATGACTAAAGAAGTGTGTGCCAAAATTGTAGTTTCTTCTCACATCTCTTCATAGGGGCTAGTGGTTCATATTTATTTAAAGCCTGCCTAGAGTTACTCAGATGTCTGCATTTTGGTATTCCATTCCATTCAACTTTCAGTAGGTGCATTTGGTATTTGTGTTCTTCTTCTCTGATATCTGTTATAATAATAGTGTCTTTTATGCAGTTGATGGCTGTGACACATCCTGGTGCCTGGTTAATTTTGTTTCTAAGCACCCAGGGGAGTTCTAATCTGTCAGTACCTGCAGGTAGTTGGAGCAAAATCTGTTACTTGAACATGTAGCTGATCTAGCACTACACACCAGGATCTATTCTTGGCATCTCAAATAATGATAATATTTTTTACTTAAATGATGTATTAAGACAGTAAGTTGATATATATATATTCAATAATTCAAAAAATAATTTGATATTAAAGGAGATCCTCAGATTAGTGAAAATTTTCTCATGATAGGAGATTGGCAGTCTAATGTGTGCTGCTTTCTCATGATAAAATCATGCCTTGTGTACAGGTTTGCCATTTCATTTTCAGAAGTTTTATCAAACCTAGTGATAATCTGGCTTTCACGGTACTGAAAATTAGTGACTATTTGCAGCACCTAATGTGTTTATGTATAACTTAAACTTTATATCTAGGTGCCTGTGTTTTGAAATAGATCTTTATGTTTTATGTTTTAATAGATCTGTGAGAACCATCCTATTTGTCCTTCTATATTGAAGATGCAATTTGCAGTGAATCTAAACAACTCTAAACACCTTCAGATGGTGATCCTTGAGGCCATACCTGACAAATAAAATTCTTCTACAATCTTCAAGAGATGTTTCCCTTTCAGTACATTACCAAGGATATTGAAGTCAGCAGGAACTTGAGCACATTTTCAGAGTGTTGCATTGCTATTCTGAGAAGAGTATGATATTTAAACAGTTGGAATGAGTACATAATGCATTAGTTTTGTGTTACATTATCTCACAGCAGGTGTATTAAATTATTTCCTATTCAGGTGTTTATGAATATGTTTAGTGAAGTGCATGATTGAAAATTCTCAGAAAGCATAATAGTGTATTATAAATGACAAGACAATGTCTGTGAAACATCATACAGTTGACTGATAACAGATTAATCAAATACATTAAAGCTTAATTTAAATGGATCTAGCATTATCCATCACCTTCAATATGTGGGGTTTTCTTTCTAAAGTGGGACATTTGTTGTCAAAGTAAATCCAAGCTATTGTTCTTTGTTAGACTTAAAATTGAACAAAGTTCAGAAGATGGTTTGAAATTAGAATTAATTTTTCTAATGACTAGATCAACTATTCAAAAATCTTTAAGATCTGAGGAGATCCTACATGGATAATTAATGTTTATCATCTTATTCATATTATTAATATAATATCAGACCAAGTTTTAGTGTGAAATTATTCTCTATTTATTTTGCTCTTTTGCCCTAAAATCAAACTTTTAATGGTGATGCTTTCAACTGGACTTCGATTTTAGTCTGTATTAAAGATGACGGTGTAAGGCTATCCATTAACTTATGAGCAAAGACTTTAAAATTGGTTGATTGGAAATTGCAGAATTCCAGATAAAGCAAGAATTTAATAAATCTGAAAAATTTTATGTTTCTGTAGGCATCCAAAGCCATATGCATCTGGATAATGGAAGCTTCTACCAGAAGCTTCTTATTTATCATGGGAAGAAATAAAGTAGAAGATAGGGATTAAGGCTGGATTGGATAAAAGTACTGAAATGCCTTCTTTAAAGCTGTAGCTGTTCTTCAGGAACAAGTGTATAGTGTGAGATAGTAAAAGCAAGGGAGGCTGTGTTCAGTGAGAATGAAAGGTGTATGTGTGTGCCTAAGTGGATAGCTTACTTGATAGTGGTTTACCACTGGTCTTTTGCAAATCATTTTAATTTAAAAAGATAACATTTTCTCAAGTCTATTAAATTTAGAATGGAATAGTATGGACAGCTGGCTTCAGGTTAATTGGTAAATTTGGACTCTGACAGACCAGGTTGTTTAGCAATGAGAATACATGTTGCTTTAACCCTTAATCCCATAAGGCATATATCTCAGTCCTTAGAATTCTAAGTTAATACAGCCCCTATACCTTTTCTCAACTTTGTCTCATATGCTCTCACAGCACAATCATACTCTTCTGTATATCTACTGCTCTTTCCACAGCTAAAATCTACACAACTAAATTAAGTTCACTTACATTCAGTTTTTCTGTTCTTTTGGTAGCAACCAACCTAATGCTGAGGGATTCTAGGTCCTTTGACTGTTCTCTCTTCTGTTCTGAGCTGTCTGTGAATGATTCTACTCCTGCTTTGTGCAAGGAGGACCAGGAGTAGTAGAACCTGGAATTAAATGTTATTTGGGTCTGTAACGATTTAAGTTCATATGGAGTGTAGGGTAATATTTATTTTATTCTTTCTGATATGTGGTAATCTTTCAGTCTTACATCCAAGAAAAAAAAGCCAGTCATGAAAATATGGTACATTTCTGGGATAACTTTTGAAAGCTACTGCGGGCAAAATTTAGATGTCCTAATTTTCTTTTGATGTAACTCCATAGTTTTAGGGGGTTTTTTTGTGGATGTATCCCACAAACTCTGTATTTCTTACTTTTGTTTGACAGATTTTAATAAACTACCCATCACCAAAAACACAAGCCATTTGCAGAATCTCCTGCATAATTCAATGTAGGCTTTATCAAAGAAGCATGTTATAGGTTACTGAGAGAACATCCTTGCTCTTTTTCATGCTTGAAATGTTCTGTTGCAAAGCCTGTGTAAGGATTTATTATTCTTATGATTGTTTCTGTATTTTATTTAGAATTAACCAAATATAAAATATACAGTCATTCTAGTTAAGGGACTGGAGGTTAGGGCATTTCCTGGGTGAATGCTCTCATTTCCCTTTTTAAAGAT
The DNA here is from genome assembly GCA_910950805.1 of Acrocephalus scirpaceus scirpaceus. NCBI lineage: Eukaryota > Metazoa > Chordata > Aves > Passeriformes > Sylviidae > Acrocephalus > Acrocephalus scirpaceus. Next base: position 47,035,720 of record OU383777.1, on the reverse strand, counting down.
TTTCCACCACCACTGAGCACCGTGAAAAGAAAGAAGTCAGCTTTTCTGAGTTCTTAGGGAAGAGGAGATGGCTGCTTATATTTCTGAAAGGCCCTCCAATCTATGGGTTGTAAATGGAGGACATTTTTCTTTAGTCATGAGGTTCCTTATCCTTGAAAGAAGAGGGATTTTCAGAAACATGTATGTCTTAGAATTTCCTCTTGACTAGATTTAAGGAGCTGCATAGTGTTTTTCTCTTAGATTACTTTGCTGAGTCCTAGCTGAGGTGCCTGATTCTGGCAATGCAATGTGTGTTTATTTGTTCATAGGTATTTAACTTACTTAACCTGAGGAGAAAGATATATATTACCTATTCTGTATGTACTTTCCTTTTCATAATTCTAGGCCTTAGAAAAAGCAACTACACTTTAAACTGAATGAAAAAAAATTCAGGTCATGGAAACCTGAGGAGAGACCACAGAACATGGTAGCTTTTTCAGCTTTATCCAGGTAATTTTATTTACAATTTGCTATGGCTTCCTTTTTAGAAGAGAACTGGGAAATTCAAAGATTTTTACAGTTGTGAATTGATGAATATCTAGGCTTCAGTCTATGAATAAGGAAGTAAGATCAAGATTTGAAAGACAGCCCTTATAATCATGGACTTCTATTAAACCACGTATAGAATAAAGAATGTAAAATGATTATTTCTTTCTTGAATCATCTTTAGTTTTTTTAATATCTTCAGCCCTATCAGGGTGTGTGTATTTTCTTCATGACAGCATATCCAAGTACATAAGGGACAAGAGGGTAAATGAAGGAATAAACCTGGATTTACCAAGGCTAATTTGTAGCTGGCTAACCTGCCTGCCATCTGTGATGAGAACATAAGTCAACAATGTGCCCTCGTAGCAGAGAAGGTCAACAGAAAACATGGCTAGCAAGTTGAGGGAAGTACCTATTCACTTCTGCTCAAAGACTTGTACAGTTTCAGACTTCATTATAGGAGATACATCAAACTGGGGAAAATCCAGAAGAGAGAAACACACTAAGATCATTAAGAGGCTGGAGCACTGGCATACAAGAAGTTGAAAGAGCTATTTGTTCAGACAGAAAAAAAGAGCACTAAAGAGGATCTCATTAAGGTGTCCTCAACTAAACTACTTCTTTTGGTGTTAAAAATGGCCCCAGTCTTATCAGGTGTGCACAGCAGGGGGAAAATGGGAACAGATACAAAATGCAACAAGGAAATTTATGATTGGATATTACAGATAAAAATCACAGTGAGGGTAATCAAGCTCTGCAAAAGATTGGCAAGAGAGAGAGTGAAATCTCCATGGCTGAGAGACTTAAAACTTGAGTGCACAATTTCTCAAGCAAACTGAATTAACCTCAAAATTAGCTCCACCTTTGAAATTTTCCCATCTCAGAGAAAGTGATTGAATGAGATGATTCCAAAAGTTCATTTCATATATTCTGAAAATCTTCACAGTTACATTCTCTAAGCATTCTGTCTTTTCTGGCAACAATGTCCACAGCTGCAAGTTCTTCTGCTGCTGAAGCTTGGCCAAAGAATTGATTGTGACCAATAATGTTCACTACTTGCTACTGTTACTTAGATCCTTAAACAGCGAGACTGTTGGATGAGAGTAATTTTCTCCTCCCTTTCTCTTTGATAGTATTATTTTCTCATTGACTAATTTAAGGTTTACTAATTTAGTAGCTTTCTTTATCTGTTACTTTCTTCATTATGAGTTGATAGAGATGATTGCATGTTCCCTTTGTTTTCTGCTGCCGTCTGTCATTGTTAAAGGTGATATTCTTCACAAACAACTCCACAGTAAAGTAGTTCTGGTACCTAGAAGTTCCTTCAGCCTCTGAAAATTAGGCAGTTATCTTTTAGTGGGACAGAGCTTCTGTTGTCCCAGTCAGTTTGTTATTTACATTGTCACAACACTCTGAAAAGATGAAGTTGTTCAAATTGTCTTGCTATCTGGACCACAAACATTTAGATTTTCAGGAAAAAATAAATAGGTGTGTTGCAAGTTTTTTGGGTTGTTGTGTATTGTGGTCTTACTTTGGTACAAGTCATTTGATCAACTTTTGACCAGTCTCGTTATTCTTATCCCAGTGATTAATGGGAGGACTTTATGACAGTACTGAATGCAGTTCAATGTATCTCATACATACCTCTCTAGGACTGCCAAAAGCAGAGTTTCTAGCTCCAAGTTTCTTAGGAACTGTGTGTAGGATGGAATGTGAGGTGCACCTGACTTGTATTAGAAAGGAAAAAAACTTGGTTGGTTTAGATTGACTGGGTATATTTACTCCATCACTATAATATGTGACTTACTCTTGATTCAATCTGCTTACTGGTTTCTAGATTTATTTTTTAGACAAAGCTCTGTATAGTTGAAGATGAGAATTTGAATTTTCTGGATTTGAAGAAAAGAATATTACAGAGGCGTTTTCTATTATATGTACTTTCATGCATGACATCAAGAGATGGACCTCTTAGTAAAAAAGTTAATATAAAATAATGTAAAATTAATGTATATCACAGAAGAGTTGATGTTGGAAGGGACCTCAGATCATCTGCAGAGTTGAACTAGAAGAGGTTGCCCAGCCAGATTTTGAGTACCTCCAGAAATGGACACCCAGTATCTTGGGGCATCTCACTCAAGTATTCCATAACCTTTACAGTAAAAAAGTGTTTTCTTATTTCTGGATGGAATTTCATGTGTTGAACTTCATTTCTGTTGGCTCTTGTCTTGCCACAGGGCATCACTGAGAAGAGTTTGGCTTTGCCTTGTCTACACCCTCCCTTACCGTATACTTACTGTGAGATCCTCCCCAAGCCTTCTCTAGCCTAAACAGTGCTATGACTCATCTTCTACTCTTAAAAGATTCTCCAGTCTCTTAGTTTTAGAAGTTAAATCACTTTTTTTCTTTCAGTAACAATTGTGAAGTAATTATGCTGATAGTTTGGAATTAAGTTTGTCAAATGTTTTTCTTTTGATTAGTTTTATCCTGAAAAGATAGCATTATTTAAAGCAACGTTATCCCTTTATATAAAAAGAATTCAGGAAGGTATCAGGGGAAAAAAAAAATCACTGTTTTATTCATGTATTATACAGCTATAACTTCCCCTCATTTTATGTTTTCATCTTAAATACAAGAATAAAGAAATAGTAATAGAACCAATAAAAATACAATCAAAACTGTTGAAAACACTTAAGATGTGGGGGACTGCTATTCTTTTATTGCCTGAATTATTGACAAAAGAGCTTCTCTCATTGGACTTCAAAATATTTTATGTATAATTTATGTTTTATAGTATAGTACCAAATGTTGTAGTAAAACCTAATTTTGTGCTGCTGTCTTTACAATGCTGAAATATTGATGATGATTTGATAGTAACTATGTTGTCTTTGGTATAATATCCTATTCACTCAATGCTTAGATTGTGTTCAGGATAGTAAGACTAATTGGTCACCTTTGTAAGGGTAAAATCCACATATTGTCTTTTGGAGAATATGAAACATTCTTCCTCAGATAGGTTACAAATATGAGTTCTGCTTGATGTAGCTCAATGTCTAAGTGTGAAAGTAGTTTCCAAAGAATGGGAATGGCTTTGGGAAGAAGTGAATAATCATAGTACATGCACATACTTCTTTACAAAACCCTCTACAGTATGTGAAGGAGTATTTAGAAATTGAGTTTATCTTGTGTTTGCAGATGTCTGTCTTTGCTTATTGGAATAACCAATATTTAAATAACCATATTTAAAATAATTTCAATTTAAAATCAAGTTACATTTTACAGTGTGCTAAGAGATAGTTTCTAACTGTGGATTATTGTTCTTCTTTTATATGGATTTATATATATTATATATATATTATATTTATATATATTTTATATGGAACAGTTCTTTTATATTTCATTTGAGATCCATGGGTTGGGGTCTAAGTTTAGAACTAAGTACTCCTTTTATTTCACAGTGAACCACATCACTAGAAATAGTAAATGAAGATTAAAAAAAATAATACTACTTTTATAGTATAACTAACTTGAGTTCTCCTTCTTATTTTTAATCTTGTGGTTGACCACAAGTCTGTGGTTGATTGATTTCTGCACACATAAGACCATGCAGCTGAAATTAGAACTCCTTGACCTGCAGTGCCTGTAATTCACTTTCTCCACCATGTACAAGTGTAAAGAAGGTAGTATAGCCTACTAGCAAATCTTTGTGATCTTTTAATGGTTATAATTGCAGGATGCAACTGGTAGGAGCTCAATTCAAATAAACGGAATTTTGATTTCTTTCTTCCTTTTGCTTTTGTTTTACTTAGTTTATTTCTAATAAACAATATCAATCACATTTAGTTTTTATATGTGTTTTAGTTTGTACTGGCATTGGCTAAAACATCTGCTTGAGTCTCTCCTCCCAGCCCTATAGCTGTACAGAACTATTCTAATTCTCCTTCAACTTTGTGTGACAGTGGCCAAGAAATCAGTTCCTTTTTTATTGCTTAAGAAACCAATGATAAACCAGCTATGTTCAAGTTTGAAAGAAAAAGGGGTCCATCTTGAGCTTGAAGAATAGTTCAAATGATAAAATTCAGTGCTATTTTATCTTTAAATCGACAGAGGTATTTGTATCTCTTGGTTTTTAAGACAAGGTGCTTTTTTTCCCATAATGTGATTTATATGTGGGAATTTTAACTTAAAATTGGTTATGAATAATTTCAGTATATAATCCTGTAGTTTGGACTGTTTGTGACTCCAACTGTCTTCAGTGACAGTTCCCCATGCTCAGGTGGACTAGAGCATCTTTTTAGCCTCACTGTGATTATTGGGTGTGGAAATGTAGCTCTGCCACCATGTGATCCATAAACAAAGTGATACAAAATTCTCTCTGTCCTGCTAGAAGCTGGCTAATCTTTCAGATCAATAGATCCAGTTAAAGATTTCAATTCCTAGAAGCTCTGAATACACTGTCAAACAATTTGACCTTCTATAGGCTCGTGAACTGTGAGTAGGAGATTTAAGACAGCATTCTGTAGTTTGATTTTATGACCTCAGCCTTCCAGAAGCTGAAACCTTGTCTCAGAGATCAATAGAATGTGTCTCCGACCCTGCTTCAATTGTGATGAGGCACTGGGGTTCCTTTCTTCTCTGTTTAAATTTCCTGATTTATACTTTCCTTTCTTTTCCATTTTTAAGGTATTTTCAGAGACAGTGTGACAGACTTGGCACTATGAATTTCCTAGTGGGAGCATATTCTTCATCATGGGTATGGATATCCAACTCTCATCCTTGACCTGTTCTCACAAGAGAGAAACTTGTTCTTCCTTCTGGAGAGACCATCTAATTAATTATGGAAAATAATATCTCTGATAAGTGGGACAAATTTCCAACGTTTAGCTAGGTCCCCCTCACCTAAGAAAGCTTCTTTCTCCTTGATTTGTGATGACTAGGAAATTAGAAGTGAGAAATGTGTCCGTTTAGTAAGGCTTTGGCTGTCTTTAATTTCAGCTTGTTTTGTATTGGGGGGATTAATTCTTTTTTCCTACCCAATAACTTCTGGCTTTCTTCTATACAATTTGAAGTTTCTTTCAGAGTCCCTGTTTATAAAAATTAAATGTAGGTATTTTTGATGTGAAGGATTTTCATATCTATGCCTACCTTTACTTTTTTGAAACAAGAAAGGCTTCTTTTTGGTGTTCTTTCTGCTAAAATGTTGAAGAGATTCATGTTGCTGTAGCCATTAGCAATATTTTCCTGGAGAAAGTTCATTCTGAATCCATCATAGATTCCTGTAGCGGCACGTTTTCTATTTTTTTATTTACTGTTAATATTAATTGTTTCTGTAATGGTTTAGTCCATGTTCCCCCTATTCCTTTCCCCTAATGGTTTCCCCCTGCACTTGTTTGTCCAGCACCTGTGCTTGTCAATCTCTGGGAAGGACTCTCCCCTCTTTCCAGAAAGCTCGGGAGAAGTTGGTCCCTGATTGGAACAGGCTGGGAAATCCCCCACCCCTCGTTTTCCATTTGTTGTCTGTGTGCCAACCCCACTCCCCTGATTGGTTTTCTCTCTTGTGTCCTCCCCCTTCTCCTGGTCCCTTATAATCAATTACTCGGTCCCCATTACTCACTTCCTGGGCTTGACTGCATGCTGTGCAGGTGCAGAGGGACAATAAAAGCCAACCTGTAGCACAGCCACGAAGTCTCCTTTTCCTACCTTCGTCGTAGCCTCAACAACAGCTCCTGTGTAGCTCCTGACCCACCGGGGCGTGGTTGCCAGTCCGCCTGCGACTGCCTAACTGGAGCTGAAACAATTCCTAGCCAGGGCAGCCGGGACTAGCTGGAAGCCCCTTACCAGCAGGCAGAGGGAAATCTATTCAGATTCCTTTCTTAAATTTTTACCAGAATGAAACTCCTAGATTGCCTTGCTGGTATACAATGCCATTATGGATGTGCTGCTAGAAATTTCCCTCAATATGAGTGTGCAAGTGAAGGAGGTGAAAAGAAGAGAAGAAGCTAACAACAGTGTTGTATTGTTTGGGATATTCACATCAACAACTTTCCTCCCCATTATCCTCTATCCTGGCGTCAAGCAGTCAAGCAAGGAGCTAAAAAAGGAATTGGAGTCAGTGTACCACCATTTCTTCGTTCTATATCCTTTTGCTGAGAGAATCAAAGGCATAAAGCAGAAACATGAACCATGGGACGGACGCTCATCATGATCCGTCTGGACCCAAACGCAAAACAGTGGTGCTCTTCCATTCTCTAAGCTGATAGATACTGCTGATGAGAGACAGGCTTCTGCCAAATTTGTGACAGGAATGTGAGGCTGCCTCTAACTTTAACATGCCAGGGAACATTTCTGGGTGCTGGAAGGTGTCATGTGGCATTCTCCCAAGGAAAGAGCTACCAGGCACAGCTGAAGAATTAGTATGTGCCTGGGGCCTGGTAGACAATCTGGATGCAGCTATCCTGCTTAGAGAGTTTGAGTAGTGTAGGTGTGGAACATCTATGAACTGTTGAACTGTAAAAGTTTTTTGTTTTACAAAAAAAAAAAAATGGTCAGAAGTTTTGTTACAGTATTGTTTGCTATAGATTTGGTATAGTTTTAGAATTTCTGCAACCATGAACTGCATGGTATTCTGTTTCCATGCCCAAGGAGAAATTAACCTTCCAGCTTTGTTTGATTATGCTTTTACAGAAAATATTTACAGATTCTCTGTGCATTCAATCTACTCTGAACTGGCATGATCAAAGTCTGTATGGAATCATGGCTATATGGAATCTTTATGTTAATAAGGTACCCCCAATTAATTCAGTGTCTCACTTATCAGTATTATACAAGTAATGCTGTGCTGTGTGTTGTGTTTTTTCAAATCATATGCTGTCAGTGCAGGTCTTTCATATACATTTTGAGCACTCATGTCTTTTAAGATTCCAAGTGCCTTCAGATCACTTTGCACTCTTTTCAGTTGGCTTCTTGAAAATCCGGAAGAAATGGATATTCCAGTAACTAGATGGTTTTTAAACATTTACCTTTTACTACAACCCCCTCACCCTAGGAAAGAAATTTTCCTTGAATTGTGCTAACTTTGGCTGTGTCAGACACATCTATATGAGCTTCTTGCCTGCGTGGTGGGACTGTGGGGGCCAGCCATGAACTACCAACTGGCTGGGCCTTGGCCACTCTTAAAATTTAGTTCCACTAGAAGGGAATATATATGCATTTTCTAGTGTGACTCCAAATATGACAAGTGTAGTTTTGGAGGCTTCAGCATCTGGGGGAAAATGTCCCTCTTCTTACTATTTGAAATCCGATTGTGCCCCCTTTGGTGAAATGATGGCTTCATCTGAATAACTTTACTGCCAAGAATGAACTAACAGTCAAATCTACTTGTTAAAAGTGACTTTAGAATGATATACAGTAAAAGATCTTTCTTTCCAAGATTAAAGATAATTGAAATTTAAAGTGTACTCAGAATAAGGTAAATTCAGCTGGGGTCTGTTTTTCAGGGGGTTTTGTGTCTGGATTCTTTTAACAGTTAATATGAAGTAGCTTCTAGAGAATATAGCCCATGTGTATGTCAGAGGCCTTCCCATCTCCATAATTTTCTAAAACCCTACAGCTTTCTGGAGATTTCACAAAAAAGGATCCCTCCCTCTCTGCAAATGTTTAATGAAAAAAAAAAAAAAAAGACATGTATAATAAAGGAAAGTAGGATGGAATCTGCCATCCACACGTGCATTTCATAACCTTTTTTGGTGTATTATTTCCCTTCTTTTTGTTGTAGGCCAGCCTAGCCTTGTATGATACATTTAGTTTAATACCTAAGGTATTTAGATAGGGATTGGTTTTTTCCTGCTGAATTATATAAAGATTTAGGAACATTACTTGAATTATACACAGCTGAAAAAAACACAGTAATTGTTCCATGAGTCCTTCAGGTACCATAGTGCTGACAGTAGATTAGAGAGAGAGAGTTATGATGAATCATTTTGCATGGAGTCTTATTGTGAAATTGGGATCTCTCCTGCAATGTTTTTCTTTTTTTAAAATCTATAATATTAGGAGGAATATTTGCACACAAATGTAAGCTATCTTTTACCAAACAGTCAGTTCAGAAAGGACATTAAAGTACTCCTGTTATGGCCGAGTCTTGTAATATATTTTACGAAAAGCTATTTGCCAAAGGAAATTTTATGAAGTATCCTATCAGTTCAATTTTAAGGAGCAGAAGTATGCTGAAAGATAATTCTTTAAATATATTCCCCCTAATTTAGAATTTTAATTTTAGTATTGCTGAAAAGTTTATGATCCAAAGAGCTGCAATTCTGTGGAGCATTTGCGATACTTATGGAGTGGGTCTTCATTTTCTCGAAAACATTCAACAGTAAAACTATTTGAGGTACAAACAATATTTCTTTCTCGATGTGTAGTTGGTTTTTTGAGAATTATAAAACACAGCGTTCACTTTAGATATATCTGGAAATAATGGGTTATTGTTCTTTTTAAGCTGTTTGAAACTCTACATCAGCCAAATCTTCCTTTGTATTAGAAGCTTCTGTGTCATTTAAACCTCTTAGTTTGGGGTTTCATTTCCACATTTAAAAAGGCTTTTAAATAGAGTAGAAACAATAACTCCTAATGGATTTAAGTAGGGAATTCTGACATAAATAGACTGAAAATTTACTGAATATTTTTACTGTAACTACATTTTGCCTTCTAAGCTGTGTGTCATAAATGATTTTGTTCAATGAAAAGCATCATGTTGGCTGGATTAATTTTTTCTGAGTGATCCAAATGATTGCTAGCGTATCTTACCAAATACTTTGTCCGCCATGTGATGGATATGACCTTTGTAGTTATTTCAGTAACAGTGTTGAGGAAATTTGAAGTGGTGACATTGTTGTTACATATCCAAAAGCTTTGAAAGACCTTTGTAGTATGTCACTGTGACAGCCTCTAGTTAAAGGATGTTATTTGTCTTTGTGAAAGTAATTTTGTAGTAATAAAAGTATTTCTAATCATGATCATAGTAATGCATTGGATGCTGCTGAGCTAATTCTGACCTCTGTTGGCAAAGCACAGCAAATGAAATGTGTGCTGAGTAGCATCTATCTGTTTTGATATTATTTATTTCAAATATGACATGTTGCTGACAGAAGAAATTAAGGCATCAATTGTATGTTTTTATTGTTGGAAAGCTTTTTTCTGTCCTACTGTACAAATTAGCTAGAGCATAGGATAGAGAATTTATGCTCAAACTATCCTTAGTTAATAACATTATCTGATTAATTTTGTACTATGCAATAGTTTCATCAAATATCATTCTTATTCAGATTTTCTATGCTATGCCAAAAACATTTGAACACTATTATAGCTGTACATATTAAAGATTAGATGTTACAAAGATTCCATTTGAGGTTTGCAGTATGCCTGATAAAGACCAATCTTCAAGGCTCTGAAAAAAACTTGATCAGTGAATTTGTTTTGCCCAGTTGTACTTAATGCAGTAGCTAATTTCACCCTGATTGACTTCCTTATTTAACCTGATAATCAATTTAAGAGAAGAAAGAAATGTTGATGGAGTCTGAACAGGTGCTAATTTTTTTTCATGCAGTGACTATAATTTCTATAATGTATTTGCCATATCTGTCTTTATATTTTGTATGTCTTTCCTAAGCTGTGTCCTTAGGAAATAATTGCAAAGCTGATGGAAAAAATGAGTGCTAGCACTTGGAAGGAAGCAGTCAACATGCAGATAGTCCATGGTAGCATGGAGTAGCAAATGCAGTAAGACACATCTGATTTGAAACGATTTTTCTCCAGAGTCAAATTCTTTAATACTTATGTTATTAAACATAAACATGAAGTTTACATTATAGAATTCAGCATTATAAAGTCACCCCAGGACAATAGGAAAGAGTTTTAGTACTATTTTGAATTCATTTTGATCAAGGTTACTTTTAATTGCCTTATATCTTGCAAAATGTACTGTTGCAGGCTTCTGATGTTCTCTGCCTTGCTCATTGTCTGCTTAGGCCTGTGAAGTCTGAATAACTGAGGAAATATTCTACTTGAAAGCACAAATGTTATGGATATATTCTACATATGTTATAGGTCATTGATAGACTTCAAGAGCCTTAATATCTCAGGATCCATTTTTTGATAGATTGTTGTTGGAGCTGTAGTCTTTCACGGTTCTGAGTTTAGGCTAAGGTTGCGGCAGGTTGTCCAAAAGGGTTGGACATTATTGCCGCTGTTATGAGATGAAGATATGGAAGCTTTGAATTCAGAATTTGGGAAATCACTGATGTGGATAATGGATTTAATATCATGTGGATGCAAACACAAGAAGTGAGACTCTCACATCTGTAACATTTTCATATGTCAAGATAGGAAGGGATTGATTACATGTATGCAGGGATTAATGTTACTGTAGTTGATTTCTGAATCTCATTTTCAAATCTCAGCATAAATTGAGAATGAGGGATGAGATGGCCTTCAAGAATCAAGAGGAAATGGAATCATGCATTTCTTCTTGTGTCTATTTTGCTAGTGTCTGAAATAATTATTCTACTTTTGAAGAAACTCAGATGAGGAAGGACAAGGTATTAAAGCCAGCTGAATTGCAGACTCTATATATAGCAAGCTTTGTTCTGTGTGTCCTACAGCTATAACAAATAGTCTCATCTCAGGTTGATTTCTAAGATGAACAATTTTTAGTACTGGACTGAGGTCATAGATCTAACAGCATCCATATTCAAAAATCTTTGATGCAAATTGTTACTCTTCCCAATGCTGCTTCCACTGCCAGAGCTTCAGGAATTTTTATTCCATTTAAACAAATGTCAGTAAGTGTTCCAGGATGCATAATTAATCATTTAGAGGTTTAAATATCTCAAGTTTCTAGTAAATATTGACTTTGCCTCTCTGTGATAAGAATGTGTTTAAAATTGCAAACTGCATGAATTTATGATGGATGGGAATACTGTGTTGGATCTCCAAAAATGAATTGTGGAAAAAACCTCTCTTTTCTTACTAAAGATTTAAGGTCAGTTGAATCAGGAAAAAGAATGGCTAAGGGAATATCTTTCCTAACAAAATATATCATCGTATCTGTATTCTTGAGAGAAAGAGAAATAGGACTTTCCTTCAGTTTATTTCTGAAAGAAGTAATATTAGAGTGGATTTTAAAAAATCTTATTTTAATGTTAGCTAATTTTTACAAAAGAAGGAGTCAGAATGGTCTTTCTGAGAATGTGCTCTGTTCTTCAAAAGAAAATAATGATGTATATACCATATCTCAACATTCATGGGTATTTTCATGCAATCAAAAAGTCATAGAAAAAAGTATATGCAATCAAAAAGTCATAGAAATATGCTGAGTTGGAAGGGACCCACAATGGTCATCAAAGTCCAACTTCTGGCCTGCACAGCACCATCCCCAAGAGTCACACCCTGTGCCTGAGAGCATTGTCCAGATGCCCCCTGAGCTCTGTCAGGCTGGTGCTCTGACCACACTCTTGGGGAGCCTGGGGTACCCAAAAACCCTCTGGGTGAAGAACCTTTTTCTAATATCCAACCTAAACCTCCCCTGACACAACTTCAGGCCATTCCCTCGTGTCCTGTGTCTGATCACCACAGAGAAGATATCAGTGCCTGCCCCTCTTCACATCATGAGAAAGTTGTAACTGCAATGAGGACTCTCCTCAGGTTTCCTCCAGGCTGAACAGACCACATGTCCTTAGCTGCTCTTTGTACAGCTTTCCCTCAAGGCCCTTCACCATCATTGCAGCTCTCCTTTGGTTGCTCTCTAATAGCTTTAAATCATTCTTATATTGTGGCACCCAAACCTGCATACAGCACTCGAGGTGAGGCCGCACTAATGCAGAGTAGAATGGGACAATCCCCTCCCTCAACCAACTGGGAAGTGAGTGTTTGATGTACTTAGAACCATGAGATGTGCAAGAGCTTCTACAGTCCCTCAGAAGACTGATCTCTGTTATGCTTATAGAAAAATAATGATTGTTTATGTAATTTCACTAAATAGTAATTGTAATTGTCTGAAAAGAGTTGAAAGAACCCAGTATTTATTTATGAAGGGAATTTAATATATGAATGTACCCATAAGTATTGTATTCACAGTGAAAAAAGATATTTTTGCCAAGGCAGTTAGCCTTTCTCTATTATGTGGCCTAATACTAAATAACACTGTGAGCTGTGTTCCTGGTTAATCTTGATCAATGTATAGATCTTATACAAAGTGCATAGGTCTGATTCATAACAAATGCACAAAATCCAACTACCTCATACATGTTAGGGAGCCCAGAATCATGATCCAATGGCTGTGGAGTTTATCTTCATTGGAACAATTAATCTGATGTGCTGATCTTCAGCATTAGCTGTGTGGTATTCTTTCGGATTGCTCAGATCACCTAAGATCATATATGGAGATACCATTGGCAATGGTTTTGGAACATGATTCACATTGCTTAAACAAGAATGATTTTACTTATTAAAGGTACTGCCTGCTGATCTGGTTTTGGACTGTGTATTTTCATAATTTAGTAGTTGTTCTTAGAGCATTCTTCTGCAGGATGATGCCAAATGAGAGGTAACGTTTTTCCTGTTGGAATGACTGGATTTTCAAGGACAGAACTCTGGATTTAATCCAAAGATCTGTCTGACTCATCATTGACAAGCTGGAGTTATGGTTCTCTGTGGACTACGCAAAACCCCAGCTCGTCCCTATAGACAAGTGGAATACAGAGGAACCCTTCTGTCATAACAGATGAAGGCTTTCTCTCTTTTAACCACTCCAGACAAATCAGTCTTGACTGTAAAAGCTAACCAGTACTAGTCAGGAACATTTTGCTTTCTGGATATAGCAACAGTATTATGCAGTATACTCAGCCAGTGTACTTCTAAATGAGTAGTCCATAAGGAATGATGAAGCCAGACTGGTTAGATGAAGGTCAAACATGAAGTTACCTTATATATGACAGATTTTTTGAATAAAGCATAGCTAATTGATTTCCTATTTCTTAGTGTGACATCATCCTGAAGTCAATGTGTTTCTCCTTTTGGTTTTTGCATAGTAACTGATTTTTTACAGCATTTAAAGTGACGTAACTATTAAGACTGTCAGAACAAAACTACATACCCTCAAGGGAAATTGATTGCAGCTTCAAGTAAATGGAGTTCTAACTCAGTTAAAATAGTTCATGTGATTTCTGTTCAGGTTTAGTTTATTTAGATTTTACCATACAGAGTACTTAATTGGAGAGACAGAGTGCTCATCAACATGTTTTTCTAAGTAGATTCTTTCCCAAACTGGGCATACTTAAATTTGCATGTAGTTACATATGCACCAACTGTCCAAGCTGAAGAGTTGTAGGACATGCCTCACAGTGATCTATGTCAACCATACAAGACCACTGGTTTCTCTAGTATTTTTAGTATAGATGTTCAAAGTTGGCTAATCCCTCAAATACTTAGTAAAACTGCAGAAGCCTGCTGGTCATCTTTTGTTCTGCAAAATTTAACCTTCTCTCTGATCTCACATGACATCACCTCCTTGTACAGTCTTAACCTCAGAGACATACAGCCAGACAACTGGCTCCCAGGCTACTTCACCTACTTTGCTGACTGATCCGGCTTGGTCTTCAGGAGCAATCACACACTGTCTCACACACCCACACTACAGCTGCAGCCTCCATGGACACAGGTAGGTCCTCTGATCCAAGGTCTCCCTCCAGTTTCTGGTATGCAGACCTTCATTTGCTCCATTTCCTGGCCAGACGGACATATATTCTCACTAACCCATCATCTCACTCAAGTGCAGGCGGTCTGGCCCTCATACATGCACACAGGATAGAGGTCCTTGCCCAAGAAAATAGAATCAGAATGTAGTAAGATTGAGTGCAGGACATGACCAGCCTATTGTGCTGCAGAACCAACTATACACATGTGATCAACCCTCTTTGTCCCCTTATCCCTCTATCTCCTCAAACTTGTTTCTCCTCAAATCACCTAAATCCATGCCTTTCCCTGCCTTTGGTTCCTCCCCTAAATATCCTACCAGAAATCTTACTCAATCCACATGTCCCGTAGCCCTAGACAGTGGTGTCTCTCAGCTTGAAGTGTTTTCCAGCATTGTTTCATGTTGATGTGCGTCAACATGAAGCAATGCTGGAAAACACTGCATGAAACAAAGGCAGTGAGGTGGAGGCTCTCACAGCACAGTTTTGAGAGGGACCCCAACAAAGTGTGTCTTTGCCTGCCGTGGTGCTGTTGTGCTCTGCTGGACTTACATAGACGGGCTTTTAATGCACAGGTGATACTTCTGTGATGAGCTCCAGAGTAGCGAGGCAAGGGTATTACTTGGTTCTCCCACTTTCTGCTGTCCCTTTGTGCTCCTTTGTGGATAAACAGGAGCTGTTTATCATATCAACTAACACATGATTAAGAATTTGTATTGTTTCCAATTATCGCAGTACTAGTCCAACCTGTTCTTTGGTTACTTCACAATCGTAATGTCCTCATATACAGGTTCTATAATTTCTCACCTCCTTTAAAGTTGTTTCTTAAGTCCTAATTTTATCAAAATACGCTTTTGTAAAAGATTTTTCTTTCAATTGCAATTCTTTTATCCTGCAGTTATTCAAAGGATAAGGCCATATTGACTCTCTGTAGGGCTCTTCATGACTAAGTCTGTTCTGGATATCCAGGACTTTGGTATCTCTATGTGTCTGGCTTTATGCCTCTCCTCAGCCACACACTAACCTTCAGTCATTTATAGTCAACCTTTTCGTAGTTCTTTCCACTGGAGAAGCAATGGATGGCAGGTTGGACTAATGACAGTACGAGTCTCATCATTCTCCAACCGAAAATACAGTTAGTAACAGCAAGAATGATAGTGAGCAAGTATATGAGGTTATCTACTGGACATTAAGGTATTTGCATATTTTTAAGTGCTGCCACCCTACTTCAGATTTTGGTCTGGGCAGATTGTCTGTTAGATCTATCAGTGCTCATTTAGCAGTGATACTTCACAAAGCTTGAAAAACTATAATTACTGGTAAGATACTGTTTTTTGAGTCTTACGTTGTTGGACATGATCCCATTCTTCGACATGCTTTCTTAAATTACACTTTTTCCTTCCTTGCTTGTATTATCACTGTAAGTGTTGATCCTGCTGTTTGCATATTTGGAAAATGTTTTTCTAACACACTGGTCTAACTAGCTCTATGTATAGTAATGAGTAAATGTTGTATACTAAATAATCAAACTTATGTCTTGCACTTGAGATATCAAATAGAAATCATGAATTGAACAAAATCAGTATGGAAATAAGACAGTAGTTTGGTGGAATTCTCCAGTTTTGCAGACTTACACTAAGGCCAAGACTGTAAAACAGATCAAGGTTAAAGAAAGCAAGTGGAATAAGCTGGTTTAGAACCTGAACTTGAGTAACATCCTTAATCCCATGAATAGCTGATCACGAATTTTGTTGTATTATTTATACAAGGGCAACTTATCTATACAGAGGCAACTAAACAGCAGGAATCAAAATGAGATAAGCGCATTCAAAGTTGAAATGTTGTTGAGTCACATTTCACAGATACAACCAAAGCTCTTAATTGGAATTATATATACAATGAGCTTTAAGCATAAAACCAATATTAATTGAATTGATAATTCATTTGCCATTCCCTTTAATTAAAATAATAAAATTTATTATTTTAATTTGAGATTTTTAATTCTCAGTCACATCATGCAACAGGGTTTTTTGATACTGGAAAGAAGATCAAAGATACCCTTGCTCAAAATTTCTACTTCTTTCAGTTTAATACCTATAACTGCACCTGTTTTAAATTAATCCTAAAATACATTTTTCAATGTTTATTTCCCATGTACAGTTATTTATTAGACTTTAAAATATGACTTTCTAAAAAGGTTTTTTCTTCACTGCTACTAAAGGCAAATATTTACATTTACTTTCTTTGAAGTAATTTGAAGATGTACCTCAAATTCAGCAAAGGAGTGTTAATAATAGGTTAAATCACACATTAAAAATAAGTATATATTTATAGAGAATAATATATTTAGCATAACACTGGATTCTACCAAAGAGGAATCTATAGAAAAAAATCTCAAATTTACTAAAATTATACACTTCTATATTTGATAAGTAACATTATTTATATAGGTTAGAGTAAGAGTTGTCAGTTTGGTATATTTGTATGTAAAATAGAGAATGGGAGCTATTTCTCTGCAATTCACAATCTGAACATGTCTGAATGATGATATATTATTGTGTAAAAGTTTGCATTTTCAAAATTCTTTAAAATGGACCATGTACTTTGTATAAACTGACTTAGCACAACTGAACATGTGTATGAATATAGGCAGGCCACTAATAAAGAGCCTGGCTGTGTGCTCAAAAAACTCGAGTCAATGTGTTTCTGTCAGATCAGCAAAAAGCATGGAAAATTTGGAAGATTTTGCCTCAGAACAAGACAAATTCCTGTGATACGTATTTGTTCTGTGGAACACAGAAACAGTAAGAGGCTGTGTAAATCTGAACTGGTTGGTGTTTGCCACTGACTTCAATGGAAAGAGGATGAAGTTTAGAATGTCATGTCATCAGGCAGCTTTCTATGGCTTTTAAAATTTCTTATCATTGTTCACCAAAAATATTTTCTTTCACCTTAGAATAACCACCATATAAGGACCAGAAATATTTTTGCATAGTCATGAAATAGTATAATGGTAATGGAATGATACAATGCAGATATTTGTAGAGAGGAAATGTGATGGAAGAATAAAGCGTACCTTGAAAGCATATTCTTGTACTCTTGATGGGGAGTGTGTCTGTGTGATGATTAGCTGGAAAAAGCTTTTATTTCCTTGCTTTTCTGTTAATTTGTGTGTAACAACAGCCATTTCACAATTTCTTTCCAAAAAGCATAGCAAAATAAGAAATCAGTCAACTAACCAACTTTTTATTTGTCATTTTCATGTTTCTTTTGAACTATTACTCTTTATATGTAACTATTTAAGCACATAAAATAAAGAAAAAACAATAGCAATTTTTTGACCAAGTAAAGATTATTTTCAATTAATATTTGACATATGAGGTGAATATACTTTGTCCACAGTGAGAGCA
Organism: Acrocephalus scirpaceus scirpaceus; assembly: GCA_910950805.1. Taxonomy (NCBI): domain Eukaryota; kingdom Metazoa; phylum Chordata; class Aves; order Passeriformes; family Sylviidae; genus Acrocephalus; species Acrocephalus scirpaceus. The sequence continues at coordinate 47,018,040 of OU383777.1, read as the reverse complement.
GACTGTAAGGAGATCTTTCTGCTTTCAGCAATAATGCAAATAGTATAACAGACCTCTGTTTATTTGTGCCTTACTTTGGCAAGATGTAATGAAAGAAACTAATGATAATCATGTTTTAATTCATCATTGAATGAAAACTAGTTTTTTGCACAAAAAGTAGGTTCAATTACTTTCGTCAAATTCATTAAGTAATAGGGAAGTTTTAATTTACTGATGTACATAAAAAACCAGATTCCTAACTTACTAATGCATGCCACATTAAGGGGTTTGATTATTGACTGCATCAAAGTACTAAAAGAAATATATTTTTGAGAACATTAAATATTAACGGTATTCTGAAGAACCGCTAATCTTCTGTCAACAAATACTCTTTTTTGGAGAGTGAATGGTATTTGTTTTCTGCCAGATTATCCTTAGTGTTGCTTTCACAGATGTTTTAATACACAGATAAATCAATAATGATTCTTCACATATCATATATGTTTATGATACTAAAGAAGGGGTATTTAGATTTTTCCTCAATCTCTACTCCACCTTCATTTGAAGTCAGATGCTTTGTATGGAGGTTATATATGACTGAACTTTTGTCCCGCTGTATTCTAATTGCAAGAGAAGAGCTTTAGCTGAAGCTGGGAGTTTTAGGACGTAAGAATTTGTATTCAGACTATCCAATTTGAATTTGATTCTCAGTTATCAAAGCATAAATATCCCGTGTATATACTGGACCTGCATTCCATTTGTAGGAAATAATGTTTCAATACTGTCAAAATGCAAGAGGAGAGGATTTCTGCACTAGCCCAAGGGAAGAAAGCTGCCTGCAGCCAGAGTCTTGCTTGTGTTTGCTGTGTTCTGTAGTTTGAGAACCACACTGTGATTTTGAGCATGTCTTTGTGTACCCTTTGGGAGCTGACAGTGATTAGTCTGTCCACCCTGTCTTGCATCTCTGAGTCATCAGCATTTACTCATTGTCTTTTGTCCTTTGCCTCTCAACCTCCCAACCTGCATGTCCTGAGGAGCTTCATATAGGTGCATTTATATACTCTTTAATTAAGTTTCAGAGGGTTTTTTTTTGTTTTAAATCAATATAGTTTCAGTTGAAAAATATTTCATAAGACCAGAGTCAGGAAGTACAATAATGTTTTAATTAAATGGATTAAATGTAAATGGATTAAAGAAGAAAATTAGGGGAGAACAAATGAAGATTATTTTAGCAAGTTTTGGTGGGAGTTTTTTGGTTTTTAGTTTTCCTTTGATTTTTTAAAATTTTATCTATGATGCCTAGCACATCATGAACAGTATATGAGCTCTCTGATCCTTGCATTTTAAAAAAACAACCAACAGAGAAATCCTAACAACTCTAAGTCAAAGCAAGCAAGCTATCAAAACGAAGTAAATGATTTCCTGGTTGGTAGTGTACTTTTTTCTGGTAATATTTAAAAATCTTACTTTCTATACCACTTACTGTTTTCTTCATTCTCCTATAAGCTGGTATATATCAAAGGATGAAAATAAAATTCAATAAATAAGATAATAATTGATAAATACTATTCAAAAGTATAAGAGAGGTTGTACCTTATCAATACATAAGGACTTCTTTCCTTCTAATATTGTCTTTGCCATATAAATAACATCTATTACAGAGGAGCTATCAGTTCAGGGACTCAATTTTTACTATACCATGAAATTAAAATAATTTCCTTTAATTGAAAATATTAGAGTGACTTTTCTTAACTGAAAGTTGCCTTCTGTAGAAAAGAACATCTATAGATGTCTGAGCAGATTTTTTAAAAAGTTACTTTTTTTTTTGCTTATTTGCACCCATAAATAATTAATAATTATTAATATAATAATAATAATTAAATCCTGTTCTTCCAAGAAATTAAATTTCAGGGAGAGGTGAGGTACCCAGCATTATGTAGAATTATGCTCACTGCAGAACACAGTGTTTCACACAAATAATTCTGTATGCATGCAGTATTACTTGTGGGAAAAGAACTGCTTAAATTTATGAGCTAATGAATCATTAAAATACACACAATGAAAAAGAGACCAGTCTACATTGGTATTCCCTAGTGTGCATATATATATATGTACATTTATATATATTCCATTTTATAGGTAATAAAATACTGATTCAGTAGTAAATAATTCTTAAAAATCGTATGTTAAGCATAACATGTCATTTTACTGACGTATATAATTAAAAATGTCAGTATGAAAAGTTCTTTTTACTTATTAGCTTCAAATTATTTTCTTTAAACTACAGCACTTGATTCTAATGTATGAAGTGAAGGGAAATATGGCTTGCCAATGACTGTTTAGCACCGTATTAGAAGCTAAAGAAAACAGACTGTAATTCAGGACTCATAAGTTTTTGTTTTGGAAGTTTTAATAGTGATGATTGAAAACCATTACAGAAGAGTAAATTGCTTCTGTAAAAGATACAATCAGTTTCCAATGTGGTCAGTTAGATAAAAAAGCCTGCTGGTTCTCAATACACCTCTGTAATCCAAGGTGGTTCTCAATCCACCTCTGTTGTTGGTTTTGGTAGATTAGCAGTCATGTTTTCCACTTGGAAATACAATATGTCCTTTATTATTTTTGAAGAGTCCGTAATAGATCATGAAGCTGGTTAAACAGGATATGTAATGAAGTTGACTGTAAAATACAGAAAGATAACAAAACATAATTTAACTTATTTTTAAATGTGTATCCAATTTCTTTTAAAAATATAATCAGCTAAAGTGAGAGCTAAAATATCAAGTTAAGTAAAAAGAATAAATTTCCTGCCCCTTTAAACAATATGATTGATTCTTACTACTCTGATGTTTGTTTGATTCTAGACTGACTGACCTAAAGACAATGAATACATACTTGTGGAAATGGAGTACAAAATCAGATAATAACCTCAGTGTAATTACTACAGTAGTAGAGGGAGAACAGATCTAATTGAAATGACTATTCTGTCATTAGTCTTCGAGTTTGCCCTACATAAAGTTCATGACACTTATATAGATGGATGTGTAAAATTACTTTTATAAATAAATTATATTGATATCAAGATGACATTTGCTATTTTAAGTTTCCTTCAAGGTAATTAATCTCTTAAAGTTTAATCACACTTGTTGCAGAGATCTTTAGATTATTTGTAGATCAAATTTCTGACACTTCTGTACTTGCAAAGCGAAAAAATTAACATCATAATTTTGCTTTATTTTCAGCATCTGGCGAGGACCAAACATAAACTGCACTGACAGTTCAGGGTATACTGCTTTACATCATGCAGCTTTAAATGGACACAAGTAAGTGCCCACATTTAGTTTTTATGTAGACTGGTATTTAATTGTGTAATGCAAGAAAATATAGCATAGTTCTGAGATTTGTACCAAAAATTGGCAAACCTTGACTTAATAAAAGAGCCTTCTTTTCAATGGAATATATTAATTAAGATGTTTTGACACTGCCATCAATATCAATAAGTAGTAATCACAAATGGGAAATATAGTTTAAAAGCTACTGATTTCATACTACTTCTTCCAAATTCTTCCTTGGTTTTGGGGAAATTTAGCATTGTTACTGCTAGTCTTGGCTCTAATGCTTTTTCATTGCTAGGAAATTGCAGCAGAAGATACTGTGTTATATTTCTGTGTGTATGTACATATGTATAGAGTGTGAACGTTTCAGGAAGCAATTTTGTGAAAGAGCAGTAGAGATTAATCATTATCAAAGCAAAAGTAGCATGCAAAGAATATTTAGTAATTATACACTTCAAAGCAGGAAAAAAGGTATTTTCACTAAAGAAAGTTTTGACATAAAGCTTTGGTTAACTCCTCTGTGGGAGATAAGGAATTGGTCAAAACCCAGTTGAAATTAAGAGTGATTGGTGTGAATTTTTATGTGATTTTGGACTGTTCATAAAATAACACATAGATATGTAATTATTGTATGTTTAATTATTATACGTTGCACAATTTTTGCATCCTTCTATGGAAAAATTAAAACTTTAGGATGTGTTTTCAATTGTATTCTAGAAAGGTGACTATTTTCTTTAGGATGGACTAATCTTTTGATGAATATGGGATATTCTTTCTAAATAAATACATAAAGTAAACTCTTGAACTAGATATTTTGTATTTGCCAAAGTTTCAGCTGTGTAGGAAGGTTCAGAATCATCCATTAATATATTTTTACTTCCATGAAATTAGGTCTATATTCCTAATATGGCCTATTAAACTCAGCATTTTTGTTCATGATATATGGATTGTTTCTTGTGCTGTTGATTATTTTTGACTGACCAAACCCCAAGCATTGGCTTGCAAAGATTTCTGGTTTTAAATAGGTGAAAACTGGGTTTAGTATATTTAATACTGGCAATAAAATAATAGTTACAGAGAAAGTTAAAAATATTGGTGTATAAACACTGAAACTATCAGAGGTTCAAGTGAATCCTAGCAATATAAACTATAAAATCCCCAAATATACAAAAGCCAAATGATGATTTCAGACACAATATTGACCAAACTTTTTCTGAGGTCAGGGAAGACTTAAAAATGTGGACTTATGTACAGCAGCAGATATAACTGCAGCCTTTGAAAAGCCAGTGTTGGCTGCTATGATCCCTTACACTCACAGCAGTTTAAGTACCAGTAACCAACATCACAATTATACCTTGTTATATTAAAGTAAACTGAAATACATCATGAGGTATTTTGTGATAAATCATGAGGGTTTCAGGACCTGTTATCCAAGCCATTATATGATCCTACTGCAATGGTAGCATGGCCAGCAAGAAAACTAGTTCTAATTTTGTTAGTCATCACAATAACAAATAAATTACTTTACACTCTATTTCACTTTTCAAACTTGATATTCAGAATCAAAATGGCATACAATCATTTGACACAAGAACCTTCCCATTTAGGAGAAGTTCCTGTCCTTTAAAAACTTCTGTGATTTTAATTTTGCCCACTTTGTGCTAGGCTGAACCTGAGAGATTTCAAAGTTTTTCAAGGAAAGTAAGAACATAAGAATTTGTGGCTGGGATACTTGGTGGACAGCATTGTTCAAATTCTTGTTTGAACACTGTATGTGATGAATTCCCCCTTCCTTGGTTATGCTGGGGTAATTTTCTTTCCTTGGGAAACTGTTCTACTTATATAAGTAATTAAATCATATCTGGGGCAGGCACTGGAATCTCAGTTTCCCTAAGTAATTTCACTTAGCCCAGTAAGGTTACTGGGCTAAGGACTTTCAGTCTCCTCCTCTCTGAAATGTATTTGTACAAAATTAAAAAGTTCTGCCAAAGCACTAAAAAAGACTTGCCCTAGATAAGTGTGATGGGTTAGGTCATTCTTGGAGGATGAAGAAGATGCATGTTCTATTTTGTAACTTGAATCTCACAATAGACTCTTCTCAAAAACTCCTGTATGTTTTTATCTACAGATTTCATCTGTGCAGGGCTTTTCTGCTGATTTTCTTCCACTTAGTTCAATTTATGCTTCCTTTGTTTGGCATTCCTTTCAAAGGAACTGCTGTGTATGTCTAGCTCTCACTGGACCATTCACTGCAAAACTAACTATTATTTAATGGGAAGTCTCTCAAACGTTACGTGTACTAAAAAGTTTCCCTCAGGAGTCACTTTTCTGGAACTTTTTGTGTAGCAGAAGTCTTTCTGTAGTGGAGCTGCTCTTTCTTGGCTGTTCTCATGGTATTTGACCTTGTCAGGGGTAACCAAAATCCAGCTAAAATTTTCCTCAAAGCTTAGATGAGGTGACTCCAGTTTCTTTTGAAGTCAACTGGGAGTTTCTTTTGACCTGGATATATTCCCTCATAACTCGCCACATTTTTATTTCAATATGCAATTAAATAAGGTTCTGTCAAGGTTGGAAGAATAATTGCCTTTGATTTATCTTCTGTCTTAATTTGCAGTCAATCTGTAGTCATTTTTGGTCATAACATAGGCTACATTGAGCTCCCTTCCCTCAGATTTTTTGAGCCAAATCAGTAAGTCAGTGTTTCCATATTTACAAAAAGTGTGCAGAGAACTGCCCACACAGGATCATAGGATCTCTTATCTTAATAGTTAATGAGGCCTGGCTGTCAAGCTATGAGACTACAAATGCAGCAGTAAGACAGAATTTATTTACTCTCTGACATACTTGGTAACGTTATCATGCAACACAGCTGATTTTTATGTTTAGCTTTTGAAGTACAGGAGACAGCTTAAAAATCAGGGATGCAATATACTAACTTATGGTAATCTTTCACTAAATGTATGATAAGCCACACCAAAAGTACTGAAAGGAATATAAAGAGAATTAAAATAGCAATAAGTCACTTTTCACCTCACTGCTACAAGGCAGCTGAATGTGGGAAATAAAAATAGAAGCAATTATTTCATAGAAGTTATACATAGAAGTTATTTCATATATCCAGCTAGATCATCATTAAATTGTTTCCTAACTATCTTTGAGATAATAACTTAAAGAAGAGGAAAAACTATTACTTAAGCCTTATGGTTTGAAATATGTCCATGAAACTATCCTCTTGTCATCCTGCCTCCAGTTTCAGCAATTATGAGGAAAAGCATACTTCTCTGCCTTTAATGCCTTGAGGGACATGCACATGTTCTGGATGGGCAAATTCTAAAAATGATTCTGTGGCCAGGTGATCCTAAAAAAACAGAATCAGAGAGCTGATGATAATATTGTTGATGGTATTCATAAGAAGTAAGACTCATTACAATTAATAGCATTTTGTCTATGTCTTACTATCTATTTCATTTTCAGAAATTGGTCTTCACTTTTTGTAGCTGTTTCACTTCAGATACAGGTTTGATTTTTTTCCTATTTTCCAGGATAAAAATATTGGTAATATGTATGTTCCTGTAAAAACTTTAAAAAATTAGCTTCCTGTTGATTTTTAGATTTACCTCCTATTTTCTAGGGATATCGTTCTCAAATTACTTCAGTATGAAGCATCAACTAATGTAGCAGATAATAAAGGTTACTTTCCTATTCACTTGGCTGCTTGGAGAGGAGATGTAGATATTGTGAAGATTCTCATCCATCATGGACCATCACACTCCAGAGTGAATGAACAGGTGAAGTGATAAAAAATATTTGTTTGCATCATCAGAAAAAACCCAGCATATATTCTTTAGGTCTCACCAATTTACAGACAAGTTAAAAAAAGTCTATTTTCCATTGTTTCAGTAGTTTCTTCTGCATAGGCACTGACCTAAAGAATATTAGATTTAAAAAGTATGGAAAAGCCTTCTGTTTGTTTTGAAAAAATCACATGAAGACCTACTTTAACTATGCATCTTTTCTGTATGGTTGTAAATTTGCACAAACTTTGTGTATTTTTTACTATGTTAGATATTAAGTTCCTGAAAATCTTTGAGATAAAATTAATGTCCTTGGTATATTTTAAGAGTACTGTAAATTATCAGATATGTGGAGGTAAATGACAAACCAGAGGGGCTGCATGGATGCACATGCAGCAGAAAGGACACATTAAAAGACCAAGAAAAGTTATGAGAGTATTACAGTGTGTAAGGGCAGTATAACCATGTTGCATTCTGCTGTCAAACATATGGCACACCTGTTTTTATGCTGTATATTCTTACATGGTCCATTCATAGGATTAGTATTTAGAAATAGAAAGAAGCTGATTAAAATTTGATACCATCTAGGCTGAGCTGCTTAAGAACTGGAAGTAGGCTGTGAAATACAGATAGTAACCATTAAACAACTGCATTTGTCAGGGTAGTCAGAGTTTGAATGTGAAGGTAGGAGTCAGCTCCTAATTCAGATCTAAGCTATAATGTTTACATTGCCTGTATGTGCACCTTTTGGTTCCACAGAGGTCTGGTCTGTGTAATCACAGGAGCCAACAGGGGTATTCAGATGACTAAAAGGAGGATTCAGGTGTCCAAACACAGAAATGCAGTACCTTCTGAGGCCCTGCAGTAACTGAGACATCTGCATGGGCCTGAGAGTGTGACAGAGGGTACTCAGAATTCCCAGGTCTGTGTGGTGGTGAAGTCCAGATACGGTACCACCTGGCACCCCACAGCACCTCAAATGGCAAAGTGCAATCTAACATAATAATTGTTCTCTTAGTGCCCACTTTAGTGTGGCCAGAAGGCAAACTGTGAGAAGATAAGAAATGTGAGTCCTAGATTGCAAACACTTAACCAGTGTGAGATGCCATGCTTTGAGTAATCAATTTGATATCTGAGGTTATACACCTAGCCACTGGAATCCATACCATAACTAGGATATGAATATCAAGTATTATGCAGGAAATATAGGAAAATAAAGTAATAAAATATGTCCATGTGACTGTCTTCTGGGCAATCCTGTAATACTCTTGACACATTCAAGAAAAAAACCCTCAAATTTTGTCATTCTGTGATTTCAGTTTCAGATAAACATAATTCTCCAACTTTCTCATTCTCATCAGCTGTTTTATGGAGGATGAAACCAGTTGAACCATAGGATTACCTTTTGTCAAGGAGAGGTTTTTTTCAGTTTTATTTATGCAACAAAACAAAAAGCAACTATTGGATTGTGTGTCACACATTTGCTTGAAGACATTACTGACATTCTACTGACAGAATACTGGAAGCTGCGTAGGGACTTCAGAGAGGATGAGAGTGAAAAAGATATTTCACTAAGATCAGAAAGAGAAACGTAAGTTCAAACCTACTTCTCCCCAATCCCACATATACCTCCAAACTTCTACAATATTGTCAAACTTGACTAGGTGTGCTGTATCTGGTTTGTATCACTGGAGCAAATAAGCAGGGATTGATAGTTCTATACCCCACTGACTCCAGAAAGGTCTTCAGATGTCCTCCAGTTTATGCATTTAACCCAAAAACATTATGATAGAAAATGTGTGAGCAGTCTTCACAAGAAATGTTGCATCTGAAGTCTTAGGGGAATCCTGATCATATTAAACTTCGAAGTTAAACTCAGAGTTTTTCTGACATATATTTCTTGGTGTTCCACTCTAGACAACGGCCAGGTTTAGTATGTGGGCTACTTTCCTGCCACCTACTTTCCCCTGCTAATTAGCACTCTACGCAGGAGAATATTCTCTGTATCCCAGAAAGAGTGAAATGTCTTGTTGTTATTGAGCCACCTCCACCCACATATCCTCAAATAACACCTGAGAGGCATCCTCACCCTAACACTTGCTGTACATTCATATGAGCCTGTAGGATTCTGAGGCTTTTCCTTGTTTGCAGATAGACTCTCTAAGGCAGGTGACTCCTCAAAGCTCTCATAACTTCTCTAAGGAGCTGAAGCTATGGCTTGTAAGAAATCCTGGACTACTTTTCTTCTTTCCTTTTTCTTCTGAGAGTTGGAGATAAGGACAGCCATTTTTCGTTACAGTTTTTCACCACAGCAAACAGTGCACTCAAGTCAGGCTTTCTTCCTCTGTTTTTTTTATGTTGCATTGTTTGTAAAGATCATATAAAGATGTAATTGTTTGCATTTTAAGAAAATAATTTTGTTCATGATTTAAAAATTATTGCAACTAATTTGTAAGACATTTTTGGTTTCATCTCTCATTGAAATTCTATGGAAAGTAATGCTTCTAAAAACTTTTGTGAAAGCAACGAACAAAGAAATAAATGACAAGTTCATGATGCATAAATGTATATTACATGAAATAATGGATTTTATGTGGTATATTGTAAATTGATCAAATTGCATTCTACACTTTCAAAATGCAGTGAAGTAGCATCATAGCATTATATCCAACCACTGCCAGCATCTAAAGCTCTGAATGCCCCCTGCTGTTCCAATTACATAAAATTGGAACAAACAGTAGAGACAAACAGTTAAATGACAATTAGATTATGGGGGTGGTGGAATGTAGACTGGCAACTCTACACACAGAGAATGGTTACAGCATAACAATTGTATGAGAAGAATTCTATCACTGTTTAATGTAGGAATCTTAGTTGACAGGTATGGTGTATGTTTCAAATCACAAAATATGCTGACATTGCAAAAATATAAGTGTTTAACTTCATTGATGAAGCTTTAAAATTACGTAAATGATAAACTGAATTAAGATAGTATGAGATCAAGATTTGTTATTTAATGATACTAAATAAAATAAAAAGGTGTGCTGTTCTCCACAGTCAAACTACTTACATATTTATTTATATAAGGACATCTGGATAGCTAAAACATTCATTGTGGCAACTTTCATTGTAAAATTGCAGAATCGATAACAAATCCTAATCTATGAAAAAATGGTTAATAAATAACAGTCATAAACAGGTCAATATGCAGTGTTTGGTTTTTTTGCAGGAAAAAAATTTGAATAAAATCAGGAATAAATGTAAATATGTATTATTAAATATGACTAAAACATATTTCAGTTATATAAAGAATATGAATTGTGAAAAATTAACAGGAAAAAATGTGAACATTCCTGAAATTTTTATGGATTCATTGTGCTGTAGAATTTGCCTGTGCATCAAATTGTAATTGCCACAAAACCTACCCATATTTCTTTATGACTATTCAACAATTCTTCTGAAATACGAAGAAAAAGTGTTCAGGATGCATTCATATGATGTAAACACCTAAATTTTAACATATTTGCTAACTTCTCCAAATCATCCAAATGAAACAGACATTATATGCTTCTTTCAGTGACACTTCAGGGACTTCCAGAAGTTCAATTCAGTTCTAAAATAGCCTGCAAATACAATATTTGTCAAATTCTGCATTTTATTTTACCCCTAAATTAGTCTGAGACTAGTGGATGAATTTCAGGGTTTCCCTTGCAACTCTTACTATACTTTCTTTAGAAGAAGAAAAAGTGCACATGCAATCTTTCTGATTTAGGCCAATTGCAACAACAAAAAAAGATTTTTTTGAAGTAGTCAAGCAAAGATTTTAGTCAAAGTAGTCATGTTTACATAAGTAAAAGTGAATTTCAATGGTAAGTCAGTAGACTTGATTTTGATTCACACTGAATCAATTTGCAGACAAACTTCCGTTATTTTTTCAGAATTAATAACTTCTTGGTGGAACTTCTCAGGAAACTGTCTTCCTGATTTAAGACATAAACTAAGACTATCCTGAGGTCATTCCTTTCTCTGTCTTGCATATTTTCTTTCACTCTTTTTTTCTCTATTTAATTATTTGATTATTAAAGCCTTATTTTTGTGTTGTTTTCCCTCTAGTTTACTACTTTTGAGTATATTCAGCACATAGATAGTTGTTTCCAAAATCTCCCTTTGTTCTCTCCTTCCTCAATTTAAACTTAAATTCTTATTTCATGAAAAAATAGCAAAAAGCTCTTCATAACAAATGTCTTGTTTGCTCTCTTTACATTGGGATTATGTGACAAAGAAATGGCTCAGTGGTTTAGGAAGTCTCCTTTTTCAAGTTCAGCATCAAAACACTTCGATAAGGAAAGGAGTTGAGCATCCTTTGGAAAGGTCTGTTAAATCACTACTTGAGTCATTATTGCTTGTACAGTACTTGCACGGACTTTAGGAGATTTAAAACTTGCTTGGCAAAAAAAAAAAAAAAGGACTACACAACTATGCAATAAATGTCCTGAATTTACCCACAGTTTAATAGTTGCTTCACTATTATATAGTGGCCTCTATAATATTCATGATAGTTGTACATTCTCTTGATACCTCCTTTACTTCTTCACTATCAGACTGCCAAGCTACAACAGCTATCTCTATAATGTATTTGCTAATATGCCCTCTAATGAATAGACCTCAATATATGTTGTACATTTTGCAGTGGCACACATCCTTAGCAGCTAAATGATGTAGCTAGGACTGCAAATAGTGATGAGATGCAAGGCTGTGAAGGTACAATTCAGTTTGCAGCCACACCAGCCTGAGTTCTGGCTGTAGTGAAAGAGTTCAGAGAAAGGCTACAAAAAGTCAGGATCATGCCCATAAAAAGACATGTGTAACAAATAATGAAGAAAATTTTAAAAATATTTAAAGCTGAATCCTAGAATGCTTTCCTTATTTCTGAATGAGGTCCTTTGGACCATAAGAGTAACTACTTGGCAAAAATATTATTAATTATGAATATTAGAGAGTTTTTTTACCTTACATTTTGTATGTCTTTACTTGGTTTATTTCTTGATTTTTCCTTTTCGAAAACCATTCAGTCATAGAATCTGTCTTGTAGTTGCTGACATATCATGAAGTATCTGAAATTTCTGCGAGGATTCTAGTCTTCTTCTTCAGCACTAGATGTATTACTTAGCCCTTGGATATCAAATTTGAAGCTCTAATTACAGAATGGTAATTTGCACACAGATACTTTACAGCAGATTACCTGCTCATTGCAATGACTGCTAACACATAATCTTTCTGTACTCCAGGAACAATTGTATATGATTGGAACTGAAAATACAGGCAACAGCACTAAAGTATTACCTATTTCTTGAAGAATTTTTGTCACATCTTAAAATATTGCTTCAAAGCAGTCTGTGGCTTTAGAGATATGAAGACAAACTACCTTAAAATCAATAGTTCCTCTCCTCTCCTCTCCTCTCCTCTCCTCTCCTCTCCTCTCCTCTCCTCTCCTCTCCTCTCCTCTCCTCTCCTCTCCTCTCCTCTCCTCTCCTCTCCTCTCCTCTCCTCTCCTCTCCTCTCCTCTCCTCTCCTCTCCTCTCCTCTCCTCTCCTCTCCTCTCCTCTCCTCTCCTCTCCTCTCCTCTCCTCTCCTCTCCTCTCCTCTCCTCTCCTCTCCTCTCCTCTCCTCTCCTCTCCTCTCCTCTCCTCTCCTCTCCTCTCCTCTCCTCTCCTCTCCTCCCCTCCCCTCCCCTCCCCTCCCCTCCCCTCCCCTCCCCTCCCCTCCCCTCCCCTCCCCTCCCCTCCCCGTGTATTTTATATAAGTAGTACTAAATTGTCAAATTTAGAGGGCAGTTAAACAAGTTCTAATTCACTCTTTGAAGGTTAAAAATAATTTTGTCTTCTCTACCTGAATTGAATGGATTATTTTACATTTTGAAGAAGAAAGAATGTTTTATTATCAAATTTTAATTAGGTAGCTCTAATAACACAATATGTGCAATGCCTGTTCTGAGTGCATATATGTAGGTCATTTAATTATGTTTGCCTAGGTTGGATTCTTCTGCTTGTTTCAGTGATAGGTAGCTTTTCATAATTTTGTATCAGTTTGATTGGTCATGAACTGAAATGTAGCTTTTATTTAGCAAATAAAACCCATAGAAAATGTTCAACAATATACATCTGAAAATAATAATATTTTGTTACTTTGCTTTTGTGCATCAGGTTGCTTTAAAATGTACTTTTCCTTTCAACATGCCTTTGTGTGAAAATTCAGATGGATATTCTTTATCCAGAGGGAGCAAATTCGTTTGCTGCTCAGCAGCAGCAACTTGGATTGTTTGATCTCTGTGTCTGTATCTGTCTATCATCTGTCTATCATCTGTCTACATTATGAGAAAAGGGCCATAGCAAATTTAATTTTTATGTTTCTTTGAAAATTTAATCAGAATATTTTTAAGCTACAATATTAGATCATTGGCACGAGATTCAAAATAGTTCAATTAGTACTTCCGTAAGTTCTTGAAAAAACCCTCAGACATAAGCAGATATTGGGCATATAGTTGCAATTGTAAACGTGTGTTCAATTGTTACTTACCTCACAGAATGTCAATATAGTTATACATATAACTTCTTTGTGTAACATTGGATATATAAAGACAGTAATTGTAGGCAAAAATTCCCATAATTGTCCATTTTGTGTGCAATTATCTGATTTCCATACTTAATTATACACAAAATCAGGCTGCAATTGCTTGTTCATCTAGCTGTCCATGAAATATTGAAAATTTAAAAATAAATTTTAATAAACTGTGCTTGTGATTCATGGGCATACAACTGTACATATGAAAATTGCTTTGCCCAGTCCTATATAAAAGATATATTAGAAGTCACTAGAGCACAAAAAGCTTGTTTCAGGTAGTTGATAGAACACTGCAGCAATGTAGTATTTTGACAGTATATATATTTTAATCTGAATTTCTGGTCTGTGTAATATGGTGGTCTGAATAATGCACAATGATTTAAATACTTACTAGTCATCAAGCCATGTCTGCCAGTGGAAGCTTCCTACTTTCCACCTGAATCTTCTCCAGCCTCTGTTGCAGCTTAGCAGGAAACACATTCCAGTCTCTCTTATCTTGTGTGGTGTTGCAGACACCCCATGCGTTTGATTGCAGCATTGATTTACCTGAATGTATTGATCTGTCTCTTCTGTTTCCCAGGTTCATCTGAGTCATCTTAGATTTCAAGAAGGAATGAAAATGACAGCAATGTTGTTAAAACCCCAAATCCAAGAGTTGAGTTCTTGGTTATGGAATTAGAAACATCATTACCAAAAAACAGACATTCCTTTTTCCTCCTTTCTAGCTTTTACTGTGCAACAGGGATATTCTTATCCTAGCTAGCTTTTGAGTACGGGTCCAAAGACTCATTTCTCTGAATCTCTGACTCTATCTTTCAAAAGACAATTTTTTTTCTATTTTCAATTCTCTGTCCCATGAACTTTCTTCAGCTGGCTCCTTGAGAAATAGAACTATGGATTCAGATTTATCACTTTTGCTTCCTGTAGAATGATATCTCTAACCTTCTTTAGTGTCTTTCCTGAATTTACATTAATTTTAAATTTTTTATATAGCTCATTAGCTTCTTGGTTTTGTAGTTTTTGTAAACTGTCACAACATTTTATAAATTATTTACAAAATAAGAGGCATTCAATGTACATACTTCTACAATTTATAGAGTCTAGTGTATTTTAAAGCTTTGTAAAGTCTACATATGATATATTAATAATATAGATGACAGAATTCAGAGAGCTCAATAAACTATTTCTTTCCTCTTTGTCTGAAGTTATTTATCTGTTTGGCATTGCAAGTATACAGACAGAACAGGAAGAAAACAATTAAAAATATCATGCTTATTCTCAGTATTTATTATTATTATTTATTATTATTATTTATTGAGTTTATTGAGTAATGTTTTGGGAAACACTTGGAGGGCATTGCTTTATAAAGCAAAAACTTGTTAAATCAACAGCGTATACATACTCTATGCCTTAAAATACATCCATAACTCTCGCTGGAGTCCTGAGAAGACCGACTGCCTAAGTGATTTGCTAAGTCTTTCTATAGATGATATTTTGTCTTCCAAATTTTAAATGTTGTCTGGATAACTTTTTATAGTAGTACATGAAACGAACCTTGTGCCTGATACATTTGCATTGCACAGTTTTTCTCCATAATTCCATTTCTCTAATAACAAACTCCCATGGTACAAAACCAGCAAAATCAAGAAGAGAGACTTCACTCTCAGAGTATTTTTAAGAGGACTCAATCATAATTTCAGGAACAGTTGAATCAAAGAAGGTTACAGATTTTGGGATATCATGAGCTAGAAGGTTTTGAGGGGCATGTTGTTAAAATGGATTTGGAGCAATGTAGACACGTAGGGAGCTCATCTGCTTGAGAGTCACAAGCTGAAGTATTAATTTGTTATTATTAAAATTTCAGTGGAGTAATTTTGAAGCATTTAACATACATTGCCATACATTATATTACAAACCCTGCCTCTGTAGTGATCTCACAGAGGCAATTTAGAGAAGTTGAGCATTTCTATTGTGGATTAAACATGAATTTCTGAAGCTTTTGGGTTTTTTTTAACAGAACAATGAAAATGAAACAGCACTGCATTGTGCAGCTCAGTATGGTCATTCAGAAGTTGTTGCTGTTCTGCTAGAAGAGCTGACAGACCCCACAATAAGAAACAACAAACTGGAAACACCTCTGGATCTGGCAGCACTTTATGGACGTCTGCGCGTTGTAAAAATGATCATCAAAGCATATCCAAATCTGATGAACTGTAATACAAGAAAGCACACTCCTTTGCATCTTGCTGCTCGTAATGGCCACAAAGCTGTCGTACAGGTGCTTCTGGAGGCTGGAATGGATGTCAGCTGCCAAGTTAGTGTGTAATTCCTTCCTTCTTCCCTTCCTCCCTTCCTCCCTTCCTTCCTCCTTCCCTCCTTTCCTTTAATGATTAGACTTAGATTTAAATGAAATTACTTTTTACATTTTTTTCTTTAAAATAACTTGCATTTTGTTAGAAATGCTGCAAGGTGATATATAATACAGCTTTATTTATTACAACTCAATGTGTTAAAAGGGATAACTCAAGAAAGATACATATCTTCGGAGCTGAGTGCATGTTTTAATGTTGTCTTGAGACATGTAGATACACAAATCAACCATTCATGTAGGTATATATAAATATATTTTCTACAGCAGTGGCTGTAAAGGTCGTAAGGTGATTTTCTAAAGCTATGGCCCTTCTTGATCACAGCAATCTAAACCAATATTTCACTGAGACCTCATTTCCTATAATTATTCCATTCTAAACTCAAGTTACGAAGTAATAAAAATTTTGATTTTCTGCATTTCTAAACACTTGTATAAATCTAAGAGAAAATTCTATAGCAATACACTCTTACAGCTACTGACTCCAACCTGTCAGCTGTTTGGTGTGCCTAGTTTTATGCACAGTAAATTATAATGATGATAGAGGGGTATTTTTAAATAAAATAGACATAGATGAGAAGAGACACAAGGTACAGCAGCAGTGAATCTTATGTTCAGTTCTTTGTACTGGAAGGTGTCCAGGCCTTTTAACTACAGAGGACTGGATTCTGTTATGTGTTCTGAAGTGTTGCCTCAATCTTATGGTTTGTCTTGATTTGATAGATGGCACTGTGTTTGTTGTAGAGTGGATTTAATCTTCATATATGAAGTAACTTCCTTGCTGTCTCTCTCGCTGTATAAAATATGCTTTGAATTAAGGTTTTTTCAAGTTTGTATCTATTTTCAGATAAAGTAAGCAAGCAACCAAACATAATTACATCTACTTTAGAGTTACATTCAGACATTCTCTACCACAGTTAACAGTTGATTAGAGCCTGCTGATAAAAACACCAAAGTTGTGGGTTCAATCCCTGTATGGCCATTCACTTAATTGGACTTGATGATCCTTCTGGGTCACTTCCAACTCAGAAGATTCTGTGAATCTGTGAACAAATCTTGCAAACTTTGTCTAAACTTTGATTAAAATTTATATCCATTTTAAGCTTTAGGTGCATTTAATCAAACTCCTTTATACACACAATTCGCTTTTATATAGAAAGATTGGACCTGGATTCCATACACTTTTATTTCTGGATTCTTCAATCAAGATCATGTTTTTACACTTTTGAGAAAAAGGATGTGAAGTGGGGAAGAAAAGATAGATTTAAAAAACCAAAACAACAAAGCAAATCAGAAAATATTAAAGTCTTTTAAGATTAAAATTGGATATTCTCAAATGCCTTCCAAAGGAAAATGTGGTAAAATTGTTTTACTACTTTTATTATTTCTTGCATATTTTGAGTTAGTGTTGGTACTTGCTTCAAACTATTTTAAAGTATAACACTTCTGTGTGATTTGTCTGCTTATGAACTTGCCGCCCAAGCTTTCAATTTAATTAGATTTTAAAATTTTTACTAGAAAGAGAGACGCTTGCAAAAGTTAATATAAGCAGCTAATTTTTTTTTAATCTTTCCTTTACTATTACTACATCTTCAGTAATTTAGAAAAGTTTAATGCTACAGCAACATAGAACTTTGAAATGCATATTTCTGAATGTAAAATTTCTCTTTTATCTCTAACAAATGAATGAGGAAAAATTCAGAAAGAAACTGATGCCTGAATTGATATTTAAGAAGGAGAATAATTGAAGGAAAATAGTCTTTGTCATGGCAACTTACAAACTGATGATTACATGAGGGCAAAATATTACACAATGCTTTTATGAAATGTGTTCTTCCTCTTATGTAATCTAGATAATTTTAGCACTACTGTGAATTCTCCTAAGCCATTTTTATCTATACTTACACTAAAAGTTTTTCACTGGTCTTTAAAAATACGGTGGCTGCATTTTTTTAAAAAATAATAATTTTAATATTATTTTAATATTTTAAAATTATTTTTAATAATAAAAATAATTTATTTTTATTCTAATTGCTTTAAAGTGATTTATATTCTTAGAGTTTTGGTTTTTTGTTTGGTAATTATTCAGAGGTAGGGGGATTTGTTGTTGTTGTTGTTGTTGGGTTGGTTTTTTTTTTTTTTTTTTTTTTTGCACTAGGTTATCTTGTTCCTTCTGGTTTTGTCCTACTTGCCATAAGGAAATATCATTTATTTATTTTCTTGCCAGTATACATATTCTCTATCAATATGTTCCTTTTCATTCAACATCTTAGCATATTGGTAATTTGGCACTGTACTGACTGTTAATTTATTACCTCTGTAGCCTCTGAAAAATTCTGTTGATGATTACTGGCGGCTTATTAAACTGAGGAGAACACAAAATATCAGCCTTTCACTTAAAACCAAACTCAACTATTTTATTCTTAATTAATTTGATCTGCATCACTGATTGGGAAAGAACAATTTGCAAAGTAAAATCTTATGTGGTAAACAATTTTGTACACTTTTAAACCATTGGTTGTAATGGTAGCAAAGCTACTATTCTGTCCTTCAGATTCTGTCTGAACTCCATGTCAGAACTATAGCACACTGCCTATAAGTAAGGTCTAGACAAGTGACTTAACTACAAGCTCTTGCATATTTACATGATTAAAAGAAAATCTGTAATTATTAAAACCCTTGATGCTTCTCTGTGAGTATGCAAATGGTACACCAATTTGACTTGTGTATTCTGGTGTGCCTATTGGCAATGTCATCCTGTCCTAGTTTGGTTCATGTGTCCAGCTGTGACATCATACCTGTATTTTGTAGTAAGCAGGGGCAGGGACTGTTTTATTACATGCTTAGCACAATTTTTGCTCTAGTTCTCTGTATTTGATATACAGAAAACTTATGCCAGAGAATCAATATATTATCCATTGGTGCAAACTCAAGCAGACTTTAGCTTGCTTTGTTCATGAAAAGTTGCCAGCAGTTTTTGTATTGAATATCACTGAGAAAGAATTTACAAATATAATGGTAATGTTTACTTTGCCAAGAAAATATGTTCCAAGGCAATGAAAGCTTCAGGAACTAAAGCAGTGAAAATTGTCTATAAATCTTAAGCTCACTTGCTGTAGTATAGACAAGAATATATTAGTGCACAAGCACACTGTTATAAATGAAAAAGATCAACCTAAAAGTTCTAGAACACCTTAAGTAATATACAAAAATTATTTGCAACTATATATTTTAATCCTTGCAATTTGTGTAAATGCTCTATTGCACAAGAAAAGAAAACATTCTGAGCTTACTACCTTCAAGTAGTAAGCCACATGTACATTTACAAAGAGAGATACATCTACTCAGCCAGTCTGAATTTCTCTTGGCCCTGTTCATCGTGAAGTTCAGTATTCCCTCTAAGTTAAAGCAGAGTTTGGTAACTGAACTGTCTGGTAACAAGGACATATCTGCCTTCTGGATAGTTTTTGGGTTGAGGGGTCTGATTCGCTTGTTAGTTATTCACTATTACCATTAAATCCTGCCTAGGGCTTTTAAGATTTGTGTTAGCATTCATCTCCATGACATCTTATGCAGAATTATACATCTGCATCTTACGAGTGTGTTTTCAATATCCATATTCTCAGACTGATTTTAGTTCAGTTTCATGGTAATATTTCCCCTCTTCTTCAGAAAATCACCCTTATAGTGCACAGATCCTTGCACTGTTTATATGGTGTGCCTTTTAAATTCCTCTTTGGAACAATTTGTTCCATATATCTCATTTCCAGGATGTGACATTCATTACTATTGCTTGATAGAGTTATAAAGTATAGACTGCCTTAGGATGCAGGGCAGCGTGGAATGTCTGTAAAGAATTTTAGGATCATGTTCTGATATGACAGGAAATGTCATAGTAGAATAGACTAGGAAGCAAGAAAGAAAGGAAAAAAATAGCATTTATGTTTGGATTCCTCTCCCAACTCTATGAATTAGATGTGTAAAAGTGGCTTAATTTCCTGTACTCTCTTTATGCATAACATAAGTATCTTCTGGTTCTTAAGTAGCCCCCAGACAGGTTTGTTTGCCTTATTCATCTACAGGAAGTTTCTCTTCTCATGTTAGCTTTAATTCAATTTCTTACAAGATGTGTGCTTTCATCAAGGAAAATATTGCTTACCTTTCCTCCAGTGGGGAATTTTAATAAACAGAAAGACTGCTGCCCATGCCAATTATCATACCAGGATCTTTTTCACCCTTTAACTGGGTAACCTGAGGATAGATCCTATTCCTTGGGCTCAAAGCTGTTGATTCAGTATGGCGGAACATTGATCTTTCTCAGTCTCAGATCATGGTACAGCAATAGAAAGTTGTTGCTACTAATGTAGTCTATTTATTCTTTTAAACAAGGTTTCCTATCAATACAGAATGATATCTACAATTTTAGTCAAGGTGCAACAGGCTTTCGTCCCTGCAGTTCAATCTCATAGAGAAAAAATTTAGTGCTCTGGCTTCCTCTAACAATTGAACCCCCGTGGATTTCATTTTTTATGTTTACATCACTAATTCTTATCCCTGACAGAATCAGAACATGGTTGAGGTTGGAAAGGAACTCTGGAGGTCATCAGGTCCAGCTCCCCCTTTTCAAGCAGAATCCCATAGAATAAGTTGCCCAGGTTTGGGTCCAAAGAACTTTTGAATATCTTCAAGGACTGAGACAATTTTCCTGGACAACCTGTCCCAGTAACAGGCCTCAGTTGCCTGCAAAGCTAAAAAAAAAAAAAAAAAAAAAAAAAAAAAAAAAAAAAAAAAAAAAAAAAAAAAAAATCTTATGTTCAAACAGAACCCACTGTGTTTGGGTTTTTTCTCCTTATCTGTTCTGTCACTGCTCATGGCCTAGACTTCCTTATACCCTCCCTTCAGATATTCGTACACACTGATGAGATCCTCTATAAGTCTTCATTTGCCTAGCCTAAACTGTCCCAGCTCTCTCTGCCTTTCCTCATAGATTAAATGCTCCAGCCTCTTAACAATTTCAGTGTCTCACTCTAGTAGCTCCATCTCCATCGTGTGCTGGGGAGCCCAGAACTGAACAGAGCATTTCAGGTGTGGACCCACCAGTAGTGAACAGAAGGGGAGCCACCTCCCTTGACCTGCTGTCAACACTCCTCCTCAGTGACAGAGAACTCTATCTTAGTAGTACCAGGTCCACCCAATAGTCATGCCAGTAAGTGATCAGTCCAAAGGAAATGCCATGACACCAAGAGGATTATAGGGTTTTTCCAAGATTGCTGATGTCAAGCCTCTTTCAGTAATCAGAACTATAACTATCAATGACTTTTCTTAGAATTTTTCTCATTCCCAGACATTCCTGAGCTTCACATTAATCTCTGTGTGTACCTTTGCGGTTGCACTGTTGTTGCATAGTTATCCCATTTTGAAGCCAATTGCACTAACTGGAAATATCCTGAAGATATTCTTTGAGTAAAGGATTCTGAAACCATCTCTAAGTAAATCTGAATATTTAGTCTTCTTGTTCCAAATAAACCTGGGAATGTTCAACTGGATTGCTTCTGAAAATGGAAATATTAGAAGGTGTTTTGAGATATGTGTTTTGTATGTATATTCTTACTGACTTCCTTCTCCTCTCTGTTATACTGTCAATGTAAGTGGTATGCAAGATGTAGATGTCACTGGGCATACTCTACTTTATATCTCCATGTACTAAGCATTGGTAGGACATATGTCCACTTACAGGGTGCTCACATCCTATCTCAGGATCCCTGATTACTTCTAAATATCCTGTAATTGCATTGCTGTAACTCTGATGAATTCTGACACAACTAATTAAAAATGAATTACTATTTTATTTTAGAATTGGGTTTTGTATGTGTGTATCTTTAAGGTCTTTCTATCATAATAAGTATGACTTGGATAAAGTATAGGAAAAACAAATTTAAGCAATAAAACCTTTAACATTTGCCACAAATAAATTTCAAAATTTAATTTACTATCAAAAAAAGGAGGTAAGTCAGATACTCAGTGAGATCTAGTAGTGCTCTAGCTAATGCTAATGCTGTTGGATGGAAAGTTATTCTGTTCAGAATTTTCAGTAACAGCAGTGTAAAATACTAAAAAAAGTAGCTTGTTAATAGAGACAGTGTGGTTTTCAGTACTATAAATTTTATATGAGCAAAAGTCTGCTCACAAAAAAATTTGTGTCAAAAAAATCCACAAAATCAAGTTTACAGACATCTAAGGTAGAATTTAAATGACATAAGCATCGGCATCTAAAGCTGTTGGGGGTGCCTTAGGGTATCCAAGACATCTGTATGAGGCAGATGTGAGGCAGATCAAATGTGAACATCAAGTGAACCAGCAGCTGGACACCAGGATACCTTAGGGCATCTCTCACCGTATAACAGAATTGACCTGAGGTGTGAGCCAGTTTCAACAACAACAACAAAAAAATCCCCCTACCTCTGAATAATTACCAAACAAAAAACCAAAACTCTAAGAATTAAAACAACTAATTGTAGATGTCCACATGTAAACTGTCTGACTCTGCTGAAGAGCTGTGTTCTACTGATGGTGTTGACTAGAGTTTCTCTGCCTGTAATAAGAGTCTAGAAATTTTACACAAATGCAGGCTTGTTAACAGGGAGCTGTATTACATTCCTACTATATTTTCTTATATGGTTATTAATTTTATAGTAGAACTGACAGCATTTTTGGTTTTGTCTTGAATAATAATAAAAAATCCCATATTCTAGTATTTATTCTTGCCCACTGAGTGGTTTTTATGTGTAAGTAAAATAAAGGGGAAAAAACCCACTTATTTTCCAAGTGTAATCTTTACAGAAGGATTAATTGGTATTTTAAATGTCACAATATTTGTTTTCCAGACAGAAAAAGGGAGTGCCCTGCATGAAGCAGCCCTATTTGGAAAGGTGGAGGTAGTACGCATTTTGCTTGAAACAGGTAAATTTGGTTTACAGGAAACACTGAACAAATACCCTTAATTTTCCTAATCTGGTGTATGCCTCCTTAAGTTTTGGTTATACAAATTACTTTTATCTTTATCAGCCTTTGCAAATCTAATCACATATACTTCTCATTAAAATAGTGTTCTTTTAGAATATGAAATTGCTATACACAGAGAAAAAAGGTGATGCTCAGACTCAGAAATTCCATATATGACTCAGTGTATGTCACTGTATTTTGAAAATAAATGTACTATGAGAACAAAATGACTACATAAAATTTTGTTACTCTCTCCAAAAGGCCGCTCTTTGATGTAGAGACCAGAAGATTCATGTTCACATTTATTTCCTTCAGTTAGCTATTCCTAGCAAACACACCATTCTGCTTGCTTCTTCATTTCCTGGTAAACTGAGTGCCTGTGAAGAAAGGAGAAGGCACTGTGTCTCTGAGAATTGAATTTGTTGTGAAAGAAAAGAACAGGGATGTAAAGTCCATCTATGGCATAATAAGATTCAGAATTGCTGTAGGTAAATTACTCATCTAGACAACTGTCTTCTCAGATAATTGTAAGACCAATGAGAATGAAAATACTTAGAAATGATTTCTTGCAGTTCTGTGAACTTACATTACACTGAGGGATCTCATCAGTCATTATAATCAGTTCTTGTGATGTTACTTATATATTGCAAAAGAAGGTATATTCTAATCACAGCTCTTCATCTGAATCTCAACTAGTTTATTCCTTATATCAGACCTGTTTTCAGAAAAAAAAAAGGTCCTTCCAAGTTTCTTTTCTTTTTGGATGAAAAAGGAGGCTGAAAGGGATTTTCACCTGCCCTCAAAAACGCAGGGCCTTTTTATTTCCTAAAAAAGGAAGGACTGGAGAACGTCACACAAATATAGGGAGCCTTTTAGACCACAGAAAAAGCCCACCTTTTTCAGATTAATACATGTTACAGCCTCTACCAGCATACAACTGTCAAGACAGTGGAGTAAGTACTGTGAACTCCTTTAACCCCAAATGCTCTGTACTTCTGCAACACTCCCCACCTTTTGCCTTTTGTACCTAACAATCCCCTTTTTTCTAGCTCTGCTTCAAAAAGAGTCAGAAGATGTTATAAGTAGCTACTACAAAGGAAAGATGTGAGTTGATATGTCAGGCCTCTGAAAGTCAACTGCCACTGCTAAATAGCCCAGTAATTTGGGGGTTTGTTTTCAGTGATAAAATTTTGTTTCTTACAAAACAAATTAGGAAACTGGCCATTGGGTTAGGATATTACTGTAATTGCAGCCTTTTCTGGTGAATGCTTTCAGAATGTCCTTTTAAATCCTTCTTCCTCTGATTTTCTCTGTTCAGTGTCCTGAGAAGAATTTCACTTATTTTGCTAGGACATTTTGTACCTTTACCTTTTATGAAAGCGTATCTAAACTGCAAAGCAACTTGAGCATTCTACCATAAGGCAAAATTTCCAAGGAAGTTCCTACAAAGCAGAGAGTCATCCAGTACCACATACAACAGGGCAAGCCTCAAACTTAATTCACAGTTTAAGCCAAACCATTACTTTGATTGCAGTATGGACAGTCTGTGAGGAAATCCTGTGGCTGTTCATAGTGCCTGTATACTACAGGATATGGATATTTCAGTCTATTCATGACATGAATTTTGAAAATGTTGCCATGAAGTACAACTTCATAATGAAGTTAATGTCATTAACTTCATTAATATAAAAAACTTTTTCAGTCTTGCTTCCAAAACACATACTGGTACTATGGACTAGAAAGTTTCCAATGAATTAAAGCAGTTTGGAGAGAAATGTAGGAAAACCAGATAATTTCTTGATTTTACAAAATATCCTTTCTAGGATGGCTGTTCCTTAGGAACAGTATGTTAAAATAATCCCAAATTTGGTTACTTTATATCCCCATGATCTGCAGAAACATAAAACCCATCCATGGCAGTGTGTGAATTTTAGGCTACTCAAGCTTTAAACAGAAATATATCCTGTACTTCAGCTGTAATGAAATTGTGAAATCACTTGCTTTCAGTTTATCAGATAGTTCAGTCTGATATAACACATAATCTGAAGCATTTAGGGTTAAATACTCAACCACAGGTCCATTTCTTTTTCAGGAATTGATACCAACATAAAAGACAGTTTGGGCAGAACGGTTTTGGATATACTTAAAGAGCATCCATCTCAGCAGTCTCTGCAAATTGCAGCTCTACTTCAAGGTAAGCCATATTCAATTATACATTTTTTAGAGACAATAATGTTGCTGTATATAGTAATTTCTATTCTTTAAATGTTTCATTACACAAAGGAGCAGTCTTTTGATTTAAAAAGACTTGTTGAACAAAAATAAGTTGTCCAATATTTGAATTTCAGAGTAACCCTTTTTTTTTGTGGGCCACTGACATTAGCATGCTGTGTCACTTATACTTAGTCTTTTTACATTCTTCATTACACCATAACATACTGTAATATTTCAATAGCAGTTCCATTAAATTGTAATGATAACCTACAATTGAAATGCTTGATTTGTTCATAAATAGCAACTGATTGAAATATGGTGACAATTTTTCAAACCATTTCATTATATTTCTTTCATTTTCTTTAAATTAAAAGAAAATAAACCAGGCAATATTTCTTGTTATTGTAGGAGAAATAATACAATTTTTCGTACATGCATTTGTTCTCCTTCCCCACTACTTTCATGGTATAAGCTTGATGGAAGTTCATTGTTTACTTAAATCTTTTACTCTAGAAGATGGCAGTAAAGTGATGAAACATGAACTAGAACATAACTCAGTATTAAACACAATCTCTTCTATGGAATTTGTTCCCTGCATTTTCAGATTAGCCTTTCATTAAATGCATTTGACAGAGGAGGTCCCTGCAGGTATCAGTGCTGCATCTTCATCTGTATTAATTATTCCCACCATTAAATAAGCCATTTTGATCAGTTCAGTGTTGGTTCTACACATGAGCTAGCTCATGCTACAAGCTCCCTCATAACTGTATTTTGTAAGAACATTTCCTAGAGAAACTGAGGTCATGTGGCCATACTCTGTCTTTTCTCAATAACTTCCAAACTAGTTGACCAACTTCCATAAGGTTTTCCAGCAAGATGATGAACCGAAGATACAAAGTTCCTATAAGTATAATGAATATTTTGCAGGCTTTAGGAGAGGTATTCTTGTAAAGAGCAGATTCATGTTAGAGCTGAACAGCTTGCCTTGAGGTCTCCCTGTCTCCCTTCTTCCTATTTTCCTTTGCTTTTTCCCTCACTTCCCCCTCTCCTCCTCCCCTACTTCCACCTACACAGTTCCCTTGCATATTTCCTATTTACATGTGTGGGGGGTTAGGCTTGTTTCTTTTTTCACTTATAGAATTTTTTCCCAAGAGTTGGGAGGCAACTAATTACTGAGTACTTATCAGTGCTCAGCTGAAACAAAAGATGGAGCTTTGCATTTGGCTACACCCTTTGTCTCCGGGAGTTTCTCTCGAGGTGGGGGAGAAAGACGGGGCTGGAGGGCAGCTTCACTTTTGGTGTGCTCGGGCATCAGGAGAGGACGAGGCTGCTGTTGCTGTGTGGGTTTTTTCACTAGCACCACCCGGATCTGATCCTGAAGAGAGCTACTATCATCTGCTCGTGCGCCCAAGGGGACTCCTGAGTTCTCCTTTTGCTGCCCTGCTGGAGCTGGCCCGGCCCTGTCCCACTGCCGCTGCTTCCTCGGCCCCGCACTGCCCTCCCTGCTGGACATCCCTGCCCTTCCAGTGACCACTGACGGAGCTTTGGATTTTATCCGATCCACCAGCCCGGGATCCCTTGCCTTTCCAGCTTGGTACTTTTTTTTCAGAGTCCCAAGAGACCAGACTGCCCCGGGTTTTGTGAAACCAAGCCCCGTCAAGGTCCCTGGTTCTGTTTTCGCTATTAATTGCTGTAGTTTTTGTTGTTCGTTTGCCTTGTTATACCTATTAGTAAAGAACTGTTATTCCTATCCCCATATCTCTGCCTGAGAGCTGTTTTAATTTTTCTAAATTACAATAATTTGAGGGGAGGGGATTTGAATTATCCATTCTAAGAGAGGCCCTGCCTCTCTTTAGCAGATACCTGTCTTCTTTTTTCAAAACCAAGACAACATGAGACTTCAAAGTGACTTGATTCAGTTCATGAACTGGTGGAAAACAAAATATATATTTATTATATATATAAAATAATGATAAATAATATTAAAAATCTATAAATTACTTTCTGTAGTTTTAATTAGCTTGCCTCCTTTTTGATTCAGGTCTCAGAGTTACCTCTGTCCCAGGTAACTGACAGAAATGTGCATTGAAAAGTGGAATTGAGTTTGACTTCAGTGCATAATGAATTCCATGCTAAGGAAGGGTAATTACTAAGAGAGATGAAGTGGCTTCCAAATATATTCCCGTTAAGGCTGCTGTCTTCATATGGTTGTCTAGAGCAGCTTACATGGCTCTTTCATGTAGGCTTAGATATGTAGGATATAGAAATTAAATTAATGATGTCAGACAATTACTGGCCAGATTTTTAAAGTTTCTTGCTAATTTTGTGCTTTATGCAGGCATAGTGGCATTAATTTGTTCTTTCACCTTGTTGCCAGGCTAGACTAAGATTTTATCACGAAGCATTCTCATTAATTTTTACTGGTTCCCCTTTGCACTGTTCTGATTGTCACTTTACAGTTTATAGTATTAACATAGCATAGTATTTGTCCCTGCCACAAAACATTAGCTCTCAAAATATAAAACAAAGGCTGAAAGATGCATATGAACAGTTTGGCAGAAATAGGCAAGGAAGTAATGTGACTGGTGTTACTGGTGGGCCTGTTATGCAGAGGGATAACAGAGTTGGAAGAAATGTTTAGAAAGAAAATGAGTTGGCTTTGGGGATATTTATAAGAAACTTCTTTGAAGGAGATAAAAGTAATTTCTGTTTTTAGAAGGAGTTAATGGAGATAGTAACACTAAATCCCATGAGCTGATACTAAACTCAACAGGGCTAGTAGCCACCTATGAATAAATGCCCTCCCAGAATTTAATAATTGTGGATAGAAACTGTTCTCCCTCTTTAAAACAATATTTAGAAAACTACTTTTTACAGATTGTAGGTTTAAAGAAACAAGGCCTTTTGCCCATGAGGTTTTAGAAGTGATCCTAGCATTCTTGTGATGCTTATTTTACATCTTTTCTTACTATCCTGAGAAAACAGCAATGGGAGTTTTTGCAAATTTGTTTGTTTGTTTGTTTGCAAAGTCAGCCATCTTTTTTGAGATGTTGGCACATTATCTGATAGAAAGAAAATAAATTAAAAGATCACTCTGAAGAGCAATATGAAAAAGGATGAGTAAGCTATACAACACCTAAATGGTTTTTTACTGCTTGTTAATTTTAGTTGGAATTAATAGAAATGACAGTTCAGGTTTTACTTCTACATCTTTTATATATGTCACATCATTTTCTGTGTGTTCATCAGGTCTGAGGTAGTATTGAACTCACTTTAAAATACTTAATAGAGTTTAGATTCTTAACATAGTAAGGAAGAAATAGCTGTATATGAACTATATACTGGAAGAGGAGAGAATTAGGATATTATGCCAAGCAAGGCCAGGCAGCTGGATGTATTTCATGGGTGCACTGAAACAACAGCACTCAGTGCTGAAGCAGTTAACAGTACTGGCACTTAGGGCTTTTATAATTAGGCATTGGAGATAAAGGGGATGTTGCCAAGGCTAGTAGGCCTGAAATTAAACCAACCAGCTGTGTTTTAGTTTTAGCACATGTGAACGTGACGCAAATGTGAGCTGTACCATCTTTCAGCTCTTTCTCCAAAGCCCACTATGCTCTCTATTAGAATCTTACTCTTTTACTATTTCTAGAAGCAGAATTCTCATTATTATGAAACAAAGGAGATAGTAGATAAACAGATGAAAAATGGCATGAGCCCCAGTAAATGCTGCTGCATAGACAGTATGGAGGGAAATGCAGTGGAAAACTGTTTCGTCTCTTCTGCTGAAGCTGCATAGGAACCTAGCACTTTGTTTGTACCTGTTTGTACCTGTTACCAAATTATTCATAAATGGAAAATGCATAAGCAGCTGCAGAACCAGAACTCCTTTCTATTCCTCTCTGCTTAAATAGCTTTGGTGTCATTAGCACTGGCTTTTTTTTTTTTTTAAATGTATTCTTACACTCTCTTTCTCTCCTGCTCTCCCTGTGGACAAGAACTTCCATTCCCTTCAGTGCAGGAGCCTCATTGGAAGAATGGAATAGGTTTTCAGTCAAGGATTTAATTACAGGTGTAAGGGATCGAAATAATTGAGATCTCAATTCCCTTTCATTGTTTTGAGGTTTTTTTTGTTTATGGGTTTGTCTTGGTTTTGAAAGACAGTTGCCTGCCAGGGAGAGCTAGAGCGTCCCTTGGAATGAAGAATGTCACTCCCCTCCCCTCCAAATTATTATAATTTTGCAATTAGGGGCTTTCGGCAAAGATACGGGAATAGGAGTAACAGTTCTTTACTAATATGTATAACAAGGCAAACAAACAACAATTACAGTTAATACAGTTAATAGTGTTCACATTAATAGTGAACCGAACCAGGGACCTTGATGGGGCTTTATTTCACAAAACCCGGGGCAGTCTGGTCTCTTGGGACTCTGAAAAGCACTAAGCTGGAACGGTGAGGGATCCTGGGCTGGTGGATCCGATAAAATCCGGAGCTCCGTCGGTGGTCACTGG
This sequence comes from Acrocephalus scirpaceus scirpaceus, assembly GCA_910950805.1. Taxonomy (NCBI): domain Eukaryota; kingdom Metazoa; phylum Chordata; class Aves; order Passeriformes; family Sylviidae; genus Acrocephalus; species Acrocephalus scirpaceus. Next base: position 46,988,215 of record OU383777.1, on the reverse strand, counting down.
AGGGCAGGGATGTCCAGCAGGGAGGGCAGTGCAGGGCCACAGTGTAGCAGAGCAGCCTCAAAGCAGTGCCGAGAAAGCAGCGGCAGTGGGACAGGGCCGGGCCAGCTCCAGCAGGGCAGGAGAACTCAGGATTTCTTGGGCACACAAGCAGAATGATGGTAGCTTTCCTCAGGGTTGGACCCGGTGGTGCCAGTGAACCTCCTCCCACAGCAACAGCAGCCTGACCGTCCTCTCTCCGATGCTGAGAGCAAGAGAGCGAAGCTCTCCTCAGCCCCATCTTTTTCCTGTCTCCAAAACCTCGTGTCGCCTTCCCCCTCTGAGAGAAACTCCCAGAGACCAAAACAAAAGAGAGTAGCCAGGTGCTATGCTCCATCCTTCTGTCCCACCTAAGTATCTATAAGCATCCAGTAGTTAGTTGCCTAGCAACTATTGGGAAAAAATTCTATGGGTAAAAAAACCCCAAGAAACAAACCTAACCCCCAACAGGGTTCATTTTGCTTTGTTTTTCTGGGGACTTTTCAGCTTCTTCTGCAGGCTCTTGTGGAATGACTGTAGAGCGTTAACTGCGTTCATGAATTAATTTAACTGCTGTTGTTGAGACTGAAAGTTTAGCTGCACCCTTACCTATTTCACAATCATAGGAGTACTTCAGTGCTTGTTTCTGTTATCTTCTCTGAACACATGCACAAAAATATCTACTGATTTCAGCTTTCTCTGGGATTAAGTTAAACTTGAATAATTTAGAAATTGTCCTCTGAAATTTAGGAGACTGATGTGAACCAGCCTCCATCACAACTCGTCTATCACCTTTGCACACCTGACAATGGTAGTTACCAGATGGTTTCCTGCTACTGCAGCTGCTGTAAAGAGAAGAGGAATTGGGTCATGAAGACTCAGGTGGCCTCTTTCCCATGGGAGCAAGCTGTTTTGGGAGGAGCTTTTTGAGAGCTTCCAGGCTGGAGCAGGACTCAATGGAGCTGCAGAATCTTTAGACAGGTTCTGGAAGAGTCTTAGGGAAGATTGAGAGTTTTCTGAAGATTGCTGCTGAAATAAAACAGGGCAAGAGATTCTTTTCTCCTTTTAAAAGCCTTTATTATGATCAGCTCAGGGTGAGGGCCTGACGATCAAGCACATACCGCGGCTGCTCCCAGAAGCAACTCAGTGGAGGAGGTGTGCAGCAGCTTGGTCCGCTGGCATGTAGGCAGAATCGGGTTCACAGTCCTCACGGTTGATCTTGAAGGCTTGGTTGGTTCAGAAAGTCCAGGGGTCCCTCTCTGGGCAATGTCTCTGAGAGTCAGGGTGAGAGGGCGAAAACCGCTCAACCTTGGGAGGGGTAGCCTTACTCTTTGTATGGTCCATCCATGTGTCTTGGTGGTTCGGTCTAACAAAGTTTTTCTACATTTGGAGCAGTTTTTTGCTTGATTTTCCTCCCAGCTGGCACTGCATCACCTCTATTTGCATGTCTTCTGGTTCTCCCCTCCCCTGGTTTTTTTGGTCGCTATGTCGAGGCAGCGATGGGGCTCGATGGAGCTCGAGGGCGCAACAGAAAGGGAACAAAGGAGGTGAATAGCCTGGTGATTAACGGCGGGGGGGGGGGGGGGGGTTGGGGGCGGGGGTGAACATTTAACGAGGAGCATTGAACTACTAGAGGCTTCATTTGCAACAAAATTGCTTTGCTTTAGGCTTATTTATCTCAGCTGCCCTTCAGGAAGATGTGGAATGAAGGAGATGTAAGTGCCCCTCTGCAGGGACGTTGGCTATAGAGGGGAATGGTTTCTACATAAGTTTTATTTCTCTGGTGTAGTTACTTAGAGAGTCTTCTGTTTGAAAAGGTGAATGTTCAGGTTTTTATTCTGCTCAAATTTGGCCTTTTTGGTTTTTCTAGAGCTTTAAAGAGCCTTTAGACCTCCTTGGGGAAAAACTGTTCCTGGAAGATTTCTATATAAAAATCTACCCCATGGCATGGCTGTAGTGGGGTATAAAAACAAAAGAAAGGAGCTTATACTTAAACCAGAGGAAAATAATGATTGAAATAAATTGTTTGGGGTTTTTTTTTCATCAAAATAAAAAGTTTTCTGAGGTGAATATAAACATTACTCTAAAAACAAGGTCTGTAAACAAAGCAAAACTCTTAACCCTATCACCTCACTGAGAAATTAGGATCAAAGAAATGCTGACATTAAAGCAAGTTGTGGTTTTACACTCCTTGGAAGTTAAGGAGCAGCTCTAGCTGAGCTGGGCCATGCTCTCCTCATGGTGGAGAGGCAGCTGTTTTTCTCTGCTTGTACGTTTGGTCTTTCCCATCTGTTGGCTTTGGCCTAATCTGTTTTACAGAAACTGAGAAAGCTGGAGTATCAGCTGTTTGAAATTTCCAGAGCTTGTTCCCTTCTTGGGTTATGTTCCCCACTGTTCTTATTTTCACTGCTGTGTGACCACTTCTGTAGTAATAATTTTTGTGCACAGGACCAAATTTAGGTTGAGTGGGGCTTTTACAAAATCTGGTAACTACAGAAAAGAATCCTACTAAACAAACAGGTTTTTTGGCTCTTATTGTTAATCCTCACTGAGCTGTAAAGTCCATTCTGGGTAAGGTGAAGTAGTACTTACTTTTACAGAAGTAAAATACTCAATTCTTTCCACTACGAATATGACAAATGGTGTCCTAAACAGCCTTTACTCTCCCCTATAGTAGGAATTATGGGTTTTCCTCTAAAATTGTGTGAAAACACAGATGAGGACACTGTTCTGGTCATAAAGTGGTATAAGTCACTAAGCTTTGCTCTGTTCTGAATTTTTGCTTTGAGAAAAATAATCAGCCTGAGCAGTCTCTCAACCACCCAGCAGTCAGTAAGTTTGGGCAGGATTTGAAGATGAATTCCTAGCCAGCTGCAGGTGAATAGAATGCAGCTGCTGGAGTAAGCATCTGATGCTTTTGTGTGTTTTTATCTTTGACTCTTGATAGAGATCACCTATCTCTGTTTTGTGTCTGTTTCTCTGACAAAGTATTCACCCAGACTGTAAGCCTCTTTCAACTGAGGCCCTGTCTTTGTCTCATATGTATCTGGTAGAATTTTCAATAATATGAAACCAAATTAGGAGTAAAAGTCCCACAGAAGACCAAAGTTTCAAGAGTTGTACCCTCTCAATATTGACATGCTGCCAGCCTTTTGTAAACCTCTTGTACCATACCTTGTGTGAGCCAGTTGTAAAGGTTTTCTGGAAGAAGCTCTGCATTTTTTAAAGTGAGTATTTAAGACTTTTGTAGAACTTGGGATTTCCTCCTCAGAACTAGCCTTCAGCAGGTAAGTGCATGGGTCTGGAAGTGAGGCCTGACATAGAATAAAATAGAGAATTATTTTAAAACCACAGTCTTGTATGATTGTGTGACAGCTAGGTTAGAGTTCTTTACAATATTCCTTCAATTTCCTTTCCTAATCATAGCTATATTGATCTAATAATTGTTACATTCACCTGATAGAATTACAGTTTCTTCTGGACAGTTGCATAATTACCAACCAACATTTTTCAGACATGAATTCCTTTTTTCTTTTAGGTTTTTTTTTGGGTCTGGCTTCCTTTTTATCTCTTCTCCATTTTGCACATTAATGTGACAAATACTATTGCTGACAGAGCTGGAAAACATTCCAGAGCATTTTGTCATGGTGCTAGTTTTCTCAAGGTCTCTTATAGCTAATCTTTGCTTTAAACAGCCCTCCCCCCAACCCCACAAACACAAAATAAAGTACCCATTTTCATATGAAGAAATTTATGACAGATTATGCCAGGGACCACTGCCAGGCATCAAACTTAATATATGGCATTTTCAAATCATACAATATTTTTAGAAAATACCCCAACAATCTGCAAAGCATTTGTAAACTGCATGCTATTCAATGCGATTTCCAATTTCAGTTTCTCAGATGTCTATTTTAGCATAGATGGTATTTGGGTTTGGGGATTTGTTATTTAATCAGGAGTAACAGCAGGCTAAATAAGAGCATTGTAGACTGTAGAAATTAAATCACGGAGATTTCACTTCCCAGAAACTCTTTAGTCCTTCAGTGTGATATTGATGAAAGAAGTTATTGTACTTTGCTGCTGTGTGTGTTGCAACATATGCTATTGTGGTTACTTTCTGTATCAGAATGAAATTATTTAAACAATTTCAGAAACTCAAGAAAATGCAGATGCAGAGTAACTGTCAAAATTGAGAACAAATTACTCTGCTGGGAAAAAAAAAGCCACTATTGCATATATTAATTTCTTATTTATTATTGCACTGCAATTAGTTAAGGTTTTGGTATTCCATTGAGGTAGCTTGTGTAGAAAAGCTCATGAAAGTAATGTAGATATTTATATGAAAAGAATAGTAATGAAATGGAAGTTTAGCACATTACTTATTTCATGTTTTTCAGGTTTTATAAACATTGTTGTGAATGTGGGGCAAGGGAAGTTTAAGGAGAAAAACCAGACATTTTTGCACACTGCTTTTCAGACTGCTATTTTAAATTAAATTTTCAGGATTGCTTTTTTTTTTCTCCTCATGTACTATATCTGTGCTGCAAGCAGAGTATTTGGCTTTCTTAACAATATCAATGTTTGTATGTATTGTGAACATCCTGAATATCTTGACAAAAAACTTACCACAAACTTAGAATAAAAGTCTCTTTTAACTGTAATAATGTAATAGAACAGTTATGTTGATATTTCAAGGAGACAAGAAAAACACAGGTATAGTCTCAACTCATTACCCTTACAATGAGATTTCTGTATCAGTTTCCACAGATTAGAAGACTGACCATTATGAAGTTTTATAGTACTTTCAAAAAATGATTGCCTTGCAGCAATGTTTATGAATAATTACAGGGTTGTAATATAAAAATTTGAAAAGGCTTTAACGAAAAATGAAGTAGCAAATATACATTTGTTTGAAATAAACCCCCTTAATTCAGTCTTTTAAGTGTATTTGTATCTTTAACTTGCAGAATATATGGAAACAGGAAATGCAAGTATTTCAGAGGAACGCCCACTGGAATGTGCAGAGCATCAGTCTTGCGTTTTGTCCCCAGAAGTTCCTCCGTCTCCAAAGGCTAAAAGTAAACACATGTACTCTGTGAATGCAAAAGCTGTACTGAAATTCTCTTTAATATTAACATTCATACAAACTGACAAAGTGGAAAAAATTAAGAAAATTATTGACATCAAGTATGTTTTTTCTACCATGAGTCACCTGTCTTGACTACATACACTGTAATCCACGTCATATAGAAAAGCAAGGAACTGTATTCTCAGAAAGAACAAGTCACTAATGGATTACAATGCACTGCATTGTTTGATCTTAAATCTTTTTAATTTATCTGACCTTATCCATTTCATAATCAAGTATAATAATAATCAAAACAAAAATACTAAATATGTTGAAATACCCTGTAGGTATTGTTCGCATTCAGGTTAAAAATTGAATTTACTTCATCTCTCCCAATGAGTGCATCTACCAATTGTTTTACATTTGGAAGCCTCTTTCAAAGGTCACAAGCGTACTGTTCTTCCATTCATCTAACACAGCTTTCATACAATGTGGCAGTCACATGTGTGCATGTGCTTTCATTTTGTACTCTGATTCAACATTTCCACACCACAGCCACTAAAACAGGGCATTTTTTGAGTGTGGTGTCTTTAATGAAAATCATCTTCCTGTAGAGCCAAACCTGACTTCTGCCTTCAGTAATCATCCAGAGTGAATGTAATTGACTGCTGGAAAATAACTAAGCCTGTTCTTGTTTTTTTTGTGTGAGTTGTGGTGTCACTTTGCTTGGTAGTGGTGGGGTTTTGTTGTTGTTGTTGTTGTTGGTTTAGGTTTTTGGGAGGTTGTTTCTGGTTTTTTTAACACATTCTTTTTTTTCTTTAACATGTTCACTGAGAGAGTTTTTATTCATGAGAGAATGAAGCTTCCTGATGCATGTCAGATTATAATCTTCATGGTGACAGTGAACAAATGCTCTGGTTCCAATATTTCCCACTGGGGTAGTTAACACATATATGGTGTGTGAAAATAAATAGTTCCTTTGAGATTAGCATGATTGTGAAACCAGCTACCATATGCAATAGAAATGTCTGTCCTGAAATTAAGTAGCAAAATATTTAAAATATGTAACAATAAGGTCATGATCTCACATTCCTTATTTCCTCTTACAAGGTATAAATAATGTAAAACATGCTAGCTGGCTTTTGCTTGTCTATTGTGTAATCTGATAGTAAAAGAAAAGAAATCGTACTTGATCATTCTTCCCATCCATCTGTCTGCCATTCACTGACAATCTAATTTCAGATAATTTAAACCAACTTTGGAAGCAGGATAGCAGTATCAATTACCTTTCTGTGACTTTCATGAAAATAGGGAGCTGGATAGAGGTGAAAGAACCTAATTAGTACCTACCATGAAAGAAATAGGCAAAATCTGTCTTTTATGTATTTTAGCTGCAATCAGCCAGTCAACTAGTGCACTCTCACCCGGGTCAGTCCAGTTTTGTCCCACAGAACTCATTCTTTTCCAGTAAGAAATACTGCAGACCATATGCAGGAGAATGTGGGACTGGGGACATGAACATAGTTGTGTAAGAAGCAGTAGTTCTGTTTCTTTACAGCACACTGTATCGTGATTTTAGAATAGTTTTTAATATTTAGATATTTTACTTCCAATTTTTAGTTGTAATATTAATCTGGAATAATTTCAATTTTCTAATTAAAAAGCAGAATATAAATAAACCTGATTATATTTGCTTAATTTACAAGTTTCCTGCAAAGCTAGCATTGACTAAGAGCAGCAAGAGTTTTGAATGCAAAATTTCTGTTAGACTTTAAAAAACAATTAATTAATTAACAGCTTCTGTTCTTGTCCCTGAAAATCTTGGTAAAAACTGGACATAGTTATACTTTAAATATATTTTTGAGTATTTGTGTTTACTTAGCATAGCAAACAGTAACTATGAAAAAAATGAAACAAACAGAGCTCTAGACCAAGCAGATACAGTTTTATCAGTGGTTTCTTTAGTTATGTGAGTGTACTTAAATCTGTTTTATGTATGCGGAGCTTAATATGCTCACTCTGGTTCTCCTTTTCAGCATTTTATTTCCAAAGATGGAGTAACATGGAAGCATCTGTATTCTATCAAGCCTAAGTGCTACGGTTCCCACCAATATGACTGTTGTAAACCTAGTTAAAAAAAGGGGTTTCTTATTGCTCCTGGAAACTCTTAGCTTTTTCATTTTTCATTGCTGTTACTACAGGTAGTTGTGCAACAGACACACAGTACTTAATCAGAACCCAATGTGATTGATCATAATGACTAGCTTTTCAGCCTGTAGAGGCCTTGCTGTTGCCAGTGGATTATTTGCAGAATGGTTAGTGTGACTAACTAGAATCACTCAGTGTGATTCTAGTACTTATTACTACCTCTGTTTCCATAGTGGTCCTCAGTATAGACATATAAAGCCTGTTGTCTTAATGTTCTGGTAGATTTCTTAACTAAAGAAATCTGATAAATTAAGGAGAAAACATGAAAAGTAATGCAGAATGCACTAAATGTCGGTTTCTGATAGACTGCTGTAGGGAGGCATGTTTTAAACGTGTAGGGTTTGCCCAGTGTATTCTTCCACTGTTCCATTTAATCCTGGGAGAAGAAGCAAGAATTATTCATAAAGCACAGTTGCTTTGATGGGGGAGATATGTATTCTTATTCACTCACAGTTTACGGAGCTTATGTAGTGTATTTATTAATTACAGCAGCAGCAAACATGAATCCAATGCAGAGTATGGGATATTGATTTTTGAATGTTTGTAGAAACTTTCTTTTCCTGGATTAATTTAACATTCTTGCATAGTTGCTATTTCTATAAATTTTCAGGATTAGAAAGCCGAGAAAGGGTAAGTATATATTCATCCTAATTAAATGCAAGGTACAGGGCAATGCAGAAGTATGTAGATTGCCTCTAGCAAATTCCCAGCCTGGAACAAGATACTATTATTTTTGAGCAGAGAATGGTGCATGAAGCTCGTTGTTTAGAAGATAAGGTATGGAAAATAACAGATAGTCAATGAAGTTTAAAGAATGTGCATTTCCTTTTTAGGCATAAATTACCCCGGAATTCAAATTACTGACTAATGGTGTGTCTGTTTTTAAAGGTGAAGCTGTGACTGGAGAATTATCAAAGCTCTTAGATGAAATCAAATTGTGCCAAGAAAAGGAATACTCTTTTGAAGATCTGTCTCATACACTATCAGACCATTATCTGGAAAATTTTAGTAAAGTATCAGAGGAAGACCTTATGACCAGTGGAAGCCAAACCAAGCTTAATGTAGTAAGTAAGATGGGATACAAGGACAATATATTCAGTTACATTTGATTTATTTATGGCACATTCAAGAAAGAAACAATAAAAACGTGAGAATTATACAAGGTTAACATTATAATAAAAAATACAATGCACTTCTTACAGATTTAGAATGTAATGTTCACTTCATTTCTCAAAGGTATTGCTTACCACACCTCAGAACGGCTTTTTATGTGACCACTAATACACTCAGGTTACTTGTTTTGAGCATGGTGAGGGCAAGGAAGGCGTTCTTTTGTGAAATCAGTGGAGATCATGTTCAATACTTTACTGAATACTAACTGTTAACTGAATCTGATCAGATACACCGCCCAAAGAACCAGCTAAATATTCTCAGTTATTTTTCTCACACATTTTATTACTATATAGGTTTCTTGGTAGCCTACAGGTATTGAAGACTGAAACTCTAATACAGAAAATTGTAGTTGTGATACTTCGGTGATTTCCAACTACAACTGAAGGTGACTTCATTGCTACTAATATTATGAATAAAGTACTCTAGGATTCATTTTTTCTTTACTGTAACAAGGCTTTTTTTTTTTTTAATTGAATTTTCTTCCTCAGTACGTTTCCTGGTTTCAGCTAGTTTAGGCTTAAACTTAAACCATGACACTAAATAAATGTGATTGCCCAGGGAATAAAGTGGAGAACAAAGAAAAACTGCTAAGTTCTAAATTTCAGTGAACATTTTTCATAAGTTAAGAAAAATTTTGCTCACTTACATGAGGAAAACCATGGCAAGTTAAAGACTTTCATGTTTTTGGAGGATTTATTATGACATAAATAGGCAAAATGAGATTTACGAAGATGTGTAGCTGCCCTAAATGCTGTAGATACTTTTGTAAAGCCCTTCTAGATGTTTGAATGTTTAGATGCATAATTCATATTTAACTCAATTTGAACAAGATACTGAACCCATTTAAGCATTTTTAGATGCTTGTCTGGTGTCTCTCTGAATTTAGGTGCTAGATGCTATTTAAATCTTCTCAGCTGCTGTTTTGCAGAAAATGTATTCCACATAAATCTGTCTGCTCAGGCCTAAATGAAATACAATGTGAATAGAAAGTATTCAGACACTAAATCTGTAATTTCTGTGACAGGGAAATATAAAGGTAAATTAGGCAATATATTTTTTTGATATTTCATATCTTTTATCTTGAACTAGATGTGGAAACAAATCTTCAAAACTGGGGACTGTTTGAAGAATTTTATGGTGCTTTCCTGCTGGGGTATCCAGCTTTTCTTTTAGAGAAAACTGTAGTCAGGATGATGGGTGTGCACTCCCAGCATGAAGTTAGGGTGGAGGGCAGAACATGTTTCCCCTGCAGTAAACCCAGCTATACAGATCTCTATGGAGAGGACTCTTTGCTGTGATGTGAGATTTTTTCCTATTTGGTCTAAAGCATCCATTTAATTTTTAAATGTATTTTAGAGTTATTCAGTCTGTTCAGTTGTTATTTGGCTGCCTTCCATAAAGAAACAAAAGTTTCTTCCATTTTTGACATAATGTCTTTTAATTTTGCCTTCCCTTTGTGTTTAGGCTCCCTGTGTAGTACATGGGTGATATGAAAACTCATGTGCTCTGTAAGGGACCATGAAAGAGTAATTGGGAAAAAGCCCTAAAGTGAAGAGATATGTTTAGCTCTGAAAACTATTGCAAAGGTGAATGCTGCCAAACTGCTCTGAGGGCAGGGCCAGCAAGCATAGTCAAGGAAGATGTGTGACAGTACAGTGATGATTGGAGAAACTTAAATGAATATTTATATATAAGAACATGAAGATACAGAGAGAAAAAAGTGAAGATGTATATAGATGTGGAGAGTCAGAAATAGATTCCTTGGATATGTATTAAAGAAGAGAGATTCTTGCTGCTTTTTCTGACTTAAGTTTTCTCCTCCATGGGAAGCTTCTGTAAGATTCTCAATAGGTCAGGTGTGTTCTTATCTGTTGTCTGCATTTGTTCAACTCACATTTGTTCCTACTGCACATGCCAAGACCCTTTGGAAGTATGGGCAGCACAGGACATCCAATAGAGTCTGTCTGGAGCAGACTCTTTCTGTCTGCTGGACTGAGTGTTACCTTTCTCTGTTACGAGCTCCAACAGAGGGCTGGAACCACACCTGGTGTGCTTCCACGAAGAAGCAGTTACTTCAGGTTCAAATCAGCAGGTTTTTCCTAACTTTCATTGCTGGCTGCAAAGCTCTGGCTATCAGCTCTGAAGAGGTGTAGAAGTTAGGTCCTTATTGATGATGTGTTAGGTGGTGCAATTTCCCGAACAAGTGTCAATCCAGAGACGATGACTATTGAAGGCTTTTCAACTTGTAATTCAACAATCTGAAAAGTTTCCAAATCCCAAGTCAAGCCACTTTTTGCATCTTAGAGAGATTCTGCAAAGGCACTGTCTACTTGGAGACATCTGCATTTTTTGCATCATGCCATTGTTTAGAGAAATAGGAGACCAAGATTGGGGAATTTCTGATTTGGAGAGTAACTTGTGGATCATAAACTTAGGATGCTGGAGCAAGGAGCATCAGGAGCCACCTTCTGAGGAAAGCATAGGCTTGGGAGAGAGAAGGCATCAGGAAGCAGAGTGTATTTCAAAGTATTTTTTTAACAATTGGCTCTTTTCAAGAGGGCCAAAACAGCTGTGGTACTGCTCTGGCTAAATGAGGTTATGGTTGATTTGGGACTGCAGAAAGGAGTGTCTGTCTATCCAGAATCCACAGCCTGGAATTCTGTTCTGAATTTTAACTGCCAACCTTTATTGTTTGAAACAGTGGGGTTCACAGTTTATGTTTAGTGCAAGGGTAGTGTGGATTCCTGCTTTTAAGTGCAATAACTTGACCGTAAAGCTTCATCTGGAAAAGAGGTGTTCAATTCTGTCCATGGCATAGGGGTGAGTTTCAACATTTGTTTTATAGTCTCCCAGATAAAGTACTGATCATCCAGCTGTGATCCCTTCTAGTATTGTTTCTGCATTGTACAGCCACTGAAAAAATACCAGTGCAATCTGGAGAGCAGGACTTTGGGTGTCTTGTTCACAGGCATATTCTCTTCCTTTTCTGATCTTGGGCATCATGCATTGTTTGTTGCTCAGTGATACAGCACTTGTAGAATTCTATACTTCTTTTTTGAAAGAGCTTGGTTGGATGTCTTTTAGGTCAAGGACAGAATTGAATCCATTCTTCCCTTTATTGTGTTATTAGACAAGTAGTCATCCAACAACATAACAAGTTGTTCTGGAATGTTTGTAATAAGAACTACTACTAAGTAAACTACTTATTTTCATCCAATTTTGCTTTGAAAAAAACCCATGGTTTTTATTACTTTAAATGTTTCTGTTAGTCAGGTGTGGGATTTGTGACAAGGCATTAAAACCCCAGAGATTTATGTGTTTACAGTATTTTCAAGTCAAGTAGGAAACAGAGTTTGCAGAGCTCTGAGGTTAGGTGAAAAAGAACAAAAAGAAAAAAAATTAAAAAGAAAAAAAAAACTTTTTGGCTTAGTCTTCCGAGTTCCAAATTACTAGTCAGCTTTGACTCTTAAATTTCCTTGGGATGTGGAGGAGCTGACTAGGAAAATTGATGGTCAGGATTTTGGAGACTGGAAGGCATAACATCTGGGAGAGGGAGAGTACAATGGAGCAGTAAGTAGAAGTAAGGACAGTAACAGTAGACCCAAAGTGTAGACATGAATAGGAACAGATCTGGAGATGAGTGAAAAAGTCCCCACAGGATATTTCCCTTCCAAAAGTTGAAAGGGGAACTCTGACAGAAGAGCAGATTGTTTTAGGTTCCTGAATGGGAGGGAATGATTAATGAAGAGGGAGAAAGGACTGAATGCTGAATAGCAGAAAGTCAGATGACAGTAACTTAATGTGATCTTTCAATTTGAAGAATATATTATAAAGGATAAACTAAAGGAAGTCAAAGCCGCACTGGAAATGTCATAATTTAAAGGTTTTCTTTTGCCACTCTGGCTGTGTTTGGTGTGCTGTCATGTAAAATATTAATGCCATGTTTCCTGGTCTGTCTTTACCAGTCATTAAAACATGTACATTACAACATACCATGCAACAAGCCCCTGTTCATTGTCTCCACAAAATTAAAGGCCAGACTGAACACAGTTTTGCAATTCTACTTCAGACAGAGCTCTAAAAGGCATTCATACAGCTATGCATCATTTTAGTTGGAATTCCTATTATTTCTCAATGACTTGTATGCTGGGTGGGGTTGACAGTCGATTCATAGATTTTTGCCTCCAGTTCCTGTCTTTGTTTTTCATATTTTGGTCATTGTGACTTGAATGTACTCTTTACTTGACCTGTGTATGCAAAGGCATGGAAAGCCCTGACTGGTGCTGTACAGGCAAGCTAGCAAAGCTTTATACTTGTATATTTCTCAGTGCTGACATATTACAGTTTTCCTATGTTCCCTAAATAAAAATATTTTAAAAAAATAGAATTTGATTGTTCAACGAGTCAGAAAAGCCGCTGTGCTTCAAAGCATATTCCAGAAAACATGAGGTGGAAAAAGAAACAGCAAAGTCCTTGATTTTATCACAGTTCAGCTAACTAAGAGTGTTTCCTTTTCAAGCTGAATTAAGTATGATTGCTAGTAAAATCAGCTTTTGACAGTAAATTATAGCACTTTCAGGCTTTTTGTTGTTGGGGTTTGTTTTGGTGGGTTTTTTTTAAGTATAATTAAAAAAATATTTATTTTCCAATAGATGGCAGTCTGGTTCAGTAATGTCAAGAACAAAAGCAACCATCTTATATAAGAGTTTTCCAACTTTTTCATTGCTGTGTTAAAATTGTGAATTTTAACACAATTGATAGTCCAAACTGCTTCAAAATGAACACATTTAATTCCTCTAGGAGAAAAATTTATGGAACATCATGAAATATGTTTAAACTACAAACTAAAACATCAGGACTAAATTTAGAAGTGTAACATGGCAAAGACGTTGCACACCAGTTGTGTATTCAAACAATCTGTGTGAATTGAACAGCAAGCAAGAAAATTTAAATACATATAATGTACAAAGAAGGGATTCAGAAAAATTAAGTGTGTCAGAAATTGAATAGAAGACTGTCGAAGTGTGAGAGTCTGTACTGTACTGTGAGAATCCTGAGCTCTGGCAAAAAATTTGCTTTAGAGTCTTCTGTCTGTGGCGTTCTAAGATCATTACCAGTTTCCTGTCAGGTGTGAGATTCCTGTGTATGTATTCATGTGAGGACAAATAATTCTAATTGTATTATTAAACCCAGAAATGCACCATCTTTATTGCAATGTATTTGCACATTGCTTTTCTTAAAAAAATAATATCAGAAAATAAAAATACAGGCTTTTTGTACATGTAAGAAATTCCTATGGATATCAAAGAATATTTTACTTTTTACTTGCTTTGGACAGCCTCTGACTGCAAAACAAAAAGTAGGGATTAAGAACTTCTCCACTCGCCTGTGTGTGACTGTGTACATTTGCTAGATGTACACGTTGGATGCAGTAAATCTCAGACATTTTCTTCTGTAAACTTGACATTTTATCTGAAAAATATTTTCCTAAAATTGACTCTTAGGCTTCATATTACTCTGTATTCAAAAGTTTATTTCAGTCCTTATTTTGAAAATGTGGTTTTCTTTTCTTGTAGAAACCATAACTATTCCATATTTTTTGCGAACTGAGATTTTTTTGAACTAAAACTTAATTTTAAAATGTGAAACTTCAGTAGAACTGAGGCTCCAAATTGGAGTATATTCTTCAGAACAGTCTCTTTAATCTTGCGCAGTAGGTGGTTGCTTGCAATCTTTGCTTTTACATTTATGCTGTTGTGTTCAGAAGTATAATAAAATGTGTTATTGATTTTCAAGTGCAAATGCAATATCTTACTGTCTTTGGATTTGTGACATGAGTTTAGGTTAAAGAAACAGTTCAGAGAGTTTTCTGTGTTCTTAAAAGCACAGTATATGTTAAAGGACTTTTCTTAATTACATGGCGTAAATACTGAGAAACTTAAGATGCTCCTAATTTTTTTTTTAAATGGAAGATAGTAAAACCATGTAGTAGCTGCACTACTGAGGGATTTCACCCAAGTGGCAGTAGCATATCTGTTTAAATTTAATGTGTTATATAATAGGTAATAAAGGCTGTCAGCAGTAATTTAAATTTAAACATGAGCAAAAGGTTCTGTGTAGTCTCAGGGAAAAGATTTGGATTTCATCACAGGCATATAAATGTCAGTTTCTGCTTAATTCTGTCATCCAGAGTGGGAAGTTGATACTTGTGCATGTTGAGAAAGTGGAAAAAATATACTTAAAAATATAATAACATTGCTGAAAACAGTGACGGTATATATTCAAAGATACAGTTTTTACTCTTCTGTCAGAGTATCAAGAAGATGAGGCTATATAACAGCAATGAAACTATAATTGTGTCTGGTTTATATCTAAGGAGAGATTCAAAAGCATGGAATTATATGGTTTTGAAAGAAGTTGACTAAGAATATATTAGGGTGGACAAAATTTATGCATGGTTTTTCAGAAGTTAGTTATTTTGATTATTTTTTTCTCTAAGAACAATTATTTTTATATAAAAAGCACACTTTTATTTCACAAAGTAATAGTCACTAGAACATGTTGAAGAATATTGAAGTAAACTGTTAGCATTATTCAAGAATACTGTTTTGGGTTTTACATTTAATATAACATTTAAATAAATAATGGCTAGATTGAAATATAATAGCTAAGAGTGAACTAAAATGCTTGAGTAAAATAATTGCTGTCTTGAGCCTTTAAAAACACCACATACTTGCATGAATGCATTATTGAAAGAGGGATACAAAATTTCACAGAACAATGATGATGAGCAAGCCAGAAGTATTACAGTGGCTTACTAATTAGGATACATTAAAAACACATTCCAGAACAATTTTGGTTGCTTATTCATTAGGGAATAGTCAGATAATCAGGCCTGATTGTATGGGGCTTCAAGGACAGAAACAGACAAATTTTAAATTATTTAATATAGTAACATTTGCTGAATGTGATAATAATGCTTCAATGTATTTTGCAGGTATTTATGAAGTATTAAAAAAAGGAAGAGAATTGTACTGAGGGACAGTGTTTGGAAGATTGTTGCTTTAATGAATTCCTTTTTATTATAGTACTAGATAATTTAGGTATTGCCAAATTCTGATGTTGCAAGAATTTTTTATTAAGTTGCTCTTTCACCCAGTTCAGTTATGAATCCTATTTTGCAAGCATATACTGACTCTTATTTCTATGGGAAGTAAAAGCATGAAGGCCATCTCTCCCAGGATATGTAAACATAACTTTTTGAGATTCCCTTGTTGGAAAGGTCTACTCACTCTCTGAAGATAAGATTATATAACTTTAAAAAATGATTTTAAAAGCTACCACCCAACTAAAAACCATCTGCTACTCCCAGTTTCTAGTGCACACAGTAGTATTTCCCGCTGAGAACTGTTGTTGCCACTACTTTTTTCATTAGATATTTATAATGGGACATCCAGTACCAAATATCCACTTGGTCAACATGGAATGATATACTTTCCATAAACTGCTTTACAAAATTATTTCTAAATTCTGTTTAAACATGAGCTAGTGATTACAAAGAAGCAGAGAGAAACGAACTCGATACAAATTTTTACCCCCTCTTTTAGGCTACCTAGTGAAGAGGAGTTCAAACATTCTAAATGTATCCTTTCCTAACCTGTGTTCTACAGCTATTAATAAAGATTATATTCTGTATCTTTAGGTTACGCTGTGCTTCAGCACAGTGTTGTAAAAATTTATGTTAGAGGGGTTCTAATAGCAGCTATGTGGAACTCTACACAAAATAATTTGCCTGGTATCATGCTTCACAGCCAACTAAATTAGCCTGCAGCTCTTTGCTGCTGTGATTTTGAGTAGAACGATTGCTAGACTATACTCCAGTGAGCTGCACAGACCTACCCCTTGAGAAAGGCAGTGCTTTTTTAAGAATATAAAATCTCAAAACATGACAACACTTACTATGATTTAAACTCCATGGAGTTAAGTGTAACTAGGGGAAGGTGCTGGCCAAACCACCAGTTCATTTAATTTGCATTAAAAAGTACCTACTCTTTTTTCCACTAGAATGATTTTCTGGAATATTTAAGCAGTCTGTGCAATTATGTGTGTGCAGCAAATTCCTTGACTATCAGGTACTAGCAGGAAAATAGCTTACAGACAAATGCATCTCTCTGAATGCTGTTATGTGTTTAGCTTGCAGTGGTGAAGCCTAAAGGTATCTAATCCTTTTGCTCCAGTCTGTCACATTGTTTACCACCATGACCTTGTATTGCTATTTCGCAAACGTATGCTCTAGACACAGGCATTTTCTGTTATTGGCTGAATATATGAATATGCTTCCATTTATTCTTATATGGTGAAATCTGACAGAGTAGAAAAGAGCAAATGCTTTGTGCACACCCTCCATAATTTGCAATACTACAGGCTTGTTCTTTCTTAAATCTTTCTTTTCCCTGAATGCTAAGTAATCTTAGCATTTTCAAGTTCATTTTTTACGTAAGTCTTTCCATGCTGCCAAGCACTTTGACTTGCCCTGCTGTGGACCCTTTCATCTCAGCTAAATCTTTTATATAAGGATCTTGGATATGGGTTTAGAATTTTTTCCATGTAAAGTAATTATAATACAAGCTTTTCAGATCAAAGAGCTTGTTTGTCTTTATGGTTATAAAGCTGTGTGTAAATTTGGGGTGCTCTGGCAATGTTGAGTAAAAGTTTGTCTACTCAAAAATTCTGTTTGACAGCTAGGTTTTATTAAATTGACTACAGTAGATTTTTTTTTTTTACAAGGCCAATTTTAGTTCAATACTGAGCACATATGTAATTTGAAGAGTCATCTCTGTTTCATTATACTTAGATGAACACAAAGATATCTACTAATCGCAATAGGATTAGCCAAGATCTGAGGACTTTATCAGAAGTGATCTTGAAATCATCTTCCCAATATGAAATATATTTGCTTTCGTTAAATATTCTTTTTTATGTTACTCAATGCTTTAGAGAACCTTCTTTCTCACCCGTGTTTCATGGGTTTTTTTAACATCCCTGAGCTACCTGTGCCATTGTGCCACTGTTGCCAGTGCTGCATAGCAGAACCCCGTCTCTTCCATTTTTTGGATACCCTGAGGGTCCATCATCCTGAGAGTATTCAGTAGTGTACAACATCATGCCCATTTTTAAGCTGCAGTCTCCAGATTCATTTGAGACCTTCCAAGAGAGTTTCAGTCACTTCTGGAGAACAGAATGAGAAGATAATACCATGAGATTTCCACCCAGACAGGTGACTTTTTAAATCTTAACATCAGCTCTCTCTTTGTGATATTATTAGAAAACCAAATGATCAGGAAGACTAAGTTATTGATCATCAAAAGTGCTTCCCTCTAGCCCTGACCTTCATTAGAAGTCTGTCAAAAAAAATCTGACATGGACTCCTATCCTCCATTTCCCTTAGGTTTCTCCTCTCTTCAGACTGTTCTCCAGTGTTCCAGTCAGAATCACATTTTCCAATTCTCCTTCGCAAGAGGACAAAAAGTTCTTCTCATCTTCCTTGATTTTCTCAAAATACATTTTCTGCTTATGTGATTTATAGCATCACTAGTAGGAGTGCTGATGCTCCAGAGGTGTATTGGTTTATCCCATTTTAGCAATAGAGTATGGAACAATGTATGAAGTTAGAAGGAATATGGAAGACTTTGTGAACATTTAGGTACAATCAGATTTTAATTTCTGAAAACATATTTTTTTGCTCTTTGGAAAAACTGCTTTTGGTAGAATATAAGAAGACTGAGCTTAGATATGTAGATTTGTTTTTCCCAGTTGTATGTAGATATTTACCTGAGGGAAAAGATAATTGAGCTAATAAGGAAAGAAGGAGAATCTGTCCTGCAATCTAAACAAAAAAACATTCGAATGTTCTAGAATGTTTTAGCTTTTGATGTTTCTGCATTTTAAGAGATGGGAATTTCTGGTATATTTTAAAATTCTTATGGCTGTTGTTGGAAGGTACCAATGCAGTTTTGATTGTTATTTATAATACATAGTGACCTCAGAATAAATTAGTGTTATACCTACACGTCAAGTTACAAACAGTAGAGGGGAAAAAAAAAACCACAACCAAAATGTTTTTATATATACCTCAAGTCAACACTGATTTCATGGCTAATCCATTAGCGTAAGAATAAAGTCATTAGGCTTGGAACTTGCAGTGAAACCTGATGATCACCATCTTACAGGAAATGGATGAGAAAAGTAAAAACCATATGTGTATGTCTCAGTTGTTTTCTGTAGTGAGTGGAACAGCATCGTTTTGTCCCAATGGTATAACCAGGAAATAGTATAAGCAGGAAATGGAGCCTGCTAATCCGTCAGAGCTATGTGAACTTCTACAGGATCCAGTAAGGGGTGGAGATTAAATGTATGGTTTCAATATATTTTATTCAATGATTCTTTTGAAGTTGACTAAGTAGATATTTTCTTAGAAGAAGCAGTCTTGTTTTCCTTTCTTTGCTTCTTACTAAGAAGTATAAAAATAATGCTAATGGTGAATAGTGCGCCATATTTCACAGGGCAAAATGACCACTCATGATAAGCTAATACAAAATAATGCTCTCTTCAAAAATTGTATAGTAGCTGAAATTAGAGCATTGAGCAGTTTGTTTGGACTACTTGTTTAATTTCATTTTTATTCTATCCTAATGGCAACACGCAGATTTATTTTATAACAGGTGTATAAGATAAATTCAGTATTTTTGTCCTTAAGTCTTGAAATAGTTGACCACTCATAACACAGAGTATACACTCATTGTATTCTGTTAACAGAATACACTCATGGTATTCTGTTGACAGATTTTTCCAGCCCCTTTTAATAAGCTTAGCAAGCAGAAAATTAATAGAAAAATATGCTGGACCATATTCCTATACCTCTATAAAATACAATATCTCGAGGAATTCAGGGCAAGTGCCTGATATTTACTATGCATTAGAAAAGTTTGCCCATGGACATCACGAGTGTGCTAGAAATGCACCCCTTAGCTTTTCAGTGCCTTTAATATATACTGGAATCCTTGCCTGAGTTCAGTGGTATAAGTTTTTGGACTGAGATTAGAATCAAAAACCAGATTTACTTAATGTGTCATGTCACATGATGCATGTGTTGGTCTTTACACCAGTTTCTTTATTTTTCCAGCAAAATGTAAGGGTTGAATAACTTACATAATTTTTGAGTATTTATTATAATTTCTCTTCTCTTGTCATCTATCCATCCTAAACTTACCATAAGTGTCGGTTTAGTGTCATGAGGGAAAATCTCAGAAGAGGTTCTTCAATTTTATTTGCCTCAATAGTTATTTGAGATTAAGCAAGTTGCATTAATACCACCACTCTTAATTTTGTTGATATTGGTGCTCTGCCTAATATCTCTGAAATACGGGCTGTTCACAGTCTGCAAAGAAGCAGTCTCAATACTGCCTGTCAAACTCAGACAAAAATCATATTAAAATATAATTACTTTTTTATTGCTATGGTGTTCTTTCTTCAAGTTATTAATAGTTGTTTACTTACGGGTATTGGAATATTTATTGCCTTGCCTTTGTCTCTGTCAGTGGTGTTTCCTTTAAGAAATCTAAATAATTTTAACAGATCACAATCACTTATTTAGTTATTGATACTTCCTAAGAAATACAGTGCTTTGTAGGAGTTATAGATAAAAGCAGGTTACTGACTGACTTGTCAGTGTTTTATACAGTGTAATCTGTGTTTTATAGGAACTTTAAGACTTTATATTATGACTGGCTGGAGAAAGAATTTAAATATTAAGTCTTCAGCTACTTAAGAATGTGTCTGGAAAAGAACATAAAAATGTGCTTGTATTGCGGTGGAGCTGAATGTGCAGTGTTGAATCTACCACAGGCTAAAAGAACACTACCTGTCCTACGTCTTCTGGCAGTAGTGGTTATTGAGATGACTGCAGTGACATCACTTTAATTATATAAGACAAGAAAAAGCAGGAACTTGCAGTATGTGAACTTCACACTGGCAGATTTTCTTACCAACCATAGTGAAGACTTTGCCTTCCTAGTGAAGATGACTTTGAGTGCTGCTTCCATGTGCCATGTAAATCAGGTTGCATTGAGAGCTGTTCTGCAGTTGATAGTATTCTGCATCTCTGATGGGGATTGTGTGTGATCCTTTTCAACACCTCTAGAGGAGTCTGACCCATTGCTTGAACTTCTGAGAACAAAAGGCAGATTGCTCTTTGATCTTTTCCAGTTAGGCCTTCAACTTCAATAGCCTGCTAAGACATTTCAGCTGTCAGCTGTTCCACTGTTATTTACATTGTGTTTAGCACTTGGCTGCCGATATGGCAAACCACTAGTAATTTGTTACTGATGGATCTGTAAATCCTCTAGCAAAAATGTTCTTCAAAGTTCTTTTGATTATCCACTCTCAACCAGCATTCATCTTCAGATGACTAACTCAGTACTGCATATAGTTCTTCTTTAGATAGGCTTTGTCTATTCAGGTATGATTTTTATAATGTCCTTTATTAAGCCAACAGAGACTTAATGGAATAATAACTGCATTTTCATTAACACATTTCTACTGAGAATATGTGTGTTAAATAAAAAACTGTGCGCTGGAGGGGTAATCAAGTGGTGACTTCTGCCTACTCTCTTATCACCTGATTTTTCCCTCTACTTTAATTTCTCTTCCTTATGCTCTATTTCATGATGAATAATGTATTTTCTATAAGTTTCATCATACTGCCACCCACTTACCCACCCTCTTTTTCACAATTTTATAAAAGGAAAAATGCATGGTTTACCACTGATTTTCATGGCAATTATATAGCACTGAGTTTTTCCAATGTTACATGATAAAATTCAGGTTATTTAAGGCTGTTAAATAGAGAGATGCCTCTGTAACTATTCTCCAAGCAGTATTTTCTCTGAGATATTTAAAGCCAAAAATGGTGGTCGTTACTTGAATTATAATTTTTTCCTTTATGCAAGAGCAAATATTCTGTAGTCTTTAATTCTATTTAATATTTTAAAATTATTAACACTTGATTTTACTTTTCTGTGGGCTCCTATGCCCTTCATTATCAGTTTCTTCTTTTCCGTCTGGTACATGAGCTTTTCAGTGAATCATTTTGGAGTGAGTCATGTGCATATTGATTCAGGGAGACGCATAAGTCTGTCATTAACATGAGAAATTCCATTAACGTAATTGGAGCTGTTCCTGTGGTTAAATTTCAAGACTCAGAAAAAAAAAAATTACCAAATTCCTTCCCTTTTTGCACAGCCCATATTTGTATATACTCTTCCTAAATACCAACATAGGTCAAACCTACTATGGAAAGGTGTTCCTAGAAACACATTTCCATAGCAGAGTGTCCTTGCAGTCTCTATGACTTCCTGGGTGAATTCTCTTTTAGGGCTTTATGCTTCATGTTCTAAGTTCTTTTTTCATGGTAAAATAAAGCACTTGAAGTGCTTTGATATTGAACATTTAAAATTAAGTGTGCGAATAGTCTGATTTATTAGTATTAGGTATGTGCTTGAAGTTGGACAAGTATTTAAAACACAGGTTCACTTTATTTTAGCTAATGTTAAGAAAGACAAATTAATTTGACAGTTCAATCCTGTCCCAAACACGTATATTAAAGTGGAGCAAGTTATGGAAGTGCCTATGTTTTGATACATTATAGAGAAGTAGCTTAGTCCATAGATTAAACAAGTAACTTACATTAAATCACAGAATCACAGGATTAGCTGAGTTGGAAGGGACCCACAAGGATCATCAAGTCCAACTCCTGACCTGCACAGCACCATCCCCAAGAGTCACACCCTGTGCCTGAGAGCATTGTCCAGACACTCCCTGAACTCTCAGGCTGGTGCCGTGACCACTGTCCTGGGGGGCCTGTTCCAGTGTCCAGTCACTCTCTGGGTGAAGAGCCCTTTTCTAATATCCAACCTAAACCTCCTCTGACACAACTTCAGGTTATTCCCCTGGGTCCTGTAACTGATCACTTGAGAGAACAGATTAGCTATTAGGTTTTTAAACCCTAAAACTTTTGCTTGATGAATGGTTGCATCCTTCTATGAGAGTAGTGCAAAGATTCAGAATCATCTTAATATTCATTATTTATGCTAAATGCAAGGATGAATTAAAATTTTCAAATGTATTGCTCTACTTCAATACATGTCCAGATGTACTCATTTTATAATCTCAATTTTACTTAAAATTTTGACCTTATTCAGTATGCACTGTACTTGCCATTTGTATAAGGTCAAATCCTGCTCTGGAGACAGGTGCTCATCTTGATAGGTGTTAATAGCACTTGAGGGGCAGAAACTACACAATCACGTAGTTTTCCTCATGTATGTGAATTAATCACATTGCCTAACATTAATATATTTTGTGTTTGCTACATGTAGTCATTTCACTTGGCTCTACTGATTTCATGTTACAGGAATTTGTCTTCAGAATCAGACATCACTGGGATCTTGAGTTCAAAGGGTGTGACCTCTTCAGATGTGGTGTATCTTTTGGAGCCCCAGTCAGAAAATATTATTACATGCAGCTGGGCTGATGTGCAGTGGTGTAGAGACCAAGCTTCCACATCTGGGACTGCTAGAGCTGAGTTTGCAGGGCACTTAGGCTCATATACCACTGAAAATAGTCACAAAATCTCTCAAGATGATTCCTGATGTGGCCCAGCATTTGTGCAAATTTGCCTTCAGTTTCAGCATAGCCAGCAGATCAGGAACAGAAACTTAGTGACCATCTCGGAGATGTTGAAGCAAGATGTCTAGCATCCCACAGCGATTAAGGCAGAGGCAGGTACAGAGAACAGGTACAGAGTACACTTCTCCATCATTCTGCTGCTGTAAGTACAAGACTGTCTTTGTCTTCCTGATAGTTCTTTGCAGAATATAGGAGATGCAGTCAAACTCTAACCAGACTCATAGCAAATGAAAGAGATGCAAATTTGGAACATGTTCATGAAAGAATGGCAGCAGATGTGCAGTGTAAAAAAGACAAAATAATGAGGATGGGAAACAAAAAAATCATTAGTAGGAAGAAGGCCTTGGGGGACGTGGGAAAGGTGTGCCCAGCTTCTCAGAACTTTTCACTGACTGTAAGACATAGGATGTATGTCGTAATTGAAGCTTCTCCTATTCAGGATCCTTACTGAATCTCAGAAGGCCACATTTGCTTAATGCTGGGATGCTGCTGTAGAAAAATAGTAATTGATTGTGTTATATGTCATGCCCTAATGCTCTTTTTTTCTTCTGCATACCTGAGGCATTTTCCCCTGAGAACAGCCTGGGCAGCAGCAGGGGGAGCACTGAGAGCACAGAACACTGTCCCAGCTCTTCTGTCCCTGGCTTGACTGCTGCAGCTGCCGGGGATAGCTGCGGCAGAGATCGATCTGCTTATCCTAATTTATAGAAGAGATTCAGGAACAGTTTCCTACTCTATTAGTCCTTAGTATAATGTCAAAATAGATACTGGGTAACAGAAGTGTCTTTTATTTCACAGTGTAAGATACATATCATTTGGGCCAAGGAGAGTTAAAAGCACGTCTCTATTAGGATGATAGAAAGTGTTTGACAAATTATTTCTACAGAAGCAACTTCCTACTAACCTCATTGTTTCAAACTGAGTGGCAGTATTTGGTGTATTAAATGTCTGGTTACTTTCTGCCTCCTGTAAGCAGAAGGATATTTCCTTCTGGATTTCATCTTTGCTGCTCCATTTAAAAATATTCTTTTCTTACAAAGATAAATGATAAGTTAATGTTTGTGTCTTCAGAGCTATGATGCAATAGGAAATGGTAAATGTCCTGTTATTTTGCACCTTTAATAGTTTGCTGATGCTGTTTTGCTCTAGCAGATACTGTTTGAAAGGGTATGTGAAATACTTCTTCAAATGGATGATACTATGAAAAAAACAGATACAGGATGGAAAGGTTTTGGTATTTGGTTTTAGGTTTCACTGGACTAGGACAGGAAAGTCTCCTATGTATTCTGAAACAAGGGAATTGAGTTATATTTTTCCTAGCAGTGGCTGCTTACAAATGTCAAGGGAGAAAGCAGACTAGTCTTCACTAAAAGCTGAGAAAAAGAGGGACTGAAAGGAAGTAAGACATCTTGTATCATTTACTGTATTCCTTGTCTAGGTAATAAGGTCATGTGTTAGATGGGAAATAGTTAACATCTGTTAAAAAGAAGGCCATAAATAAAGGTATTTATGTTTTATACATGGTGAATGGCTGCTGAGCTGTGAACTTGGTAACTGTAAGTCATAGTTAAGATTAAAGCTGCTCTCACCTTCTCTTGTTGTTGACTTGACTTTTAAGAATAGAACAGACTTTCTCTGCTTTTTCTATCTGTATTCATCATTCTCTCTGTTGATAAATATTGGCTTCTCTCTTAGATCAGGATAGAGATTCCAAGTTATTGTGATAGACTATCTGATGTACGTATGTGTTTTGAAGAATAAATAGCCTCTTTATAAAGTGTCCTTCAATCTAAAGTATCCTAGTGCACAAATTTTGCATTTTATGTAGATGGAGGCATGAAGAAGAAGGCTTCCATACCTACATTTTAGAAGATGTGATTTAAATACTCATTAAGTATGAAAATGAGAAGTGATGTGATAGGCTCAGTAGTGTCTGAAGAATATTTATCACTAACTGTAGTGGTCCAGTGTCCTTATCCTAGATCTTACTACTCTCTCACTTCTGTATCATTATTATTCTCTCTTTACATAGAGAAATTACTTTGTTAGCCTCTTACTACTGCAAAAAATGTCTTAATACTTGATTCAGTGTTCCAGTAAAAACCAGAACTTTTAATAAATATTTAATTCTCTATTAATATCTTGTGATTTCTCTACAAATTTTCCTTTTGCATACCATGTCTAATATCATGTAAGGTTTCCTGTCTGTTCTGTTTGAGGATATATGTTGCTTATGCTTGTGTCTCTTCTAACTTAGGCAGAGGTTCCCTTACTGAAGCTTAGTACTGCGGTTTATATTAACTTTGCCGTTTCTTAATATCTAATTCAATTAATTGAGTAACTGTGATTTAGATCGCATTTTTAAGCTACATTTGTTTGAGTTGTTTTAACTCAGAACAGGCATAAGAGGTTCTAACTTGTGCTTGTTTTTCTTTAATTGACAGAAATAACTTCTACTCTATTTATTTATTTATTTTCTGAGAAGTGGCCATAAATAACTTTGGTTTTACTAAAACTCTCCCTACAGGGCTATATCAAGGCTTCCCAGTAGCACACACAAAATTAGATTTTCACATTCAAAGGATCTCTAAGGAGGCAAAATTAAATTATACAACAGAACAGAAAAATTAGGGAGTTCTGGGAAAGGAATGAAGGCTGTGAGTAACAGGAAACTGTGTGGTCTAGGTTTGGAGTTTTATGGGTTTGTGTGACAGTCTGAGTTCTGTGAATTGATTGTAGATTTTTCTGTATCTCGTCTGCCCCTCCAGACACATCCCTCTTCCCAGGGTATGCAATCCCAGTCTATCAAATTTGAGGCACTTTTGACCCCTTTCTCTCATGCAGCTATTAACTCCTTCCTTCCTCTTTGCAAATGCAGCTCTCTTTCCCTGCTGTATTCCCACATACCTCTTTCCCATTGTCTGGGAAGAACTGGGCTTCTCTCAAGCAGGGATGGGTGAGAAAGGTGATGGCAATAACTGTTTCTTCACCTTCCAAATAGACTTTTCCTAATGGTTCCTTTCCAGTGCCTTATTGGTGGCAGAAATCTGGCAAGTATAAAAAGAGCTAACCCTGATCTGCAGTAGTCTGTAAATTAGCCTATGTCATGTTGATACCTGCATTGTCTAGTTGGATGAGAGTACCAGTCAGTTTATTCCAGTCATGTGTCTAATGAACTCTGGCATTGACTGATCCTTTTTTGAATGATCAGGAGATCTGACTGTATACTTTCCACTTACTCTCATTCATATTGACATTAAATTCCTGTGATTCACACTGTATCCTAGGCTATTTATATAAAATACATCTAACAGAAATATACAGCTCTCATTCTGCTTGTGGATTTTGTTTTTACCATTCAATAATTGCTTGGCATGGGTTTTTTCCACTCTGTTCTTGTAATGGCTAAATACTCATATGCTCCTCTTTCAGTGACTCTATTGTAATTAATATTCCTTTATCTGTGTTGAAAATTTCTCACTCGCATATGTCTGTGTGTTTTTTACCTTTACTAGGTGCAATGACATTTTTATATGGCTTTTGTCTTCATTCGCTTCCATTGGCTTGTAAGGTCACAGCTAATGTGTGTTACCTGCTCTCCAGTGCTGAGCACTGCTGCAGTCCTTTGTTTTTATCTCCAGGGGGCAAGATAATTTTATTCTCTGGTACAGCAATTCTGAGATTTAAAATACGAGTGCAGGGCAGCCACCATGGAAGACGGCATCATAAATAGAGGGGAAAGAACTCTAGTCTGCTTCCTTTGTCTATGCAAATACCTAGCAATAATAGTCTTTCATGACCTACACTCTGCAGAATTAAACCAATCTTTTTAATAATCAGTGTGAGAATATTGGTTGCTATGGCAACATATTCTATGGTACTACTAGTGTGTCAAAATAACCTAATGAAATACCATGCTAAGAATGTTTCAGAAATTGATTCTAAAGTAAAAAGTAAATAAATCTACCTAACTTTACAAGATATGGCTAGATTCATGAAGTCTGCAGCAAGGAAACAACCATTTTCTAACCAAGGGGAATCAGAATAATGGAATGGGATATATTGTGTTTCTCATCTTTGACACATGAGTTGAGATAGAATGTAGAAATACTTTCCTGGCATAAATGGTATACCAAAGGCTCTAGTGTTAAGAAGTTAACACAAGAGTCAAGAGTTAAATAGTCGACACATTTTGAGTTAGTGCCTGTCTGTGCAGTGCCTTTGCTTCCCCTACAGTTTCTGTCAGCTTGTGTTCATCTTTAAAGCTGCTGCTGTTTCTCTAATTCCTTTTCCCCCTCACTTTTCTTTCACTTCTCTATTCCCTTCCTTGCAGCAGACTCCATGCATTTCTCTATTCTATTGGCTAAAATAATCTGTAGTTAAGTGTTGGGATTTTAAAGATGATTTTTACATGGACCCCATAGCAGTGCTTTAGAGTTAATGTTACCATCAGATTGATAGCTGTGGTCAGCCATTCTCTCAAACAGTGCTATACTAGTCAAGCAAAAATCCAGCCACTTCTAAAAGAAGCATTCCTAAAGACAGCATTTAGTATCTGAGTATCAGGCAGGCTGCTCAAGCAAATTTGAAGCAGGCTAGAATAGCTATTCCGTATACCAATTTAAATAGGGACGAAGAATTAAGATGTAAAAATTACTTTTTTTTTACTTGTAACAGGTTTTGTTGACATGAGATTTTAAAAATCATTCGTTGCCAAGTTAACACTCCTCCTTCTTCTCCCCAAATTAATAAAAGTTGCCACAGCAATTCAGTTGGGGTGAACTATCCTGTGTAGCAAAATAACATAAATATACAGGAACTGCTTCTATTTCTGCCTGTCATAGAAAATTAGGATACTGGTAAAAACCAGCATTTTTCCCTTATCACTCAGATTAATGTGTAAGCCACCATGTTCATAAGTCAATGACTATTCCTGATACTTTTGATCCGTTCCAGACTATAAAGCAAAATAATACAGGTCATTTTTAAATACATCTTTTGCCTACAAAATAAGATAACACAGTTATTACTGATAAATATAATGCAAAAACTGAAACCTCATCTTTTGGTTGATTATTTTTTCTCTGCAAAAACCTTGGACCCATCCAGGCAAATGTTAGTTTTTATTCTTTATGAATATCCTAAACTTAATGATATTACAGCAAATTTTAAAGTAAAATGAAGTAGAAATTGCCAATTTCTTGATAATAAAGACAATAAATATTTTTAATGTGTATTAATATTTTCACTCAGTTTTAAAGTGTAATTGCAGATACCTCAATATGCACCTTCCTTAGAAAGTATTATTTTCATGTAGCAGTTTAACAGTTGAGTAGGTACTTTGTATTAATAGCAGTTTATCTTTAGGAATTTGTGGATGGGACACTCTTAAGTTCATAAGATAAAAAGTTTCTTTACAGTATATCACTGTTTAATTTGAAAGTATTGTTACTTTATGCACAGAGGCCTTCTTCAATGCGTTTATCACCAAGGGAGGAAGAAGATGATGATGCAGCTGAAAATACTTGTGGACCTTCTGGTTTATGGGAGGCGCTGACACCTTGTAATGGGTGCAGGAACCTCGGATTTCCCATGCTTGCACAGGTATGTGATTCCCTTCTCATCATAAAACTAACTATGGAAGAGCTGCATAATCTCTGCCTTAAGCCTTGGAGTTATTTGTAGTCTTGCCTAATTCCCTTCAAAATTGCTACTTTAACTCTTCATTTTAATGTCAAAACCTGGTTCCAAAATTAAATGTTGAGGTTCGTTCAGCCTGCTATAATACTTATTCATATAAGTTTAATATGGAGACTGATATTTACTACCCTTATTTTAGATAGATAGTTGCTGTGTTTGGATAGCTTTCTTTTCCATCTGGAAAGAATTTTGAAGTCACATAGTTTCCTTTGGGATAAGTACTCTATTTTTGACCAGCTTCTAATTAATATAATGACACTTCAGCTACTTTCTTTATAGAATTAATTGAGGACATCATGAATAACTCAGCTGATGTAAGAATATAGCCTAAGACTTCTCATTGAAGATTATGTAAATTAAAGAAAAAATCCCCAAACGTTTTCAAATGCTCATCATAATACAGAAGAGAATAAATAGAAGTGGGTAATATATTTGGGTCTAAGTCCCAGCAACTCTTGAAGCAGAGCAGTCTGCAGTATCTACCGAAGCATTCCAGCAGCTGTGTCCTGAACAAGTGATAATGTACTGCTACATAACAGGATGGTGCTTATTGCTGCTTCTGGGTCTCCCTTGTTCTCTCCCCCAAGTAAAAATTAGCACTCTTGTTTCTGTACCATTTTTCCTGTGCTTTTTTTTTTTTTTTTTTTTTTGGTAGCATTGAATGAAGACCTGCCAAATTTCTGTTTAGAAATGTCTGGTTTTTTCAGTTGCATCCTTGGCACTGCATTTAAATAGCTTTGTCAGATTCCTGTGTACCACATTGGAATTACATATCCTGTCTCACCACACTTCATACACTGTTGCTTTCATACCGTGACTGTATGTTTTATTCCCTTTAAGTCTCATGGGACTTGCACCTGTTTGCAGTCAATGCTGAAGCCTTCCCTGCAGTCAATGGAAACAGGATATGGCAGCTCATGTGCTTGAATAACAATGAGCACTGCCCTGTCTCTTGATAAGTTGCCTTTATATTCCTTTCCCATTTCAGTAGCTGTTTCCTACTTCATACTATCCATCACTTTAGACATTTGGCAAAGTGCGGAGTTGTTGGAATTACCCTGATTTACAATAGGAGTACTATAGTTACTAATTCCTTGTTTTTATAAGCATTTGTTTCAAAACATTTTTCTTAAATGGAACTTTTCTTATTTAAATATCACCTGTGGTTTAATTATTGTTAAACTTTCGTATGATGAACATACATGCCATTTTTATTTCCTAATTTTAGAAAATATATTTGTTTTTCTTGTTTCTTTTTTATATAAGGTATACATAAAGGGTACTATAAAATTGAGGGATGCCTTTGAAAAGTGGAATCAAGTGTGGTTGGTGTGTTGGTATGTCTTTCCTGTTTATAAAGAGAGATTAATTTCAGCTATGATGTAAGTTTTAAGATAGTGATTCCTGAATTAGTTTTATTCATTGTACTTAAATTTTAAGCTCAGACTTATGATACCTCATCTTTCTTGTTCTGACAACAATAAGATTTTTTATTATGAGTACAAAAAAGAGTATATTTATTATGCTTTCATTTATGATGTGAAAGATTGCATTTCTAGACTCTTTCTATCCATAAAAAATGATGACAGAGATAGTTTTGGTCTTTTGTTGATTTCTTTTTATGGGAGAAACAAAAGAAATTAGGAAGTGAAAAATCTCCAAACTAAAAACCAGTGACTTTGATTTTTATAAATTGTTGCCATCAATGTATGCAGTCTTTCAAGCTGTTAGCTAATCTGTTAGATTTTTCACATTTACTTCAGAATGCAGCAGAGAACATCTTGTTCTAAGAGATTGAAAATATAAAGTATATATGTAACTTTCTGGATTAAGAACAGTATCTGGAATTGGTCTAACAAATTATATAATATGTGCAATAGCATGTTTTAGGTAGAAGTACAAAAATATAGTTCTGATACTCATGTCAGTGCACTAACATATCAGAAAGTGCAGACATCATCATGAAGAAAGAGTGAGAAGGGTATTTGACTTGGTGTCTTAAAATTCATACTCTGATAAAGGTCCAAAAATAGGGAAAAGAGTCTATAAATTACTCTTGAGCACAAACTAGTTCATTTTTACACTTTTATTTAAAAATATATTTTACAATCATATAAATATATTGTGTTTGCACATCAATGGTGAACAAACAAAAAGATTTCTATACACAGTCAGAGGCACAATGATGACATGAAATTGAGTTTTATGTGAGATTATGAAAATTTCCACCTGTGACCTAGTGAGCTAACAGCTTTCAATAAGCCAAAGGAGAGGGCAGTAATCTCCTTGACAAACTTGGTTTCTTTTTTGCAGTTAGGGGATAAAAGCCTGTCTGGAGGTACTTCTGG
Source organism: Acrocephalus scirpaceus scirpaceus (assembly GCA_910950805.1). Taxonomy (NCBI): domain Eukaryota; kingdom Metazoa; phylum Chordata; class Aves; order Passeriformes; family Sylviidae; genus Acrocephalus; species Acrocephalus scirpaceus. The sequence continues at coordinate 46,956,955 of OU383777.1, read as the reverse complement.
CATGCAGTATGTCATGGCTGTATCTTCTGTGCTGGGAAGTGTCATTTTAGAAAGGACTATTATAGAAAGTTCTGTGTAAAATGTTATATCATTTAAAACCTAGCATAGGATTAGCAGTAATACAGTTATTCTCAGAACAAGCAACTGTCTTTTACAGTCTCAAAATTGGTGACGTGTTGGAAGAGTTTTATGGAAAAGTCTTTGTGATTGGAAAAATTTCAGGGGTTTAGAATAAACAGCTGGATTTTTGGAGACTGAAATTTAGGCATGTCTTCTTTTAACAGAGAGTGTATTCCATTAGTAGGTTATGATTTAGGGTTAATTTGGGGCTGTTGCTTTGTTCTGGAGTTAATCCTTGGTTTAGGGCAGAAATTCAGTACCCACATACATATTCACAATTTCTTGAGAATAAAGCAGCATGCTCTGAATGTATATATATAATTCTGTTTTCTTTTTGATGGGTAGCATGCCTTGAATATTCCTCTGCTAAGGGGCAAACAGGGCCTGATGAACAGAGATAAACAGAGAGCAGTCTGCAATATCAGAGAGATAAGTGCTGCAGAATTCTATATGATCCCTCCAGTATTATCAGTTTAAAGCAAGCATTTCACACACCTTAATCTTGACAAACATACCAGCATATTTTTCTAATTATGATAAAAACTAATTGTAAGATAAGGCAGGTTTACCTCTGTCCCGTTTAGGATGCTGCTGGGTCAGCTTCACTGGACTGTGTCTTGAATTGTGTTGTATGTATAGCTTTAAAATCCTGACAGTTATTCTGTGTGTTTGGCATGATGACAGCCAGGAACACCTATTTGCCTAACTGTTAAAAAATGAAAATAATGTCTGTAAAGAGAGCAGTGCAGTTGCTATGGAAAAATCGAACTTTGATTCAAAAACCGTAAGTATAACTCTTCGTTTAGCCTGTTACTGGGAAGCATGGCTCTTCACAAAAATACATGGAAAATTTACTTTAATGTTTAAATGCTATATTTCTAGCTTAGTGTCAACTTTTTGTCTTTTAAGAGGGAATGAACTGGGAGAGCTTGACATTTTCCTGTAAGACTGATCAACGTTCTGCTTATATAACTCTCGGATTTCTAGAGGTAGGAACTCCAGCAACTTTATCATGAGTTGTCCTGTGAAAGAGAGACTTTCCCCCCAAAATGTCATTTTATTTAGAGGGAGGAAAGAAAAAGTGGACTCCTAACTACATTTTTAGGAGATGAGAACTGTATGAAATAGTTTCTTTATCAATACAGGCTATGGTGGGAATATTTAAAATTTGGAGGATGCATTTGTTAATAGAGTTATGTATTTCATGTCTGCCTTCCAGAAGATCATTTTGTCTGTCTGTACTTCTTTTTGTAAATCTTAAAAAGTAATTTTTAATGGGAAGAAATTTTGTATACTGTTTGTATTATAGAAGCTAGTTAAGGTTCTAGAAAGCCTGACATTGAAAATTATTATGTTGCAATTATTTTTACATTTTCCTGGTGAGTTCAGGATATATGAGAGATGTATGGGGTAATTAAGTAAGGAGCTAACTCAGTTTTCACATAGAGATCAAATCTGCTCCTAAAAAACCCTCTGTGTACTGACGCTCTCTGGAGAGAGGCAGCATGGCTCTATGTTGTCTCTTTCTGAAGAACTTTAATATTGGGAATTTTATTTGGCATTATTTGTTTTCATTTTAACATATTTTCAGTTGCCTCAAAAATTTTCTTGGATTTTAAGCTCAGTGTGAATGTTTGAGTAATTTTTGAACTGCTAAGGTGCAGGAGAGGTAGTATAAAAGAGGAAATATTTCTCCTTTGTTTTTTAATTAAAACAGAAAAAGACAAAGAGCATGTTTTTAATTAAACAATAATGGCTGAAGTGTTTCCACTTGGTTTTTCAATCCATTAATAACTTTACCTTTTAGTGCATTCAGTGGAAGCACATTTCAAACTAGACTTGTAAAGAAGCAGATTTGACTGATCTTACTTGGTGCTGAAGTTTCTCCAAAATTAGAAACAGAAAGTCTTGTGGCATTACCTAATTTCTATGTTACAGGGGAGGAAGCCTGCCTTCTTGTTTAGTGATGATATAGACAAAGTAGAGAAAGCTTTGGCCTAAAATATACCTGAGTACAGATACCCAGAGAATATTATAGATAATATAACCATCTATAATATTTTCCTATAGTTTCTAAACTTCAGTGAAAAATGTCTTTTTTCTTCCTAATTTAGTGGATTAAATGATGAGTTTACTTAAATGGGAGTAACATGGAAAGCTCCACTACCCATAAAAAATATTTCTGTTAAACTCCTGATTTGAACTGTTGTCTCTTTTGCAGTAAGTTTAAGTCTTATTAGTAATTTCAGGAACACACCACCCACACACTGAAGGAGCTACTGAAAAGTGCAATATATATTCTGCTTAGAAAGAACCAGCAGGTGATGATTATACCCTGCTGAACAGAGATAGAAAATAAGTCTATTGAAAAAATTGTGGCTTATTTTAGTGTTATACTACATTTTCTGATTGTATTTTAAGGAATGAAGCCGAACCTTTTATTCTTGCATATGGTATGTATTGCATATGTAGCTTCTTAATTTCCAGTGTAAATTTGCAGGTGTCATGTTGCAAATGCATTTTTACTTTGCTAGTTGTGTAATCTAGACACCACTACATGGGTGTGTAATATGACCAGAGAAGTTATAATCTGTTTATCCTTAGGTATTTTCAGAATTGACTAATTAAGCTCCTAATGGCTCTGCTTCAACTGCAAGTTTGGACAAGATGACTTCCAGAGATCTCTTTTCTATCATTGCTAATACCTATGTTCTATAATGCTCTGTAAGGCTATGGGATCTCAGATGAGCTTATATCTTTGAAAATTTAGGACTGCCTCTGCAGTTTGTAAATGACTGGTTTTGAGATCTAGTCATCCCTTTCCAGTGCTGTGTAAATCTGGTCACTGCTGGGATGTGTTGCCTCTTGGTGTGATCATGAAACAGCAAAATTAGATGGGATAAGAGAGAAAGGAGAGAGGTGTCAAATTGTACTGGAAGTGTTGATGTTTGTCAGAAATAATCTGAAATATTGATGACTGTAGTGGTTTACAAGATGAAATTTAATTCCTAATAATGGCATTCAAATTAATGTAGAAATTACTGTTGAATCGAACACTGTCGATACCTGACTGAAACACGTCACAATGGTAATCTGGGAAGATCTTACATAGTATAACTATATTACATTTTGTTGTTTTGTGGTTTGCAATTTAGTAGTAATGGGAAGACACACTTTCATGGAATGTTTTTCTTTCAGTCCTGCCTCTCAAATTATTAGAAAATGGAAAAAAAAATCAATTTGAATTGCCCAGTGAATAGATGGCAATAGCACATGACAATTAGCTTTGTATGTGAAAGAAGTTTGACTTCGTGTTAAAAACTTCATGTTTGAACCTCAGCTGCTTCATAACAGAAATATGAAAGCAGTATATTAAAACCTGAAAATTTATGTTGAACTTCCTGTTTATTCTGATCAAATTGGGCTACTGTTCAGTATTAACATTTCCTGGGGAAAAAAGCCATCATAGATATACTGTATTTGTTGTTCCTACCATAGTAACAGGAGGAAGAGTTAATGCACAAAAGTCCTCGTGTTGAGGTATCTGGAGTTAAGATATCAGTTTGAGTGGGGATATCTGGACATGGTGATTACTACACAGATTTGCTACACTGATTAGCCGTGCAGTCAAGCTTTGTATCAGGTTGTATTTCTGTGAAGGGCTGTTTAAGGCACTTGATGTTTTGGGATTCTTTTTGGAGCATAAAAAAACCTAAAAAAAATATTTGTTTTGTTTTGTTATTTATAATGATGTGTCCAAGGGTGAATTTATGATGTGTGTGTCTATATATATGTATATGGGGGGTGTGGGGGTGTGTGTGTATGTATATATGTATGTATGTATTTTATATTTATTATTTGTAATTATTTATATAAATATATATAAGAATATATCTGAGAATCAAGCTAGTACTGGAACCATGAGGGGATTTTTTTTTTACTTCAGTTTTGATAATACAGAAAGTCATGGCTTCATAGAGTGGGTCCATGAGAAGTCTGTAAAATTTCTAGACCTGATTTCTTTCTGAAGAAAAGACCTGACTGACAGCTGGACTTTTAAAAACAACAACTCTGTAGTATCTAACTGTGAATCCTCTCTTGCTGTGCAAAAGGAATTGCATGCCTTGGTTTAAAAGTCATGTCTGGTGGTTGTAATTTACAGAAAATGATTAAGGCTGGTATCCATTATACTGAATCTGAAAATGAGATAGATCCTGAATCAACAAATTTCTTAAGTATAAGCATTAATGTGCTCAATCCCACTTGAATTTCCATACAAATGGAACTTTATAAAGAGATACCTTATATTTTCACCAAAATTCAAAACTAGTCTAAGACTTACAGTTTCTTAAAATCCCGAAGTGATTGTTATAATTTTTTTCACTATAGCAACCTGTAATTAAGAAGAACTCATGAACTGGGTGTAAAATAAAATGAAACTGAAGCTTAGGGAGTCTGTATTTGAGATATCAAAGGGAAATATATAAGACTACGTTGTCTCAGGTGTCATGAAAAGGTATTTTTTATTTACTTTTGATAGAAAATGTGATCTACCAATTATTGTGAAATACTTCTTTTTACTTTAAGGTTTCTCAGAAAGGCAATTCAGCTAGAAAATGGTAATCTCGTGTTTCATGTTTGTCTATCTAGAATGTTAATCATATATAATCATACATATTGCTGTAGAATGCAGATGCTCTATTCACTTTCTAGAAACAATAAGCAGTTTTATTTCATAAAATCTACTATAGTAAAAAGAAGTCACATTAATGCTCTTAATAGTATGGAGAACAGCTGTGTTCCTTTGGTGAAAGGGAGAGAGAGCTTTTTAAAAAAAAACATGATATAAATATCTCTCTGTATAACCCAAACAGTCCACCAGGCATTTTGCAGTTTTTCTAGATAAAAGGTGTAAGTGTGAAGATTTTGAGGTAAATTAATAAATGGACAGTATCAAGCCAACTATATTATTTTTGGAGGTGCTATAATTTATAGCATCCTAGGTTTTGTTTCACAGTATTTTATACTGTGAAGAAGAAGAAGAGAGAAAATAAAATCTTTAGGCAATGTTCAGTCCTATTTATATCTACCTAATTTTGAATTTATCAAAATTGAGTCTATAACTCTTAGACAATGTTTCAGCCAACAGTCTAAGTACTTACAAACCACTAGGTTTGTCTCTAATTAGCTTTTATGATTAGCTGATACCACATACAGATAGCGGTTCTGTACACACATAAACCTTTTTTTAGTAAACTGTTGTAATATGTTTGTATATAGGCAGGTGATTAAATTCTCCCTTATTCAGACTGGCTTTATAGACTTAGTGGTTTTGCATTGTCAAAAATAAATATTGACAGCAGAAAGTTCCTTCAGAAACCCATCTGGATGTTCTTGCTCCTTGTATCATTAAGAAAGTGTCCACATCTCTGAAGATGTTCGATTGATTGCTCTTTTCTGTTGAACAGAAAGCCACTGTGAGCCAGCCAGTGTGAGATACGAAGTAGAGAGATGTTTTTGATCACATGCCTCATTTTTGAGCTGAATTTGTGTGCAAATTAAACACCAGGGCACTTCGGGTACACAGGTGACAAAACAGAAGGCTTTCCTTCACTCCTTTCTATCCACTTCCAAAGTGGACAGACTGTATCTTTTTGTTTTTTTAATCTCTCTTGAATGCAATAATGTTCTGTTGTAAGGTTCATGAGCAATTTTTGAGCTGCCTCTTGAGGATAGCAATCTTAACATCTTTCTCCCACAGAGTTATTTCTCAGCAGGACTGTAAGATCAAAAAAGAGCTGCACACCCTCCACAGTTTGGATTTTTAGTGGCTAGAATCTCATTTTTTGACCCAGAAAGAAAGACCCACTGCCAAGAGTTTCCTGTTGTCTGATTTTAGGTGGTTTCATGTGACATCCAGGCATTGTGAGTAGCAAAATTTACTTACCAACACAGTTTTCTCATCATGAAAATATGAAAGGATCTTGAGTTTGCAAATTACTTGAGTGTTTTTTAACTTCTAGCATTTACATTGCTATTTTGAAGATGAAATATATTTGATGAAATATAAGAAAATAATTGAATCAGAACCTAGAGCAATAGAATCATTAGGGAAAAAGGGGTTTTGTGAGAATTTTTTACCATCTTTGTTTTGGGAAACACTTTTAAGAGAGTCTTGGTTTATGCTATTTGTATATGAAGGAATTAACAGCATTAACAGAGAATAATACCAGTAATAAAAGTATTCCTTACAGCTAGTGTGACTGCAAACCTGAAGCAAGACCCCTTAATTCTTTTTAAATAGACTGATGATTCTGTGGTAACTGTTCCAAAACTGGAATCTTTCAGTACACCTATAGAAAAATTTTTAAGTTCAAATTTTACTGAAAATGTTACTTAGGTTCCCTTATAATCTTTATTCATTTCACTTTATGTAATCTTCCCATTCTGTTTCCATTTCACAATAGCTAGGGCTGAGAATTTGCAATGAATAAGCAGATTATCATACCATAAATGTCATCATAGTAACAATTAAAGCAGCAGAGCTTTGACATGAAGCAGTGGGATTTCTTGTTTAAAGAGCCGTACAGACGTAGCACATTCATTAGCAGAATGATTTTCCTTCAATGATGAATAGTGAATTAAGTGATTATGTTCACATATCATTCTTTTATTTCCATCTTAGCTACTGTAGTCCAACATGGCCACATCAACCCTACTAAAATTGCCAAGAATATAGGCAGTATGATGAGATAGAACTGAACGATGGAGCTTTTTGTATCCATAAAACTAAAAATCCATGTTATGAATATTACTGGGCTTTGGCACGCTTTTCACCAGGAAACAGCAGAGTTCATAGGTTCCCATTCAGAATTACTGTTCTGAACTATGGTATGAAATAGAAAATTACTGGGTTATTTAAGAATATAGGAGATACAGGCGATCCTCTTAACTTGTGTTTACTGCTAATGTGTGTATTTCCCATGTTGTCATGGGATAACTTGTTTTACTGTTTTAAAGCGTCATTTCTAGCTTACAGTATTAATTTACTTTCCGTCCGACTGTCTCTTACTGTTAGGCTTAGTTTTCAATTGCTGAAATATCTGCAAGGTTTATTTGGTACTATTTAATTAGGAAGTACTAACTTTTGCAAACTTTGCATGCTGCTGGGATCTTTAAAGAAAAATTTCAAACCCTTTTTCTGTTAATTTTGTATTTCACTTTTCCGTTATGTAACAAATAAAAGTAGTATTCACAACAAAGTTTTTCATTTAAATAATACAACTCTCCATAACTTCAGTATTTTGAAAAACATTTTCTTGTTCTTTCTATTTTACTGTGGGAGCATGTATAAGAGAGATTTCTTTTAAGAGAGTCTTGGTTTATGCTATTCGAATAATAACTTTTATACCAAACATACTTAAATTTTTATTTCTTCAGTGCCAAAAAATTTAAACATGGAAGATTGTCTTTCCTGAAATAGCAAATATTTATTTGTCTCTTCTATCAAATCTATTGTATGTGGTATCAATTAATTGGTTTCTGTTGTGAAAATTTTTCAGAGTATTTACTTGACTTCAGAACAAGATGCATGGGCAGATACAGAATATTTTCACAAAAGGCATAGGTTGTAATAGGTAAGGGATTAACACTTTTTGGTGTTAAATCTTCCTTTTCAAATAAAATTTCTGCCATAATGTGTCATTTTAATGAAGTTATCTGACCTCCAATCAATCAGTTTACAACTCTAGGCTTACTATTCACAGAGCTGTTGTGTTTTGCTTCAAGATTTACTTAAGTGCATTCAGTTCTTCTCGCCCCTTCACAGCAACACATACATTTTTCATTTACAGGCACAGTAGTTGATAGAAATCTAGCTATAAAATGTGAGAAATGTGAGTCTGCTTAACATAGAGTAGTGTGTTAATTGTTTTCTGCATTTGCTGTCAAATATTGACTTCAGAATAAGGTTTGTCAATATCTAACATTTTCCATGGTTCTGGCCCTTATAATGTGAGGAATTAGTCTTCATGTTTGCTGCTTCAGTTGGAGTTCTGTGTATATGTTTAAAACCCAGGCATTAGAGCATAAGCATCTTGCAGAGAAGTGCTGTTTCCATGGAGCTTAAGTTTCAGCTCATTTTATCTTTTTTTGATATAATAGCCTTTATTTTGAAGAGGCATTTTGCCATGGCTTGAAATTCAAGCAAGACATGATTTTTTTTTAATATCTTCCATGAAAAAACAATAGAAAAAAGGGGAAGATATTTAAACTGGAAATTGCTTTCTAGTTTATAATTGTATTTTTTTCAGATAAACTAAGAATTGTTTATTAAAAGTTATTATATTACGCTACATTGCCACACACAACCGTTAACATTTACATAAACCAAATTATATACACTTTTATTATATTCTTTGTCACAGTGAGTTATTTATTAGAGGAAGCATCTGCTCTTTTTAATGGCCTGAATGTTGAATGCTGTATATGTATATGTACATGGAAAAGCATGTAAGATGACTACAACAATCTAGCTTCATTTGAAATGCTGAAGATCTGCCAGTTAGAATTATGAAAACACTGCATAAAATATAGTGACATGTTTTTGCTGCTGAGGTTAGCACTGCATTCATTATGTTCACGATTTACCCGTGTCTTCACACATTTATAATTTAGGCTATATTAGTGAGTTTTTTATGGTAAGGCATTGTAGAAACCTTTAGCTTTCAGGGATTCATGTCTGTAGAATTTTTGTATGAACTTTTTAATTTGAAACATGGATATGTGAAAATATGCATCGGAAAAGGAGAAAATAAACCTGTATTTGGGGTGTAATATAAATAATGCTCAATTTTTTCATACATAAAGTTTGAAAAAGCAAATCTAAATTTTGAATGGTTTCTGAAAAACTAAACATCATATTTGCATTTCTAACTAAGTAAACACAACTACTCCTCTAGCATGCTTTTTAAAATCGATGTTTTTCTCAGCCCTGTGAAAGGCCTACTGAAACTTACAAAAGCTGTTTCAGGTGCTGAAGGGAAATAATTATTTCAGTTAACTCTGTACATGTACTATTTCTACAACAGCAAACCCACAATTTTAGATGTTTGGTGAAAGGGTAAAAGATCATACTCTTTTAAAATCCTTGCTGAAAATACTTTGTGCAGACCAGAGTAGATCCTCCATGTCATTACCCTTAAATGAGATTATTGGTGATTTTCCAGATTCTGTAATATATTATGAACCTTATTATATGTTCTTTGACAAATTACGCATTCAGGTGTTTCTAGCTGTCATAACAACAAACATTTATGATAGATTGACTCATGAAAAATTATTCTAATTGTACAATACTGTGAAACTTTCTTTGGTTAAATTATTAGTAACAGATAAATGTGTTTTTACAAGCCATAAATTATAGTAATATTCATAGTATCTTTGACTGGAAAGGCAGTAAAAATAAATACTTCACCATCTACTTGGGGTTTTGGGTTATTATGACATAGGGAATACTTTGAGTTGTTTTTGCTTAGTACATTATTGTGGCAAACTTGTGCAACGTTGTTCAGGTTCAAGCATTCCTCTCAGTAACTTCCAGTTACTTATCATTATTATTTCAGTGTGAAGTGTCCCAATCCAACAAGGTTATACATGAGTCTGTTTACAAATGTCAAGAAGTATGTGTGATGCAAATATACTCAGACTAGATGTAAGGAAAAACCTTTTTTTTCAGTGAGGATCGTGAAACACTGGAATAGTTTGCCCAGGGAGGAGGAAGATGCCTCATCCTTGGAAACATTCAAGATCAGGGGCTCTGAGCAACCTGGTCTAGTTTAAGATACCCCTCTCCATAGCAAGGGGTTGGACTAGATGACCTTTAAAGGTGCCTTCTAACCCAAAATGTTTCATAGTTCTATGATTCTGTGACTCTATGACATAAATGGGATAAATACAGTATTCATTGCTCACTCTCAGGATAATCAGGAGCTTTGGGTTGATGAAGCATATAAGATCAATAATTCTCCAAAGTTTCATCAATGAAGTATCTTCTAAGGAACAACTGGGCAGAATTTATCATATTATGATGGAAGGGCAGCCACCTGGGTTCTAGATTCTGATTCTCTGGTCTTCAGCAAGCCAAGGGAGACAGCACAATACCCTGGTGGATCTCAAGGGGTATGTCAGAATTTAATAGCTGTTCTTCACTAACTATGTAAATGAAAAAGATATTTCTAAAGGTGGCAGATACATTGCATTCTTCCTTTTTATGTTTCCCAGATTATTTCTACTTTAAGAGGAGAGTCGTGTGACCCTGGTGTGTTATCCCATGTTCCAGGGAAGTAACAAAGCTTCAAGTGACCTGATTTTTATAGGAAAGGATATTGACAGAGTGAAAAAATTGTGTTAAGTACAAATTCTATCTTCTTGTCAGAGTGTCAGTTCATATTAGGTGCCTTCTGAGCCTCTATCATTCTAATCATAGCTCATACAAACACAAATTTGCATATACTGCTTGTATCTCAGCCCTTAAGCACACACACAGACACACACACAGAATGTCTAGGTTGGAAGAGACCTCCAAGATCATCAAGTCCAACCCATGCCCTAATACCTCAACTAGATCATGGCACTGACTGCCACATCCAGTCTTTTTTTAAACACATCCAGGGTTGGTGACTCCACCACCTCCCTGGGCAGACCATTCCAGTACTTTATCACTCTTTCCATGAAAAACTTTTTCCTAATATCCAACCTATATTTCCCTTGGTGCAGCTTAAGACTGTGTCCTCTTGTTCTGTCAGTTGCTGCCTGGAGAAAGAGACCAACCCCCAGCTGACTACAACCACCCTTCAGGAAGTTGTAGAGAGTGATAAGGTCACCTCTGAGTCTCCTTTTCTCCAGGCTAAACAACCCCAGCTCCCTCAGTCATTCCTCATAGGGCTTGGGTTCCAAGCCCCTCACCAGCCTCGTTGCCTTCCTCTGGATGCTCTCAAGTGTCTCGACATCCTTCCTAAACTGAGGGGCCCAGAACTGGGCACAGCACTCAAGGTGTGGCCTCACCAGTGCCGAGTACAGGGGAAGAATGACCTCTCTGCTCCTGCTGGCCACACTATTCCTGATACAGGCCAGGATGCCATTGGCCTTCCTGGCCACCAGGGCACACTGCTGGCTCATGTTCAGCTGCTGTCACCAGTATCCCCAGGTCCCTTTCTGCCTGGGCACTGTCCAGCCACACCATCCCCAGTCTGTAACATTGCAGGGGGTTATTGTGGCCAATATGCAGGACTGGGCACTTGGACTTATTAAACCTCACCTTATTGGACTCTGCCCAGTCATCCAGACCTTACAGGTCTCTTTGCAGAGCCCTCCTACCTTCCAACAGATCAACACACACTGTGTCATCTGCAAATTTACTAATGAAAGACTCAATTCTGTCGTCCATGTAGTCAATAAAAATCATTGAACAGAACTGGCCCCAGCACAGACCCCTGAGGGACACCACTGGTGACTGGCTGCCAGCTGGATGCAGCACCATTCACCACCACTCTCTGGTCCCAGCCATGCAGCCAGTTCCTAAGCCAGAAAAGAGTGCTCCTGTCCAAGCTGTGGGCTGCCAGCTTTTCCAGGAGTGTGCTGTGGGAGACAGTGTCAAAGGCCTTGCTGAAGTCCAAATAGACAACATCCACAGCCTTTCCTGCATCCAGCAGGTGGGTCACCTGGTCATAAAAGGAGATCAGGTTGATCAAACATGACCTACCCCTCCTAAACCTGTGCTGGCTGGGTCTGATACCCTGGCCATCCTGTACGTGCTGCATGATGACATTCAATATAAATTGTTCCATTACCTTACTGGGTACTGAGGTCAGGCTGACTGGTCTGTAATTACCAGGATCCTCTTTCCTATCATTTTTGTGAATGGGAGGCACATTGGCCAGCTTCCAGTCATCTGGAACCTCACCAGTGAGCCAAGATTGTTAGTAAATGATGGAGAGTGGCTTCACAAGCTCATCTGCCAGCTCCCTCACCACCCTGGGATAGACCCCATCTGGGCCCATAGATTTATGAATATCCAAGCGTCTCTGCAGTTCTCTGAGTGCCTCTTCCTGGATAACGGGGACCATTCTGCTCCCTGACACCATCTACCAACCCAGGAGGACAGTTGTCCTGAGGACAAGCCGTCTTCACACTAAAGACTGAGTCAAAGAAGGCGTTAAGCATTTCTGCCTTCTCATCTGCAGTTACTAAGTTCCCTCCCTCATCCAATAAGGTCTTACCCTTCCTTTTACCATTAATATATTTGTATATATATAATATATATATTTGTATATATATTAATGTATTTGTAAAAACATTTTTTATTATCCTTTGCAAAAGTTGCCAATTTAAGTTTGAACTGAGCTTTGGCCTCCCTAATTTTTTCCCTACATGCCCTAGCAGCACCCTTAAATACTTCCTGTGAGACCTGACCTGCCTTCCAAAGATGATACATCCTCTTTTTATTTCTAAGTAAGTTCCTTCAAAACCTCATTGCCCATTCAGGCTGGACGTTTGCCTCATTGACTCATCTTTTGGCACACAAGGACAGTCTGTTCCTGTGCCCTCAAGATCTCTGTTTTGAAGCACACCCATCTTTCCTGAACTCCTTTGTTTTTAAGGGCTGCTTCCCAAGGAACTCTCTGAATAAGTCTCCTAAATAGGCCAAAGTCTGCCCTCCAGAAGTCCAGTGTAAAAGTCTTTTTGATGTTCCTCCTGATTTCACCAAATACCGCAAATTCTATAATTTCATTATCACCCTGCCCCAAGCAGCCTCCAACCACCATATCTCCCATCAGCCCATTTCTGCTTGAAAACAACAGATCTAACATAGCCCCTCCCCTGGTGGGCTTACTTGCCAGCTGTGACAAAAAGTTGTCTTCCACACACTCTAAAAACTTCCTGGACTGCCTTTTTTCTGCTGAATTAAGTTCCCAGCAGATGTCTGGTAGGTTGAAGTAGCCAAGAAGAACAAGGGCTGATGATCCTGAAACATTCTCCAGCTGCTTATAGAATAAGTTGTCCACTTCTTCTTCCTAATTGGGTGGACAGTAACAGACTCCCAGTAGGATGTCAGCTTCCATGGCCTTCCCCCTAATTCTTACCCATAGGCATTCAGCTCCATCACCATTAGTTTCAATACCTATGGTGTCAAAAGCCTCCCTAATGTAAAGGGCTACCCCTCCAACTCTTCTCCCTTTCCTGTCTCTCCTGAAGAGCTTGTAGCCCTCCAGTGCAGTGCTCCAGCTATCTGAGTCATCCCACCACATTTCAGTGATAGCGACTACATCGTAGCTCTGCTGTTGCACCATGGCCTTCAGCTCTTCTTGTTTGTTACCCATGCTGCGTGCATTAGTATACATGCACCTCAGCTGGGCTACTGATTTCACCCCTAACTCAGGCTTACCATGCTTGGGCCTGCTTCCAGACAGCCCAGCAGCATCCCCTTCCCCCTTCAAACCTAGTTTGAAGCCCTTTCAATGAGTTCTGCCAGTTCATGAGCTAAAATCATTCTGCCCTAAACAGAGAGATTGAGCCCATCCAGTTCTAGCAGGCCAGGTGCTGTAAAAGTTGCCCCATGGTCAAAGAACTCGAAATTCTGCCAATGACACCAACCCTTGAGCCACTTGATAATGTGGGCTCTCCTATTCCTTTCACTGTTTTTTTCTGCCACCAAAGGAACTGAGGAAAAACTACCTGTGCTACTGTCCTATCAACCACTTGACCAAGTGCCCTGAAGTCCCTTCTAATTGCTCGTATGCTTCTCTTTTTAATCTCCTCACTGCCAGCCTGGAGTATCAGCAGTGGAAGACTTCCTGAATCAGCCCAGGAAGTCTCTCAGTGATTTCCTGTACCTGGGCTCCAAGGAGGCAGCAGACTTACCTGTGGGATGGGTTCAGTTGACATATGGGGCCCTCTGTTCCCCTCAGAAGGTAGTCACCCACTACAACTACCCTTCTTTTCTTTTTGATGTTAGTGGTGATGATCTGTCCTACAGATGAAGCATGATTGGGAGGCCCACTGGGCAGACAATTTTCTTCAAAGTCATCTGGCTGTCTCTCCAGATCCAGGGTCTCATACCTATTCTGAAGTGGTACCTGGGTAGGTGATGGGGGTCGGGAGGAATTTTTATTATTACCTCCCCGAGCAGGGGCCTCTTTCTACTCTCCTTCATTGACTAAGTGTTCTCCTATTGCCTGACAGCGGGAGGCATGGGAGTCCTCTGACTCCTGGTGGGGCCTCCCTCAAGGATGGAAGTGTTGGATGGAATCTATTTCCCTTTCCCTAATACTCCTTAGTCTTTCAACTTCCTCCCTAAGCTCGGCCACCAGCAATAGGAGATCATTCACTTGTTCACACCACAGGCAGGCTTCTTCTGCAATGACCCCTGGTACCACTGATAAGCTCAAACACTCCATATAGGAATGGATCTGTACAGACACATCCTTTTTGGAGGGTTCTATTTGGTTACACACACTTGTACTAACTACAGTTTTTGGTCATGTAAAAACCATTACTAACAAAAAAACCCCAAACCAACCAACCAACCAACAGAAACACAGCAAACAACAAACTAACCTTACTAGTAGGAAAAGCCTGCAACCCTGCCTGTTTGCCCTGCCTGTGCGAACTGCCTCGCAAACTGCCGTGCCATGCCCTCAGAGATGTGCCCCACCCCTCTTTGCCTGCTCCTGTTTGCCTGTGCTCCCTAGAGACCTCTTTGAATCAGCCCGCCACTCACTGGCGGAGGAGGCCCACCCTTGCCTGTGTGACTTACAGTATACATCAAGCTTACATAATTCAGTTTGATTCTTAAAAGGAAGGCAAGACTATATAGAAGGCAGAAGCAAGAGAAGCTAGAAATCTGGCAAAAATGTGGAAAAAAGGTCTGACTCAACATGTAGTTCTTGAAGATTCAGTCATGTTATGTCACATTGTTTCACAATTGTGTATAACCTTTGCAATGGCCAAAAATAGATATTTTAGGAACAAGTTCATTCCCACTGATTAACAATCTCTTAGCCCTGTGCAGGTTTCAGATAGTGTATCATAGGTATTATACCTTCAAACGTATGCTCAGAGGAGACCCAGCTGACTGCAGGCTCATGAATAAGGGCCACAGTGTATCCTGGGCATGTGCTCTACAACATGAGTGTCACATTACTGTTTCTGCAAGACAAAAAATCTCATTTACAGTTATCAATATGAGTGGCTGTTCTCTAGTGATTTCCCACTAGAGTGACTTGGTGACTTGCTCACTCTCAATGTTGCTTTTTTTTTTACTCCTATTATGTATGGTTTTTTATCCTTTCCACAAAAAAGTACTTATTTTAATGTACTAGCAGCCCAACACATTATTTTTATGAAGTTATAATTTCAAAGAAGAACAAATTCATTCTTGATGGTGGTGGTCAGTTATATGTCTCATGTTCAGCAATTTGGAAAGGTTAATACAAATTCAAGATTGAATAATCTCTATTTTAAAAATAAAAATTAGACTCATTTTGTTTGCAAGACTAAAGATAAATTATTTTTAGGAGGTTTTGTTATGCAGTTGATAATAACTTGGGCATTTAGAATTACTGTAGTTACTTGTTATTGCAGTTGGTCAAGAGCTTTCAATCTTAGAAAAAAACAGAACCACATTACTTCATGCCTGGTATTTACAGACAATCTTACGACATCTGCTAACACCGAAGCTGAAGTTGGTGAATTAGTTCAGATCTTAGAAATTTCTAGAAATGCTCAGTACCAGCAAAATGGCGAACATTCTACAGCAACCAGAAGACTTTACAATGCTTTCTCCAGCAATGAGAAATTTTCTTTTTTTCTTTTTGTTACTGTCTTGGTTTAGGGTAAATCTGGGAGGAAACCTCTGAATGGGGTTCCTCTGAAAAGCAAACCTAAAGAGCCCCTCCCCACAACCAGTCTGGGAAAAAGAACTTTCTCAGAGAAAAGTGGAAAAAACTATTTATTTAACAAAGTGCCCACAAGCACAAAGAATGAATAATATAAAACAATAAAACTTTTTGTTGCTCTGAAGTGAGATCGTAAACTCAGAAAAGTCTCTGCTGTGGGCAGCTCAGCTCTCAGTCTCCTCTCAGGCCTCCAGAGGTCTGGGCTCTGGTGGGCCACAGGTGCGAGGGCCCTCAATGCTCCTCTGGGTTTTTCAGTCTGGAGCAGGTTTAAACAGTCATAAGGAAAAAAAAAGGGGAAAAGAAAACTGTCCAGGGAACTTCTCTGCCCTAGCTAGCTAAAACTAACTAAAAGCACAGGAGATCTCTGTCTGCAGTTTGTCCGAAACTCGGTTGAACACCCCGCAGTCTGAAGAAGAGGAGAATGTGTAGGAGTCAGGCAGTTTTCTCTAAACAAACTGCGCACTTCTTCTTGCCCTGTTTCACTCAGAATCAGTCTTAAAGGTACAGAACACAATATACAGAACAGACGATTGAGGATACAAGCATCATAAAGTCACCGTAGGACAGTTACATATGCACTTTTTAATTAGGGTTTGTCATCTTCACTTAGTGGTTTGATAGAATTCCAGGCTTTCTAAAGTATTAACAATTCTTTTTTTGCTCTGTCTTGGTTTGCGAAGACAGGTGTCTGCCAGGGAAAGCTGGAGCTTCCCTTTGAATGGAGAATGCAACCCCCCTCCCTCCAAATTATTATAATTTTGAAATTAAGGGGCTTTCAGGCAAAGATATGGGAATAGGAATAACAGTTCTTTACTAGGAATAGTAAAAAATACAAATGTATTAGTACAAAAACACCAAGCTAACAAAAAAAAAATCCTAGAAACGCTGACAGAGTCAGGATACAACCTGACACCCTGTTGGTCAGGGTGTTGGGAGCAGTTCAAATAAGTCCTCCTGGAGTGACAGATGTGGTTCTGTTGGAGTAGAGATGATCCTGTAGAAGAGTCCAGTAGTGGTAAGATGGGTCCTGTCTTCCTCTGGGAATCCAGTGGAAAACAGGTTGCTCTGCTGTTCTGAATCTCAGCTTTTATTCAGGTAGAAATGCTGGGTGGAGCATCTCACAATGGGATGATGTAATTATATCAGTCATGCAGTGAGCCTTAATGGCCAGTTAACAGAAGATACCCTCCTGGTGGGAGGATGGGTTGTGGAAGAGATGAAGAAACACTGCCCCACCTGGTTTTAACAGCTGGTCCATTAAGCGAAAGACACCCGCCCCCTTCCCGCCAGAGTTATAAGATAAAGAAAAACACCTCTTCAACCGGTTTCAACAGATTTGGAATAGAATACATCTTGCATTGCAACCCAAGACACCAACTCATTTAACTTCTGCTGGACATACATAGATTTTATTTATTTATTTATTTATTTATTAGAGACGTATTTAGGAAGAATTTAATTGTCAGTAGTTTACATTCTAAGCATTTTCTGAGTAACCCCAACATTTTTATTTATTCTTCTCTGATATTTATATTAATGCAATGTTAATTACAGAATGTTGAATAACATTCATAAAATCAAACTATGTTAAGAGCAATTAGGAAAGGAGTAGAATACAAAAAAAGGAACATCAGTATGTCAGTATGACTACTTAGTGAGCCCTCATCTTGAATGAGGGAATTGGAGAAAATGTGATCCCTGTCACATCATTGAAGACTGAGAGGATGAAAAGTGACAGGGATGGTCAAAATCCTGGAACAGCTGCGTGAGTAGGTTAGTATTTCTCATTCGCTAAAGGGGAGGACATGGGAAGTGCATATGTCTGTGAAATCACAAGGAGAGGGTAAGTAAAGAACAACCATTCATTGCCATCTAAAGTATAAAACAGCGATGCCAAACTTGGTGACATAGCTAAAAACAAAATGGCGGGCAAGTGAACTATGAAAGGGGACATGTGCTCCAAAACCAACTTGAGATGGTAATTCTAGAAAGCTGGATTGATAGACATGCGAAACAAAGTCAGCACCTTTCGACTATGAAGTGTGAAACTCACAAGGTGTTGCAGAAGCAGAAGCAGTTACTACATGCTTGGTCTGATCTCATGTTGGTTTCACTGTTCTCTAGGTCAGCACTATTGGCTGCCTTTACAGACAGAATATTGGGTGACACAAAATATGACCCAATGACTATTCTAATGTTTTGTGTATCCATTTTAGATGGTTTTTAAAATATAGCTGAGTTTAGGCACTGAACAGAATTTCACTTTGGTGTTTTGTGATAATCTTAAGGCTGCAGTATTTCTTCTGCAGCCTTAAAATGGGCTTCTCTAGGCAGATTTACTATAATTAGGGTTTTGCATTCTGACTTAAATGCATGTTTCTAGAAGAGTACAAGGATTAAATTGAAGTTTCATGTTTTAGTCATTGCTTTGGTAAATAATGTTTTCCTCTGCCTTTTTACAGCAGACTTAAATTAACAGAGTAAAAATTCTTTTTTTTCAAGGTTGGAAGGATTTCTTCTCTTGTCCTGCAGTTGCACTTCAGCTGCTTCTATTAATTTCATTTAAGGAATTAAATGGCTAAAGTTAATAAAGTTACATTTGGAGCTGCAGGAAGCCTACTTGCAAAATTTTGTAATCCTTATTATGTCTACTACCTGAAACTAGTTATTATTAGTTTATGTCTGTGAGATTACTGAGAGCTCATAATCTGACTAGGTAGAAACTGAAAAGGGAGAAACAGAGGTGCAATTGCATTTCTCTTTTAGATATGTTTTTTGAATGCTGACCACCAATTTTGTACTGTTTGCTAGTACATACTAATTTATTTTTAATTTAAAATGCACATAAGTATTCTATTTATTTTATTTGTATGATTTTTTTCCCTGAACACTGTTTCCAGTGTTCATTTTCAAGTTCTTTAACTTGAAAAAACCTGGGATTTAAATCTGTCTCTACTAAAGTCATCAAGAATTTTGAAGTGAAGCTACTCTTGGTGCTATCTTAACCCTATCCTTCAGGAGGCCTTGAATTATTGCCAAACTATTAACTCTCATAAAAATCAAATGAGCACAATGACCAGGAAAAAAAAAAAGGCAAGAAGTTTTGTTGCAGCGTGGCAGGATGGTGAAATGCTGCTACCTTCTTGAAACATCTTCAGAAGCCACTTGGAGCAGGCCACAGGAACAATCATTTCAAGTCCATGCACACACACACGCCACAGATGGCTCAGTGAAGGAAAGACAGGAAGGGCCTCCTGTATGATGAATTCCAGAGGGGGTTTATTATGTTCACCACAGCAAAGGGGATCAGGGACAAAAGATGAAGGCCATGTGGTGCTCAGTGGTTAAGTGAGGGGTCAGCAGCCAATGACCTGAGGGCACAGGGGCAGTACAAAGGGCAAGGCAAAGGGCAGCAACCTATAGAGGGGATGAGGGATGAACAATTGGGGTCGGCAGGGTCAACTGGCCAATGGGGGAAGAAGCAATCTAAGGTAGATTGGCAGTAGTGCTGCAGGGCACTATGGGGGAGAATCTTTTCCTTCAGCTAGCGGGGGGAAAACTCCATGGTAGATCTTTCCAGGGCAAAGCCTGGAGGTTTCTCTGAGGGGTTCAAGGGATTCCACAGAGTTGAGTCATTATTTGCTAACACTATAAATCATTTATCTTAAAAGGCACTGTTACCTACAGCCATAGCTTACCTTAGGTAATATAAGTTCTTGGTGAAGAAATTGTTATTCCACATTTTTCTTGGACATGCCATTCTTCAGTCATTTTCTGTGTAGGGCTATGATAATATCTAACTGACAGGGTGCTTTCTTGCCCATTGCATTTTATTATATCATATTTGATTTATGTCTGATGCTTGACTTTCAGAGACATCCATGTATCCAATGTAAGAAAGATGTGGAAATATGTCTTTGCGCATGCAATTGCTTTCTGCCAGGATTAAAAAAAAAAAAATCTTTGGTGAAATTCTGCTGAAACTGGATGTTATCATCTTATTCATGCTCAAAACTAGGAACAGTCTACTTGATTGGATTACTGTACCAGCAAATCTTCTAATTCTTTTTTTCCCCTCCCTCAACATTTGCTAATCAGTAGAATGTGCTGCACATATCGCTGTTATGGGACCTTTTGTCCTTATTTTGCTGAAATGTAGTAGCAGTAATTCATCTTCATTCACAGCCTGGGATCTTGCCATCCATATGTAGTAGGCATATTTTTAGTTTTCCTATATCTAATATAAACATTTTGTAAAACCATCCCTGAAGAGAATGTAATTGTAGTGGTTAATGTAATTGTTGCTCTCATGAGATACAATTAAAAAAGAAAATGAGACATCCCCTGAATTACAACCTAAAAAACAGGTATGGAAAAAGCTGTAACCCAGTTTTCATTAAATACAAAGTTTGATGAATCAAGTTTTTCTGTAAGCTGAACAAGAACTGTATTATACAAAAATCTAAAGAAATAAGAAATGCTATCTTCTAGCATGCATGTAATTCTTCAGGTCTGTTAGAGTTTGGGTTTCAGCAGAATGCAGTATTTAATTTACTGAATTCTAAACCCTGCTAGACAGAGTTATTGAGCCTCGTTCTTTTACTGTGTCATCTGAGAAATATCTCTCTTACCTACTTAAATTTTTGCATTTCAGGAATCTTATTCAAAGAAGAGAGGTTATGCATTGGAAGCAATACCCTCTGTACCTCTGGATGCAGTTCCTTCAGAAAATGACAGCAGTCTTTGTGATTCGATAGACATAGCAGTCACCAAAAAGCCTTGTTCCCTAGAGATAGCAAGAGTTGCTTCCTCAAGACCAGGTAAATCACCAAACAATCCTTTACACAGTCATTGGTGTAAGTGTTAATCTATAGAACTATTAGGTCTATATTTTTAAGCATGCAGTACTCTATTTATCTCAGTATGATTATAGTCTTCCATTAGCTACCATAAGAGCTTCACAGGAGAATGAAGATTAATAGCAAAATGTTGTAGAAGTGAAAGCAAAGCAGATGTTTAAATACTTTCCTAGATAAATAAAAGGTTGCAAAAAGCCAAAATAGAAACAGATTCTTGTAGACATGCCTTTTGCAATAATCCTTTAACTAAGCTGTTTCTTTTTTCTTTCTGAGTACTGCTTAGCAACAACATTATGGAACTACTTAGTACTTAAAATTTAGAGTACTCTGCATTCTTATGTTACATGAAAAAATATCTAATCCATTTTTGAAAATTAAGTGGTGAATGAGAATTAAGAGAAATATTAAATGACAGTTTGATAGATTGCTGTTTGTGTGACAGACTGCTGTTTGTGTTATATATAGGTTTGAACAGCAAAGAGTTAAAATATTTTAAATCTAATAGAATTATGCTAATTCAGATATTATCTGTAAGTATATTATTTGCAAGAATTGTGTTTATGTTCTCCAAAATGATATGATCTCTTCCATTACCCTTCTTTGAACTCTTCATTAGTACCTGGTACAGGAATTTCAGAATATAGTCATTTTGCTCTAATAATTGGACTGAGAGTCTGCTTTGAAAAATTACGGTTCTCAGCAGCAGAGACCTATTTGAAACACACAATTGACTTTCCGACCTGTGTGATCTTGATTAGGAATCATGATTTGGGTAATATACAAGGATGACAGATGATTATTGACTAACATTGTGTTACTGATTTGATCTGTGTAAGGGGAAGCACCGTCTTGATTTCACAGCTGAACTAATATTGAAAGAGTGCCAGAGCTATATCAGGCATAGTATATGTGGGCCAGGTAGCAAGATACCATTTTGGAGTTTGCAAGGTAAGGTGGAATGGATCATAATTCCCACCTCTCTTAAATTTGGGCTAAAGAAGACTTGGTGAAACCTGCATTATGAGCAGCAGTCTAAAAGGTGGCACAAAACAGGATAGCATCTTTATAGCATAGTTGCAGAATGGTAGAGAAGCTGACTTGAACATCAGCATGACTGCTTGTGTTTCTTACTTTGGCTCTGATAATCTAAAAAAAGTAGTCTGTGCAGGACAATATTGTGGGTTGTTTTTCAGTAGAGGAAGAAAAAACCTAATTATCTTTGTTTTTCACACTTCTACTTGAATAATTACCATAAACATATGGATTGCAGTGGAAAGACTGCCATACACATACCCAAAAAGTTGGTAGGGGGAGTTAATTACCTGCCTTCTTAGTAAAGGGGCTCAACAAAAAGCTTCCCATGGTAATTAGTATTTTAAAAAGATGGAGTTTTCACTAGTTAAAATACCAGGCTTTGGAATTGTGCTGTCTGCTGAACACAAGCATTTTTCTTAGGCATAGTAAGTCCATTATGATCAGTGTGAAACTGTCCTAGGTTACAATGTAAGATGTGCCCAAACTATGTATTCTATCACCATCTTCATGAGCTGTTGAAACCAAGTGGGGCAGTGTTTCCCTTGCCCCCTCCCTCCGGACTATCTTCTGTTAATGGGCCCATCAATGCCTTGCCACATGACTCATAGATAACTCCCTCCGGGAGCTATCTCTGTTTAATGGGCCATCAAGGACCAACTGCATGACTCATAGAATATCAGCCCATTGTGAGATGCTCCGCTCAGGAAGAGGAGCCAAGCGTTCCCACCTGGATATAATCTGGGATTTGGGACAGCACAGGGCACCGTTACTCACTGGATTCCCAGAGGACAAGAGCTACCAGACCTTTCTACAGGATCACTGCTTCGACAGGACCACTTCATCTGGACTGCTACCACCACCCTAACTAACAGGGTGTCAGGTTGTATTCTGATTCTGTCAGTGGTCTTTTGTGCTATTGTATTTATTTTATGTTATTTTGCTTTTTTTTCCCCTCCAAGTAAGTTGTATTTCTGACTTGGAATTTCTCACTGGTTTTGCTTTCAAACCAGTACAGAAACACAGATCCTATAAAGGACATTTTAATGTCTTAACCTGGAAGTATGTTTTGTGTAAAGTTTAAAATAATGTGCATCAGAGGCCTAGAGTATAGCCTAGGAAGGTGTAGGACATTCATGTGGGCATGCATATTTAGAAGATCTAAGATCAATGAGTTGACAATACAAATGTACTGTAATTCCTTCTGTCTTAGTTTTCCATATACCACTATGGTATTTTCCCCTTGGCATTTTATTGGGAAGAACATTTGGCTGTATAGAAAAATGCAGTTTTATTTTAAGCTATAAATGTAGAAGTTATTTAATTGGCCTGGCTTGCAAACTATATCTGGAATCCTGTTGACTTTTATACTACAAATGGATCAAATTAAATAAGTTATGTCACTCTCAGTTATAAGGTATTTAGCACTATGTGCAATTTTATGTGAAGTCACCCTGCCACTTTAGGTCATATAGATTTATTCCTTGAATAAGTTATATATGATTATAGATATTTTAAAAAGAAATATCTAATTTTGCATGCTTTTTGTTCTGAATTTCCCTCTCAGTTTTCATGTCAATGGGACATGCTGACTTTGGGAATACTGTTTCAAATTTCTGTATTATGTGATATGTAGAGCTCTGGGGAGAAAAAAACCCTACAGACTGCTCTGTCGTTCCCCTGAATTTTATTGCTGAACTGCCAAAGAACCACAGAGGATAAGAACTCTATGCAGCAAATGGCAAAGGCTTATTGGTTTTCAGGAAGAAAAACTGAATAGAAAGCAAATAAAAGTAGTCATAAAGTTGGTTACCTCTACTTCTGAAAACCAATGTTGTGTGAGTTTTATGTCTGTTTGCAAGAAATTAGGTTTATATAGGAAGAGGAACAGTTACATTTATTGGTTTATGCTTGCAGTTAAAGCAGTGGCTTCTAATTAGGACAGATTTAAGAGTAAAAAAGACTGCTTTTGAGTTTCAGTCCAAGTTAAACTG
Source organism: Acrocephalus scirpaceus scirpaceus (assembly GCA_910950805.1). NCBI lineage: Eukaryota > Metazoa > Chordata > Aves > Passeriformes > Sylviidae > Acrocephalus > Acrocephalus scirpaceus. The sequence continues at coordinate 46,932,994 of OU383777.1, read as the reverse complement.
TTCTTTGTTTCTGTGATAGATTAATAGGACAAGTTTGGCAGATTGTATAAGCATCTCTCAGCATTTCTACTTTTAAACTAATAGTTAAAACATGATAGGAATATTCTGAAATATTGCACTCTTTGAGACCATTTTTTCCATTAAGTATGGGGTTATAATTTCATAGATCCATCTCATTAATTGAATATAAAATAATTGATTCATTAATCATTCTGACTGATTCTTCTGTTGGATATTGTCCTGGTGGATACAGTACTGTCCTGTTCCAGGACAGTGTCCTTATTCTTTAAACTAGACATTTCTGCTACTCAATTTTTACACTGCTCTTCTATATAAAAAAGAATTCACATGACATATTTAATCTTGAAAAATAGTAATGAAATTTTATTAGTTCATAAGCCATGCATTAGTATTGTCCTTTTGCTTTTAGGGATGTAATGAAATTTTGTGAACTATAGCAACAAGTCATCTTGGAAAAGGTGTAAATGAAGTTCAAAAGATGTTCATGAAGTTAGTTTGGTTTTGGTCACTTATATAGAGTCCAGAATACTGATTTAGGTGTACCAGCAGGCTGCTTTTGGGACTCTGATGTTAAAGACCCTTACAGAATTGTACCTTAGTAGCTTTGACATTCTGTACCCCAGTCCATCCTTGTGCCTCACAGTGTCTTCCATTTTATTTAGGAGAAATATTGAATGAAATCTGAGCTACATTGCAGAATAAATGCTATTTTTTTTTCTTAGTTGTAGTTAAGTGGATGTCCCTCCCCAGTAGGGAGATTATATCTCTTTGAGTCTGCTTTTATCATTTCTACTGCAGAAACTCTCTATGAGTGAGACCAGGTAGAAGTTTACATGTTAAATTTTCAATAATTGTGAGTGATGGCCAGTAATAATTAAACTATTTTTAGGTCTCCTTGAGTATCATCAGGAATTAGAGAGGACTTTTCAAACTCTGTTTCTCCCAAACAACTTGTGGAAGAGAAAAACCCACCTTCCTTGGGAAATTTGATCTGTCTATGCAGATTAACAAAGGTTTTAATAAAGTGTCTCAATGACAAGAAGAGACATTTCCCTACATAAGGTGCATGAGAATCACCATTGGATAAGAGAATTCTAGTTCAAGAACCTGTTACATTTCCTTATGTTACTTCACTGTGGCTGTAGGTCAGGGACACCTTAGTGAGCCATCTTTAACTCTGAAGACAGCTGAGCTGTGGCAAATTAGAACTCAGTGTGGGCTGCAAAATCCAGCTGAGAAATAAGGTAAATACTATGGGGCTTCACTTGTGCTGAGCTCTCAATTCCCAAGTCAGCAATTCCCAAGTCAGTAATTTTAAAGATAGCTCTTGTACAACTACTCTACCCAGTTATATCAAAAATATGGATTCTATCAGGGATGAAAATTGTCCTTAGATATGTGATGTGTTGCCAATAGCCTTTAACAGGCAAGCAGAAGGCAAGGAACTAAAACATAAAGAAAGAGATAGAAGCAATTCTGCTCCTTTGCCGAGCTAAGTGTACTTTGAAGCAATCTTGCTGTTATTAGTCAGGAAGTTTTTGTTATCTAAAAGAATTCCTTGATTTGTGCTTAAATGCCAGTCCCTCGTAAGGAGGACCAGGCAGTTAATAAATCTTAATTAATCATACCTTCTTCTTATAGCCTCATAATCAGAACAGGGAAATTAATTAAAAAATTATTTGACATTGAATTAGTACAATATATCAAACTGTCCCCAAGCTGGCCAATTCTTTGCACTATTAGGGGTTTGGTTTTGGTTGTTTGGTTGGTTGGGGTTTTTTTGGGTTGGTTTTTTTTTTTTGCGTTCTCAGCTTGGCATCCCTCTCCTGTCATCACAATAAAAAATGAACCTGAAAACTTGTCAGTGTGTCAGATCACCTCAGCTGTATAACACTATGTCAGTTGTCTCACACAGATATCTAGGGGACTATTCTCCAGAAACCTGAATTTAAAAAAGAGCCTAGCTGTGATAAGATTTTTATCAATATTAAAATATATCTTATACTTAGTTTCCAAAATTACCAAATACTTGGCTTGGTAAATCGAGTTTTATTTGTCAGTTTCTGTTTGACTTCAGTAATCCTGAATATTTGCACACTTCAGTTTTCCAGATTGAGACTAAGATCCCAAATACATATTTTCTAACTTGATGAATTTATACCTTCACTTTTGTGCAGTTATTTTCTAGTTATAAGAAACATTTAAGCAAAGCAAAGTGAAAGTTATAAGCCAAGTGAAAAATGAAGGCCACAAGAAGGAACAATCACAGATATAAAAAATTGTCTGGATGAATGGAAATTCAAGGGTGTAGCTTTAGTCATCAATGCTTCATCACTTTGGAACTTTAATTGATCTGAAGGTTCACTCACAAACCTTTCTGAAAGCCACTCACACAAATTGCTTCAAGCAGAAGGACTGCTAATAGAGCTGTATGTCATTTAAGTATGCTTTTTAAACAAGAGATAGCAGGATACGTGCACTTAAACACTTATATGACCTACAGTCTAACTCTTCAGGATTATTTTCAAGAAAAGGTGTTTAATGATCAAGAAAAACATATTAGTTGTGTAGAGAGAAGAACGTAATAAAGGAGGCAATATAACAGTTGGTCTAGAACCAGCTGAAAATACTCTATGAAATTTAGCCTAATTTAACACAAATGTTTCTGAAACAACTTGAAGGCTTTTGATATTGTGGTACATATTCAAAATCATTACCACCTACCTGCCATCAGTGCTGAATTTTCTAAGCAGCAGGGATGTGAATGGAGAACCTCAGAATGCATGTCAGAGCCATTAAAATTTACTAGTGCTTCAGGACCTGACATGACATCACAGCACCAGGCCTGCCAGAGTTTGAGAAGTGTTTAGACAACACTCAGGCACATGATGTGATTCTTGGGGCTGTCCTGCGCAGGGCCAGGAGTTGGACTTTGATGATCTTGTGAATCCCTTCCAAGAAATTATTATCAGAATATTCTGGGATTCTGTGATGATATATGAGTGCTAATCAAATGTCCCTCATTGTTCTATTACTCAAGGGGACATTATCTCCAAAGAGTACAATTGGTCTGTATGTTGAGTGAGAAGTTAAGAGCCACTCAGAGCTTGTCATTACAGAGCACAGGACATAGGTATTGTAAGGTGAGCCCTGCATCCTTTTGGTGGAGTTGGTTCACTGACAAAAGAGGGTTGTGTTTCCATAGCAACCTAATAGCTGAACAATTCTTAGGCAGCAAGCATTTTCTTCTCTAAGTAATTTTTTTGCTTTAGAGAAATGTTGCCATTGTTAACTGAAGTTTCCGAGTTCTCAGGGTGTTTTGCACAATATAATCCTCCTTCACATTTAGTACAGAAAGAGTATCATAGGCCATGGAAAGAAAGAGGAAGAGAGTCTCACAGTGCCCTGACATGACAATAATCCCCTTAAAGGGAGAAAAGTTAGGTTGTAACCTTTGTGTAGTTCAATATAGATCTTCAAAATAGGGTTTCATGCCTATTACTCTTCATAGAAGAATATATGTATTAGAATCACTGATTTCTGTGCTAGTGTGCTAGTTTTGCATTAATTGACATTTGGTGAAGAGGGAAGAAGCTATCCACAGAAGTGATATTCTAAGAGAAGCTGCTAGCAGCTTCCTCCATGCCAGGCAAAACCAATCGCTGGCTGGTTCTGAGAACTGGCACATTGTTAAACCACTAAGAAAGCTAAGTCTGCCTCTGTGAGGTTCACATTTTAAAATGAACAAGCCCAGGAAAAGCTTTCTTGCTTTCTGGCCTTTGAAGAGAGGTTCTCTCCCTGTCCTGGCCCGTTGGCCGGGCAGGGGAGGGGGCGGCACGGGGCCAGGGCTGAGGCAGGGCCGGGCCATGGCTGCTAACATGCAGCCGGGGCTGAATTGAAGTCTTCCAGGCCGAGCTGGGCTGCGGCGCAGGCTGCTGAGATACTCCCTGGTCATTTCCTGCCGCCGCTAGGTTCCCGCGCAGCCCCTTCAGTGTGGCCACCAGAATCATGCTGCTGAAAGAACAATCCAAGTGCTGGAGGAAATTACGCAGCCAAACGCAATGCCGCGAGCCTCCAAGGCCACTGCCCGGCTGGAATCACATGGCCAACAGTGAGAGGCCAGTCCCTGATGCAAGGTGTGGGTAAGATTAACTCCTACTGCACAGATGAGACTTGCAGACCCTCAATCTTCTCTTGAGTGAGAGAAAAAGACAGAGTGAAGACATGTAGAGGACAATATGAAGACACCAAGGGCAGTAAAGAAGAAATCAAATCTCAAATGAGAGGCGAATGAGATGCTGAAGTCTTAGGCTGAAATTGTATTGTGAGGCCATGGTGATGAACTATGATACACTAGAATATCCCTGTAATTCATGAAAAAAAGCATGGGGGGAATGGAGCGTTCAAATTGCAGACATGAGCAAAAGCATCCATGCTGAAGCAAGTAGATGTTGAAGTAGCTGTGATGCAAATGAGAAGCTTGAATAGAGAGAGATAAAAGTGATGAGGACTCTTTGCTCCCAGGGAAGAAGAAAACCTCAGTTCCCAGAGATGAAGATGATCTCAGAGATAGATGAAAATAACCTTTGCTTTTGAACAGCTCATCCTTGAAAGTGTACCCCATCAGCTGAAGACTGAACCCTCAAAAACAGTTGTGGGGAAGGCTGTAAGTCAAGGGGAGGGACTTTTTACATAGTGATCAGATCTCCGTTTTCCTGGGCGGCTGATTCACTGTGACAGTGAAGCCATGAGAACTGTTTCTTGTGGAGAAATCTCCATGGCGTGGCAAGAGACACTCCTCTTTGTAGGAGAACTGATGAAAGACTATTCTAGAGGTGGTCAGCTGACTGAAAGTCCCAGGTTTTCTCTCTGTACATTGTCAATGGGAAAGAAAAGATGGTTGTCGGGGGAGGAAAAGTGTTCTGAAGGTTTCATTCTGGTTCTTACTATTTTTCTTTTAATTCTGGTAATAAAGTTTTCTTTATACCCTTTAAAGTTGGAGCCTGCTTTGCTCTCCTCCTAAATCTTATCTCTCAGAAGAAAAATGAGTAAATAATTTTATTAAGGGCACTGGCATTTGGCCAGTGCTAGACCTACCACAGCTAGTGATTAAGAAGCTTCTCATTTCCAGCTTCAGTGTATTCATGGCCAACTCCAGTCAAGACAGAGATATCCTAACATTCTGTCCTTGAGTAAATTGGAGATCTCCAGCAACTCTTCAGAAAGCAAATCTGGATTATAATGTTTGTACCAACTGAAGTGGTTGAACTGGAAAACAGATACCTTTTTTTCCAATTAAAAGTTATATTTAGTTCAAATGAAATGTGTTTGATTTTGTTGTTTATGTGCTTTTTAGTAAAATTTACTTCAAAGTAAAAACTGAAAATTACCAAAAATTACCAAAAATTTTCAGCTGAATTTTTAGTCAATAACTTATTAATAGTGAAATTAGTGTCAAGACCAAGGCATTTTTTTTTCTGTCCTTTTCTTTCCTTTAAGCCATGTTTGAGCTAAATGGAGATAATTTAGCTATGGTACAGAATGTATCAATTAACTTGTTTTAACAGGTTAATTTATAGTGTTTTAAAGTTCACATTCAGAGTTTCAAGATACACATCTTTGCCAGAACACTGTACCAAAAGCTGAACTACCCTTCTCCTGACTTTCAGTGATGACACATTTTGTATTTGTCATTCTGACTGCCACAGAATATAGTACAGGATATAGTGCACATTTAAAAGAAGCTATTTTGTCTAATACATTAATATATGTTTACAGCTAAGATTTTTAACTTCATGTGACATTTTAATGCAAACCAAGAGAGTGCTAATGGAAGAGTGAAATATACAATAGCTCTTCTATCTTGCATTTTGCTGGACTTTTTCTTCAGTACAGCTAGTACTTTTTTAAGCACCCTTCAAAACCAGAAAACATTACTGAAATTTATGCCTAGAGTATTTGCTGCTGTAGCTGTTTCTATAACAGAAATTAAAATTTTGTGATTTCTTTCAATTTTTTAATATTTTCTGGAATTTTATAGTTAGTTTTATTTTCTCAAAGTACAAATCCCCAAAATATGAGAAGCTTGGGAGTTTTGTCTCATCATAATATTATTTTCGTACCTATTTTTTGTATTTCTGATATTATTTAATTAGAATGCTTTCTACTGACTTTTTAAAATACTGTATCTCCTAGAGGAGCACAGTTCGCCATGATCCTGTGTTGGTCACTGTTTTGTAGACAGGCATTACAGATCTGCTGGTCTTGATGAGTAGGTCTTCAAGTTATCTGACTCTCAGAAGCTGACATGTATTCCTAATGTCATTGATGTTAACACATGTTTTGTCAATGATTTCAGTTTGGTTAGATTTTCACTGGATACGTTATCTTCCAAAAGAAGGGTTTTTGTTAGAATTAGGAATTAGTCAATTAAGTACTGATATGAGACTGGGAAAAACTTCACTTTTATTATGAGGTGAAAAATGAGGTACTGTCTGTAAGAATATTTCCCTTCTGATTTTGTCTGAAATCAGGAGAATATGCCTCTTAAATTATCTGCTACACTGTTGTAATTGGAAGTGGCTGTAGATGGGTCAGTGAGGTGTGTAACTCTGATTTCTGCCGTATTAACTACCTCCTCCTAATCACGTTGTGAAAACCACATGTTAAAGCTGTGGCCCGCTATATTTGGATAGTGTTCAGGAGGTGAGTGAGACAGCCTGAAAGTTCTTTCCCCCGTGAAGTTTGTTCCTAGGTTGTCCAGGTATGGCAGGTTTCTCATATTACCCAAGAAACAGGCTCTGGTGGTGTAGACAGATACTGTCCCATATTCTTTCTTGACATGTCTTTAGCCTGCTGTCAGTAGATATACCCACAGTGCACATATCCCCTCCCCAATGTTTAAAGAAGAAAACATATCCATGCTTTATTGTTTCAATTTCCTGTACAATGTAGAAATTGGGATTTTTTTTTGTTAGAAGTTACAAAGGGAGAAGAAAAAAATTACTTCTGTTGTGCAAAATAAACACCATTTTCATTAGGATTTCATTCCAATTATAAATGTATTAACGGAACAAATTAGAGATGAGAGAAAATAAATGATAAAAAGTTTCAGTAGGAGTTAATCCACTGGCTTTCCCTCCAAGCAGTCCTGGGCAGCATGAGATAAAGCCATAGGTTCCTCTAACACAGCTGTTCCCTTAATTATTCTATTTTAAACAGGGAAATTTTGTATTTGGACAAACCTCTGTTGTAATAAAATTCTCAAATTAGTAACTAGAAAATTGAAATCCTACAGTTTTGTCATCACATGAGTGGCAGACTCTAACTCCAAAGCACTATGTTAAAAATTAATTCTTTGCTGTGTTGGGAATAAAAAAAGTTCTGTTTGGTTTTTGTCTTGCACTTAACTTATTGACTTTTGACAAAACTAGAATTTTTCCTGCAGGGCTAAAATAAAACTTCAGTGTCACCAACTGAGAAGTAGACAATGGAACAGACAGAAATATTCAGTGATTGCTGTTTCTAGAGTGCTTTCTTGGCTGACTCTTGTCCATTTAACTGGCAGCTTTCAGAATCCTGACAAAGAGCATTAAAGGAATGAGGTTTTTGTAGGCTTTTTGACACTCCTTTTACCCATAATGGATTTGCAGGATAAAGATGATAAAACTGTTACCTTTTTTCTATTTGGGTAGTGCACTCTTCTCATGCACATGTATCTGAAACAATTCAGTATAAAATTTTTTTCATTTTCTACACTGAAAACATAGACCACTTTAATGAAGTTTATTAATCCAAATGTACTTGTAGTGTTTACCTCTATTCAACAAACTTAACATTTTCTTTTAAAAACCCAAGTTAAATAATAAGATCCAGTTTTTCTGAAGCAATGCTAATTTGCATGACCTATATCCCTTCCACTTACTATTAACAGTGATCCATATCAGCTATTCCATTATTTCTGATCTCAGGCTGAAAGCCTACGATGACCAAGGTTACTCCATTAGTTTCCTTTTAGTCTTCTTAAATCTTATCAATATGCCGGGTGTTTTTAAGAAACAGCACCATTTGTTGAGATGAATTCTTGCCAGATCTTTTTGAATTCTTGGATACAAATTAGATATGTTGAATAAAAATTTCAAGTTTTAGTAACTCTCATTTAACATTCCTTTTGAATATTTTCATGTAAGTTTCTGTTTGATAGTTAGGGAAAATATTTTGCATCTCTTGGTTTATAATGATATTGCTTCTGCCGCATTTCTAGAGTCATGTGCCATAAATTTGTTTGTTCCATTGTCCATTTTTCCGACATCTTTATGACCTTGATGCAGCAGAGGTCATGTGGAGAAACAGCATAATCATAAAGACTTCTTCAGAATGTATGTGCACAGGAGACTGATTTGAGGTTGCACAAGTCGTGTCAATTCTTACATGGAGCTCTAATGTACTTTCCTTTAAAACCTTATCATGCCTCTAAAAGGTTTTAAGTATATAATTAAGATAATTGCTCCCCATCATATGCTCCCCTGGATAGCATCTCTGATAATATCCTGAAGAATGAAATGTTATTCTCAAAAACACTCTGTCATATTTGAAGTTAAAACACATGGGGGTGGCTGATACCATGGGATCAGTTCATTATCAAAATATGTGCGCGTCTCCACCCATCCACTATGTTTATGTTTAAGTAATTGTATTAAGAAATACAAAACCAGTAAATATGTTTATGTTAAAGTCATTTTGTCTTCCAAAGGACTAGCTTTCTCTACAAACTGAGAGAAAAAGGCTTCTGCTTGACATATGTTAAAAAATTTCTGATGTTTCATTGGGTTTTATTATTATTCATTAAACTGCAGTTGAAAAAAATCAGCCCCCACAGGAGTTTTTGGTAACTTTTTGTAAATGAATGCTCATCAAAGTGTGTGCATTCTGACCAACACTCAGTTTCATCCATCCTGGTGTGATTACCATCTAGAATGATCTCATTATATACTTGACTGCATGCTGTCAGACAAAAACTCTTCTTCAATCAAAACAATAATTCAAAGGACCATAATTATTTTTGGCTGTTTGGCATTTTAAAGCCCACATGAAAATATTATTTAGCAAGATTTGAGTTTTACTTTGTTAAATGGCTATTAGTTGCAACATCCTTTGTAGTACTTTTGAGTTAGGGCTGGAATATATATAGACACATAGAACATGTTCCATTCTAGTAAGTAATATTACAACTCAGAGTGCTGATGGGATTGTTTGATAATTGAGCAGATATAAATGACAGTGCTTTTCATAAATGGCAGTAGCTTAGTAGATAAATGGGAAATAATACTTTTGTAAAACTCACCAAATTGCTAATGCTAGGAGTAATGGTAAAACTTCATCTGACTATTAATTTGTTTACGGTTAAAAGATAACATGCATCTGTTACATTCTAGAGGAATATAAGCTTGAAATCGGAATAGCACTGCACAGAGATTTTAATAGGCATTTAGTTAATATTAAGTGTCTCCTGATGCACCTGTGAATTTTCTGCAAACCTTATGCTGAATTTTCTACAAAGCTTTCAAGACTGCATATTGTGCTATTTTGCACGAAGGTGAAATTGAGTCCTATAGTTGGAGAGATCCAGAGCTCAAGAGCTAGTGCTTCACTTGCATTGTGTCTATAACGCAATGCAGTTCAAGTACTGTAAAAAAAGCTAAAGTGGTTTTCAGAAACACATATCTATATTGCATTTCACTGGAAATGCAATATAGATATGTGTTGAATCACACAAAGAAGTGTCTTTTGTGGAAGATTAATTTCTCCACTGTTTGGTCTCTCAATTTTAGATGATAAAGCTGCTCAGCTCTGAATGTTTAATCGATAGACAGACACTGCAATATACATATCTTAGGGTACTATAGACATTCTCAGCATTACCAATGTTCCTGATATCTCCTGCTTCTTGTGTAGTTTTTCCAGCTTTTTTGATATTTTTGTATTGAAGGTTGTAAGTTTAACACAGTTTATTAGAGAATGGTTTGTGACTTGCTGTAGATGGCTAGTAGATGTGTAGCACAGTTTTTGTTATGTGATTACTTTTGATTTAGCTATTAGATTTGATGACTTCGGCAATCCCTTGTATCTCTATGTCCCATATCAGGGGTGTGGATGATCAAGTTGAAAACCCTGAGTATCAGACTATAATAAGAGTGACTATATCTGTATCACAGAACATGAGAATTCTGTTTGATGCTGGGTACATCCTGTGTGCATCCCAGCTCCATGCCAGACACCCCATGCAATAACTCTTCCCTCTACTCACCGCCAAACAAACTAAAAAAGTTTTTCTGGTTCTTCTGACTGGCAGTCTTTAGGAAAATTTATTTTGGTGACTGACTGTGTCAAAATTTGAATATAATTTTAACTTATAGCGTACAATCAACTGAGTAGGCATGCTAATAATTTTATTTCAGCATTGGCCTGAATCAGATCTGAAATACTAGATTTTATTATTAAAAAAAAAATTCCTATTTCTAAAGTCTTTACTTCTTCTGTAAAAAACAACTTAAACGTTGTAGTTTTGTGAAAAGAATTAAAATATTGTATTTAATACTTTAATACATTTGTGTTCCATTGAGAACTGTTTTTAATGAGAATTATATGTTTTATGCATTTTTAATAAACTTCTCTATTAACTTTGGTACATTTAGAAAGCAGAAATTTTGGCATAGCTTGCTACATTTTGTTAGTCAAAATATTTGTGAAAATATTAAGCAAATTCTAAAATAAACCAATTTTGTACATAATGAACAGATTTATTTGCTTTATTCAGTGTAATAAATGATAAAAAACCAGAAAAACATTGATTCCTAGTGAACGTAATCAGTGTTGCATTAAAAAAAAATCCTGTTCTATTTGAAGCTAAATAAGAAACACTCATTTACTTCAATTTTCTCTGCTTCTGCCTCCCTTTCTCATCTGCTCGTCCTGATGGCAACATGTAACTTGCTGCCAAAAAGTTTCCTTCTCTTACTTTACAGAGATGTGATTTTTGTTCTTTTTATACCATTTTATTTTTATGCCATCTCAAAAGAAAACTTGAACTGTGCAAGAGATATAGGATTTGGCCATATGTCAAAATAGGATGGGAAAGGTTTTCTATTGCCAGTTCACAAACATATAGATGCAGCATATATTTAATAGTATCTAATAATAGAATAATTTGCTCCTGCAATAGGATATCAAATTAGTCTTTTCCTTTTTTTCCTGCTATGCATTAAAATGCCTCAGTTTTGGAAGAAGCCATATGAAAGAATATTTTCACACCCAGCTGCTTTATTGTTATCAGAAAACAGAAAAAAATTCATATTTTGTGGCTCCAGAGCAGGATGTATTCTTTTTATAATATAGTATATCACTGTATGTAGTTGTAACTTGGTGTATGCAACAATTTTAATTTTCACCAGACATAACCAAAACTTAACAGAAGAAGGGCACCTATTGGCTGCTCAGCTGCAGTCCCAGTGTCCACATGTCTCACCACCCAGTCAGCTTCCCTCTCATATGCTGTCCACGTGTCTCTTCCCACAACTGCCTCTGACCCCCCAAGTGACCTCTCACTGCCCAGCTTGCTGCTGTGCCCTGCCACAGGGCCTTCTGGTAAACATAACCAACAACACCTTTAACAAACACAACGCCATATCCCACAGTAACTGTTCTGGATGATGACATCAAAACCAGCTGTTAGTAAGAACACTCTTTCCAATCTAGTTCCAGCTGCAGTTCCCCCTATGTCCTTTTCTTCCAGAAATCATTCTCTCCATGATGGAAGATACATAATAAATAGTGCAGCACAATTAAAACCATTTTCTTACCCATAGGACTGGAATTGACACTAGATTTTTATCCAAGAGCATTTCCATTACTTTTATGTGTATTTGTCTTACATTATGGTGAAAAGATATCAAAACTTTCTGTGACCATTGTGTAAGCAAATTTTGAAAAAATACTTTTTTCTAATCAATTATGTAAGTTGTCTCACAGAATTTTTCTCATCCAACCTGTTATAACTGCAAGAAGAATTTGATATTGATCAATTTAACAAAAGTGTGTTCTAATGGAATAGTGGCATTTGCAGTAGGAGGTTGTAAGTGGTTAGGAGTTCCGTCAGTAAGAGTAAGAGACAGGACTTGTGTGGGTCTTTTAGTTAAATTCTTACCTGTATTCTAGTGTGATTTAATTGTGATTCTTATATTTTAAGAACTTTAAGTTAAAGAAACGTGAAAATTTCAAGCCATATTTTTCTCCATAAAACTTGGCAAAACCCCCATAGTTTTACTTAATTACAATACCTCTTTTTTCTGCTCCACTGTGCTGGAATACTCCTTCTTGTCTAAATATACTGATTGGGCTCCATATCAAGCAAACAGGCCAAAGCTGCATGGCCTAAAAATGGAGATGTATTCATTTGCTGTCAATAGCAAATACAAATGACGTACTTCCTCAATATATACAAAGTTTTGTGCTAGTTTTATTATTCCTTTATGTAGTTAACTGCAGGTCTCAAAAATTCCAAGAGTTTCAAAACTAGGTATCTGTGGTCTCTATAAACAATGTAGTAGGTTGTATTAGTGGGAAAACATAATGGGAAGAATTTTAAGAAATTTACAAAGCTAGCATATGGATCTTAGAGAACCTAAAAGCAAAATAAGAAGAGAAACCTGCTACAGTAGCAAAATTAAATATGCTGAAGTGTTGAGAAGATTCTAAACACTCAGGGAAGTTATGTAAATCTTGCTTTGTCAGTCAGAAGGTAAGATTAATAATGACTAAATACACAACACTTTTATAATATTTTATTTGAATTGCACAAGATAAAAATATTTAGTGCAGGAATATTAGTAAAAAGGGTAGAATGTTAGTATTTTTCAGATGAAAATGATATGTACAAATGAAATATATAAAATATGGCTAAAATATTTTTGCACATTAATTATAAAATGGAAAATTTGGAAGTTAAGAAATGCAATCAAGTTTTTTGGGGGCTTTGAGTTATTAGAAACTTTAATGCTGTAGTGCCAAAAATTTGCTGTTAATGTTTGGAAACTGGATTGTATTATTCCAAAATTATCCACAGTATTTCCTTTATCTTTCTCAAAGTCATTTGGACACTATCAGAGCAACACATTGTTCTGTATAACTGATCCATTCTGGTACAGATGCTTTGGTATTGCTTTCAAATTGAACAGTAAAGCTGATAAAGATTCCTTGAATTCTGACTGTGTATTAGTAGTGTATTCTATCTGCTGGGCAAGTTCTTTATGCCTAATGAATATAACTGTTACTCTGGATACAATATGCAATATATAAACAAGATACTTCTTTCAGTGTAAATATATATTAAATACAAAAATGTAAATTTTCAGGGTGATAATTGAGCTTTCTAGATCTCTCTGAAGCTGTTTGAGAATTTAGATACTTTAGATAATAATAACTGGATTGTGAAACATTTTAAAACATCATTTCTGTCTCTTTGGTTTTAAAATATTTTGGTTAGCACTTGGACTTCAGTGTTCTGGTAAAGAGCTTTATTAATTAATTGATAATTAGAAGAACTGAAGCTCATGAAAATGTAGTTTTTTTCCATTAATTGATTTTCACTGCAACTTTAGATACTTGTATATTGGGAGGTTTATCTTCAAGACTCCTTAAATTTTTTATTAACTGAGCTTTATCCCTGGGGTATATAGCTATCATTAGCATTATTTAAATGATTTGAGAGCACTTACTCTCATCATCTTTTGTGGTTTATTTTCTGAAATAATTTGACACTGTAGCCTAATTCAGTAATCATCTGTTGCCTTTGTAATAGTATTTTGTCTGCACAGCACACTTTGGTTATTTTCTTTGGTTTATAGGAGAAGCTTTATGAAATACTAAGGCATGCATATGATCACATTCAATGACCTCTCACTGATAAGTTAAATTTAAAAATAAGCACAGAAATCCCCAATATCTATCATTGTTTTCTGGGGTATTTTTTTTTTTACAAGACTATTAGGCATCCCAATTTTCCATTAATGACTAAGATAACCAAAAATATTTTGGCACCTGTAACTATACCCTATGCTTTTCACTGAACTCCCAGAAAAATGGTGCTTATGTGTTGAGACATTGCAAACAGAGAAATCTGTGAAGTATCTGTCATAGACATGTGCAATTGTTTCACTACAAACCTTTTAAATATGAAAAAGCCAACAAAAAAGCCATTATACAAAAATTAAAAGGTAGATGGAAACTGTGTAGTATTGTTTTCGAATGCTCAATTAGACATCAGCAGCTTGCAGAGGCAGTCTCAAAAGGTTACTCAGGAAATGGTGGAAATCACCCATCATGTCTCATTAGTACTTAATGAGAGATGTTTTTTCCAGACAGTTGCCTGGTATTACAAGGGTTATGCAAGCTTGAAGCAGTTCCAAAGTCTATTTGTGCAGGTGGGTGATTAGAGGAAATAGAAACTTGATAATAGTCATACCCAACTGTCTTGGATGATGCAGTAACAACTAAACAGACCTCCTGTTGCCACTGGAATGCACTTCACTGGTAATTAATTCCAAATACAATCCTGAAATAGCTGCACATCCAAGACTGAGCCAGTTATATCTTCAAGTACTTTCAACATAACAGTTGCAGATATATATTTACAGTTCTAATCAGAGAAATGGTTATTCAGGTTTAAGTGTGTGGGAACCAAGTAAATTCAAAAGAGCAAATTCAAACTGTTGAGTCCAACCATTCTCCCTATGCATCCGGTGTAGCTACCTATTGATTCTGTTATTCACTATTCCATCTGTTCTTTTGAAATGTCTCTGGTAATGTTTGTTCCTTGAAATCCTGAAATACATGATTGTCCTTATCTGTAGTTTATAAATTTATTCCATATTGAATAGTCATGTAGGAGAGAAGATTTGCAGTGTGGATTTAGTCAAGTTAAAACAATTTTAAAGCTGAATCCTATGCTATGGGAAATTACTTAGTCCTGTTTGAGGCTACTCTGTAACATCTATGTTTTTGTTATCTGCCTGACAAAATTGGAGATTTTCTAATTGTTTTTCTGGATTTCTGTATGAACTCGATAATCTGCTATACACCATTGCTGTTAATGTTGTTAATGCTTGTTAAGACTTACAGGGGACAACACATTTTTATCACACATGCTGTCCAAAAAGTCTTACACATGGCATCTGTGAATAAAATCAATGTTCCCTACTCTCAGTAGTTTTGGGTCTATGTTAGTTTTTTCCCTCTTGAAGTCTTGGGCACCTGCCTTGTAAATCTGCTCTTGTTGGAATCCAGCAGCCAAAGTGATCCACAATGAATGGACTGAGCCCAAGTGCTGTCCTTATACAAACACACTTATTTTTCCTGAAGTCTGTGGGTTTGGTTTAGAATAATGGGCTGATTCTCCTTGCTCTGCCTTAGAAAGGGTTGTTAATGAGCCCTCTACAAGATTCAGGGCATCACTGGGCCCAAATTCAATTTACCAATGCAGAATCAGATTTAGATGACTTCATGTGGGCCTGTGTCTCTCTCTTCCTTGTAGATCAAGCTCAAAGATTCCATTTAGCAGAATCAAAGGAAGTTTCTTGATCTCCTCTGCCTGAGGGTATCAGCAAATCCTTGATAAAGCATCCATATCTTTGATTATTACAAGAATCCAAAATAGCTGGTTTATCTATCTCTCCAGTGGTATTATAAGTGACAATTCTTTTTTTGTTCCTATTATGAAGATTTTAAAAGGACTAGATGACCATTCCTACGTTATCGAAGAACATTAAAATCTGTTCCTAATGGTAACCACACATGATGGGATCTACATTAATGTGTTAATTTCTTAACCAGTCAGTTAAATTAGCCATTTTGGTGGCTCTGTTCTCTGCAAGGAGATGTATGTAAGTTCAGTCACTGCAGACTGATCCTCCAGAAAAAGTACTATTTCCATAATATTTTCTTTTTTACTCTTCCAAGATTTCTATTGTGATTATGACAGATTTCTGTCCAGGACAGATGATTAGCATTGCCATGTTCTTTTTAGAGCTTTTTGTCTTCATGTAACATATTTGGTATTAAGAGGACATGTAACATGTACAGACAGAGGCATTCCAGCTTTTTTTTCTAAAGACAAATCCAAACGCGTAGAAATTGCTAGACTAGATAAGAGTTTTCTAATAGTCTAGCATATTGAGCCTGCTATAATTGATCAAACTTAGGTCTGTCTTGTTACCACACTAAAATCATTTTGAGCTCAGATGGCACTGAACTATCCACATTTTTGCATTATCCCTGATGCTGCGGTGTCCAAAGCAGACACACGATTTTGACCTACCTTCAAGTAGATTGAAGCATTGCATGAAATATTCCACACTGAGCAGAGCTTGAGGAAGCTATTACTAATAATAGGGTGCCTTTGGATTTGTTGTCCATTTATGTATGCAGGTGTATCTCTGTATATTTATGAGTATGCATGTTCATGCACATTCATTTTTCACCCTTGTCTTTTTTCTCTCCCAGATTTGCAATGGGCAAACCTATTCAAGCCCTGAGTTTGTAGTATAAATTTCTACAAGGTCATAATAATTAGGCATTGTGCTTTAAGTATTTTGTTCATGTCTAGTATTGTCTTTTTAGATGTTTTAGGATTTAGTATATGTATTTAAATATAGCATTAGATGTGTAGTGTAATCTAGTTCTAGGTTATTACTGGTCCATATGTCTAAAGTGAAATACATGTCTCTTCTATTTTTATAACAAATTGTAAATCTGAGAATATAGTATTTAAGTGACTCCACAAATAGTTGGAATATGGAAATAAAATAGGTGGAGTATACATTTTCATTTTGGCTCAGAGCATTGGATGGGAATATGAATTAAACATCATTTGCAGTTGCTATTCATTTCTTCAGTCACAGGCCAGCTTTGGAGCTCATAAACCCGATTCCTTCTGGATCTGAAGCTTCATTTTAGGTGGGCACCAAAAGCATAGGGTCCTTCTGGAAGCTGGAAGTTCTGAGGACCATGTATGGTGGGGATGTTTGGAAGAATAAGTAAGTTGCTAAATAGTGCGAAAAGTTCAAACCCACATATATTCTAGGTGGAGTGTCATGCAAATTAACTGCTTTTGATCTGCTGATCCATTGCCATTACACTAAGTTGTAGAAATAACTGATTTAATAGCTAATACAGACATAACTGTAAATTTTGATAAGGGTGCTAGCATGTTTCTGCAATCAAAGTAGGAAACTAGATTAACTGTGTGTTCCATTTTAAAGATTTATTTCTGAGGTGAAATCTAATTACAACTTTATTTCTGGAATATGGACTGTGTCTGGCTTTTGATATTTTGCTTGCTGGGATGCAGTAAGGGTTCTGGTTGGTGTACTTAGTATTGCCTGATAGTACTGTATACATACAGTGCCTTTTCTTTGAGTACATTATGAGAAAAAAAATCTCTTAGAAAAGTTTCAGTGAATGGTTTGTCCTCACAATACATAGACAGTGGGATGAAAATGTTGAGAAAGCACTTGTTGAACTCTGGTGTTAGTCTGTTATCATCCATGAGGGCATTTTTCTCTGTGCAGCACTCCATAAGAAAAAAGACATACAAAACCAACTACTGATATTACACAGCACAGGAAAAGACAAAAATCCCTGGGTATGGCTTTTTTTATCATCTCAGTTAAACAGTTGACATTTTTATATTTTTGTCTGACATCTTAGACGACAGCCCTAGAATAACACCTTAGTTTGCTCTTACAATATATTAAAAGACCATGATCATATATTTCCCTTGTTCTATTCTATTTCCTTTGCCCTGAAATAAAGAAAAAGGAGAATATCAAGTCCTCAGTAAGCATTTTCAAAAGTCAGAATAAGCTCCAATTACATAGACCTTATGACAACTTCTCATGTGTGATGGAGGAAGGAAGGAATAAATAGTTAGAGCACGCTGCAGTTCATTAGTTTTTAGCTGCTAGATGATCCCTGGAGCCTGATATTATCTGACTTTCACAGAAACATCTAGATTATTGCAACGTGAGCCAGGAACTAGAAGAGAATGACAGTTGTAAATACTTCCCAGTTGGCCCCATCTATAGCACCTATCTGAAACTCAGGATGAGAGCTAATCTTTCCTAGGTAAATTTGGTAGTTTCTTAAGTTTCCAAGTTCTATTTGCCATTTAATGTTTTTTTGAAACTTGCAGTGTTGCCATTATAGTTACCTGAAGGTGAAAAAAAATTGCTGTAGTTTTGTCACCAGGGTAAATTAAAACATGATTTTTAAATGATTTTAATTCCAAAGAAAATATATTCAAATATACTCTTAATGAAACTGTAAGTACTGTATATATTAACAACAAATTGGTTGCAGGAACTAATTTGATGGTCTTGTTCTCTCTCTGATGGAGCAGACCCAGGTAGTAAATCATTATTGGTTGCCTAATGGGAACATCCTACTGTGAAAATAAACAGCTGTCTACAATGAGAAAATTGTTTACAAGAAACCATTACTTGTCAAACACTTAGTCCCTTGAGAAAGAAGGGAAGGCATGAAATACTGAGCAGTTGGATGTTTTTTCTGGGCTGTTTATTTTTTTTTTTTTTAAATATATAGCTTCTTTTTGCAAAGTTTTGTTTTTGGACTCTAAACATGATCTACTTTTTTGTATTGCCCTTTAATTTTGCTTGGAAAGAAAGACTGTAATTACTGTTTTCTGAGATTGCTGCATATTGTGTATGTTGCTGAATTGGCTATGGTTGTATTCACACGTTGTAGCTGGAGAATTTTTTCTCAGCTCTGTCTAGTGGGACATATAACAGCCCTGTTTCCCCTCCTGTATGCCTTCCAAAAATTTTTCTTTCCAAGAATGTCACTCCCAATCAGTTCGATGCCACTTGTGTGAGTGTATGAAGGGGCAAAACCTGGCCTTCAATGAGCTACGACTGAACAGGGTCAACAAGACATCTTTCCTATGCAAAGAGCAAAACCTTGCTTATATAACTTGACTCCTCTGTTACCCTCTTCTGCATATTTAAAGAGTGGTTAAACTGAGCTGAGGTTACTATCGACAAGGCTTTGGAACAGAATAAACTGACGGGCAGACAACTGCATTTGTTACCATCGGCACCAATCTGTATTTCTTATTATGTGTCCTTTGAGTGATCTATCCTTGAGATACTTCTGCATCTGCAAGACTGCCTAATTTCACTTGCAAGGCTTTCATGTGCTAAATAGGTCAAGGGCAGTTGTGCTAAGCACAGCCACACAGGCTCACAGGGAAATAGTGACAGAAAGGCAGAGGCTGCTGAAGTATGGAGGAGTTTGTGTTCTTTATAGCTTTAGCTATTTGTCAGAGACAATCATTCTGTTTGTTTCTCACACCAGTGAGTAAATAAATGCACTAAGTGCACTTAGCTAGATTCATGTGGAGCATTTCTCACTCTTGAATTTATTTTTTACCTTCCTATATATGGTGCCTGTATTCCCACATTTCTTGACAGTAGTATAGTCCGTTGTTTGGTGTCTCCCCAAACAGAGGAGGGATCTCTTAGAGCAGCTCTCTGATTCCTCAGTAAGGGAGGTTCATTGATGATTTTCGGTCCATAGAGTGAAAGAAGATGCTATTTCATAGTCTGGAGCAAAAGAGGCTGAGGCTTTCAGCTCGCCTAAAGTGTTACTCATATCTAGGCTCTGTCCTCACTAAGAGATTTTCAGAGTATGGCAAGGCTTTAGAGGTTTGTCCTCTTGTCAAATTCCTATCCCTCCTTTGATGAGCTGGGCTTTCAAATCACAGGATGCTCATTTACATGTTGCATGTGAACAACATTTTAAAGTTAGACACCAGGTCAGGCAGGAAAGAATATGAGAGACTTAAGAATTTCTGAAATGCTATCAAAATTCTTCCATATCAGTTACGTTATTGTGAGAATTCATTTTCAGTTCCTTTCTAAGGCTGTGTAAACATTGTTTTGATACATTGTATTAGCACACATGTAATGCTTTATGAAATAAATTACTTCTGATCCAAGCTTTCTATGCACACTTCTGAAGATTCAGGAAGAACTCATCTGTGTGGTAAGATGGCACACCTTTGGGGCTGGCAATTTCGATGAGATACTTTTAAAAAATAGTTGAACTTTTCTGTTTCTGTGATGGGGAGAGTTCACTTTGTCAGGTAACACCTGGGGTTATCTACAGGATATCTCCATTTTGGATGTCCACCAATCTGCCATCTGAATTTTTGTTTATACTTTCATTAAGTACTGTATCAGTATTGCTGAAACATTCCAGCGTGACATTTGTTTTAGAAGAATAAATTGTCAGTCTGTATTTGATTAGAAACTTTGATTAGAAACCTCGTCCAGTTACATAGTGTTCCTGTAGGAAGAATCCTGCAGATTTCCTAGAATCACTCCTGCTGTGAAAGTATCTGTAAGTTGGAAAGGCCATCAAGTTTACATTCCAGAAACTATTCCCCTTTATCCTATATTATGTCCATTAATGTAACTGGGTATTTCCTTCCTTTCAATATCTCTGTTACCCTTCCAAGAATTCTTCCGTGCTAGTTGGACTGAGAGAGAATCTTCTGTCATGGCTTTCACAGGGGCATTTGTGACTTGTGCAGAGGGAGGAGCTCATGTGTGTACCTGTAGAAGTTGGTAATGCAAAAATTCTCCAGCTTAAGAGAGCTGCTTTTACTTATTGAGGATTGGGGTTTTCTGGAGTGGATTTGTCCACAGAGTGGAAGCACATATTGGAGAACCACCACAATCACAAACAAACTTGTTTTGTTCTGTGAACCCTGCAGGCTGTCAGTTGAGGCACACAGACATGAGATTTGACATCATTCTCTTGATGCAGAGCTTCAGGTGTACCACATTTAGGAGCATGGAGCACATCTTTGTAACTCACAAAGAAAGGTGCTCAGTAAATTCACAGACACTGTAATAACCATGATAACCATGCACAGGCAATGGCACTTTCCCCAGAATGTGAAATAAAGCATTTCTTTACTGATAAAATTCTAAAGGCCTAAAGTAATGAGTTTTTGGCTTTCTGCTAATTCATTTCAGTGATTGGGTACTCTCACAGCTGAGAAGCTATTTCATAGTCCTCTCTCTCCTCTGATCTGATTTTTGCTAACTTTACACTGATCAAATGCATTAAGAACATTTAGAGAAGGTAAGAATGGTATTTTAAGTCCCATTAATGGTCCTTCACAGTGCCATAAAATGGTAAGAGCAAAATATATACAAAGAGCAGTTTCTTGGGTACATGCAGGTCTGCAGGTATTTTTAAGCCAGCTGTAGGTTGTCTAGCTGAGGTACTGCTGGAAAAGAAGCTACTGCAGTGCAGAATTCTATGGAGAATACAAATTTTACCTGAGCAACTGAGCATATTTTCATGTAATTTGTTATGCTGATCACAATGTTAAGGAAAGTTGTCAATAACGGCTATTAGCATGTTCTAAGTTAGTATGTGTTTGTGTAACATGTAGAGCTTGATCATGTGTGTTAGCATTTTCAAGGATGAGCTAGAGGTTGTATTATAAATCTCCCTTCATCGCTGTTATAGAGATAATATTTGGATTCACAGTCAATAATTCAAGAAAATGAAAGTAAAATATTCATGATTGGTTTCCGCCTCATTTTGTTTAGGTACTGAGAGAATACTATATTTTGTCTTAACATAGAATGAATGTAGGGACTGAAAAAATAAGTGTAGATATGCAATATATCCCTTAACAAATATATTTAAATTATATTTGGGTTGTAAGTTAAAATAGTGTTCTGAGTAACCTTCTGTATTCAAAGTTATTTTTTATTTTAAAATATATGAAGTATTTGTAATTTCACATAGATGTTATTTTTGTTCACAGATAATGCACCTCAGGTAGCAATTACTGCACGAGGATCTGGTAACCATAGAAACAGCTCTACAGGCCCAACACCTGACTGCTCTCCTCCATCACCAGACACTGCACTTAAAAACATAGTGAAAGTCATACGTCCTCAGGTAGGTGCTCACCATAAGCATCCTCCTATTTTTTGTATTTCTCCTTTTAATAGCAGGCTATGATGCATATATTCTAAGAGGATGTTATGGCTTTATGCATTTGAGTAGGTCAAAGACATAAATGGAACACAAAATGTTTTGTCTTTTTAAGAATAAATCTTAGTAGCAGAAGAAGATAAAATATTATATGAACAAGCCCAAATGTACAGAGAGGTATCTGTACGTATTTCTTATAGCACTAATAATGAGTGAAGTCCTTATGCAGTATTTTGTATTTTTGCATACTTCTACTTTTCCCTCAAGGCTATGTTCTGAATTTATCAGTATTATTTCCATATTACTTTTTCAGGTTTACTCTCTTCTTTCTGCATCCCCATTTACATGAAGTTATAATGTTTCATACCTTTTTTATTTTACTTTCCCATATAGTATTGTTTATGAACTCCCATCCTACCTAACTATCCATATTTCTAATACAGTTTGGGAAACAAGATGCATAATGTCTGTAAAACTTGAGGGCTCCATATAATTCTTTAAGGAGGGCATCTCTTTAAAATCAAAACTTTAAAGTAAATACATGAATACATGTTAAAACTTGAATCAATAATATAAAGTTAATCAGCTTAGAGCAGTTTATTTTAGAATCATGGGATAAGTCAGAAGAAACTTTGGGATGATCTATTTCCTTGTTTAAAAAGCCATGGCATTTGATGTGCCAAAGCTATCTCGGACAACTGCATGCTGAATTGACTAATTGTGAAACTTTTTTAGTGTGAACCAAAAGAACTTCATCTCCTACTAATTTTGGGTTCAAGTGCAGCCATCTGTTCTTTATTGCTGAGCTGATATCTGCAGCTGAGCCACTCTGATGCTGTTGGATGCAGGCTTTGTACCATCAGTATGTCACTGGCATTTGTTTTACTTGAGGAGTAAGCTGATGGACATATGATATTTTCCTAGGAGTTGTATAGGCCAGGTTGTTTGGGTACCACACAAGTGACTGTGTCAGTGTTGGAGGTGAATCTTCCTTTCATTGGAAAGGAATTCTTCTCATTGGAGCAACACAGTTCAGAGGATCTTGCAGAATTAAAGGCAATTACTAGGTGCACTTGCCATGTCTGTCCAGGGGCCATTGGCTTCCTATGGTGACAGTGTCACTGTACAATAATTCGATTGGCAGGCTGGTGCAGACCATCCTCTTCTGACACCACCATAGCTCAGGCTCCACATGCTGGTTTAAATCTAGATTGCAGAGGGTCTAAAATTACAGTTTTGTCTATTTTTTCTTTTTATAGTTTTTTCTCATTTTGCCTGTTTCTGTAGTGTCTCTGTTCCTCCCATCCTACATCAGTCTATAGTACTGAAATGCCTTCTTCCCTCCAAGCTGTTTTTTATAGTAGGCGGCAAACAAACAGAAAGGTAACAAAATGTTGTTGAAACAAGCTGTTGTGTGATAGCTTATTGAAAATAGCATTTTAAAAGCTGTTTCTATCATGATATTGCCAACAGATGGACCCAGAACACTTCATGGTGATGTTCTCTTGCTAGTTAACTCTGAATGGATTCAGCAGATTCTGGGGAGCTATTTTCAAATTTAATTATTCTGTTTACTGACTCACAGTGTTCTCATTGTTCTGCAGAACAAAAACTAGCTCTGCGTCACAGAAAGTCAGAAAGTCAGAACTTTACCATATTTCCTAATTTGTCTCTCATGTGGCCCTACACATGGCATGCTCCCTGTACAGAAAACAACATAGACAGGCATAATGTATGTTTTAAGTCTATGTGCTAATACACAAGTTGGATATGCTGCAGCATTCAGATCCCATTATGTTTCTTCTTTTTTCATATGTTTTATGCACATCCCCCAGTATTCTTTGTTTTTGTTTTTGTTTTTGTTTTTTATCTAATCACCTTCCCCTAAGACCTGAACTCAAGAATTTAGACAAAGAAGTTGTAGATATTTCAGTATGCTGTTTGCTTACCAATAGTGTTCATTCTGCCAGCATATTTAATTCCTTTATTCTATTCAATTACATGGTGAGCTCTTTGAAGAGTAGCACAATGGGATTCTATTCCTCACTGGCCTCTCACCATTCATGTAAAACTAATGAATACTGTTACACAATGCATACAAAATAATTAATTTTCTGTTGGCTGCTGGGGCCTCTTTGCATTTTTCTAGCAAAATAAATTGATTTCTAAGAGATCTAAACCAGGGATCATACAAATTTCCAAAACAGCTGTCACTTCTTTCCCTTTTTTTTTTCATGTCTTGTGCATCCAGCATGGGAAAGTCCCAGTAAAGGCAGAATGGGAAACTCTTCAGCAGCCATGAGGCAGATTTTGGCAGCTTGGATGGAACTGCCAGTGAAGTCTAGCCTTTCAACACATACAGTTATTTTAATTTATAGCCTTACTTATCTTTCCTGTAGAGTTGTACATGTAATGGTTTACCAGCAGAGAGGAGAAACACTGTTTCCATGCAGGATGGGAGAGCACAATCTTAAAGAGCATCAGAGGAAGTCTGGGCTAGACATAAGGGGGAATTTCTTCACAGAAAGGGTGATCACACACTGGAATGGATCACACCTGGTGGAACAATTATCCCTACTTGATTTTGAGTACTAAGTGCAGTGCCACAATGCCACCCACCTCTACTACCTTCAGTCCTGAGGCTGGCATACTTAACAGTATCTCAAAGATCTGTGCGTTCTTTTATCTGTGCACCTTAGCTATGGCTTGTACCTGTGATCAAGTGTTTTGCAAATAAATTTCTTCTTTTCAAATTTTCCCATGGTCACTCTCTGAAAAAAGGTTTTTTGAAAAGTTGCATATATGCAGAAAAGAAGTTAACAGAATTTAGCTCAGGTCTGGAATTGCTTGATCTTTTTTTTTTTTTTCTGATTGTCCAGATGAGACTTACTAAGTTTTTAACTCTTGAATTGGTAGTTAATGGAGACTTTGAGAAAGCTTTCAAATTAAGGACATATGCTGCTGTCTATACTCACAGCACATGGGATCCAAAATAAGATGGGGTAGGAGAACAAGTAGATAAGTCTCCTTCAAGTTTTAACTTAGTTACATTAGTACATAGAGCAAAATATAACTTACCCTATCAGACTATAATTTTAGAAAGTGATTGTAAAATTGAGCTTGTTCTGTCACAGTTCCTGTAACTCTCAGTCTGGGTGAAGCCTGAACAAAACTAAACTGCTTGTGATGCTTCATGTATTTTTTGTATTAGCTACTCAATTTAATAAGCTTCTCCTTATTTATTTGTTCAGCTCCATTTGAAAAACTAAACTATATCCATAGAGGGAAAAAGAGCACCTTTTTTCCTATCATACTGTTTCTTTTGCCAGTGTTTTTTAAATGTGGGTCTTGGGCCAATTCTCATAAAATTGAATTCTGACTTCTTACCTTTAAATTTATTTATTAAATGTAGTCCAGCATCTGCATGTTGTCTTCTTGTCTTTTTAAGTTATGTTTCAAATGGCTTACTGTAGATACAGCTTTTGATGTCAAAATGTGGATTCATCATAATATCTTTTTTTTTTTCCTATCACGATGGATGTGCTGTCTTTACAGGAATCATAGTTGTTTTTCCCATTTACCTTTTTTAACCTCTATAAACAAAGTTTCAATTCAATCTGTGGCTCCTCATTCATCTGGCTAAGATATCTTTGAAAATAATCACAGCTAATAATTTAAACATTAGCAGGCAAAAGAAATGGTCTTGTTTTTCTGCAAGTTCTAACAGAATCCTGCAGGACACGTATAGCCTCTGACAGACCTATCCCACTTGTTTGGGCTACTGGGTGTACGACTGTTTTTGCATGCACAGTGTGCCTGTCAAATCTGTGTATATGTGGTTCATCTAGGCATAGGGAAAGACAGGGACCATGACATTCCACTCCCTGTGTCAGCCTGGACATGAATGGACAGACCACCTGTAGGAGATGTGTGCTCCAGAGCTGTGCTCCTAGCTGACTTAAAAGGTGATAATAATTGACATTCAATGAAATTATTTATCATTCTTTTTGCAGGTAGGTGCAGGAATTACTTTGAACACAAAAAAGTTAAAAAAAAGGTCGTCTTAGAGGGAACTCTGGAAAATCGCAGTTCCAGAAAATAAATTTTCAGAACTAATGATTCCATAAACAGGATTTTCAAGTGGATTAGTGCCACTATTTCCCCATGTTGAAATAATGAAACTATTTCTGCCTGGTTCTTCCCCTATGATAGCACCATGCTGTGGTTTCCCTAGTTGTTCACAAATGAAATGCACGCCTTGTCACAGTTGGCTTGAGTTGGCACGTCCCTGTCTCTGCCGGCTTAGTGAAATCCCTACTGGAAGTTGTCGCACCACTGCACAACACCATGAGAACTCTGTGTTGCATCTGCTGAACTTGTTTTGCAGCACACACACACACAAAATATGTTTTGTTACATTTTACCACAAAAACAAGAGCTGAAGAACACTGTTAAGCAATAAATTCTCTCCACTCTCTGAATGAGATCATAGGACTGCGGTGGACTTTCTTTCTCCTATGACCTACTTTCTGGGCTTAGCTCCACTTACAACATGCTCAGCTAGGCAGAGAATAACAGGAAAATCACTGTGAAGAAAGACTTTGCAGGCACACAGTGTTTCCTGTTCAGGTGCAGTTCTTTTCATGCTTTATTTTGGTGCTGGACTTTATGCTGTGTCCATGCTTAGCACAGGAGGCAATTAAGACTTAAAAAAAAAATTTACTGAGAGTTATGATTTTGTAGAGAATCAAACCCATCATATCCAAGGTAAAAGACCGCTCCTGTTTACATGCTTTTATGAAGTTCTGGAAGGTGCTGGGCATTCCCGAAACCCTCAAAAAAAAAAAAAAAAAAATTCTACAGTCCATACATGGGTAGATGTAGTGCTCATCCTTTGTGTGCCTGGTCTGGAGATTTTCCCTGGAGGTCATAGTGCTTCCAAGGTTGTATGTATCTGTTAGGGCTGCAAGCATATTAAGGTGGTTGTCAGCAGTCAGTGACCTTGATTCTAGGTATGTAAATATATATCAGATTATTCTCTCTGTGGCAGGGAATGTCTGTACAAATCTACTGCACACAGTTTGATGTCCTCTCATTCTAATGATGTTGAATAAAAATTAAAGCTCCTAAATAGCCCTTGAAAAAAAGGGGAGCAAAGTAGGGTAAGAGGTATACTGTCAATGTCATTAAGATGTGGTTAGCAATTCATCTATGCATGACTGAAAATAGGACAGACATTATGAAATGATTTTATTCTGGAATACCAAACACAAAAAAAGGTTATGGTTGGAATTGTCTCACAGGACTGATTCCTACACATTCCTCTCCCCCAGCACACACCCCCCATATCCACCTGTTTTACTGCAGCATTTATGGGCAGAAGATGTGTAACAGCTCCAGAGGAGAGTATTTGAAAAAAAAAAAAAAAAAAAAGCCTTAGAACATAATGCATACTCTGTCACTACTTAATAACAACAATTAACAAAATATTATTAAAGAGATGCTCCTTTGACAAGTAACTATGAATCATAATTCTATCTATATTTTTAAATTAGATCTAATAGGAAAACATAAACACATCTACCCAGTACATTGTACTAATGAAAACAGCAAACAGTGTGTGTTAGTGCATTTAATTACAGTTTAACAGGATACTAAAACACAAGTATAAATTAAAGCAGAATAATGCTCTATTGTGAAGAGTGTTAAGCTTTTAGAATATCACTTGTATATGCATATGTCTTTCTTGGTTGAAGTTGGTTACTTACCTGGAGACATTCTCTAGGTCGTGATTCCTGATTCAATATAAACACAAATCATGCAGAAATACAGAATATTTTTCCTATATGGACTTGTAGCAGACAGGTGAAATACTGTTTTTAAAGGTAGTTCAGATACTGAAAGGCATATCTATGCCAGTAAAATGAGCTTTTAGCTCTGCAGAGTAGTCATCTGCACAGCTGAATTATGGACACAGTCCTGGGTATAATTTTGGTAGTGTACAATTTTCTTTCTCCAAACATCCACTGTCAGGCCTGATTTGTGATTTGAATACACCAAGCTCCATTCCTGGTAGATAATTCTGCTTTCAAGACCCTTCTCTGACACCTAATGAAGTTTAATTGTAGGGGCGTTAACAAATTCATGCCAGTTACCCTGCCCTAGTACATATAATGCTTGGAAACAGTAACACACTCAGAATTTGGAAGATTAAAGCCTTACCTATTGTGCCTTAATGGGTTTCTTACATTATATTCTTAGCATTTTCATTTGTTTCTGTAGTATGGGGGGGTTTTGAGCACCTTAGCTACTCAGTAACCCATTATCATCATCTGATAATGTACATTATCACATATGCGTGTTGTCTGTAGCATGCAGCTTAGAAAAAAAACCCATCACTTTGGTCCTTCAAAATTTATGATATAAAAATATCATGATAGAAGCAATTTTCATAATCTGAGGTGGAAAGGGGGATGTTACTAGCAGCTGGAAGCCAAGCTTTTTTGAAGAAAACTGTCTTGCATCCATTTTCCCAACTGTTTCAGTGAAAATAGCACTATTTTAATCTTTGAAAGATAGGAAATTTTTATAGCTGAGGAATGAGGCATTCCTCTTATTTATCAAATTTATCTCATGCTATTTGGATCTCATTTCAAGCAGTTTTCCCAGGATAGGTATAATTGTGTATCTTCAAAATCTGGTCACATCTATCAAAGAGGAAAACCACTCCAAAGGTGTTGCAGTTTTTGGCATTCAGGATTGCTGCTCCTCAGAACCCACAGCTGCAATATTGTTGCAACTAAAATGAAAGTAGAAGGCAAGGAGAATAGAAACTGGAGGGGGATCAGCATTTTCCCTTATTTATTTCCTGCGTGATTTGTCATCTGAGATAAGATCTCAGGTAGAAGGGGCAGCAACCCTCTGACCTTTAATTACATAGTCCAGTAGAGGTCTTCTAAGGCAGAGCTAGGATAAGGTGCACAGAGAGCAGGAAGCACTGTGTCTGTATGGTACCCAGAGTCACACGGCACAGCTTCCTGACCAGAGGCTACACAAAAGGGCTGAGTTGTGTCATTGCTGAGCGTCTCACTGACAGGGGAATGGTCCAGGTATTCTGAGGGGCCATAAGATTACTCTAAAGTAGTATGCACTTGCTGCTCATGCAGGATGCAAGCAGTGTCTTTCTCTAAATTAATAATCAATCAAATAGAAATTGCTAGGACGTTGACACTATGATGTCATTAAAAATTAATTTAGTTTTAGAATGCATTATGCTTTTAGTATCATAAAGGATCTACAGTTAAAAAACATTGAAAGCTTTTCTTTCTTTTTTCTTTTTTTTTTTTAAGTCTTATGATTCTGCAAGTTCCTTCTTGTGGCTGCTTGGGATTTATTAGGTGCCAGCTTCTGTGTATTTTCTGCTTTCTGCTCTTAAACTTAATTAAAATGTTGACAAATAAAATCAAGAATATCAAAATGCGTGCAGAAACTGCCTATATTTTATTTTTAATTGTTGTCATACAACATAAAGTTTTGTGAAATGAAAAAAGAGAAAATTATATTACCATATTAAAAAGAAAATGTGTCTTCAGCTTCAGTGTGGTATTTTGAGGCTTGACAGAATAATTGATTCAGTAGTCTAGTAATAATTCAGTGTAGTCTTGCACTTCTAGGTGACATAGATGAATCAAACCCAGATGCATCGTAATCTCCAGTTTTTTTAATTTCAAGGCTACTTGATCACCTTAGCTCAGATCCTATAAATCAAATAATTCTTGACAGCAGCATTGAGTGATGAGAATGTATCAGAACTGATGATCTCTGCAAACCAAACAGGAGACAAGAGAAAACGAAGTAGCCTGTCACAGGCTGTATTTTACTGAGAAAATTTTGAATGTTTTGGGCTTTTAGGTAAGTGTAAATGGGCAAAGGAGACAAAGATAGAAACAGAGGTGGCATGCTGGAATATAGAGGCAAAAGACAGAAACCATAAAGGTGACATGAAATTTGTATTTAAAAGCTAGGACAGAGGTTAAAATTGGATGCATAGAAGGACAATGAGAGGAATGTAGTGACTGTAAAGTCAGTGTGAGATGGGACCATTAGGGAATTTGAGAGACCTTGAGAAAGCAGAAGAGCAAATTTTGGAACACCAAATAGAACTGGAATCAACTGGATAGTGTGAAGGTTTATTTAGAGTAACATAAATAGCTTTGGAAGTAGCTTTAACAACAGATAGTAAACAAAAGAAAAGATGTGCCCAGAGAAGTTGTGGATTCCCAATCCCTGGAAGTGTTCAAGGTCAGATTGGATGGGGCTCTGGGCAACCTGGTCTAGTTGAAGATGTCTCAGTTTATTGCAGGGAGTTTGGATCTAATGGCCTTTAAATGGTTTCAACTCAAACCATTCTATGATTCTATGAAAGGCAAAATGAGTGTACAGCAATAGAATGAGATTTTAGAAGGAAGGAGAAATGGAAAAGGAAAGGAAAAATTCTGAAATAGGAGTGGAGAAAGGAAAATTTCTGAAGTAGGAGTGAGTTGATCAGAGAATTGAAAGAATTGAATCATCTGGGCAGGTATCAAAATGAATGATTTAAGTGGCCACATAAGTACACTCACACAGTGTTATATATGTGAGATGAGCCTGGGGGAAGGGGCTGCAGCCTCTTGCTTTCTTTGAAAGCAAGTCTGTATTTTATGTGCTAACTAGAATTTGAGAATGTAAGTGCAGTTCTCCCTTCTATCATACATATTCTGCATGATATATTGTAACTGAATCCAATTTCAACATTATATAGGGCAGCTGGAATTTGGCAGGTTTTGCCAAATGCAGAATTTCCTTACAGTCATTGGTTCTCAGTGTTTCAACAAACCACACATCTGTCCCTTGGGAAAGCTCTAAATCCTTGTTCAGCATCTGTAAAATGGGGCAACTAGCTCTGCCATAGTACAGAATGTTGTGAGAATTAATTTTTTTAAGACTATGATAGTGCTATGTATATAAATCCCAAAGGTAAAAGAAGGTGAAGTCAGAAGCTTATATTGCAGATTATACTTCAAAGCTGAAGAAATATTTTGGTGTTAAATTGAGGAAGGAGTTTTGCCCTCCTGCCTCTGGTAAATGTTGTAAGAAATATTTGAAAGATCCCTTGCCTGCTCATAGTGTTACATGCCAGTCATGGTACCATTACAGGATTTGCATGCAAATTCCATTAATGGAAGATTAAGTTCTTACTTGTCTTTTTAATAGAAAAGCAATTCAATATGTGTATTTTGATGCTTTTCCTGTTTTTGCAGTTTCAAGGGGGTATCTTTCATTGATATATGTTCACTACAGACTGAACATGAAAGTCTTTTTATTAGACCTCATTTAAAAGTTATTTATATCTTATTATTGCAATATCTTTAAGGATTTGTGCTGATATATTTTTTGCATGCATTGAAAAGATTTATTCATTAGCCAGATTTGATATGCTATTTTAGGATAGTGTAGGGTTTTCTAGGTTGGTATCATGACAATTAAAATAATATTTATGAAGAAATGCCTTAAAAGTAAGTATCAGTCATTAAAGAGATTTACACATAACAAGTAGATTAAACACATGAATGTAATGAATAAAAATCTATTTAAGGACAAATCTACATGCTGTGTAGCATGATTATTGGGGTGAAGTGAAGCCATAAGTAGGCCAGAATTTCACAAGAGTTATCTAAGCATGTCCAGACCTTTGGAGTAGTACAAGGAAGGCATATAATGACAAAGCTGGTTTCTAAGAATGAAAGAAGCATAATCTCTTTGGGACAGAGTTTTGTATTTGTATTTCATAATTATGAATCCTGACCCAACTGAGTTATGGTGTTCAATATAGTAAATAATCATAGAATTTTTCAGAAACTATCTCAAGAGTTCTTGGTAAATGTAGTGAAACAGTAGCTTTGGCAGGTGCAATCAGCAAACCAAGGTTACTGCCAGTAAGACTGGAATTTGACATCCGATTCTAAGAAGAGATTTCTAGGGTGTATCTAGATGTGAGCTGGATGTGAAATTAAATCTGGGACTGAAACACTCTGCTTTCATTTCTGTATATAAGAATCTCTGTCTAATTTAGAGACCTAATCTCCCATCATGCTTAGGACAGATGCAGGATTCAATTCAGTTATCTAAAAGTAGGAATCTAATGTCGTTTGAAGTGCTATAAAGGTATCTTTGAAATGCACGTGGAGATTGTCAAGTATTGCACAGGGCATACATAGGGGAGACCTGCACCCTTCTGAATGGCAGCTGGAGGTCAGGTGGGATGCCCTAAGGAATCTGCAGTGATGGTAGATATCTGCATTAAGGCAAGGGAATTAATACCAAGGGGACTGGAGTGAGGTGAATTGTTCTCTGAACACTTGACAGTATTGACTAGATCTTGATTTTTATTGACTAGATCTCAACTGATGGCTCTGGGAGCTTAAATATACCTAGCATAGATGTAAATAACTGTGCTGGAAATTTAGTTGACAAAACTGGGAATGGAATTTAATCAAAAAAACCCAGATTCCTTTCTACTGGTGGGGAGGGGTTTGTGGTGGGGTGGGGTTTTTTGGTTTTTTGGTTTTTTGGGGGGGGGTTTTTTGTGCAAATAGTGCTTTAGAGAGATGAAGGCAGACAAACACAATCAGCACAAACTGGTTTACTGAGTCTCTCATAGCATATATTAATGAACAACTGGTGTACTTTAACAGCATAACATTTTACAGGACACAGCAAAAGTGCAAAACATTCCTCTAGTTGCTCTAATTTCTTAGTTAGCTACAAGGGCTTAGATGCTGGAGTCCTGACTAATTATGTAGAAAAATTATTGGCACATGTTGGCAGAAAGACCTTGTTAACTCCAAAAAGTATAGCAGCAGTGTAATGTTGTGGAGTACCAGAGGCTGAGAGAGGTTCTCTGCAGAAGCCTTAGATTGGAAAGACATATTAAACTGAGATATGTTTCTCTGAATCAGTAATAATAATTCCCAAGTCCAAAATAAGATAGTGAAAGGCCAAATGGTGTACAGATGCTGCTATTCTGCCTCTAAGAAAGGGGCACACAGACAAAACAGTGGCTGGAGGCCTGACTAGACAAAGGCCAGGGCTGCTGCCTTTGGAGCTACTTTGGGAGAAAAAGCTGGACCATTCCAGCTGCCCGTTTAGACAGGAGCTGTCTCAGCTTAAAAATAACCAGAGATGCCACACCTCATGTTAAGAGAAGTGTCCCGTTTTCAACACAGGAGTTCAAGTCCTCCGAATCTGCAAAAACACCATTGCTTGAGAAAGGGCCAGAGACATACTTCTAAATGACCAGAGATCTTTTTCAGTTTTAGAAATAATTAAGTCATTCACGAATCTATTGTCTAGCAAAAGTGTATCATTTAGGTTTAATTAATACAGGTTAATATTTTTGGTCTGATCTGAGAGTTATTTTGGCTCAGATCCCAAACAATGACTTCCAACCACACTGTTTGATGTTGGAATCTGTCCTGTTCATTGAACTCTCCCATGAAATGACTAGACCTATGAGTCAGGCTTTCAAAGCAGAAACTGATTTTTATCATTAAACGAAGTAAGTCCACTCAATAAACCATGGATGACTTCTAGATGATTGCCGAAATTTCCCTTTTTTCTCAGTTTTAACATGGCATGTTAATTTACATGGTGCCTAACACAACTTTGAGAAATAATCAGTGTTATACAGACCTAATTCTATTGAATTTTTCTGTCTGACATTCCAATAGAAAGGGTGAATTTTTAGTGAAAACAACCTGGTTCGGTATTTATAACACAAGCATTGCAGGACTTGTAACCTAAAAATTAAATACAGCAAAAACAAATTTGAAAATTATTCCACTGGGATAGACTGTATTTTAACAGGTAGTTCTAAGTAAGGGATGATGAATACCTTTGTGGTCCAAGGAAGATCTTATTGCTCCCAAAGGCAATAATTAGGTCTTGATACTAATAAGGAACAAATTCTTGACCCTTACAAATATTCTGACATGTTAAGCCTGACATGCTAGAACAAGAAGAGATGAAGCATCTTTTACTCTCTTTTTTCTATCTTTGTCTAGATTTGGTTTTCCAAGGCAGAATTTCCTGAGATGTTTTTCTCTATTGTGAAATAAGTAAATATACAGACAGCTATAAACATCCTCCTCTCTTTCGGAGATGTTTAATGTTTCAGGTTATTGATCTTGAACCAGCAAGGAGTATTGTGGGGTTAGGGTATTTGTGTATGGAACCAAATGAGTGCTGCAATAGACTATTTAGCACGGCATTGCAAACCAGAAGTGGTCTGTGGCTTAAAAGCCATGATACTGAGCTCTAAGGTTATGCCTGTACTCGCAAGTAGTGCAGTGCAATGGGAATAAGCCTATGTAGTGAAAAAGTTGTTGCTGACCTGATGAACACATTATATAGATTTAGTTTCTACACCTGATGGTATAGATCCACCCAAAAGAAATTTGTTTCTCATGCTCTAAAACTTCTCTGCAATCCAAAGCACAGCCATTAAGTGGGGTCTGCTCAGATGTTTGCTTTGAAAGTAAATATTTGAAATAAAGTAGTACCAAGTTTTTTAACTTGTTCCATGAAAACTCATGCAGAAAGTTTGATTTTCATGTATGTTTTTCAAGTGGACACTTTCCCTTAAGCTTCCAGACATTTCAGTCTTTGAATATTTGAGGCATATTCGTAAATGAAATAAACAGCAGAGGGTGGCTTTTGAGTGATGGGCACTTGGTATTATTTAGTAAACTTCATTATACAGGCATCAGCGCTCTAATTGTTTTGCAAGATGTACCCAGCAATGCAGCTGGTGAAGAGCTTCCTTTCCTATCAAAAGATGATTGAAATTATTATATGCAATGCCGTAAAGGCCTACTTTATTTTGAATTAAATTGATTAGAATGAAGACATGATTTTTTTCTAATAAAGATTAATCCAGATTTTAGAAGGAAATTATCTCTACAAACCACAGCTTGTCATATGAAATGATTTTTACTACTATAAGCTTTGAGCAAAATAAAAACAGTAAAAACAGAGAAAGAAAGGTTTATTAAATGTCAAGTGGTGAAAACTATATAAAAAGTCTGTATTTTTCATGCTAAACTTCTTTTTTTCTTGTAGCCAAAGCAACGTACATCCATAGTATCTTCTCTGGAATTTCACCGAATGAATCACAGGCACAATTATTTTGAAATCAACCCATCCATTGGCTGTGCAAGTTTTATTTCAACTCCTGCAGTCAGTCCAGCTAATTATTCCTTTGGACTTCTGGAATACAGTATTGAAGAGAAAGAACTTCCAGGTATAGAAAAAAAAGCTTACTTTGTCTGTCAACAAAGCTTTGTAAAACTTTGGGTCTTTGTGTTAAGTTGGAATTGCTGTTGTCTTTGGTAGTAAAATACATTTATCATAAATATACAGAATTATTCCTGATATTTTTCATATTACTCTACAAAGAGTTCTGATATTTTATGACTATTATGAGACATACTTTTTTCCTGAATATTATATTTTGATTAAAAACCCTTTTATTTCCAGACTTGCCTAGAACTTAAGTATTGCAGCTTTTGAAATTATGATAATTCATACCTACTTTCATCATTGTGTGGTCAATATACTCCGATAAGAATTTTAAGTTGAAAAAATGTAATTATGTAATTACATAAAACATTATGTAACCACCAGTAAAGATGTGGAAGGAAAGATTTCTAAGAAACCTGTGATTGTTTCTGCAGTATTAATGGGATTCATTAAAGTAAAACATCCATGTATTTGCTCTGATGATAAGAGTTGAATAGATAGATAATGTGATTGTAACAGGGAAGGTTTTATGTATAAATAGAGATTTACATACTGAAAATGCTTTAAAAAGGATTAAAGTATTCCCTTTTTCACTGATCAAAACTTCAAGAATGGGAAATTCTCAGTAAACTAAGCATTTACCTTTGTCCCTTCAAATTCCATATAAAAGTTGCTTTATTTAGGCTGAATTTATGACAGAAGGGTGTAGTATTTGGGAAAGCTGATGCATTGAGCTGAATATCTTTGATAGGTAGTTTATGGGATCTGCAGATCAAGTTTAAAAGGGTGTTGTATTTAATATTTAAATAGGAGTAGATTACTGTAAAATAAAAATAAGACGCATGTTGAAATTCAGTGCAAACTTATCAACTAGTTTTTGTAGCATTGGTCTTGAAATGAGATGAATCCTCTTCATTCCTAGTTAGTAGAGTTTAAAAATTCTGAAAAGTACTGCTTTTAAATGATAAAAAAATTAATTTCATAGCTAGATCAATAGAAAACAACATGGACAGGGAATTACTGTGAAATAAGAGTGTGAAATTCTATCTTTGATGAAGAGAGAGTTAACATGATCAGAGATTATTCTTTTTTTATGATTATAATATAAACAAAGATAATATCTGTTATTATCTTTGAAACTAAAAGAATGTGCTTATATTATGGATATACCAAATATTTTCAAACTTAACTGGAAACAATTAATTTGAATGGTATCTTTTATTCTTAGGTCTGGGGCCATTTGATTCTTGAATGTCTTGGGTGTTTTCTGTTGTTACTGGCTTTTTCTACTGTAAATTCTCCTCAGCAATCACAATTTTATTCTGGATAGTTGAATGATACTTAATATTTCTTGATGTTTAAAAGCAAAGATAAGAAAACAGAAAGAACATTCACTGACATTAGATCAATAACTTCTCCAGATTTCTGCTGTTGCACAGTTCTGTTAAAGTTCTTCATAGTATCTGGGTTAGCTTGACTGTTACCTTCTTTGGTTAAATCTTCAGTGGACTACACTCAGTAACTTCTAATTACTACACTTGTTTTATCTGAGATGGGGACTATAAGGTCATGCTTATTAGAATTTTATGCTTCTAATTTGTAGATGTTTTGATTTATGGATTGAGTGAAAGCTGAATTTTCTTTTATTTCTGCCCAGAAAGCTAAGAAAAAATAACAAGCAAAATGACTGAAGTTCAGAGCATCTTCTACAAGCTTTTCAATAGTATATTTTACCGCCAGTAAATAATTAATTTACCATTATTAAATGAAATAATTACAGTAAAATTACACCCTCCATTTTCAACTGGTATTCTGGAATTATTTAACTAATATACAGACTCTTACATTAGACACAATATAAGCCTGAATAAAAATTATTTTGATCTTTTAGCTCATTTTGACTCCTTACTGATAAATGATGCATGGTTAACTCTGCAAGAGACAAGAAGTATGAATGTGGAAAGAGAACAACAAAATCTGGAAGGAACAGATAAAATTCGTCACTTTTGGAAAAGTCTTTAAGGCTAGTCTCTTATCCAGGGCGTTAAAAACTGAATCTTGAATAATACTGGTCAGCAAGGAGCAGCAGGAACAGTGTTCTGTGTTCTGCTACAGCTTTTCTCTGCTTTCACAAGCTGTTGTTTCACTAAAAGATCCCTTGTTTCTTCGCAAGATCTACAGTGAAAACAAGTACAGTTCATCATATGACCTAAATATGATCTTCTGAAAATTGATGAAAAATCTGCATCTTAAAATAATGGTTAGTTTAATACTAATTGAAGATTTGTGTGCATTTGAGTGAAACTATTAAAATGCTTTTAACAGGATTTCTAAATCAGAAACGTCCATCTGAATAAGGCATCAGTATTTCCCTACTCAATTTCAGTGCTGTTTATGTTTTCTTCAGGAAATTTGCAATGATTCATTATAATTCAGATAAAAGTGAGAGATGAATACATCAAAATAATTATTCTAATTCTAAAATCTTCATAATTTTACCTTTACCTCAATAACCTGCTACCAAAGAAGAATCAACCTGTTATTGATGGTTCCTTTTTATGTTTGGGGATCACAATTTTACTCTTGGTGTTTGCTCATTCCCTACATCACCTGATTTGAAACAGGGGTCTTGATTTTTAAGAAGTATATTTTTATCAAATAGAAAATATTGAACCCTCCCACAGATGTATTTCATATCTGTGACATATTACCTGAATGACAGTATATGACAACATTTCTGATTAATTATCTGGAGAACAGGCCACATACAGTGGTAAACATGTGCTTCAGCTTTCGCATCAGATAGCCTTGTAGAGTAAAAAAACTAGGTATGTTGCATGCATGGATGGCAGCAGATACCTTAATATCAAGTTGCCTGATGTAAAGATAAAGGTTCTGTCCTTTGCTTTAAACTTTAACTGGTGGAAGACCTGCAACAAGTTGATGGCAACACTTCTCTCACTCCAGTGTAGGGCAGACTGCATGAATGCAGCTTTGGCATGACCTGTTTTCAGGGTTTTGTCTGGTGCTAGATCATTGACATCAGAGAAGCATTCTCGAATTCCAAGTGAATGGTCATGATTTCATAACATTGCTTTTCACCCCAAGTTGGAGGCCAGTGCATCCCAGTAATATCAGCTACTACACATAGTAGTATAGTATTTATTGTACTGAAAGTGAGACCACTTCATTGCACAGGGAAGTCATTTCTGTATGTAACTCTGTCCCAGCAAGATGCATGTAATTTTCTTGATCATCTGAATACGTTTAGTAGGTGTTCAGGTATAAAATAGTTGATAATCAGGTGATTGTTGTTTGTGAGATATTCCTCATGTTACTTTGAACTAAGACCACAGATGTGCAAGATAGTTCACTCCAGGAGAGGGCAGCCTGGGCTTTCAGGGAAATGCCTGTCTAACACATCTCTCTGCCTTGTTCTCTATATCCCTCAAGTTCTCTTGAAACTGTAAATCTTAAAGATTGAAGGCAACAGAACTGTGGCCTTTTGGTAACATCAGCTTGGCATAATTAACACTTGCAGCTGAAACTGTTAGTCTGGATGATTTTCTTTTTCATTTTTACTTGATTAGTCCAAATAATGGATCTTTCTCTAACCCGTATAATTTCATTATGTCTTTTTGTCCGAGTATAATTGGGCCATGAAATTAAAAAGACGGTTCTGCAGAGGTTCTTGTTCTGTTTCAGATCACAAAATAGGTCTGTACTCAGATTCATGGTATGCAGCAAAAATATCAGCAGATGTCTGAAGGTAATCACATTACAATCTTTATTTTCAGTCCATGAAAATCTGTACATTTTCAATAAGTTCAGTATGCAATTAGTAAAAGAAGATACAGTTTTTCTTTCATCTTATTGTGGTAGAGAAGTATATACTGAGTTTATCTCTTAGTTAGAAAGTCTGTCTCTACTGGAGAGGACCTTAATGTATGTCTCCACTGGAGAGGACCTTAATGTAGCTGTTACTGCTTTTATGTGCCATGTTCTCTGACTGTGAGAGACATTATTTAATACATCTAAGAAGCCTACATTTTTCCTTAAAACAGCCCAGAATGTACAATTCAAGAATTTAATGAGTAAACTATAATTTTTTCTCTTCTACTTTTGAAAAAACTATATCTGAGTCACACCTTCGACTCCTTCTATAAGTGTCTTCAGATCTTTCTTTACAGTACATATCTGATGAAATTGTTCTGTTTCACAAGCCCTAGTTCAGAAGCAAAAACAGCCCTAAAAGCTTAAATCTCACAGTTTCATCTTTTGAGGTAATCAAGAAATACAGCCTATTAGAATTAGAAATTTCTTTCAGAGATCAGGCCTAAAATTCTTGGCTATGTTGCACTTCTATATACAGTCAGAATTTATTCTGGTGCAGGAATATTTCTTTATGTCACAATAGCAAAGCTGCTCTTTGAAGTAGGTCACATATTTGTCAACATTACTTTCTCATATGTTAAGAGCTGATATGAAAAGATCAAACTCTGATGTCTATGTAGAATCTTCAAGCCTTATTTTTTCAATTTAAAAGGTTTTTAAAAGGTAGAAGGGAAATACAAAATGAAAGGAATACAAAAAACAAGAAAGTGAATTTTATTGCCAGACTATTTTGTTAGGTGTACTGTATGCAAGTTCATGGTACACGGTCTTAGGTTAACGAAACCTCACTAATTAGAAAAAGAATGTATGGTTTTCAAGTGACAGAAAAAGGGGAAAATATTGTAATGAAAAAGGAATAATAAACAAATTTTGGTAGATAAAGCATTCCCATCTCCTTTATCCAGACAACTGTACATCCAATGAGATAACATCTGAAAAAACTGGTATTACCTCTCTGTACCAACTTGTCATTGATTGAAAACTCTTTTCCAGATGAAATTGCTTGGAAGGTCAAGTTCAGGCCCTCTTTTCTCTGGTTTTTAATTTTCTTCATCATCTTCTTGATTACAATGCAACAAATTCTGCCAAGGCATTCTTCAAAAAAGGTTAATTTGAATGTTTTCATCTGTGAAGATTATCTGATTTTCCCTATAATTTATAGCTAAGTTCAACTGAGTGCAATTAATTAGACATGATAGAGCTATTCCAGGAACAGTTGCTGGGGATCATACTCAGGTCTGTCTCATACAGTTTATTTTTTGTTCTAATTAACTTGTCCAGCAGATGTAGCATGTTGAGGTCTCCCTATGTTGCTCTTCTTTTTGCTGCTTCTAATTTCAGCCTTTGCACAGTTATCCAAGGCAAGATACAGTCTGTCCCACAGGGACAGAGAAATGTTCCAAGGCAAGACACGGTCTGTCCATAGGGACAAAGAAATGTAGGGTTGATTAATATTATAAACTTCTCTTTGTTAACTATTACTGTCTTTGCACAGTCCAGTTTCAAAGCAAAGTATTTCATGAAGCTCATTGTAATCATATCTCAGTGTTACAAATATGTCAACATGTCCAAAAATCTAGTGGCAGAAAGATTTCTTCTGAGGCGATACTGGGAAAGCTGTGGATGAAACCAATGCCTGTTGTTCCAGTCAAAAACAGTATACCTTTTTCCAAGAAATTGGTTTGTGCTAGTGCTTGCATGAATCATTAGAAAAAATATGCCCCTAAATCTCATGCCACTTGAACTTAAAAGGAAACTCCTTGGAATTAACTATATTATTCAAACTTAAGAGTTCATGACAGTGTTACCCAGCCCTTCAATAACACCTCTGCAGTGTTGTCATTCACTCTTTTCTCAGGCTTAAGGGAATTATCCAGGCTCAACCCACTTAGTTGTTCATGTGAACCTGCTCTCCAAACATACTGTCTCACATGTCACTCACTATGTGGACATTCCGA
The DNA here is from genome assembly GCA_910950805.1 of Acrocephalus scirpaceus scirpaceus. NCBI lineage: Eukaryota > Metazoa > Chordata > Aves > Passeriformes > Sylviidae > Acrocephalus > Acrocephalus scirpaceus. The sequence continues at coordinate 46,891,691 of OU383777.1, read as the reverse complement.
TTGCTAAAAATTGGTAAACTAATATGGAAATAAAACAATTTGTAGCAAGCATATTGAGGGAATAAAACTGCAGATGGGTCTTGAATCTGTTGTCAGATAAAGCACTGGATGTGTTAATCAATCAAGAAATTACATACACAGCTTATCTCTTTTCAAATCAAATTCTGAACTGTCTGACCACATGTAAAAAGGCATGTATTGAGCCATGTGCCTGACTATCTTTTATTCAAATGGCTATTCTTCGCAGGATTTGCTTTTTTCACATTATTTGCCTACTATGAATAAAGCCAGTTAACCATTGTTGACAATACAGGGGAAAAAAATTCCTTGTAATTCTTAAGATATATTTACTAATTTTGAAAGTCTGTATTCTTAGGCCTCAGTCTGGCAAGGAGGAAGGTAGGAAATAGAGCAATGCTTTGATGATGCTGGAGATGAAAATTTTAGAGACTGTCCTAAAAGTGGGAAAAACTTCCCTCAGGATCCTTAGGAACACTGTGTGTTACACTGCTGTCAGGTTCAGGAGTTAGGCATTTCTCTGAATCCTTTTTTTGCCTCTGTAAGTAAGTGTAATGTAAAGTTTGCTGCAATGTATGCATGTTTGTATACATGTCTATTTGCAACTATTAAAATCTTTTACACTTCATTTAGTTGCATATATCCCCTTCCTTGAGGGGTGTCAGCGCAGATAAATACCACATCATAAAATGATTCCCTGAAGGAACAACAGATAGTACCATATTAAATCAAGAAGGACTTCCTAAGGATCTTCTTTTGAGGAACCTTCTTTTGAGGTTAGGAGTGCACTTGTTAGAAGCAATATAATGAAAAATATTAGTTATTTAAATTTAATGTAGTTTTTTTCCAGGTGTAATAACTATCCTGACATGTAAGGTCAAAAGAAAAAATATTTTCTGTAATGTGTCAAAATTCTTAGGCATTTCTAGAAGCAGAGTAACTATAGACAATATGCATATTTATCTGATTGTCATCTTAGTCAGCTTTTTGTTTCACTGGTTTGGTTTGGTTTTTTTGCTGACAGAGAAGCAAAATAACTCCTTTACTTGTTGTAGGACCATTTGCAATGACAGATTGTTTTAGTCTTTAGGCTGTCACCATGCCTTGTATTATTTCCTTATTCTTCCATTGAACGTTTTGTAAATAAGATTGACCAAGCTGTGGAGGGATACTCTTGAAAACTTCATCACTTCATCAGTCAGAAGAATTGCCATTGCAAGATGAAGGGAATGAGCAAAGAGCAGTAGGATGTCTCAGTCTTCAATTCCTCACAATATCGTTTGTGGTACAGTTTTCTTTTACCCTGTGAATGCACTTAAACTGATTGCAACATTATTTAGCATATTCTGTCTTACATTTCAATTTTTATTTCTTTCCCTGGGTTGTGTCCTCTTATTCATATTTAATTGCTTTTCTGCTTCTTCTCCTTTGTATCTTTTAGAAAGCTTTCTACTCACCAGCTGTAGTTCCAAGCTCTATGTGAGATGATTAGAATTGAAGGAAATGGCAAAAATGTGCCTGTTTTTTTTAAGAAATTTTAGTCCTCTGAGTATAATTAGTGATATCCAGTTTTAAGAAAAACAAAAAGCTCTCTGTATAACAAACCAGCCAGTAACAAAACAAAAAAATATTATGTTTTCTCCTAAGGCCATAATGAAATAAAAGACAATTTTGTTTCTTTTTCTTGCACGCAATTCACTAGATTTCTTTCTTTTTCTGTTCCTTGCTGCTCAGTTGTAATGTTAATATCATTTCATGTAACAATCCTCTCTCTTCATGTTGTTCCAAGCTGTATAAAAAATGGGGATGGGAAAACAAGCCTTTTTTACCTTGGGTGAATATCCAAAACCTAGGGTGGAGTCAGTCTTCCTCATTAGCTAATTAATTACATATTTTATGAACAGCTCTAGCTGAACAATATAAATGTGACAAATTGCAGACTACATTGCTGGTGGTAGTGTTATTTTGGAAAATTAAACTTTGGTGCCATTTAGTGAAAGACAAAAACTGAATACCAGTCTCCCTCATTCTGGAATAGCCACTGTCATTTTTCCTAAAATGGATATGATGCCATGAGTTCCAGAATTTTGATTCCAGCCTTGAAAGCCCTTTTTTTAGGACTTGGTCAATAAATCTGAGACAATTTCAGGAATGGTTTCAGAATGACTGTAAACCAAGATTAAATATTTGCATCTGGTTTTTGCTGTATTGAATAACTTCTATACAGCAGCTGGTTGGATTTGTAATTAGAAATTTAAAAAATAATGGCAGGTTTAAAAAAATCAAAAATATTCCTTGCTTTCGGGAGCATTTCTACCTTTTTGGTAGAAATGATTGATTGTACAATTTCAGTATATAGTAAAATTGAAACTCTGAGAATTTCTTTGAAAATCCACAGAATTACTTTATATTACACCTAATTTAACACTTGATCATACAAGTTCTGTATATGACTTTTCAGTTCATATTTATAATTGTAATGTAGCTCTAATTGTACAGTTGAATGAATGGAAAGGATTTTTTTTCCATTTCTAATTTTTACATAGTGAGAGATTATTATCTTCTTAGAGCTATGCAGGGGGTTCACTGGGAGCTTGGACTTAGTCATTTGAAGAAGAAAACTGCACATGGCCATGTCTGGGGAAGATGCAAAGCTGTACTCTGAAAAATGTCAGAACTGTCAGATACCCAAATGAATAAGTTCTCATAAGTTTCACAAAAACAGAAGGACAGAAAATAATATGGTTGGTCTGAGTAAGAGTAAAGTTTTACCTACCCTGTGTCATATTTGGCCAATTATGAATGCTTTTGGGAAATGTGTAATTGAAAAACAGTGGCTTAGTGACACCTCTTCAGAATGCAAATACTCAGCCTTCGAGTATTTGCAGCCCAAGGTCCTCCTAAGCCCAAGTACTCTTGGATATTTCCTGTGTATTATTTAACCTTACTAGATGTATGTTCTATGAATGTATCCATTCTCCATGCAACCCATATCCAGATTTTGTTCCCACAAGAATTTTGCAAGGAATTACACACTTAACTAAGTGTCTAATCACCACGAGGGAGTTCCGTCTTCTGTTTCAAAGACAATTTCAAACTCAGAAGGCTTAAAAGTGTTCACTGTTTATGTTCTAGAGCTTTCATTTGTGTCACTGGTACCCAGCAAATTGTGACACTACCCGATGCAAATTTTCTGCATTTCAACAGCACTGTTCATAGAACTAAGATTCTCAGTTCCTGAGACATAGAATCACAGAATATTCTGAGCTGGAAGAAACGCACAAAAATCACCAAGTCCAACTCTTAAGTGAATGGTCCATACAGCGATGGAAACTGTGACCTTGGTGTTATTAGCAGTATGCTCTGACCAACTGAGGTAATCTCTTGGCTTTTTTTTTTTTTTTCTAGTTATGCATATTTTTCTTATATCAAAGGAAGACCTTTGTTAAATCATTTCGAAGGAAACTCTTATTTTCACTTTTGTTGGTGTTTTGTAGATCTCATTAGCAGCTATTTATTGTTTATGTATTTACAAGGATGAAAGTGTTGAGGACTTACTCTCTAGTGGTATTATATATGCTTTCTTAATATATGTCATGCTGAAGTGCTCTCTTAAGAAAGAACTCTGGATCAGTCTTGTACAGCTCACAAGGAATAGTATTAATTGTCTCCTATGGATTTTATTTTTAAAGAAAATATTTAAAAATTGATGCCTCCAGACATATCTCATAGAATGGCAAGATTCTCTATCATTCTTCCTCCCAGAATCCATTTTGTCAACAGTAGAGGCAACATACACCAAGGAGTTTGTGTCACACGTCTGATGATCAATGTAATATTATCTGCAGTCTCTTTTTAAAGTATCATGTAGATTGTAGCTTTGATGATGGGATCTGTGTTTCTGGCACAAGTCAGGCTCTAAGTGGCTGTAGAGAGAAGTGTATCTTTGTGCAATTTTTTGCAAGATGTTTGCTTGTCAAGAAAGAAAAATCTCCATGCAAAAATCTCCATGTGAAACCACAAAGATATGCAAAAAATAATTTTGCTGTACCATTTTAGTGCAACTTTAATTTAAAATCTACTTTCATTTAAATACATCTCTGGGGCCCTGTATGCCTGCTTTTTAAAATTTAAATTTTTCTTCAAATGTAATGCTCCCCGAGCAGCTTTTAATTTATCAAAGTATCAAGATACCAGATACACACACACACACATACATATATTTTGGCATACTTGAGATCTGCAATGCTACTTTTCTGTGGTGACTAGTAGTAGGACCCGAGAAAATGGCCTGTAGTTGTGTCAGGGGAGGTTTAGGTTGGATATTAGAAAAAGGTTCTTCACCCAGAGGGTGATTGGACACTGGAACAGGCTCCCCAGGACAGTGGTCACGGCACCAGCCTGAGAGCTCAGGGAGCATCTGGACAATGCTCTCAGGCACAGGGTGTGACTCTTGGGGATGGTGCTGTGCAGGCCAGGAGTTGGACTCGATGATCCTTGTGAGTCCCTTCCAACTCAGCGTATTCTGTGATTCTGTGATGCTGCAATGTTTAGCTAACATGAATTTTAATCAGGACAAAGGTAGGTGTAGGCTTATTCAGTTTTAGTGTTCACTGGATTCCATAGAATACTATAAACAAATACTACAGTTGAATAATAATTCAATATTTAATAGCAAGAATTCAATAACATATGATTAAAGGTTAATTTTCTTTTTTATTTCTAATTTGGTATTTCCCAGAGTAGGACCATGAGGTTGTCACTGGGGACTTTTATTTCTGATAAATGGGTTGAATTTATGAAAAACCAATTTTTCCCTGCACAGCAGTCCTCTAAGAGGCAGTTTAATGTTGCTATTACTAAGGCAAAAGTAAAAATCAGATATCCTTCAAACAAATCCTATGTATTATATAGATCCTTGCTGGATCTTAAAATTTTGGCTTTGAAAGTCTAGTGGCACCTTAAAAATGATGGAGGAACAAAACATGTGTTTTGTTCATGTATCATGTAAAAGTAAACAAAGGTATAGCACTCACATTTGAGCCCATGTTCCCACTTAATTTTAGCCAGAAGGAAAACACTTCAAGATCACTCCAGGATGTGAAAAAAAACACCATAAATAGGAACCGTGGAGAGATTTCCCAGCCCAACTAAAACACTAATGCAGATGCACCTGTAAGCCTTCAGTAGAAATGAGCTCCTATTAACCATGAAAAAATGACATGAATGAAAAAAAAGAAATGTGAGATTCTGAATGTTTCAGCTGTAGAAAAAGCTGTAATTGTCCCTTTTACCATGTCAAATATCAGAAAGCCTAACTATGAGATCCCGGTTTTGTATGACCAAGCTTATTGTTTTGCTCTTTTTCTCTGGGAACGATTCCAAGTGTTAAATGTTAAAACCATAAATATTAAATTATTTGAATCACTTGCTGTCTATCCAAGCAATTAGAATAACCCCTACCTACTTGCTAGCTAATTCACATCCCTCAGATAAAGTAAGATGATACTCAAAATTGCCCTACCCTTCCTCCTCCTCTGGAAAGGTATTCTATGTCATCTTCATAGGCAAGAGAAAGGAGACACTGAAAAATAATAAAAAAAAGAGTAACAACATAGAAGAAGGAAAACAGTTTTGAAAATACAGGCTCAGGGAATATGGAAGGCTGGTTTTCCCTGTATTACCAGGCATTTTTCACAAAGCTAAAAACGGACATTATTTCTCAGCGCAGCATGTACTGCATGAACTATCCTCTGCCAAGTTTTTTTGTGACTTAGGAGGTAGTTTTATATCATGACTGCAGAATAATAAATATTCATCACCATTTTGCTTTTCATATTGTAAAATGATGTATGGTCTGTCCATGTTTTCATTCCCTTTGTGAGTAATATACTCCCCTTCCGAGCTTACCATATTCTAGTATAGGCAAAAAACCCCCTTGATGATGTAGTGCAAGCCAGTGGAACTGACAGCCCATATCTGCCTACATGGGGCGTCTACATGTTGTCAGGAGAAGTTCTCCTTGGACAGTGTATCACTTAAGAGTTTCTAAAAGAACTTAGGCAGCTGCACTTTAGTGGTTTAACAAGCATCCAGCCCTCATCTGCTGTGTCTTCATGATTTTACTCTATTGCAAATGCTGTATTTATCTGTTTCACAGTGAAATAGAAATGGAGCACTGTTGGTTGCCATCCATGTAGGAATGCTAAGAGTAAACTCTTGATAAGGTACTGCTAGAGCCTGATGTGATGTGTTGCCTTTTATCTTATAGTTACACGATGAAAATGGTAGGGAAATGGAAATAACACTAATCTCAATTAAAGATGAGGTGAGCAGTACTGAGGTACTAAGTGCCTCATTTAATTTTGTAGAAAAATTTTAGAACAGACCTGTTTCAAATTCCAATCAAGTTTGTAATGGGTCTTAATGATTATTTCAGGAAATAATCACACATGATTATTTTAGGATTTCAGAAAATTCTGAACTGATATATTTCTTCTCTCAAGAACACTCTTCCACAGTAAAGCAGCAATTGAAACATCACCTATAGCAACAGTAGCCATGGGGAAACATTTTTTCTCAGTCAGCGAAAGCAAACCACTATCACAAAATGAGGTACACACAACATCAAAGCAAGAATATCTCCTGATGGTGTTTACCTGGAATCTTGATGAAGTAAGCACTCTTAATGCATACTTCAATATTTTAGATTTTTAAATTACATTCTTTGAGTTTAATAATGTCACATATTTTGGTCTAAACTACTCTGCCTCTTATTACTCCAAGGATGATTGAGTTGTCCTAAATACTTACATCAGCTACATAAATAATCAGCATACTTACTTTAGAAAGTGTCATATAGTTGTTGCCTTTCTTTTCCTTTTGAGATTTAAATGATTATAGATTATTATGCCTTGAATAAGTTTTTAACTTCTCATTATAATTAGATGTCATGTTGTGTTTTCCTTATGAGAGCTTTATTTCTTTTTATGGGAGCTCTATGCACTCCTAGCACTTGGAAACCAGGCTTAGTTACTGGATATGCGCTCTCCTCCTGTTTCATTCTTCCGTGTCACAACCAATAAGGCCATTCACACTTCCAAACCCCATATCCAGATACTGATACTGAGTTACAAAAAACCCACCCATCACTCTGTGTATAATTAACTTCTGCCTCAGCACCACAGACAGCAGATCTTGTACAATTAGCGTCATATCTGTAAGCAAATTAAGCTTAAAGAATTGATTACTAAATACTGTCATTAAAGTAGTATTAGGAAAAAAATATGCAAAATAGTAAAAATATGTTAACTGTATTGCACGGCTTTCAGTTGTCTTAGCCCTAAGTCTGATAACCCAAGGATAAGGACAGTGATGATACAAAATAAAAGAAAAATGTTTCCAAGCAAACAATTCTTTTTGTAAAAGAAGTGTAATTCTTAGCATTCCTTATACCCCTCATCCCCTGGAACTTGAGAACTAAAATTAAAATAAACTGAAGATATGGCAGTAGGTCCAGTTTTTCTCTTAAGTAAATGTCTATAATATGATTATGCTAAATCTGATGAGAAATTTAGAAGTATTTTTTATTCTGACCTAGAAATGCTGTCAAAACTGAGAAAGAGAACAAGAAAAATTGACTAGATAGGTCAAAATTGGGAGAGAAAAGAGAAAAAGAAAACATTAGTCAGCAGTTTGATTGCTAATTCTCATCTATACTTTAAAATACTTCCTTCAAGTACCTGTTTTTTAACGGATATAGCAAACTGTTCTGCATGCTATCACTCATTCATTCATAATGTGAAAAATAAATCAAACTGTTTATAAGGGAGTTTTAATTACATGCTGTAGTTACATATACTGTATTATTCTTTGAAGTCACTGTTTAGACCAAAATTTGCAAATGTATTTTTCAAAATGAAATGTTCTTCAAACTACCTGTAGTTATAGGTAAATATAACTATACCTGTATAGTTATCTATACAAGGTGGAATATTTGATGCTGACAATATATGCAATTTGGTAAGAAAATGTGTTTAAAATGCTGATTATCAGTTGAAATTCTTTATGGGCCTGATCCAAAGCTCATTTGTATCAGTGGAAATATTCTTACACAGTTTAGCAGATTACAAATAGAATCAGACTCCAACACATTAAAAATTACTAGTATTGAAGAGGTTTTTCTTCCTAAAAACACTGGAGGCAAGTACATTAGTTCAAAACCAGTGGGATATAATTCTGAAGTAAATCTATAATTCTAAAGTAGAACATGTGCAGGATAGAACTGAACAGTGATTTAAAACAGATTTGAGTTGGACTGGCACACTTAACTGACAAGACTTGAGATTGTTCTGTGCTCTAAAAAGGCATTTAAATCTGCATGATTCCTGTTTTTCTAAGGCTCACAATTAATTTGGGGCATTTTAGCACAGTACATCCTTCACTTATTTCTGTTTCAGATTCTAAAAATTGCTTTGAAGTATATGCAAGAAGCAAAATTATTTCTGCCCATAGATGAAATAGCTTCTGTGGCTTCCTCAGATGTGAAGTCAATCCCTGCTCAGGAAAAATATAATTTTTAATAATAGAATAATAGGTAACTCCTAATTTTAAGTTGAACACTTTGCATTCTAAGTTGAACATTTAGCATTCAGACAACTCTATGAGCTAAATTGTGGCACAGAGTCAAAAAGTTTTTCTGATGGAGATGCATCAAAGAAGTCTGTCTCAGTGGGGCACAATCTGCTCTGGGAAAGAAGAGAGAGAGGAGGGACTGTTGTCCACTGTATGTTATACCAATGCTAAATTTAACTTGAATCCCATTGGATAAATGGTTATTAGAAAACCATGGAGGTATTAGAAAAAAAAAAGTTCTCTTTTTATTATTTTTTAACTAAGAGTGCAAATTTATGCAAAATAATTTGAACCTGTTGCCTCTTTGACTCTTCCTCAGATGTGTAAGATGTAACAAGCCAGAAGAAAAAAGGTTTACCTCTTCAGTCCTTACCATGGAGTTCAGGAAGAGTTTCTGTCTGGTGTTTTTGGGCAGCTGTCTTGCTAGCTGGTGTAAGGTCATGTGTCAGGCTTTCACACATCCACAGATCAGGAGCAGTACACAGTCTGGCCCTGTGTAGATTCAGAGCAGTACATAAATAGAAAATCATAGAAAGAGATGCCTAGTTCAAACCATGACAGCTGTAGTCCCATTACTACTTTCTGGTTTCCAGAACATTTTCTTACCAATTTTCTGCATAACTCTGAACCCTTAAATACTGTTAGATCATCACAGTGAAACTCTGTGTCATCATTTCTGTTGCTGTGGCATTCAGTAAATTGTATCTGCTTGTGTCTGCATGTTTATAGGGAGGTCTCATATAAAGTGAATGCAGGGCATGTTATCACTAGGATAGGATCTGTGAATCATGCTAGAAACAGTTCTAGAGTTTTCAGTGCCTAAATTGGATCTCTGAAGCTATTAATTTTGCCACCGTTCTGTTAACAACCTTCCTAGATCTAGTGCAAATCCCACAATCCCTTCCTGTCCTGGGGTGGAGAGAACACATTGCCTTTTAAGGATCCATCATGGGATCTTCTGTCAGCTTAAGACATTAGTGAATTTGGTTGATATACAAAATTTAAAATTTCAAATAAGCATGTTAAACATGTAGAAATCAGTGTGACATTATCTCCTGTGTGTCTGAATTTCTGTGAACAGTAAACAGAATATACTGCTTTGGAATACTCTATATGGGGACATGCAATAGGCTGGAAGACGCCTGTACAGAATTTGAAAGTTGTTTGTATCATTTAATGGTATATGGTGTAGTGTTTGGGAAATAGAAGTTTATAGAGCATTCTCTTTTAATCCCATCTATTGGTCCTTTTGAACCTCTTTCTGGACCCAGAGATGCACAGTAAACATTGAAAACTCTTTTGAAAAGTGTGGTTATCAATAGAAATGTACCTTTCCAGTGAAGTGTTTACCAAAGCTGTTTGAAGCTCAAAGCCTGAATAAGCAAAACCGATGGAATTTTTCCCAGTTATGGTTCAAGTGTGATTCTGCATATTTTTATATCATTAGATAGCATATTGGAATTATAGAATTGTGATAAAGAAAGGTTTGGTGAAAACTGTGCTGCCCTGGTATTTTGCAAAGAGTTACTGAAAATAAGATAAGTGTGAAGCATTTCCCAGATGGTAAAAATTCACTCCAAGGAATTTAAATTGATACCCAAAATGTTGCTATGTTCATGAAGCTCCTTTTGCATCTTTAAAAAGAAAATTTCAATGTACTCTAATCACTGACATTTGTACTGTAATTTATTACAGGTAAGATTAAATGAACAAAAATTGCATGTGGAAATTTAATCTCACCCTGCATTAAAAACTTGCAGCATAATATTCTCATCTTTTAAGTTTTGACCTGTTTTTGCTGTATTACCATGAAGCTGAGCTTTCGTCAGGAAAATATCAGTAAAAAACCATGCCCTTATGAAACAGCTGTCAGTGTTAATTTAGTTACAGAGACATTTCTTTCAGTTTAAGCAAGATTTCTTATGATCTTTCTATGCAGTATTTGTTTCTAAAAAAATATTTTTAATCAAAGGATTCGTCATTGTGTTTGAAATATTTGAGTCAGTTCATATCAGTCTAATATAAACCTTTCTTCAAATTCCATAACATTGAAGTGTACCATTTAAAACTGTTTTGCTGTCTACACTACTTGACTTTTTTGTCCCAAATTTTACATATAATTTTGTTATTCAATATTTAGTATGCACTTGATGCAAACTGAGTCAAGCAAGGCAAGTAATGCTGATTTGATTAAAGAATAGAAACATACTGATTTTTTTTCATTATTGGTGTAATAATTAGGATTACTTCATACAATAAATGGCACATTCTTTGCTGAATATAACCTATATTGAAAAAATAAAATTAAATACTTCCTTAATTAAAATGGCTATAAACTTAATGCAGAGAAAAAATCTAAGTTAAGCAAGTACTTCTATATGCTTCTGCATAGTCATGTTTTCATAGAGTTTCCAACACACAAATTCAACGTTTTATGAGAAACAAACTAAGAACAAAGGGTCTTCAGTTATGGCTGATATTAATTCTGTCCTTGCTCCTGCATCATTCAGGAGCTGAACACAGTTTTTCTGATATAGGTCACATCTTTGTCTATCAAAAAATATGAGGTAAGGAAAGTGTATTGTTTAATTGGTGTGGCAGGAAAAGATGTGATGCTGCTCATAAGTCTGCTGAATAGTTGCCATTGTGTTGTTCAGAAGCAGCTGCCTGCTAGGGGTAGTTACAATGTGTTTCATGATGTTTAGATCAAAGCAGTTGTGGGACTGATTCTGCTTCTAGTTATTAATTTATTTCTGTGCAAGGAGAATTATCATTATTTTGCAAAGAGAATTACTGCATACATTTCTGTGTATAAATAGTATAGCGTTGTGAAGGCAAACTATATAAATCTTTCAGTTTGTGATATTGAGAAATTAAGGTGCTATTTAATGTCAATTGTTCTGGTTTTGTTCTCTTTTGAGGATGGCAGTAAAATACTAGAGGAAAACCTGAAAAAATGAGAGATCGATCCAGTTCAGTATATAAAGTAGCCAAAGATGTGATTCTTATAACAACCATATTTTAAAATAAAACATAATGCAGAAGTATTAATTTAAATTTCTCTTAAAAGCTGAAGTATGGATCCTGAATTCTTGAATATTTATATCTGATAAAGAGAACATGCTATGCTTATATCCAACAGTAGAGGAATATGTCTTGACTAAGCTAATCTGTGATACAGCAGTAGACCAATACTTGTTTTCTCTTAAAAGAGACATAAGCTCATGTCTACACTAAGTATAAAATATGAAATGCAGCCACTATTGTAGGTGACATATTATTGTTAGATTTCTTAGTAGTGAAAATCATACGTAAAAAAATCAAATATGTATGTTCAGCATGTAGCTGAGAAACTGGGTTAAATGCCAACTCTTAGCATTTTACATTTAAACAGAGATATGAAAAGAAGAACTGTGAGGAGCTGCAGTATGTACTTCAATATTTTCTTCATTGCTGTGCTTTAGCTTTTTCTTCTGTGTTTGGTGCCTTGAAAATTACTTATTCTAAGACATAGTTGCCTGGAATTAATCACTGTAGCCCTAACATCTTTATCACTAATCTTCTGTCTTTAGAGGGATCCCTTCCCCCTTTCTAAAATACAAGGATCTACTTGTATTTTAGAAATACAAAATACATGCATCTGCTATTTTTCTAATGTAATTCAATATGCTAAATATTGAGCACTTGCTATGTAGCTTTGTCAACTCTTCAGTTGCTTGTATTGTCCTTCTGGCTTAACAGACCCTGACTATATTTCTTTTTGTGTCAAATGATATTAATTTTCTCAAATGAAATTCAGAGTATCTATGAAGACTAAGCTCTGCAAAATACAGCTGTAGAATGACCACTAAAATTAGAACCAGCTTTATTGTAAATATTTCTTCTAAAATTTTGGGAGAGGAGGTAATATTAATGGTATAATTAATATTCTTTATTCTATCATTAATTCATATTTTTAAAGTTCAAACAGAGATTACTGGATTTTTTTTTTTTGTGAGAGATCAGCCAAACCATATCAGCAAAATGAAAGCTGGTACCAGGGCTGTGCTATGACTTCCTTAACTTGTTGCAGTAGGACTAGTGTTTAGATTGCAGTGATTTTATAAGGCACATGCTTTTGTTCAGTACATCAGATGGTTAATTCAACTCAGAAGAGTTCATTCATTATTTCTTACTGACATAAAGCTTCCTGTGACATTAATAAGAGAATGGCTTCCATAAATCTTGCATAGATATCACAAAAATTGGTTACAAATATTTTAATGCTTTATTTGTTATGAAGATGTTGCTGAATATCAGTGACTATTTTTTTCTGAAAGCAAGTTTAAAATTTAGCTTTCTAAGTGTTTCAATGCATTTGATGATTCCGTGTGGTTTGGAAAAAACATAAGTTGTTAGTATGAGTTCTTTTACAATTTTGTTGATGTAAAATATGCATCAAATCTGGACTGTTTTTCTGGTCTTATGTAGCATCACACTACTTTATAAACTGGATACCAATTCTGAATTAAGTGGATTTCCATTCAGTGAGATTACTTTTTCCATGTTTTGTTTCCTCACAGTGGAGCTGGTTGCCCGAGCAACTGGTAAAATACCAAGACTGCGTTGTGGCTGGTGCTTTCTTCCTCACTTGTAACTTAAATGCAGTTAGGGCTGTGCAGAGCTCCCAGTCTTGGGAGCTGTAAGGAAAGCATTGTCCATCGCACTTTACTAAGTGAAAGGTGAATCACCTACCCCGGACTAGACAAAATCTGTGTTATTTTGTGTTGAGGGTTCTCTTAAGAAATATGAAGCTAAAGCTGATGCACTAGGTGAAATCAGAGAACTAAAGATGCATGTCTGAGGACACGAGCCTCCATTGGCCTCTGTTCTTAGAGGGGGATTTATCAGAGAAAAAACTGAAGCAGTGACAAGTGGCGTGGCCTGTTGAGAGACACACATAAAACATGTCACATAAGGATGTGCAGAAAATACCAAACTCTTGTTAGAGCTTCATGTTCTCTGCACACTGATCAATTGTTGCCCAAAAGATAGGTAGCTCTGTGAAGCAGGGTTCCTGGGCAGGTTATTTTCAGAAATCCTGTTGATGGTTTTCACTTTTGAGCTCTTGTTAGATAAAAAGACACTCAGCTGCTTCTTACCTTGGGTTCAGGAGAAAGAGAGTGGTACTTTAAGTGGCCTAATACTTTAAGTACATTTATCGGTCTGATTTGTTCTACTGCAAATTGAAAATTTCAATACCTTTGTTTAATACACAGCAAAATTTAACCAGTCAATTAAGTTGAAATATGTGGAAGATAAAAAATAACCATGGTATGTTTCTGAAAGTATTAGCTAGATTAAGTACTCTGGATCAGATGCTGTAATATCAAAACCAGTAATTATATTTTAAAAATATTTGTGGGGGTTGAGTTTATACAATGAGAAAAGGTGAAATTCTTATGCTAACATTTCTTTTCCTGGGGCAGTTAGATGGTATTTTAAGAACATGCTTGTATGCAATGAAAGAAAAAAGGAAGTGTTTATTCCTTTTTTTACTCCATTTAGTGGTGAAAAAAATAAAATGAGATTTTGGCATAAATTAATGGAGCATAACTTTCCTGCACATTTGGATAAGGCACTCGGATGCTTTTAGCTCACTTGTTTGGTATAGAGTTCTGATACCTGAAGGAAAACATGATGGATTTGAGGGTTTTTTCCTTCCTCATCTTCCATCATCAGAATGATCTGTACTGTAACAGAGTATACATCGCATCATTATATATATAGTAAATAAAAAAAAAATCGGAGAACGTTTTACAAAGCCCTCAAATTTTACATTTTTATATTTTACAGTCTCCTAAACAATAAAACTCTGTGGCAGGGGCTGTCCACAAGTTTGTTTTTTTTACATAGCTAGGCTGTGTGTGAGTATTAAAAAGCCATGTCACTGTTCGCATGTCTCTGGTACTAAATAACTGTGTAGAGAGTTAATTTGTTATTTGAAAGCTGCCCTTTTGCTAACATATGTGATGATTTTGCTTTTTGCTTGTATAAAATGTCCCTTCTTTGTGGGCATGGTGGGAGTGGTGTGTCTTCTGTAACACTTACAGCTAAACTGAAAATCCAGCCTTGTAGCTATTTTAGTATCAGGAGAAAACACTCTCTAGAGAGACAGCAATCTGTGTACCAGTTCCATACCCATTTGGCTTTGCTCACACAGATGTAAGCTGGAATTAACTGGTCCATTTGAATGAGTAAAGTTATCCATATGCATAATTAGATTAAAAACTCGATCTTTTTCTTGGAAAAAAATAAAGGGTTTTTTTTTTAAAAAAAGGAATAGTTTTCAACAATTTTTTTAAAATACTATTAATTAACATAAGAAATTTCCAGCCTATTTAAGGAGTAATTGCCACAGTATAAAACTGACAGCAAAATCACTGCTCTTAGGTTTTCATCATATTATTAGCCACTTCTGTATGCAGACTGGATATTCTGTTTTATACTTGTGATTTCAATATGAATTCACTTCCTGCAGGGGAAACATTGACTAACCACTTGCAGACCACATGAAAAAAAAAGTGTGTACTCAAATATAAATAGCAAACAAAATTGGATTTATGACTCTATTTAGTTTTCAGTATTTTTAAACAGAATAAACTGCATTTAAACAATGTACAAACATACATTCTAGTTCTGAACAATTCCATTACACGATTTGCTTTCTAAAGGCATTTGTGTCTTCACAGTCATAGAATTATTAAGTGTGGAAAAGACCTCCAAAATCATCAAGCCCAACCTTTGACCCGACACCACCATGCCCAGTAAACCATAGTACTAAATGCCATGTCCAGTCATTTCTTGAGCACCTCCAGGGATGGCCACTCCACCAGCTTCCTGGGGAGCCTGTTCCAGTGTTTTCACTCTCTCAGTGAAAAAATTCTTCCTAATCTCCCGTAGCACAGTTTGAAGCCATTTCCTCTTGTCCTGTCTCTGGGTTCCTGGGAGAAGAGGCCAGCCCCCTCCTTTCAACAAACTCCTTGAGCAAATGTTCCTGATAAGAAATAGAGTTCTTAAATGTATGCTAAGGCAGTACCATACATTCATTCACTTCAGGAGGCTTTGCAAATACCAAAGATAATGTCAGTTTTTCATAATTTTATGTTTTCCCAGAAGCAGAATTATCACAAAATTATTATTTTTTAGCCATTCATGCTATCTGTGGGAACTGCAACACTCTGGAAATGAATATTATACTGAAAAGTGGCAGATGCTCACACCATATGGATTTGTCAGGAACAGCTTCATGACTTTTAGGTATGGCAGAGGATCCTCTGGGTATTTTCACATAAAGTATTGCGTGGGCATAAAAGACCCAAGGACATCTAAAGTATTCTTGATCTCTCCTGCCAATTTACTGCAGTGCAAGCTCTGGGGTTTTTTACGTGCTCTATGTCTTAAATGGTTTTGAGGAGCTGCTTGGGGCCCCGTTGTTCATGGTATGTCTACAGGTGGTCTCTGAACTCTTCAGACCAGTGTTCTCAGCATCATCACCTCTTTTTAAGAAGGACTAGATGCAGTGACCCCATCCTGGGCGTTTGCAGATTTTAGTGATGAAATTCCTCCATGAGAGTCTCAGTCTGCTCTTGGAACTGAAGTGAATGGAGTTAGTATTAATGTATTGATGGTAGTTAATACAATGTAGTTAATACAAATGATGTTTTGGTACACCACGAGCATCTTCTCTGTGAAGTTTTAGCAGCTACTGGAATAAGAAGAAATGGGTCTAGAGAACCCAGAAGAGAGAGACCTGGAAATAAAAAAGTAGTAATTCTCTGTTAATATAAATGTCTTTTTCTCCCCCCAGTCCAATGGCAAATAGATGGTATTCAGTAAAGAAACAGCTTGGAAGAGTGTTGAATAATCTTTAACACTAATGATAGTAGTAAAAGTGGAAAAATATCTGGGTTTTAAACATGCATTTTTATTAATTATTTCTTATACCATCTTTCTGTGGTGTACAATGAATGTGTGATAACCCAGCAATTCAGGAAATAGAAACAATTAACCTGTAGAACTATGTAAGAACCTGTTAGTCCTGAGAGAGCACGCTAAACAGACAAAAATTATATTTACATAGAAGGCTGTATCTTGTACCTGGGCTTCTGTTTTTGAATTGCATTATATTCAGAGTTAGATAAAGCATTTTCCACAGCTGTGCAGCAGCTTATTGGTGTCTTTTCCTTGGTAGGGAAATTAGATAAGAAGTGTAAGAAAGCATAGGAATTGAGTCAGTTTCTGGAAAGGTGAAATGTGGAGGAGAGGAGGGGAGGCGAATGGTATGGATTGGGGTCATAACTTGGAACAATGAGGAAAGGCTGCATGGCACAGGGTTGATGCCCTATTTTGGAGGCTGGAGCTGTGTAGTGGGAAGATTAGGAACAGTGTTTTAAATTGAAGTTTCATAGCTGGATTGATAGAGTCTCAACTCTCATGTTTTCTAAGTTTAGCTCTCACAAGAAAGACGGGTATAAAATATCAAGGGGTGTTACTTTTCATATAGAATTAAATTCTGTAGGTTACTCAGATGACCTTAAATCGTATCAGGTTGTGGGCAGTAAACTCAATGACTGCCTAGTTTCATAGATAGTTTCTTGAAAATGTCTCTTCTTAAAAATTATTGCTTTGTTTTTTAGAAAACTATGGTTAGTGGTCATCTCTGTCATAGTTATTGAGCCAGCCACGGCTTCTGAAAGCAAGGTTATATTTGCAGAGATTATTTGGGGATTTTTGGGAAGATTTTCTTGCTAGCATTAAAGAATATGAATTCAGTTTTTATTACCAAAAAAAAAAAAAAAAAAAAAAAAAAAAAGGTAATGAATAGAAGTCTAAATGATAGATGGGTTGGTGTGGGAAAGATCATGAAAAGGCAAGGTAATTAATTGAACCTGGCATTCATGACAACATTTCAGACTCCTGTAGCAGTTTTTCTCCTTACTTTTTTGTGTACAGTTGCTCAGTAAATAAATGTTTTAAGTGAACACCATATTTCTAGCTCCCCTTCCAATATAAAATGACTTTTGAAGATCCTAGAGACTCTGATTGTCTTAAACAGAAAAATATACTAAATTTTCTGACATACCAGTCCTCTCAGTGAGAATACTGGGTACCATCTGCCTCTGATTTAAATTCATTGTATCATACTGTGTGAAAAATCATGTTTTGCAAAATAATATTTAATCATTCACATCTTTTAAATACTTTAAATTCATTCTGTTGGAGTTAAACCATGACCATTTCGTTTTGAAATATATGTGTCTAGAAGTAATACATCATTAATATAGCCAGAGGGCTTTGTAAAACATTCTCCTATTTTTCAATTTACTATATATGTAATGATGCTATGTATACTCTGTAGTTAAATTTGTTTTCACATACATTCAGTTTCTTTTGTATTAAAAAGATTCCTACAAACATTAGAGAAGTATAAAACCACAGTTTAAGCATTTTTAAAGGACTTCTGAAAAATTCAGGGTTTATGGTGAAGTCTGACAAACATCTTAAAGATGCTGATAATACTTAGCTTTCCCACAGTGCTGTTTTCCATAGCAGTTCTTAAAGCCCTTCAGAAGGATTGATGTTATTACACCTGAGGAAATTTAGGCCAACTAATATTAAACTGATTTTTGAAATTCACCTGGTAAACAACTGCAAATTCTAGGAGTAGCTCCTGAGTCACAATACAGCAGATTTTACTTTGGACTACAGTGTTTTCTCTTCATTCTGTTCTGTTTTATTTAGAAAGTCTTCCATTAAGAAAAATAGTGGCTTTTAATGATTTATAACATTGTTCTTGTGGACAATTAAAAAAAAAGAGCTTGGTATTTTTAAAGATATCTGTGCATGATAGGCAAATCGAGACAAAGCCCAATTCCCTTAGCCTTTCTTGGCAGCCCTGATATTTTACTTAAATTGTTGAGAATATTTCTGCAAAAGACAATTGTGCCGTCTTTAAACTGCCTCTAGCTTGAGAACTGGTATTAAAATACAGCATAATGTGGGCTAATTTGCTCAGGGTTAAAGCAAGCTTCACAGCCTATTCAGTGCACCATATGATATTGCAAGGTTTCTGTAATCAAGTAGGATTTTTTAAAAAACTCCCTTGCTTTGTACAAAACACTGTAGCTGTTGCGAGTGCAGTGTGGTCACATCTCATGTCTCTTTAAGGAGTTCTGGTTTTATTCCTTCCTGCTGACCTTTCCTGTCACCTCTTTGCCCCCTTGTTGTGATTCAGCAACAATGTTAAATTCTGATTAGAGAACTTGATACAAAGGTATTTAAGTTACAATAACATGATTTCTGTGGATTTTCTGTAGGCTATTAAACAAGACCATTCTGAAGTGTTCATATTTCAGAGTTCATTTCTAGTGTACACTTACATTAATACTTAGAGCAGAGGGGTATTTAACAGAATTTCAATGCATACTATTATTTTCTTCAAATTAGTTTAAACTTCTTAAACTTTTTTCTGGCAGCTAGAGCATCTTTCAGATCAGAAGCAAATTTGCCATTAAACCAGATAATGAATACATTTTTTATGCTTCATAAATAAAGTCTATTTATTCTCTTTTGTATCTAGGAGTTGTGTAGAACCTTGTGTCCCCTTAGTAGAAGGGAAACTACCACATCAGATAGTTTGGATACCACAAGTTGTGTTTGGAATGGGCAATTTCTTAACGTAATACTCTCAGTGAACAGCTGGTACACAGTAAATTTTATATCATCACAGCTGTCCTCAGTGATTTTTATAACTCAGCTTGAGTTTGACACTAAGACTAGAAGCTTAAATTATGTTCAATTTTTGTTCCTTCATACTTCAAAAAAATTACTTCAGAAATAAATTTAAAAATATCCTAATCTCCTGACTTATGTGATCCTTGGCAGTCTGTAAAATCCTAATAAATACTTGAGATCTTTCAAGAAAATCAATTCCTCTCCAGTGGCTTATATAAAAATCAAGTTTCTTTCTATATATGTAAAATCTTTATTATAGTTTTGATTTAGGAGGTTTTGAATGTTCTACTGTGGAAAAAAAAAGTCAACACAAAATGGCTTCATAATAGTGAATATAGTTGAATCAGTATTAATATTATTTAGCTAGTCTCTGTCACATGTGCAAAGACATCTTCCAAAAATGCACCATTGCATTCTCACATTCTCAAGAAAATACCGTAGTTACTGTTCCAAGGTAACAGTAGTTACCTTGAAAACTACTTTTTAATTGGAGAGTGGAAATTTGTCATGATGGCAGATTTATGGAAAAAAAATTTGCCACATACTTACTGACAGATTTGCAGTATTCCCACTGAAGTTGTGGGAAGGAGATTTATTTTAGAGGAAGATAGAAAGCTTCAGCGTGGAGAAGGGTTATGAGCAGTACATGCTTGGAGGCCACTGGAGATGTAGAGATGTGGCCGATGACACTGCCAGCCATCCCACTGTCACTGGAGTAGGATGTGAGAGATCATCTACTACGTCTAAAAAATTATTCTTGGTGTCTCTCACAGCTGTCAATTAAGTGCTCCTGATACTGTTGAGTGTGTCCCAGTAAAGGCTCTGTGTGCCATCCTTATGTTAGTATGATTTAGTGGTGCTGAGGGTGTGTAAGGGATGAGAGTCACACCTAGCAGTTAGTTATGGGTAATACTTCCAAATCAACCAGTGTATACATTTGAAATCAAGAAAGAAGTCTGTCTCATTCACACAATTAATTTAAGAGTGTGTGGGTGCCTAATTGTATTAACTGGCTTTGAAATTGTAGAGGAAGCGGAACAATAACAATCTCATGCATAGCACTTCCAAAATTTTCTTGTGTTCTATCACAAACATTGGATCTACATTGTAGCAGTGTTGTCATTTTCTGAAGTATGCAGTTGATCAGGTACATAATTTCCTAGCTCATCAAATAACCTTTTTGTCAAAAGTCTGAAAGCTATAGTGAAAAGGCTAAAAATTCATCCTAAGATTTTGTAATAGTCTTTAAAGTGATAGAACCCCATGACTTCTTTACCTGCTTAAGCTATTTTCCTTTTTTCTCTCCATCCCAATCTGTTTCTTAGGTATAAAGTCTCCATGAACATGTTTGTAATCTCATGAGGATTTAGAATGAAACTTAACATTTTTAGGTTGAAGTTCTCTCTTCAAGGAAAAGAAGGAAAAGTACATTCTGTGTGTGTGTATTGGTATCTTCCAATTTGCAGTATCTGTGATGGAAAATACAAGTCTGTGTAGTAATGGGCATGTGTGTTTGGGATTTTTAATTTTTGGGTTTTTTTGTCCAGTATAGGCCAACTCTTAACAAGAAGGGCATAAGTTAATGAAACAGGCTAAAAATACTTTTAGTAATGGGCATGTGTGTTTGGGATTTTTAATTTTTTTTTTGTTTTATCCAGTATAGTCCAACTCTTCACAAGAAGGGCATAAGTTCATTAAACAGGCTAAAAATACTTCCAGTATTCTGTTCCTTCTCTTTGACTCCTTCTGTCTTCTTTTCACTTGCTTGGTTGAACTTGCCTCCTCTGCCCTTAGTTTTTCAGATATTATTGAAATTCTCCCTAAGTGGTGACTTCTTCTTGTGTTAGTGTGCTGGCTTGAAAGCAAAACCAGTGAAGGACTTCAAGTCAGAAACACAATTTAATAAGATAAAAAGAAAATAAAGGAAAGTAAAATAAAATAAAAGTAACAGTACAAAAAAAAACTACTGACAGAGTCAGAATACAACTTGACACCCTGTTAGTTAGGGTGGTAGTGGCATTCTAGATGAGATGGTCTTGTCAAAGCAGTGATTCCTGTAAAAACGTCTGGTAGCTCTTGTCTCCTCTGGGAGTCCAGTGGATAAAAGCTGCCTGTGCTGTCCCAAACCCTGGATTTATCCAGGTGGGAATGCTTGGCTCCTCCCCCTGGGCAGAGCATCTCACAATGGGATGATCTCATTCTATGAGTCATGCAGTGGGTCCTTGATGGCACATTAAATAGAGATAGCTCCCGGAGGGAGTTATCTATGAGTCATGTGGCAAGGCATTGTTAGGCTCATTAACAGAAGATAAGGAAAACACTGCCCCACTTTGGCTCCAACGGCTCCTGGGGATAGAATACATACCTTGGGCACAATTTTACATTGTAACCTAGGACATAATCTACCCCTTATTCTATCACTATCTACATCATACACTCTCACAGATACATACATATATACACAGAATGAAACTTTGCACACTAATTCTAGTTCTCACTTAAAATTAGGTCTCCTTGTGGTACACAACGGGTTTCTCCATCTTTCTGCATTACCCACCAAGTATAGCTAGGTCCTTGAGCAAAAACAATCCCATGGATGGGTCTGCCTTTGCCTGAGGTGGGATTAATCCAAACAGTCTTTCCTAAAATCCCTTTCACGTGTAACACAGGGACTTTATCTCTATCCAGTGTGTGCAAGGGTTCAGACTGGGCAGAACCAGCTCGATTGATGGAGCCTCGGGTGTTGACCATCTAGGTGGCTTTGGCTAAGTTTATGTCCTAATTCTTGAAGATCCCTCCGCCAAGTGCCTTCAGGGTAGTCTTTAATAGTCCATTGCACCATTCAACTTTCCCGGCAGCTGGTGCATGGTAAGGGATGTGATATATCCATTCAATACCATGTTCTTTGGCCCAGGTGTTTATAAGGCTGTTCTTAAAATGTGTCCCGTTGTCTGACTCGATTCTCTCTGGGGTGCCGTGCCTCCACAGGACTTGCTTTTCAAGGCCCAGGATGGTATTCTGGGCAGTAGCATGAGGCACAGGATAGGTGTTCAGCCATCCTGTGGTTGCTTCTACCATGGTCAGCACACAGCGCTTGCCTTGGCGGGTCTGGGGAAGGGTGATGTAGTCAATTTGCCAGGCTTCCCCATACCTGTACTTCAACCATCGTCCCCTGTACCACAAAGGCTTCACTCGCTTGGCCTGTTTGATTGCAGCGCAGGTCTCACAGTCATGGATGACTTGTGAGATGCTGTCCATAGTAAGGTCCACCCCTCGGTCACGGGCCCATTGGTATGTTGCATCTCTTCCCTGATGACCAGAGGCATCATGGGCCCAACGAGCTAGGAATAATTCTCCCTTGTGCTGCCAGTCTAGATCCACCTGTGATACTTTCACCTTGGCAGCTTTATCTACCTGCTAATTGTTGCAATGCTCCTCATTAGCCCGACTTGGGTACGTGTGCATCCATGTGTCGAACCTTCACGGTTAGCTTCTCTACTTGGGTGGCAATGTCCTGCCAAATCTCAGCAGCCCAGATGGGTTTCCCTCTGCACTGCCAGTTGGCCTTTTTCTAGCGATTCAGCCATCCCCACAGGGCATTAGCTACCATCCATGAGTCGGTGTAGAGATAGAGCCTCGGCCACTTCTCTCGTTCAGCAATATCTAAAGCTAGCTGGACAGCTTTAAGCTCTGCCATCTGACTCGATCTACCTTGTCCTTCGGTAGCTTGTGCAACTCGTCGTGTGGGGCTCCATACTGCAGCTTTCCATTTCCAGTCAGCGCCTATAATTCGGCAGGAACCATCAGTGAAGAGGGCATATCGTCTCTCAGTCTCCGGTAGCTCGTTATATGGTGGGCCCTCCTCGGCACGTGTCACTTGCTCCTCTTCTTCTTCAGAGGATAATCTAAAAGTCTCACCTTCAGGCCAGTTCGTTATAACTTCCAGAATCCCAGGGCGATTTGGGTTTCCAATACGGGCGTGCTGTGTAATGAGGGCAATCTGTTTGCTCCAAGTAGTGTCGGTGGCATGATGCGTGGAAGGAACCTTTCCCTTGAACATCTACCCCAGCACCGGCAGTCGGGGTGCCAGGAGGAGTTGTGCTTCACTGCCAATTACTTCTGAGGCAGCTTGAACTCCTTCATAGGCGGCCAAGATTTCCTTCTCCATGGGAGTGTAATTGGCTTCGACTCCAGAATCCCAGTGGTCGACCCTGAGTCTCACCAAGCACCTTCTGCCAAAGGCACTAGGACAGGCCATTGTTCCCGGCTGCTGAGTAAAGCACATTCTTCACCTCTGGTCCTGTCCTCACTGGGCCAAGGGCTACTGCATGAGCGATCTCCTGCTTGATCTGGGCAAAGGCCTGCTGCTGTTCAGGGCCCCAGTGGAAATCATTCTTCTTGCGGGTAACCAGGTAGAGAGGACTCACAATCTGGCTATACTCAGGAATGTGCATTCTCCAAAAGCTTATGGCGCCTAGGAAAGCTTGTGTTTCCTTCTTGCTTGTTGGTGGAGACATTGTGGTGATCTTGTTGATTACTTCTGTGGGTATCTGGCGACGACCATCTTGCCACTTGACTCCCAGGAACTGGATTTCTTGAGCCGGTCCCTTAACCTTACTTCGCTTAATGGCAAAACCAGCTTTCAGTAGAATCTGGATAATCTTCCCTCTTTTCTTGAAGACTTCTCCTTCTGTGTTCCCCCATACAATAATGTCATCAATATACTGGAGATGTTCAGGAGCCTCGCCTTTTTCCAATGCAGTCTGGATCAGTCCATGGCAGATTGTGGGACTGTGCTTCCACCCCTGGGGCAGTCGGTTCCAGGTATACTGCACACCCCTCCAGGTGAAAGCAAACTGAGGCCTGCACTCTGCTGCCAAAGGAATGGAGAAGAAGGCATTGGCAATGTCGATGGTCACGTACCACTTTGCTGCCTTGGACTCCAGCTCGTACTGAAGCTCTAACATGCCTGGCACAGCAGCGCTCAGTGGTGGCGTGACCTCATTCAGACCACGATAATCCACAGTCAGTCTCCATTCTCTACTGGACTTACGCACTGGCCATATAGGGCTGTTGAAAGGTGAATGAGCCTTGCTGACCACCCCTTGGCTCTCCAGTTTACGAATCATCTCATGGATAGGAATCACAAAGTCCCTGTTGGTGCGGTATTGCCGACGGTGCACTGTTGCTGTGGCGATTGGTACTTGTTGCTCTTCAACTCTCAGCAGTCCCACAGCAGAGGGGTCATCTGAGAGACCAGGCAAGGTATTCAGTTGTCTGATGTCTTCTTTCTCCACAGCAGCTATCCCAAAAGCCCAACGATATCCTTTTGGGTCTTTGAAATATCCATTTCTGAGATAGTCTATGCCAAGGATGCATGGGGCCTCTGGGCCAGTCACAATGGGGTGTTTTTGCCACCCGTTCCCAGTTAAACTCACTTCGGCCTCCACTACAGTCAGCTGCTGGGACCCTCCTGTCACTCCAGAAATAGAAACTGATTCTGTTCTTACATACCTTGATGGCATCAGGGTACATTGAGAGCCAGTGTCAATCAAAGCTGTATACTTTTGTGGGTCAGATGTGCCAGGCCATCGGATCCACACAGTCCAATAAATCTGATTGTCCCTTTCCTCTACCTGGCTAGAGGCAGGGCCCCCCTATTCTTGGTCATGGTACACGCTCCTCTCTTCTTGTAAATATGTTCCTGAGGTTCCTTTGAGAGGATCAGTCATATCATCATTCCTATCCCGTCTGGAGTTTTGTGCTTGAGAGACTGGAGCAGCATTGACTCTAGATGAACTTCTTGTGGTAGGGGTGTCTCTTTTCAGTTCACGTACCCAGGCTGCTAAGGAGGAGGTGGGTTTTCCATCCCACTTCCTCATGTCTTCTCCATGCTCCCGAAGAAAAGACCAGAGGTTACCTCGTGGAGTGTATGTTCTCTGCCTGGCTGAGGGACGCCTGCTCCTAATGGCAGAGACTCTTGTTGGTTCTGGCGAGACGTGGTAAATTTCTTCTTTAAGTTCTTTTTTCAGTTTCTGATGGCCTTCTTCAATCAAGCTTCGGACTTGCTCAGCCAGCCTTGTTTCTATGGATGAGACATGGGTACGAAAATGGGGCAGTGACAGTGTCTTCATAAATTCTTAGTTTATTGACCAAGATGCCCACCCTGTCTTCGCCTGCCCTCCACTGCAGCGTTGCCAGGTAACGGGAATACATCTCTGGTCCAAGCCGTGCGAATCTCAACCACATCTGCGATGTGCACTGGACTTCATCTGGGCTTTTAGGAAATCTCTTGTCTTCTGAGAAAGTGATCTCCAGCACAGGCAATTCTCTCAGGCATCAGATACCTTGTTCCATTGTGTTCTACTTTCCTTGGTGCACCTGGAGATCTTCTTTGCAAAGATATCTGTCCTTCACACTTGTTAGCAGTCGTCGCCAGAGGCTGAGAGTTTCTTGGGTTCTCCCAAGAAAGATTCTCCTTGGTCAATGACCACATCCCAGGACAGAAATCCCAGTTGCCTGGCCTCACTTCCATCCAGAATGGTGTCATTGGCTGCAGCGTCCCAGATACGGAGCAGCCAGGTCAGGACGGATTCTTTTGTCTGGTGGGTGAATTCCCTCCACAGGTCACGTAGCTCACCCAGGGACAGAGAGCAAGTGATGATCTCTGGCTCTGTCTCTTCTGCTGTGTGAAGGTGTGAAGGTCCTGCTGCATCCTCATCAGTCACTATGCGGACTGATTTGCTCTTTGCTTTCTTCTTCTGAACAGGAGCAACTGCTACCGGTTTAGGCTGTTCCAGTTCAGTGATGGTTTGTGTGGAGATGCTGGCACCTTTGGCTTCTTTCTCCTCTGTGACAACCTTCACAGACGCAGATCTTGTGGCTTTGCATGTGGCTTCTTTCTCTTCTGTAGCAGTCTGCGTGGATGTGGGCACTGTTGCCTTGATTTCCGTTCCTTTCTCCTCTGTGACAGTCTGCGTAGATGCGGACACTGTTGCCTGGCTTTTGGCTTCTGTTTCCTCTATAACAATCTGCGTAGACTCAGACACTGTTGCCTGGCTTTTGGTTCTTTTCTCTTCTGTGACAATCTGTGTAGACACGAAGGCTGTTGCTGTGCATTTGGTTCTTTTCTCCTCTGCCTCAAGAAAACGCTGCACTTTAAGCATGGTGCAGGCTGTGCAGAGAAGACAAAGCAGTACTAACAACATTATGCTGTCCTTGGTATCCAGAGAGAACTCAATATTTCCAAAAACTGCTGTATCAGGCTTGAAAGACTGGAAAAAATCATTCTTTACCCCTCCCCACTGCAGCTGGGAGAGATTGTTGAGACCCCAAACAAAACATCCTAGACCGGGACAAGACAACAAAATTGAGTACATATTCTGAATTGTGCTCATTGCCTTGGAGGTTATCATGCAATAGACATAATAGACCAGTAAAGCAATTTTAGTGCCATACTCTGGTTTATATAGGAGCATTAAGATCTGTAGATATTGCCCCATGTGCGGAAAGATATAGAGAGCTAGGTACAAGACACATGTAAACATGCTGAGCATCATAGTGAACAGGTGTCTTTTTTCCAAAATTGTAATTCTGACTTTTCTCAGTACCTCCTGCCCCACGTTGGGTGCCAAAAATATGTGCTGGCTTGAAAGCAAAACCAGTGAAGGACTTCAAGTCAGAAACACAATTTAATAAGATGAAAAGAAAATAAAGGAAAGTAAAATAAAATAAAAGTAATAGTACAAAAAAAACCTACTGACAGAGTCAGAATACAACTTGACACCCTGTTAGTTAGGGTGGTAGTGGCATTCTAGATGAGATGGTCTTGTCAAAGCAGTGATTCCTGTAAAAACGTCTGGTAGCTCTTGTCTCCTCTGGGAGTCCAGTGGATAAAAGCTGCCTGTGCTGTCCCAAATCCCTGGATTTATCCAGGTGGGAATGCTTGGCTCCTCCCCCTGGGCAGAGCATTTCACAATGGGATGATCTCATTCTATGAGTCATGCAGTGGGTCCTTGATGGCCCATTAAACAGAGATAACTCCCAGAGGAAATTATCTATGAGTCATGTGGCAAGGCATTGTTAGGCTCGTTAACAGAAGATAAGGAAAACACTGCCCCACCTTGGCTCCAACGGCTCCTGGGGATAGAATACATACCTTGGGCACAATTATACATTGTAACCTAGGACAGTTAGTCAAGGAATCAGGTATGACCTTGATACCTACTTCTATCTATGCTAGAAGCTTGGCTTCCAGCTTTGAGCTTTGTACTCTTTCGTTTGGTTTGGGATGTAGTTTATTTGTTTTCAAATGGTTCTGGAAAATTACAGTGACAGAAGAAAACAATTGGGATGCCAGACTTCTATCTGAGGCCCAGGGATACACTAATCCTCCTTCAGGAGTGAAAATGTGCCATATACAAGACTGCACACCAAAGAAATAAGTATATGAGGACTGAGAAGGTGTCTGATGACTGAAAAAATTCTGCCTCCATGACTTCTTTGCTTAGCAATAGCCTTGATTTTATAACCTGGTTTACAACTCAGAACAGCATGGCTGAGGTTCCCATATGGCATATCTGAAAGGATTGCTGAATGAATATGAAATACGCTAAGAAAACTCACTGTCAGCACAGCTAAACATGTGAGGAAGCTTTCATTTTTTAAAAAAAGACATCTGTCAAAATTAATTTAACAACCCCCCCCCCCCCATCTAAAATGAATAACTAAAAGCTATTTGGGTTTTTCTATTCCTTTTAATTGATTCAACATATAGTTTTTCAAAGGTACTTTAGCTACTGTAAATTTCTCCTTGATTTTGTCATAAGTTTTCCCATGATTGCCGTGATTGTGATACTGAAAACATTATTTTGACTTAGTCCAGAAATTGTCAATGATGAATCTATAGGTTTAATTAAAGCAGGAAAATAAAATGCAATACAGAGAATAATGTCATTGTTATTCATGTGAGAAAAGTTTCATTTAAATATGATTGACTTCAGGGAAGACGCACTGTAAAAACAAAAACTCCTTGCAATTCTCTTCATCTGTAGAGAAACAGCAAACTGAGCAGTGTCCGCTCAACAAATATTTGAAATTTTCAGCTTGTATCTGGGCAGTAATTTAGAGTTGCTGTGGCTGCGATAATATAGAGAGGAACATAGCAGAAATGAAAGACAGAGATGTCTAATTTCAGTATTTTGATGAAAGGACGTCCTTGACAGGAGAGAGATGTAGCAAGAAGACTGGGAGCACTTGTCGAGTAGTGCAGTTCTGGTAAGAGTTCCCTGGAACTATTAATATATATATAACCATATAGAACTATTAATATGTGTATCTCTATAATTAATATTCCCCCTTGAGTTCTGCTTCTGTGTTTTCCCACTCTCATTTTCTTGCTTACTCTTCTAGAATATTTTTAATTTTTCCAGTATTGTAGCTCTTTTAAGTTTTCTCTTTTTTTCTTGGTTGGTTTCTTTTTAAGCTGCTTTTTTGTATATTCCATATATGAATGTAGTGTGAAATAGAAATAAATTGAGTTTATAGGGGCTTTGCCTTTTGAAAATACTTCAACAAACACTAATTTGTGAAAGAACCATCCTATGATTAAAACTGAAAACTGATTTCCATATTTAGTGTCTTAGTGTCAGATGTATTCAAGGAGATGAACCTTGTTATTCTATGCTCTTATGTGCAGGGCAGATGGAAATGGCACTTTCTGACACTAAATTCATGGTTTTGCGTTACCAAATGCTGTGTGTTTTTATAAAAGACATTGAACCACACCTGTCGGCTTATGAAGAAGACAGACCAGCACTGCCTTGATCTCTGATCCACTTCAATCAGCTGGGAACTTTTGTCTGATGCATAACTTTAAAATTCGTAGAATGGTTTGGGTTGGAAGGCATCTTTAAGGGTCATCCAGTTGGACATCAGTGCCATGTGCTGGGACACCTTCTACTAGACCAGGTGGAAACCCTATCCAGACTGGCCTCAAATGTTTCTAGCAATGAGGCATCCACCATGTTTCTGGGAAACCTGTTCTAGTGTTTCACCACCCCCATTATAAAAAACTACTTCTTTATATCTAGTCTGAATATGCCTTCTTTTAGTTGAAAATTGTTATCCCCTGACCTATTGCTACAGGTTGTACTAAAAATTCTGTCCCCATCTTTCTTCCAATCTCTGTTTAATTATTGAACGGCCATAATAATGTCTTCACTCAGTCTTCTCCAGGCTGAAGAACCCTAACTCTCTCAGCCTGTCTTCATAGGAGAGGTGGTCCACCTCTCTGATCATTTTTGTGCCCCTCCTCTGCCCCCACTCCAACAGGTCTATGTTTTTCCTGTGCTAAGGACTCCAGAGTTCGATCCAGGTGGGGTCTCACCAGAGTGGAGTAGAGAGGAAAAATCACCTCCTCACCATAGACCTTTCACATCTTGGTGTATAGCATCCCAGATCCATCCCCACAATGAAGATGAAATATTTTTACTTTCTATGAGTCAGTCTCTCTAACTGCCAAGATACATTAAGAACTCATATCACAAAGCTCAGAATTCTTACTTTCTCACAGGAGTTCTTATATGATTAGCCATGTAGGGGAAGAATATTGCTCTGCCACTCTTCACCTGAGGACTGTGAAGTAAAGTCATACAACTGTGATGGTCTTTGTGTTTTAATAGTCTTCCTCCACTAATTGACTTCAGAAGCTGGCAAAAAGAATCATGGAAAAAGAGGAAAAAAAAGAATCATGGCAAAAAGACCTTGGAAATGACTGATTTATTCTGAATCTTTGTCTTTGGTGTGATAAACATTGCTGTGTTGGCTCCAGTAGAAAGTGTGGCTTACCTGATGTAGAAGAAAAATGCCATTTTTAAGAGGCAGGCAGTTATTTTGATTGAAACTTCTGTACTTCTCTGTGATGATTGCTGCATGCCGTGGGATTCTATCAAATGACAAAAACAATTGAGGTTGAGATTGATTAGAGATAATTTGAAAGCACTTACAAATTGCAGACTTATTAGTGTGACTGCAAGGTGAACTTAAGTTTCACTTAAAATTTGCTTTTAAACTTCACTGATCAATTTTCATATCTGTGCAGTTAATTTTGGTTTGGAAACACATAATATATCTTCATATATGTGTAGATGATTTTTGGGTTTTTTAAAATTTGTTGAAGTTATGCTTGGAAGAAAGGAGGCTGCTTTCAAAAAAAAAAAAAAACAAACCAAAAAACAAAACCTCAAAAAAGAGTGTATGTCTCTTTCATCTGTGCAGATTTATTTTTTGTTTACCAGTACTGTAGCTGTCCCAATTACTTTAAATTCTGGCCCACCATGTATTCTCTGAATAGAGATGATTTTAATAGCTTAGTGCCTTCTTTTCCGTCTAAAGACTTGAAGAAAATTCAGTTATCTGTTAACTGGGCTAGAAAGAGGCCAGTATACATGTCCCATTTGGTGGTTGACTGCTTGTTCATTGCAGAGTTCCTGTCATTCTCTTTGGAAATACCTAATGCATGTCATTTATTCCCACCACCCTCATCAGCCTTCTTTCATTTTGGTTGGTGCAGATAGGAAGAATAATTAACTAACTTAATGTGAAATGCGAAAAACACTAATTTTCAAGGCAACCTATTCCAGCAGTGACGATCTTTATGGTTTGTTTATTTTTAAACTCTGCTTCTTTATAATAGATGTTTCCTTAAAAATGCTTTCAAGAAACAAGCATTGTCTAAATACTTGACATTTTGTCTTTGTATCTTCATGAGATTTTTGCAAGCTAATTAAAAAAAAAACCAAAACAAAGCATAAAACCACATTGCACATTCAAAAAAAAATCCTTTTTGGGAACAATTGTAATTTGAAAGTCTCATCAAGAGTTTCTGGTTTTACTCTGTGGTCATCAGAACGGCTTCTTTCCTTCCTCCTGTTCTCTGTCTGCCTTCCCTTCTTCTCTCTCTTTCCTATTTTTACAAGAAAAAGGTGTTTGCCCACTTTTAATCAGAAAAGTGATTAAAATGCTTTCATAATAATTTCTCATTATTTTAGCTATAAAATCTAGAAAAAATAAAGAAATCATCTGCAGATTTTTTTCTGGTAGATCTCTTACAGTGCTATCTGATATGTTGAGCTACTAGTCATGCTTGTTTGCTTTTAGAAAGAGAGCAAAAGTGACTTGTTTTAAATTTCTCAGGAGACCATGATAATCTGATTTCCAGTTTATTTCAAATTAAGAATATGCTAATTAAAATAATCATAATATTGTTTCTGCAATTATTTGTTACTTATGATTGACATAACAAACTACTTCTGCACTCTCATTTCTCTTGGATATGTTTGGTAAGTTCGACAACTTGCTATTTCTCTTCACCTTGCTTTTGCAAGGAATTTCCCTGTTGATGGAGATTCTTCCCATCTACATATCTACAAAACAAGATCTCAGTGATCTATGAAATGTGAAATTGTAAGCACACTTGCTTAAATAGCAGAAATACATAAATGATTTAAAGATCAAATCTGACTGGTTTGAGACCTTAGTACACAGGTAAATGTAATTATTGATGCACCAAGTGTAACATAAATAAATTAGAGTAGAATGAAGCAATAATAACATTCTAGGTCTGCCTTGGTTCACATGTATCTGGTTTAAGACCCTGATGAACTTGTTACCACCTGTCTTGAAGCATTGTAGATGAGAAGTAAATAACTCATGATCAAAAAAGGTGTTTTCTAAATCTGAAGTATCTAATTACATAGGAAGTTTCATTTACTTATTAAAGATGTGCCAATGACTGGATGAGGTTCTTTGGTAGAGTTTTCCACTATCTATTATTCCTGGTATTCTGATCAGACTGTTAGCTGAACAGAATCTGGTCTATAAATCATGGGACTAGAATGGTATCATTCGCACAAATATTAGACTATTTTCTGATCCCTTAGACTGAGTTTCTGTTTTCCTATTTACAGTTCCTGGACTCCTAAACAAACTTATGTATGTATTTCTATTGGTCTAGGGGATGTTTTTGAAAGCTGTACCATCTTAGTGCTTTTAGCTTGATAATTTAGTCCTCTGTATTGGACCTTGCTAATATTTATTATCCTCATGCACAATATTATCCCTAGTTAAGAAAATATTATTCGTAGGAGGGGTACCATAGTTGAGAAGCAGGGCTATTTGGTGCCTTTGGGGGATATCTGCCTGCTGTGTTTAAGAGAGAAGAGCTGACGCTTGCTTTGCAGAGAATATCATCCTTTCATGAATGGCAGAATTCTGTGAAAGTAGCTGAAGGTGTGACCACCACCTGTGTCATTGCACTTCTTTCATAGAATGTTCTCAGATATGGCTTCAGCAGAATGGTTTCTGTGAGAACTTTTAATCCATCTCAAGCAAAATAAACTAGGTGAATTCAATTAGTCTATCCAAACTGGGGCAGCTGCTTGGCCCTATAAGCAGCTTAGAGGCCATTCTTACACTCAGCTCTGGCCCTGGAGCTGCTCAGTGATACCTTCTGTTTGAAGAGAAGCAGGTTGAGTGGTAATGTACTCTGTTGCCACAGCTATTCAGTAGATGAAACTCTGTCCACTAACTCTTACATGATCCTAACATAAGCTAAATTATTCAGCATTTCTATGTGTGGCATTTGTGTAGCATGACTTTCCAGCTTGTGTAAGATGGGTTTTAATTACGTCAAACTGTGCCTCTCTGTCTCTGTGGGAGCTTCTATCTTGCAACTAGTTGATGATTCATACAGTTTCTCATAATAATATTTTTTGTTTATTTGGTTGTATTTGTATAGTAAGAGAGCTCTGTAAAATGTCATTTGTGGTGGAGCATGAACGTTCGTAATTTTCTTTCACCACTCTTCCATGTCTGAGGAACTGTAGTCTAATGCTCATTTTTCCTTTAACTATATCTAAAATTGAGCAAGTGCTTTTCTGCATCCTAGTAGCTTAATAAAGCTATACATTGACTGCTAACTATGACTGCTGCTCCCCTAGCAGTCATAGTTAATTTAAAGCAGGTTAATTCCATGTTCCAAATGCACACATGTTTCCAAAATATCCTAAATTGATACCTAGTGTCAGCCAAGGTTTCATGCCCTGTGGCACTCAGGTGATCTGGCCTCTTAACTTGATGGCTATTTTGGTAGAAGTTTCAACAATCATTACTTAAAATAGTAAGAATTTTTCAGTTCCTATTTAAAGTAGGTGTATGTAAGTCATCTGAAGTGGGGTATATGCATGCATGAAATTATTTATTCTACAGTAAAGGATTCTTTGAGATATTTTGTCTACATCTACCTTCAGTATTCCTTGTCTGCTACCCTTTGACCTCTAAGAAACAATTCAAGTGCCAAACCAGATGTCTAGACCAACTTGGATACTACAAATACTGTTTCTGACCTCTTGCTGCCTCACCAGAAAGACAAGGGTTTCCAAGTTGTGTGTCGCATCTCTCAGCCTTTGCAGTCACTTTGGATACCCTATAGTATCTAAAATGGCCATATATGTCTGCATTTAGCCCCCTGAATCTCTGCCCTTTTCACATCTTCTTTTAAGCACCCTGTGTGTAATATTGCCTTTTAAAGTAAATACAGTCACTTGTGAAAAGTAAACAGCTTTTAGAGATATTAAATATGCCTAAAAAGTTATTGTTCTTAGCTAAATTATTTTGCACGTAATTGTGTAGATTTTTTTAAAGATCATTTATGTTTTGTAAATACTTTTCAAAAGAATTTTAATTTTTATCCTCTCACATTTGCAGCCCCCAAATAAATCATTAGGAGAAAGTAAATACAGTTAATTTGTTTTTTATTCTCTCATTTTCCCCAATCAGCATTTATAACTAAAAGCTTACTAAAAGACTATGATTTTTTGTGATTAGTTTCAATACAGTTACATGTAAGCAATTATATAAAATTTCAGTGAATGTTCCACATAGAGTTGAAAATTTGAACGTAATTTTCCATGACTGTATATGTACCTACATCTAGAACTGAAATTTTGTTCTACAGCCAGAGATATTTTCTAGACATTATTAGGTTTTGTACACTTTTTGTCCCTTCAACCTAACAAGAGATGTAGCAAAAACTGAAAGCCATTTGGGGTAGGGGGCCTTTATTTTACATTATTTCTTATGAAAACACCAATTTGATTCTTTCTAGATTTGAAACATAAGTTGAAAAAGAGCATAGATGATCTTGTATGTGGAATGAGGAAAGAGACAAGCTGAAGTATCTTAAAAATACTTCTCTGATCAGAAATATATTCTATACCAAGGTTAGAAAAGAGAAATGTATGGTCAGTGCAAATGACAGAACATACACTTAGTTTGCTTTCTGTTCCTGTCTTAGGCTGGGGGAAACTGAGTTGTTGCTAGGGCAAAAAATGAAAATGTTGTGCAATTTCTCCTTTTAGAAACATTCTTCTGAGAATCATCCGCTGTTTTTTACAGTTTCTTTTGCCTTGAATATTAGTTTTGTTCCCACTTGGTGGAGGAATTTGTCATTCCTTCTTTTCATGTGATGTGTGAAATACCAGGAGTGGAACATGTAACAGGGTTTTTTTACAGTCTTCAGCAAAAGGTTATGGTTTCAAGAGCTCATCTATCACATTGATATTGCTTTGCACTGATTTTGGTTATTGAGTGTCACCAAGTTTTACTCTGCCCTGCTGTACTATATTGTCAAATTAACATGTACTTTCTGAGCACAGCCACAACTCACTCAACTGCTTTCTGCTGATAAAAAAGATCCCCACAGAATTTCTCTATGTGATTATATGTGATCTCTCTGCAGAATTATGTTTTACATCCATTGCCGTTCACCCCTCAGAATTCCTTATGAAACATTCACTGAAAGTTACATTGACACACTGAGAGGATTTCTTTTTACTTTTGCTGCCTGGCAGAGCTGAAACATTCCAGCAGAATTTTAGCTTGAATGTGAGTGTTGAATTCGTCCAGCATTTCACCTGAGGAATGTTGACCATTATTTTATGTGTCTGATATGTTTAGTCCATAAAAATGTTAGCATGTTATTTTTCTGAAGAATCCTTATTTTCATGGGCAGACATAAGGCAGAATTTTGTGCTGTAAAATGTGATGGTTCATGAAAGCCTGTCTGTCTTTAAGATGTCTAGGAACCATGCCTTATATAGTCACATAGAAAGAAATCCTCATGGAAACAGCTTTATGAAGGTGGCAGCTGCAGCTCTTTATTTTTGTCTAGGTTGAATTTTGCAGTAGAATGTTAACCCTTTATGTGATTGTGGAAATTACATTTATGTTTTCTTCAAATATAGAATATATGTGTTTCCAAAAAAAATCTGAAGATGTACAGAGGAGACAAAACAGCTCAATAAGAGCTAAAATTAACTCTATTTGTACCAGATTACACTGCTATTGCTGAAAATTTGGGCAAGAACTATATTTCGGCATTATAATGTGGTTGGAATTAGCAGTAATAACTGCCCAATATCCTTCTTTACCCAAAGTTTTTTTTCTTTGTTAAATTCTGGCAAGCAATGTTCAGAAAACTCCATATGGAGATAGCTTTCCCAGAAAATCTTTCTCATCTTTTCAGTTCCTGATGGGTCATTGTGAAATGGATGAGGACAGTGAAACAGTGAAGGTAGAGACAATGAGGCAGTAAAACCCCTCAGTACAGAGCTAAGTGCACACTGCAATGCTAAGGGGGGAATTGGCAGTTTTGAAGCTTGTAAAGGCAAACTCACAACCCACAGAGAGGCTCACTGATTTCTAAGGGAATGGGTTTTGAGAAGCTGACAGTGTTGGAACCTGGGCACAGAGCCTGGAGACCAACAACAGCAACCTTGCCAACCGCTTTCTAGTAGTTTCTCCATATTTAAGAATAAGCAAAAGAAACTGCAATCTGGCTGGACACTATTGCTCCTCTTCTGCGTTGTTGCTGGTGACGGTAGAAGCCCATAGTCTTCATCACTTGCTTAGAAGTCTTGTTGTTCTGTCTCCCAGTAGAAGTATAATTTTGGTTTGAGTGAGAAAACATTGCTCTGCCTCATCTAAGGTATCTGCAGCCAAAGTGCTGCCATCAAAGATCTGTGGCTTGGTCAGAGCACAGTGTTTTTTACTGTGTGAAATAATGGCTTCCTGAATATTGCTACTTCTGTTTTCAAATACTATGAATTTTCTGTCTTACACCTTTTCTTGCTGATCATCCCCTTTTATATCACTTTGGCAATACAACTGATATTCTTACTACTGAGAGTATTCTAGTGTCTGCAAAGCAATCTTTACTATGCAAATATGCTTACCCATCCTTCTATAAGAGGGTAGTTTCCAAATATTACTCAGTTGTGACTGTTGGTTTTAGCAGTCAACTGAATGTGGGGAAAAGGGATTTGAGAATACATTTTTGGGCAGATATTACACATGTGCAAAGTGTGATGCTAAAAACATCCTTCTGGATCAAATGAAAACAGAACTTGAATAGAATAATCATGTCACAATACAGTTGTTACTATAGCTATAGAACAATTTTCTAGTGGATTTTTATTTTACATTAGAAATTTTGTGCCATGGCAACAGCAATGCCTGTTAAAGATCTAATGCTGTCATTATAATTTATCTATTACAGCTCTTTTCATTAGTGCTATTAACAACTGTTATTCTCCTGAATGTACTTTAGTTTGGAACATGGAATCTCTTGAGATACAAATGTGAATAAGACAATTTCCAATTTTACATTAATGCAAAATTCACAGCATTCAGTATGCTTCTGATTTTCTTAATGTGCTCTGCAGTCTTGGAGTCAGAATCAGGAAAAAATATCTGAGTTTGATGAAGCATCTGTAAATTATAACTGAGAAATGGTATTCTGTAGAGTTCTATATATGTATCACAAAGCAACAGTGCTGGGGTGCATCAGTGTGAAAATAAATAACTGATTGAATTGCAATCTGCTGCCTAAATACCAGTTTGGTTGTATATAAACTGGTGATAATAGCAATATGTATCTGTGGCATAACTGAATTTATCTGTAGTTCCAAATGTAAATGTTTTCCTTGTAACACAGATATGGCAGTATCACAGTGATTTTCAGAAGTAATCCGCTCAGATGTATAGGCTGTACTTGCACTTGTAATAACACTAAAGTTCTGTAGAAATGACATCTGTTTATGTTTTGGTATTTATGATATTATTTACAAGTAAAAAGATAAAGTGGTAAGAAAAGCAGTATCTGGTAAGGAAGCAAGATTTCTTTCTGTTAGCTTTTTTTTTTTTTTTTAAATTACAAAAATAAATGTACTTGCAAAAAGAAAAAAAATACTTATAAGCTGAATGCTTCTCTCCACTGGGATTGAGTCCAAGAGCTTGAACTTCTCCTGTTCCCTTATATCCCCACCCTCTTTTTAAAGTTCCTTCTTACAACACTTACTCAAATGCCTGTGAGAAGAAAAACCTGGCATTATTAAATGACTGTTCACTGAGTACAGAACTATGTATTGTAATTGTTTATATAAATTCTAAGTGCCAGTTAATTTCGTTTAAATAATAAGAATAGTAATAAGAAATAAAAATATGAATTAATAAAAGGCTTAATAGCATGGGTTTTTTTAATACACAGTAATATTCAAAATAAGAATTTTTTTGATATGTTTAAACCCAGAAAATATTATATAAATATCACATTTTGTGCATTACTATTAAGCCTCAGGAAAAATAGTGATTTCAGTTTCATTTTTTTTGAGGTTTATGACAGAAATATGCAACAATTAAAAAAATCTGTCTCAGAGATGGGTAATTATTAAAAGCTAGGATTTAATTTTTTGTAAAGTTTCCCATTTTAGCAGGGGTATAATAGTGGTATTATCCTGTGTAAAGCTTTTCATTCTTTAAGTTCTTGAGATGGACGTCATGGATATTCCCATGAATTTTTAGATAATGGTGCAGTTTGAAGAGGTTATTTAACATCTCATGTTTCAGGTCTTAGGTCAACAAGTATTAACTTGGAATAAGAAAGAAAAGTGTACTCTAGGAAATTATTTTATCATTATCTGTTGTATGGTTTATTTTTTCTCCTTCTGATTTTTCTCCTTATGACTTCTTTAGAACATAACAGGCTGTGCTAGCCTACTAAACTATTTGGAGCAGTGCTGTAGTCCATCTCTACACTCTCCTTATTTGCTGAACATAAAAGTATTAGACATTAACTGCATAAGGAAACTAAAATAATAATACAAGTCAGTATTCAAAGAGCATTAACCTTAACAGTTATCAATTCAAAAGCCAGAAGATTAAGAATTATAATTGGTTCATTAAATTGTTGGATGTCTGGAGGATTTCTAGTCCATCCTCCTGTTTGGAGCAGGACTGTCATCATGAGATCAGACATGTCTTTTCCTAACCAGGTCTTGAAACTGCCCAAGGGTGCAGATGGCACCACTCTGGATAACCTGGTTTAGGGCTGCAGTGCAGCATGCAATGCTGCTTGCTTCTTGTCCTTCATCATGACTGCATGCATTTTTTTTCCTGACAGCCCCAGTCTTTTTTCTTGTTGGGTATAGTTGTGGTTTGCATTGCTCAAAATCATGGAGCAAAGAAGGTATAGCTATGAGGTCTTTGCTCACTTTGTCACATAATTAACAAAGCTCTTATTAAAAGCAAAAGGTGTCAAGAGAAGTAACAACTGAGGCAGCTGAAAGCAACAGAGGGAATACTCTATCTCTGCCAGAGCTTTTGTTACTCTGGTCAAGAGAGATCAAAGGTTACCCAAGTAGCCATTAACAAAAGATTATACAAGTAGCTATTTACCGAGTTCCTCGGTTTTTGAGTGACGAATTTGACACATTAGGGGTCTGATTTTTTTATCTACTGAAATGAATAGCAACCATGCTTCAAAAATATTATATGTTAAAAAATGTTTAATACTCTGAATAAAGAAAATCTTAAGGAATCTCAAATCAGATGCCCAAACATTTGTACATTTTCAGCATCGTATCCTTGTGCCTTATCTCTCATTTTTCAAATTAGTATAATATCACATTACAGTCTTATCTTAGAAGACTAGATAAATTCATATTTGTGT
Source organism: Acrocephalus scirpaceus scirpaceus (assembly GCA_910950805.1). Classification (NCBI taxonomy): domain Eukaryota; kingdom Metazoa; phylum Chordata; class Aves; order Passeriformes; family Sylviidae; genus Acrocephalus; species Acrocephalus scirpaceus. The sequence continues at coordinate 46,852,195 of OU383777.1, read as the reverse complement.
ACCCCTTAGATAATGGATGCCATAATAATTTGAGAAGCTGTAAAAAACTTGATATTCAATGAAGTATTTAGATTCTCTTCAGTAAATATAAGACCAGTCTTATTGAACAAAGAGAATGTAAATCCGTGGAGATATTTAAAAGATGTGAAGATGTGATACTTAGGGACATAGATTGGTAGTGGTGGTGGACTTGGTAGTGCTAGTTTAACAGTTGGACTTGATGATCTTAGAGGCCTTTGCCAAACTGAACAGTTCTATAGTACAATGAAAATGTTGAGGAGCAGCTTCTTCATTAAGCAAACTTCAGTCTGATCATTAAGTGAAATACACAGGGTATTTTTGAAAACTCATAGTGATCTCATAAAAAGTGAAATAGAGTACTTGCTAACACATAAGAAGACTAATGGGTGCACAAGCAACCTTTGTTTTAATTTTTCCTGACTTCCATAAAGTATTTGTGTGGGTAAAGTTAAAAGTTATATCTAAAGTAGAATATATATACTTATGTGTACACAGTACAGTAACTGTTGTGAAAGATCAAGCTGAAAAAGGCTCATACAATATATTTGAAATCTTTGAATACATGGTAAACTGCTGCCGCATTGACTATCGAAACGACCAGAATTAATGTTTTGATATGCTGTCACTACCACACTGCTGGAACGTAAGAGACACACACACACACATTTTCTAGTGGTTAGTACATGTATTTACTGATCACAGAGGAATGGAAGTTCTCAGTAAGAGCTTACTTTATTTACAGTAGTAAATTGAGAAAAGTCAGGGCATGAGATGCCACTGGTGCTTGGCAGTCTGTACTCTTAAACTGTTTGGGTTTTGCCAGTCTTTGGCCAGTACTGAATAGACCCACTTAGAAGGTGCCCAGGCACAGTGCAAGTTTTAGCTGAGACCAGAGACTGTTCCCAGTACTTATTTGGATGGATCAGCTCTGTCTTGAGGAGGAGGAGAGTTTAACTTAAAGGACATGAGCCTAGTAATTCCTTCAGATCCTTATAGCTATTGGCTAGTACTATTTAGTAACATAGATGTAGCAAAGCTAGTAATGAAATTGCAATCCAGGCTCTGTAAGCTTTTCTTTTTCATGATTTATTCCTCCTGGTTTACTTTGTCCTGACAAAAATATTTATCTTTTCAATGAGTTTAATACACAGCTATAAGATACCTGTCTGGAACATCAAAATAGGATTCAGTTCATGACTGAGATATATAAATGTAGGTATCTGGACACAAACTGCTGTCTCCCATTAGTCACTGGCAGTGTAATTGACCCAGTTAACAGAGTACAGGGAGTGATAGATTCCATTCATTTTATTAATCTGATCTCTGACTGTGATGGGAGCTAACATGCTTTTTACCCATGTAGAAAAATGAGGTGTCTTAATCTGGAGCAGAATTTCAGCTACTCAGTTTTTCATGTAAAGGAAAAACACGAAAGCCAGTAATTATTTGCATAATTTATTCCTTATTTTGAATTCACCTTCAAAATTGCAGATGTATGTATAAATCAGCAACTTTCAGAAATCAAAGACAGATTGCCCCATGTCCTTCTTTTCCCCTGAATTTTTCCCCTAAACCAAATTTTTCTGGGTTTATTGATCCCTTAAGCTCTGTCATGTCCTACATTTAACCTTTTTCCATAACACCTCACATCTTTTTGGTTGCAAAATGTCTGAAGTGTATATTCTAGTCAGTTGTTTCTTAAAGAAGAAAAGTATATTTTCTTAGGTTCTTAGAATTTTATATATAGAAAAACATTTAATTTTATAAATTTAAGCTGCTGACTAATGAAATAGTTGATGAAGTTTTGAAGAACACACCAAAATCTTTCTTCTGTAATTCATGAAATCAAGCACTGCTTTCTTTTAGAAAGGATATTTTGAGATTTGATTGGGGGTTTTTTTTGCCAGCAGATATTTTAGTTAATTGGAGAAAACTGTTCAATATCTTTGCACATTATGCCATGATGCTATGCTCAATTTTTTGTGGTAGTTACTGCTGTGTACACAGTTCTTCTGTTAGAGTTGATCTAGAACATACAACTTCTAGAAAGAATGAGATTAATTTATCTTTAATGAAGTAGTTACAGGGATGTGACCATTAGTAGGGACACAGTTATTCTGACTAGAACATGCTGACTGGCTGCCATGTTGATAGAGGGATGTTAACCACACCAACACTTTAAGTGAGGCAGCACAGGCCTCCTTTTTTTCCCTCTCCTAGTTCTTTCAGCAACAAGTGTAAAAAAAGAGCTATAAAACTTTAATAATCCACTCTAAACCTTGCCAAAGAAATGCATTTTTCTGAGGTTGCTTTTTGTGTGTATGTATGTGCTAAGTTACATATAAAGCGTGTTTGAGAAGACTTGGTTTTTTGGTTTTTTTCCCAACGGTTACTATTTCTATTCTCAAAGGTTCCCAAAAATATAAACAACACTCAGATCTATTCCTTAGAGACCGTCAGTAAAAAGGCACCATAGTGTAAATTCACTATTATTATAATGGCTATAAAAAGAAAAATTAATAAGAATACTCCTGACATTAATGGTTCTTCATGTATTTTACCACCTACAAACTAACTACCTAATTGATCATACTAAACTGTGTAATTTGTGCACATTTCAACTCAATAGCAAATTAAAAGAGACATCATCAAGTTGATGGAATAGCTATGGCCTATTTTATCATATAAATTTGCTTTTTCATGGAATTTATATATAGCACTGAGCAATGTTGCCTGTTCTTCAACCAGCAGACATTTTAGTCAGGATAAAATAGTCATATTTAAGATTTTTTTTAAAAGAGAATAATAATTCAGTTTATGACATAATAGTCTTTTGTTTCTTTACATAAGAACGTACCAAGCAGCATAAAAAACTAATTTTGAGGGGAGTAAGCATTTTGTTGTTGGCAGTGTTTTATCACCGTTTTATGTTTACAAGGTACTCTCTCATTTCAGAGCAATGTATCCGGGGTGAGACATCCACTGAAAGTGAGCTTCCTGAAGGACACCCTGCTGAGCAGTTTGCAGGTTTACTTCATGGATCATCACCTGCATGTGACCCACCTGAAAATCCACTCCAGCTGTACAGCAAAGTAAACCTGTGCAGTGGGCCACTGGAGAAAAGCATTTTGAGCAAGAGTGCAGCGCAGCAGATACAACTACAGAAAGAAAGCAGCTCTGTTCATCCTGTTAAGAAAAAAAAGCCACCAATTGTAAACAGAACCATATTTCATACTAAAAATAAACCAGCAGAAAATCATACCCTGGTTGAAACGCCACGGATAAGTGAACAATGGGTTATTACCAGTGGGGGATTTGTGGAGCGAGCGTGCACGCTGGGCAGAATACGATCTTTACCAAAGACCTTGCTGGAAATGCATTTGTGCAAAAATGTTTCGAAATCTGATTCTAATCTTATCACCCATCCACCAAATGATAAAAAAGCAAGAAGCAATTGGAGTGAACCCACACCAAAGCCACAGTGCTCCAAAGGGAATTCAGAGAGAACACCTTCCTTCACATCAGAATGGGAAGAAGTAAGTTTTTTTCATTTTTTAAATACTATGGTCTTGTGAAGACACTGTTATTGTTTTCAGTTTCAGAGACAAAATAAAAAGTGAATCTTCCACACTGCAAAGCCTCAGAGGGAATGTCACAGTGTACTGCATAGGAGTTCAACAGCTGGCACAAAATGCAAAGCATTTCTGTTCAAATGCTGCCCACTCAATAAAGTCTGTTGTTTCACTAGTGAATGAAGTTAACCAGAATTAATTCTGCAATTTTCTGTGACACTGACATTATTGTCTACTAATGCCCTCACTGCTGACAATAATAATACTGGTAAAATCCTTAGTAACTGTCCTTATTGTTCACATATTTGCTAATTATTTCCACCATGGCAGTGCCCATCAACAAGAGCCAGGAGAAAATGGCAGCAGTAGAGAGTTGATTGGACATTCTACAAACCCTACTTATGTATCGCATCCTCTAACTGGTATGTAGGCTGAGTACAAAATGCTTGGCACATACCTGGCTGCTGTGTGAAGTGGGAATACTTTTATAGCTGCAATGAATTCAGGACTACTAACAGAAATTTCCACACTGAATTCATAGTGCACATGCTTGCTCATATGAGAGACTTTATTTTAGGTTTAGAATTCAATTTAAATTAATTTTTAGACATGTTATATTTAACTTTTTTTTTCTGTGCTGTATTTCAAAAATGTGAATGGTTCTTCATAGACACAGAAGTACCCATCACGTTGAGGTAAATTAAGAGTGAAATGTTTAGATCTTTACTGCTCCTACAGAGAAGTGAGCATTTCTCTTTAAAACTACTATGGTGGGGAAATGCATCTATCTCCAGGTAGTGGAGTGTGTTTACACTACAGTGGTAGTGTGTTCAGAAAGAACCCAGAGTTTGATTATGTGGTTGGTTATTTTTCCAGGAAAATGCTTCAAGCTAGCCTAAATGTCTGATTTGATAGGGCATTTTAAGGCACTTTTCATTGTAAAGGAGATACTCAGTGGAGATGTACTAAGGATATCAGGTTTTGATGTTTACAGCTTGGATATGTTATTATAAAATCCTGATTAGAGTTAGGTCTAGGTTTGCCTTTCTACATGGCCATCAAGGTTTGATATTAAGAGTAAAAAAAGTGCCATATATATATAGTATGGATGATGAATCTGCAGGTTCTGTCATAATTGCTAGACTTTCTCCTGTCACCAATGACTAATACATACTTTTCCTGCTGGTCCTAATATTAAGCTTAGTAAAGTGTGTTTCTCTTTGTCTACCTCCTTAGTCCACAGCAACCTTTTGATTCACTTTTTGATTTGTCCTGTTCTTACAGAAATTAAAACAGATACAATGGTTTTGACTTAGTAAGTACAATGTGCCTTAGAAATGTGCAAGTAAGTTTTGGTATCAGTGCAGTGTTTGACAGAGAATGTTGTTCTGTAGTATGTGGGGACACAACTATGTTTCATATCTATTTAGTGCCATTGGGGCAGATGGAAAAAAAAGAGAGCTAGGAAATTCTCTGGAAAGATTAATTGAACAATTGATTTAATTGTGTGTATTTAAAATACTTTAGAATATACAAGATAATATATTTTTATTCAATTCTATTACTGCTTAAATAAGCCATTAGTGGTCATACCTAGATGATGAGAGCCATCAATATGTAAGGAACTCTACCATAAAGAAAGAAATACTAGTCCCAAGCTTTAGTTTTTGCTAGCATACAAATATTGCAAAATAAAAATCAAAATGGAGAAATGAATTGTCTACCTTTGATTTATGCATTTTTACAATTTCGATCGTTGTTTTCCTAATGACAATAGTAATACCATAAATCTATGCATGAAAAACTAAAATAAAATACTGAAGATGGGATCCCTCAATTGTTTCTCTGTTTTTTTCTTTTGTAGATTGATAAAATCATGAGTTCAATAGATGCTGGAATTAATACTGGACTGGGGGAGATGAAAGATCATGCTACAAGTAAGAAAAAGCAACCAACTATTGTTTAATTTTGACTTAATTGTCAAATTAAGTAGGGAAGCTGTGGATAAGACATTGCCAAGTAACCCACTGTGTTGAAATCATTTGTATTTGAATAACCATGAACAGAATCTCTGTTGTTTATTGTTAAAGATGCATTAGGCCCAGTGTCCTGGAGCTGTTGCTTTAAATGGCATCTTGGAGTCATTAATGTTTTTTTGAAATCTTGCCAAAAAAACCCCCTCCATTAATGTCTTTGTGTTGAAGTCTTTCTTCTAGGGGTGTATTTTACAATCTTTTTCAGATGAGGCTTTGTTTGGGATGATGGAACTCTGACTATATATAATCTAATAACTGCTGACACGTTTTAAAGTATTATATAATGCTGCTTCAAAGAAATATTTGGCACAGGGCTGAAAATGTTGCTGATAGACAGTAACTGGTGTTAGCAGTGATGGGAAAATTTGAAAACCTCCCCTCCCACAGGGAATTCTAAGAACACTATGTCATGCCTAGCCTGTTGGTCTGTCAGCATAAACCTGTGCAACTATGCTGATAAGAATTTTTAAAATATTTTATTATGTCTACTCCCTAACTCATGGAGGGAAAACTGACTTGCATGTCTGAATAATTTAGTTCTGAGGCAAAGCTGTGTTAACACAGCTGTACTGGTAAAAATTGCATTGGATTTATGTATAGGGCAGGATGTTATGTACTTTATCACTTAAAATTTGGAAAAGGATGTATTTGAACAACTGTCCATTTCATGGAGCATTACATGTATACAGGATGAAACTGTGTCTTATCAATTAAATATAATTGACACAGCTATTTTAACAGTAGCTTAGAGTGAAAAGGGGATCTAAGATAAAGAGAAAATAACTGATTTGAATGCAAATATAATTGCAGATAAAACAAGCAGACAGCTTATTTTTTTTCTAAAAAGAGTAAGGGGCAATATCATGAGAAGTGCTAGGCATGCTGTTCTGTTGCACTCTGTTCTTTCTGAAACTTGCAGTGTTGGAAAACAGAGCAGTTTGTAGACAAACTCTACATTAGGAGATAATGAATAATTTCTGAAAATATTATAAATAATTCAGGATTTTCTATTTATTGTATTTTATCATGGTGGTTGTGCACTGTCTGCTGGAGATGGAGTTATCTGTACCACAGCAGCCTTCATAGGTCTTTGCATTGGTAGCTAGAAAGGTGTTCACCTGTCAAACACCCTGGTGCTCACTCAGCACTAAGGCTGCCTCTCCAACATTTCCCCTTTACCAGTGGGGAGAGGATGGGCAAGATCTTGGGCAGGGATATACCCAGGAGAGCTGACTCAAGCTGCAAAGGAGTGTTCCATACCCGAGGGGGCTGTTCAGCAATAAAAGCTAAGAAAAAGGAGGGGGAGTCTGGGTATCACCAGCTGATAGGAAGTAGAGAATAAATATTTTGTATTCCTTTGGTTTCACACAGTCCTTTTCTTTTGCTGTATTAAACTGCCTTTATCTTGACCTAAGGGGTTCTTTTTCTGTCATATTTTCTCCCCTGCCTTGTCCTGCTGAGGACAGCAGTGATGGAGTGGCTTGCTGGTCACCTGGCATCCAGCCAGGGTCAGCTTCCCACAGTAGCACGCAGGCACCAAAGGCAAAATAGGGTATAGGGTAAGAAGCTGCAGAGCAGGCAAGAGCTATGAAATGGAGACAGTAACAGCATATGTTTGAAAATTTCCATAACTAAGTGATGCGCAAATACTACTCTATCTGTTCCTATGAATGACCACTGCTTTTCATTTTCTATTTTTTTAAGATCAGAAAATACCTCACAACTCTGTCATCAGCTATTTTGCACTTCTACTGCATACCTTATTTTTCTTCACATAGAAATATGGCATTTGGTGTTTCAACTCTTGCAGCTGGCAGAAGATCTACTCTTTTCTTTGCTTCTTTTAGAGTGGGCATTGAGTCCTAACTTACTTTCTATTCAGTCTGCAGCTTTCTGAACGCAACATTTTTTTCTTTCCTTAACGGTCTTTAGCTAGTTTAGGATGATAATTTGATTTTGCTCTTAATTAAGGCATCAAGCTATGGTCAATCAAAATACAGTGATCTTTCCTTAAATTATATCAGTTTTGCTTTACATGCAGCTTGCAATAAAGACATGTCTTTCTGCTATAGGCCTGAATATATGCAGCTTCACATGTATGCCTTCCACTTTTCATTCCTTTAGGCCATTTCCAGATTCAGTCAAACACAATTTAAGGCAGCAAAGCAAAGGGAACTATTATTGAATCAAATGCATTACGTGCATCAAACATGTTATACTTCAAGTATATTACTTTTTATTGTCTAAATAATAACCAAGTAATAGGTTATCTGGGAGGAAATAAGGAGTTCTTATTTCTCACTGCTAGCAGGCTTCTCCTTAAGCATGATACAGCCAAAGGTAAAGATCTGGCCTATGCTTAGGAATAAAAATTTAGTAGTATGGTATCAGATATTATAATTTTGAAATACTTCATCATCAGTTTATGTATAACTGTGAGGGATTTTAGTTTTTACTTGAATATATGTGGAAGAAGCTTATCCAGTAAAGTTTAAAAATAATATTTTTAATGTTCAGAGTGTGTAAGTCAAAGAAACTTCTGCTGTTGAACTTCAAGCATCTAGATTATTGAGCACTGTATTCAGGAAACTTCACTTGTCTAATAACTTTTTAGCAAGTAACAAAATTCCTGATAATGCTGAAGAGTAAATGTATCTTCCTATGGAATCTTTCATTCTAGTGTTTGCTTAGTCCTGTATTTCATATTATGCTTCAGTGTTTTCATGAACTGCTAATAAAACCAAAAATATGTAAAATTCAAACACAAATACTCTATCAATCATGAACATAAAGAGATTTTTGTACTACATAGTATCTCATTCTCAGTGAAAATTACTTGATAGGAAATATGTCATATGCTCATAATTCAATAGCTATATTTAAAATTAGACAATGATGACATCTTATGATGAAATTCTTGAATGGACTTGCCAGAACTTTGGTGTATATTTTCCTACTCGTAGTATCTGGAAAGACTTCTCTTAGATCTCCAGGGAAATCTCTTAAGAAGCAATTAGAGGGGCAGTAAAAGGAGAGATTCAAACCTCATGAGTATGCTCATGAGGACAAGAACAACTCTTGATGTTGTTGAAAAAACCCCCAAACGCTAGCCCAGGGAATAAAAAATCCCCATTAACAAGAGGAAATAAAAGGTGCTGCTAGCTAATGATCTTCTAATCAAGGTGATGTGGAAACATCTGCAACACCTGGCACTTAAATTATGGCTGATGTGCTTCTTCAAAGAGTCAAATTTGGCCAAATAACAAGGGATTGCACCAATTATTAGCATAGGATAAAGAATAATTATAGTACTGCTAAAATTATCCTAGCAAATCAAAGGTTCTTATCAGGCTCCGTGGCAGTGAATAAAGAAGTTGAAGATCCAAGATAATATTGTCTCTCATCTCATGTCCAAGTCTAGCATCAGTCAGATACACCCTCAGTGTAAGTCTTCTCTCTCCTGAGAGAAGTCTAAAATGAGAACCATTTGGCAAGAGCAAAAATCATAATTCTAAATATGGCAAATTGAACACAGGTGTTGTCCTTGGGATTATTTAAAACAAGAGTAAAGAAGTGACTAGAGAAAGTCATGGATCAGTTTGCAAGGTATCTTAGCCGTTTGCATGCTAATGGTAGAATAAAGAGCTACAGAGAAGAGTTAACTGAAGAGTTAATGAGGAAAACAAGAATTAATTGCATATTACAACAAAACTGACATTGTAGGTACTTTATCATATATATCACAACAGTAGTACAGTCATATAGAAGAAGGGAAGAAGAGAGGAACTTTTGGCTTGTATTTCAAAAACAGTTGCTTTGAGATCTCAAAAATAGGACTAAATAGAGCTTTTAAATATCAGTTGGTGTCCAGGGAAGCAGTAAAGAGTATATTTGTTCTTGATACTTTTCCAAAGACATTGGACATAATAGTAATGGAGGTTTTTAGTTGCCATTTTTTGTAAGAAATTAAATTGACAGATTGCCCAGGAAAAAGAAAAGCTGAAGAAGGTAGATGTCATCAAACTGAGAGATTTTATTTTAAGAAATATATAGGACACAGGTTCAAGACAAATCTGTGGGGTTTTCAACAGAAATCTACTAAAGACCACAGTACGACCTTCACCAATGTGAAGAAAAGAAAATGTAAAAGACCAGCTGAGCTAAATTTTCATCTCTTCTTCCACCTTAGGCAAAATGAGGACAATCTCTTTCTTCACTGAACATGGTGGAATAACACGTGTGTAGAGACATGTCAGAAGTGCCAAAGCACTCAGTGAGAAGCAACTAGCAGGATTTAATATAACATAATTAAACTAGTACATTAATAGATAGAAGAAGAACAAAGAAATCTTCAGTACCTAAAAAAGCTACTGGAGGGAATGAAAGGGTGCATGGAGTAGGTGCAGAGAGGGGAAAAGCACACAGTGATTTTTTATTACATGAGTTTACTGTAAAGGTTGTCAGTGAACATATGATATGCAGTTAATCCTAGAGCTAAATCCTCAATCGTAGATAAGGAAAGAACAGACTATATAGGTTAGGTTTCTTAATCTGCAAAATTTAGGCCTGTTAATGGCTTTCTGTGAGATTTTGTGAGGGGTGTATCAGGTACCAAAAGACTAAATAAGAATAACATAGAACTTATCTTTAAAAAAGGAAACAAAGAAGAATGTGGGGAATTATTTTCAATTAATAAACCAGTCAATGAACTAAGCTAAGTAGCTTTTAATAAACTTTTAAGTAGCTAGAAGAAATAAATTACAAACAAATTAAATAAATATGGATTTGCCAAGGCCAAACCTGTCAAAGCCTTCTAATTCCCTTCTAGGAGTGGATAGGAAATATTAGGTAAGTGAAAAACAGTAGATGTCTAGTATTTGGACTTCATTTAGGGTTTTGACATTGTCTCATCTGTTTTTCCTGCCAATTAAGTAAGAAAGCATGAGCTTGATGAAAATAATGTCAGGTCAGACAGATTAATCTTACTTGTAATGTCTAAATTCAGACTTCTGGAGTGTGGACTGCATTGAGCACATCTGAGCCATTAATACTGAGTTAGATAAGCAGGCACTTCTTATTATTGTTCATCGTGTCTAAATGTCTGAAGCATGGAAAATGGCACTGGTGCCTTAGAGGAGCTCCTCAGATGTAGCTGTCTAAAACTACCTAAAATGAATCTCCCTCTGTTCCACAGGACAAAATTATAAAGGTGATATAGTGAAGCATCCAAATAGATTATTAGGAAGATTATAACTTTGGTTACATTCGGCAGCATCTGCAAGACTTTTGAATAGTTGCCAGAAAGAGAAAGAATAACAGTTGGGATATAACTGACCTTGGCTTGAGTCAGTACGGAATAGGTCACTGATTTATGCCCCTTGGAGTCTATTTTGTAATGATTCTGTGACTACTGTAATAACATGATTTAGAAGGAACCCATGCACAAAGTAAAGTAAAAAGAAGAAACACTGGAATTTCGTATTTTCTTTGCCTAATTATAAACAATTTTTCCCCCAACAATTAGAAGTCTTTCAAGACATACACAGCAGTAGGTCTGTGTTAGTTGGAGCTTGGAAGCTGTTTGCAGGTGCATGACTCAAGGTTTACTTATATTTGCAAATCACTTGGAAGGGAATAATCAAAAACTAATCTACTTCAAAAAAACCTGGACCAAAATGGGTAATGGATATCATATCATCGTCATGATTAAAGCTAGAATTTTGTCAAATCAGAGCAGTTAAAATAATGAGTAAGAAAATAATGGTTGAAAGTCATTCCACTTCAAAATAGTCAGAAATCATTTTAGTTTTTTGAGAGAGCCACTTCCGTCAAATATGTTCTAGCACATGGAGGGTGATTTAGAGTTTTATAATTTTACTAATCATAAATTCTGTTTTGGATGCTGTCCATAGATGCACTAAACAGTTACTGTATGTATACAACTCAGGATATTTTTGGTCAGCTGAGCATGTACCTAACCCTGAGTGCTCTCATTGTTCCACCTAGAGGCAGACAGGGTAGAGTTTATTGAGTTACCTTAATTTTCTTGATCTTAAATTTTAGTTTGAAATATACTGCCAAGCCTTTTTCTTACAGTTGAAATAAACAAAATTCTTATTACATTTAGGAAGGTTGTATTTTACAGGGTTTTGTGTTGCCCTTTTGTGAGAGCAGTGCCTTTTCCTGTACTTGGAGATAATCACCACATGCAGCATCTATGTCTTAATATCAATATCAAGGCTAAAACCTTGCTCAATGACACAGCCTGAGTGCTTGTCTTTCAAAGATTAATGTTGCTTTTTACTGGAGAAGGTATATGAAACGGAATCATGCCACACGAGAAAAAAAAAGACTTTCAAGGAAGCTAGCAAATCTTGTGGAATATTTACTTTAGCAGTATGTATCCATATGAGCTTCAGAAAGACTTATGAATTGACTCTTTTGGGCTGATTTTAAACTAGAAGGACTCTAGAACACTGAAGGCTATGCCTGAGTTGACTACAGTAGCTCTATCTCATTTGAAAGCAGGACTGCACTGCATTGTGCTGTATTCAGAATAAACCTACAATTCCACTTTATGTCAAGTTTTTTGTACAAACAAGACCTTATTACTTCTGGGTATGCCCACTGTATATTTGTGTTTCAATGTCATGTTGTCCAAATTTAATGCCAGGGACTGACAGTAGGTCACAGAGCATTGAATTAGAATACGTTTTGTAGTGTTCTTTCTCAAATCTTCCATTTCAGGATGAAAGTTGTAGACAGTCATCATACAAAAGTTATTTTCTTTATCTACCTTCTCTACTGATATGACCAAGGCTATTATTGATGATTTCTCCTTTGCAGTATGGGGAAAATTTCAAGAACTCTTACTTTTCAGATTCATGAGGGAAATGACTTTGAGCACAAAGATTGTGAAAATAAATAGACGTGACTTCACCAGCTTAGGAAAAGATGGAATCAGGTGGGGCCACATCCAGAAAATCTGACTGAGAAGAGCAAGGGTTCATGTTGTGCCCTGTAGAGCTGTAATACAATTGAAATTGGGCAAAACCCTTGACTGCCTGAAGCTACATGCTTGATTTCCTCTCTGTCTTCTACCTGTACCACTGCCACTGATCAGACATGAAGCCTTCGTGAGCCCTAGTGTGGTTCTGCCTATAAAAGCCAATATATTAACTCAAAAGTCAAACTTTCTTTTAACAAATGAAACCTTGTTAGGCTGGCCCTTTTCTGTTTGCTGCCATATGGTTGCAGTTTTGGCAAAGTGGTTTTCCTCCAAAGCTGTTAGAGCTGAAAACAGATAAAGTACAAGTACTTAATTAAGACAGAATTTTAATTGGATATGTGTAGGCATGGTGGCATAAGGCAGATTTCACAGTGGTACATTATAGACTTAAAAGTATATATTTTTTTGTAATTAGGCCCTGTTTTGAATTTACCTTGTCCTTTTTAAATCTCCATTTGGTTGAAATAAGAGCTTTGACAAAGTGGACTTAATTAATAGAATTTAATAAAATGAGCCATAAAACTTCTCGCTAAGAGGGACACCTCTTAAACTTACAATTTTGAACACATAGCTATAATTTTGCCAGACAACTAGGCTGTAAAATAAGGATGACATCACTTCTCTCCCAGCTTCCCTTTGAAGCTGATATGCTGTGCAAAAAGACTGAAATACCTGTAGCATCATAGATGGCAAAAAAAGGTAAAAGACTACTACTTGACTGTAGCTGGTAGAAGCAATGCGATGAGGCAACTCCAGCAGCTAGTGTCTTCTCCCAGTGCTCTTTGATGCTTCCTCAATAGGAAATGCATATGCAGTCTGAAATTACTAAGCTGCAAGTCTTTGAGCTCTTTAGCAACAGTTATAGGACTGCACTTTAGGAAAGAGAGCCACACTTTTGTGTTTGGTTTTGCCCTTCCTTGTATCCTATCAACAACTGAAATGTGAATGTGGAATTTTAATTTGCAATGGCAGAACAGCTGGGGGGGATTTGCATAACCAAAGTCAATATGTGATGTTACAGAAGGTAGAAGTGATTCTTCTTTTAGCTAAAACGGTTTTCAGTCAGTCACATTCTCATATGGAGCCTGTCACTCTCAGTACCCAAAAGCAAGGAGATGTGCATGTGTGCATGACCAAGTTGCTTGTCCATGGTCACTCATGTGTGTTGTGGTAGGCTGACTGTTGCGTTCTTAGTGTATCTGTTGGGTTCCTTTTGGTTAGGAAAAGCAAACTATTTTTTCATAGACCTTTGGGAATAAATCTTTACTGTGGTATGGTCCTTTTGATCCAAACTTTTGTTCAGTGGCACTCATTGTTTTTACTTCCTTTTTTCAGATATTTTAGGCCATCCTTTTGGAATAACAAAGAGATTAATATCATATGCAATGTGCCATAATGTTGCTGTTCTAGTGCAGGGTCTTCTGCTCATAAATTGTTTGAGCTGTTGTTTTTTCAGAATACATTCCCCCTCTTGACAGGAACATATTCCCTAGTGTTTTACCACTGCCAGCAGTGTCCTTGATTATCAGTAGAGATCTTGCCTTTAACTCTTTGAGGCATTGTGTCTTCTGGTGCTTTCACACATGTATTTCTGCCCCTGCATTATTCATATCAATCTTCATATTTCTATTAATAATATCTTCATTTCAAATTATTTGAATGGCAATTTAAGTGTATGCAATCATCTAGATTATAAAGTAGTGGAGAACAGAAGGCATATAGCTATAAAATATGAGGAAGAAATATTTTTAGCATTTATTTACTGAGAACTTGGTAGTCCTAATATATTGTGTATCACTGAACTTACCTAAGGATCATATAAATTCTACAGACTCTATCACATATAATTGGGTTAATTTTTTTGGACTTCTACATCATGAAAACCTAAACAAGAGATAAAAATGCATCTGTCTAAATGATTCATTGAATCCCAAAACAAACCTTACAGAAACTGGGCAAACTGCAAGATAATTGTAAGGCTTTTTTATGTGTTTTATAATAAATGCAATGGGAGTTGGATGCAAAAAGCTGCAGCCATTTATTTTAGTTTCTTATACTCAAGTATTCCTATTATATTAGCAATTTTACCCTGTAGTGTCACAAACGTAATAATCAGCTCTATGTTCTTCTTACACCAATTTTGTTTGAAACAGCCTCCTACAACAGAAGACTCAGGCTAAACAGAAAATAGAGTAAAAATGTAAGTCGTTGGACCATATTTACCAAAGTAGTCTTTAACTCTGATACATTTTCTTTTTATATTTCTACTCTCTCTATAAGTGGAAATTTACCTTTTATTTCTGACCATGCTTTTTGTGTTCAGTGATAGACTTCTTTTTCCAAAACTGTTGCAAAGCAATTCAGTCATTATATTCACAGACATGGATAAATGATTTCTGGCATATGTCTTCTAGAAGGAATAGACAATATTGATAGCAAACAAAGAAACTTAGGAAAATGGAACTATAAGTGTCATCAATATTGACATCCACGAGAGAGTAAATGTATAGCTTAATTCTTGTCAATTTTGGTGTAGTCTACTTGTGGTTGTCAGACCTGGTCTGCAACAGAACTACTTGAACAAAGCAGTCTTCCACAAACTCTCTTTTAATTGGAGGATTGACATGTAATTTTGACTGACTTAGTATACTGAGGCTTTTCAGTGGCATTTCCCCACATCAGATGTAACATGCTGTTGAAACAGCATAGGAAATTAAGGTCCTATTTCAATACTGATATTTTCTCCTTTTAAAAAATAATAATTAAAATCATCAGCAGTCTGGTCTGCTGTACTGTTATTTCTGAGCAACCAAATTTTTCTTTCCCCCTCACAGAATATAAACCATGTGTTCTTCTTTGGAAAATTCTGTCAGATCTAAAGGTTTTTTATTTTCTAGAAATACCTTTTCTTAGAAAGAGGAGTAATGCATGCTGAAACCCTACCATCTCTTCTTTTGTTTTGTTCTTAAACTAATAGCTGATCCATCCATCCATTCTATTATTAAATATGGTTAAAAAAGAAGTCTCTGTGATCACAGACATGAACAATTTAGGTACAGTTTGAATGCTACTCAAATCTAAGGAAATTCAAATAGTGTACTTTAATAACAGTAATTACTTACTGTTATTAAAGCTTTGTTTCAGTATTTTTAAAATATTCTCACATTATATAATTTCTTTTTAGAAGAAGTGAGAGATATTGAGTTATAAAGAAAATATGTATGTTATTACGTCATGATATAGAGCTATATTCTATACACTTCTAATACTTGTTTTGAGACAAAGTGCAGAATGGTATGAACACACAGAATACAGAAAATGCGTAAAATGAGATTTTCAGTGATTTTTAAGGGCATGAAGCTCAGAAATACTAACAAATAATAGTAATATGGAGAGTTCAGTAGTCTGATGTTTAAGCATACTTGGGGAAAACATCCTTAGAAAAACTGTATATGTTACTCTACATATACAGTAGAGTTCTAAATCAAAAGTTAGTGAATAAAAGTTATTCTCACTTTAAAAGTTTGGATATACCTGCCTATGGACTAACCTTACAAAAATCACACTGATAAAACCAGATCATGCTAGATCTAAAATTAATTGGTTGAAAGTTGTTTAAATATAATATTGTTCACATTACCTCCTGGGTTCTATTGGTAGTAAGTGGGTCCTTAACTCTTAAGTGGGTTTAAAAACATTTTTGAGGATGATGTTAATGCTGCAATCTTCTCTGCCTGGTCAGTTCTCTCCTCTGTCAGGCCAATCCCTGAAGTAACTGAGCTGTATACAATGTATCTTTTTTCTACCATGGGGTTAAATATGTGTCTGAGCTTTGCCAATCTAGATTAAAGGATCAACAAAGGAGTATTGCAGAGTTCAGAACTTGAAAAAAAATGGACTAAAACATTTTCAAAGTTACTTCCATTAAGACTGAGGTCTTGCCTGTTTCTCTACCAAACCACAACAATATGGGGGGAGTTTCCACAAAAACAGTTTGGCTGGATTTCACAAAGTTAATGCCAGAGTGCTTGCTGGTGTGTGCCTAAAAAGTAACAAGCCAATGATGCCCTCATTCCATAATGCTCTAATAATCATCCTACTGTAATTCCAGAGGTTAAGAGATATTTTCTTCAAGCCATGATAAATGATGTGAAAAGAATTATCAGATTACATGAAAGTTTTAGAAATCACATGTTTAGGTTTAGCTTTTTCCTTGCCGTTTAATCTGAACCTTGCAACTACGTAGCCGCATGTATGTTAATATTTTTTTCAATTCATTTGACTAAATTAAGCAGCATTTATTTCTAAGGCAGAGTCAAATTCAATACCAGGTGGAAAAAATGTATGCAGAATAGGAATCAGCACATTAATGGAATTAAAAATATCTGATGAAAAATGAGGCTTTCACAGCCTGTGGCCAGAAAACACTTTAAAGGCAACAGAATATCACTAACTTCTAAAATAGGTTTTACAGATTTGGCTTTAGTAATCAGTTTGTTATTTTCATACATGATTGCTAATGGCAAATATCTAAAAGTTTGTTCAGTATCTCTGGTGGTGTTCTGTATGAAATGATACGAGTGTAACTCTCAAAAATATGTTAGGTTTGGAGATGGTGTGGCAAGTGAGACTATGATGACATTTATCTTTCCTAAATAATACAGACTTCCAAGTCTACTAAAACTGTATTAATAATGGTTTCTTCAAAATTCAGCTGATTCACTCATGTTTCCTTCTAGTAGTCCTTGGATTTAAATAGATAAGAATCTTTGGATTCATATTTCTAGTAATCACATTTTTGAGTAATCACAAGAATGTCACATGCTAGTTGAAAAATCTTTGGCTTGTTATAGAATTTACAGCACACCAAATTGTTTCTAGTTTTCATTCCACCTACAGAAAATGAAGTAATTCAGAATATTTAACTTATTGAAGTGATTCATTTACTTTCTAACCCAGACTGTTAACCTGAGTTCATGCTTGTAATGCTAGGATCAGTATTTTCTTGTTTCATTTCCCTGTATTCAGGAAGGTACTGAATTGGAATGCCTTCAAATCCTCTGAAAGTTATTTGAAATATATTACTTACCACTCCTCCAATGTAACTCATGATACCAGGAATTTTCCAAAACTGTGTTTCTACTTTTATCCATTGCTGCTCTTTATTGTAGGTTATTGCACTATTACAATTTTGAGAATTGCTGAGGTTAAATTATTGATTGATAATATGAATTTCTATTAAATGCTAAAAATAGCATTTAGTCTAAAGTGGTGAATTGTTCTGGAAGCTACTTCTAAATTGCATTTATTATTCATTGACAATATTTGCACTTCATGCATGACTTTAGATAAATATTTCTTACAAACACTGCTGTTTGCTTTTCTATTTACAGAGTACGATGGCCTATCTCAGTTACTTTGTGCTGCTTTTGTTTTCTGCTAGGCTATTTAAAGTGTTTCATAGAGCATAATTCTAAAGAATATATTATCTTGTCAGTACACAAATCCCCCTATTTATATATCAATATGGCATTTATATAGAGCCCAGGCATTCTTCTCAAATTTATGCAAGAAGAAAATCCAGGTACATGAAAATTTTGAAACGAGCAGCAGGAAATGTGGCTAAACAGCTCTAAACCAGAATGTGAGACTACATATAGGTGTTGGGTTTTCCTATTAAACCACCTCAAGTTTTGATCCGCTTTGTAGTATAGGAGATAATCTTTAAGGTGCAATAATCTTTATAAAGTATTGGTGGAACTAGTCTGATGAGTGCACTTTCAGATAACCTGTACCTGCAGGACCACTTGAGCTCAAGCTGAGATCCTTTAGCCTTGACAAATGAACTACGTAAGGAATGATTCCTGGAGTACATTTTAGGAAACTTGTCTTAAGAGTTGCATTTGTATCATTCCAATTTCTAAAACAAAAAGCCATGCAGGACTAAGTTTAATGCCATGAGAGGTATTTGCAGTGCTGTAAGCATCAACACAGATCCTTGAAACAAGACCCTTGGCTCCAGAGGTGGGAGAGTGAGAATAGAGCTGTTGGCATGAGGGAGCTCGCAAACAGAATGAACTGGGTTTATATAAGCTCATCCATATGCAAACAGTCCGGTGAGTTGCCAGAGCTGTGCCAGCATGCCACCCACTCAAATAATGTCTTTATTATTCATTGAAAGATGCTGCAGTTTTCTTGTGGTGCTGCAGAGCCTGTGTTAGCAGGGGATGAATATTACAGAAGATGGTCATAGAGTTTGTGTTTAATAGGGCAAGATCCTATTGAGAAGCTGACTTTTTGTCAGGAAGAAGAGATGGATAGTTATTCCCTAAAAAGCAAGGAGATTTCTGTACCCAGTGGGCAGAGCCAGGTGCTGGTGACATGCTCCACTGACCACTGAAGTTAAGCTAGTATTACCTGAAATACCAAATCCAACCTAGTCTTTACTCTAAAGAAATCTCAGGGTAGTTTAATTTCATATAAGTTATTTCATTTTTAAATGAACAAATTTTTTTTACCTGTTTTAAAAGATTTGAAAGGGGAAGTGGGAGAAGAATATTAGAAAAGGAAAAAGACTGATGTGAAGCAAAACAAGAACTTGTAGTAGCTGGAGGTGAAGGATGACGAAAGAGCAAAGGACCCTAATTTACAAGGAGAAAAGAAGTAAGATAAACAGGGAACATAGAAAATGAATTATAAAATGAAGTTAGAAAGAATAGGAAAGGAGGAGAAGAGAATTCACCTGATCGGCTGTTCAAAGGAGAAGTTCAACTCTGAAATCTGGTGTAATGGGGTCAAGGGAGCCTCTGAACCCAGCTAGGCAAAAGCAAACAGAAAAAACAATGCCACACTGTTTCAGGTTGAATCTGATTCATAAAATAACCACAGGAGAAATCTTTAATCTTCCATCATGTATAATTCCATGATTCAGAATTTCAAAAATATGGGCCAGTACATGCTTCTCATTTCAAAAGCTCTTCACAGGACCTTGCAGCAGTTACCAAGTCTGCGAAATCAAGAATGAAATCTATGAAATCATTTATTTAACAGCTGTATGTAACTTCTTGAGATATCTCTGTGCAAATGTCTTTTTCTTGAGCACTTTCTTCAGATAGTTCTCTATTACCCAGTTCTGTGTTACGTAGTTCTGCTTGTTTGCTAGTCCAGTGTTGCTTAGCACAAAGTTGTAAAAAGATTTGCTCAAATTTGAAATTACATAAATTTAGGTTTATGGTGCCAGGAATTACAGGATAAAGGGTTGAGCTTCCTTAGTATTTTTAGCAAGACTATGTAGTATACATTTTATATATATATATGCACTCAATGTACTAGCTTTTAACAGTAGTCTAAAATTTTTACTGAATTAAGTAAAATATTTTGATTGGTCATGGTGTCATGTAAATTTTCAACATCTTTTTTCCTTACTAGATGAAAGCAGTGAAAATGATTACTCATAGGTGGTGAGTATAGTGTTACTATTATCCTGTAAAACTTCCCAAGACAAGGACAGAAATTGCCCTGAGACAGTAACTCATAATTCCAGAAAATACTATTAAGTTCCATTGAAGTCAGAATAAGGATGACTCTTGCTTAGACCATATTTCATCAACTACCAAACTGTCAGAAAAATACATAAAGGACAATTAAGCATAAAGACACTTTCTCTTTCAGGAAGACATTTAGCTGCAATTTGCTGGAAACTGGGAAAATGCTAGGAAGAGATCACTGGATGTCCATCTTATTATGCTCCTCTGTAGTCATGTAATAGTAGCCACTGTGATTGAAGTTGGTCAATGATGAAACTAGATGAGCTAGATGAAGCAGTGCTCTGATCCAATGCAGTTCATCCTGTGGTCTTGCAGTAAAGCTTCCATCTTAACTAGTTCTTAACTAATTCCTTGTAAATCAGTAGACTGCATTCAGTATTTCTGTTCTGTAAGCCAAGGATATACATCTGACTGAAGTCGTGCATGTTGCAATGCTATATTATATCTATATTTGATTATATCAATGTCTTTTGAAAAAAATTATCCCCCAAATCTATTAATTTAAAGTAGAAAATCAAAATCTGAAAAGACTAACTGCATCTCCGGCAGTCTTGCTGCATGGTAATATATGTTACCAAATAGATAGATAGATAGATAGATAGATAGATAGATAATTTCTCGGCATTATGGTAATGACATTCTTGAATAGAAATGAATCCTAGTCCACTGGCTGTGCTCTAGAAAACAGGTATTTTAATTTTCCAATAAGATCTGCTCCTCACTAACTAAACAGCGTGTGTTCTGAAGGAGGCTAAATTAAAGTTGTCAAAGCAATCAACTGAACATGGAAAATATTGTAACTTTGAAGTGTCTGTATTAAATGTATGTTTCATGATATAGTGGAGGGCTTTGACTGAGCTCTTTCTGGGTAAATAATACATCAACAGTCAGAAATGCAAACTCGTAGAAGGGCGAGTGCAGTTCACAAAGTACAGGTCACTGCTGACAAATCATCTGTCAAGTAAAATGCATTTTCCTTGTTGACTTTGAGGTTATAGTTCTTAAACACTTACACAGTGGTAATGTAGAGTTATAATCAATATTGGTATAAAAATCAGAAAAGAACTGTGAGGATGATTTTTCCTAGTCACTGAAGGTTTTTCCATTAGCTTGATTAACTGTGATCTGAGAGCTATTTTTGTAAGTTCTGAGCCACACATAAGCAATGGAATGTAACATTTAGATCATAGATACTTGATAGTGTTACTTAAATTCAAGCTATCTATCCTATTCAATCAACCTATCCCTGTTGATTTTGTTTTGTTTCTGTATATGCTATGAAAAATGTCTCTAAAAGCACTTTCAGAGAAATATTCAGCATCACCAAGTATTATCATCCACAGTGCACTCATCATCCAAAGAGCCAGGCTGCTGACAGAAGTTATAGATTTTATGCAAGGCATCTATTTTTTCAGAGTTTTATAAAAAAGACTATTTAAAATCTCTAAACCTTTGGAGTTGTGTTATAGTAAAACTGAAAAGCATAAGATAAACCAGAATCCTGCATACCTTCCTTTGAACCTAGTGTGCTTCTCCCATAATAAACTTTAATTATAGCGGTCTGCTGTGTGTTTGCTGTAGTTTTTCTCATACAACACCCTGTTGCTAGCTATCCTTGTATCCTCTCAGGAGTACATACATTAGGTATTAGTTTATTCTCTAGAACACCCTGCCATGCTAACTGCTGTCGCACAAGTTCTGTCACAATGTAGACAGGAAACTGTATATCTGCCTGAAATAATAAATATAAAGAGAAAAGCTATATCCCATTTAGCTTTATACAAGGCTGGAAGCTTTAATTAAAAAAAAAAAAAAGCAAACCAGTACTTAATCTAGCATCAATTTTATTTCCAGCTTTGCTAAACTTACCTGCCAGCTTACCTAAATGATTCATTCTTTCATATTCTCTACTCAGAAATTTTTTGGTTACTACTAGTCACTACTAAAATCCTCCATTTTTTTGGTTCCTTAACATCAGAAGTGTTTAGCAATGTTTACAGGTATTAATATATCAAAAAAGAGTTCTTTAAAATAGTCTGTTCATAATGACTAGGGGAACACCTCCTCTACAAGTAATCACTGCAGTTCTTTTCAGTCAAAAAACATAGAAAAAATCAAGAAAAATTCATATTATTAGCAGTTGAAAAAAAAAAATTTTGAGAGGCCCTTAAATTACTTAGCATTTAGAGCAGATCTGCCTTACAACGTTTGAAATCATGTGCCCGCTGATATCCCAGATTCAGTCAATTCCAAGCCCCACAATAAACATATTCTGAATCCCATTGGGAACAAGATGTCTTGTAGAAATTATTGTATAGCATACCAGATGGGATCTTTCTTGCAGACATCACTTCAGTGTGTTTCTGTTGCCTTGGAGAAAAAAGAGCCAAGTACTGCTATCTCTGTAAGAGACTTAAGTGTCAGTTTTCCCATGTAGGAATGGGTACAACTTTTTTGATTGTGGTATCACAGAAGGATTATCATGGAATTTATGCCCTTTGAAATCACAGGAAAGCACAGTAGTGTGTAAATATGTTGAGGTGAGACCATCTCATATAGTCTGCAGGGCACTTTCAATGTCAGCACCACTTTAGGCATAGGCAAAGTTTAGGCACTACCTGCAGCAGCACACGGCTGGGGCTGGCACTGAGTCATGGACTTAAAAAAAATCAATAGAGCCTTTTAGTCTCAAAGCAGGGGCTCTGGGTTCCCATTGCACTGGCTCAGAAAAACTGCCCAAGCAACCCCCCTGCGGTAAAACACCCGAACTGGTTAAACATCTGGAGATCTTAAAGAGCTGCAAGTTCCCTAATCCAAGCAGGCTCTGTTCTGTGCCTGCCTTTGTCTTGCTACAACCTTTGGTGGAAGCAGGAGGGAAGAAAAATCTTGCAGATAACGGGATACTTTCACAATGAGACAATATTCAGGGGTGAAGACTAGGTGGCAAGCTGACTGTTTCTCCTCACTTTCTTTCCCCTTGCTGAGCAACCTTATGCTATGTTGATGGGTTCAGACATGTAGTTATACTGGCAAAGGACAGAGTTGGAGAGAGTGCACAGTGGGACCAGCAGTGCTATAATAATCCAGGGCTGGAGCCATGGAGACAGTTAGACACAGTACCAACAGCTACATGAGGAAATGTGTCTGGGGAGCCACTCAGCAACTGAATTTTGCCTACACTGTTGCTAGGCATTGAGCCAAGCACTCCTCATCACTGGCAGCATAGCTTCCATGCTGTTTATAGTAGGGTAAGGAGGAAGCAGTTTGACCATGAAACTAGTATATTGATTATTGTGTGTGCCTTTTTGTGGGCAGAAAATTTTTGGTATTGGGGAACACAATGCAGAGACATTTGTGTCTCTGCATTTATAGGAAGTACAGGAGCCAGTCATGCATAATCCATTCAAAGGGATTATGCTTCACTAGATCTCTTTCTGATATCAATTTTTATGCTTACTGGGGAAAGGGGAAGACAGAATCAGGAATCATTTTCAAAGAAATTTATTAATTCTCAGTCAACTAAGAAAAATTCAGAAAGGATAGAACTCTCATCGTATTTAAGATAACTTCGTTCTCAATTTGCCCTCTGAAGATCTTGCCCAACCTTTTGAATTTGCCTACTCAGGGGAAGTCCCCTATATTTCAGCTCAGCATAGGCTATCCTTCTTCATGCCTGGGCAGAATCCTGAATGGTTTATGATCTGTCTATATACAAAGATATTGATTCATAGTAAAGAAAAGTTTTCAAAATAGGGATGATTTGCAGACGTGTGAACAAATGCATTTCTATCTCCATGTGATCTAGATTTCCTATTAGTTTGGCTTACTTACTTTCTCTGAGAAGAAATCAATCATCCATTCATTTATTTGAAGTACATTTAGCAATTAGAAAACTCCTAAAAGTTTCTTTGGCAACTGCAAGTTTACCAGTGCATGTTGAGTGTTCAGTATTCTTTTTAAAGACATAATGAACCTTTCATACTTTGTGTAGTAAATTTATCAAGTTGGTAAGAATACCTGGAGTAACAGAAGTTCTTATAAGAGAGACCTTAGGCAAATTTCCAACCTCATGAAAGGTCTTCTGTGCTCAACTAAAATTATTCTAGAAAACTATTATGGACTTAGGTTTCCATGAGCTGTTTCACAAATTCAAGCAGCAATATCAGAGTGAAAGGTCATCCAGTTTTAGTCCAAGGACTAGTCGGATTGGAATTGAAACTCTTAAAATATTGTTAATTCTATATATTTAGAATCTCTTCTGTGACTGCTCAGGGACCTTTTGTGTGGCACTGGAAGAGACATTATAACATGTTGGTCAGACTGTAGGTTTGGATTTCTATGAAGCAATTATCTGCCATAGTACCATCAGTCCCATATTATCCCCTTGGCAAATATCTATAATTTCCTCTTGCCTGGAATTAAATTCCTCCTTAGAGATGGTCATTGCTTGAGATTCACAATGGATAAGAAAAACAAAAGAAGTAACTAATGTGCTCAATAAATAAAGCACCATTGCCAGGATTCCTTCTAGAACTGTACCCTGAATTTACCTATTTCCTGCCTTTATTTGCTAAGTCCTTTCATATGATTATGAAAAACAAAATTTTAGTAAACATTCCTTTCAGAACAAAGGAATAAAATATTTCCATCTCGACAGAAACTGTCTCAAAGATGAAGTGTAGATAGAAAATACGTCAGGAGGTATTTGGTTTCTTATGCAGTAAATGAATTTTCCACTCATTTAAAATTCATAATTTTTTTTCCTGTTATAGTTGATAAAATTTAAATCCTCTCTAGAAATCATGCAAATCTTATATGTCTACTTGCTATCATTCATATTTTTGTAAGAAAGGTTATAAACTTACAATTTTATTCTTTTAATTATTCATTTGAAATGGTAACCTTTTCAATTTGAATTATTATATGTTGGCATGAAGGTTTTCTTGTGTCTTGTAATATTTTACAGTTGAAGAAATCATGCAGATAATCTAATTACTTTGACTAGAATTGTTGTGCCTTTTATATCTTTTGCTGTACTACATGAAAGAAACCGTGAAATATATCATTATTGATTCATTAAAGGGTTTTGCTATTATATAAGCAGAGGTGCAGACCACTACCTATCTTACATTAAAAGGGGAAAGGGGAAGGCATAGTAAACCATGCCATGGGCTGTGCTTTAAGTATTGCATTTCTTAATGTCTTGTGAAATGTAAAAATCTACAACAAATAGATATGTAAAGCATAACAGTATGAAGATTCTATTCAAATTTAAGTGCTCTAGGTTGCTTTTGAATCTTGCTATTTTCTGCATTTGTTTTGACTGCTCTCATCATTCAAGATTGACGCTTGGATGGGTGTGTAGGAGGAAGCAGCAGCAGCAGGCTTACAGCTTGCAGACAAAAAAAAAATCTGCCTTATCTGATGGCTATTATTGAAAATGCGAGGTGTAGCCTAGGCTGTGTAATGAAGGGGAGCGAGCGAGGGGGAGCAAGAAGCATGGAGCTGCATACTGATGAGTGTAGGAGTACTTGATAAAAAGAATTCTTGCTGCTGGCAGTGCATTACTCATTGTGGAGTATTCCAACAATCACATATAACGGAGAACAGCTTAGCTGACAGCTTGATATGCTTTTTTTTTTTTTTTTTTGCCTTACTGTATGACGTACTGGTCTGTAGTAAAGATTAATAACCAAGAAATGTAGAGCTGCGATCAGATCTTACATTATATACTGCCCTGAAAACTATGTTTTACTTCTGACTTTTCTGCTTGCTGAAAACATTAATCTGTCAAGCTGGCGGGCTCGTTTGATACCAACTTTTCCAGGAACACGATGTGGCAATGCCACCTCTCAGCCCAGGACTACCGCTATTATCCAGTGGATGGTTATTCGTTGCTTAAACGCCTCCCTCTTCACCCTCCTACAGGACCCCGATGCCCTGTCCAGACAGTGGGACAATGGCTGGAAAATATTGGGCTACCTCAGTATGAAAACCACTTGCTGGCTAATGGATTTGACAATGTGCAATTCATGGTAAGAAATCTTCCGTGCATAGCTGTGTACATACACTGTAGCTGCCTTTTTTGTCTGTCTCCTATGTGCTCGTAAAAACCTTAGAGCTATTCTGCATTGCACTAAGATCTGTTTAGTGTTTCACTTTCCTATGTGTAGCTGAATATATAAACTGCCTTTTCATAAACTTCCAGACTGTACACATTACCGAAGAGTCTAGCCTGAAATTTGGTAAAATAAAAACTGGGTATTAATGTTCTCTATCTCCCTCATTCATCCTTCGATTAAAGAAGAAAAATGCACAGTTCTTTTAATCCACTGCAGGATTTTCATAGTATGAAAAAGCTGCCAACACCTCTTTCTGCAGTGCATCACATTCTTACTTTATTTCAACATTAACTTGTAATGATAATTAAAGAACATGCAATGCCATTCTTGCCTTGAGAGGTATTTTAATAACAGAAAAGTATTTAATGCAGTGTGCTCTCTGTGCAACTAGTTCTGGATGTCTTGGTAAAATATTTTTGCATCTTGGATAATCAGGCTATGGGATTCACTTGTTGAAACTTACGCCCTGAGAGAAAAAGTAATACACTCCTATTAATTGATCCATTTTCATGTTTTAACTCTAGGCATTTATGAGGAATGCTTGAATGAAATTAAATTTTAGTTAGGTCAGGATTTACAATATCACCATGTGGTGTAAGGTAACAGACCTGTCATACACAAACTTTCCATTGAAATGAATATTGACAGTAAAGCGAGAAGCTTACTTGTAAGGCTGTTATATAATCACTTTTCTACCTGCTTCAGTATTCCTCCTCCTTGAGCCTCTTCCAAAAATCCTGACTGCATTTCTTAAAAAATATTATGGCTTAAAACATATTTTAAAATATCTTTAAAATATCTTTTAAGTATCCATGTATATCTTGGAACAATTCTAACTTTTCATAACTTGTATTTGCCATATAAGAAACAGAAGTGAAATGGCATGAATATTATACCTGTAAAATCATCACATGAGTTGTGTCTTTCCTCTTTAAATTATTTTGCCAACGTCATTATATGGCTTTAGACTACTGATCAAAAAATTAAAGGACATATCTCTGCTATTTCCACATGATAATAATGTTGACATTTCTTCCTGTTTTTACGTGGCTACCATGTGATCATTTTCTTAGATCAGTAAAAATCATTGTAATCTGTACCTTTAAATATTCTTTAAAACAGAGCTATGCTGTCAGCCCAGCAATAAGGGGGGAGGGGAAAACCCAAATATGTATCATGCTGCAGTTTCCCAAAATGTAACTACAAATTCTTATATATGTTGTAGCATTAGTTACATAAGTAGGTGATCATTTAATCTTAAAGAGGTTACAAAAGAAAATGGTTCACAAGAGGCTGTAGGTGGAATAACAAATGCAGAGGGGTACACCTCCCACAGGTATATTATGAGCACCTGTGAAGACAAATAACTGCCCTGGAGAGCTTTTCAGTCATACCCTGCCTCTGGATGGGCCTGAACCATGTTCTCAGAGAATTTATATGACTTTCCTACATCTCTTTATTACTGTACTTATGTAAACATACAAATTACATACATGATTTGTTATGCAATATACAAATCAAACTTCTAATGTATCAGGCAGATTAAGTTTTGCTTGCATACTTCTCTGTTAGGCAGTGTTTTCTGGTAATTTTAAGCCTTTTCTGATATATTACAGATGAAATACATAATTACTCTTAATATTAGCTGAGGTAGCATGCATTGAATGGAAGATTAGACTCATAAATCCAATAACAATAAAAGAGCTGTGAAATTGTGTAGTAATAAAAAACTGTATAATTTCAGTAGATTTATAATTTCCAATTTACTGATTTCACTGTTCATCATGCTTTTGCATATTTTAATTTTTGTCTGTACCAGAAACTGAATATTTCCTATATTTTATTGGAAATAAACCACCTATTTCTTTTTATATCACTCCTTTGAATACATCAGGATTATGTAAGAAAAGCCTCTCTTGAAAAATTTAAATGAGTGTTTTAAAAGCTATTTTTCATTCTAGCCAAAATATTAAAAGGAAAATTAAACTTTAAAAGTATATCAGAAAATGAAAGGAGAAAAACTTTCTATGCTAAGAGGAAAATTCAGATTATTCCAAACTTGGTATGTTGTATTTTTCCTTAATATGACAAAACAGCTTTACCTTTATTACAGTGGTTTACATATTAAACTAGAGTTTAAAATCTTATTAACTTAAATGTTTCAGATATGTTAACTGCTTTGCATTGAAGAAATCCAATAGTTCAATGCAGTAAAAATCAGTTAAGACATATTTCTTATTCATTCTGCACAATATTTCTGCTTTTGCTTTTTCTGGAAGCACATTCTGACCTGCATTTATTCATTCTGTTGCCTAAGCAACAACCATCACACTCCTATTAAGTATGATTTAGTAGTACAGGTCTTACTAGCTGTTCAGAACAGAAGAGGGAATATCACAATGTTATAATTAATGTCCATGGAATAACATATATCTGAGAACTACTATATCCCATACATAGTATTCTCAACAGCAAAATTCTATTAATTAAATTAGCATTTTAACAAAAAGATGATTTTCTGATAAAAAGATTTCATGGTTAATCATTCATTAGATCATGGAAATTAACTCCTTGTGTTTAGTCTCTCTTGGGCATTAGGAAAGTTATTCCTAATAGTAACAAGACTGCAGTTAGAATAAGGAAGATATGTTTATCTTACCTGAAGTGTGCAGACTTTATATGAAGAAACAGCTGTGTTCCTATTAACTTTACAGTATAAATATTTTTCAGTACTTTACCAATGTGTATGTTTTAAAAATGTATTGAAACATAGTATTTTAAAAAATTAGTGTTTTTTCATGAAATACTTTATTTCTACTTGCAGTATGTTTGCACACGTAGCAAGTGCAGCTCCTATCCACTGTTAGTGTCGTGCAGGAATGACACTTCCATAATATTTAATAGGCCCCAGGCAGATTCAGTCCCAAGACTTGGTTCATATGTGCTTGAATATGTACATGGATACGCAATCATCATTAATTTTGATAATTTGTTGTGCAATAGGCTGCAGTGTCCTTCAGATGTAAAAATTTCTAGTGATTTTGTGCAGATACCCTATATTTGAAGATGCAGATGATACTGCAGTTTCATAATGTGAAGGCTATTTCGCAGGAAAACACATTCCAAAGGGCAAGAAAACAATTAAATCAGTCATAAATCACAGTATACGAACTAGATATAAACAAAAACAAAACTTATGCATGTTTTTGATACATAAGCACAATGGATATCCCTGGGACAAGCTATACTTTTATGCAGACTTGCAGGTTTACATCACTTCATTTCCTGAGGAAAAAAAAAGTTGACTTGCAGAGAAACAGATGTAAATATATAAATGTGCAAGGTCATGAAAAGCTCTCGTGCAGTTTTTTACAACTGTGAAACTTCATCAAAGACTCCATTCTGGATTTGCAGAGATAAAAGCAGTTCAATCAAATCACTGCCCAGGGGGGCCTAGTTCTGATTAAGGACTGTATATGACTGTCTATTTATAGGTTGTCCTAATCATTTAAGATATTCTGAAGTTTTATCGCTTATTATTGCAGTTTGATGAAAAAAATTCTCTTAAAAAGATTGATAAAACACACTATGATAGAAATAGGGCCAGCATTCAAAGTGAGTTAACCGAAGAATATGAAGCATTTTATTATATCTTTGGCATTCTAAAATATTTTTCACTATCAACAGTTAATATCTGCATTGCACTCTAGGCTTTCATTGCTGCTTTTAAAAGACATGCATCTCTACCCCTCCGAGTACTTATGTGGCTTGCATTGCCTGATGGTCTAAGTATTGCATAAGTGCTTTGGGCTTTTATTTTTAATTCTCTCCTTTTCACTGTTGGGAAACTGAGACAGAGTGACTGCTGGGTGGGATTTAAAACTCTTATACATTTGATACAAGAAGCACTAATTCTCAAAATACCTACTGACATAATGTTTAAAAGATCAAGTCAGTTGCTTAAATGTAGGTGTCTAGTACCAAATGAAATACCATAGGGAATCCAGAAGATCTAGACAAGGTTGACAGATATTGCTGAGGACCAGAGACAGCCAGGCCCTTCATGATTAGCAGCTGAAGTTCGGGTAGGATATCACCAAGCTCCTCAGACAGCTGTAGAGCCCTGATGCTTTGGCAGCCAAAATCAATCCTAAATTACACAGAGTTAGTGGCATGTCTAGAAACTGAACATACATGTCTTGAGTTTCTACTTATTTGCATGTGCATTTCTTGACCTTCTAATAATTTTCTGTATTTGGATTCATCCTGTGAACTTACCTGCAGAAGTATTTACCAGGTTTCTCACTGCTAGGTATGGTCTACCTTCTCAATTCCCCTTAGCTGATTGCTTTGGATGTACTTTTGAGTTAAGTTTTGGCTTTTCCCTTCCTCTCTGTCTCTTTCTTTCTTTGTTTCTTTCCTTTCATTTTTTCACTAGTTCTGGAGGTTGATTAGCTGAAGCTTATCTGAAGACTCTCTTCTCTCAGGTGTCATTCCTGGGAATTGCTCCTCTGGAAGACACAGTAATTCTTCTTGCCTCTAATCTCTTTTGAGGACCTTAAACTCTGTATCAAGTGTAGAGGACAGATGCAACTTTATTTCCTTAGAGTGAAAAACACCTAAAAGGAAATCTCTATGTGCATTAGCTCCAAGTTCTGTATTTGTGGAGACCACCAGATCTTTTGACCAAAAATGTCTAGGGCAGAGATTGATGATTTAGGCATTAGATGAAAGCTAGAAAAAACCCCATCAGTTTGCCAACACCCTTCTTAAATTAACCATGTGGCTGGTGATGAAAAAGAGGTCAATTTTAGACAAGGGTTCTAGTCTGTGGTGACTTTGGTAACTCTGGAAGCCAGCTCCTAACAAGCAGATCAACCTCCGCAGCATCCAGGCTATTAGCTCTCCAGCCCCGTAGTGGCTACTGCTGGGACTCATTGGGATACTTCTGCATCATCTAGACCCGAGGAAGATTTAGAAGACATTGTCTGTATGTAGTTTACCCAGAAATTAAGAACTGTTTAAGGCAACCTTAAAACTGGCTGTTCATAAGTTGGTGATATACAAGCAAGCCATACTTTTAGAAGAGTCCCACTGGTCCTGGAATAAGTTATGGTTTAAGATGTACTACATATCTAATAAAATCTTAGAATATATTTCTGGGACCACAAGTTTCAGTCCCCTCATCAGGGCCACACTCTCGCACCCAGGACTTGCTTTTAGTTTCATGGCAGACCTACAGAACTTAACACTAAAAATGTATTAGTGCTCCTCTCAGTACCAGTGTAGCCTTGGCATTTTGCTTGAGTAAAGTGGCTTTGTCATTCAGGTGTCTTCTGAGTCTTCCTCTCCTTCACCCCAGTAACCTTTGCACCTGTAGGTCCTCAGGTGAGCCACCTTTTCCCTTAGCTCAAAGAGAATGTGGCAGATTTAAAGTTCAAAAATAGACAATTGCATGTCTATTTACACACCAGTAGATGTTTAGGACTATGTTCAGTTGCCCTCATATTGAAATTGAGATGTCTGGGACATCTGTAGGCTTGGTCTTTATGGTACAGGATCTATAAAATAGCCATACCTGTCTAGAGCTTCAGTCAGATTCCAAGCAATGTACATTTGCAGCATCTCAGATGACTCGAAATTCCTTTCTGTGGGTGAATAAGTGATGCACCTAATCAGACATTAAAGCCAACGAAGCACAGAATGCAATTTAGCTGGGTGGCTGAATAACCATTAGGGTAGTTATTGGAGGATAAATTAAAGTAGATTCATCTGATCAGCTGAACCACCATCTAGGCTGTAGTGATGGTTTTGTACTAGATCTTAAGCTATAATGTAGACACAAAATTTTTGATAGAATCCATACAGAGTCCACTGAAAACAAAAAACAAATTATTTTTATTAGAGCTTTTTCTCCTCCCTCAGAACATCTATCCCTGAGGCTTCAAGATCTTCTTTTTCATCCTAGAAGGAATTCTTATTATAGAAACTGCAAATTTGAGCTCAGGTGGATGTCAGAGTTGAAGATTGTGCCTGTCATCCTGCAGCAGCAGTGGGTCTAACAAATAATCCTGTTTCACATGCTCCTGTTGATGGTTCTGTCATAGTATTCCTCAAACTATCCAAGAGACAGAAGGGCTTATTAATGTACTACCCAGTATTACATGTGTAAATAATACCTTGCACTGTCTTTCTCTCTTGAGGTCTCTGGAAAGTCTGCATCATCCTGTGTGAGTGAATGTGGCTATGGAGAGGTAGTGCTCATTCCCCAGTGGAAAGTTTAGAGGAATCTGCTTCACATTTATATTTCTATATATGTAATGTGTGTGTGTGAAAAACACAGCACTGCAGGCTGGGGACTGATCCTGCACTTGATAGGGGATTTCATGAAAATTTTGGCAGTAATGATTGTTCAACAGAGAGATGAAGCTTTTGTGTATTTCACTTGAAGGGTTGATTCATAAGGAACACACCTCCAAACAGACTGTTAGCTTCATTAGGACATCCTGAATATGGTGGATCCCTTGAGAGTCAGAGGGAGTATGTTTTCATCTAAATCTGTCTCAGCAATTGTATCTGGAAGGTATAATCAAGGATGGGTCCATCTGCCTGTATGCTAGGTTCTGCTAAGTTAACCTTTAGGTGAGGGTTTCTTTGGTTGTTCTGGAGTATTTGGCCATCTTCAATTGAATGTTGTTCCACACAAGGTTGTACATACCAGGCAGAGAGAGAGGACTTTGAGCTGAACTCCTGATCAACAATCCAGGTGCCAGTATCTTGAGTGGAATGTCTTTGCCATCACCTCTGCCATTCAGGTTAATGACACGTGGTGTGTGTGTGCTACTTTGCTAATAATCTCAGTCTTAGAAGAAAGAGCTTGTCCAAGGTACACAGCAATGTATTGGGCTCAGTCATATCCTCCCTAGGAACAAAGGGCCAAGTCCAGGTGTAGAAAGCCATCACATGTACAGTCACCGCTAACAGTGACACTATTTCATGGTATATATCTGTGAATATGATACGTGAGGACTGGAATTAGTCCCATCTGTTCTAACAGTATGTTAAATGTTAATGTTGAACAGTGTGTTTAAGCTAAAAGCCTGCCTAGATCAGAGGGTGGCCTCATTTTGATGTACAAACACTGATGAGGTGTACTTTGAGACTGCATATGTGAGGAATTGGCTATTGGGCCTAAATGCAATTTTGTGCGAAACTAGTAGCAAGCATTTTAATCTGAAAGCTAGCTTTATAAAGTGAATGAAAATTCTAATAATGAGAATGAAGCATGATGTTTTAGTAATTCATAAAGTAACAGGTGTAATGCTAGTAAAGTGTTCTTGCTATGTATTTATTTAAAGCCAAACATTCCAGCTGATTATGTTGACTAAAAGTAACAATGGTAAATCTTCAAGAATTAGAAATGTTTGTGTATAGAGTGATATATATGATGATGTTCTTGATAACTGATGAAAGTTATGAAAAACTTGACAAGATACAAACATTGTTTAAAGTAGGAGAAAATTTAAAGATTAAGCAAGGCAGAAAATCTAAGATTTTATGCTTCAGGGCAAAAAACTGAAGATTCACAGGACAATCAATTTTTTGTTCTATTTACAGTTTTAAAACTAATGTCCTCTATGTAATAAGAAGTTGCAGCTTATTCTTAATTATTCCATATGGGAATACTTTTTAATAAAATTAAATTTTAAAAAACAAACAGAATGAAAGAAATTCTCACAGCAACATGTATACAGTTGTGTATATTACTGGTTTAGAACAACAAATGGAATCTGGAACAGTAGATAAATTTCAAACAATGACAGACTTCCCTGACTAAGTTAGAGGACAGAGCAGTACAGAGTGGCTTTGATTACAGAAAATGGTGGGACTATGAAGGAGTTCTCAGGCAAAGATTAATGACTACAAAGAGATAACTGGAAATTAACATAATTCTTGGGCATGTTATCCTTTTTGAAAGAAGACCATATGATGTAAGAAAAGCTTGGGTAGTTGTATGAGCAAGTATTAATGCTGATCAAAACCCAGAAACAATATGAGAGAAAGAAAGAATGCATTGTGAAAGAACAGATAAATAATCAAAATACAAAAAGGAAAAGAATTAGGAGAGAAAATTCAATATCATTAACTGTGTGAGTAGAATACATTCAGAGAAGTTTTATCAATATGCTATAGCTAAAAGGATGATTTAAAAAGCCGCAACCGCTGTTGGAATCAGATAAAATTCATTTTAGTTTTTCATTAAGAACAATATATAATAATTAGTCAAGTATAGTGTTAATGAAGACCACTGAGAAACTGGAGGAAGAGAAGGAGTGAGAATAATCATATTGCAAACGGACAAAAGAATACTTAATGAGTTAATGAGAATATCTGAATCATGTAGTTTAGGCGATGTTTGAAGAGTTTTAAGAAACTGAAGAGAATACCAAGTCCTTAGCAATCACTTCTGAGAACTTCTGGAGAATGATAAATTGTTAGAGGACAACTAAAATATAAATGTAGTACTAATACAGTATGTCAGGTCACAGGATTCTTCCTCAGGATAGATTGCCAATCTCCTGGGCTGTTTGTATTCAACCATTCACCATACAACCTTTGCCTAAATCAAGAGAGAAATGTATGGTGGTGGTGTTGGCAACAGAAAATTACTGTCATTAGCACTGATTCTGGTGGAGAGAAAATGGGGAAGTTTACAGAATGCT
This sequence comes from Acrocephalus scirpaceus scirpaceus, assembly GCA_910950805.1. Lineage (NCBI taxonomy): Eukaryota > Metazoa > Chordata > Aves > Passeriformes > Sylviidae > Acrocephalus > Acrocephalus scirpaceus. Next base: position 46,817,165 of record OU383777.1, on the reverse strand, counting down.
GCAATGGGATGTAATGGGCAGAGAATAAAGCTAAATGAAGTAACTCAGCAGTTGGGAAATGAACTACTTAAAGGAAACCAGTAAAGAAACAGATGTACTGTACAGCACATTGTGCCCCCCCAGCATTTAGATGAGAAATTATTTTCTGTCAAAAGCAACTAGAATTTCCACAATGGAGACAAGCTTAATTTTGCTAGTAAAACTACAGCTATTTTTTAAAAGCTGTTTTAGAATGATGTACCAGAATTGCCGTGCAAGCAAGCCATTCCTGGTACAGTTTGCCTGACTGCTTCTAAATTTCCTGGGTATCTAAATTTACTGAAATCTTTTGTTTTCCCACATACTGGTGAATTTTTTGCCTTCTCCTGCACACCATGCCCACATTTGTTTATGGTACCAACACCCCAGCATCTGTTTTAATGTTGGCAATGACAAAAGCAGTGACACCCAAGTAGCCTTTATCACCATTCTGTCCATTCTGTCTGTTCACACACACATGCTCACACACTCACATTTGTGCATACACATATTACACAAAAAGGTAATTCATTACAATGAAATGTTCCACCTGCTTAGAAATAAAGAACTGAAGAATTACAGTACCTGGGTGACCTCAGTTCACCCCTCACATTCACAGGCCTTATGATAGAGTCTTCAATCACAGGTTTCTTTAGTAATTCTTTTCTCTCAAAATTCCTTTCTAATTAAGTACACTGAGATTAGAGAATGCACTGGCACATATTTCAAAGAATTAGCAGTTAAAATAAAACCTTTTGGTATTTTTCTAATGCTGCATTGCTTAAATTTTATTACCTTAGCCCAATAGTCATTTAAACAATAATGAGACCCCTAAACTCCCTTCTTTTCTCATTCAGAAGTTATGTACATTTCATAGTGTTGTTCATCTGGAACATTAGAAAAAAAAAATATATTTCTGAGCATGCATTTGCATTTTAGAAACTAGGTTATAAAGAGTTAGAAAACATAAAGTTATATTACTTCAGGCTATAACTGTAGACAATTGAAAATAAGTATATGCAGTTAGAAGCACTCTTGTCACAATTTTTTCAGAAGTTGAGAACTATGCATCAGAAATCACCTCCAAAAATTTTGCCTGTGCTTCACATGGGTCCAAACACAAGCTCAGTTATAAGAGTTTGATGCTCTTAACTTTACATGGAACAAAAGATACTTCCTTAAATCTGCTGAAAGTAAGGTAAAGTCCCAGTGTGGACAAAGCTAGCTGCTGAGTCTGAACTATGATTTCATTCCACAAAACAATAATTGGTTGAATTAACAGAAAGCTTTTGTTCATTTTAAGTACAAGGTCACACAATGAAATTCACGCCTGGTCTCTGGTCTTGTTCTTAGGCCAGTCTGGATTGAAATATATTTTCAGTAAAACAAGAAATACAAATGCTACTTTAATCCCCAAATAATTTATTTCTGTACTCTTTAAAACACTAGAGTAAACATTTCAAACATTTTATTCACTATGGAACATGTTCTATTCTATGTCTTTTCCGTTAAACACCAATTATTGTGCATGTGGGATAAAATCTCCATACAGCAATACACTGTATTTGCTTTAGAATGGCTAGTACTGATGAAACTGAGGGCATACACACTTGTTGCAAATGCAACCCTTGACTTAACTGAAACTTCATATTTCAGGTGTTTATTACTCTTATGCAGTATTTTTTTGAATTATTGGAAATTGAATGCTCTGATAACATTATTGATGGGAACAACAAGGGGTTAAATTTGCAAGATGTACCATACCTGCTCTAGATTTGTGTTGAAAGTCTTTGGTTAGAAAATAATTATTTGAAATGTTTTTGGTCCGAAGTCTAGACCTAGATGGAAGTTTTGACATATAAAAGCCAAAGTATTTGTCTAGGTGACAGAAGTGGAGGGTTAAGGTTACTGGGAATAGAAGTGATTAATATTAAAAACTAGAATACCATGAATAAAAATACACTGGATAAATACCTATCAAATGACTTTACAATATAAATCTCAAATGGTATTTTCTCTGAATGCCTACTTAGCAGCCAAAAATTGGCAAATAGTGACCCCTCTGTGCACTATCCCCCTTTGCAGTCAGAAGAAAGGGGAAAAAACCTGTATTATTCACCAGTATCTTACAGCTTACACTAAGTATGTTATTTGTTGCAGCTGGTTGCAGCTGTTTACAGCTCTTAAATCTCTGAAATGATTGAAAGCTTCCGTTCTTCAGAACTACTCAGAACTATTTCACAGCTTTTTCACTTTTTGAGGTTTGCTCTCTCCAAACATCTCCCCTTTCAATCACATAAAAAGGCCACTTTGTGAAGTAAGTTAAGATGGCGTTTAAAAAGAAGTAGCAGTTCTTAGCCGCTATGCTGCATTAGGATAAAAGATTGCACAACTGAGTTGGTTTTTAGCCTTGATCCATTTTTAAATATAGTATGAATATTATAGCCCTTTTAGCTTCTCTGAACTCCCTAGGCATCCCTCTTGTTGCCAGAAAGGAATTACAAATTGACAATGCAAGTTGTTTTGTTTTCCATCTCTCTTGGAATTTGGAAATGTGTCTATTCTGTCCATGAGCTTTTTATTTCCTGACATTCTGATTTTTAAGTGCTTTTTTTATTGCCTATAGAAATAGTAGATCTTTGCTTTCTGCTCAGAAAAATAACTTTATGCGGCAAGAGTGGAATATTATACCAAAGAACCAATATCCCAACAAATCTATAATTCTTAGTAATATCAAGCTTTTTATCAGAAAATTTTGCTCTCACTGCTTGTATGGTTGATTTCCCTCTATCTCCTAACTGCTTAAAATATATGTTTGTTTAAAAAGCATTTTGATTTCCTTCATTCTTCAAAAATAAGAAGTGGAGACTCAGGGGAAAAGAGAATGAAGAAAACACTTGCTAGGACATGCAGAAGCAGCCTGGTCCATGGAGAATCCATAGGACAATATATCTAAAGGTCTTCTCTGAGGTCAGCTTTTGATTTGGGTTATGAGTTTGGAGAAAATGACTCTCTATTCCCTTGTCTGGCTGAGGGAAATTACATAACTTTGCTGGCCTACATATAGAAAATCAAGAGAGGATCCTGGAATAGAAGTATCTGTGTATTTTGAGCTATCTTGTGGACAATTATCTGCTTGTGTCTAAGTTCTGACATCCAGATTTCTAAGTACCTTTAGTTGGGAAGAACACTTTCTCAGGACAGAGTCAGAGGTAACCAGATTACCTGGGGAATTGCACTGAGTACCTTCAGTTCAGCTCTGAATTAAGTCAGTGGAAAGGATTGAACTTAAGCTCAAAATAGTGCAGAATAACAAAACAAGTATTTAATAGCTAATTTAATAACATAAAAATGAATCAGGAACATTTTTCCCTGTGTATGAGCTTCCTAAATGTAATTTATCATTATTTTAATCTTTAAGTCATGCATTTTATTCTGTAAACCAAACTGATGGAAGAAACAATTTCTAAACATTCCTCTTGTCTCCTCTGAAGCTGCCTGGGTACCGTTCTTCCTTTCTGTTTATTTCTCTGTGTCTGACCCTTTGCCCCAAAATTTGTTTGGTTTCTGAGATCTCTTTCTGCCTCACCATTCCTGCAGGTTGGACTCTCTTGTGGTGCCCATGTCCTCCTTTTCTCCATTTCCTCTTTCCCAAGTAAAAATTATCATACGTCTTTTCTTTGGTCTCCAAATCAACAGAGGAAGGGAGGGAGCAAGGGAGGAAGAGCAGACAGGAAGGAGAGGAAAAAAAGAGATGAAATAACTGAAAACAAAGAAGGGGACAGAGGATGTCTGCTTCACATCCATGTTCTTTTACTGACCTAAAACATTTTTACTTGATTTGAAAAGCAGTGGGACATTTAACTGGATGGTTTTCACAGTGATGTTCTTATCACTCACACCTCAAACCCAACAGAGTTGGTGCTGAGTGAAAACTGGCTTCCTTGTCTGGACTTAAGATGAATTCTTGCAGAAAGTTTGCCATGCTTTCCAGCATGCTTTATTCAGATTTTTCCATTTTCCAGGGTATCTCAGGCCTCTTATTTACCTGGACAGCTAGCTACAAGTTGTGACAAACTTGTCTGATAAAACTGAAAAAATCCTGTAATACACATGGGGAGGGGAAGGAGCAGATTTTTGAAGTGTGAGTGCTCACAGCTAAAACTGAATATAACTACAGTTGTCCCTTGAATACATATGTAGATAGATACTAAGTACTTACTGAAATAGAAGAAAGCAATCCTGTTTATGCATTGAGAACTAATATATATATATTTTTTTTTTTAACTCTAGCCCTAATATGTTCTACTTTTCTATACCTGTATAATAGGTATTAAAATCTGTATAATAGGTATTATTATAATAGGTATTATTAAAATCTGTATAATAGGTATTAAAACGCCACCTTGCTTTGATGGAGTCTTACAAAATACATTAATTTGTTGTTTGGAGCTATCTAATATTAATTCAATGAATGTCTAAAAAAAGTCTGAAGAAAGTGAGTCATTCTTACTGGTTAGGTCTTCAATGGGAAGCTATATATATAAGACATGGACCCACACAGAGAATGATAAAGGCTAAAAAAAGAAATATTAGCTGCCTTATTTTCCAAGTACAATCCATCCTCCTGTACTGAATTCTTGGATTATTCAGAAATATAATTATAGTGTGTGTTTGGTGCCATGTGGGATATGTAACCTGAGGTGAAGGGTAGTTAGCCAGTGTTAAACAATCTGCAGTCTGGTACTTTGTAGCTTCGTGACATTCCTATAGTGTGTAGTGGGGATTAGTAACTCCTGTTTTGTCTGTTTTATTCACTTCAGTGACTGTTCCTTTTAAGAAGGTGTACTGAAATCTAGAAATTATATCAAGTGAAGTCACAGTCTCCCACAATCATGTCTCACCAGATCGGGAGCATACTGTTATATTGTGCAATTTGTTGATAGCATTGGTCTGTTTGGACCAAATATCAGAGGCGTGAAGAGCACGGGAAACTCACAAGTGTTCACCAAACTAATAGGAGCAGGTTTTTTACTGCAAAGAAAAATTAAATTAGAAAAAGCTAGCTCATGGAGTAATGTGTAAAATGTCAGCCAGCCACTTGTCTTGAGTTAGGATAGGAGGAGGCCCCAAAGGGTCCCTAGTTAGTTGTCAGATGCAGTATCCTTGTATAGAAAGTGATTGGTGAAAACACTCATCACAATAGCATCAAGAAGGAGGGTGCCAGAAAAGGTGGACTGGCTTGCATGAAGGTTTCCTTGTGACTGAGGGAATGAGGTACTAGAGTGCCAGATTAATGGACTTTGACGGTAGATATCCGAACACCTTGAAAATCAGCTGTGTAGCAATGTTGCAGAATCCTTCCATAGTGTTTTGCAACTGAATTAGTCTATGTACAGTTAACATTATCCTAGTAGTATATCAAACTGTCCCTTCATTAGTTTTGAACACATTAGTTCAGATTTTTAAGAAAACGCAGTACGTGGTGAGAAGAATAATCAGCCCCTTGGATAAAAAGTAGACGTTTACCTTTATAGAAAAGACTCTTGAAGACAAATACTGTTTGCTAGTCAGGGTGGAGAGTTCAGAGGGCTATATCAAGGTCCTAGGACTATGTGTATGAGACCAATATGTGACTTCAGGTTTGACAGCCAGTACTTGCTTTGGCTGAACACAGGTTACACAGTTCATTTCTCTGAATAAGTTTATTCAGATAGGTGGATATTTTTTTCCCTTATATTCACTGGTAATGAGATATTATGCCTGCCAAGAGATGTGCAACTAATTTATGGACTGGTGTAAAAATCACATCTTGTCTGAGTATTTGTAACTTGTAACTATTCAGGTATCAGTAGAAAACACAGAACTGTGATAGTCTAATTACTTCTTTTGTGTTGTATGTGAGCTTAATGATACAAGAACATTTGCAAAAGAGTGAAAAGGTGTAAATAAAGCAGTGAATGTGTACAGAAAAAAAGATCACAATATTAGTACTGTTTCTTAAAAACGTAGACTGGGTATAAGTTGCACAGGAAAATAGAAATAGATAAGAAGGAAAAAGGCGGACAGAAAATAAGCTATTTGTTGTCTGGCTTACACAAACAGAAATCTGATTTTGCATTTGTTTATTTTTTGGATGTGCTTGTTTATTTTTAGGATTTGGAATTATGTATGTTATTGTTCAATGGCAAGATACTTAAATTTGGGGGCAAACTATTTTGAAGCCTGTGGTAGTTAATATTTTATATGAGATCCAGTCAACAGCTACGAAGTGGTAGCCATTTATTTTTTATAGGTTCTGGGTGACAGTTGCTGCATTATCCATGATGTAGCTAGAACATGCTACATGAAATGGTACCATCTAATATTAGAAATATGTTGTTAGGAATTGAAAAAGAAATACTAAGAAATGTAGTGAGTCACTCCAGAGTGTGCTTCTTACATATCAGTGGCTACCCAGTTTTCCAAAATGGAGCCTTTTCTGTTTAGATAAAGTTAGCATAAATGGAAAGTGTTTCTCTCATTCTTTGGGCTCATTCACCAAATTGAAAGGGATTTTGAGCAACATGAAAATTGTCACTACCCATGACAGGAACTAGATGATGTTTGAAGATTCCTTATGACCCAAACCAGTCTGTGACTATGACTCTGTAGAATCATTTATTTTGGAAAAGACTCTTAAGATCATCAAGTATGAGCATTACCCCAGAACTTCCAAGTCCACTGCTAAATAATGTTCCTAAGTGCCATATCCATGTGTCTTCTAAATACCTCCAGGGATTGTGACTCAACGGCTTCCTTGGGCACTCTATTCCAATGCCTGACGACCCTTTCAATGAAAGAAATTTTTCTTCATATACAATATAAACCTCCCCTGGTACAAGCTGAGGCCATTTCCATTTGTCCGATTGCTTGTAATACAGGAGAAGGGACTGACTTCCACCTGGCTGCAGCCTCCTTTCAGGTGGTTGTAGAGAGCAATAAGGTCCCCTCTGAGCAAGCTTTTTTCCAGGCTGAACACCCCCTGCTCCCTCAGCTGCTCCTCATCAGACTCATGCTCCAGCCCCTTCTCCAGCTCCATTGCCCTTCTCTGGACATGCTACAGCACCTCAATGTCTTTCCTGTAGTGAAGGGCCCAGAACTGGACACAGGTGTGGCTTCACCAGTGCCAAGAACAGGGGGATAATTTTAAGTAACCTTTCTTCCATGATCTCTGCAACTTTGGATCTGCCATTATAATACAGTTTGGAAGGGCATGCTTTTACTTCTATTCTTGTGGAATATATCTTCTCAAAGTAAATTTGTAAGAAAGATAGTCCGGGTTTCTGTCATCTCTGCAACACATTAAAAAAAAAAAAAAAAAAAAAAAAAAAAAAAAAAAAAAAAAAAAAGCTTTGCAGTGCAGGCATGTTTTACTGCAGTCTAGAAAAGGCATGGTAAATCAGTTTCCTCCAAATGCTACAGAGCTGCTGGATCTCATGTATCCATTTAAATTTATGGAAGATTTTTATTTAGGAAAATCAGGTCTTCCTCCTGCTGGGTATATATATATCACTCAGTCTCTGGTGTAGCTAAATGCCCATGTGCTTAACTTTAAATTAGCCCGAAGATGAGAGTGAAAAACATGTATAGGTGGTAAATTATTGATATATTTTCCTTTTTTGGGCAATTTTGGCCAATAGCAGAAACACTGAACCAATGAGTTAGGGAGGCCTTTGACCTCACCTAGTGTGGTCATACTGATGCTTCTGAACTGCAGGCTCAATTCAGATTCCCTGCAATGTTTCTGAGGAGCAGGGTCTGCTTGGTGCTGAATATAGGCTTCATGGTGCAAACCAGCCATTCCTGAAGTCACTGCATGGGAAGTGAAGCAGTGACACAGCAGTCCATGCATGATGCACAGGATGACCAGTGGAACAATAATCAATCCTCCTTCGTGGGGATATTGACATGCCTCTCCCAAATGGTTACTGGAGAACAATAGCACTGTGTAGTGACACAAAACACATGGGATCGCATCACAGTGCTCTGCTGGTTGCCATGGTGACGGGAGTGGGCCTGCAAAGCCAGCCTCCTGACTGCTGAGTTGGAAGGGATAAGAAAAACACAGCCTACTTCCCATGTGAAATGAATTACAAGAACAAGCAAAGGAAGAAAAGAAAAATGTCAACCCTTAATCAAATGTTCTCTTATTTTTAGAAAGGGTTTGAAGAAAATGGAGACCATCTCCACTTACCTCTTGGGCCTCAGGGATTTGGCTAGTAATATCTCTGTACATATTGTGCAAATAAATCACAGAGGTTTGTGTAAGAAAAATCACATGTAAAAGATATCTTTGTGCAGTGGGATATGACAAAGCCTTATTCAATCCTGCTATCCCTTGTGCTTGCCTTAGCAAACAAAATCTGTAAGAATATGTTAAAATGATTCTCAGTATAACAACTATATTTGGAAGGCAAACAAAATACACTAATTTTTAGCTAGAGAAAGGTATTCTTATTATCTCACAATGCCTCTACCTTTTATGCTTGCTGCACAGCTGCATATCAAAAGCAGCCTGGTGGACTGTGAAATACATTTAAATATAACAAATGAGTGATATATAGAAAACACCATTCATTTTCCAACATTTCCTTTTTTTGGGAGCTGCTTCATATTTTATTATATTTAGTAATATTAAACAAACCAGCAGTTTCAGTCAACCTAACAACTTCCAGTTACTAGCAGCTAGGTACTGAAAATGGTTGGGACACCTGACAGTTAAGAAGTGCCTTCATTCTGCAGCACACAGGGTGGATTAAAAAACAACCAAGTGAGGACTCCAAGACTATTAAAAAACCACAGTGAGTTGCAGCGATTTTTGAGCATCATGATGTTTGACTGTAGAATTCCTGTTTCTGGGAGCAGGATGTCTACTACTGAATTAGGCAAACAAGACCCTGCATAACTTAACAGGAACAGAAAGGCAATTAGAAAAAGGGTGTGCAATGCTAAGCAGAGGAAGCCAGTGAGATGCTCTGAAGCAGGAGTTATATCTGAAAATTTTGCCTTGGCCTGCATCCCTGCATTAAACACTATTTGGAGGCTGGATTTCCTGTCCTGCTTCCTGAATCTTGGCATGTGAATCAACCTTTTGGATAAGGACATCTGCTTCATTGTTCTTTCAAGTTGAAACACAAGCATAAGCCTGTAGCCTAGAAGTTAGGATACTTGGATGAAAGAAAGTAATGAATTTTTAGGGTTTTTTCTGCTTTTTTTTTTTTTTTAACAGTCACTAGACATAAATCAAAAACATTTCTAGAAGCAGCACAAGAAGATTGATTCACCACAACTACCTGTCACTGGTCTAAGGGATAATAGTCTTTCTGGCTTACTACTAAATCTCACAGCAATTTAGTTTCAACAGGACCAATGAGCAATTCCTCCTCAACCCCAGAGTTCCCTTTCCTAATAGTTGTTACATAGTTTCTTCTGTTTTTAGGAAATTTGAGAATGAGAAAGACAGGTAAATCTGATCTCCCACCTTCTGCACGAATCCTCTAATAGGTGGGCTGTTCTATGAGAAAGAAAGACGAAGCCATTTGACAGTACACTCCTTTTGACACATTTTAAGAAAGAGCAGCAGCCAGTTCATGTCGTGCTCCTGTTTCTGCCTTGGGCATGCTCTGAGACTTCCTACCATATTAAGCCCTGATGGCATTTCAGAGGAGGGCCTACTTTCTACTCTCCCACAAAGGACTGATGTGGTTTCCTAGCTACTCTGTCTGCTCTGAACTGAAAGCCACCATTGTGAGCAGGGTTCAGTTGCAGGCAGGAGGTGCTTGAAGATGTCAGTCAAAACTTTAGGGCATAAGTGTGTGAAAGCTTATGAATTTTGTTGGGCATGTTTTCCTTGCTGCTGTTTGACAGGCCCCTTCTGGCAATAACCTCTTTTTAGGATGTGGATCCTGCCCAGAATTTTAGTATCTTTGACTCTGCATTTTGTGCTCTCTGGGGTGATTTGGGTGGCTCACATTTTAAAACACGTGACTACAGTTGATAAAAATATGGGGAAGGAAATACTTGTGTAGGACACTCTGAGAGGTAAATTGAGTTTTTACATTTCATAGAATCGGAGAGTTACAGAATTATAGAATTATAAAATAGGTTGGGTTGGGAGGGACCTGAAAGATCACATAGTTCTTCTCCAGGCTGATCAACCCTAACTCTCTCAGCATACTTTAATAGAAGAGATACTGCAGCCCTGTGATCGTATTCATGACCCTCCTCTGGACTAGAGGTCTGTGTCGTTCTTGTGCTGAGGGTTTCAGAGCTGAATGCAACACTCCAGGTGGGATCTCACAACAGTGGAGTAGAAGGGCAGAATCATCTCCCTTGACCTGATGGCCACAATTCTTTTGATTCAGCCCAGGATAAGGTTGGCTTTATGCGCTGTAAGTGCACATTGCCTGGTCATGTCAACCAAACTCTTCTCCTCAGGGCTGCTCCCAATCCATTCTCTACCCAGCCTGTATTTCCTTCTACCCAGCTTGGGATTTCCTTCACCCACATTGAGGGCCTTGCCCTTGGCCTTGTTGAACTTCATGAGGTTCCCATGAGCCCACCTCCCAAGCCTGTCAAGGTGCCTCTGGATGGCATCCAGTTCCTCGGTGTCAACTGCATTGTTGACAAACGCCGAGGGTGCACTCAATCCTGCTGTCCGTGGTGCTGACAAAAATCTTAAACAGCGTCAGTCCCGGCACCAATCCTTGAGGATGCCAGTTGTCCCTGCTCTCCACTGTCCACTCAATGGACATTGAACCATTGACCACAAGACTTTGACCACATCCAGCCAATTCTTTACCCACCGACAGGCACATCTGTCAAGTCCATGCCTCCTCAGCTTAGAGACAAGGCTGTTGTGTGGGCAGTGTCAAATTCTTTGCACAATCCAGGCAGAGGACATCAATTGTCCCTCCTTTATCCACTAGTGCTGTAACCACATTGCAGATGCACCACATTTGTCAGGCTCAATTTGCTCTTAGTGAAGGCATGTTGGCTGGCATCAATCACCACCAAATTTTAATATTAGAGTTACTTTGTTATTTTATTATCACCTCCTTATTTGTTACAATACCAGTGTTAGCTCCTTAAAAATCCCTGCTACATGCAGAGTAGGTATTCCACATTTTTGGTAAATCTGAAAATATTATCTTTGCCTCTTCCTGCACTCCACAGCCTTCCACACTTAATGGAGAAAGGAATATTTTTCTGGGACTTTAGAAGTCTGGTAATTAGCTCACAGTAATATTGATTTTTAAAGTGGGTCCTTTGAGAAATTTAGCATCCAAGCTAAGCAGCATTTATAGCAAGTAATATGAATAAAGGTACAATAAAGACTCTCTGGAATTTTCATTACTCAAATGAAGTGAAATTATCTTCACAATATACATTCAAGACATTAAGATGTAATTTAGGTAAGTATTAATAATTATATTATTGAATTGTTATGACTAAATAGGTAGAAAGAGTTGGGTCCACAGCATTAGTAATTAAGTGGGCCAAGTGTGACATAAGAGGAAATTTTTTCAATTGCCACCTTATCTGTGCAGCTAATTTGTGTGTGACAATTGTGTTGGTTGTAATGAATCAGTGCTACAAGGAGGAGGGATAAAAATAGGAGAAATTCTTCCTAAAAGGTTCCTTGTCCCAGTTATCTGTGTTGTTTAATTACCACTACACTTTAATTAACAATTTGTGTTGTGTGAAAGGTCTGTGACTATAAGATCATTTGAATGTCAGTATTTGAAAAGCTTTTGATGGCACTGGTTGCTTCAGGTTCATTTCTGGAAGAGCTGAATGTGAACCAGAGAGAGATCTTTAAAGTTTAAGTTGTATGGCCCTCAGGTCTGTAGGAACTCCTTTTTAAACTGGCCCTGCTCACATCACCACTTTTTATGTAGGTTGTAAATTTGTACATGGAAGTGCTATCACTCCACCCTTATCTATGAGTGAAATGGCCCTTTTTTTAGTTAACATTTTAGTAGTAGTTTGTTACTACTTCCTGACTAAATGACACTGACATGGAAAACTTCTCATTTTCTCTGGTTCTGTGGGGTTTTGATTGCTACGAAAGTCATAAATTAAAGACTGGAAATAGAGCAAGGTGAGGATTGAGAATGAGTTTCAGTAGTTTCACAGCAAATTAATTTTGGAAGAATGTTATCAAATTATTATTTTGCAACCTGCTTAGTCCTTTCTTCCTAACATATTTTATAATCAATCTCTTTCTCCCAAGACAAAATTCCATGTTTCTGCAGGGATTTTTCCAACAAAATCTTGTCAGGTTTTTAGCTGAAATAATGTTTGCAGTATCTTAAGGAATCTGATAAATCTTTCTGGCCTGAAAGTATGAGTTGGGCATTTAACTCAGTAATCATTCTTACAGATCTTGTTTTCATGTTAGTGGAAATACTAGTGAGAAGCAACCTTTTCACTTAAAATGAAGCTTACTAAATTCTGGTCATTTGCCAGTTCTTGTTTGGAAATTAAATATGTGACACATTGCCTGAAATTTTTGCACTAATAAGAAGCAATGCTTATTACTGAAAGCTACATTTCTTTACTCCTTTCATGCAAGTCTCTAAGAAATAAATTCTTTTATCTTTATGTTGTGTTGAGAAAATCTTTTGTTTTTTTCATATGATTTAGATTATGAAAAGAAAAGTCTTGGTTATTCAGTGTGTTCTTAATTATATTGTGAGATGTCTTTAATTTGTTCCCAGCCAGAGGATGGTTTAGATGTCCACTTTTTCAAGAGGATACAGTTTGGAAGGATATTAGAGTTAGGTGGGTGAAAAACAAAGCAATTCCGACTGAGGAGACTTGTTTAAGTGAGCTGTTGAGGATGTGCTTTGTAACAGTCCTTGTTCCCATTGGTACCAGATATCTGCTCCCTTCTTCACTACTTATGCATTTGGGATGGCAGAAAGTAAGAAAGAATAGACCTCTTTGGTGCTGTTGATCTCAATTTTCTCTCTGACTTCAGTCACTTCCATTACACACTTCCATGTGTAATGGAAGAACATTTCCATCTGCTCCTGCCCTGCTCCCACCTCTCTTACCTGAGTTACAGGAATAATGGTACTCTTGGATACCCCAGCTAAGTGTATAATGCAGCAGATCTTCTTTCCTGTTCCAGGCCATATTTCCAGCAGCTCTGTAAGCTGTTGCCCAACTCCACTGAAATCCCCCAGCTGTGCTCCTGCAGTGCCAGGTTTCAGTCTGACAGGGTGAGGCTCAGTGCAATACACTTTGGTAGAGACACCCACCAGACTTTGTCATACACATACACCATGATCCTACCCACTGCTGTGTGCTGAATGCCACCTGTACCACCTCCTCAGAGTCTCTTCTGACCTCATTATGTTATGATGCAGCAAATTACTATATGGATGGTTGGGAGGGGGCAAAGGAGAGTGAAAGTGCTCCCTTCACATTGGGAGGGATGCAAGCACCTCTGCTGCCCCCTCAACCCTGTACTTACATCAGAAGCTGTCTTTTCCTCACCCACACCAATCCTGTTCCTTGTCAAACCAGTTTACAATACGTCTGAAACATAAAACATTACCAGAAGTTGTTGTTACCTCCAGTAGCCCTTGGTATCTCCAGCCAACCTTGGTATCAATAATGGCTGCACAGAAAATTACTTCGACTCAATCTGTTGAGCAGCAGCTCTTTCACAGCTTTATGTACCAGATTTACTACTTTTCCTCCTCTGCTGACACAGATGAACACCGAAAGAACTGGTTATGTTGGCATTACCAGCCTAAAGCCAAAAGTCCTCCAAATCTTCTATTTCTTATGTAAGTCTTTTTCCTTTGCAGGGGAAAAAGAAAGCTTTAAATTCAAAGTCAATTTGTTCTTTCTCTTTTTATCCATTGGGTTTTTTTTTTTTTTTGTTCCCTACAGCTCATCTCTTCCAACTTCAGTGGTTGAATTTCCAGATAAATATAGTGATACATCCACTAGCTGTTTTAAACCTTCTATACCATTTTAACTTAGGTGACAGAACCAGACATTAGAATTTTTCGTGATAGTTCTCCAGCACAGAAAATATGTGAAGGAGAACATAGGTACAAAAGAAGGAATGTGAAACATATAGTCATGCCTGCCATTCTAATTTGTTCTTCAACTGTATTTTATTATCTTCAGAGTTCTTTTGTTCCTGCAGGAGGTAGAATGTATATGGGTACTTAGGTTTAATCCAGAATTTTTGGGAAAGACTGTATTTAGGTGGAGAATACCAGCGGTGATTTTGTATTGAACAACCCAAAAAATGCCAGTGACATCTTAATCTCATAGTGTATCATTATGCATTTTGTTCTGAACTCATTTATAGGAACTATCTCAAAATTTGGCAACATTTCTGGGTTTTTAAAATTATGTTGTTTTTCATATGCCTCCAGTCTCCCACTTGCAGTTTTTCGTTCATTCTCGAGTCCAGCTGTTCTGTGAAATACTGCCTTCTTGCTCAGGAGATTATCTTCCTGTATGTGCTTACAGGGAAAAAGATGGTGATACTGAGAGTTGTGCAGAACAACAGGCCTGTAGGGTGGAGGGCTTCAGATACAATCTTTCCTAACTGGAACTTCAGAAGCAGGATCTTTCAAGTTCATAAGACTATTATGCATTAATAAGACAGGAATTTCAACACCATAAGCTGAAGTGAATAAAATCTGAATCTGTCCTTGTATAAGCAATTTTGATGTGTTTTTATGGCTTTAATTCCAAGAAGTTTTCCTTCCAACTAAGTTTTCCTAAAGACTTAAGAAACTACAGTATCACGAAGTCTCTTATGTTTTCATTACAGAAAGCATAATAAACTCGGTAGAGATTGCTCTCCCATGTTTCCTGTTATAAGAACCTGTTTTCATATAAGCATATAAAAGTTAAATCTTTGGACTCAAATGCTCTGGGTGTCTAGTAGGATAATTTCTTTTTGGTGAATATTTCAACTAATGTAACTCAACTATTTTTACAGATGAAATAATGTGACAAGACAATCTTGCATTTATATTAATTTTAATTACATTTGCCATGTCATCTCTATAAAGTTAATTGAGGTTATGTTTGGCCCAGGTGATAATAGATGGAAGCTTAGAGCAGGGAGAGAATTTCTCCTCTTGTAGGTAGTCTGCTGCAGAAGAAAGTTAGGTTTTCTTCACTCTCAGTGTAGGAGCCTATGGAAAGAGACTGGAGGAGCACAAGAGGAATAATCAGGTAAAAAAAAACAGGGAATAGGATTAAACAGGCAATGTGAGCAGATACTAGGGAGATAGGAGTGTGAGGAATAGGCTGTTTCTTTCTCTTCACAGGTGTTTCTGCAAACCAAACAGCAGCTTTCTTAATACTATGAGTTTATTACTCTATGCTAAGCAGTAGTGGATTATATTGAGTATCTAAATTTTTCTGGTTTGCTCCTGTGGAAAGAAGAAAAGTTGTTTTAGCTCCATGGCAGAAGACAATAAAATCAGTTTTACAGGAGGGATGAGTGTCTGCTACTCTTGACACTTAACATTGACACAGCAAACCTTGAAAACCTGAGCACATTCAAAGACAAGGTTGTTGCCTTACTAAACTGGAAATGAGGAGGCAACATGAATTCCAGGCTTTCCTGAGTTATAAATATTTGCTTTTATAACCTTGAAATACTTTAAAAAAATACATTAAAGAATACATAAGGAGAAAACAATAGCAAAGGATTAATAAAGTAATGCTTTCTCTGTGATGCAGCAACTATGTGCAAATATTTTTCCTGTGCCTGTTAGTTTGAGTTTTAAACATTGCAATATTTGAAGCTGTATGCCAAGGTTACTGGCACCAATAGACAGTGATGAGTACACTGTGATTGTGTGTAAACATCATGCAGTAATGAAGGTGAAATCTAAAAAACAGTTAAATGAAGTGAAAGCAGTAGCTGCAAACAAAATAGATGCATTTATTTAGATGAATGGAAATGTATAGCCTTTGTTTTGGACTGGATCCTCAATTGGCTCAGTTTCCTTAAATCCATTTATGCTAGCTATTTCCAGCCACTGGAGAATCCAGCCCAAAATGGATGGCTTTTTTCAAGAGTTTTTCCTGTAAGTTTACAGCTTCCTTTTGGTTACTTAAAAGAGAAAGGCAGAAAGAGGAAATAATAATTTTTATGTGTTTACCAGGGAGATAAAGGGGGTATTGCCCCCACCTAATCACTATCACTGTTTGCACAGCCCATGCTGTATGCACTCCTGTACCGGGTGATCTACTCAAACCGGCATCATCGCACAGATTCTCCTTGTAGAGCAGGTTTCTGGCTCCCCTGTTCTGAATGCTGCATACAGATTGTTTCAGGGTATGATTTTCAGACTTGTAGTCTTAAATCATACCACTTACTGTAAAATATAATTTAAAATACAATATCTTTGCAAGGTTTCCTCAATTCCCCTGAAAAGACATCACTTGAGAGTCCTCAGGGGTACACCTGTAAACTAATCAGTCCATCTGAAAAGAGTGAAGATTTAGCAGCTGAACAGAGTGAAATCTTCCATATTCCATGGTGATTTTTGGAAGAAATCCATGCTGCTTTGGGACAGGAGATTTTATATTCAGAAAGAAGTCGTATCCTTTATTAAGCCCTGACTCAGCAAAGCATTTAAGCATGTTCTGTTATGTGCTTACTTGCATTTCATTTTGCCACTTCTTAAGACTGTGCTAAGTCAGAAGCAGCAAGCCAAATGGAAAGGTAGAGATGAAGTTTTCATGTATTTGCTCACATAAAGCCTATTTCGTGATCAAATTAAATGAGTACAAGTAAGAATTCTTGCATCTATCCAGTTAGTGTCATGAGACTCCAACAGGGCTAAGAGATCAGGACAGGTCACCTGTTTTTCCAGGTTTTGTTTTCAACTGTAATAGTTAGAAAATTAAAAAAAGATAAAACATATTTGTAAAAAGCTGAGGTTTTTTCTGAAATTATGTGATCAAAAAGGAATACAAGATTGCCAGCAATCCTGATTTGATCTGTCTGCAGTTCCTCTTTTGAGCCACTATCATGCCTCCAATGATTACTCCAGTAGTCACTGGCAGTTCTTTACATAATTGACCCTCAAATGCTGAACTTACTAGGTGGTATCAGACTCCTTGAATTTAGAAATTGTATTGTCCTGTTTGTGACTGCTAGCAACTCCTTAGAAGAGATGCTTGAATTGTGGAAATTTATTTCATGAACTTTTCTGGGCAATTATTTTGAGTATGATTTGAACAGATGGTCTTTTTCAGCTATTTGAATGTTTGGGACTATTTGACCTGCCTACAAACAGAAAGATAAAAGCAGTGACAAATAAAGTTAGGATTGAATTGGTACAGTTAAATTTAGGGGGATTGTTGATACCAATGCCTTTCTTCATGATTTTACTATCAATGAACTAAATAATTTTATCCTCATCCCCTCTCCTCATCTTCTTCTGTGTTGTTTTTTTTTCAGTCCAGAGAAAAATGAACATCATAAATAGCTTGGTGAGGTAGGAAGTGAATTGAAAAAATGAAGAATTTCTTTTTGTATTTTGTACTCATATCCTTTGTTCTAAATGAAAGAGTATTCACATCTGGTATTTGGCTTGAGAGAGAGCTACAATTTCTCCACTGGCAGTGCTGCCAGAACCAATAGTCCATGGGTTCAAGCACCTTCAACCATATTTTGTTATCATGAAAATGAATGCAATCAGCAGTAATTTATTATTCTTGCCTGATGCTATAAGTTAACCAAAGTATTCTCTTTTAAATGTGACAGAGGGGCCTTTTTCAGGATATTGAGGGCATCACTTAAGGTTTTCATTTTTATTCTACCTTTTTTCCCCATTTTTAGGGAAGCAACGTGATGGAGGACCAGGATCTCTTGGAAATAGGAATCCTTAACTCTGGGCACAGACAGAGAATACTCCAAGCAATCCAGCTTCTCCCAAAGGTATCGCTTATGTTATTGCACAAGTGAGGGAACTAACCCCGGCAGCATTCACATTATTTAAAACACCTTCTTCAATGTAGATAGACGTAATTCTACTGGGGTTTTTTGACATGTTTTTTGCATATGCAAATATGGCATAAAATAATGTCGATGTGTTGGACTCCTTTTGTATAGATGTAGTTGACAAAGCAAAGGAAAGTAAAATTTATAATTTGACATGATGGCTGTTTAGAATGTATTTGAATTACTTTTGGCCTTTCAGCCTATTTATAGACTGCCATTACATATGTGTAAATAAGGCTGTCCATGAATCCCAGAATGCCTGTCTTAATAGGGCAGTTGCCCTGGAAATACTTTGCCTCTTATATAAGTACTCTTAAAAGCATTGGAGGAAAGATTTTCCTAATACCTGCCTTTTTTTTGTGAGATACAGAGACTTCCTGCAGGTTGCATATTTAATTTTCTGCTATGTATATGAATTTTGCTTCTCAGCTGCGGACAGAAAAACTTGCAGCCATTTTCCAAATCATTTTTAGTGCTAGCCAATTTAAACTCTAGATTTTAAAATCAGTGATAGAATAATCTGCATACCAGAATGTATCACTAGAGGCTTCTACTATCATTCCAAACAAGAGATAGTGGACTTGGCATGGAAAATTACTACTTTAATTTGAAAAATTTTGTAAGGAGAATGAATAATGAAAAATGGACACCAGTAGGGCTCAGAAGGCTGTCACATGTGATGCTGATACTTCATGCAAAATACTAAGGCAGGAATAAAATCAAGCGTAAAGTGTAAAATGTTCTGGTGGATGTGAGAAATAATTGAGGTAAATAGAGATTAGTCCACTTGAAGTTTCATAATACTGGAGAATACAAGAGTTATTAAAGTATTTTTTTTAGATCATGAAGCAGACCTTGTTGGAAAAGGCTTTTTGATGCATCAAGTCTTCCTGGATGGATGACTTGTAAAACAGCACAAGGGTTTCTTTTGTATGGGAAAATCAGAAGTTGTGAAGCAATTTCTGTTATCTGCAGGTGTTAGTCAATCCATATATACTACAATGTAGGTCTGCACACGGAAACACCAAAGATCATTAGATAAATGGTAGAAGTTGGGTATTAAAAGTAGCATTTGATGAATTACAAAAGATATTAAAGGTTTATCTATGAATTCATGAAATTTTCAGCAATTCTATCATTCAAACAAAAATTTTGTAATCTTTAACTGAGCTCATAGCTGATATATTCTGTTTATCATGCTTCTTAGAGAGATCAGCTTTCATGTAGTCTTGTTTACGTTCTTCAAAATTAATGAATCAATTGTTAATGTATCATCATCAGTGCTATCTGCACTCAATGGCTGGCGTTTATAAAAACATTGCTAATGTTGTCTGCTTTTGGAGAGTTTGCTAATGATGAGAGTAGATTCTGTTATAAAACTACAACTGCAGTCCTTTTAAAATCTGCTTGATATGAAACAGAATCAAGATCTAGAGGTACTCTTGAAACCAGTTGAGAACAGGATGGTTATGCAGTTATTCAGAAGAATGCTGAACCAAAGATAATTAACAAAGGATGGCTTGAAGCATGTGCTGAATAATGGTGAGATAGTTTTTTAGCCTCTTCCCTGATGAGCTAAAAAGACAGCCCCTAAGGACTACATTTTTAACGTCTTTGATGCAAGGATATTGCACCAAAACAAAAGCAGTTGCAAGATGAAGCTGTGCATCATGTTTTTTCATATAAATGACTCGGCAATGTAAGAGAGCTTACATAGTAAAAACACATCGTTTCCTATATAAACTGAGTTATTTTAAAGGCAGGTTATAGAGCCCAAAAGTTAGGATTATGGGAAGTTTTGTGTAATGTAACGCAACCTTTTTGTATTCACAACAGCTTGCTAATGACAAAACAATTTCACATCCTGCAACAAACCATGAAACGTTGCTGTATATCTATGTGTGTGTTGATAAGTTCAGTTCTGTCATCCTGCGTTCAAAATAGTGCATGCCATCTAAATATGTTAAGACCTCAAACCATAATTGGAGTCTCACTAATTTGAATCTCATTAGATAAAAATTGTTAGTTTGTTTGTTTTGAACATGTACCTCTTTTCTGTTCCTCATTTAATTTAAATATAGATTACTCCATGCATTTTTTACTTAATGACATTACTGATGATGTTCTTTTTAGTTTTACCAATAATGTTTCCTGTCCTGAGATACTTTTAGCTTGTACTTTGAGGTGAAAGTTAAGTGCTTTAAAAAACACCTATCAAACAACACTTCCTTAAAGGGTGAGGCAGCACTGAATAAGTGTAGAGGATAAAAATCAAGCAACAAATCTATCATTAAGGTTTTAAAATACCTTTTCTAAAAGCTCTTTTTGTTATTCTGATACATATTCATCTCTGCAGCCTGGAAATGCAACAGGTATTTAGTAGCTGAAATTTTTTACTTATTATTGCTGCCTGCCTAAAGAGTGATGAATTTCTAGATGTCAAACACCAGTATCCTGATTAGGAACCATTCCCTGGAGCTTGAGGTGGTTTTAAATAGGGAAGAATGCCCAAATTTTGGCCAAATATAGGTTAATTAATCATCGTAGTCTCTTAAGCAGTGTTTAACAGGTATTAAAGGGTATGTTTACTTGGATTTCTCAAAATGTTTTCCAATTATATTCTGTATTTGAGAGGGACATTTCATAAGAGGGAAAAATGGTATATTCACCAGTAGGTAGGTAGGTAGGGCTGAAACCTTTGAGATAGAATGCTTCTTTCCAAAATGCTCTTTATTTTTGTTGGAGCTTGTCGCTCTAATTCTTGTCTTGTACCAATGTTATTTAAGTTACTCAAGTTTCACCTTAATATTAACTGGACCACTTTATGGCTTCTTTTAATAATATAAAGTTAAGACAACCTGATAGAAATATCATTTGCAAATTAATTATTGAAATGGAAGTATTTTATACATGGCATCAGTCTTAAAGCAAATTTCATAGCAGAGTTTAATCTTGCATTTAAGATTTTTGTATGAAAAAATGAAATCAATGAATGTTTAGATGAGGATTTTATATGCTTTATTGAAAGGAAGTTCAGATTTGTTGAGAAGTGGAGATAACATATAAAAAGATACTGAAGCTGCAAATACCCTAAGAAAAAAAAATAATACCTACAAAAGAATTGTGTGCAGTGTATGATTAGTTGACTAAGAAAGTAATAACAGCCATGGCATAAAATTTTAGTCACATTTAAGTTACATAGAAAACCTAAGGACCATTGGCCAGCTATTTCAGCTTCCCAAACCTATGTGCAAGTGACTTCTCAGTGGGTTCCTCAAAAGGTTTGTTTTTTTTTTAAATGACAATTATACTAGCTTATCTCAGAATTTATCTACGAAAAAGGATTGGTTTTGTGTAGGATGCTCATTGTATGGCTCCTTCTTCTGGCATATAATGGGAACACATGCACTCATTTGACAGATGGAAGAAAAATGTTAGCTGAGAGCAACTTTCTCCAGGCTTCAGAGCTATTCTTAAAGCAGCTTGTTCCTTCCTGCACAGAGAGGTCTCAGCACAGAGCAGGTTTGGGAATAGCAGTGGTGTGCAGGCAGCCAGCCTCTTTTCTTGGGTGCTTTGCAGAACTAGACAAGAAGTAGGATTTGAGCGGGCTGTGAGCACATCCTGTCTGCAAGTGGTGTTATAAGAGCGACAAAGCTCTGCTTCCAAAAAGTGCTGGACTTATTACTCATATGTAACACTCCTCTGCAAGCATGGTGAGTCTGGCATTTAGGAAAACAGAACAACTGTGCATGTGCTTGTTAATTGTGCTGTGTATGTAAGAGAGAAAGATCACGTCATGTGTTTGCTGTTGCTAATTGCTATTGGCTTAGACACCCCAGAGCTCAGCAAGCTGATTTCAGTCCTGGTGTTTAATTACGTCCCATTTAGCACTTCCCTTCCTAGGACAGTTTCCAAATTAGGAGATGCTGCAAAATATTGATGACCCTTTCTGACTGTGACTCCTTGTTTCTGGTCTGCTGGAAGTGAAGATGAAAAATGGGATTCAAAGGACATGCTTTCTACTCTGCTGTTTTCCCTGCTTCTTATGTCTCTGTGAAAAATTTTCCTGGTTTGAAAAGAGGCCACTGACATGCTCACTGCACCACTTGCAAGACCTTTGACCGTAAGGACAGAAAAAAGCATTAGAATCCAATACAACACATGAATTCAAGTCTGAAATACAAACGGGTAGTCTAGGTTATTTAAGTAAATGCAGCACAATAGGAATGAATCATTAGAAGCAGTTAGATACACACAGGCTATAGTTCAAGGTGCTTACTTCTGACCAGCTTCAGACTGGTCCTGCAGACCAAAAGTCCTCTCCAGGCATGTGCTTCAAAACCGCCTGATGAAAGCAGTATCACAAACATTTTCCTTCTTATCTGTTCCTACCAGAGAGCCACTCTAGACATGACAGACACACTGACATTTATCTGAATCATGTAGATAACAGAAGTGTGCTGGTGGTCCTGCCACCATTGCCGTACAGGATGTCTTGCTTACCTTCATGCTTCTTTTTTACATTTCTTATTTGTGATTGGCTCCACAGTATCTACTGGCTGCTCTGAGAATAGTCAGCCGGCAAGGAAATGTGCTACATGAGAGGAAGTGCTATTCCCTTTTTTTGGTAACCAGACTAGGATGACAACCTGAAGGAGCTGACTTAAACTTTTTCATGAGATCAAAGGTCATAGCTCCCACTTAGTCCACAAATTTCAGATTTATATCTTCTTAGTATTACATTTTATGCAATGGATATGTTCAAGCTGTTGCATACATTACCACTGAATGACAACTGTTATTCCTTTGTCCCACATATTGTATCTGATGAAGAACTAGGAGGTTTCTTCATTTTTCTGGATGTGGAAGTGTTTACATTTCCCCAAGGGAGAAAAAAAAAGAAAAAAATACCAACACAACAAACACAAAAGCCTCCAGGTGTGCATCTATTTTCCTTTAAATTTGGAAGACAGATTCCAACTGAAAAGACCACAGAAAGGATGCCTAATGAGTTCTGAAAATCTTAGGTAGGAAACACTGAACTCACACTGAAGGGGTATTCTGGACCTTCCATTGAGGCAAGATCCTGAATCATGCACTGCTGTGAAGTGAATGTGCCTGTACTGTCTTTTTCTAGCAAGCTCCACAAGAAGACAGGAGGCTTTTGATTAGTGGAAAGATAAGTCAAACATTAATAGAACACAAGCTTGAATAGTTAACTTTTAAAATATGTGACAGGGTAGATGGAATAGAAACCTAAAAAAATTATATACAGTTCTTCCTCACCTGCTGTGTCTCTGCAGGCAGACCCTGTTTCACTCAGTGCCTTTCTCACCAGCAGCACATGCAAAGTCTCCTCAGGTCCTTTGCCATTTGTGCCCATCCCCTGTGAAAGCTGCCCCTCTGCCCCTGACTGCAGGCTCAGTTTCTGCCCCGGCACTGCAGGCACCAGCTCCATGTGGTGCCCCTATTCCAGCCAGGCTCTCTGGGCTTCAGAAGTGTCACTCTTCTGAGCCTTTTCTTTCAACAATTCAGAGGAGGAATGATCTCTTCCAACAACATGACTCCAACTGACCACATTTGTAAAGTACATAATATATAACAGAGATCTGACAAAGACAACCTGAAACAAAAAAGAACTGATATATCCCCCATTACAACCACCTAAAATTTCTTAGCTAGGTAATTGATAGTTTCATATAAGTTCCCAAAAATGCTGCTTAAAGTTCTTGAATGGGCCAGCAGTATAAAACAAAGCATTATATGCTTGCTAAAAAGATCTTTCTTCCAAATGAACACAAGCATAAATTCACAGTAAACATAGCCATCATTTAAAAAGCTGTGAAATTCAGGTAATGTTATCCTCCTTTTACAGCACATAAAAAGCTTGATTTTAATACACACACTAAGCTCCACCAGATAATGATACTGCCTTTGGAGAACATAGTATTAATTCCCCATCTGTCTTTGGAGATCAGAGAAAACTGGTAACAATCCATGCTACTGAATTTACCTTGATGTTTCTAGTGCATATGTGATTACTTTGAAGCTCTATTTGTGTTTATTTGGCCACCTTTCAGAGACAAAAAAAATGAAGTACCTTTCATCCTAATGTAAAATGCTCTATCAACACAGCAGAGACATACTTTTTAAGAAGTCTGTTGTAGAGAAAGTCTCTTGTGAGGGATTCCTCAACCCATTAGGATACTACTTGACATTGCTATTTTATTATGAGAAACAGCTCTTTCTGGCTTCTGCTTTCTATTAATTTCAAAGGAAATAATACTGATGATATATCAATAGGACCTAGGAGAGAAATCTCATATGGTTAGTATCTTCTTCCATACTTTTTTGAATCATATTTTCTTAAACATTTCTTTTTCTCTAAATCCTTTGGGCTTCAATTCCTAGCCTTTTCCACAGAAGGCACATGAAAATCTTCTGCAGTGAAAAAGCTAACATTGGAATATTGTGCTCTAAACAACTGAATGAACTGGTAGTAGTGTCTGTGGAAGAACAATAGTGCCCCTATTTATGAGTAGGTAATATCTGAAACATTGTCAGGACTTGCAGCTCAGAGATTTTACATTGATCTGAGCCAAACAGTGTGCACCTTACTTGGATGTTTGACACCACTGGTGCCTGTGTTGTAGCTGGTTCAAAATGATTGAAATATGCATGGCAATACACTCAATAGGTAGGAGGGAGTTTTTCCTTCAAGAAATATCAATCAACAAGGAAGCCTACAGGGTTTAAATTATCTCCTCTGTGAGAGGAGAGGAGACCAAGATAATAGCACAGCATAGAAGAAAATATACAGTCTGAGAGTCATGAACTGTTAATGAAAGCTGAGGTAAGATGCAATTAAACTCAATCTCTAATAAAGTAAAAGGGCAGCACTTCCAGACAGATATTTCAAAGTGTTTTTATTTAAAAACTCAATAACATTTTGTATGAAAAACAGATACTATTAATGATACTTATGTATCTAGATAACCAGTATGTCTGTCAGTAAGTATTTGAAAGGAAAACATTCAGGTAACTATGAATGACAGTTAATAAAGTTAGTATTATTAAAAGACAGAAAGAGACTTTCCATACAAGAGGACTGAAGAGATACTGAAAATTTATTAATTTTCATTTTAGATGCATTTTAGAAAGCCTGTTCTAGATAAGAGAGTGTTTCTCAGTTCATGGCCAAACAAAATATTGCTTTTGTGCTGAAACCAATAGTAAATATTCTAGTTCTGAGATTAATTTTTTATGATAGTAGCAACTGTCCTTCCAGGGCAGGTGGGCTGGGAGCTCAGGTGGGCAGTGGGCAGGGACCACTAGGACAAAGTGAGTAAAGCAGGGACAGTGGCAGTGACTGTGAGCAGCCACATCCCAGGGCAAATCCGCAGGATATTCACAGGGATGAGAACAGGACAAGGTCGCCTTGGAGGGTGAGTCAGTGGTTGAGGATGAACAAACGTGGGCTGGGCACAGACATATCTACAGCATGGCTCAGGCAAGTTTCAGGACATGGACCTGAGCCCACATGCTGCTCCTCCAAAAGGTAGGGTCTGGCTAAAGCCCTAGCCAGACTTCTCAGTGCTCTTCCCCACACAGATCTGATCCAAGGTTAAGCAGCTGCACTACCCTGCAGCATGGTCTTGAATACAAGCAGACAAAACTCTGGGACAGGGAGAGGGAAAATACTTGCAGAATCAGCTGCTGCCCTACAACAGACCAGTGTATTTTCATGTAGGCTATTGAGTGATCCAATAACAATTTTGTCTATTGGCACCAAATCCAAAGACTGAAATTGTCACATTCATTTCAGTTGTTCTCAGCTTCTTGTTTATTGCATTGTTCACCTGTGTTTACTTGCCTGCAGCCCTTTGCAATTCTGCTGTTGTAGAGGAATATCAATTCCAGTGGGAATTGAGAATTTAGAAACTTGCCATGTTGTGTTTACTTTTCAAAGAGGCTGATGAGTTACCAAAAGTAAGGACCAGACTGCATGGGTTTTCTCAAATCAGGAGGCAAAAAAACCCCATTTTAAAACAGAATCTATTAAATGTAAAGATCAAATAGTAGTGAACACAAGAAATAATTTACATAACTTGTGCCATCTGGGTACATTGAAAATTGTTTCCATGCTGCTTCAGTTTTCTTTGTTAGAGAAAGGAAAAAAAAGCACTTTTCCCAAAACCTATGTGTTCCTTGTGGGCCTGTATGTCTTCATGTCTTCTCCATACTAGATTTATTGGGTTCTTGCTTTTTAAGTGTCAGCTATTTAAGCATACCCATTTTAAAATCAGATGCTGAAATAAGTTTCCTAGGAGCCAGACCTCCCAGGATCCTCCAGTATTTTGCAGTCTGCTGGACAGACTACTATCAATCTAATATTTTATGTAAGTCTGAATGACAATAAAAGAAGACATTGCCATGCTTTTGAAATAGAATAATTTCGTCCTCAAATGAAAGTAAATTCCAGAATGTCAAGTTTAACAACAAAACTGAGCTCTTTCTTTCCAGTATGATTCCTTTGTTACAGCAGTGACCTGAAAGGCTATTATTTCCACTGCTAATTATGTGATTTCTGTTGTCTTTCTTTTATGATTTCAGATAATGATCTCATTACATCATTTAAATATTGCAATTAATATTTTATACCCAACATATGAGTAAACTCTCATATTCACATTGCAATGTGCCTGCATCACTCCTCTCTGGCTCTGCAGGAAGCCCAGATCAAGACCATTACATGCTGGCTTTCTGCATTTGAATGGATACATTGACAAACACTGCTGTGGATTTCAAATGCAGACTTTAATTTTTTTTCTCTCTTCTGAATTTAAATTGTATTTCAAATAAACTGTGAGAAATAAATTGGTTCAGGCAAGATATTAAGATCAAAATTCTCTCCTTTTTAAATTACTTTGTCACTCACTTCAAACTTAAGCTCAAAGCATTTCCATTTTGTCACACTTGCTTTGTTTCTTATAAAGTAGCAATGTATATTAGTAGGCAAAAATGGGAGACTGGCTTTTACTATTCACAGTCACTCCTGCAGAGCACAACCCAGGGTTTCTAACCCTCTAAAGCTTCTTAACAATTTACCAGTTCAGTGTATTATCAAGTTAGCAATAGTTACTCTTCCACAGAAAGATGATATGTGCAGAATACTGTTGAAAATTGAGGTTATTGCATAATTTTTTCTACCTCATTCTACTTCTATTTTTTCCACTACTGTAGATTACTTTAAAATTCATTAAAACAGTGTAGTGTAACAAACTGCACAGGTAGAGGCTTTACACGTTTTTATCTTTAATGGCTTTAATGACTATCCTGAAAGTCTTCACTTGTGTCACTGAGAGGCAGTTGTGAAAGAGAAATTGCAGCTTTTACTTCCTGGCAGCTTAACAAAATTCAGAAAAATTACATGCCTGTGATGTTTCTTAGTTTTTTATGAAAACAAGATTCATGACATTTGGTGGCTGTGTTTCTATATATATGCAAGTGGTGCACTTCTGTGTACATTATTCTGTCAATTCCATTCTGATAATATCTGATTCATTTGTCCAATCTCAAGCAATTTAACATACAGTGAGCAATCTAAAACATGTTAAATTCCCAGGAGCCCCATGAAAAATGTGAGCAGGTAGAGGAAAGAGACTTTTTTTAAACCTTCCCTGGGGATGTAGTGCAGGTTCAGCTGTTATAAAATAACATATAGCCTGGTAGAAAAGATAAATTAGGAATAATACAACCAAGACCATATGTTTCATTTGCAGTATGATACCAAAAGAACCATTTCTCAGTCTAATTTCTTCCCTTTCTATGAAATCTGAGATGAAAAATTGACATTTTTGGTCAGTAAGGATATTAATGTCTCGTTTACCCTTTTGCCTCTCCCCACTGACGGATTTCCTGATGTCTCAAAAGAATTGAACTCCAGCTATGGTCCTGATATACTCTGGTGTAAAAGGCAAGCAGCTATAAGAAAAAGATGCATCGAAAACTAACTTCTATTACTGCTTAAACTTAAAATTGTTTCATGTTGTACTAACCATTAAAAGACTGTTGATACTAAGATACTAAGATAACTGACCCAAAGAAAATAATACATGTAACTCCTGTTCTGAAAGGTGTTTAATGAGTATCACCAGTAATTTTTGCTCATCCTTGTTTTTCAGATGAAGCAGATTGGTCACGATGGTTACAACCCCTCCTCTGTAGCTGAATGGCTGGATTCCATTGAACTGGGTGACTATACCAAATCCTTTCTAATTAATGGCTATACATCGATGGACCTTGTGAAAAAAATATGGGAGATTGAATTAATTAATGTAAGTTGATTAATTTATAGCAGTAATTCCTCCCAAATACATTATGTAGTACTTGTCCTTGTATATCAAGGAGAATGCAGAAAAGCGATTTGCACCACAAATACAGTCATCAAGTGCTGTAATTGACTACACCTTTCATGCCTGTAGCTGGGTTGACAGTACCTTTGCTTCCATTTACTTTGCCATTGTCTTTAGCATGGTATTCAATCAGCATGATTGTGTTTGCCTTCAGGAGGCTGAATGACATCTAAAAATATATTTTGGGAGTTTATAGCTAAAAAGCACATGTCTTTGCTTTTAAAGTGCCTAGAAACAGTACTTCCTTTGGAGATACTTATAGTTTACTTTTTCTGCATGCTCCAGCTGAATTAGACATAAAATAAGGAAACCTTATATTTAGTAAGTTATTTGAAAATAACACAATTTTTTATTTATCACTTTTGCTTGAAACTTTACTTACATGACTCAGTTTAATTTGATGCCCACGTAGGCAACCATCAACTTTAATGTGGACTGCACTGCAGGGTAATTTGGAATGAAAGGAAGTTTGTGCTGTTATAGTGAAGTTTGTAATGTTACAGTGAAGTCATTGACAGTACAGCTCTGCCAGTGGAATTTTCATGTGAGTTATGTGTCTGAAAGTGAGTCTTTTTCTCTTATAAAAGATTGATGATTGTAGTTTTGCTCTGACTTCTGAAATCAACTGTAATGTCAGTTTATATGGACTTTTAGGGCAACCTCTACATGGAGAAAAGCCTGGTATCATATGTTATTGATTTGTTATTGATTCTTCACAGACCAAAGGCTCTGCTCTTCCTTCAGAACCAGGAGATACTACATCTCTGCCTCTGATTAGTGCCTGAGTCTCAGAGCAGTCCAAGGGCTACCAGTAATCACAGTCAAACAAGCATAAGATAAAGCAGCTAGTGTAGCTGCATCTAGGAAACAGTTGCCACCATGTCATAGGCTGGAGAAATGAGAAACATAACAATGGTGCAAAGCCCTGTTGCAACACAGTAACTGCTGCACAAGGCACAGGCAGGTGTAGACTGAGACCAGCATCTAAACGAAAGAAAAACATAAAAGGAGTCATTTCCTATTAGTTGGAAGACAAAACCATTGAATGTTAGAATTTCTTTTCTTGCTGTTATGGTTGATGTTAACTAGCACAGAAGTGTAGTGTAAGGGCCAAACTCTGCCTCATGTGTTTTGTCTCATTTAATGTATCTCGTAGGTACATAACTGAAGTCAGGATATGATTGATGCATTATGGATGTCTGCTGCTAAGTTAGTTATAACTGTGATTCTTTTTTTCTCTAAATGGCTGGAATTTTGATAAGAACTGGGGACCCTTTGCCTCAGAAGCTAAGGTCATCAACCAACACTGAGTTGAAAAAAGTAAAAGATTCTGCTTTTATTGTTTTCTGTAATTTTGCATCCCAATTTGCCACAATCAATTTGGAAACAAATTACCCTTTAGCTCCCCCAAGTGGATCATTAAAACGTCATTAAAGGTTTGTGATTTGATTCCAAACTTGCTTAAACTGATCAAAAGGGGAGTGCCTGCACTGAAGTTAACAGGATTACACTTCTGGAAATCTAGTATAAACCAAACCCCTATGTCCCTCTAACTTTAAAGCTTAACACTATGTTCCATTTGAAGATCTGTACTTCTTGGGAAAACACCCCCTTTTGCCATGACCTGCAAGAAGAAGTGGTTTAATAGTTGTTTAAGTACTTCTATAGATAGATATAGGAATCTATAGAGATAATTTTTTTTTTCCACCTATTTGAATTATATTGTTCAAGAACAGAGGTAATAAAACAGTTTTACCTTATAAGAATTACTGGTTTAGTCCTGCCATATTTGATTCCTCCCAATCAGTAGGAGTTCAATGTCATGATATTATGTTCACTGAGAAAATCTGTAAGTTAGAAAGGTGTTTACTATTACTATTTTTTTTCAGTTGAAGGGAATTTTTCAGAAATGGACAAAAAATTGGTGCAGTCTGTCAGAATGAGATACTTACCTCTGACCAGAAGGCCTGCTGTCTGAAATTGATTTCAAAGGTCTCACTTCTTCAGTTGATAGCAAAGAAAATCTTCTTGCAGAAAGTTTTTCATAAAAGAATGCATAAAAGTCAAAACCACTAGCTCAGGAACAGGACTCTTCACTTGAGTGGGTCAAAATCCAGGGTCTTGAAAAACAAGAGAAAAAGCAGTTTCAGAATCCTAAAAAGAATTCAGACAACTTGGTTTGGTGGCTCTTGGTGCTTAAGTTGTAGATGGAACAAGAAGTTTAAATTAAAGTTATGTCTAATATGCAATAAAAATATATCAAGGGCTACAGAAATTATAACTTTTTCACTTCAGCTTTTTAAACAGTTTCAGCCACCAAATTTGACATAAAAGCCATACCTACTTTGGGTCAAGGAATCCCTTTGTTCATATTTGGTGCTTCTTTCCATTTAGCTATTGGAAAATCAACCACGCATCCTGGAGGGTAGAAAGAGGTTTAATGCTAGAGATAATATCTTCTGTTTGGATCCCTCACTAGAAGAAGGAGGTTGAGGTGCTGGAGCATATCCCGAAAGGGCAGCAAAGTTGGTAAAGGGTGTGGAGCACACATCCTGTGAAGGGCGGCTGAGGGAGCTGGGGTTGTTCAGCCTGGAGAGAAGGAGGCTCAGGGGAACCTTATCACTCTACACCTACCTGAAAGGAGGCTGTAGCAAGGTGGAGGCCAGTCTCTTCTCCCAAGTAACAAATAGAATGCCTTCTCCTAGATTAGGCTTTCCCAACACTATTGCTTTTGTCTCCCAGATTTCTTGGCTCATTAGAGATCAGATTCTGTATCCAGATTCAGATATAATTTTTGCAATGCTGTAGCTATGAGGAACTTTTCTGAAATACATATCATCTGCTGAAAAAAAGTCTAGTATGTTCTGTAATCCCCTAACCCACCTGTGCACATGTGCTTTGAAGTATAAATGCTTTTCTATATGACTAA
The DNA here is from genome assembly GCA_910950805.1 of Acrocephalus scirpaceus scirpaceus. Taxonomy (NCBI): domain Eukaryota; kingdom Metazoa; phylum Chordata; class Aves; order Passeriformes; family Sylviidae; genus Acrocephalus; species Acrocephalus scirpaceus. The sequence goes on along the minus strand of OU383777.1, from coordinate 46,785,754 downwards.
TTGTATTATTCTTGTCTGTTATTCTGGATTACTTACATAACCCTCCCCCTGTGGGACTCACTCTCTTCAGGGAACTTTCACCATAGAGATTCTTCAGGCGAGATATAAACACCTTAAAAGCACAAAGCAGGTTATTTGTTGTGTAACACACAATACATTGTAGGACTAATGAACTAGGCATTAAATCAACCCCCACCGAATGAGTCACTCAGTATAAGTAGTCATCACTCAAGTAAGGGGAGAGCTGGCCTCTGGCACTCACTGGAACAGGCTGATCTGTGATAGTGCTGAGATTCTATCTTCTGATTTCTCTTCCTTTTTTCTCATTAGGATTTTGCACCTCTTCATGTGAGTGTTGTTCCTTTAATCCTTCCGGTGCCAGTTTTTCCTGTCACAACAGTGTTACTTATGTCTGCAACTTTACCTTTCTTATCTTCAATGCTTCCAGCCTGGCACTCTCTCACAGCTCCATCTCATGCCCTAGCAATTTTCTCAGAAGGAAACTGAGAACAGTTGCACAGCTGCGCTGTCCTGAAAGTAGGTCTGGAATCACAGATAGTTGAACTCCTGGGAGGAGGGTAACATGGAAGTGGCCTGGTTTACATTTCTTCTCAATTAGTTCATCTTGCACTCTGAGCTTCTTTTCTCATATACATACTTCTTTCACTCGGATGATTCAGTCTTTGTCTTATGTAAAATTAATCTTTATAATATGGTTCAATTACTGTCCAAATTTTGAACTTTTTGGGAAGTGTCCTTGAAAATCTCTCCCAAATTGCACTCCTGGTTTCTCTTAGGATATAATGATTACTTCAAGTTCAGAGCAAAAATACCCAAGAGAGAAATTAGTTACCAATGGACTGCCTTCCATTAGTTTATAGCTAAATACTTTGGCCCTTTTGCAAGATCACTGGTGAGTCCCACAATTTAATTGAACTATATACTGTGTGGAAAAGTGACTCTTTAGTTTTATTTAAAGGGGGTACATGATTATTGAAGCCCATGATATTTTTACTGTAGGAATGAAAGAGCCTAACAGTAGCAATAGTGAAGCAGATCAGTGGGTCTACCTAACCCACTGTGGTGTCTCTAAAAATCACCATAAGCAGAGGACCAGGGAAAGCTATGTAGCAAATATATTATGAACAAGAGTATTATTAATTATTTGCATAGCATTCCTAAAATAATAATTTTGAGCTCAAGGACTTCTGGAATTGGACAACTGGTTCTTGACTTTTTAATCTTGAATAATTTCCTGTCATCATCAAGTTTTGTGATCTTACTGCTAGTCTTCTTCCCTATAGAATGAATAAATATTTTAAGCTGCTGAGGGTCATTCAGAGGTCTCTTGAGAAACCTTCTTCCACCTTGAAAACTGCAATTTCTCCTGCAGTTTCCTGGTTTAAACAGCTATTTCTTCATGAAAAAAAACCGCTTCATATGGCTTAATGTCATGACTTCTGTTTTGTCCCCAAAAACCCTTTTGGGTTTTTTTTGTAAAGGCGTTTTAAGAGTGGCTTCATCATAAGACTTTAGAAGTTCAGGCAAACAAGCAGATCAAGCAAATCATTAACCTTCTCTACATGATTTTGACTTCTTCAAGGAACACCAGTAGGCTCCTGAGATATGAGGCATCCTTACATGCAGTCACTTTAACTCATCATGGTTGTCTTTATTCATGTGTGCATTACTAGTATGCATTTTTGAATTCCTACTATTTCACCTGGGCCAGACATAGGGGCCAGTATTACCATGGATCTTCCATGAAACTATTCTCAAAAACTGACATCAATTTCATCAATTTCCAGTCCTCAAACAACAAGTTTTTAAGGGAAGTTACACATTGTTGCTAGTAGCTCTTCATCTTTAAATTCCTTCTTTATTTATCTTTTCTGTGCTATTGCTCATTTTACACACTTCTATAATTTCTCCTGTCAATGGTCTCATTTGCAAACTGAAGAGTCTTACATCATTTAATGATTTCAGACATCCACAAATCTTTTGTTCTGGTTCTTCTCTTTACAGCTCCAATACAGTCACAGAGTGGCAGTGATACATGTCTAATTTCAAAGTCAGAATTTCTTTATACATCTAGCTTGAGCCTACAGGTCTAAGTTACGGAAGCCACTGTTTTGAACTTAGTGCTCCAAGTTCTCATGAGGCCTTAGCTGACTAATACACCTACAATATCTATGCTACTTATTGTCTGTGCTTAAAGAACTTAAACATACTGTACCTATTGCATTCAGATACCTTGATCAGGCTAGTGTCTCACTTAGCAGCCTCTTCATCTACTCCAGCAAAGCAGATAGTAACTCCACAGTCTGAATGGATAGTACACACCAAATGGATGGATTTTTTACAGTGCTCACTTGACAGCTTAATTTCCCATGCTATCTAGCATGAAAAGATGTCTCTTTCTTAGGATGACTGTCCTTCAGATTCTGTTTGAAAAATTACTCTGTGACTCTTCTTCTTTTGTTCTTCTACTTAATTTCCTGAGTGTGCCACTCTGCACGGTTTTGGGAGAGGAACCAAATGTACTCTAGACATTGCAACTCCAGAATTACAATTCCTGTTCCTTTTCCTCTCTGCTTCAGAGCCCTCTGCTAGATTTCATATCACTGAAAAGAGCTAAGAATGTTTAGAGCTACAATCCTTTCTGATCTCTCAGAGACACTGCTGATTGATAAAGATGCCCATAGCTCTTCCTGTAGTTGCCTTCTAAATGGCACCGACAATTTTGTTGGTCAGAAGAGCTTTCAAGACCATGAAGCTGCACTAGCAATAGGCTGTGGGATCTTAAGTTATTAGGTATTTTGTTGCTAAAAATATTTTCTAGACATGTGGAGTGTATAAAGTTGTCTTTATGACTTTTTCTTTGTTCATTCTTTACAAACATTGGAAGCAGTTATTACTAGGGTACTTGATTAAGTTCTTGAAGTTAGTTTATGTGGGCCAATACTTCTTTAGAGACAATTGTTTTGATGTGCTGGTGCAAAACCAAAAGTCTTCTTTTTCAATGTTTCTAATAACATAAAATTTTTGAGAATGTCTCTGACATCCTGCAAAAACAAATGTGACTCTTTTACTAAGGAACAGATATTTCTAGCCTTTGAAATTTTAATGCAAATCTTTAAAATTCTCTGCCAGGCAGACTGAACTTCGGGTCTTCTCACTCATTGTAGAGTAGTAACCTATGTATAAGATGCATTAATACATTCAGGAAAACATTTTCTATTACATTTATGGTGGGTTTCATATTAAATTACTACAATTTTGAAATGGGTAATGGACAACCTTGGTTTGTTTGAGGAAATATGAAGGAAACTTTCCATATCCATTCTAATTCTTTGGCTTAATTTGCAAAGCTATCGTAATTAATATATATGTAGGACCAAATATTAAGTATTCTTTTGACAACAGAAGAGTGGTTCATGTATTTCATATCAAAAACTTTGAAGATGAGTATGGAACTGAATAGCTTTCATCGTGATTCATTATTTCTTCATGAGGTAAGATGCATATGGGATTTCTTCAGTTGCCCCTGCATTAGTAGGACAATTCTGTCTATTGGATTATATTAATATGTGTTAGCCACTATGGTTGCAATTACAAAGGATGACACTCTAAATTACTCTATTTACGTTTGACACTGGGTCAGTAGGTTCATTAAATGTACAAGAAAAAGCCATGCAATATTACAGAAATAGCATTTTTTTTCCATACACTATACAGTAGTTGTGTAGATTTCCTTTATCCAGGGCACCCACAGAGGTCTCAAAGATATTTCAGTAATGCATATCTTTTTCTTTTGCAATAATTAAATATGTACCAATTGCAATCATGTATTAAATTTGTTCCTTTGGATCTTGAATTTGAAAATTATTTTTTCTGCAGGCAGACTCCTTCTGTTTTGAATGCTGATAATATCTCAATTAGTCACTCAGTTCCTAAATTCCTGTAGATGTTACTTATAATTTGGAAACTGTTCTTATATTGTAGTATTGCAGTGTCTGTCTCTAGAAATCTCATTGGAAGCTCTGTATCCTCAACAAATCCATGTGCCAGTATTTTAACTTCATAACATGTTTAACTCTTCCATACAGTTTGTGCATTTAACATTTTGCATAGGTACTGATCTTACAGCCTTGGAGTGATTTGATGTGCAAGGTTCCATCTGTTCCTCATGCTAAAGAAAATACTTTTTAAATACATCATTCTCTTTCCTTTATACTGTTACTTGTAAAAGATCGTGAGATGGCATAACCTCGGCAATTCCTTTAAACATCTCGTGTTTACCTCTTCTCATTCCCACTTTGGATCATGGAAGTACTCAGACTCCAGAAGTGGGAGGAAAAACACTTCCTTTAGTTCAAATGCAGTGCGGGAAGGAAGGAAGGAAGGAGAGAGAATCATTTGCACTGTGAACGCTGTCACGACATTTAATTTTTTGGTAGTATAATGATTCTTTTCTAATCTACCTGATGTCATTTTGCACTACAGATTATTTAAACAGATGACATTATCTAAATACCTTGAAGTAATTTCCCTGATTCTATTATTTCCTTACGTTATGGCAATAACAAAAAAAAAAAGTTTTCTGATTGAAAAGTTATGTTAAAACAACCATGTTTGATTCATAAATCTAGCCACTGAAATTTTCAGATAGCAATTGCTTTTCCCTCCTTTCTGAGGCAAACATTTGCTTTATAATTTTTAAAATCAGAACTTTCCCTCCCCCCTTTTTCTCTTTTATTTCTTTCCTTCTCTTCCCCCACACTCTCTTCAAAACAAATCATAATCAGGTAGTGATTGGCAGCCATTTTTAGCACTAATAATCAAAGCTGAGCAATTTTAGCACCTATTGTGTTCCATCTGCAGGATCATTTTCTTGTCCTGTAACACACAAGGTAGCACAAATGATGGATTTATTGAAAAAATTATCTTGCATTATAAAGCAACCTGCTCTACCTATTGCCAGAGGGAGTACTGTCTCTGAAGCATCCTTACAAAATCTCTCTCCATTCAGGGAACAAATAAATTGCCTTATCATTTGATTTTCTGTCTAAAATCTTGGTGTTCTATGAGAACGTTCATATTTCAAGTTTCAGAATGTGATCTCCTTTCCAGAGAATACAATAGGCTTCTTATTTCCTTTAAAACCCCTGGTAAATAACCTCTTCTGCCAGCCCACAAGTTCTCTACAAAAGCAGATAAAATACAGTCACCAAATATTTTGTTGTCCTAGGCGACAACTTGTTCTGCCTTCAGTAGCTTAGAAGAGGCCTAAATAAAGAACTATATTTTACTGGCTTAACCTTAAAAGTGTTGATGAGCCAGCAAGGAAACTGTATTTCCATTTTAAAATAATGTCCAATTTCAGATCAAGCTGATATTAATTTAGAAATTTTACATATCCTATTTTGAATTTGACCTCTGAAATGTACAGGCTTAAGATAGCATCCTTCCTTACAAGAAGAATTGTCGATTGTAGTAAAAGATCTAAATAATTTCATTATGGGCATTTTTTTTATTTTGTAGACAATATTTGTGATACTTGGGCTGGAATAAGGTGTTTTTTTCAAATGCTTGCATTTTCTGCCCACAAAACCAACTTCTCATAGTTTTAGCTTAAGGCATTTTAAGGCAGATTGTGTTGATTGAAGGTCAATACAAAATACTTGAAAGTGATGATACATAAAAGCAAACAAGAAAATAATTGAGGTAATGTTGTGAGGTAATGTTGTAAAGTAATACTTCTGCCTTTATTTTGAAGCAATTTGCAGTGATAAAAATCATTAAGAAATATCCCATTTTTTCAAAGAAATAAAGCTGCAGAATTTATTACATAATGTTTTTAAGGACTACAGTACTATTTTGGTGCTTTTCAGAGAATACTGTGTTCAGTAATGTGCAAAGGAGAAATAATATTTCTTTAAAATCTTCTTAAATTTTTTTTTCTGTTTGTGCACTGCTCTATAGGATATTGTGAGGAATTGATATTTCTAGTTAAAATTCCCAAATTTATCAGATCTTGGCTAGCATGATCTGTCTTCTGTTTGCAACTGATTTCAATATTTGAAGGTAAAGAGGGCTGAACAACAGTCATTTTTACTATAAAGATGTTGAAGATTAGAAATATGTTAGAAATATTTTCCCTCTATAACACTTTTTTTAACATTCTCAGTTGTGAGAGCCAATGCAGTGTTGTGTCATATAGGCCTATCAATGTGATTCATGTGCCAGAATTAGGACAGCAGCCTTACACTGGGTCTTTTGCTTGATTCTCCTGTCTCATATTGTTCAGGGCTACTTTGGATATTTCTGCAGTCCACTGCTTTTGTATCATACAGATACCGCCCTGGATTTCAAAGACTGGGAAGTATTATACCAAGACTATTAATAGAAGTAAGGTCAAAATTTTTCAAAACAGTAAAGTTGAGGGGAAAGGAAGTATTTACTCAACTGTAAAAGGTTCTGTTGCAGCCTATGGCCAACAGGGCTTGAGCCTTAAAATCATCTTCAAGGATTTTTTTCCTTCACTGTTTTTAACTTTCAAAGGAATAAGGTTTCAGTCACTTTCCATAAAGGCCAATGCATAATTCTAATAGCTGTTGGTGCCAAGAAACCTGTCATATTCGGTCTGTATTATTTCAAAATTTAATACCATTATCTCCAGTTATAAATTTTCTATAGATGTAAATAACACACTGGCAGCCCAAATGTTTACATCCTTGAAATAGTTATTGGAAGCTACTTGCAATCCCTTTCATAATGATCAAGACCTTGCAAGGTTATGTACATTTAACTCCTGATTTAGATTCCTACCTCAGATTGTACCGTCTTACTCATTGCTTATTTTAAAGATTGTTCTTTGTACCAAGCAGAGATCTTGAAAATGCTGTATTCATACAAGAACAGTATGTGTATGGATTGAATGCCCCTCTATAATATGAAAAATAATTTGAGCAAATGCAGTTAAACTTGCTTCTTTGTGCAATGATATTCAAAATGTTTTTCAGATAATGAATTACAACATAGCTGTGAGACTGTTAATAGGAAATTAGAAATCTTTCTAGTTTTCTGGGATTCAAAACAGAAAATCAGTTTCAAATTCATGAAAATGCTTTATCTGTGCTTTTTTAATCTATGAACTAAGTGCCTGATTCAATGCACTAATGACAGAAGCTACTGGAAAAAAATATAGTTAGACCTTAGTTATTCTTTACTTCATGTATTAAAAGCTAAATCAGAACCTGTCTGAGCTCATCAGGTTGTATGAACACATTCATCAGTGAAGGATGTACATGAGTTTTCCAAATAGCATTTTTTATCACTCTTGTGGCATCAGCCAAGCACCTGGCCATCCTGATTTTCTCAGGGTCTGGACTTCATGCTACCCTTTAAAGTAATAGATTCAACAATAATTCTATTGAGTGGTTATAGATGAGCTGCTAATGACTGTCTTTCAGTCTCTATCATCTGAGGATTTTTTTCATCATCTCCTGTTCTAAATGCATGATCTACTTGAAAACAGAAAACACAGTTATAATGACTTTCTATAAAATACTTTCTCCTTCAGTAAGCCACAAAGAAATGCATATGCACTCATGTGCACACTAAAGCACAAGAAGAATTATGCAGAGCTAAGTATTTAAAACATTTGTGTTCCCACACACAGTATGGTTCTACTGTGTTTTCAGTGAATGTAACCAAATGCAACGTATTTTATGCTTCCTGCTTTATAAGTTAAATTTATGTAAGATTTATATAAGCAATAGATAAGCATCAAAGCCATAGCCAAGGAGGATGGATGGCAAAACACCAGGCTAGTTCATAAATTTACATTGTTAGAGAACTGATAGATCTATTCTTCTTCTTTAGTTGAAACTGAGCAACAATTCGCAAACAGAAATAATTCTTCTAACCTGCATTTGATAGCAAAGTATAGAGTAGCACTAGTACAATGACATTCACAAAAAATAAAGTTCATTATTTTAAGTTATCTACTTTGATCTGTGAACTTTATTTTTTGTTATTTTGTGGCTCTCTGGGAATCAGAAGCAAAGATGTGGCAATGTGAGAAGAAAAAAAGTGACAGAAGTTTAATATGCCTCTAAGCATATGGAGTGGTTAGCTTTGGAAATTCACATATTTGGAACTGAAGCATGAGAAAGAGGAAGCTGAGAACTGAGGAGAGTTAGTAGTAAATGAGATATATGCAAGGATGAGATGTCAAGAGTCAGAAATAAGTGCCATTAGAAGGTAATGGGCTTAGCAAGAATGACTAGAAATGTATTTTGAAGAAACAAACACAGAGCATCTAAGTATCATAAAAAACAGAAAGAAAAGATGACAGTCCTTATTTTGTGTCTATTTAAAATGGAAGCAAATGACTACACAGATACATAGAGAGTTTCAAATGTTCAAAATCACTCTCACAATTAGGTTTTCTGTTTCTCTTTAGTCAAATCAGCTTGCTGACCCTTTGCATCAGAGATTCACCCTCAAGGTTTGACAGCGAACTCCTAGAACACTCTCTAAAATATGATCAGAAATTATACTTTCAGTATTTTTATGGTGTTATTAATAAAAATACTATGGATATCAAAATGGTGATTTACAGAAAATGTGGAATATTGTCATATATTATAGAAGAAATAAAGCATTGGATAGTGTTTCAGGTACGGAGGATTGTGTCAAGAATGCCTTGATGTGAGAAAGAGTTTAAGAGTTTACAAAAGATTCTTTGGAGACATTTCATTTTAGCTGAGGTTCTTGGCAAAATATTTTCCTGTGGATTTTGATGGGTACTTCAGCTTTTCACCATAAGATTGCTAATGGACACTGGAACAGATAAAAGGAGCAATCTGACTGCTATCTTTGCATTTTCCTCGGAATTTAACACAGATTATTCCAATGCATCAAGGATAAAACCCCCTCACTGTTTTGCAGGAGGTGCTGTTAAGCAAAATGGCTGAGATTTTGTGTTTATTGCTGACAATTTGTTATATTCTCATAAACATCAGCATTTTAGCATCCCATTTGTTTGTGTTAACCTAAGTATTTTTTTCTGTGTAAGTATGGAATTAGCTATTGAATTTTTCTACAAGGAATCAAGGAAGATACTGCTGATAATTGAACACAGACCAATTAATGGGAAAATGAAGAATTTTATTTGGTCCTGAAATGTGCTTTTTTTTGTTTGACTGTGCATGTAGCAATTATCAACACACTAAATAGACTCAGAGGTTCTGAAATATAAATCTTCTGATCGGAAAATGTCAAGGTAAGTTTAAATGAATAGAGGGGTCATAAACGTGTCTGCTGATAAGCAAAATCACAACACACATAATTCTGAATATGGGAAATATTGTATTTGGATTTAGTCATCATGCCCTCCTGATGTCTGGCAAGTAAAAAAAACCCTATCAAACAAAAATAAGAAAAAAAATCCCAAACCCTTTCCCAAGTATCTGTTAAAAGAGCTATCTCCTTATAGCAAATCTTTTAATGAATTGTAAGAGAGATGAGTGTTAATGACAATACCCACAGTCAGTTTTTACCACAACTAGTAAAATAATAGTAAGTAGTAGCATGTTTTATTTATTTTAAAACCTAGCTGACACTTGACTTTAAAAAATTCTGTGAGAAATCAATTATTTTCATTGTTCATTTTTTTCTGCTTTATATTTTTTATCTCGAGGGCAGTTTCTCACGAAAACATTTCAGAACTTCATTTGCTCTCATTGTGAGTTTCCCACCTGAGTTCTTTGGTTCTTTGAGTTCTTTGTCAGTCTAGCTGACATGCCAAAAGTAAGTAGTCTTGATACAAACAGAACTGGTCAGTGCAAGGACATTCTGGAACATGTCTGGAGGTCTTATGCCTTCAGTGCTTTCACCGAAGTTGTCTTGCCAGCAGCTGAAAACTTGGAATTCTTCCATATATCCTCATGAAACTTATTGATACTGTAGTAACCCAGCATTCTTGTTCAGTGTATTGCTTTGCTGTGAGGCTCTTGGGAATGTTTAAAATGTGTGCACTCAAGTGTCTCTGGTGGTAGAATACCATGAGTTGTTCAGTTGATATGTGAAACTATATACAAAGCAATACAAAAAAAAAAAAATTACACAATCATTTAACAGGGTGATATAATTCAATGTGTACTTATCCTGATCTGCTTCTTGTGTTATGTTTTATTTGTTGATGGCCTCCCTCCCCTGGCTTTTATTTTTTAAGATTTCTCTTTTGTTAGTCTTCATCTGGTATTACAGCATGAGCAATAAAAAACAAGGCTAACAGTATTCTCAGAGAGCTTTAACTCAACCAGTTTCTCTCCTCATGGATAAGCAGAAGTACCCTTAGTTCCATTATTGATATTTTAGAGTGCATCTTCTAACCAGCCATTACAAAAATGATTCAAAAGGGTTTACAGCACAACTTTACTAAATTATTCCAAATAAAGGGCAATGTTGCGCAAAATTCATAACTGTGTCTTTCATTTGTCCATTATATTAATTCTTTTACATATTCCACTCATTAAGCAGGTTGAAGTGGAGCAAGTCATGCACTATTAGAAAAACCTGTGTTTTCCCTATGCATGTTCTTAAGGTTTTTTATGCATAATTTTTAAGTTCCTTGTGATGATTGGTCCTACAGTATGCAATTGTGGATATACTGGTAACTGTCCAGATTATTTTATTTTTACTAAATTGGCTTAAGAAACAGACACTCTTTTTCATAACTGTGTCATAGTTATGAAAAGAAAATTTTGAAATTTATTTAAAAACTTCAAAAATAAATTGCATTTGAAAACCTATATAATTTTAAAATACCTAAATATTAAAAAAAAATCATCTTGAAAGTTTATGTCATGTACCTAGGTGATCACTTGAAATTGGAATGAAATTAGTGTTTTCTTCGACCTGTATTGAACATGCTAAATTGTGTTCTGTTTTAGCAAAAGGAGGAACAATGGAAGGATGAAATTTCAATTTCTAATTGTATCAGTGAAATTCATATTTACTACTCAGTCATAGGAGATACAGGTCTAGGGTCTTGCTATAATCATTGAAGATATGCAGCCATTTCTCTGATGTGATTCATCTAGCCCTGAAGCAAATGCTTAAATTATATCAAATGAATCATGCCTTAAAGGTGCCTATTTTTCTCTGTTAATTAAAGGGACATTTTCATGAGTACTGAGATCTCTGTCATGGACATTCTATACGCCATAAGGTGAATATTGCTCTGAGTCTGTACTTGGCTTTGTACTTGAGAAAAAATAGAAATTATTAACTTATAATTGTGATGTACAGGAAAAATAATAATTAAAAAATAGTCCCAGTATTAAAACTCCTGAGATGAAACCTGTTTCCCCTTGAAACCTGTTTCTTACTTGAGGGAATGTACTTGAAAGTCTTGGTATGTTCTGAGAAAGTAATTGTAGCACACCATCGTATACCGACATGTTTTATCATTAACAGCCACTGGATGTACCAGACTGCTAAGTGCTGCCTACTCCTTAGGAACATCATGTATCATATGTCTGGGTTTTTTCAGTCCTGCAGCTATGTCTCTACTTCTATGGCATTTGTACCGCAAAAGAGAACAACTTTTACCATGTCTTTTTAAATCCACTCTCCTAGTTATGATTAGAAACAACAAAGCTAATAACCTCATTTTTCTGACATGTCAGTATTCTGAAAAAGTCCAGAATAATCCCATATGAAACAGATTTTCCAATTTCATTTTTAAATTCCTGTGTTTTATCCAAGACCTGTCAGGTTTTTTATTTAGGCAAGATAAATCCCATTCAAATAGCACAGACCTGATTTTATAAGGGCTGTGCTCTTTACAGCTAGGCCTACAGATTTGAACCCACTTGCACTTCCTTAGGATAAATTTTGTATATGATGATAATTTATGAACTTCACGGCAAGATAATTATTAATTCTGTGTTCAGCAGTCAAACCAAGCAGTTGCTGAAAGTATAGCTCAGCATGTCTTGCAAGTTCTGCTAATATAGCTGCTTTACATTTGAGGCCTAGAAAACTTTATAAACATTTTTCTGGTGTTCTCGTAGGAAAGAAGTATGTATATGGCAAAGAAGGAATGAAATCTGATTATGCTGTCTTATGCGCTGAAAACAGTCATACATGCAGAATCAGCAACTCCTGCCTGTATTCCTGAGAATAATTTAAAATACAAAATACTTTGAATGTGGTCTTACAGTTGTAAAAAGACATTATCAAAACATATTTTAAAGTGTCCTTGATATTTCTGTGCATTATCTTAGTATAGTTTTACACATATCCCCAGAAAAATACTAATATGTGCCTTAGAGAATTGAGAGAAGAAAAAAAAAGTTTGCCAGAGAGTTTAAACTATGTCAGTAATAGCATTTAATACTTATCAATTTAATTGTTGCCAATACTGCTGTGGAGTACAGAAGGAACATGACAGAACTTTATAGGTTTGTAGTTTAAAACCAGATAGTTGTCAGTGTAATATATTCAATTGCTTACAAAAATAAGATTACACAAAAAAGATGCATTTAATTTAGTTAGAGGAAAAAAATCATTCATGACATATGAAAAATTAGAAAATACTGTCTCCCTAAATGAGCGGTGTAAACATCATCCTTTCATAATTTAAGCTAGATGAAAGCCAACATAATAGTCTTGCATGACAGGAAGAAACCTAGCAGGAATCTCCCTAGCCCTAAGTTTTTTGATTCAGTGACAATAACACATATTAGCTTTCCCACCAAGCAGCATATATTGTGATATTGATTACAAGGTGGCACTTTAGAGTCATTGTAATAAAGGAAAATTCCACTAGGTGGATCTGGTGCTCCTCTAACAGGGATCGAGAATGTTAATCCACAGCAGTTCTGTGCTCTCACTTTTTTTTTCTTGACTCTTTTCTTAACTTTTCTGACTATGTCAGAATCCAAACATGTGATTATTTTTGGATGTTAACACTAATATAATATTTCTTGGTTGAGGATAAAATACTCGTGGTCAAATAAGACCAAGGTATGAGACCTTAATATTGTGTCATTCCATTGCTAAGTAGTTAGTATTTATCTTACTTCTAGTATTTATCTAAACTGCTAGACCTGTGTTTTATTTCAGCCCACAAAATTACCTTGAATTTTTAAACTTGTACTGTAATCAGGATGGACTCTGAATTACATTTTCTCTGGGAAGTTTCATCAATCTAAGCAGAATTTTAAATTGGTACATTTATTACATTTAAAACATTTTTATCACCTAAAGTGGAATGTGACAATGGAACATGAGCAACCAAGGGATCTTTCTTTTTGTATGGGCCATTCCTTAAGTGAGGATATTGATTAAAACGTGTCTCTAGAGCTCTGCTATGGTCCAGTGCAGCCACTCGTATTTTTATTTAAATCAATTTATACTTACCACCTTTTTCTCTCAGATGGCCTGAGATATGCAACTTCAGGCATGCAGCTTGAATATTCTCAACTTGTATTCTTCTTTAAAGGCCGCAGTTGCTATTTGAGACCCGAAGGCCTAATTGCCCAAACACCTGTATCTCCCAGATGTGTCAGTCTGGTCTAGCAAAAGGTACAATACTACAAATACTACAAATACTACAAATACTACAATACTACAAATCCTACCCTTTTGAGAAGGTTTAGAGTGGGTTGCTGGTTCTACAAAAAGTTTTTCTATCTTTTTTTTCTTGTCATTTCTGCTGTTACACAGTTGGTTATTTTTGCAAACAAGGTTTATGTTTTTAATGCTAGGTAACTGCTCCAAATATTTCCACAAACTACAGGACTCAGTTTGTTTCAGCTGTGTTTGCATTTCCCTAATATGCTAATGAATGAGTTTTGGGATATTACAGAGAATTGCGGTGGTGCCTGCCTTCTTGATGGCTCCTTGAGCCTGCTCCGGCTACCCTGGCAGACACCTTTGCAAGCCTTGGTAGGACCCCGTAGGCTGGCCGACAGGGTCCATCCAGTGGGTCAGGAGCTACCCCAAGCCTGGCAATGGTAGGGGCGATCACAGCAGAGGAAAGAAGGGAGGACTCTAGTGAGGTGCCACAGGAGCCTTTATTGGCGGTGTCCTGACTCCCGAGAGCCTGCCCCAGCAGAGCAGGGATCTCCTTGGGGGTGCCACTTTTATGCAGAGGAGGAGCCGAAGGAAGGGACAGGCAGGGGGCCAATCACGGGAAACCAGGGAGAGGTCAGAGGGATGAGGGACAGTTCAGAGCGCAAACCATATGAGGGAGGAGGGAATCCCCTGGAGCCTGACCCTATCAGGAGCCGATCCTCCCAGATCCTTCTGGAACTGGGGAGAGGCCTCACTCAAGTGACAGGACTCGAGGGTAGAGGAACAAATGATTGACAGTTGGGATGGGAATGGACCAAACTGGGGATGAATGGGGGGTAACATAGAACAGTCCATCTGAACAATATAAACAATATAAATGTGAACACAACAATTAAATTAAAAGAACACACCACAATATCTCCCCCTTTTGTTTTTTCTAAACTGAAGAGAATTGGGTCTGAGGGGCAAGGTACTCGGAGTTTGGGTACGCGTCCCCAAACCACTGCTGTTGGGTCGGCCACATAGTGTGGCTCTCCTCTGGGGGAAGGTCATCTTCTCCCAAGTCTTCTTCCTCAGGGGTGTCAGAAACACAACTTGGTTGACCTCAGCGGGAGAGGTGGTGCTGAAAATTAACTTATATACCATGTGCCGGATAAGTCTGAACGCAATCAAAATGGTAATGATAACAAACAAAATGATAAGTCCAGTTCATAAAAGGGACCCGGCCCACCCAGATAGTCCCCAGTTCTTAAAAAGGCCACTTAGCCAGTCCTCAGTCTCTTTTTTGATTTCTCCGGCCATGTCTTGCATTTTTCGGATAATTTGGTGGACATTCTCAGCCTTGGACGAGAGATTGAAGCAACAAAGTCCTCGAAATTCCTCACACGTGTGGCCATGTAATAGCAACAGATAATCTATTGCTGCCCTATTTTGGAGCGTCACCTGTCTTGTAACCTCCTCGTCTGACAGGAGATCTGCTAGGGCATTTAAAGTCAGGTTGGTCTATTTTGCCACCCAGCACTCCAATCAACCTAATTCACCCATATCTTTGGCCACGGATACCCATGGAAGAAAAACCGTCACTGCTGTGGCCTTGGTTCTAGACCAATGAATAATCTCTGAATTGTAATCTGGGTCCAAATCCTTCAAGTCTCTCTTTTGGTAGGCCAATCCAGTGGTAATGTTTTTTTCTTATCCATTCCATAATTTGAGGGTTTTTTGGTGTAAACAGGCCAAGATGCCCTAGAGTACTTGGGCCTCCGGTAAGGTGAGGGGGGATGCCTGGCCATGTCCGGTCACCACAAATTAAAAAGATACCTTTAGGAAGGGTCAGGGGTTTAAAATCAAGGGTAGACACCATCTTAACGTGTGTGATCCTCTCACACCACACTCCAGCAGTGTAAACATCTTTGATTTGATAAACTGGGAGAAACAACTTTTCCTGCCCTTTTGGGGGGGTAAAAGCAAAATGAACACAATAAGAAGCCTCGGGCGAGCTGAGGAGTTCCACCTCCTGCGGCTCGTCCTGTAGTGGGGGCAAATCAGGGATCCAGTCCCTCCACAGGACAAGGGGATTAAGGACAGGGAGAGCCACCTTGCGTTCAACACAGTGCTCTAAAAAGAATGATAAACTTGACTGGGAGCATTGTCATTCACACTCTTCATTAAATCAAGAAGGGCAGGGGGAAAGTCATAAGGTTTAAGCGGGATCCCCATGAGACAGGTAGACATAGGGTCTGTGGCTGAAGCTGAGGGCAGGCAGATGTGGTCCTGTCCCATCAAACGTACAAGGGTCATCCAGACATTGGCTTTGGGCTGAGGCACAATCCAATCCATGGTCGGAGTCAGGAGGCTGGCTAGCAGCAGCAGCCACAGGAGTCTGGCGACTGGTGGGGTCTCCATCTGGGTGTGCTCCAGGTCAACTAAGGAGAACTTGATATAATAACAAAATTAGTTCTCAGCCAGAGGGGTAAGGGTAAGGAGAATTCTTCCCAGGAAGTCCTTTTTCTTTTCATCCTCCGCCAAACTGCCACGGACACTTGGGACACCTTGGTTTTCCTCAAGGAGGCCTTTGGGATGTAGGGTCTCACCCATTTGGAGGGTATCCACCTTAGGCCCCTGGGAGTGGATACGCAAGGGTACCCACGTCCCCAGGTGACCAAGTCATGAGGCCCCTCAGTCCCTCCAGTCTCCGGGTTCTTTATTAGGACTGGCAGTTTTGCCTCAGAGCCAGTTGGTCTCTGCCACCAAAACGCAAATGATCGGTGCATTCAAAACCTCGAAGGAGCAGTTCCAAAAATTAATGGTGAACATTGCCCTGGGCAGTCGGATCAGTGGAGGTTCCACGTTTCAGACCTGTTGTTGCTGGTCAAGGACCCTTTTGATTTCCCGGTGGGTCCTTTCCACCATGGCTTGACCTATCAGGGAATGGGGGATGCCCTTCTTGTGCTCCACTCCCCATTGCTGCAGGAAGCTGCAGAACTCCTCAGATCAGTACACGAGCCCGTTGTCAGTTTTCAGGGCCTTTGGGATACCCAAAAAGGAGAAAGTCTGGACAAGATGCTTTATCGCATCCCAGGATTTCTTCCCCATGTGGGCAGAAGCATGAACAGCACTGGAAAAGGTATCCACCGAGACATGCACATATTTCAGTTTGCCAAACTGCGGCACATGTGTCACATCTGTCTGCCACACCTCACAGCTACTCAACCCCCTGGGGTTGGCACCAGCACTCAAGGTGGGAAGGGCATGCTTCTGGCATGTGGGACAGGTGGCCACAATTGCCATTGTCTGTTCCCGGGTGAGGTGAAAACGGCGAACAAGGACCATGGCATTTTGGTGGAACAGCTGGTGGCTGATCTTTGCCTGCTCAAAGACATTTGGGAGCAGGGCCATCAACACACCACAACAGAGAATAATATAGAAAATGAAGTATATCAGATATGATAAATTCCCAGTCTGCACAGCAGAAAACCAATTCTGATAATGTTTCTTAAACTCATTCACAATATGTGGTCTTATTTCTGGTGGACTTGTGGGTTCATATGCAGCAAATATAAGCTTATTGACAATTGTCCCGCTGAGACACTAGAAATTATTGTCAGACCCACAGAGGTCCACAGTGCAACACAGACTCCCGTCAGGCCAGAAATGAGAGCTTATATCGTGTACTACTGATAATTACGATTTATCTGGTATCTGTTTTCTTTTCCTTTAGCTCACTGTTAAGAAAGCTTTTAAAATCAGGCTTTGCATTTTCTATTAATATATAAAGGTGCAGAGCATCTACTCATCAGCTTTTTTCATCTAATGCCATGCCATACAGCCTATGCAGGGAACTAGATTGGTGCCCAGTATATATACTTTACCAGTATAATCTTCTTACTTCTTTTCATGGTAGGTGTAGAATGGAGATCTACTTCCGTCATTGAACAAGACTAGAAGTAGAGGTATTTCCCTGCATACAAGGATCTCAAAAGACTGCAACATCCAAAAAACATTCATAAAAAAGAGTAAATGGGTCTGAAAAGTTCTATGGTGTGCTTTAAAAAAGTTATTTGGCTGGCAGACATAGAAAGTTCCATCTTCCTATAATCAAAATAAAGTGGTACACTTTTTCTAAAGCTCATAGCCATTCTTTCATCTTGCCATAGCCAACCCTCCATATCAGAAGTATTGCAAAGGTGTGAGATCAATGCCTTCTAAGCCCTGGGAAGCTTGCCTATAAACACCAAGTAAATCGAAGATCAAATGTGCAGTGGATTGTGATTCATGTGTCGAAATACCCTTGTGACCTCCGTTATTCTAGAAAAATGTAAGACCAACTAGAACTAGATATTGCAATACAGAAATGTATCTGTGGAAAGAAATTAATTCTCTTTGTACTCAAATGAAATTAAGCATGTAGTAGCCAGTACTGGGTGCAGAAATGTGGGAATTTGCAAAATTTATTTCTGCCAGAATTTCTTAGTGAAGTCGAAGCAGACATGCCTTTGAACTACAAAAAAACTTTTCAGTCTTTATGATTAAACCCCAGAATCTTATGACTTAACAATTAGCAGAAGTTTGCTTTTCAATTCTTTTGACTACTGTTGCTTGCCCTAACCAGAAACTGTCATTGTAACCAGTACTAAAGCATTTGTGAGTGTGAAGAACTAGCAAGGAGCATTATTTTTAACTTTTGTTTCTAAGCAGTAGATAGCAACAGTACTAGCTGCGACAACACTCCCCTGCTTCAGTTCTGCCCACAAGCCCTACCTTAAACAGTGGAAGAGTACATACTTGGAGAATTCCATTATAAATGATCTACACAATTTACATAGTTATATGAAAGCAAAATAATCTTCTGCCAACATTTGGACATTTCAAACTTGTCTCACTGCTCAAAATAAAAAACACGGGTCAGTTATTTTGGCATTAAAAGCTTTTTCATATGGTTCATAATGTGCCTTCCCAGAACTGATCTTGAACTGAGAAGCATGAAACTATATTTCTTTTCTCTCAGTATTTCAAAAGAATATTTATATTATGTCCTAAATATTGTTTGTCATTTTGAGCTTTATTTCTAGAGTAACCTCTTATGGTATGTTGTTTCTCAGTAGGTCACATAAAATATCACAGACTAGCCTGGCAGATTACAGAAAACGCACTGCTACACACAACAAGACAAATTTGGAAAATACTGTACACAGAAAACTTTGAAGAATGGTTTTGATTAGAATTCTGACTTCACACATTTTTTTCCAAGCCGTTATTGCCTTAATTTCCATGTGGACCACCTCTTTAATTCCATGTAAGTGTCTGTTATGACTGGTAGATTTTTACTTGCTGCAATAATAAGCAAGCAGCAGACATAGCCTCTCTGGGTGTATGGTACATTAGCAAATTAGTTGTGACTTCTGATCAATGAATTCCATAACCATGTCTATATTAGTAAATTAAACAGTGTTCAGGAAATGTGTCCAGACACTAGAGCACACATTCAGAAGGACCTAGGTATCCTTTTGGCTTAAACCTACTAGTACTGAAGAGGTGCTTTAAAAAAAAGAAGATTCTTTTTTGCTTCTTCCTCTATTTTCCTGCTTATTGCATTGTATCCTAGTATTCTGGAAAAGGCAGGAGAATTTGTGACCTCAGCATAATTTTTACCTTGGTATCATAAAAGTATATACACGCATTAAACCAGTTTAAAAATATCCTGTTATCTGCAATGACAAATGTCTTTCTTTTACTACCTGTCCTATTTGTCTTAGTTATACCAAAACCCGTCCTTATTACTGTCTTGCTATAACAACACTTTAGATGAAATTCTAACAACTTGCATCTCAACAGGGAGTTTTAATTAAGGACAAAAGTTTTCCATTTCTGTCTTTCTCACAATATTGTCATACAAGTACAAATGAAAGGTTTAAATTTTAATATGTACTCCAGCATAGTCCTTTGATTTGTGTTCTAAGTACTATTTGGCAGCCTGCCCTTATTACTTGTGTTTTACTTTATTACTATACATAATTCTGAAAAATTGATTTAAGAGTTGATACAAAGTATGGGTGAGAATAATCCAGGCCTTTGCTATTATATCTTCCATTATTATCTTGTTTCCAACAGTTTTGCTCTACTTGTCAGCTCTCTCACATTCTATGACACCCAGGTTTTTGGATTGCTTTCTAATTTTGACATCAGCTGTAAATTAAATCCTGCTGCTTCTTCCTTTGCTCACTTTGTAGACATTACTAGATTAACTTTGTAAACTCCTCAGAGGAGGGATCACCATATTATCCGCACAGTGTTTGGCACAGTGACTTTCTGACTCATAATTGGTTTGTCTGTCCACTCTAGAAGAAAAATTAGCTTATCTGTATTTTATTATGAGTGATTTAAATTTTATTTTCATTTGATTGGTTAAACAGCAAGCAAAACATAGCCTTCCAACTGTCCTGCATCAACAGGGTGGCTCTGTTTCCCTGCACTGCAGCGTGATGGTGTGATTTTAGAGATCTCATACATCCTGGCTTACTCCATGGAAACTCATTTATCCTTTAGAAATTAATTGTTCCATCTCAAATCTTATCTGAGGGAATAGCTGTTAAAACCTGTGGTACCACAAGCGTGGTGTTGTCAGTTGCTGTGCTACCCAGGTACATCAGCACAGGCTGAGGCCACACATCTGGGCAGCTGTTCCCTTGGTGCTTATATATGTTTCAGCCTGTGGCTCGCTTCCACTGGGAATCTTTGTCTGTCTCACGGTGGGGCAGGGCTGGCACGGGGGTAGCCTGGTGCTGCATTGACTGTGCCACAGCGCTTCAGCAGTCAGCTGTGTCTGGCAGGTGGGACGGTGTGGGCACAGAGCACCCTCCTGCGCACTGCCTCTTCCTTCTGACTGGCAGTGCCTGAGCCAGGAATGACTCAATTTTTCTGTAAGATACCGACAGAAGTCTTGAGTGCTGTTATTTAAAACTGTAGTATTTCCAAGCTGAACTAAGCGGATGTGTAATGTGTCACGGAGCTCCATCATCTGTTTGATGGAGTCGCTTTGCAGAACACTTAAAGTAATGTTTTATCATTGGTGCTGGAAAGGAATGGATTTTGAGAACAGACAGAGGAACAAGATTCTGGAGGGGTCCAGAAGCAACAGGGTCCCACAAGACCAGGGGGCTCCCCAGGGCAGCAGGACAGGGCCTGGCAGCCTATCCCCACCCCATCACCCCAGCCAGGAACAGGGCACCTGTGGGGGTCCAGGGCAGCCTCAGGGATCGAGTACCTCCCCGGGAAAGGGTACAGGCTGCACTGAGATATCGGCCCACAACGGGGGTCAGGATAAGGCAGGGTGTGTGGGCACTGGGGTCAGACATGGCCCCAGAACTGTTGTCCAGGTCTTCCCCATGGCAGTGTCTGGGGGCCTCCATGATGTCATGGACAGCAGAGGGGATGTGCTCTGGGCCTCTGGGAAGTGTAAAGGTAGCTGAATGCAACATGACAATGGCATGAACCTAGTGACTCCTTTTCTTTCTTCAGTTGTTAAAATCATCCAGAATGTAACAACCTTGCTGTTTATGTAGTTTACAATATATCAGTACTTTTTAATTGGAATTTGAGATTGTTTAGATCTTTTGGCACATTCAGAGATTTGGATGTAGTAGTCTACTTGCTTAATGACAGAATGTTGAAGATTTGGAATGGACCTTAAAGATCATCTAGTCCTAACCCCTGCTGCCATAGGCAGGGACACTTTCCACTAGACTAAGCTGCTCAAGGGCTTATCTAACCTGCCTTGAACATGGCCAGGGCTGGGACATCCACAGTTGAACATGAAGCTTGGTGGTTTTGTTATTGTTCGTGTTGTTTTATCTCTACTTCTGTAAATTAATTTCAAACTTCTGTAGGTTTCTGTAGGTTTCTAAAAATTGAGTTGGTCAGACTATGAAGGCTGAAAAATATCACATTCTTGCCATTTAGTTATTTTTCAGTTGCAAATACAAGAAAATTAGTTAAGCTGGATGAAATGTTGCACTTATTATAAACAAAGAAATATAGTAGTTATTGTTATATTTAAGTTCACAAAAGTTTAGGTATATCA
Source organism: Acrocephalus scirpaceus scirpaceus (assembly GCA_910950805.1). NCBI lineage: Eukaryota > Metazoa > Chordata > Aves > Passeriformes > Sylviidae > Acrocephalus > Acrocephalus scirpaceus. The sequence continues at coordinate 46,764,081 of OU383777.1, read as the reverse complement.
TTTGGTAATTTTATTCTTTAAAATAAGCATATTAGTTAGTTATCCTTGCTACTTTGTAGGCATTCTCCAAGGTCAGTGGAAGGAATAGGTACCCCCTGTGACCAATTATCACATGCTAAACTGTTGGTTTATTCTGAAATTGTGCTTTTGACCTCTACTGTCCAACGGTGAGTGGTTGATGGGGAATAAAATTGTGCTAACATCCAGATTCCATTTTACTGAGCTCTGTTATGTTGGAAGATTTCCTCTTTATGTCTGGATAATGGTCTCTTCTGCAGTGGTTGGGGATGAGAGCAATGTTCGCATTATAGCAGTGACTGTATGTTGAGTAATATGCCAGAAAACTTCTGACTTTTATGAGTCACCAAATCTGAGTGGTGTGATCCTCTGGGTTGATTTGGAGGGTGGAACAGGAAGAATTTCAGAATGTTTCTGATCATTCTTGAAGTGATCCAGTAGCTTCCTGTTTCTACTACACATCATATAAGTTGAGCAAAGAAATGTTCTTTGCCCATTAACAGAAGCAGGCAACAGCCAGAAGAGTCAGAGTCTGTATGCTTTTTAAGGTTAAGTTTGGTTTTGGGGGGTGATTGAGAAGGCAGAAGTTTCATCTAAAAAGATTTTAAAGCAACTTAACTTATTTCTGAAGCAAAATACTTCCACTCAGGTAAAGGTCATATATCCCATAGTTGTGGAGAAATTCCTAAATGTTAAAATTGATACAGACTCCAAGAAATGTAGTACTGTTTGATATTTCTGCAACTTTCATGCTGCTAACTGGTTTGTGGAAATCCTCTGATTAACAATTTTAGTTATCATGTAGTATTTACAACTTCAAAACTTGAATTTTCTTCTGTTCTATTTTTAACCTATGCTCTTACATCTTGAAGGATCATCTCATCTTTATTATTCCAAGCAGTAAGAACACTGACAAACTAGCAGAGCATATGAGCTTTTTAAGGATTAATAAAAAGCATTTAAGTCCTTTGTATGAAGAAACAGAGCATAGGTTTTAGAAAGCCATCAAGGCCATTCTTTGCGGATGGATTTAGGATAAGATAGGTTCTGATAAAGTTAGAAACTACTTAAAGAAAGATTTTTTGAGAGCAGTGACAGAGAGGCTGAGTTAGATTACAAACTGAACATGGTTAGGGTCTGTTGGTGGGTTCTGAAATTAAGTGGCATGAGCTGACTGATATCTATTCAGCAAAAACCTCATCCTTACTTCCAAAAGAGCAGGTGATGTCTGAGCTAGCTAGTGAGAATGGTCCCTGGAGCAGACTGAGCTGAGAACTATGCCACAGAGAGTGCTAATTTGCTATCCCAGGGTGAAGGCTATCAGTTAATTAATATGTATGATCAGCAGTGTGGTGCCTGGGTTCACTCCCTGGCTCCATTCCACTGAGCAGTTTAGCCATAAACAACTATCCTTACTGGAATGAGCAGCTTTTCTCTGCAGGCTTCAGGCTTGCTAATGGGCATTGCTCATTGATTCAAAGGCAAGTCGTGATTTAGTCTTGTTCAGTGGGTTGCTGCTTTTCTTCTCATGCCTTGCACTATAAATTGATGAAAGCCCTTCTGTTGGATCACTGGCAGAACCTGGTGGCTGAAATGGAAGGAAAAGACCAGCTTATACCTCATTCTCTTTCATGCAGTCTTACTGCAATTTTATTATGAGATAAAGGCAATTTGTGAGCAACCTAGCCAAGTAATCCAGTTTTGCTTGTACCTAAAAAAATGCCCTGGCACACAGTCACAAGTCCCATTCTACAGGAATTTAAAGAAAAAATAATCTGAATATATGTATATTCTACTTCTATATATATATACAGTGGCTAATCAAATCCAGATCACTGATCTTTTACTCTTGGGTGTGATGGGTGAATTAGATTTGCGGCAGCCTGTATTTGTTTTTATGAGAACTGTAATTCTTTTCCTACTGCACAAAAAGGACTATTTTCCCAGAAAAGCTTAGAGAAAAACACCAGGAAAATATGAAGCTGCAGTCCCAGACTTCGGCTTTTGTTCAGACTCTGACCCAGTTCCCTCTCCTGTGCTATAGCAGTAGTTCCAGGAGGATATGACTCTTGCATCTGGATAGTTTTCAGCAAAGATTATTCCTGAGCAAGGAGGAGGCAAATGCTTACATCTTGAGACTTAATGAATTAATTCTGATTACTTAGATGGGTTCTGCAACCTGTATTATCAGTATTTCTTAGTGGTGTTGGTTCCTTTTGACCAATAGACCTATTTACATGTCAGTAGTTACTATATAAGCTATTTTTTTCTGAAACCCGCAACCAAGCAGGAGATGCACTCGCTCTTACATCTTGAAGGATCATCTCATCTTTATTATTCCAAGCATTCCAGGCATCATTCAGATGTTGATCACAGCAACAACCAGTGATGGGACCAAATGCTAAGCCATGTTTTTCTAAGTTTGGAAAGAAAAAGAATCTCTGTATGTATCAGCATACATCTGCTTCTTCCTAAATGATTTGGAATAGATTGTGAAGTTTTTTGCATTTGCAGAGCCTACCATGTTATTGAACAGCACCAAAGAACAATCTCCTGTATCATGACGGGAGGGCAGGTATTACAGAAAGCATTCAAAATGGTGATTAAGAGAAAGAGCATCCCTGGAAGGGAAACCACCTCTCTGGACCTGCAGGAGAGCTTACTTTAAGTGAAACAGAGAGCTATCAAAAAGTGAAGCCACCAGACAAGGTATTTTGCTTTTTAACGTCACAGCTTTTTTGAGTGTGTGTTTTTTGTGGGAATTGATGTAATAATTTATAACTTTAGCAGACAGCATCTAGGACTTGATGTGTTGTTTCATTAATGTCTCTACCAATCACCTGCATATGTCAATCACCTTTATATCCTTTATAGACCATTTTTTAGTTTTACATTTCACTTTAAGAAGCTGATGATTTTTAATATTTGCTTCTGATGTAAGAACTATGCTAGCCCCCGAAGTAAAGACGGTATCTCATTGTTACTGTAAAAGATAAATGCCTTGCAGAATATGAGTTTTCCAAAGAAGAAATAGCAAACATTAAATCAATATACTAGAAAGCAAGTAGCCTACTTTGTTATTTGTGGTCTATCATCTAGTAATGAATTAATGTTTAGATGCCATGTGTTTAGATGATGGCACTGGAATAGCTGCCTATTTAGTTTTCAATCTGTAAATACTTATGTGGCCACCTCACATTATCAAGATTTTCTCCCTGTGCTGATTTATTAAGTTTGCATTTTGTTTACTGAATTTACTAATACTGATAGCATAAGCTTGTGAGGCCAAAAGGTCTTCCAAATCTTCTGTAACTGATGCTAACCAGTGCTAATAGGATATTCTGGATTAGGATCAAACATGCAGGTTTCCATTATCTACTGCTGTATCCTGATTTGGTCCTCTGAGTAGGAGTATTTCCATAAAGCTGATTTATCAATACTAAGGTTGAGGTCCCCAGAGGATCTGAATTAGTGTTGCTTCAATGCCAATCTTTTACATGTTGCATGTCTAAAACTTGATGAGAAATGGAATACACAATAGCACTGCTACCCTGCTCATACTTTTCTTTTTTTTTTTTTCAAGTGAGAAGACATGACCTATGGTCGTATAACAACAGAGGCCAGGAGACAGCTCAGCTGCATAGCAACTGAGGTTTCAGAAGAACAGAAGGCTGAGACAACGTCTTACTCCTATTATGCAAGGAATCATGAAGATAGCCTGAATTGCAAAAGCCCAGGAGAATAAGAAAGGGGAAAAGAGTAAATAAAAATAGGATGTGAACCCCTTTGACTTTCCGTAGAGTTTGTATCCTCAGCTTACCAAAATAGTACTGGAAAAAGGGGATCAGTTGCAACAAAAAAAAAAAAAATACTGCAGAAGAAAGTAAGATAGAAAGAAAATAATCTCCTAAAATTGCTTTTTTTTTAGAAATAAAAACAGCCAAATTGTCAGTGTCCCTGGTCAACTGCATTCATGCGTTGTATATCAAATCTGAAGTAATAGAGATGCAGAATACTTTTGTCCCCTGTAAAATTGGCAGGAAAAAGAAAAGAAAGCAAATGTAGAAAAATTCTTTAAACAAGAATAATAGCAGGTTTTTTCCGCAACATGTGATATTCCATGGGTATCTTGCTTCTGCTTTTTGATACTAAAAAGCTCTGAGAACCTTCTGGAAGAATCTGTACCCTCCAGAAGGCAAATTCCTCCAAGCTCCTATAAAACTTAGAAATAAAAATACAAATAACAAACTACTCCATTCCTTCCTGCTGTCATAAAAACACAGGTGTCTGTATCTTAAGACATTAAAGATGCTGTAATATATTTGTTTTTAGAGGGTTATACCCGGGTTTGTGTCCACACTCTGCTTTTCTGACAACATGGCAGTCTGAAGTGGTATATGCCTGCCTGTTTACCACACATGCAGCATAACGTGGCTGGCCTTTGTTCAGGGTATAAAAGCAGGTCTTCCAAGATATCCTGAACCTTCAATTCTTGGTAACCTAATTGTGCTATGACTATAGGAAAGGTAAGCACAGGTTCACTCTTTTTGTCTGAGTTATGTCAGGACTGTTGCAAAGCATCAAGGGGGAATCACAGTTTTGCTGCTAGTGAGCAAAGACTAGTTTTTCTCTGGAGTCATTTCTTTATTTCTATAGACTCATTGCCCTTCATATTATCCTTCTGTCTTCTCTTGGAGAAGGAAGAGGGAATGAGAAGAAGTAACCTATTGGCAGATTTTCATGTTATATTATTTATGTCCATTGTTGAATCATGAGAATGAATTACAAAACAACCCTGAATTTATAGAAGTAATTAGTTTTCATATTTCACAACAACTAACATCCATTTTTATAATTTAGTGCATTAATAAATCATCGTCTTTGCAGTGCATTGCACTGCCCTCTCTATCTCTACCTTTTCATTCAAAATGGTTCCACCTGTACAAAATACCTAATATCATGTCTCCTATTCCTCCTGCATTGCTGTATCTCTCAGGCTGTCCTCAAAGTCATGTATTTGAAATAAGAATGTGAATTTTAAAATTGCAGATGGTGTAGTAAAAATTACTCAAATAAATCTGTTTTATTTTATTTAGCTACTGATTCAGCTGTTCCACTTTGCAACTGTTTGTGATTTGTGGACTTGAGGGAGAGCAGTCTCCTCCTCACAGTTTCTTGGTTAGAGAAAGAAACCATTCAAAGGCCCTACTGTGGGCCATTATCCCCAAAGTTCAAATTGAAGCCCTGACTTTTCAGAAAAATTTCCTCCTTTCTGTGGAGCATATCTTGAATAGATTTCTTCTGGGGGAATTTGCAGCTCCTTCTCAAAGCACCATCAAATTAGAAATTTGTTATTGATTAGGGAAATAGCATATCTCCAATTTGAAGGCTGCTTTTCTCACTCAGGTTGTTTTCTTTATCTCTAGCAATTACACAGCAGTAGGAAGTCGTTTTAGTGGGGGTTAAGGGAGCTCTGCAGATCATTTGTTGACTGTTGGTCTAAAGCCATAGTGTTGGGTTGATGAAGCGTATCCACTTGGTCTTATGATTTATGGTTTCATGCTAAATTAACAGTTTTAGGGGCTGTAAGTAATTTTTATGCACAGTATCAAATTGAACAAATGAAGTTTTTTTATTTTGCTGTTTCATTATCTGTTTGCATAGAAGTCTATGACCCTACATTTGCCCAAATATATAGTACATATTGAATATATGCAAATAATCAATCTCTTTGGGTTTTTTTGATAAGAAATTGCCAGAAAGCTAAAGTGAAAACATTCTTAGAATAAACTCATTGGCATAAAGTTAATTTTCTTCTGTTTGTACTGTAAGTCATCTAGCATGCTTCCAGGACTTGTAGCAATACTGAGCTCTTTCAGAAACAATTTTAATAAAAATTAGAATCTGAGTTAAAATGACTGATTGTATTCTGTCATAGCTAAAAAATTGTAAATAATATCATCATGAGTGGGTGTGAATGTTGGCTACTGTCACAGAATCACAGAATATGGTGAGTTGGAAGGGAACGATAGTGTTCTTGCCTTAAAGCATGATTACTCTTATTTCACCAGCTTGGTATCTGATATTGGCAAAACTAGAAGTTTCAAATAATTCCTGGGAAATAGTTGATTTAATTGATTTTAGTTCTGTTTCTGCATGTGATTTTGTCATGAACATGTTATAATTTTCTCAAATGCACTCATTTGAAAATTTCTCTGAGTAAGTTTTAGTATATATATTGTTCACAAATAGTTGAAATTCAACTTCTAAGCTATTTTAAAGAGCTTTGATTGAAAATATGAGTCATTATAGTATTTTTGTGTTCTGTGACTGGTTAAAAGAAACTTATAAATTTTTATGACTAGTCCCATTTGTAAGTTCAAATTTTTCTGTGTTCTTATTCTCTCTTTTGTGAACTGTTCTGCTATTTGTCTCCTTTGCCTGAATAGGGACACAAAAACTAGCCTCAAAATGAATCTAAACACAGCCACAGTAGAGTCAGCATTTTCCCAAGTTAAGTATTTCTGGAAATTCCACTCAAGTAGATTATATACCTCATGAACTGACCATTTCAAATGTGCTTTGATATAATTTTTTTGAAGTAACTTTGTCCTTGGAGTATTTAGATCTTGCAAACTGAGGGAGGAGGGAGAGGAGGAAAGGTAATTTGCAGTTCTGAGGTATTTTCCACTGTAGTTAAAGAAAGGCATTTAGTATCCCTCAGTGTCCGAGTTCATATAATCAGCACTGAATACCCACCCAAAATATCTGAATGCAGCTGTATACTCATTTTTACATTCACAGGTTTTCTACTCTGATACCACTTAAAGGAACTAGCCCATAAACTAATACTTGACTCTAGGACAGGTTTAGGAGGTATATATATGTCTGTTACTCTAAATCCTATAACTAAATCAGAAGCGTATTTCTGACATGTGATTATTTATGTGTAGTGATTAAAAATTAAAGCTCTGAGACACTAATACCCTGAGGCAGCTGTTCAGTTTTGCTGATGTATCATGGTGAATTAAGCTGGTCACTTTTGGCCTGATCACCTAATTCACACACTCCATAATGGAATGAAATACTTTGTTAAAATTTGATTGGCCTGTCCTTTACCTCTAATAATTTGTGGAAGAGACAGAAATGAACAAAATCTATTGATTACACACTCTACATTTCTGTAGTGGTTAGTATAATTTAAAAAGGAAGTTATGCATAAGAATGTGTTCATTAGTATAGACTCATACTGCAGATACCAATAGGGTCATAATGACATTTAATGTCATGTACTTTAACCATAACTAACTAAACTTATTTTAAAACACTTCAGTGGGATTAATTCAAAGTTCAGAATGTGCTTAAATCCTCTGTCAACTTGAAACATTAAAGAATTTCAGATTTTCTGTCATTTCCATTATGGCTCTTCCTGCTCCATGGTAACTAAAATCAAGCATATGTTAGTCTAAAGAGAGGAAGTTACATATATATTTACAGCAAGCTCAAGTGTGCCACAGAGTTCATTCAGCATAACCTAAGATTCTGTAAGTTTGCTACATCAGAAACATTCATTTATAAGTCTTAATTGCCAGTGATCTCTTGCCACTCTTTTCAAGTGGCATTTCTAAGGCTACTGCTACCAGCAAGACAATTAGTAATGTGGTGTCTTAAATAATATCAGTCAGATTTATTGAAGCTGGTATTTAACCTTCATTTTTGTTCACCTCTATAGTCTCAGGTAGAAATTAACACTGTGTTTCCAAACATATAGCAAGTTCTGCTTTCAGTCTTCTTCAGCGTAGCTACTATCGGACGACCTATTCTCAAACCGCAAAAAGAGACCTGAGGGCAGAGCATGGCCAGAGTTTCCACAAACCCTTATTCCTCTCCTATTTGCATATCTTAATTGCCTGGTTTTTATTTTAAGTAGTTAGCAGATGCTCCAAACTCCTAAGGTCTGACAACCTTACTTCACAAAACTGTGAAGCTGTTCTCAGTAAATAAACTATTAACTTGAATATCTAATAGACACAATTAAATGCATGTTATTTTTCCAGACCTATCCCACCACTTAGAACGGGTAATGCTATCTTTAGGACAAGATTACCTTTTATATTTTGCCCTGTATAGAGATGTGCTTAAAAAATCAGCCACACTACCTAGCAGTCAAAAATGGTAATTATAGCTTTCTTTTTCTTGAATTGTGTAAATTCATTTCACAAAATAAACACAAGGATATCCCTTATGTTTTATGATGGCTTGTTCTTCTGCCTTTTTTTCACGCAGAGGGACAACCATACCTTACATAGGATCCCAGCAGGAAAAACCCTAGAAATTCCTGGAAGCCCAGCCATCTGTTGGAGCATAGCAGAATGGGACCTCTCAAATATATAGGAAGTTTTGGTCCATCACTTCTTCTACACTTTCTGTAAAGAACAGAAGATAACACACAGCCCTCCATTTGAATTTTGGGTAAGCCCCTTTAACATGATTCTCATAAAAATATGTTGCTGGCTTACCTGAGGCCCTCTGAGATCACCAGTTTGGGATCAGCACTATTTTATTATATGAATAGTAAAGATGTAGCAAAAACTTGCATCGAATGAATGCAGGTTTTGCAATTTTTTTTTCCTGTATGAGCTTCATATCCTGAGGATAGCTAAGGATCAGTGTTATTTATCAGTATACAAATTTGGTAGCACAAAAGGAATGTAAAGGTTATGTCCGCAGTGAGTCGCTTTGCAGTGATAGTATTCCACTGACAGTCCTTTAGTGAATAGAGAAGTTTTATCCAATATTCCTGTTCTTCCACAAAAAAACATCCTGTTGTCTGCTTCTTTTCTCCCTTTCTAGAAACAAAGGTAGAGCAGATAGGAGAAGCAGAATCAAATGACATAAACGCATTTCTTGTGCAATCTCTTTCACTGTACTTCAAACAGATTATCATATATTTTGAGATAACCACTATTTTTCTGTCTATATAAAGACAGCAGTAAGGCATATTTGTTACAAAGTAGCATGGAGATCAAAAATATCTTCTGGTAAAAGCACAGTGAAATAGGAGCAGAAAGGTCACGATAGACAGCATCTGGGTGGATTGTGACAAGAAAGAAATGGAGATGAATGACTAGTCTTACATTAAAGATTCTCAGAAGCATCTTACAGTAATCATCATTGCAAAGGTGATTAAAATAGCACGCTTAGTCATTTTGTCTCCACTAATCTGGAGCTAGAATATTATTATACATCACTTATTCACATATGTAGTACATGAAGGCAGAATTTTAAAATGGTACATCCCATTCGGCTTCTGAGTCAAACTCAGATTATGGAACACCCATTTAATTGCCTCTGTAATGCCACAGCTGCAGTATGTGTATTTCTGCATTCAAATACTAGAAGCTACTTTCCTAGCTGTTTTAGCTCGTTTGCCTTCATTCTCTTCCCTTCCCTGCTAAATCAGCTGCCCAAGACCTACAGTGAAAAATGGCTTTCTGCAGTCTTCTAGGGGAAGGTGCCTCCTGCACTCAGCTGGTCTGCAGTAAATCAGAAACCTCCATTTCTTCTCAAAAGGGAAAAAGCTTCTGCATTCTGCCTGAAGAAGACATGACTGACATTTTTAACAGACCATCCGACACCAATGTTCCTAAGTTATTTTCAACAAATTTTACGTGAAAGTTATGCTCTCTAATTTAGCCAACCTTCTCTTATAATTCATGGAACTAATTCCCGTGATTCACAATCAGATACATGATCTGAAAATTCCTGTGTGCAGCCTGCATGCTGAGACTTTAGACTAACATGCTGTTACATTAGTTGTGGTTTATCTTTTTTCATTTCAGTTTTAGAAAAAATTTTTGATAGTTCCTAGCCTGAGGGAATTCTGGTCTGCTTGTTCTCCTTGTAAAAGAAAATGACCCTGAGTATCTCACAGCCTCTGAAAAATCTAAGAAAATAATTAAGTATTAAAATATATATTGTCCAAATGTCTCTAAGGTGCATAAATTGTCCCACATGCACCTTTTTTATCCACTTTATGCATGTATTGATTGAGATTGATTAAGAAAGACAAGATATTCATTTAACTGAAAATACTACCATTGTGAGTAACTTATTTAGAATCTGAGGGTGAGAATGTAGACCATAGCAAGACTATCTTATCTTGGATACTTTTAATTTGTGAATTGAGAATTTAAAAGACTAGAAGAAAATAATTGGCATTATTATTGCAAAAACATCTATAAAAATAGAAAAACTAGAAGACTATGTCAATCTTCCAAAATTCAATAAAATACACTGTTTCTTGAATAATCAAGGTAATAGCTAAACACAGAACACAACCTTAGAGGGAGCTGAAGTCCCTGAGGAAGACAGCTCTGTGCAGCCCTAACCTCTAGGGTATTTGTAGGAGACAGTCGCAACTTACCTAGTAAGAAGCAATATAGCTGCATTATTGCACTCTGCTTGCTTTAATTTGTTCTGCCCAGAAGTTGTGTGTGTTGGACAAGGCATATCCCCTCTCTGGTGTGACTGCAATGCTGCAAATCACTGATGTACTCTGTGCTGAATTGTGCTGTATCATCATAATTGAAAAGGTTTCTTCTCTGGTTAAAGTGTAAAGATAAGCAATTATAAAAGATTTTCTTTTATCATAGATTATTCTGAGTGGTATTACCTGTTTTTCATTTTAGTATCCTTTTCTCCTTGCATAGAAGAAATTCTGGTGTAGTGCCTGGCAAAATGATTTGTCAGGTGTCATTGCTCCCAAATCCCTTCTGATACCCAGATTTTTCAAGATTGTCTTGCATAATTTCATTAATAAGGAACAGCTGCCTACAGAACACAGCTAAAAAATTAGTTCTAAATTTAGATATATTTTTAATACATTTCAAGCCATCTTTTAATTGTTCTAGTTTGGGCTATGGATATTCATGAATTAAAGATTCAAATAGTTACTGGGACAGATTCAAAAAGTTATATCTTTTCAACCAAAGAAATAAAACTATTACTGATATTTGCTAGCCCACTGTATGGAGCTCTGCCAAATTGCTTTCCTCAACTGATAGCATCCATGGTAAATAGGCAAGATGTTTTCCTTCTTCCTCCCCTTCACCTGTGAAGTGTATTCAACTCAAAGAAGAGATTGGCCTCTTCCAAGGGGATCCAGAACTTCGTATCTCTAGAAACTAATGTTCCCTGCTCTGAAGCAGTGTCATGAATATTATTCAAGAGTCAAGATACTGTCTGTTCTGCAAGAGAAAAGAAGGATTTTGCCAGATTTTAATCATGAACCATATAACCTAGTAGCCTAATTTTAGAAACTTCTCTTCCAGATGGTGGACATTTCTCATCTTAGGAATTCTTCTGCTCAGTTGCACTGTTAATGTTATTGCTTCCTGGCTTTCCCTCTGTTTCTTTTCAAATAAGATTCAGAATTAGTCAATTCAGTCATGGCAAAAAATTAAAGTAATTTTAAAAGTAAAAGGCTTTCATTTCAGTGGAGTCTGCCTCAGGGTAAAAACTGGTATTTTTAGATAACGTAGTACCATTTTTCCCAGATGACTCCAAAAATGTATCTGAAATTATTTTACAAGTACTCTGAATGATCTGTCATTTGCTTTTATTTGAGGTGGCAATAATTTTGATGGATTCACATTGCAAGGTTACATTTTAGTCTTCCTTGCACTAATAGAAAACAGTAAAGTTTTGAAAATGAGTTTGAAAGGTGTTGTTCTATAGAGACTGGACCAGCAAGAAAAGAAAGCATAAATCACTATTGTCTAATTGTAGGGGCAGGAAAAGTTCAATAAAACTCAAATCCTACTAAAAAATGTTCATTAGAAAGGAAGACATGACCATGAAAGCATTTTTTTTTTATTTTGATGGGAGAAATCTTTCTTTCAGGGGTGTAGAACTTCACTGGAAAAAAAAAAACCACACCCCCTCCCCCCCCCCCCCCAAAACAAAAACAAAAACAAAAAAACCCCCACAAACAAACAAACCCCACCCAAACAACTAAGAAGCAGGGAAATGAGAATAAATACTGCTGAGTATACAGCGGGGTATGTGTTTTTTTCTCTTGGATGAAATAAGCCACCTCAGAACTTTAAAGGTGCCCTTGATTGCATGGTAACAATGTTGTGACGCTGATATGAGCCTTCCTTTATTGCTGTCCAAAGGGATAGTGCTTTTAACCAGAGCATAGCCCAGATAGCTTTACTTTTGCTGTTGTTCTAGGACCTGTAAGAACACTGGCACACTGAACATCTGAGGAGTAAGAGGGGAAAGTAAAAATAGATATAAAGATAAGCAATAAAGATTTCAAAAGAGAGGGGAAAAGTGGCAGTAGGAATCAACATGAAATCCAACAAAAAGTCCTTAGTAAAACCTCCATCTATTCCATTGTTCAGGCATTGACTCTGTTTCTTCTTATAAAAGAATGTTGCTTAATAGTAGAGTATTATTCCTGTTTCTATGCCCCTTTTTAATGCATAGGACTTGTAGCAAGATATTCTGATATGATATATAATTGTGGAAAATGTCTCATGGAGCACAGCTCAGTAGATAAGCATTAGTATCTTAGAAGAACATCATTGGAACATCAGTGGATTAGTAATGAACTGTATAATTTGATGCTCTCTTGATAAAGCTGGTAACAGGAATGGATCATGGTACCCTTAAGTTATCACAGTTCTTTTAAATCTTTGGACAGAGAGTCACCAAGGATTCAAGGGCTATAGGCAGGACATTTTTCTCTCTCTCACTCCTACTGTCCAACCGATCTCAGTGGACTAAGATCATGGGGAAGCTATGATCTGTTCTAGCAGTTGTAAGGGAGAAGGAGGGACACTGTAGGCTGCGCAGAACAGTATCTTTCAGGGATTGTACATCCACTCTGAAAGACAACTATCAGGTACTTTGTCCCCAGCTTTGGTATATTAAGTGGTCAAGGGGGCAAAAGCAGATGTATGGTATTGAACCAGGGAGTACTGTACAGAACCAAGAACAAGCTTCATGTTATGCTGACTGTCATGGCTAATACATGCCTAATAATTCTGGTATGATTTAGTATTGTGTTCATTTAAACCTCAGCATTGTTAGTTGTGTAGTGTGGGAATATATGATGATAGTATTTCTGATGAAATATTGGTTTTTTGAATAGCAAGAGAGAGTGAACTCCCTTGAGTCATGCATACACACATTTTCTGCAGCTAGATAATATGAGGAATTAGGAGCATCATACAGAGCCTGCTCTTTCTTTTTGGATCTGAAATTCGTCGAAGCTGACACAAGCTGTTAATACCAAGTTGTTAATACTGCTGTTTGATGACTTTGGAGTGGACTACATGAAATGTATTTCATGGCTGCATCTATATTTGTTACAAATTGTCAGTGGTGTTGGTTAAAGACTCAACATGTGTACTTAAAGGCAAACTATTTTGCATGTCTGTGGAGCTGATGCTTGCAAAATGGTTTGAAGTGCTGACAGAGTTGTGGGGAAGTTTGCAATGGGAACAGATACACTTCTCTGATGGGAGAATGGGAACTTGAAAGAATAAACAAAATGACAAAAAAAGGTTTCATGAAATACATAGACAGTTGAAAGCAGTTAAGAGAAACCTGAGTTAAATGTGAACACAAACAACAAAAAAGAAAATATTATAATAAACTGAATGATAATTATTGTTGGGAAAATTAGAAAGAACAATTCACATGACAATGGATAAAGAATAGGATCAAAAGGGAGAAATCTCAAGATTACTATATAATTAATTGCTATTTGCACCCCAGAAAGATTAATATTTTAAAACCTTTTTTTTTTTTTTTTCTCTAACTATACCTGCAGGTACTATATACCTAGATAGCTGGATCATCTTTTTTTGCATTTTTGTAGGATCAGGCAAAATACATTTCAAGTTATTTTAATTATTAAAGGTAGTTTTTTCACTTTCCCATACTATGTGACACCCAAAAATTAATAAGAAAAGGGTATCTTTTTTGGTCACAAAATTCTGTTTATATAAATTATTTAAGCTATTAGTAAGGTGGTAGTCATAAATGGATATCTGTTGATAGGGTCCCAGTATGGGACAGTACTTTTTCCATTATTAAAGATATATCAAGTTTCCTGTTCTAAAAAACAATTTTACATTTACATAAACTCATAGATCAGCAAAAATTTATCTAGGGAATATCCATCAAGATTACTTTTTTTAAAATTTTGCCAATTTTCAACTTTTGCAGGCATTTCTCTACCTTTCATTAAAAATTGGGATGTTAGAAAGCTGGTGTCTCTTGAGGAGTGCCTTTAAGAACAATTACATAATATTCTGAACAGATACTGACACATTAAGGAATCTTTTCACAGTGATTGTTGAGATATCTACAGAACAAAATTCCTGAAGTTACAATCAAACTCCACCAATTCCTTCATTCTTTTGCCCCCAGCTAGCAATATTTTCAAATTATTTCAAAACAGATTTCAAAACATTATCTCAACATTATATTAAAGAGCAGGTGGGAACATCGGTGATTAACAGTGCGATTCACATGAATAGGTTGCCCTGAACAGATGAGCAGTCATGATTACTGATGACTTTGGAAAGCATGGAAGATCATTAGTACCTTCATGCATCAAGAGGAGAAGGAGGTGGGACCAGGCATTACTTCTACAGGATATTCTTCTGCAGTGGCTTCAGTTGGTTGGACAAGTCTATGGTTTTGGCACTTCAGAACACAACAAGCTGAACACAGAACAGAGGTGTGATGACCTAAATGAAGCTGCAGTTTGAGCTGTAATCAGAGTACACTTTGTATCTCTTAAAAAGTGTTTAGCTCCTGCCATCTGGAAAGCTACTACTTTCCCAGTTATATAAGCCTATAATCAGCCAATTCAATGTTGGTAAATCAACCACTGAAGATGTTTTAATAAGACATATACTCTGATAAGTCAATACATGCCTGCACTGGCCATAAAACTTGGCACAAAAAAGATTAATTACAGGTTTTAGTCCCTCAATTCTAAAGTCAAGCAAGCATAAGCAGCCAAAGACATAACCACAAGACAGGAATGTAGTGCATCATTTCGTACCCCCCAGCCTTGCTGGGATCCTGAGACCATCAAATACTTGTATAAAGTGCCTGTACACCCAATACATGCAGTGTGGGGAACAAACAGGATGAACTACAGATCCACAGGCAGTCACAGGACTTTAACCTCATTATGGTTATGGAGACATGGTGGGATAGCTTGCATGACTGCAATGTTGTCCTGCAGGACTTCTCGCTGTTTGGGAGACAGACAAGGAAGGCGCAGTGGTGGAGTTGCCCTCTGTGTAAGGCAACACTTGGACTGTATCGAACTCTTTGGGTGGATGATGAGCAAGACAAGAGCTTATGGGTAGGGTTAAAAGGGCAGACTAGTAAACGTGACATTATGGGGTGTGTCTGCTACAGGCTAGAAGGGAATCTTGATTTTCAAAAAGGGTAAGAAGGGCACGGGGAACTGTGGAAGGAACAGAAGGCCAGTCAGCCTCACCTCAGTCCCTGGAAAGATGATGGAGTATCTCATTCTGGAGGCCATCTTTGTCCAAATAGATGACAGAAATGTGATCAGGAGTAGTCAGCGTGAATTCACTAAGGGTAAATCATACTTAGCCAACCTGATTGCCTTCTAAAATGAAACAGCTACCTGGATGAATGAGTGGAGAGCAGTGGATATTTCCTGCCTTGACTTCAGGAAGTCTTTTGGCACTGTCTCTCACAATGTCCTCATAGGTAAATTCAGGAAGTGTGGACTGGGTGAGTAGACAGCAAGGTGGATTGAGAACAGACTGAACGGCAGATCCCAGAGGGTTCTGATAGTGGCACAGGGTCTAGTGGGAGGCCTGTCACTAGTGGTGTCCCTCAAGGTTCAATACTGAGCCCAGCATTGTTTAATTTATTCCTCAATGACTTGGATGAGGGAGTAGATGCTTCCTCAGCAAGTTCACTGATGACACAAAGCTGGGAGGAGTGACTGATACTCCAGAGTGCTGGGCAGCTCTTCAGCATTGCTAGAAGGTTGAGGGAGATGATCCTACTCCTCCACTCAGCCCTGGTGAGGCCTTGGAGAGCTGTGCCCAGTTCTGGGCTTCTCATGGACAAGACAGACATGGCATGGGTCCAGCAAAGGGCAACAAAGATTGTGAGGGGACTGGAACACCTCACTTATGAGGAAAGGCTGAGGGAGCTGGGTCTGTCCAGCCTCAAGAAGAGAAGACTGAGAGGCCAACTCATCAATGTCTTTAAGTATTTATGGGAGAGTGTCAAGAGGATGGATCCAGGTTCTTCTCAGTGGTGCCAAGCGACAGGACAAGAAGCAATGGGCAGAAACTGATACACAGAAGTTCCACCTGAGGAAGTTCCACGACTTCTTTGTGATGCAGGTGACTGGGCACTGGAACAAATTGACCAGAGAGGTTGTGGAATCTTCCTCACTGGAGATACTCAAGAACTATCTGGACACAATCCTGTGCAATGTGATCCAGAATGACCCTGTTTGAGCAGGAAGGTTGGATCAAATGACACATCCCTTCCATCCCTTGTCCATTCTGTGTTTCTGTGAGTCATATATAGCTAATATTTGCCCTCTCACTGCTGGGCAAAAGACACTGCAAGTACCACTTGATTAGCTATGATTGATCCATTAACATAAATATCTGAGAAGTTTCCTTGTATTGTTACATTTTGAAATTTCACCCTTCTCCAAACACTGAGTAATGAAACTCTTGCCTGAAACAGATATTAGTGGTGCTATAATTCCAGATTTTTTTTCTGAAAGACCCACCTTGGCTCATGCCTCCCCGTTTCACAAAAATTATTGCTGTTTGTATGCTGAAAGATGTTACTTGTATCCAAATTACAGAATTTCAATACTCATTTCATGTGGTAGACATTTGTAATGCCTGCACATCAGAGAGATGTTTACACAGAGGTGATGGATGGGTACCAGAGAGTCTGTCAGAATGCTCTCGATAGACTGCATGCTGGTTCTTCAGATGTCCTCTTGGGCCTTGGGGTCATAACCAAGAAAACACTGTGCTTTATTTGTAAAGTGGATTTTAGATTTTGAGTGGTTAATATTGGGTAGGAAATTATTGCACACTATAGTACCTGTTTTGATTTTGTTAGTAAAGGGGATATGCAGTTGACTGGCATTTTTCAGTGAAATGTACTTCCAGAGTAATAAAACTGTAGGTTTGAGGTATAACAGCATAGCAGACTGAAAAACTAAAGTAGCATACAAAAAAGTAATGTGCAGGATGAATGCATATTTGTATAACCATGGATCATAGCTGTTGTTGTATTTCTTAACAAGTGGGGGGTCTGTCTGTCCCATGTAAGTGGAACACTTCCAGTGGTCTTGTGTCCTCAGCATGTTTTAGGACAGGGTTAGAAAGGCCAATACACTTATGCATTGTCAATCGGTGTCCTTCAGTGAGCTCAGCTCTACTGTTTCAGATCCAGTATCTTTTTCTGGATTAAACATTTTTTGTGTCCAGTCTTCCCTTTCTTGACTCTTTCTGGCATTTTTCTAGTTCTTCTGCCTTGTTCTTCTCTTCTAATATAACTCTTCCTTTCTGCTATTGTGCAGCTGCTAACTTGGAGGCATAGCTGGGTTTTGTTAAAGAAGCACAATTTTTCTTTTTCATTCCATTTCTCATCTCTCACAGATAAAGCAAGGTATTAACTACTGATACCCGTTTTTTACCTCATGTTATGCTGCACTTGGTGCTAAAAAAAGAAACATTTTTGATTCCCTTACCGAAGGGTATTTTCCAGGAAGACGAGTAAGATTTTAAAATGTTTCTTTTTCTCTTTTTTTCTTTTTTTTTTTTATTCTGGTGTTTTCCCTGCAATACAGTCTAACAATAGCCTTTCAAAGACTACCTTATATCTTCCTAAGCAGAGGCAAAGAGTTTAAAAATAGCAAGACTAGTAACTTCATTTTAATCCTTCCAAGACAAGCTGTCCTTTCTTTGAAGATAGCACCAGCCAGAATTAAAGTATGCTTTAATTAATCAAAAAAAACCCCCTCAAAATTGGAAAGATGCACTTAAAAATTCCTCAGCATCCTTAGACCAAGGGTTTAGCAAATGGCATAAAATTGAGAGTAACCAATAAGTGTTAAACAACATTTCCTGCTTTTTGTAGGCAAGGATAATGGCATAGAGGATCAAGTCAGCAGGGAACAACATGTATGCGTGAATTGGCTTAAGGAGATCTAGTTCAATGAGATATATTTAACCTTTCTGTCAGCTGAAAACTGGTGAAGATAAGCTGCCATTATCAGATTCTTTTGAACTGGGGAAAAATACATTACACTGGAGAAATGCTCTTTCCTTTTAAACAACATATGATTGAGATATAACTTACAGTTTTACTAACTGATTCTCTGTGAACAAGATATAGAAAATACATAAAGTTTCTTCATTCCTCCAGGAGTGTTCTGCCAGTGATACCAGATGGAGTTCATAAAGAAGACAAGAAAATTTATCAATGGCTCTCTTATTATGCAGGGGGTAAAGTTCTAAGTGTTCCTTTAAAAGCCTTTCTCTTTGAGATGTAGAATGATCTGTTCCAGGAAGTTATCATGAGAGCAAAATGTTTAAACTAGACCCTGACCAGCATCTTGATCCCATATGAGTGCCAGTACAATGTGTTTTTTTCATGTTTAGTCTATTTAAATGGTCTAAACAAATTTCTGTCAGAGTATCACTTAGCAACTGCAGCACATTATATCCCTGCAGACGATCGATTTACTTTAGCACATGATATAGTTTAAAAATGTATGAAAGGTGTTGTTAATTTGTACTCACCAGTGAAAGTCTATGTTCTGTCATGGGAACTTAGTTTGGCAAGGATATAGCCTGGATCCCTTTGAAAATGTGGTGGATTCTTTTTTATTTTATGTATCCATTTTTCAACAGCTATTGTAAGTCTTATGGCATCTGCAAAGTTAGAGGAATTTGCTAGCTATAGTGGAAGCTGCTCTTTTTTAAAAAGTTAACTGCCCCTAGAATCCTTTTGGTAAGCCAGACTCTGACTATTAGTCTTACGAATTTATTTATGATTTATATTTCTAGACTGCCAATTCATAAATGTGAATATAAATACACATTTCAGGTTAATTAACAGTTAATTTGAAATATGAATAAGAAATCTCTAAACCTAGATTTCTATTTCTTATAATTATGTTTTATCTCCTATTTTTATGGCAACTGTAGAAAGATACTACTTCTCAGTCATATAGATGAATTAGTCAGTATATAGAAAAGAGGTATAGGGTAATATCAATTATTCTTTCTCCAAGAATTTGGACTAAATTGATGACAGCAGGAGTGGACATATCGTTAGGAAATCTTGAAGGATTTCTATTCATAATATACTAAATAGTATTAATGAGATATGGTTTCTGGGTCAGCTGCATAGTTTGGCAGGACAGCATTTCCATACCCATTAAACAATGATTCAAATCTACTCTGACTAGCAGTTTCTGGACAGGACACCAGAAGAAGGAATGGGTGTTACGTATTCATGTACTTTCAGCTTCCATTCACTATATCTTTTATGCAAGAGAAGGAAAGGGATTCTGACCAGAATGTTAATAAGGTCAGAATAGTGCACAAGTTGGCAGAGAAAAAATAGCTGAGTCATTGGAAATACCACAGTGTTCCTTTTGTGGCCTGGCTTTCAAGATGTACAGGAATGATTCAGAGGGGAGGACTAATAGGGGTGCACAAAGACGTTAAAGTCCTGAAGTATAAAATGTTGTCTTGCCTCTTAACTCTGATTTAACACTGCAGAAACGACCTCCATTTTCACAAGATGGTGATGAAATAGGGGAAGGAGCATGCAGCTAAGCCTCTAGGTTGCTTTGCTTGAACTTTTATGACCCAAAGCAAGGTGAAGCAGCAGTATCTATACCAATTAGTGATCATGACCAATATACACTTGAGGCACAAATTTAAGTGTTATTTACAAGTGAAGGTTTACTGAAAAAGAATTTCTAATCGTTGTGTAACAATAGCTTATATCATTTATATGGTTTTTAAAAGAAAGCCTGAAATAATTTAGCCTCACTGTTTAATGCAGTTTTCATAAAATTTCATTTTATGTATAAGAAAACCTTATTATCTCTAAAAGCTTGGTATGGCACCAAATTTGTGACCTTATGTTAATTTTCTACAAGTGTATTTCTTGGACTTTTTTCTTTTGTTCTAATATACAGCCATGGTAAGTTCAAGGGCATTAATATTTATTTCTGAATGTGTTACATAGCCAAGTGGAAAAATGAGGATCAGAAGCAATTATAAAAGATGAAATGATCAAACCAATCAAAAAAGATGGGAGAAGTCTTATTTGATTTACAGATAAAGGATTAAAATGTGTAGTGGGGGAAAAATGCCAATGATTTTACTGCTCTGTTTTCTTGCATCACTAATACTCTGAAGGTGCTATAGCATCAGAAAAACACCTAAGCAGCTGGAGGACTGAAGGACATTGAAGTCTTTTCCTGTCATTACTTACTAAATATAGAGGTAGCACAGAATTTTTCGAATCCTATACAGCAAGCAGCAATGGAAGAGATGGTTATTTTAAAGTACTTTGTATCTCCTGGGTTAGAGACTTTCTACAGTATTGTTACTTATCTTTGTCATAGGTTGTCTGATGGTGGGACTCTCACTGGATAGAAAACAGGCCATGAGGCAGGAGAAAGCAGATATTTCTCTTGGCTGCCCTCTGATGGCTTTCCTGGTCTCAGGGAAATGTATGGAAATGTGCACTGAGAAAGGTTTTTTTGACTTTGGGTTTTGGTAATTCACCCTGAGAACTTTGGCAAGGAACTTGCCCCCTGGAAACAGGATTAATTACAGTAAGTGTAATACGCTAGGACATAAATGAAACAGAGTTAAAATATGCCTCATCTTAAAGGCATGAAACATCGGGATCTTGTATGATGTCTCTTCAGAAGCACAGGACTTTTCTGCATGCAGCTGACTCACCATCAAAGGCCCTGTCATGTGCTTGATTTACCAACTGCCAGGTTTTGAATATGCCTACAGTTAGATAAAAATTATATCAATGAACGGGGTGGGTCATAGGCTGAAGGGATCAAAGAATGGAAGAGAACAGTTCTCTAAGCAAAGCAGACGTGGAGCAATGCTGTTTGTGATAGTTGAGGAGAAAATTGCTTGAAGACGTGATTGAAATAGTAATAACAACCTATCTCATGATGAAATGAACCAATGTAGGGTGCAGTTTTACATAGAGTGAAAATGATCACTTTTTAAATTAAAATTTTCAAATTTAGAGAAGATCTGCATTTTGATAGAAAATACTCCATTGCTGAAAGACTTAGTTTAAATTTTTCAGTAAAACCAAACTCAGACCTCTATAAGTTTCTCTATAATCCTATCTATAATCTATCTATAATCCTATCTATACACTTAATTTCTGTACATGTGCTGGTTATGGCTGGATTAGAGTTAATCCCAACTGGGGTTAAACTACGGTGCTGCATAATGGACTCAGTTTTTGTTAAAACTTCACAATTCAATACAATCTTCCGGGAGAAGCCATCAAAATCACTCACAACAACTTCAAGAGCCTCTCTTAAATCTGGAGGAACTGGCTATCGAAGACTGTCAGCCAAAGCACTAATATAATACCATCAATTCAAGTAATGATCTATGTAGAAAATAATGTTTCACTCTAGAACACTTTAAAATAGTTCCTTCTTCCTCACACTGTCCTACCTGATTAGCAGAAAGCTGTGAACAGTACAATTCTCTATTCTAGTAGTTAATAAAATAATAAATTTCCAAATGAAAATTTTCCACAATAAGTGTTACCATTGGGATTTTTTATAATTCAATATCAGCATGATCCAAAGTGCATGGCAAGACGAAGGAAAAGCAACGACATCTTCCTGGAACTCATCAGCTCATTATGGAATTAGTCTCCATGGAGATGACAGCTGAACTCCTTTCTACAGACATTTCTACTGCAAGCATGAAATGAGCCTGATAATAAGTATAGCTATTAAAGAAATCAGTGTGCTTTATGAAATGGAAGTTTGTTTATTTTTAATTAGAAAAAGTGTCCTGAGGAAAAAAAGTCTGTTTATTCTTTGCACTTCATCCAATTTTTTTGTAAATTAGTTGCTGTTAGGGTGCTCTGTGTAGTTTCCTAACTAACTCTTGTCATGCTAGCAGCTGAACGTTTGTTTCCAAAGGCATTGATTATTGCTGAAATTTCTGCAAGAAGGCAAGGTAGTGTATATTTCATTTTAAAGGCTGCCATGCCCAGGCCTTGAGTAAGAGTTGAAACTACTGAAGTCCTTTTTGGTGACCTTCTGCCCAATACATGCCCTGGAACTCTGTTAGGAATTAGACGAGAACCCACTGAAATAATACTGTTATAAAAACCACAGTTCTTGAAAATCAGAATTAAATGTAAAAAACTCTGATTATTAACTGAAGTCAGATTAAAAAAAGAATTCTTCTGAGTGCTTTAATAACTTTTCTTTTCTTTTTATTTTTTAGGTTATTGTTTTCCTGCTTCAGGACAGTCCTTCCCTCCCTGTAATGTGCCAGAACTGCAGGGCTTAGTCATCTCTTTCCCTTCCTCTCCTCCCCCCAGTGACAGAACTTTTCATTTATGCTTTCATTCTTTGAGAAAGCTAAAGCAACATTTGTGTCCTCCTTATGATTTATCCATAATCCCCTGAAGTTCAAGTAAAACTTGAGCAGAGAATTTTTCAGAATATATGGTAATGAAATGTGCCTCAGAAGAGCTTCTAAAGTTCTCAATTTAGAATTCTTTATTTTTTCCTTTCTGCTGTGGTGGACAAGATCATAAGTAGTATTTTAATGTTGATCACTGACTCCTGATCTAGGAAAAAAGGATTCTCCTGACAACCTTTAACACAGTGTAGTTACCCAGAAGAATTACTGCCAGGCAATATGGACACCTCCTCACTTGTAGGGATTAAGGATTTGGCATCTTCAGGCCTATTCATCTTTAAATTGGGAAACTTGGGCATGATGGTGGTGCTAAATCTTCATGAAAAGGCAAGGAAAGTAATTATCAGTGAGCCACAGCGCAACTGTCAACTAATTTCTTTTTTGTCATTGTTTTTCTAATGGCATGTGGGTTAGTTTCAGGTAAAACCAAGAGTAGCTTGGAGATTTTCATTTGTTCAAAAATGTTACCAGTCTAAAGCCATTGGTCTTTTACTTTATAATAATGCTGCTGCTCAATTCAAGCTACTTTAGAGAGGCTTTGATTAGGAATGTCCAATCCAAGTATCATCCTGACTGCCTATCCTGTCTGCTCATTCATTTAAAAGCAGTAAATTCATTAAACTAAGTTGATGAGAATTTGGTCCAAAAGAGACCATTCAGAGTCACTGGCTTGTCCATGGACATCAATGGGAGGTTCATCCCTTAGGCGTTTAAATCACTGTTTTCCCACAAAATATTTCTCTTCTCCTTTGACTGTTTTGTAAGAATAAATTCCTGTGGTAAAGAGAGAGAATGTGGCATAAATTCATAATCCAGCTACCACAAAACCCAAAGGATCAAACCCAGACTGATTTCAATGACATATGCCGTGTATCATTGTTGGCAGCGCAGAGGTCTCTGTAGGGATAGTGACCCAATCTGCACTCTGTCAGAGTGTTTCCCTGGGAACTCTTCAGTGAGTCCTGTTCTGCAAAGTGATAAGCAAGTTCCCAAGTACATGTGGCTCCCACTGGCTTGCTTTGGTATGCCATTCAGAGGTATAAATCCAGAGATACTGGACCCCTGCTGAAACTGGAGTTCTAAAAGACAGATCATAAGAACAGATGACTGCTAAATGGAGTGTGGAAAGGAACTGATAATGCTTTCCACTGTAGGAAATTATCTGGTTTTCTCAATATGTTTTATATTTAGTATGCATCCTGGTGCTTTGACTGCTTCCCTTTTATGAAATGTAGTAGGTTCTTAAAGGGCATTGGTTACTAGCAAGTGTTTTGAATTATACTTTGGTTATTACTGATTAAGTATCAAATAGTAATACTTTACATATACTAGTTCACAAAATAAAATTGTTGTGGCAGGCTAGTGGATGCATCAGAAATAACTTTTAGCATTCTTTAAATTTGCATTTCACATAACTGGTCTATTTGTGCCACTAGATGCATTAATTATTTTCAGATTTGATTTTTTTAGATCAATGGCTACATTTGTTCTTCTGAATGGCTCTTCATTTCCACAACTCGAATTTTATTTCACAAAAACCAGAAGATGTGTAAGAAATAAATAGAACAATGCTGCAAGTTTGTGTTTGCACAGAGTACTTATAATCAGATCTAGGTTTTAAGGTTATAGAGTTCTGAATGACAGTTGACCTCAGTAATTCAGTCAGCTGAAGAAAAAGTGAAGTGAAAGAGTACAATCTGAAGGTAAACAGATTGTACTGGTTTGAAAGCAAAACCAATGAGGGACTTCAAGTCAGAAATACAATTTAATTAGAGGAAAAGAAAAGAAGTAAAATAAAGTAAAATAAAGTAAAATAAAATAAATGCAATAGTACAAAAAAACACTGACAGAGTCAGAATACAACCTGACACTTGTTAGTTAGGATGGTAGTAGCAGTCCAGATAAAATGGTCTCGTTGAAGCAGTGATCCTGTAGAAAGGTCTGGTAGCTTTTGTCCTCTGGGAGTCCAGTAGGTAAAGGCTGCCTGTGCTGTCCCAAACCCGGGATTATATCCAGGTGGGAATGCTTGGCTCCTCCCCCTGGGTGGAGCATCTCATAATGGGATGATCTCAATCTATGAGTCATGCAGTGGGTCCTTGATGGCCCAGAGGGATTACCTATGAGTTATGTGGCAAGGCATTGATGGGCCCATTAACAGAAGATAAGGAAAACACTGCCCCACCTGGTTTCAACAGCTCATGAAGATGGGGATAGAATACATACTTTGGGCACATCTTTGTAACCTAGGACACAGATCTTGTCCAGAATAGTAGCTCATTGTTGTGTATTTGAACTTAGGAGTTACTTCTGCTTTTTATTGTCACTCAAAATGAGTGAAGTCCAGCAAATCATCTGAGCCTTTTGGGGAAAAGATAGGACAGTGCTAATTGGTACATGACAGAGAGAATACATGAACACAACCTAGAAGTTTGTTCTGCTTGAAAACATCATATTACGTTGTTTTCCCCGTGGATAGAAACTGGAAAAGTCAATGTATTTTCCTCAAGTTCCTTTACCGCTATGGAAGTATTTCAAATTACATACACTGGCAGAATTGTCACAGTAAACTTTATACGAAATCTATACATTACTGAAATGAGAAAAAAGAAAAGAAAAGAAAAGAAAAGAAAAGAGCAAGTTGTCTATTAAGATTGGGTCATTTCCCTTTAATAATTTATTCTGACATATCCAGGACTTGGCTAAAGGTCACTGGCAAAGACAAATTCCATGGATTCGTTGAGGTTTTTGTGTTGAATGCAGGGAGTTTTCATTCTGTAACAGACTTGGACACAGCCCCTGCCTACATCCAAATTCCACTCCTTCTCTTTGGACATGAGTCATTGATGCTTACCTGCCTTGCTGCCTCCGGCCTAACAATACATTCAGAAGAATTTTCACCTGATGCTGATTGGAAATGTGCAGTAGCCGTTCTCGGAGTGGTTTATAGGGAAAGAATAACATCTTCATTGAGTTGCATTAATTTCTGGTAATTATCATGCAACAGTGTGGCAAATACTTGGTCATTTAACTAGTCTAGTTGTTATTGCGTATTAGTTTTCTTGAGATTTTGTATAATTTACTGATAGGCAAACCTTCACATGTTCTTATAAAAATTATAATACTCATAAATATATTGTATAATGCTCATATCTAATTGCAGCTATTACAAGGAGTAGCAATTTGAGCATGATTGCTAATTATCAAATCAGATGTTTCCATGAAGTTAAAAAGAAGATTACTTTTTTAACCTGTATTATTTTCTATTTTGAAAAGCTTTTCAAAGTTACCTTCTGCCTCTCATGGTTGGGCACTCAGATTGTCTCTAAGTGGTAATGTCACTAAAATCTAAAGAAATTATCAGTGTCTGACCCAAATAATTTACTTATTGAAAGACATTATATAAATGAATTGGCCTGGTGGCACTCCAGGAACTAATTTGTATCCTGCATAACAAGCTCCATAGTCCGAAGGAGTCAGTGGGAAGGAACCTGAGCAACTGGGGGCAGAATTCAGCCTGTATAAATTCCTCATTCAAACAGGCATACTTCTAACTATCAGCTAAGAACACTGAAGCTGGAGTTTATTTTTTAAAGTATAATTAACACCAAAATATCTTCAGGTCTTAGTTACTTTTACTTCCATGCTACCCTATTTCTTTCATAGGATCACAAGTAATTTAAGGTGGAAGGGAACTCTAGAAGTCATCTGTGCCAGACTAGAGGACTCAAAGGAAACAGGACTAGAAAAATATGTTTGCAAACGCTAGTCTTCAGATACTACTGAGAATATACATTAGAATCTAAGGTTTTATGTGTCTGTTACAACCCGCTTTAAATAAGCTGAGTTCGTAGTGGTCTCAGAGTACAAAGGAGGCAAAGAGAATACTGTTTAACTAAAAATCAATGCACTTTATTAATGTGCCCACAAAACTGATATGCAATAGTGAAAGAGAGTAGAGAGAAAGAAAACAATAAAAAGAGAGAGAAGGACAGAAAAAGAGATAGGAAAGGTAGGATATAGCTACCACATCAGAGACAGGGGCAGTCCTCCTGGCTATTCCTTGCCAATAGACCCTTCGCAGTCATGGCGTTGCTGGGGGATCCATCGTCTCTGTGGGGAGATCTCAGAGGGCTTTTTTTCCTAGGCATTTAAAAAGCACTGCATTACCATGCTGTGCACACACTAGCATAAAGAGATATAATCTAATTTTAAAGTTAAAATTAAGCAGTTTGCATGCTTGGGTAGTAAAACTCTTATCAGCAATGTCTTCTGCATCTGAACAGCTCTTCTCTCTGGTCAGAAATGTACAGGGTTTTACTGAATTATATTATTCCTGCTCACCTTTCTTCGGCTAGTTTTGAGGCACCTTAGAAGTCTGTGCTCAATGGTGAATTTTGTAGTTTCTGACCCCCCTACAGTGGCCACACATGCAGTACAGCAAGTGTGGTATTGCAAGGAATTCTGCTCCAATAATACCTTTTTTGTTGTTGTTTTTTTGTTTGTTTGGTTGGGGTTTTTTTGTTTTTGTCTTTCCAATTACTTGAACAAAGACTTAGGTGATGTGTCCTTGTGCTTTTATTTCGCCCAGTGTCTTATTAAGTGTCTCAAGAAAGGAATTAAGATTTGTCCTAAAAAACCTAGGATGTTTTCTCTTTTCTCTTACAATTCCCTCACAAGTCTAGATTATGACTTTTTTGGTAACTCCTTCCAGCACTTTGTCTTTCTGTGTCATCTTCAATTTGAGGGAAATCCCAAGTGTTTTCTTCAATATGACAGACAGGTGAATATATTCCTTCCCTTCTACAACAAGGGGAAGAGTACTGAAGTGACTTACTTTGATTATGCAAAGATATGGCAGGAGTAGAAAAACTTCTCAAAAAAAAGCTACAAGAATTGTCAGAATTCGCCCTTCATTTGGTTTTATCAAACAGCATCTGCCTCTGCCAGAAGTTGCAGCAGGACTCCTCCCTGTTCTGTCAGGATATCAGCTGTGGGCAGTAATTAGGCATCACAAAGTAACAAATTGCTGGGTCTGCACTTTGTTCCTCATTTGCGTTTCCTCAACTGTCCACTACATGTCAAAAATAACTGTCACTTTTGGACTGTCTATTAAACTTCATTATTATTATCATCCAGCTAGCTAATCTGTGCCAGTCCTCTTCCCTCCAATTATTTTTTTCCAGAACACTGAAAACAGTCGATTTTTCAAGGACATAATTTTTCTGTTTTGCCCTTGGTGCAGCCAGAGTTCACCATGGGCAAACAGAATCTCTGGGCTTGCAGGGCAGGGGAAGGAAGACAGGGAATATGGCAACAGGATGGCAAAGGGGGGGGACGTAAATGAATATAGGGCTTTGAGTAGAAAAGCCAGGAAAGGTTCCACAGCCTTATTTGTTCAGGAAACCCTCAACAAATAGTGTGCAATGTGATTTTATTGAAATGTCTGCTTTCCCTATCAGCAGTTGATATGGTTCTAGTGCATGCTTATTAGGGATTATTGTCTATGCCTTCCTGCCTTTCTACCTTCCTGCTTTCCTGGCCTTCCTGCCTTCTCCAGATCTAACATACCTCTTTGCATTGGAAGTCTCTGTTTCTAATCACTTTCTAGCGTATTTTCTTCTGTCACTTCGTCACTGTTAATTCTCAGTGGCTCTACTTTTGGTAGGTGTTATGGTTTTTGTTTCTTATGCTACTGTATTTATTGGGAAATCTGATAAAACAAGGGCTTCACTAAGCTTTAGAAATGCTTTATTTAAACCAAGTTGAAAATTTTATTAGCAATTAAATAAATCTAGGAAGGCTGGTGTCTTATTTTGAACCGTATCTGTAGAAATGGGCTGCAAAAATAATATCAAGCTTTTTTATGAGAATAACATCGTCAGGAAAATAACAGGAAGTGCAGTGGAGCAAATAAACCTTGGTCTTGAGAGACTAAATACAAATATTATAAAACATTCAATAGATCTGGTTTGATTAAGGGCATAGAATATTAGTGTAACTTTTCCTACACAAGCAGTAACATTATAGAGTGCAAATGACTGAAATACAAAAGAGGAATAAATTTATTCACAAAAGAATAAATGCCAGCAAAGGCCATTGGTAAAAGTAAAGGGAGAAAACCAAATTTGAGAGTTCAGTGTCAGTAACATAAAGTATCACCGAGGTGCAGTATAAAAGAATGTTGTGAAAATAGCCAAAACTTTCTTATTTGGGACCTTTTAATCTAGTCTGGGGAAAAAAGCCCTAGGAAATATAGGAAACATCCTTGTATTTGCAGAGATTTAATGGGATACTAGTAAAGATCTTCTCCAGCTCTAACTTCTTTGAATCAATTTTGGGCAAGACAGCCTGAAATGCTGATGTCAAATAGAAACTTGAAGTCATTGATGCAATATCTTGTTGTGGTTAGAGAAGTAAACAAATTACAGTGGTATGTCAGCAAAGCACAAGAGCAAACACCAGGAGAAACTAGTAAACAGAGATCCAGTAAGGTAACCCTAAAATACTTCGTTTGGCCAGTGATACTGTACTACTGATGGAAATTAGGTTTGTAAAGATGAGCGAGCCCTATGATGGTGTATTTTTATACTAACGTTCCTTAGGGGAAAAAGAATCATAAGATTCCCCGTTACAAGATTTTTATACTAAAAATGTAAGTATGTTCAATTCCACTTCGCAATTTTTTCTCCTACATGTCTCAATTTAAAATTCTGGCTTCCATTTGGGCCGTTCATTTATGGACCTCAAATGTCTGCTGTTTAGGCTTTCATGACTATTTCCTTTTTAGGGTTTCTACCATGAAGTTTAGGACAGAAAATGACTGTATCTTGGATGTAGAAACATCTTGGCTGCCAGAATTTCGCACTGTTACCAAGCATCTTTTCACATTGCCAGTTTATCCCAAATCTTCAGGCTGTTCCTAATGTCGTCTTACTGTAACTCTTGCTCATATTTACCATGATTGCTCTTTTCTCCCAGATGCCCCTTTTAATCCTTTATTTTTGAATGTGTTTTATCTTGCTTCTTTCAGATGTTTAAAGGGTGTGTTTTAGTGTAGTTTTTGCTGTATTCTGTCATGTTTTTAAAAACATTCAGAAACTCTAGATTTATCAGGAGAGTTCTCATTTGGCAGTTAAATTATTTTTGTCATAAAGTGGATATTATAATACTCTTTGAGAGGAAGCATGAAACTGAAATAATGGGGCAAAGATCAAAGCCAGCAGCTGCACAGAGTTTCTTGAGTGGAATCCTTGACTGGCAAAACGAAGCCAGCTGATGGCGTTGTTTTGTACAACTAATGAAAATTTCTCAAGAGGTTAAGCCTTCTAATAGTTTGGAAGATGTAATAAAAACTCATTTCAGACTAATGCAGAGTTCCCAGAAATATATATGTATGAAATTTCCCCTTTACAACTGGTAATTGTCACCACCTTCATCCTCTGTCTTGCAACAACACACAGGATCAGTCCTGTTTATTTCAGTGCTTATTCCCAGAAAAACTGTAAAGTCTCATTGCTGCTGATCTTTCTCTAACTTTTTAATATAGATGCTCTGATCATTTTTAGCACTACTTTTGTGTTTTATCAGTACTGAAATTGAATCTCAAATTCTTTGATTGACATGTAGAATATCTGCCTGTGTTTGTATTCCTTTACCAAAATGCTTCTAGATAAATGTAATAAATAAAATCCTAGTAAATTAGTAGAACTGTTAAAACATTAGTACATTTTCCCCAAACTACTTGATGTCTCACTAGTAACTTTTATAAATTCTGGTTTGTAATTAAGATTATATTTCATTCAATTATCTGGAATTTACTAACTTTGTATGCACTTTAACATCACTACAAACTTATTTTATTTAATTGAAATAGGGAGGTTTTTTAAGAGTTTTAAGTAAAGATCAGAGAATGCAAGATGCAGAAAATGAATGTGGAAAATAGGCAAGAACAGAAGAAGAAATAACAGGAAAAAATCAATAATGATAAAAGAGGAGTGATGTACCAAATAGAAAAAAGTATAAGACTTACAGAATTTAGGTAATTTACTGAATAAAATGAAGTAAATTATCCAAAATAAGAGCCAGCCAGCAAGATTTATGTGTTTTCTGGGAAACTTCAGAAGTGTTTTTCTGCTTCCAACTGCAAGTAGTTAGGTATCATGTTTATATACTATGGCCTGTGGTTTGTGTACTTCTTTGCTATTTACTCACAAGGAAAAGCACCATTCATTAAACGACCAGAAGCGTTTTGTTCAGTGTTGTGGGCTTTCCTTACACAAGATCCATCCCAATAAAGAGGACTGCAATTACTAAGATCTGGCAGCTACACAGTCCAAATGATAAATATAAAAGCTGTTTAACTACTATTCTAGAAAACTGTAACCTGCAATAATCTCTAAAATTATAAACCACTTCAACATTTTCATCTGGTATGGTCAGTTCTGAACACGTGAATTTTCAGAAATTTTTAGAGGCCTATCAGGCAAGTAAATATCACCCAGAAAATGTCTGAGACAAATCTCAATTTCTTATTTTTGTCAGTGTACTGCAAGGAATGTCTGCTCTATAAGGGAGAGGATGCAAGGAGGTGAAATATATATATATTAAAAATAAAGAAATTTTCATTCATAACTGTGAAATCTTAATCATGCTGCAGTAGGGTGTAGCTGTCAGTTTGGACAGTTTCAACTCCCTTTCCCTTGATACTTGGAAGAAAAAATCCTGTAAAAATCAGACACAAAGTCTGTTGTTTATGAAGCTGGCAATAGCTGTTTTCTAACTACCTCAATGCTCATGGGTTTGGTGGGATTTCTGTGTCATTAAACCAATGCTTTTCTTAGGGCTCTAAGAAAGATGTGATGGGGGCTTGGGATTAGGTCACCATTTCCAGGACCAGCTATGTTCAGATATGTGCCAGCCAAGTGACATTTTCAGCACAGACAGGCAGAAGTGAACAGCTGACTGGGCTGTAAGAAAATTATTCTCATTTAACACTCATTTAGATGAGCTGGGGAGTTCCTCCTTGTTTAACACACATGAAATGTCTTACACTACAACTACACAAAATGTCTTATTAATAGTCTTTACATCAGGATCAGGAACTTCTTTTTCAGGGAAACATCTTAGTGGTAGTTCATTCTCAGTGGAAGATTTTCTTCCTTTCTTATCTCAAACTTGGTCTCCACTGGAGAAGCATAAGAACAATTACTTAACTGATCTGAAGATTTTTTTCTTCAGCAGTCTTGCCTGGAGAAAAAGAACATCAGATGTTTGCTCTGATTGCCTTTGTTTATCCAAACCTGATAAACCAAAGTATTTCCATGAAACTGAATCATCCAGTTTCTCTTTTGGGATTATTTCCTTCCTGGAAAGTCAGTCCTCTGGTTCATGAAGGCCACCCCAGCCCCAGCCTGGACTTCTTGCTCTTGGCAAGTCTTTGCTCAGAGCTTAGAGTCAGGAAATGCTACCAGCTCTTGCTGTTACTCGTACTGCTTAACACCTAATTTAAAGTATTCCTTGCTGACCACACATTTTTCATTAAGACAGAATCTTACCCTAATGCTGTCATCCTTTTCTTTATTTCTTTTTTTACTCAATACAATAGATAGGTAGCTGTAAATATATGTCACTGAACTACAAAAGGCTATTTTATTTGGTTACAGATTTGGGGGGTTTTTGCTTGTTTGGAAATAGGCCTAACTAGAGAAATGTGTGAAGTCTGCCACTAGACAGTCTTGTACTATAGTTACCAAAGAATTCAGGCAAAGGTGGAAAAGAAACCTAATTTTTCTCCTGGAATATGAAAAATACAGAGTAGCAAATCAGTTTCTTCAAGTCTGAAAGATTATTGTGCTTCCATTCATCTAAAAGAGGTAAGGGGAGATATTTCATTTTATATTTTTAAAACTTTAGCAAAAGTTTTCCATATGAGAACTCTAATTCTGGAATTGAGCTATCATAGTTAGGTTTGAACATACTGGTGCAGAAGTAAACCTGAGGTTTCACACAGTAACATACATTATATTTCATTCCAATGACCACTGTATCACCTGCTGCTAACACAAGGAAGAGAAAATTTAGAGATGTTGATTTATGCAACTGGCGATTATGCAATATTGGATAACAAAAACTAATTACAGATAATGCAACAGTTTGTGTTTTTATAGAATGGTATACAAAAATAGTAAAGCTGAATTAATTTCTACAATATCCCAAGAGAGCAGTAGCTTCTAAAGAAAAGCAAAGATGAAAATCATCTTTGTAGGAAGATGAAAATCATAGTTTTGTAGGAACAAGTTATTTTCACCTTAATTGTGTACCAAAACCAGACTGAGCATCTTTACAGAACCATTAGCATATTTTCCACTCTATCCAGAAGACTCTGTTCCTCTCTAGGCTCAGACTTAAGTGTTTTGCTTTTGAATAATTTCATAGTTGTAGTAAGTTGCTCCAGTGGCATGGCCCACTTCCTTTAATTACTATACTAGATTCCAGATTGGTAAGGAATAATTTTATTCTGTTCTATAATTCCAATATTCTTCATTTGCTGAAATCTGTAGTATTGTGCATGTGGAAAAAATGCAAGATACCTTGAGAAAGAGTGATAAAAAAATAGTTCAAAAATAATTTCATATAGTTTCAAAAATAATTTGAAAGTATTACAAATGTCATTGAAATTTTCTGTTTTAGTCCCCCAGTATGTTTATTGAGGATTGCCTTTTGTTAGGTTATTTTAGCTGAAGAAAATATATTATTAAAATTGATTTGGGCTTCTAAAATATGTCATTTATTTGATAGAATGTTGTGCTTTATTTGAGTAAATATCTGTTGATATATCCATTATTTAAATGTTACAAAATATAAGTTTATTTATCAACAACAAAACTGCCTGTATCAATAGTAAACTGCTTGATTTCTTGCACCAGATTGGAAAACAACTTGAAAATACTGATTATCCTAGAGCTACCTTTCTTGACACCCTGAAAGCTCACACTGCATTATCACCACCTGCCATTGCTTTACAG
This sequence comes from Acrocephalus scirpaceus scirpaceus, assembly GCA_910950805.1. Lineage (NCBI taxonomy): Eukaryota > Metazoa > Chordata > Aves > Passeriformes > Sylviidae > Acrocephalus > Acrocephalus scirpaceus. The sequence continues at coordinate 46,730,249 of OU383777.1, read as the reverse complement.
ATTCATAGGTGAAGATGAAAATTGTTACGAGTAAATCTTCCCATAGTCTAATGAAAAAATAACTATTGAAATTACGCACAACCATTTGGCCTGCCCAGGTTCTGCTGACTACAAAAAAAAAGCAGCATCCATTCAGGAACAGGTTCAATCTTGTTGGTATATTGCCGCATTTTGCCTGAAACAACATGAAAGCAATAGAATGGATGAGAGAAACTTGTACAAAAAGAAGCTCAAACCCCTTTGACTGCTCTAGGTGAGGGTATATTGAACCCCAAAGCTATGGATAGAGTTCAGGCTGTTGAACCAAAAATATTTCAGGCTAAACTTTCCAGAAGCATGGATTACCAAAGAGTTACATTTTTCTGTGCTTGTACTTGGAGTTTGGAGTTTGTTATGTATTAGTCTCATTAAAACACTTACTGTATTAAAACACTATATATATATACACACACATATATATATATATTAAAAACCGTCATAAAACAGGTGAAACAAGCTACGTCATACAGCCAGCTAAACTCTGATACTTTATCAAATTGGCAGAATTTTGATAACAAAAATCTAAAATGACCTGTTTGGGCTGCCTTGCTTATGTTTCCCTCATGGCAGTCATTGAATTTTCTAAAGAATCCACCCTCCACCAATTTGCCGCATCACAAATGAATGGATAGAGAATTATGTCACATCTTCATTTGCTGACAGACTTTTGTCATTGAGACCCTTTCTACTTTCCTATCGATGGATGTACCGTGCATACATACAATGTAATGCTGGAAACATATGCCTAAAAGCTATCACATTCAGATTAATTAACAGCTAATTAACAGCCCTTCTGGCCTTTGCTGAATACCATGCTAAATTCAAGAAATAATTTGAATAGGTAATTATGAATGCTATTTTAAAATAATGAGTTGAAGCATCTACAAGATTTTACCTTGACAAAAATGTGATTGCTAAAATTGCCACTGACTAATACATAGTTGGGCGGAACAAACAGCATTTAGAAAGAAAAAAGTGTAGTCCCATTGTCCACAAAATCTCATTAGAAATAAGAAAGAAATTTGGAGGATCTCCAAATACAGGATTATAAAATGGAAGAGAGAAAAAGGTAATTTCTTGAAAATAGTTTTTAATGGATGAAAATATGCAACATCCAATGTCATTTGCCAGGCACTGGACTTTGCACCATGCTGGCAATGATTGTCTCACCACAATGCAAATTATAATATTGGGGACTAAGTAGTCACTGTCATGCACAATTCAATGTTATAACACTTTAGATTTGATTTCTACAGCAACCTTGAAAACATTGCTACTAACAAAAATACATGTATTCTTTCATAGTCTAGCTTTTCGATCTGCTTTTTATTCACTCATGCCTACAAATCACCACTTTCTGTTTATATTATAAGGTTACACTAACATCCTTAATATAACAGTATTTGGAGCAAACCATTTATGAAAATGAATGGTTTGCATACATAGTATGCAGATGTCTGAAGTACCCAGAAGGTGGTTAAAATACAGTGTTATTGTATACAGTACAAAGGTATTAATCAGTTTTCGTGTTTTTGTTGCCTTTTAACAAAAGCCAGAGGAGATTGCAGCTGCAGAGTTGCTCAGTCTTGAGATGACCTCTAGGGGTCACCTGATACTTTCTCTTATAAAGCACAGATCTTATTTAATTATTTCTAAACAACTCCAAAGAAATTAAGACTTCTTGAACCGTTTTTCACTTTAAGCTAGTGATGGCTAGCACACTCTGGTTTGTATATGAATTCTTATTTGTTCAAATCTTATACAGTCTTTCCTAATGTGTAACCTAAATTTTGCCCTCTGCATGTTAAATGAATTCCTCAGTCTTTGATTAATCAAAAAATATGGCCTACTTTATGAGATGCCTTTAATTATTTGTAGACAGTTCTTGTTATGTCATTTTCCTCCTGATAGCAATTCCTTAACTGTATAATTCCACATAGATCTTGTTTTCCAAACACCTCTGTTCAGCTTCAGTCTACTCAGCTTGCTTGGGCAGAGCACATCCTTTTTAATACTGTGTCCCTCAATAATTCTCTGATCTTTAATCACTATTGAGTGCTGCATTGCCATCTTGCTCAGTGTTTGTGTTGTGCTTTTCCAGAGTGAATGAAAAATAATATCTGTGCCTAAAGGGAACCCTACAAACAAGGAGGAGGAACAGGCCAATTTAAAGGGAAAATTAAAGAGTGGTTTTAAGAGGGGCAGCAGCCATGAGAGTCCTTAAATTCCCTCCTGTGGCTTACCTGGGTCAGTCAGGAGCAACTAAAGAACAGCAAGGGTTGATGTTGTTCTGATGAGCCCAGAAGGAGCATGTGTTATCGCCCTTCCTGCATACAAGTGTTCCTGGGATGTGAGACAGCTTCCTTAGATCCTTTCCCTAGCTATAAATTGTCTTACAGTCTGACATTCCAGTATCTTCATACAGAAAAACAGCACATCTCTCTCTTTTGTAGCCATGTGAAATATTAATATAGGATGAATTTATATTTGGTCCTGGGGAGAGAACTAAAGGTCATTGTACCTTTGCTTTGCATTTTTTATGTAGCAATACCTTCTGGCCATAGAATATAGGAAGTTTCTTAATTATTAATGTGGTTTTGGCTTTGATTAATGCCTAAAATTTTATTTTTTAATTAAAATAATAAATATAAAGATTTTTCATTCAGTGATTATTCTATAACTTCGAAATGTCTTTCAATTGATTCATATCAAAAAACTGAAATCCAAAAATATTTAATGGAGAAAGTATTCCGAAAATGTTTTCAGAACATAGTCTGGATATATAATATGTCCATATTTATGGTCACAGACAGACATTTGTTTTGAATTCTCAAGCAAAAACAAAATAGTAGCATTGTAGTTTAAACTACAATGCTACAATATAGTTAAAACTACTTCCATTTATTTTCATGCGGGATAAGTATTCATAGACACATTTTATAATAGCTTGTAGTCTACTGATTCCTCTGATTCATCACAGTATTTGTTCAGAAGGAATCTTGTAGTATAAGACTTCAAGGGATTCTTTTTCTTCTTGTGGGAAAACATAAAAATCTTACTTTTAGATCCTGTAAGAAAGTCATTAATTTGGAAAGATAGTATTTTTTAATATGTAATATTTCATTTTGTTGTACTTATTCAAAACACAACATTCAAGGAAGAATTAATTGACTAGACTTCCAAATGAAAATTCAGTGGTTTTAATGATAATTCATGTTAATTATGAAGAAACTACAGCTGTCAATAAAGTAAGCCACCTAGTAAAGATACTGTCTATCTTTTGATTCTCTTCCAACTTTTTTCTGATCACTCTATAATCCATCTCTCAATCTGCTAGTAATATCTTCAGAAATGTTATGCCGAAGAGTCTTAGAAATAGACTATTTTTGTCTAATATTTGAATAGTTCAAATATATTATGACCACCATTACAACACAGTGATTATTTGTAGGATGGCCTTTGACACCAATAGCAATATTCAGCATTTAGATTTTTAAAAAACATTTATATGCATCTTACAGTGACATTAAGATCCATTTGAAGCCATATATTTAGTGTTGGTATACAATCTGCATGCATATGCATGTGTGTTTCTAAAGTCAAGTAAAGTTTCCTTTCTGTTAGAAGCTGATAATCTCATGCTATTTTGGACTAACTATACCATCCAGCTCAAAATTAATTTCCTCAAGTAGCCTTCTCTCTCTGATTCTCCGGAAAGCATTTATTCCTTCCTCCCTGACTTCCAAGCTTTAAAATTAGTACATTTTCAAGAAAAATAATAGAATAAAACTACTTCTATGATTTTATGCTTTCCTTTTCCACATAGAAATCACCAAGTGGCTGAGCCAGGTGTCTCGCTGCTTCACTTCAATATCTCATTATTGTTTCTCTTCCCCCAGTAAACACATGCACATTAACATTCACATACATCCTCTTCATGGGTCCATGGTTAATTATCTGATTACTAGGAAACAAATATTCTGTCCTGAAATTCTGGGGTATTATTACACTTTATACATTTCTTAATAAGGATTAAGAGCACTCTTTTTCATTGCTTTGCTTTTCTGGTCACACATTAGATTACATCTGTTCACTCAACTATTTTCTTTTCTAAGTAGTCAAAGGTAGAATAAACTTTGTGGTCACAAGAATAAAATGATCCATGTACTTCTCCTAGATTTCTTTGTTTCTTTCCATTAACCAACTTGAAACCAGATTATACTTTATATTCATATCAATATTCCATATGGAAAATTAAAGACATTTCAAACTAGATTCTACAGTTTTCTAGAAATTATTTTTATATCTTTTTTTTTTCTTCAATTCAGGTTGCAATGTAGGTCTTTTAGGGAAATTTTAAAAATAACTTGAAAGCATGAAGCCTATACTATCTCAGGAGCTCCCTTTTGCTGTCTTTTGCTGTTAGAGAAACTGACTTTACAAATATTCCATGTTTGTAAGCACCACCAACATCAGCAATTGACCAGATTTCTTGACACTTCATTCAAAGGCAGGTTAAGGGGATTTGTAGTTACTCCACGCCTTTGGCACCCAGATATTTGTTAGTTCCCTGCAAGCAAGAACCAGATGTTGTGGGAGTCTGTATGGACAAGACCTCTCTGTACATTCAGTTGATATTCAGATGTTAAATAAATCTTGAATTAACGCCTTATTTCTTTACGGACCTAGGAGATTGTGCGGGGGGGGGTGGAGATATAATCTATGTTTGCCAGTGAGAATTTCTCCTCAAACCCCAGCATACCATAGCACCAGCTCCAGCAGAGACTCCAGTGGCTCTAGAAGATAGGTCCAGATATCTCTTTGGGTCCTACAATAACTGCATGCCCACACAACTTTATTTGGAATTTGCTCTTTCCAAAGGGACTGTATAGTCCAAATTTATCAGCTTCTTTGAAATTCTCTCCAGCACTGGACAATTTGAAGAATAAAAATCAAAATAAATTATGAATTATTTTGAAACAGGGGCATTTCAGTTTCTTATTCAGAGATAGAAATTAAAATAAACGTATAACTCTGGTTGTAATATGATAGCTAAATTTCTTTCTAGTCCTCAACTTTTTTTCTAGGATATTTAAGCTTTCATAAGTGTTTGTCCTATGCAGTGAGACCCAATCATCTGAGTGCTGACCCAGAGCTGAAAATAAAGCCAGCTTGCAGGACTGGCTTAAATTCCTCATGAGATTTCCCTGCTTAAAGCATCATTCTGTTAGCTTTCTATGTTCAAAAAATGGCAATTTCCTTTTTCTTCCTTACTTTGAACTTAAGTCCCTGCTTTTTACCCGAGCCAACACAGCTGTTCCATCTATCTTCAGTTAGTGTGTTCCCTTTGTCCTGATTTGCTACAGCCCTGGTGCAAGTATTACAGTCTCTGTCGAGTTATCATGGCATTACATAAGTAGATTTTACCAAGTGCAGAGAATTTCCTTATGTGCTGGACTTCCAAGACTATGCATAGTCACAGACTTCTGTGATTCTGATTTGCAACTCCTCCTCTCCACGTGTCCTTTCTCACCTGTATATTCCCAGCTACAGGGATCTATATACACCAGCTATAGGGGTGGTTTGGCAAGTATAATTTACTAGTAGAATTTTCAAATATGCTTTCTATTTATCTCCTAGATTCACATTATGATTATGTTTTCTCAGGTATCATATGTAAACAATTACTTTACTCAATATCTGAACATTACTATGTTTATGTGTACTTCTAATAGCCTATGGTATATAATCAATCTGCTTGGTCCCTATTCAGGAAATTCAAAATCAACATGGCTCTGAAAAAAGATGGTAAAAGCAGTCTGGTTAAATACTTTCAATCATTTTATCTTGCTTTTTAATGAAGATCACTTCTTCACTTGAAAACATGATTTAATTTTATCTTGCTTTAGCTCTCTAGACCCCTTGATAGCCTATAAAGCAGTCAGGGTATGGATAGCAGCAAAGCAGTTCCAATTAGCAAATATTTATCTCTAAGAAAAAAGAACCAAGTTATTATAACGCATTATTAGACCTTTGCAACGCTGGTGAAAGTAAAAAAATGAGCACAAGCCTTTGGAGAAGTTATTTGAAGAATCAGGATATAGTACTTTTACCTTTTAAAGTAGAAGCTGTTTCAACTTATTTTCAGAAATAAATTTCATTGCTAAAGGACATTAATTTTCTACGATTAAAACTTCCAGTATGAAGCTAATTAAGTGTTTATTAATAATGAATTTTAAGCAGAAAACAGATTTCCTCTCTGTTTCAACAGATTTCACTTTCTGTGAAAATATATGTAGCATTGTTTGTCAGTAGAAAAAATAACTTTTAGGGGCCATTGTGAAAAATCTAGGTCTGTTTTGACTTATGCATCAATGTGCAGTGTGGTGATACTCATGGATTAAGCCTGAAAAATCCTGGATGTAAGTAAATCTATGCATGTGGTAACTGGTTTCTTTATTTAAAATGGTCTTTTATGCTATAGATTAGGGTGATCCTTTTCCAGAAGCATTCCAAACCTCCCAGTTCTGGAATGTCATTTGTAGAAGAAATTTCTGCTACTTTCACGTGGAGTTGACTCAGGTTCTAAAACCTATGGAATGTTGCTGCCCACAGGTGGTTTCCACAACAATGAGGAATTCCCCAGTGTACCTGATTTTAAGGCATATCAGGATACCAGAGGAGTATAAGAAAGCAGATCCCATTCTAGCCATTCTCTGAGAATAGAGACTTCCTTGTTATAGTGCCCTACTGGTCAGATAAATTCATTAAGACAATGACAATAATGATAGTCTTTTGCCATGAGGCTGGTTAGCAAGTCACGCTCCTCATCTGACATTGCTGGAGACACCCAAGTTGAACCACTGCTGCTGAGCCTGAGCCACTCCTAGGGCAGGAGAATCACATGTTGCCTACTGTTCTCCAGCTTTTAACACCTAGGAGTTGCCCTCTAGCATCACATCAGCTAAGAGAACCAGGTCCACAAATCAGCCACAATGGATGAAGCTTGCAGGAATATGTAATGGCACCCAAAAATATTATGAAGCCATTCACAAAACCAAACAATTTGACAGTATTGTCCCATTGCTATAAAGGAGAAAGCAAGCTGCCTAATTCCATTCAAGAGGAATCATGGCCACCATAGCAGCTCCTCATAATGATCCACAGATCTACAGAAAAATGAAGTGTTGGACCAGGCTTTGATCTCTGTGATCAGTATACTTTGCTGATCAGTTCAAGGAAAATCACAGGGAAATTCTAAGAAAAGAAAATTATACTTGTGGTCAGAACCACTCATATAATAACTGACAAAATTTGGCTTCAACATACACATCTATGATTTTGAAGCTTAAAAAATATTTGCTAAAAAACTCAGTAAATTGATCCCTTTCTCTTCCACCTAGATCCCTATTAATAAAATAAATTCTTACTCTGTTTTCATGTAAAGACAGTCATCACACTTGCTGGAACATAGAATGGCCCACATGGCACTCAAGCCAGGACTGCAGTCTGTCCATAGTCTCTGCTTCTCACACCACATCTCAGTCCAACCTGTAATCACCCACAAGAACACTAACTGCAGAAATGGCCTGCTCCTGCCTATGAGAGAGGCAAATTTTTTCTCCCTTTATAGTAACAGATCTCCCTTACAGAATAGACTGAGAGGTATCCCAATGTACATTCCTGCTATGACAGAGGTCCCTCACTTCATTTATTTTTATCTTTACTTATCTGGCCCTTTTAGGATGTCCACTAGACAACCTTCACTTCAGCTCCATCACATGAGCAGGATGAGAGCCAGGTACAAGTGTCTAGGCTGCTGGCAGTGTGCAGGTGCAGACATGGCTCACTCACCACTGACACAGCCATGGCACCTGCTCACCTGTAGGTGGTCAGACCTTACAGAAAGTGCTGCTGGCTGGAAAGGAATCCAGGCAAAAAGGTCAGAGTAGCTGAATAGGAGATGTATCTAGTGGTGAAATCATGCAGATCTTTCCTGTCAAAACATTACAAAATCCAGGCTTGAATTCACCTCTTCACCAAACTTCTAAATGTCTAAAAATGCCCTTTCTTTCACCATCTTGCTAGAAACCTTCATCCTTTCCTAGGACTTGCTGAGTGTTACACCTTTTTTCCTTCATGGAGAGCTGCTATATCCTGGAATATGTTACAATCAATTGAAGTAATGAAGTTTATGCAGGTATAGAAAACGGCTGGCACATCCACTATGCTCTATCATCAGATTGGCCTCATGCTGACAGCCTTAACTGGTTCTTCCTCTGGCTTAGCAATTCCATGTAATTACTGCTCCTGATTCAGACAATTGTTAATGGATCACATCCCACCTAGTCTAAAGATCTGACTTCAATTTAAAAATGCAGATCACAAAATCTAGGACAAAGCAAGTTGGAAATGTGCTAAAAGTCTTGTTAGTTGCAGGGATAGAGATGTGGAGACCCAAGGTATTGGAAAAGTATAGACAAATCCATAAACATCATTCAGCATTTTAAGGAAATGCTGCCAAAGCATCTGCTTTGAAAAGATCTGTTCATGTCAGAACAAAAGTGACACTGACAATTTAGACGTTAAAATTTAAACTGCATTGACATGTTTTGAAAAGATGAAAAAGAAATGTTTTGAAATGGACATTTTCATATTTACAGCCTTAATTTTTGGAATTCTGTTCAGGAAATGTCGCAAAATGTTTATGTTTTCTCTTGACTCACGATGAAACTAAACTTTTGTATTTTTGTATTCCAGATGGGCTGCATCAAATCTATATAAACACCAGACTGTGTCTATAAGATTTTATTGAAACAATGGAGCTCTACAAAGAAGCAGAGAATATTCAGTTAAAATCAAAATAATTTTCCAAATCTCATTCTAAAATGTGCTTTAGAGCAAATGCTTAGAGTTCCCCAACATTATTTTGGCAGGAGTAATTAGCTGAAATTAGTTATGATATAGAAAACTGTATCTCTAGGAGTTTTCATTACTACTTTAAGCATACCTTTCAACTCTTAAATAATCAGCTGTTGATCTTCATGATTCATAGGCAGACACTGCTACCTTTACTCACACACATACCAGTGCATTTAAAGTCAGCACTATCTCGTGGTTGAATCAGTCCAGCCAACCCGCTACACGTTGCTGAGCTCGTGGCTATGTGCATGTTATTAACACTCTTTGTAACCAAGAGAACCATATGTGAATATGATCATTTACTCCTTGAAAGACTTGCCTTTGAAAAAATGCCGCTTAGTACTAGTTTTAGACCTAATTAATGCTCTGATGGACATACACTCAGAGCCCCAAATATGATTTATTTTAGTGCTCAAAGCCATCTATGCTTGAAGTTCTATATAAGCACATGCAGTTGAACATGCCAGGTGAAAGGGCTAGTGAATTAGGTTTCTACACTTAATCAGTGTGAGGTCTCTGAGAAGTCTGACTATGAACTTGTACACCTGCAAAGTTTGCCCTGCTGGTGTGCTGGATCTGCAGCTACTACATCATCCATCCCTACTCTTCCTCTTGCAGAGGCTGAAAATAACACTGAATTTCAGCACTATGACTTGTCTGTGTAAAGCTGTGCTGCCCAGAGAGAAACTCTTAGGTTTTCTTCCACTTGTTTATTAAGGATTTTATTTCACGGAAGACAGAAAGCCTCCAAAGGCAAGATTGGGGCCTGAGGCACCTGCCTGGCTGATGTCTGGGATAGATCTGCCTGGAGTGGGCTGGAGAAATGCAGCAGGCATTACTAACCACATCCTCCCCATCAATTCACCTGCTGTAACTGAGTAAAATTTTTTGAGTTGGTAAAATGTTTCTTCCAGTCTCCACCGGCTGAGCTTGTCAGATAATATGCTCAGCCATGAAGTGTGTAACTTCCTCAGGGAAGCAGAGTAAGAGATAAGAGCTGCCATGGGAGACTGAAAGTGCAACTCTGTCCTCTGACATTTTGTAAAGTTAAATTATAGGGGCATTATCTTCTGTATTTTATTTCATTTATTAAGCAGCATGAGTGCTGCTTAATGGGATGCAGTCACTGAAGTAAACAATCCCGTGAGATGCTTAGTTTTTCGTATTAAATCAGGAATTCGAGCTCCGAAGGTATTTATTTAGACACTCGTGGAAAAAAAAAAAAAAAAAAAAAAAAAAAAAAAAAAAAAAAAAAAAAAAAAAAGGTGGTTTTGCCGAGGGAGCAAGGGAAGGCGTTCGCCGGTGGCGGGGACGGAGCTTCGCCGGCGGCTCCCCTAGCCCCCGCGCCGCCCCGGCTCCGCTCGGCGGCCCCCGCCAAGCCCGGGGCAGCGGCGCCGCGCGGGAGCACCCCGCCCGCGCGGTGGGCGCGGGGGCGCGCAGGGCCCATATCCATAGTAACGGCGCGGGCCGGGGGAGGCGACGCGGCATCTCCCGCCCGCCGCAGCCGGGACCGCACCGAGCCGTGGTGAGCGCGCGCGCGCGCCCCGGTCCCGCTCCGCCCCTCCCCCCCGCGGGCACCGCGGCCCGGAGCGCGCGCGCGCGGCCCCGCGGAAAGCGGGAGGGGGGCTCGGGGGGCCGGCAGGGGCGCGCGCGCGGCGGCGGCCGGACGGGGCGGGCGGCGGGGTCTCCGGTGTGCGCGGCTCCGCGGCGCGCTCTCTGCCTGACTCACCGCGGGGCGCGGGGAAGATGCTCAGCGCGGAGGGGTAGCGGCTGCGGGCAGACGTCGCGGCCCCCCTCTCCCCTCCGTCCCCGCCCCCGCCGGGCTCGGCAGCTCAGCCCGCCGCCGCCGCTCCTAGGTGAGACCGGGGGCCAGGGGAGGTGCCGGGAGAGCACGGGGGGCCGGGCACGGGGCCACCGGGTACCGCCCCCGCCCCGCCGCGCAGACCGGAGCGGGTGTCGTCGCCCCCCCCACCCCCCCGGCCCCGGGCGCAGGGAAGCGCCGGGAGCGGACCCCGAGGGACGGGCGGGCGGGATCCGGCGGCGCCTGCGGTTGCTGCGTTCGCAGGATTATGTCAACCCTTGCCTCGCCGGTGCCGGTGGGGCGAGCGGCGGCGGCAGCTCCCGCCCGGCGGCGCTGCGGGGCGCCGCGCTCCGGGGCGGGCGGGGGTCGGCAGGGAGGTGGCCACGGGGCAGCGGTGGGCGGCGGGGCGGACGGAGTTTGAGGCGCCTGACGGAGCCGGTGCTCGCGGCTGGTGAGTTCTCTCCGGACCGGCGTGGCCGCGGGAACGGGGCGTCTCGGGCAGCCCCACCCTCTCCGGTGCGCTCCCTCCGAGCCGTTCGGAGCGGTGATTAAACCCACGGGAGGGGGGAGGTGGGCACCCAGCGCTTGTGCAGCGCGGGAGAGCGGCAGCGCGGTGCGCAGAGCCCGCAGCAGCGGCTGTCGGGGGGTTGGTGTCCGTGTGCGCGCTGCAAAGCTGTTTGCTTGGGTCGGGTAACTTGGCCGGGGTGTGCCCTGGTCCGAAACTTGCTAAGCGAGGTCTCGCCTTCACGGCACCGCTGGTTATCCGTTCATTATTTCAGGAACGCTAGCTGGGCAAAGTATTACGGCTGTGGGGAGAAAAAAAGAAAAAAAAAAAAAAAGGATGAAAAATAGAAGTGTATAGAGACCAGAACGATGATTTACGTTTCCGTATCTCAGAAAAGGCTCATGTATGAAAAATACACAGGAACGAATAGGTATTGTACCGTATGGCAAGAAATCAGTATTGTTACTGGGAGACAAACGGTACCTGAGAATTTAATTTGGAATTTAGTTTGCTGCACACATGCAGTGACAGTTTTCCTGAGCATTTTTAGCATGTGGAGTGATGCATGTTGCCATGTGCCTTGCAAAATTCCTTTAGCTGTGCAAGCAGTGGCAATGTGTGCCAACGTGCTCAAAATCAAGGTGTACTCCGTAGCGTTGTTAAGAGAAGCGGTACAAATGACAAATGCTAGTGTCCATCTGTGACAGAATTACTGAAAAAAGGTATCCTATGGTTCCTTGAAGAACGTTTTAACTTGTTCCTCTAATGAGGTACAAAATACTGTTAGACCCTGGCATGATGGATAGTAACTTGCCATTTGAATGCACTTTAAGGACCAGTTTGTGTCTTCTTCTGTATATGCCAAAATATAAATTATAGTCACCTGCTAGAAAAAAAACCTCAGTGGAGGGTTGTTCTTATGCTTTTTTTTTCCCCCTGTATAAATGTGATCACAAATTGTAAGCGGTCATGTGAAATTGATACTTGTTTGCTCAATACAAAAGCTTGATCTTATGGTGTAAAATTAAGATAATGAATTAAAGCTCCATCCTGATAGCATTCTAAAAAATTCAGTGGTGCTCTGAAAAAAAAATGAAGAGTAAATGATTTTAGCAGAAAATTTTGGTCTGTTGGCAGTTGCTAAGATCTGTTCTTTTTGATATGTGAGTATAATGCATACAAGCTGCAGTTGGGCTGTCACTCCCACACCCTCTTAACTTTACGCACCTGAGAAGTTCCATTTCAAGAATTTGTGCAAATGGCTGACAGATGAAAACTGGAAGAGCTCTCTGATGTATTCAAAGTAAGCTCTGCTTTCTGTACTGTTAGTGAGCTCCTTTATAATTTTTTTTTCCAGAGAAAGGAGATGTGATAGTCAGGAAGAGATACATCTATCCAGTAAGAAGGCAAATTAAAATGTACTATGCATATTTGTTCTACTTAGGAAGCATCAAAATGTAGTGCCCCAAAATTAATTCAGAAAGCTGTAGGTCTGCTGCTTTTCCTCCTAGTATTTTTCTTGGGTGGGGGGAGGGAACAGTGACACATCTAACTGAAAGTGGGCACATGGAGTTAAAAAGGGTGGGTAGAGGATGTGAAAATTGGGAACAGAAACAGCAATGAAGCCACCATCAAAGGTGGCTGCACTGAAGTAAGAACCTGAAGCAAACTGGCTCTAAGTAAAAGTTTTGCTGCTGAGGAACTTAAGAGGCAGCTGTGGCCTGGGTCAGTCATGATTTCGTTCACAGTCCAAGAACAAGACACTTTAGTGTCAAAGGAATCAGAATTCCATGTCAGAAATGTTAATTTTCATTTGTTTCCATCACTCAGGAGGATCCAGGTTTTGCTTTGTTTCAATGTTGAACAATTGGCGTTTTTGTAAAGGTCTTTGTATTTATTTGTTACATGTTAGTGATAGGCAAAGTGAATAATATTCTTCACAAATAGTAAACTCCCACCTTGCTTTGGGCAGACTGAGAAACTGTCAAGCCTTGGACTTAAGCTCTTTTGGCTCTTGGTCCTGAGACCTGCTCTGCAAGCAGACTGCAAGTTAAAGCAGAGATGAGAATGAATGGCACCATTCTCGGTCCATTTGCCAAATATCAGTCATGACTAGATTTTTTTCTAATGATCCTTTTATCATAATGCTTTGCTTATTAGATGTTGAAAATTTATATTAGTCTTCTAAATCAACAGTTGCTGTGATGAACTGGCCAGTTTTTATTCTGAGAGATGTGATTTGGTATTGCTTGTACATTAGGGAACATATTGGCTCATAGTAGTTCACATTTTCAATGTTGTCTTTACAGTTCTACGAGCTGCAAGCTTATTTTTAAGAAATCACAGTCAAATTCTGGAGAATAACACCTTCAGAAAATTGTACCATACTGGCACTCTTTAAAATCCGATGCAATTTTTCCCTTTGTGTAGGCAATAACAGTGGGCTGTTTGTACTTAGTCTTTTAGTCCATGTGCCAACTATGCCAGCTTGTCTACAAGACAGTAATCATGGTTCCAAGTACCAAAGGGTTATGCTTCAGATAAATATGGCTTTGACAAGGCAATTAACCTAGAAAAGGTGTTTCATTGTCTTAGTTTCCTTGCTGTCTCTATCCATAGTCTTTCTGTTGGGGTTTTTTTTGGTTTTTTGTTTGTTTGTTTGGTTTTGGTTTTTGTTTGTTTTTTTTTCCTTTGAGGAGAAAAGATTCAAAAGGTGGTAAGTTCATTAGAGGTTTTCAGCATGTTAAGCTATTTTGGGCACCGCAGTTCAAAGATGCAGGTCTTCACATACCTTATGCTCAGCTGCTTAGCTCTATAGTAGAGTATCAGTCTGCACCTATATTTGAATTGCTCTTGGAGATTGTCTTGGTTTACAGATTTCATGTAAACGCAGTGGAGCGGTTTTGGGTCAGTTTCAGTGCTCATACAGCTTTTGATATGAACTTATATACAGCTAAGTACTCCGTGAGAAGAGGAGATACATGGTGTTGGGTTGGGGTTGCTTTCCTTCTTTTCTATTTACATACTCTGGAGCAGTAGAATTTTTCTAAAAGTCCTTCAGTCAGGTAGAAAACATTTCTTCCTCTCTCCAAAGATTCTTCATTTAAAAACCCCCTCAAATTTCGGCTGGATTCACTCTGACAAACTTGAGCATAGTGTTAAAGGATCTTGTTGACATTGTCAATGAAACATCGTCAACAAGACAATGAATTTCTCTGAAGTGAAGTATCTTGCAGCATTTCAGATGGCTTCATGTTAGCTGCAGATAGCAATTGTTATGTCTGGCCTAAGGAAGTGATGATACTGGTTTTGAACAAACCTTAACCAAAGCAAAATCACCAGGCAGATAGCCTCTCTTCCTTGATAAAGGACGGGTGATTCTTGGTTGAGAAGTGCTGGAGATTGTCTTTGTCCTCTTATTACAAGAGTCAAAAAGGTTCTTATTGTCATGAAAATGCTCAAGCATGGAGAAAATATAGGTCCATATCATTCTTCCTCCATTTTTTCCTTATTGCCTTCAGCCTCTTACTGGTGGGTTATTTCTTAATCTGTTGACTGAGGAACATCTTAGGGAGTTTTGCGACGCCTTTTGTAAAGGCAAATGATATTTGGTCCCTGCTCAGCCCATCCTTTGGGGTTGGATAGTATCTCTGTGGTATCTCAAGAGGAATAACAAGAACATAGAGACTGCAGGGTTATCAGTGTTAACAATACCCAGCATTCGTCTCTTTTTCATTAGGACTCAAATCCCAGTATATCTACGCCCTGAGAATTGAGTTTGGGTTAAAGTCAAATGCCTGAAACACAGCTTGATCAAGAGAAGAGGTAATGAGCAATGACAGTGTATCTGAGGACTTTCTAAAATCTCTGGCTGTGCCATCACTTGAGGGCACTTGCTCAAAGTTAGAAAGCAGTCTTCAGCACTGGAATATATACTCACTTTGTGGATGGTTAAGATTGTACTTTTTTTCCCTGGTGGATATTCATATCTTGGTTTGTTTCCAAGACTTGCATAGCCCTTGCTAGAATAAGGAGACTTTTCCTTTGGGAAAACCAACTGGAAAGTCCAGCTGGTCCAGAACTAAGTAGTTGTAACCATCCTGGTTTTTCTAAATGTACCACACATGCTGTAGGCTCATCAGCAGTGCCTGATATAAGTGTCTGGTGGTGTCTTGGGAAGCTTGAGATGAAAGTGTCTTCTCCCAGGCCTTTGTCTTTGGAGTTTGCTCTTTCTAGAAACACGAAACTGGGACATGTTAAGGAAAGATATGTGTCTTTTCTTACTTTTTTCCAGCTTTTTGAGGTAGGAAATCCAATATGATTTATGTGAAGTTTGTTACATGCAATTAGTTTTTTCTTCACTCTGTTCTTGTTTCCTCCAGTCATCAAACATTGGGAGAGTTTTTTCTATTGTTTAGAATGTTTTAAGTTCCGAGGCTGTAAAAAGGCTAAATTTAATAATGGCTGCAATAATAGCAGATGAAGTTAGCAGGAAGTTTTTGACTGTTTAGAAGATTTTAGACTATTGTTTAAATTTTGAAGACCTTTTTCCAGAAAGTGCTTCTCTATAGCGGAGAATGAACATTTAGTTTTGCAGTACATTTAAATGTGAAATGTGAAGGTGATAAATACTTGTTTTGCTTGTCCAATTGTAGATGATTGTCTAAACTCTTCAGTAAGTTGACTGGACCTCCTGGTGCAGGTTGGAGTCAGACCTTCAGTGTTTCTGGGTATTTGCATGTGTGCTGCCTTAGCTGGTTCTGCGTATTTTGAAGTAAAGCTCTTGCAATGATATCGGTGAGAATATATGTCTCTATTACCATGGGTATACTGAAGATAATTTCTTTCTTCTTCATGTATCTGTTCAATGAAGAACACTACTGCACACAATATCTTAAAGTATCTCAATACAATGATAGTACAAGTCACATGTCACATGTAAATTGCTAGGCCACAAAAGTGTTTGGGTGCAATTGTTTCCCAGTATAGGAAAATGCAAAATCTGCTACAGTGTTCATCAAGAATTATTATATAATACTAAAATGTGTGTTTATGTATGTGTGTATGCATCGTATAATAGGAATAATTTTAATTCTAGAAGTTTTACTGTTGTAATGTGTGATCATCTCATTTTTCTCAAGCTTCATCTTACCCTACTGAAATTGATATTAAAGCTCTCAATAATTTTGAAAAGAATCATAAAAAAAATGCGTGTAAAAATAATCTAGTAAATTCTTACTGTTTATGCAATCTTATATAATGTCACTTACAGCATAAATAAATATGTTGGTAAATGCCAGTTTGCAAATAGTTAAAACACTTAATTTTTAAGTTAACTGAAAACTGGCTAATTATTTCCTTCAGGATCCTATAATCAAAGAGCTGTTATGCCACCGTTGTGCTTTGTTAGTGCTTTTGTTTTCCAGGAATGTTTTCAGATATAATTTTAAAACCTTAGAAAAGCGTTACTTTGTTAATAGTGCAGCCACCTGGAAAGTACATTATTAATGAGTACCCAGGTCTGTGAAGCACCTGTGTTATTATTATACAATCAAACTACATAGAACTTCAATTTTCTGTACCAATATTAATAAACCACCACAGAGGTAAGTAGATATTAGAGTGAATAGTCACACAGAAAAATACTTCAGCAAAACCCAAGGGAAGTATTGTATGATTCATTGTATTTTTACTGAAGCCATTATAAACTGGATGTAAGTTATTTTTCTGTAAAATCTGAGTATGGTAGGGATTCAGCTCTTAGCACTAGCAAGAAACAAGAATTCAAGGATTTCCATAGGCTTTTGTACTTCTCAATTCTAATTCATGTTATGCCCAGCTTGGGTATTTCAGAAGCAAAGACTGGCTCTACAGGAAGCATATTATAAAAAAACTTCCAAACCTCATCTGCCTTAAAAATTCACATAAAAGCGTTATATTTAACAGGTGTTGACAGGTTTAAAAACCTGTTGCACTAACCATTTCCTAGGGATTTCCCCACTGCTTATTAATTTAATTAATTAACTATCCATTTCATTTTTACATACTTGTGCAAAATGTCAATAAATCTTTAATATTGTCTCTATACTGCAAAGTTGCACTTCTTTAAGCATTAAAATGTGGAAAGAACGTGGAATATTACAGCTGTTGTTTTCTGCTTGAATTCTATTGATCCTAAATTTTGTTGTTGGCAGCAGTATCTTTAGCTTGTGTGAAAGATTAACAGACCTTTAACATAAGATACAGATTTTGGAATCATATGGTGCTGTGACTTGAGTGCTTCCAAACCGCAGCCTGCACTGAAGCATCTCAGCACCCTGCCAGACAGCTCCATACTTGTCCTTTAAATACTTTGTGTATGTATTAGTCACAGCACATTAATAGCAAGTTTGTTTAATGCTGTCCGCATCATGTTCCTTTCATAAGTGACTACCAACCAATGCAGGATAATCCTTGGGCTTACCTGGATGAAATATGTATATAAATACACCTGTAGTTCTTGGCTATGCCCATTCCTTGCTGTTACTATTTTTGTTCCTTACAGAGCTGTCTGGGGCTAAGCAGCAGCTCTGCAGTGATGGTATGCACAGGGAAGCATAGGGCATCATGTACCCTGAGGGTTTGCACTCAGAGGTTTTGAACACAATTCTCAGCTAGTGAAAATTGTCATAGCACCGTTGGTTCTGTTGAATGCACAGGCTGAAGAGCATGTCTCAGATACCTTGTCAAAAGTAATCTTCCTGGATACTGGGAAGGACAAGAAATAGAGTATGTTTTATTATCACTGTGGTAAAGAAGCATTTGGGCTGCTTCTGACATTTGGGCTGCTTTTGAAAGATAGCAAGAATCTCCCTGTTGCTATCACAGTCATGAGAACTCGTGATTTTATTTACTTCTTGATTCATTTGCATTGACCAGTTAATTGGCTAAAACTTCAAAGAAAATGAAATGTCGAAGAGGAAACTCGATACATGGTTTTCAAAGGGAGAGGTGCCTTTAGAGGAAGTGTTAGTATAGTTGATATTCTCTATAAATGCTCAGCTGTGGAAATAAGAAACTAACGTTAGGTGGTCCTGATCTGGAAAGCTTGGCCAAAAATGTTAAGTTTCCCTTTGAAGTATATTTCACTAAATATGTCATGTTCTACTCTATATACAAGCAAGTGATGTTCCTAGGTTAAAATTTTTGTTGAAATCCTTTGGCCTACACTTCTGTAATAAAAGTATTGTTAATGTTAATTAAAAAATATATGCTGTTTAAAACATAAACTAGAGAGCAAGTCATAGCCCCCAAAATAACAATTTTTTTTCCCGTTTAAATAGTTGACTGCATTGAGATTTTAGTTTTTGCTTATTAGAGGGACTAAAGACTACTGAAGTTAACAGAAAATTGGGAAGCTTCTTTCTTTTTTGAACAGTTTCCTAAATACTTTCACAAGTAAAGCAAAGCTGCTGCTTGCTTCTGCTGATTCTCAGTATGGTGGAGCACCTAATACACATGGTGCCTGAGGACTTGGCGATGCTCCACAGTGGTCAGATCTCCTCAGCTGAGGACAGGAGCTTGGTCAGACTGGGAAGTGACTCGCCAGCTTCTCGCTCTTTGGTGTCTGAGATTGGTAGTCTATGCTTTGCAAGAGAAGGATCCCGTTTCATCTGCAGAGCATTGCATAGAATTTAAAAATGCCTTTCTTGACTTACAGTAGAAAAAATTTGACTGTGTGAAAAAATTTCTTTTCCAAAAGCAGTTTAGAGCAGAAGAACTGTAAAATAAACAATCTGAGTTAGACGCAGTGAATAAACACAAAACAGCAGTCATCTTTCCATGTTGTTTTTACATTGACATGCACCCTGCTTTGAGTTATGTAACTTAATAGGATTGTTCTTTGACCTTCATAATATCTTTCTATACTGGAGGTACAAATACTCGTGTAAAATAAAATTTCTTCTTTTCTAACCAATCATCACTTTTAGTTATCCGTGTGCGATGATAATTTTATACTTAATGCAAAACTGTTGATTCATGGAAGTAATCCTGTGTTCATGCATTATACAAAAGCTATATGTAGTATTGTTGCTATTGCTAGGGGCAAATGTGTCACATTTTTATAAATCTTGTTTTTAGAATGTCTTATTTCAGCTACCACAGCCCAGTTCTGGTTAAAACCCTGTTATGTTGATCCTAATGCAGCAATGACATAAGTAAGAGAATGAGGGGGCTTGTTAAAAACTAATCATATCCCTGAAGCATTACTTTAATTTATTAGGAATGTAGCAAATCCTTACCAGTCAGGTGTTCCTAAAGAGGTTGATTTGAAGGTGTAAAGTAAGTGGAATTTAGCAGTTTTGATTTATCTTACCTTTTTTCTTCTACTTCCCCCCTGTTTTTTTAGTTTAAATTTATACTTTTATATTATGGATCTTATACTTCATTATTCACATTTGCCATTCCCAAAAAACAAATCCTGACCTTTTGCCCTGATGCCTTTGTGCTGCTCCATGGGTGAAGGAGAGGTGGTGCTGCCCTTCCAGAGTGTGTGTGGAGAATCCTCTTGACTGCTGGTCTTCAAGGTGGATCTCACCATTTGGCTTCCTGTTGTTCCTCCTGTTCCTGACTTCCTGCCTCAGTACAGGGCCCAACTGATGAGACAAAGCTCTGAATCTCCCTGCCTGTGCGAGGAAGCAGGTGCTTGAAACTTCACTCAATGTTGAGGCATCCTCATATCCTACAGATTCAAAATGAGGATTAGGGCATCATAGTATAATTTCACGTCACTCTTTGTCACACATTGCTGTGGTGAGCAGAGGGTCTAGTCCAGCAGTATGGAAACTGACATAACCGAGTTTGGTTTAAAGGTTTTCATGTTGCTGAATTCACAGATAAAGCAGCTTGAATTTGGCTCAAACTTTACTGCTGTGTATAAGTGTATAATCAAATTTGAAGGCATTTACATAATTACTGATATATCGGAAGCATTAAGAGACCTGTCATGCATTATTATGCTAGCAAACGTGATACCCTTTGTAGACTGTGACACATGGAGTGTTTTTGTTTATACTTTTGACATACTACAAAAGATATTGTGGTGCATTCAGAAATTACATTGACATTATAGCAGTCTCTGTCTCCCTTCTTCTACACAGCAGTTTTTCAGAAAGAAGAATGTCAGTCATGGTTTTCTATAATCTGAAAAGAGATAAAAGTTGAGTTAGTTAATCATCATGAAAAGATTAGATAAAGGGTTTTTTCCTACCTCTTAAAGCTCTGACAAAGAGGACTTCTTCCTCTCTCTACAGTACTCTGTATTTACAGGCTGTGAAGGTTGAAAGTTAGGGAACTTATTAAATTGTGAATAGGAGTAGTTGAAAACAGCAATTTTAGTGTTTCATATTTGTATTCTGGAAAACAGTGATGGCAGAAGGGGATAGAAACGTCAGGTCTTCAGGATTGGTTCTGGATACTGTGGTAATTAGACCATAATCAAGGTTTAAATTAGTACAGTTTGTATTCTGGTATCTTCTTCCACAGACAAGAATCCAGTAGTCATATCCTTGTTTAGATTTTGATAGGGCTGGTTTGAAAAGCTGAAATATTGCCTGCTAATGGTGTAGGAATATTTTCTTTTCTGAGATACAAGACTTACTGAGCTACATATGTGAGAACTCTGTAAAGATATTGTTCTCTGTTATACTCCAGGTGCAAGTTGGGGAACTTGTGTAATCCAAGGACTCCATATGGAGCTTGAGTCCACCCTCCCTAATGTATCGGGGAGATGTTTTGATAGTTTGCGTGGGTTTTTCTTAGGTATTTGCATTGCAGGGACTATGCAAATCAGAGCAAAGGGCATGTTAATTTTTACAGAGTGCATCTTGGACATCAACTTAAAAATGCAATGTTCCTATTATTTTAACTGAATATCTAAAATGTATGGAATTGGTGTATTCTGAATTGCATGTGTGTCCATAGCATTGCAGTGCTTGGTCAATGAGAACATTCTGGTAGGTGCCACTTGGTAGAAAGCTCTTGTGCCAAATGTCAAAGTATGCGTGACTGAGGGCAGGTAGCAACAACAAAGGAGGCGTATAAGAGGGCTGGAGAGAGACTCTTCACGAAGGTCATATAGTGATAGGACAAGGGGGAATGACCTTAAAGTGAAGGAGGGTAAGTTTAGATTAGCTATTAGAAAGAAATTCTTTACTTTGAGGGTGATGAGGCACTGGAACAGGTTGTCCAGAGAGGATGTGGACTCCTTATTGCTGGAGGTGTCCAAGACCAGGCTGGATGGGGCTCTGTGTAACCTGATTCAGTGGAAGGTTGCCTGCCCATAGCACTAGGGTTGGAACTAGTTGTTCTTGAAGGTCCCTTCCAATCCAAAATATTCTATGATTCTGTCATAGCACATGTGGTTCATCAGTAGCTCTGTTGCCACAAAAGACATTGCAAAGTCATTTTTGTTTTTTTGAGCAGTAAGGAGTGAGAGAGCAGGTTCTCTGAGGCATTAGCTCAACTAAAGCAAATGTTCCTTTATGAAACCACTCCACTTGCTCGTATTTCAAGCCTTCTATAGAAGATAAGAAAAGATTGTGCTAGTCTGCTACCAATAGCTTCAGTACTGGTCAATGACTTTGTTAGAGTAGTAGATTCAAATACTTCTGCTTACTGTAGTGAATCATCCATCTGAGGCAAGGATGTTTTCTACCAACCAAACCAAGGCTTTTTTTGGTGATATGGTTGATTGCTCCTCCAAAGTATAACAAATCCCACTGGAAAGCAAGGATACTTTCACTAGGAGCACTTGGTCCATGATGAAAGTGGAAATGTTCTTCTGGATGAAGTAGATAAGAAATTGAGTAATGCTCATTTCATACACTTTTATCCTAAACTACTGACCTCCTCTTAAGTACCCCTGAATTTCTGTCAGCTCAGTAATAGCCCTGGACTTTCATCTGTCTGTTCAGGATAATACTATGTGTGTGATTATTATACAGTTAGTTTTTGAGGGATTTATTCCCTGTGTTTGCTCTGCTGTCTGAACCATACCTATCCTAGGAGTTGATTGCAGTATTTATCAAAGCTATGGAGCCCCCACTGGAGCCATCTGTAGGTAGTGGTTGTGCCATCTGTCGCTAAAGGCTGTGTTCCAGAGGGAGAGACAATATGCAGAGACTTCGTCATGCAAAGCCTGTAGGGTATGGTCTCTGATGTTTGCTTTATCCTATAAGTTCCAGTGTTACACTAACTTCTAAAATCTTTATTGCAAGAGGCTTTTGAGCACCACAGTAGCAGATAATTCATCCTTGCCCCTCTGCATGCATTATGCATTTTACTGAACTCAACACATTCCTCTGAGAGGTGAACTATGATCCCTAGTTGTTAAAGACTGCAAGAGTAGTAAAAAATGGGCAACACCGAGCTGCAAAAAATTTCCAGCTAGTATATAAAGCTCAGAGATAATGGCAAGAGCCACAAAAACTAAGGTGCCTTTGGGTGCAAGCATACAATTTTCTGAATATTTTTACTATGAATTATCAAGGATTACAGCAGCAGCAGATGTTCGAGGCAGCATGATATAGATTGTGTATACCTTTGTGCTATGATTAGCTGAGCCAATATCCTTGCATGCTAACAGATAGGTGACTTCAAAAAGTTTCAAGAGAACATTAGCAGAATATTTCAGGAATGCTTTCCCTATAGATGTTGCTACCAAGAAAAACATTCAAAATTTTTGTGTGGTGTTTAGTGATCTTCTAATTTGAAGATTGGCCTAGGCAATATTGGATCCTGAGAACCTGCTAATGAAACTGTAGGCCTTCAGGACAGGAATTTTCATGACTTCATATTCTCTCTATTGCACAAGCTTAACTGCAGTCCTTGTCATAGGGAAGGATATACCTTCCTACTTTGCACTCACTGGGCCATGAATCCTTGTGCTGCCTCCTTCAACTTTGAGTAAACCACGGACCAGACACATGCTGGTAACCACAGAGTTCGGAGGCTGCTGTTAGATTTGCACATTGCTCAACTCTGTAGCTCATCCACACAAGTAGGATTCCTGAGCTACTCTTACATGTTTTCTTCCACACAGTGTTGGCAATCTGTCAGAAACAGACATGAAATATAAAGCAACAAAGTAGTGGAGCTTTTAGTACATTTTTTTTAAAACACAACACAAGGAACAATTTGTACAAATGACTAAAGCACTCTAAAGAGAGATATTGCATCAGTAAGAGGTGATACTATGCACTGCTATGTTAAATGGGAGAGGAACTGATTTAGCATAAGCAAATGAACTTAAAACATGTCCTGTGATACCTATTCCTGTTTTGTTACAGATCAGATGTAGCATTAAGAACCTGTCATGTGTTATATGTGTTATGGTTGTGTACTTATGTATGCATTAAAATATTCCAAGAAATACATAGCACGAACATTACATTTTCAGTGAGAGGTTATGCATGTTTAATCTAGACCAAGCTTCTGAAAATACTCATGAAATGTGGATGATCAAACATTTTATTTAAATATTGAATTTGAGGGCATTTGAGTGGATTATTCTTTGTTCTTTATGGATGTTCTTTCAACATGAAACAAAGGGAATATATAAATATATATATTTCCTTTTTTATGTATTTTTTGCAGCATAGCAAGGACTTGCTTCGTTGCTAGGTAACAAGGTATTGCTTTATTTGCGGGAGCAGTAGCTGAGTTGATAGTGGAGGCAATGATTTATCTGAAATGTATTAATATATACTGAAGCAGTTATAATGATTATTGAAATTGCCTATTTTTATGTGCTCCATGCCATGGAAAAAATATATAATCAGGCAATTAGAATATTTCCTTCTGCTGTGTAGAATAAATGCTTAATTACCAAGTATGTCCAGTTATTTAGTAAAGCACCAGAATCTGTATCATTTATTTAGTGTCTTAAAATGGGTTCTTTCAAATACAAAAAACCTAGTAAAGCAGTACCAAGATAAGGGGATTTATAAGGTGTAGCTATAATTGTCCATTCATAGTTTTTTTCGCCTTTCACAGACAGGCTTGGTTTTCAGCAGCAATACATTTTCCTCCAGGGATCAAGGCCAAACCTGCCAGTCACCAGGGCAGAGGCTGGCTCCTTTCCTGTGGCAGGCTGCCATCTAGATTCTGCCTCCAAGAAGACCAGCAGGTGGTCTCCAGGCCACTCCACTGCCTCCTTTCTCACACAAGTCTGGAAATTCAGAATGGTCACAGTTGCCTTCAGGGTAAATGCTAATGCCATCTGCTGCCACTGCTGGCACGGAGACTGACGAGGTGGTGCTGGATGCTGTATCCACAACCAAAATGTCACTGCTGTTCATCTTGCTCGGTTTTGCTGCTGTTTGTGACAGGGAAGCATATACAGTCCTGGTGGAGTCCCCATTGACTTGATGCTCACTCCTCTTAGGTCACGTTACTCTCTGCCAGGTAAGCACCTTCATCCCTGTCTGTTATGTGAGATACCAGGTCTCACTAGTGTTCAGGGATGCAAGAAAACTGAGTACATGGAGGAGGATGTAGTCAGTCATCTGTGGTCACACTGAAGCAGAAGTGTGAAGTTGTTCTTTCATGGTGGTGGAAGCCATGTTGACTCAAAAGAAAGTTGTCTTCAGCATTAGCCAAATTAGTGGATGTGGCATGGCTGGACATTTTTTTTTTGTGTGATTCGGGGAACCCTAGAATATCCTCAGTAGGAAAGAACCCACACAGATCATCGAAATCCAGTTCCTGGCTCTGCACAAGACGGTCCTCAAGAGTCACATCATGTGCCTGAGAGCATTGTCCAAATGCTTCTTGATTTCTGTCAGGTTGGTGCTGTGACCATTTCCCTGGTGGTTCCAGTGCCCAAACACCCTCTGGGTGAAAAACCTTCTCCTGATACCTAATCTGAACCTCTGCTGACTCAGCTTCAGGCCATTCCCTTGGGTCCTGTCACCGGTTACCAGAGACAGAAGATCAGTGCCTGGCCCTGTGCTTCCATTTGAGTCACCCTTGCCTAAATTTTAGATACCTTTCCTTTTGCAAGGACTGAAGTTTAATAATAAATCACATGTATAATTCTGCTTTTTTAGAGTAAACATTGAGTTTTTCCTCATGTCAATCAGTTTTTAGCAGCTGCAACACTTTTTAACCTGCAAGATTACCTGTTAGATTTACAACTTTGGTTCCAGATACTCACATACTGCTCCAGAAAGCTGCAGTTCCACTCCACTCATACAGATTTACTCACCCTGGTGGTTTTACCTTTGAAAAGGCTAAATCTGTAGTCCTGATCATTCAGTTTCATTGGTTTGTTGGGGTATTTTTGCGAAGCAAGATCCTGCTTAATTTAGATAAAATAGGATTTTTATCAGTCTGTGATGGAGAACAAGACTAGTCTACAATGGACAGTTGATGGGCAGGCAAAACCAGGATAGAGGAGATGGCAAAGTTTATCTCGATGTGCCTTACCTGTGCTAAGAAGAATTTGCAGCTGTGGGTAACGTTGCAGCTTGTTGTAGTTTCTGTATTGCATCACACTTGACATTTTCCCTTAGACCACTAATGACTTCTAACACAGTCATTGACATAATTATTTCATAAGTTAAATAGCTGCAGGCTTGGACAGTTGTCTTAAGAACTAAAGTATTCCCGATCTTTTGGCTTCCATTTCAGCAAAAACAATGAGTAAATAAAACATGGCAAAATGGCATTCTCACAGTATCTGGTTTTCCAGAAAAGTTGCAGGAAAGAAAGAAAAAAGCCAAAACACAATAGAGTTTAAAAGAATAAAATTTAGAGAGCTGTTTCTATATCTATAAATGTAGATGTTCAAAAGAAATAAAAGGAAAACAGAAAGGACAAATGAGAGAAAATGGATGCTGCAATAAATTAAAAAAGAGCAGCAATTATGCTTCAGCATGAGTCAAAAGGACAAATAAGGATGGTTCTTTTCCACAGATTATCAAAAGGAGAAGGTATTTGGAGCCATTGCTGGATAAGGCCTTCAGTATATACAACTCTGTTATCTTGAAGTTAGAGAAATATTTTTTTTAAAATTTTCATGTCCTATCAAGTGAAAGTTATGCATTAAGGAAACATGCATCCAGGGTTGGTCACTGCCTGTCTGGCCATCCTCACCTCACTTTCACCTCTTCTGACAGCCCCTAATGTGCAGTGTATTATGGCTCAGTGTTGATTTATCTTGGATCTGGGAGCATCTAGAGAACCCTTGGATCATCATCATCAGAGGCATACTAACATGGATTGTAGGACTTCCTTAACTCCGCAGATTTAGTGAGCTTTGTGTTTCATTTCACTGATGTTTAAAATTCCTCGATAGAGACTGACAGAGGACAACATTTGCCTGCCTGATGTTTCCTTTATTTGAGCAGCTGGGTTGATGACTTGGTTCTTCACTGAATAGGATGCCACCTGTATGGCTGTTTTGGTAAAAATGCTTTCCTTTGTGGATAAATAATCAAAGAACTGGAATTTTTCTGATTTCAGAATACCTTAGTATGTCAGTGTAGATGTGTTATAAGCTCAGAAATCAACCTGATCCTTGCTCTTCCTAAGCATCACATCTCGCTTTCCAGTCTGTGTCAAAAGAATGCTGTGTATAAATTCTGGATGTGCATGCTCAGGTAAGAGGAATCACTGAAGACAGGTGCTTAATTAATCACTGTTCTGACAGGAGCGAGGAGTGACATTCACTCTACATAAACGTCGTGTCATTTAAGTAAACATGAGTGCACAGCCCAGGTTTGTTTTGCTGACTTGTGTTTATCGTTGCAGAAAGACAGAATTGAATCTAAATTTGGAGTGCTTTAACTTCTCTGTTATAAGCAGAAGAATATTAAGAGGAGCACAATCCTTTTATTTGATGAGGTGAACAGTAATTAAATAACTGCAGTTATGTGAAGTTACATAAGAAACAAGATTTGATGTTCTTGCTCTGAACTATATTATTAAAAGACATGTATTTTAGCATTTTTGGTCACTGATTTACTCCACTTAAGTTTCCTTTTGGAAAATACTTTTTAATCTAAAGAAGTATGGTCTTGCAGTGATTCTGTTGATCTTTCAAACCAATTGGGCATTTGAGCTGGAAAAATGGTTTCCTTCAGAGATACTAAGTTCCCACAACTTTCATGGAAGTCAGTAGATTGAACTCTTTTAATATCCTCGTTGTGGCAGGGATATTGTGGCGTGCACTGTTGCAGGTAGGAAAAAGCACAGTTAAGTAGTAGAGCCGTGGTGGGAAGCTGAAATAACAGTGAAGATGGAGGAAGCTGAAAATAATACAGAGAAAGAGGTACAGAGAGAGAAAGAGTTCTGCTATGGGCCAGGGGAAGAATTGTGGAGACATACATGAAAATCTGTAGGAAAATGTGCTGTTATTTATGCTGCTGGTGGTACTGCTCAGTCACCAGTTGCCTTTTTAAAACAAGTCACTGTGTGATTAATGGCATATTGGTTTAAATAAAAGCCCTCAGTTACAGGTGACTTCTCATACTATTCTTCTCACTGCAGTAGTGCACCCTGATTGATGAGAGCCACCAGCACCTGGTACTCTTGTCTTCTGCCCAGGGAAAAAGCCAGTGCCACACGGGAGCTGGATTGAGCAGAATGCCATGGTTTGTGGGAGAGTTCCTTGGTGTATGTGTTGGGAAGGCAGAGGCAGATAAATATGCCTTCTATCTGGGATGGAAGGCAGTGGAGTGATGTGATAGATGGTGATATTAGAAATTCACTTTTGCTTTCTCGCATATTTTTTAATCAGATGTTTTACTTTTTTTACAAGGATTAATGTTTGCCAGTCCTGAATTTAGATTTTCTTAATATATTTGATCAGAAAATGCAATGTCTCTTATAATCATTTTTCACTTAAACTAGTAGTCCATGAGAAAGAGTGTTGTTATCCTCATAAATATTATCATTAGTTAATGAGAACGAAGACCACTATAAGAAAATAGTGTGGAACATCTGATTTTAGGCTTGCAGAGAGTGAAGACAGCAAATCACCTCTTACAGTGCCAGACTGCATACATGGTAGATGTTTTTTAATGGTCTTATTTCACCCATTCTGATTGTGTGGGTACAGAAAGTAAATCCAGGATGATTTTATGAATAAGGCATGGTGTTAGGATTTAGAAGATAAGGTTTTCATTCCTATTAGTATGCCAAGTTTCACCTTGGCAACCTCAAATTTTTCAGTTAATCCACATGTGCTTCAGGTTTGCATTTGTTCAAAAGAAAATAGGAAAGAAAAATCAAGTTAGTGGGTTTTTTCCCCTCTGCACTGATAGAAGCATACACTTGCATTATTCAAAGACTCAAGAGCCACGCTCATCAAAAACATGGAATTAAGTGACCACATTGCAACAGGGAAGGTAGACTCCATATAAAATTAAAATCAATGCATTAAAAATGGGTTTATAGTCTGATGTTTGTACTTTGATAAGACTCACTAGAGTACAATAAAACTTGATCATATGCAATGTAGAATAGTGGATTAAATTTCTTAATTGCTAATAATAAGTAATCCTTACGTCTCCAGGGTATATAGAAAGTTGAAAAGCAGCCAAACCCACTGCTTTTTCGTTGTGTCAGTCTCTTTGGCAGTTCTCTGTGGAAGCATGCTGATGGGCAGGAGGGAGGTTAGGAACACCCTGTGGGTATGTATGACATTGCTGTCAGGTTAATAAATTACATGGGTCCACTGCAAAGTGGGTACATAGAAGGACATATTGTATATCCTTCTGTGACAGTCCAGCATGGCATTCTTCTGGCTCAGGGGATTCAGTCATTCATTGCTCTCTCCCTCTCTTAATTTAATTTGTGAGCTCATTTCACAGTAGTCTATTCTACTCCTAATGCTTCCACATAACTTTCCAGAATACTAGAAGTGTATAAAAGCAGTGGGAGAAGAATAGACCCCTGAGCTTGGACTGTGTTTTTCGCTGTGCTAAATTCATGTTTTACCATTCATAAGCTCTCATTCGACAAAACCTGTGCTGCTGTTATAAGATAAAATGTGTAGATTTGGATTTCATTTTTCTAGGAAGCTGGATAATAGACATAAAAGTGATGCATACAGCCGCGTATCAGAATAGTTCTGTGTTATATAGCTGTATTTGAAAGTAAAGCTCAAAAAACAAGTCTTTTATTCTTCTTCACATTTCTTTAATCATTTTTTAGCATGCTGTGAAATAAAACATACTGTGTCATATTTTTCTTCTCAGATCACCTTGCTCTACCCTATTCTTATTTATCTAGTAAAGCAGGAGGCCATGCCTGAGCACTTGTACTTTGCGCCCTGCACTCCTGTTTGATGTTCAGTTTACTGCCTGTTTTCATTTCATCCTGATGGTCTGTGTCTTCTCTTACACTTTTACCATGGAGTGATAGAAGTCCTGGATGCCTGAGATGCAAGGACAAATTTTACCAAATGGGATACATCCAGTTCTCTTCATTTCACCAAGGGAATCATTCTTCTTGAGACCCAAGATCCTTGTAAGCTTCTGCTGTGATAAAATGTAGGTGTGAACAAAGTCTGGAAACATTGAGAACTGACCATATAGGATCAAGAGCAGCTCTTAGTAAAAGTTGCTAGCATCTGCATCTTATCTTAGCATATCATCAAAGCTGTGACTAGCTATCTGTGGCTCTTAACACTGACAGCCTAGGTGAAGTTCCTGTAGGGAAGGCAGGAAAATGCATCAAAACTGCAGATTGTCCCCAGCTTGTCTCAGATCTGCCTCAGTTTTACACACTGAAGCAGTGGGCTGGCAGGAGAGGATTAGCACTAACAGCAGTGTCCTTTACACCTGAGTCTCAACAGAGCCCTTTACAGAACACAGTCAGGGAGAGATACCGTCATAAAACTTCTCTCATCTTTGCATATGGTTTTGGGTTTTGTAGTTTGATTCCACTTGTATGCAAGCTTTTCTTTGCATCCCTCAGAGACTGCAAATTCCTTTTACTTCAGTGAGTTAGATTTTTGACAACCCAGTGTTGTGAAAAGCTGAAGCTTTGAGGAAGGGTTACAAAGTGCCTTGTTCATTTTGTCTTATGAGCTACAGGAAAAAGTTGTCAAGTTTGGAAATAAGAGGTTTCTCTTAATTGGAATAAGCTTGTTGCTTGAAATTTTATCTTCTTTCTTGCCCTTATACAGTAATAAAGTAGCAATTTACAGTAGGGCTGCTCCAGCTTGGGCAGACTGTTCCTGTGTATAGAATTTGAAAGTTTAGTTGTCCTTTAATCTACATGATGAAAACCTAGTTAACCTCAGGGCTTGAAATATTATAGGAAAAAAAAATCATAATTTAAAACTGTCTATGCAATTGTGGAACTTGATCATTTGTGTTCATAACAAAAGCTGAGATTCAAAAGTTTGTGATTTTGGGAAGAAGGTAGACTTTGTTGAGACTTGTGATGAAATCACAAGTGAAAGACAATATACAGGATCTGCTTACTCTCACGATAACTGTGCCATCTTTGAAATTGAAATAAAAAAGTAATCCTAGGATGTCTTTTCTAGCTCTGAGTATAAGCAGCTATGAGATTGAATACATTTGTAGGGTAGTCTGCTGAACAAGAAAATACTATTTTTACACAGTCAGCTTTCATTCTACCCTTTTGTTTTAACTTTGCCCATCCTTTTCAGTCCTGCAATGCAGTGTAGTCTCTACTTTATTGGAGTACAACGTGTCCAAGGAAGACACTGGCTTCATTCCAGTCAATGGTATTTTGACATTGACATCAAGAAAACCGGGTTCTTATCCTTGTTACCAATATTTGGTGTTTGAAAGAGAATCTTTCACTGGCATTAGATCATTGCAGGCAGGTAATTCATAAAATTTTAGAAAATATTTTAAGTGCTTTCAGAGTTCTAGTGCATGTATGCTTTGTTATTAAACAGTGTCAAGCTGATATTCAGTGTATATTCAGAAATTCTTACAAAGCAAAGATTGCTTTGGGAACAGGGCACCTCAGACCAAGAACATAAGTGTAAATCTAGACAAAAGATAAAGTATTAGCTCAGATCTAAACATGAGCAATTTCTATAGGGATTGTAGGTTGTGCAGCCCTAGATGTCCAGCACTCTGGTACTTCCAGCAAGCTGAGGAGGTTTCTCACTGGTTTCTCCTGCCCTGAAAAAAGTCCATGGGTCCACAGGCAAGGGAAAAAAAACCCCAAAACAAACAAACAAACCAAAAAAAACCAACCGAAAAGGTATTTTGATTCTGCTTGGAGGTTTTTGTTGTTAATATTTGAGTTAATGAAATGCCTAACCTATTGAATTATATCCTTAACCATTTATCCAACTTTAAAATGCATGAAAAATTCAATGCCACTAACATAGCAAAAAATATTTAAATGTGTGTTCACTGACTGCATAATAATCTGCAGTGTATAGATAACTTTTCAGTTTGCTGCACAGAGATTTAGCTGTGCAACTTTGAGCTAAGTTAAAACAATGATGTACATTTTCCCATTTAATTTTAGATCCTATTTTTCAGTATATAGGTCAACTTCAAGTCAGTCTTGCATTAGTCTTGTTGCACAAAGCAGGTTTAGAACTGCAATCAGGTCTTCCATATTTTCGTTTCTTTAAAATACTGAACTGTAAATGAGATGATTATATCTAGAAATACAGGTGTGTCCAACAGAAGTTCTTATCTTCTTGCAATTTGCACAACCAAAGTTACATTTACTCTGTGAAGGAAATTGTTTTTACTAGTGACTCTTCTGCAGATAGTTCTCTGGAGTTTTTTTAACCTTTCAGGAATTAGATATTTTAGAGAGAAAAAGTTTTTTCATCTCATCTTCATCTCAGTTGTAAATTTTACCAGGTTTTGCTCTCACTTCTCCATGTACTTTCTCTGCTGTTGTGAGGAACATTTTAGCACAGTAGCTTGTGTCTGCATTTTTATTAGGGGTGGGGAAAGCTGTCTTGATTTTGAACTTAAAATAGATTGTGTGAGCCTCTGTGAGAACATCTGAATGAGTAATTCTTCAGTTGTGTACCCCAGAAAGATGAAGCTTACCTCCCAGTTTTCTCTGACCTGGAGGATATTGATGCTACTCCAGTCCAGGCTTTGGTGGTCTGTTTCTCAGGCGTGTTGTGGCTGGCTCTGCTGGACTAGTATGAGGGATCTCTTGCACATTTTTCTTTCCTGCTTTCTAGCCACTGTGTTTGTACAAAGATGGTAACACACATTTTTATTTAAGAGTGGGTGTATTTATTTAAACCCCACATACGTGCACACCAAGTGTTTGGAATCAACTCAATGAATCATGCCAACGCAAGATTCATTATACTTTCTATTTTATGCCTAAAACTATACCTTTAGAGAGTGTTCTAAGAGATTTGTCGATACAGGTCACTGGAAGGCATCTCTGAGGGATACCAGCCCAGGTCTTGTCCATACGGTGCTCTGTATTTAGAGTTTTTGTACTGTTCATATATGGAAACTCCTCCTCTCTGGATTTATTTTTGATGCAGGCTTTGTTAATGCACATTTTCTTATCACACACGTAGAACAAAAATGTGGTTGAACTTTAAAGAATAAGCAGCTGCCCTTGCACAAAGAGAAACATACAAATATGTATATTTTCTGCATATACATCACCTGGCCTTTAATCTTAACAGGTCATATGAAGTGGTGAGCTGTGAGGGAAATACTGCCCTTTTCCCTTTGCTGATTTTAAGAGATAAATGTGGGGGGAAAAAAGATGGCTAGGATAAGCTTTTGGCTTTTTAGTGCCTATTGAAAAATAATTCCATGCAAATCTTATGGTAGACACTCTTCATTGTTCTTGTCAATTGTTTCACAGCCTTACATGTTTTAAATGAGATAGCTGGACTACATTGCTTTAGCATTTAAATGAAGCCAAATTAGTACTCTGTCAGCAAGCAGAAGGAGATTTTATACTAGAAAGGTGTAGGAGGGAGATGGATAATGGAAGATGAAACTTGCTGATACAAACACATGCCGTATTTTGCTAAAAATATTAAATTTTGAACCACTGAAGCTTGTAAATTATTAAAGATGAGCTTAGATGATATTAACATACATGCCAATTCCTGGGGGCTTATGAAATTTTTTATCAAAATGATACCATGATAACATACAAGAGTAATTTTTTATATTTTAAGTGTTTCCTGCATCATGACACAGTAATAATTTTTGGTTTAGATAGTAAGAAAATGTATCCTGGTGAGATTTCCTGGGATTTTAAATAACTAAAACTTAGATGCACAACTTTATACAAATAATAATTCAGGAGCCCACGTTCACAAAATCAGTTTTTTCTTCAAAGTGTTATTGAATAGCCAGCCCTTCTGCAAAGTATTTCCCATTGGTAAAACATTGTGTTCTCTATATGTTTTATCTCAATAAAGAATTAAGCCTTACTGTGTGTGGTAGTAAACTCAGTCGTCCTAGGTCACAGCTGATGAGGGGAGGTGGTTGCAATTCTCCTTGCAGCACCACTTATACATAAAACTTCACAGACCATGAAATGATAGAAACGTGTGTGGGTGCTTGTTCTCTTCATTTCCATGGTATCCTAGAGTGTTGTAGCAGACCTCTCGTTAGGGGTAGAAATGAGCCAAGACACAGACACTATTTTAACTACATGAGAAGGGTCCCAGTTTGTTCTTCCTTATAGCTCAGCCATCCTGACTCTGACTACAGCAAGCTCCTACAGTAGGGTCCAGCTGCAGACTCTGACTGCTGGTTATTTCCTGCTGGAATATGACTGCAAGTATTTCCTTGCCGCCTCTGACCACAGGCTTTTGCCTAGCTCGACTATGACTGCAGGCCCCAACACCAGGCTCTAGCTCCATCAGACCAGACTGATCTCACAGCAGATCTTTTACAGTAGCAACTCACTTCCTTGTTTTGTTCTTCTTTGTGTTTCTCTGGGTTCCTTCTTCCTCAGGGCTCCTCTGTCTCCTTAAGCTCCTCTTCCTCAAGGTCCTCCCCTGGAGGCCAACCCACCCCTTTTATCACACTTATCTTTATGAGTCACAGCTGTGACCCATGAAGTGCAAGGCTGGTCCTTTTCTTTGGTAATTAGTACAACTGTGACTTATCATAGGCGAGGTTGCCTGTATTCCTTTCTTCTACACTTACACTAGAGTTGCAAAGTAAAGACAGAGATTGCTGAAGAGTGAGGTGGTCTTTTTCTGCAACCCTGAGTGGTTATCCTGTAAATAACCTATATAATAGACGTTAAACATACATTAAAAATGTTCATTACGTGGTTATTTCACTGCTTATGGAGGACAGCAAATGCCATTAAATCAAACCTGATTTTATAATTTATCCAACTGCTTCCTTTCCATTTTTCCATGGACTTTTTGCCTTATTCATTGGTTGGCAGTTTTTGGTTGCTCTTTTGCTGTCATTTCTCCCTGTCACCTCTGCCGTGGTCAGCTGAATGACCTGGGAATATGGTTTCAAGTGCAGATAAATTGCTGAGCTGGGTGGTGAGTGATGGGTGGTAAAGAAATGAAGGGGAACTAGAGGAAAGCTGCAAGGGAAATGGAATGTGGGGTTTCTTGAGCTGAAAATAAGATGTGAAGAGAGAGAGGGAGAAGGTGGGCAGAGAGGGAAGGAAGTTGAATTTGCAAAGAAGAAAATAGGAAAGTTACCTGAACAGCCAGAAGAGACAGGTAAAATAATCTACTCTGGTTATCACAATGCCTTCTGATGTCATCTACTGATATCGGTCAAATACTTGCTTTTTAATTTTATTGTAAAATGTTAATCCTTCCATTAGCTATTTCTCATCTGATTGCTATAATGACCCATTTTCTGGTCTTCCTATTCTTCTCCCATGTTATTCATCCTCTTAAAATTCCAGCACTCATTTTATCTCTTGTAAGTTCCAAATTCTCATTTTGCTTTATTATTTCAGGAGCTTGCGTTGGTTGTATCTGCAGTTAAGGAGCAGATTAACAAAAGTTAACATTTGCATTTTAAGTTCTCAACAGATATAATTCCTTGTACAGTTAGTACTTAATTGTAACTCGTGGTGTTTCTCATCTTTTCGTTTATGATTTGCACATGGTGTTTTGTCATTTGTTTGCTTTCCCTGAGCGTGGATGTGGAAGAATCCTTGACCTGTACAAGGTTATATTTCCTGTTGGTCTGTAAGACAAATGTAGATTGTCATGTTCCACAGTCCTAGCTCTCTCTGAAGATGAGGGCATTCGTTGATGCCTGAGATGGAGCCAGAGATGAAGCATGCAGCATGACCCTGTTCGCAGCAGTGGAGCTGCAGGGTGGCACCGAAGCAGCTACAAGCAGGAAGGGCACACTGTGCTGGTTGCAGGAAAATTTGTGCACTGTGCTTCAAACTCCTCCATCCCTAAGCCTACCAGCATCCTGATTTGGAACTGGAGCTTCTGTGTCAGTGCCAAGAAGGCTCTGCCAGCAGATTGCTGTCTGGAAACAATCTTGATTTTTCAGGGAGCTAGTTAGTGCACTGTGCTCTGCTCCCTGTTTTCCAAACGCAAATACACATTTTCATATCCTTAGCAATTCTGAAGAGCCAGTACATTCGGTGTTTTCACCCAGAGGGTGTTTGGACTCTGGCACAGGCTCCCCAGGGAAGTGGACACAGCAAGCCTGACAGTTCAAGAAGCGTTTGCATGATGCTGTCTGGCACACGGTGTGACTCTTGGAGATGACCCTGTGCAGGGCCAGGAGCCGGACTCAATGACCCTGATGGGTCCCTTTCAACTCAGTTTTTTTTATGGTTCTATGATTTTAAAATGTTTTGCTGATTTTACATCTAATTCTATTTCTTCAAGTGTGAAGAATCTGGATCATTTTTCCCAGTCCATCCATGCCACACTTTTATGGTGAAAACCTGCCTGCAGCACTCTTGTGCTGGTTCTGTCCTTTGGGCCCGAAGCCAGGGAGGGGACCTGGCTCCCAGGGCTCAGTGGGAACATAAGTCCTTGGTAAATTCCTTGTGGTCGGTGTTCATTCATGAAAGATCACTGGACCAAATTTAGGATGAAACACAGAGAAAAATCCTGAAAATTAAGAAATTTCCCACTGCTAAGTAAGCCTGTGGGTTTTAATGCAGAAATACAATATGACATTTCAAAAGCATATTTTAAATTCAACAATTCCTTACAATTCTGTTCAGAAAATTGGTTTACTTATGCAGTTGAGTACCTGTGAAAAATTTGTTTGAGAAGAAAATATGGACACAAAATATGAATGGAAAATATTTTATGATTCAAAGGTTCTTATTACAGCAGAAACAAGTAAGTTTAAATGTCAGAATTTTTAAAATGAGAAAAGGCTTACACTTTACTGGATCCAGATCTGAATCACAAATACAGGAAGAATCAAAAAACCCACATAAATGAGATGTATGCTTGAATAGTAGACTTTCTAAAACTGTACTTAAGGGTGACTAAATTTAGGCTTACTGACTAATTTGAAAACCAAAATATTATTTAATTCTCTAGTACAACTCAGAAATACATTTTAAGTAAATCATGTGAAGATACCCCAGGTAGCTACATATTAGAACATGGCAAATATGTAGATTACTTTATCATCTAATTGTCCATAATAAGAGTTTTTTTCTCTTTGCTTGTTATTCATATAAATCTATTCTTCTGATTCATTATTAATCACAGTTCATGTGGTGATTTGGCGTAAAATGCTCATGACAGGATTTCTTATATTATAGTGAGTTAATGTGGTCTGTACTGTAGTGCACATTTGTGACAAGATCATATAGAAGCTTAATTGGCTTCACAATAATGCCTCTACCTACTATACCTAATACTATAAATTAAGAGATATAAATGTACATGTAAACTAATCTCTTTTTTTTTGCTATAGCAAAACTTGTCATCCCAAACAAATGAGGATTTTCATGGCATTATTTCTTATCTGAAAGATGATTATTTAACATTGTAGTAACATTTGTAAAATAGGATTAAAATAGAGTATGAACTTCATAATACATAAATGGGCTTATCAGTTATATAAAATTTAATTGAAGAAATGTGGAAGTGATTTATTTTGAAAGTACAGATCACATGAGATCATAACGAGCTCTGAGTAAATCACTGAACAGCACTACGGGGGAATAATTTGGGCAGGAGGACTAGAGCTACTGGGTATTTGACTGAACATCAGTCAACAACAGAACAAAAAAAAAAGGACAGTGATGTAAGAGGAATATGTATAAAAACTTGTAGATTTCTGTCCTCTAGCATGGTTTCCTTTATATTTCACCTGGGATAATGTGTTTATACATTGTGTTCTTTATGTCTGCTTAAACTAGGAAAAGAAAACAAATTTCCATGCTTGCTAAGAGAGTTTTGAAAAATTGTATGTATGTTACAATAAATGACTTGCAGAAGTAAAACTGTTCATAATAAAGAATTCTTTTCAGAAATCAGCGAGGACAAGATATAGAAGTGACCATTTAGGTTAAATATTAACAAAAACCATAATTTAAGAATCAGAGGGATTAGTTGTTAGGTTAAGGATATTTATAATCATAGGATCACTTAGGTAGGAAAAGATCTCTAAGATGATTGAGCCCAATTGTTAAGCTAACAGTGCTGAGTTTCAGCTAACACTGCCAAGATATTTGCTGTATTACAATATTTAGAATTATAAAAAGACAGGACTAGAGATTGGGGAGATTCTTGACTACATTCACTGTGGTTTGGAAATCATTATAGACATGATTCAGGGCGTCTGACTTCTTTTGGCATGGGAAAACTATCCTACTGTTAGCTGAACCCACAGGTTTGATAAGGCATTTTGGTTTCATGGAGGTCCAAATATCCTCTCACGTAAAACTCTGCAAAATAGGCACCTGCTGGTGTTACTGCTACTGATGGGGAAAGTGAGGAATAGAATCCTTGGAAAAGAAGGTCTTTCCTTCTTTTGACTTTATTGTATGGTTGGATAGGGTTAAGAGAAAGAACAAGAAAATCAAAGCCTGAGCCATGAAGATGAAGTTTATCATCCCTTTGAAGAGAACCTTCCTTTTTCAGGAACTTTTGATAAGGCTGAAGAGAAAAAGGAGAAAGAATAGAGGTGTAGAAGACATGCTGCATTACACTGTACAAGAGGTCAGTCCTGTACAGTCCTTCTCACTGAGAAAATTCAAATAAAATTTGTAGCAAGAAAACCTTTCCCATGACAATCCATTCACTGGTGGGTTTTGCCAGAATGCTTTATTAATAATGGATCTGCCCAAACTGTGGATTCAGAAACATACATCTATATTCTTTTTCATTTATAGCATAACTTTAAGGACCAGAAGTTTGAGATGACTAAAACTTTGCCAGTTTTCACTGTTAATAAGAAGTTTGGTTTATCTTTTTTTTTTAACCATAGTACAAAATAAGCCTCGTGTTTGGAGAGCTCTTCAGTACAGCTTGCTTTGTTCTAATTTGGTTATGTACAAAAATGTTTCTTCCTTAAGCCAGACTAATGTTGAATTTTTAATGAAGGAATCTGCATGAGAAGATGTGTAAGATCTAAACTGCCTTGTGGTTTCAATCTCTCTCAAATCACACAGGCAATAAACTTTTCTGCTGGAACTTGTTGTGTTGCTCAGAGCCACATGGGAAGAATTTACTTGAGCTATTGACGAATTAATATTTTTGCCACTTTATTTGTATCCTTTTGTAACCCCACTTTTTGATTGTATCCCTTCCTGCTCTTACCTCAAAGAATGAAAGAAAAATGTATTTTGAGAAATGCTTTTGCTGTCCCCTTGCTGCCCCTGGCAGAGTTAATCCAGCCATCCTGCTGTGCTTATAGAGCCTGTTCTTTCCCACCCACGGTACTTCCTCCTCACAGATTAAGAGTCAAAGTACAGGATCATGCTGGCTCTGCCTGTGATGTATGATTCTGCTCTGCCATGGTGGCCATTGCCTTTTTTAAGATAAGGACTATCATTGATACCATTGTGACAGATACGAACAAAGCCAGGATATAAGGGAGAACTAATAGCTTTTTTAAAGCCATATCATGTATTTGGAAAATTTACAAGATTTGGGGTTAAGAATTTGGCAAAGCAGCATCACAATCCAAACTGAATGTAGACTAGTCAAAATTTCTCTTAATTTATTTAAAGTAGGCTGATCAATCATACTACCTGAACAAAAATCATAGATAACTTTTGCTGGAGTTGAGATTATTTGGTAGCTCTTAGGTATGCAGTAGCTTCTTCCATTTGGTGTTAAAGGATGAGGTTGATGAAGGTAGATGGAAGTGTGAAACTTGGGAAGAGGGGCTGGCATTTAATTCAATAATTGTTTAATGAGCAAAGATTACAAACCAAAAGATATCTGAAAAAATAATTAGATGGAGAATTTTTTTAATTGATTATTTTATGCTAAGGTTGTATGTCACAACATAACCTATATTGAGTTTATCAGTTATTCAAAGTTTATTCTTCTAAGGAGTGTCCTTGCTGAATGAAAAGTGATGAAATTGGTCAGCTGGCTGTTGCTGCAGTGCAGGTAAAGTGATAATTGAGATCCTCTTTATATCATGGCATATGCATCTGTTGGTGCATATTTCCTGTAAATTACTTGAATAAGCATTTGCTTTATGGCTCTTTACAGACTTTTTTTATCCTAGCTACCCTCCTCTTTTGGGTGGTCCATTGTGAAAGTAGCTGCAGTTTCCCTGTAGTGGGTTCATCTCATGTTTGGCTTGTGCTACTGTAAGCACAAGCAGCTGCTGAAAATAAGATTTCGACCCCTTCTTCTTTCTTCTATCTCTGCATGTACTTTCCAGCCAATTTACTTGTGCCAATGTTACTGTTTCTGTGATCAGGGAACGGAGATGAGTAGCTGGCCATACAGAGAGCTGCTCCCTGCCCACCTCCCAGGTCTATTTTGGAGTGGATGGGATCCCAGGAGTGAGATTCCTGGGAGGTTGCTCTGCTGCACTGCTCCCATCGCAGCCCAGATCGCCTCCTGTTGGACCAAACCTAGGTATTTTTTCTGCAGATCTTTCTTCCTGCAGATCTTTCTTCTAAGGAAGCAGTTCCATGCAGTTTTCATAAGATTTATAGGACAATGCACCTGTATTTTGCTTTATTATTTCAGGAGCTTGGGTTCAGCACGTGGCCTCAGCACGATGCTGTCAGTTCATAGTAGTAGAGTACTGACATTACCATTGATGCTCTTGTATCAAAGCCTACAAACACTTTCCAGATTCTATTACGATGATACTTCTACAACTTTCCACCTTAAAAAGTGGGTAAATATTAATGTTGGCAGTAGAACAATAGTGCATTGTCATTTTTTTGACTCAGGGATATATACTGCTGCAAGGGATAAGTGTATTTTAGATTGCTGTATGTCCTGTATGAACCACTTCATAGCATGCTGGAGTATGTCCAGAGTAGGACAGTGGAGCTGGGGAAGGGGCTGGGACACAAGTCTGATGAGGAGTGGCTGAGGGAGCTGGGAGTCCTCAGCCTGGAGAAAAGGAGGCTCAGGGGGGCCTTATTGTTGTCTACAACCACCTGAAAGGAGGCTGTAGCCAGGTGGGGGTCAGCCTCTTGTCCCGAGTTACTAGTGACAGGAAAAAAGGAGATCATTTCAAGCTGCACCAGAGGAGGTTTAGTTTGGATATTAGAAAAAGATTTCTTCACCAAAACTGTGGTCAAGCACTGGCACAGGCTGCCCAGGGAAGTGCTGGAGTCACCATTCCTGGAGATGTTTAAAAGACATGTAGATGTGGCATTTAGGAACATAGTCTAGTGTTGGACGTGGCAGTTTTAGTTCTATGGTTGGACTCAGTGACCTTAAGAGCCTTTCCCAACTTAAATGATTTCCATGTTTCTGTGGTTCTATGATAGCACAGCTGGAATGAAGCCATAGCGTCTGTGCATAGATCTGGCTTGAACTAGATATTCAAGAGTGGAATTGATGCTTCTATTGTGAATGTTTTACAATACAGAAAAATATTTTTACAAAACTGAAATAATTGTGATGCAGAAGTAATTAGGTCTTGATGCATGCGTCTGGTA
The DNA here is from genome assembly GCA_910950805.1 of Acrocephalus scirpaceus scirpaceus. NCBI lineage: Eukaryota > Metazoa > Chordata > Aves > Passeriformes > Sylviidae > Acrocephalus > Acrocephalus scirpaceus. Next base: position 46,688,922 of record OU383777.1, on the reverse strand, counting down.
ACTGGCAAATATACCAAGAAGCTAAGTCTGTTCTGAATAGTGTTTCTTGACATTAATTCTGATCCTCAGACCGGGTTCTTCTCCGCAGTGTTTGGGTTTTCCTTCTGTATGTTAATGACAGTCTTTCTGCACTCATTGTATGTCTAAAGAATGTTGATGATTTAAAGAAAAAAGCAAAAAACAGAGGGATTTTCATTAAAGTCTAGTAGTAGAAGATATTTAACACCATCTTAAGTTTTTCACAATTTTTGCTTCAATTTTTATCAGACTATATAGTTGCATGATGAAGTAAACAGTTTCCAGTCCTAATATATTAGTGTCTTTATAATTAACTGATACTTTTCACATATTGCAAAGCTTAACTTTTCATACAGCCTTGGTTATGACTGTGAGCTAGAGTAACTTGCATTTTTACTCCAAGCAGTGAATGGCTATTTGCTTCTGATATTGTAAAAACCTCATTACTCTATGTTATTAGATGGCTTTTTAAAAAAACCATTTACTTAGCAGACAAATGTCCCATTCTTTAAATGGGCTTGAATGTTTGGGGTATTTTTTCCTTTTGCTTGGAATTAAGTCTGCAATGAAACTGGGTCAAAATCAGGGGGAAAAAAAAAGATCCATTTTAGAGCTGTTAAATTTTTCTATATAGATTTTTATTTTATATTATTTCTCATTATATGAGCTATATTTCATGCTTGTGTACAGATTAATGTGCTTTGCTAATAATTGCCTATTTAAAATAGATAAATTATTAGCTCATTATGAAATATGTTGTAGTACCAGTAACTTTAATTATAATTTATCTGCTGTGTAAGTAATCCTGCAAAATATTGTGGGATAACATATTGGTATTGCAATTATTCTCTTGTAGTGCTATATGATTAACACTGAAGACCTCAAGGAGTAAATACTCTGGTCTCTGTGGCCATACATTCTTCAGATCTGATCTGAACCAGTAACTGGACCTATCATTAGCTCAACACACAGGTGAAAATGCAAGTCCTCAGTAGAGGGAACAGTCTCTCTTCTCGCACACAATTTGGGAATGTGTTCCACCTTTCAAATTGTCTAATATTTTTTCTACTTACTTCTTGTAAAAATTGAATGTTTTCCTTTATGTACAGACCTGCTTAGTGCTTGCCATTTTTCACATAAATAATATTTTCAGCCCTTTCTCTTAGGATAGGTAATCATTATTGTAACAATCTTGGTGTTTGTATGTATAAGAGATCTTTAGGATTTTTGATTTATGGAGGCTTGAGACTACTGTGACAAAAATGCACATATGTAATGTTTGTCATTACATCTGAGGCTTGTAAAATGATTGGATTGTGACTTATTTCATAAGAAGCCATGTATTTAATTTTTTAATTTAAAAATTGTTTTTAAAAAACAGTCCAGCATGTAGCCTGAGACACATCCTCAGGAGGCAAAGTGGCCAGGTATCAGTTTCAGCCAGGTCTTATTTCACTGCATATTCCTGTTTTTTTTAAAGGAAATATTAAATTGATAATTTCTTCACTGAAACATTTATGTTAATTGATTACAAGCACAAAATTACAGTTACTATTTTTTATCTTTAGTGGAGCCAAAATACTAGCACCTGGTATTTTCCATTAGCCAATTTAGAAAACACTTTAATGACAAAAATGGCTTGTCTGGCCAAGTCAGGACAAAGTCTGTCCTAAGAACCCCTACAAAAAATAATGAATTCTCACCTGCCTCAGTTCGACCTGGAGTGGCAATGGCAACTTTACTTGGAGAAGACTTTTAGCCTTTGCTTTCTCAATACCCTTAAATGGAAATCTGCATCTCAGTTATTTATTTGAGTGATAGGGGACCAAACAAAAATCAGTTCCTCTTGATAACATATGGAAATGGGACTTACAAGACAGCCATTGGCCTTCGTGAAATGCTGTCATCAAGACAACTGATATCTGTTTCCAGTTGGGTAATTAATTCCAGAGGATTGTGATGTATATTTCATATCCTTATGATATTAAATCATTATGATATGAAATAATAAGTCTCTTACAGGTATCTTCCTAGGCATAATAAACACTTGCTTCCCCTGCCGTTGTTGACACCAGAGAAATTGCATCAAGCCTCTGACCAGCAGGATGCTTAGGTTTGACTTTGACTTTGCTTTGGATTTGGCATTGTCTGGTATTGGTAAAGCCACTGGGCTTTCATAGAAACACAGAGTGGTTTGGGTTGGAGGGGACCTTGAAGAGCACCCAGGTCCAAGCCCCTTGCTGTGGGGGCCACCTGCCACTAGATCAGGTTGCTCAGAGCCCTGTCCAGCCTGGCCTTGAGCACTTCTAGGGATAGGACATCCACTACTTCTCTGGGCAACCTGTTCCAGTGTCTCACTATCCTCACTGTAAAGAATTTATTTTTAATATCTTATCTAAACCTACCCTCTTTGAGTTTAAGTATCATAGCTGACTTGGGCCTATTTCGTTTTCAAAATATACCAATTGTTACACCTAGTAATCTTGGTCAGTATGCAGAATATGGATTTTTTTTTCATCTTTTTTGTTTGTTTGGTGGATATGATTGTATGTTTGTTTTAACTGGTAACACTGACAACATCTATGGATAGGATCTGTAAAATTGATGCTGAAAATCTATACAAGTATGTTTAATCCTTTTTCAAATTTTCAATTAAACCAATCCCGTTAGTCAGGTGGGCTGTACGGTTGATCTGGGGTCACTTTCTGAGTACTCTGGGCCCTGCCGTGTTTTAGGATTAGCCCTGTGGGGCAGTGTTGTGGCAGGAGAGGGGTAATAATCAAATGTATCCATCTGTTATTCCAGATAGCTTGGAGTTTATTCCAATATGACCAGCAGTAAAATGGTTAGTAATATTGATTTTAGCAAGTGTTTTGGGCTGTTTTCTTGCAGAAATAGGAAGATCACACTTTTTGGCTTGCATTTAACATTTTTTCTTGAATTCTGGTCTCTGATGCTGCTACCAGAGAATCATTAGTGCAGTTCTAATCACTCTTTAATTTTATACTTTGTAGCTGGTACCTAGTGTCCAACTGCTGCTACACATTTAGTCCAAACCTCTTGTGCTATTATGATCCTAATTTTAGCCCATACAAAAATTTTTCAGATTATTCCCAAAGAAGAATAAGTGTCTTGAATTTCAGTAATCTTTGTAATATTCTGGAAAATAAAAAAAGTAGAGTCATACAGTATTGAATATTATTATTCAATTAGAGAAAAGTTCAGGCAGAAGAATATAGCAGAAATAATGCTCATTTTTAGGTGGAAAAACTTGTTAATTCCAGCATTTGCACATACACAGTCATCAGGGAGTTATTGTGCTACATGTGTCTTTTGAAACATCTGTCAACTAAGCCAGGGATCTAAATGCAAAGTGTTACATTGGTTATATTTGTGGATTTCTTACATTTCCTAGTGGAATTTCATTTTGTATGCTAATCATTGCAGAGTACAGAAGTAAAAATAAGATTAAATTTTTGTGCGTCTATCGGTGCTTTGGACAAATTATTTGTCCCATTATCTTTTAATTGTATTGCAACATAAAATTATTAAATTGAGTAGTATCATTTTTATCTCAGTTATCCTGCTGTCTCAGTGTGGAAAGAAGCTGTGGAGGGCCTTGAGCTGTTTTGAACAGTTTGATGGCATATGTTGCTGATTCCTGCAGCCACACTGTAAAACTCATTTCATTGTTGTATAGTAAGTGGGCTACAATCCATTTGACAAAATGCCTCACTGCATGACACTTAGATGGACAGTTCTATTGACTGTCCTTTCTCAGTGTTAATTCTGTGTTATGGTGTTCACTATTACCTGATTTATAGAAATTATATACCAGGAAAGCTAACTTGTGGGCTGTTTAAGTGCAAGACTTTCAACATTAACACATTTCTATGGTACTTCTTTAGGCAACTGTACCATTCCACACTGTTGACCTATATTTGTGATATTTGACATTTTTGATAAATACTGTCAAGGATAATCCATCACAGGATGAGTTTTCAGAGTTTCACGATGTTTTTTAAATGCTCATAACTCAAATACAGAAGTGTTTCAGAAAACAGTATTTTACATTTCTAAGTTAAGAAACAAGTTTTCCAAGTAAGAAAATTGATAGGGAGTAATTTCCAGAAGAATACAGGTATCTTCAGTTGTGTGCTTCAGATGAGACTGGGGTGCAGCTGCCTGTTGCCTGAGGACCATATGTTTCTGTAGGTTGCATCGTTAACTCCCTCCCATTCACATTTGGGGCGACCACCAATATAACAGAAGAACAAAATGTGGCGTAAGCTTAGCAGTGCCTATGGTGTTTAAAGATCTGTATTACTTTCAAATTGAGAACAGTTTTTGAAATAATTTAGTTATTGAGACCTGTCTGCTGATCTCGTATGTGTGCAGTCTCTCAAGACTCATGTCCTTTTCTCTCCCGTTGTTCAACAGCTCTGTGAAGTCAAAGAAAATTGCTTTGTGTGATTTGATATAGCTGATAAGGCAGTCAGAGTGCTGAGGACCTTGAAACAACCCAAAGAACTTTAGCTTGGCTTAAAAATCTCTGGATAAGTAATCTTGTTGATGGGGGAGCTTTATGAAAGAAGCAAGTTCACTGAAGTGCATTACTTGAGTAATGCTTAAAGCAGCTGCAGTTCATTCACATGTTTCATATAGTTAAATACAGAGATAAACTCTGCACCGTTCTGTTTAACACTCAGTGTAAACTGAATACATAACTAAGTCTCCTGCATGCCTCAGGCATTTCTCTGTGTGCTGCATTATTTCAGCTTCACTCGTGCTTCTCTAGATTTAGACTGAAAGGATAGCACATAGCAGGGTGATTTGTGGGACTGCAGCTTGTGTCCACTGCTGAGCTGCAGGGTCTGTGACACCCCTGTAAGCTGCCTCTCGGAGGAAGGCCTCCATCTGCTTCATGTCATAGTCCATCGCTTTGGAGATGCAGGCAGAAAAGAGGTTATTGATGTTCAACAGTATCAGACAGCACAGAGACGTCTAACAGAGGAAACATGGACGGATCTATGTGTGCAAGGATAGGCAGGATAACGGATGGATAGGCACGGATACCAGAATAATGACAGCATGTTGCTGTACCGTATTTTGAGATACTGGATCTAAGAGATGTAGCAGGGGAGTTGCTGGGGTTTGGGTTTTGTTTGTTCTCATGAATTGTAGCTCTTAGTGCTACCGCTTAAGCTGAGGTAGTTGTTCATCTAAGATGTAGCATTTCAAGGTTTTTGGGGGGACTACTACTTTTTGTAGGTTGAGCGAGAACTTCCTCTCAACTGAAGGGTGTTGACACACAGTGGTCCTAAATATAGTGGAAAGTACTGTTTTCTGAGAGGGAATGGAGGCAGCTCTGGAGTATGAAGCCACATGTACAGTCTGGAGGAGTTATGTAAGGACACTGCTGTTTGCAGAGCAGAGGCTTTGCTGCTACAATTAGTGCTGCTATACACTTTATACTACAGCCATTGTAGCTATTAAAGAATAGCATTGAAATATGTTATTTTTCCCACTAATACTTAAAATTTCTGACTTGCTGCTTCTGCTCTCCCTCTTTTCCTGAGAGCAGTGGTGGTTTTGTACAAGTCAAGGACACAGAGAAATACAAATGAAGAGTAGTTGCTGTAAATTTGGGGCAACTTTTTGGCAGCATTCTCCGAGTTTGGACAAGCATGAGGTGTATGAACATATGCACTGATGAACATGCTTCTGTGCAAGAGAGATTTTGTCTGATAAAAAAAAAGTAATACAACTCCAGGGTAAAGTTTATCCACCCAGTGTTTCTTACACAAGGATGATTCTACGTGGTAACGCAAACTGTATGAGGTATTTGGAGATTAGCTGTATGTATGAATCTACACATCCAGGTAACCAAGGGTAACCCTCAAACCACAGCTGAAATGTTAGGGTAGATTTATTTCATTACCTTGCTAACCACACCAGGTAACAGACGGATGGGGACATGGCTCCATTCTAGCTGGCAGGAGGGAAGAGAGGGCTCCTGTCTCTCTATAACACAAGGCTCCTCCCATGTCTATGAGAGTGTGTTATCTCTCCACAGGACTTCTACTTCTCAAAACAGGCAGAGGATGAACAATATTAGGCATAATAAATGGAGATTTCCCACACCAACAATTTTAGCATTCGCAGCTGCAAGGTCACTTTGAGAGAAACTATTTGCTCCTCCTCTGCTAAATCTTGCAGTTTTAACCCTTTCCTAGCAACACTGTGAAAGACATGGTGAATAGGTTTAAAACTGGTAACATTTACTCATCATACAATTCCTTCTTTCCCTTCTTGCCTCCTCTAAGCATTCTCTGGCTGTTTCTCACTTTTGTCCTCATCCATCCCATGAATCACTTTAATCCTCATCACTCACTGTTTGCATGCACCTTTGCATTTCCTTCTCCAGTCTTCTCATCCCCTTCCCTTTTTTTCTTCCTGCTCTTCTGCCTTCTCTTAATTTCATTTTTGTTTCCTCTTTACTCATGTTTGAGTCTGTTTTTTTTTCAGTTTTCCACACCTATACATTCTCTAGTTTCTTCCTTCATTTTACAGTGTTTTTCCTCTGATCTCACCTCTCATTTTCTCTGCTGATTGTTTGCCTCGCACAGTTCCCTGTCTGCTCAGCCTGTCTAGAGGACCAACTTGTTAAAAGGTTTAACGAGAAAATGGCTTCAATCTGAATGGGTCTTCATGTAATGGTTGCCATGTGCTCTTGTAATGATGTATTTTTGATATGATTTCAGGTCTTAAAAATTAGCTTGATTGGCCATCGGAAGCGTGTTCTGGCATCTTTGGGAGACAGGCTTCACGAAGATCCTCCTCAGAAACCACCTCGGTCAATAACGCTCAGGGTGAGTCCCCATGAAAATTTATTTGCATTTCTTGACTATTCAGCAAGGGTTTCATAACATCCACATGAAAACAGTGGCTACTTTGAGTGGGGTTGAACTTATCTCACTTCAGAGTTGTGCATTATGGACGTCTTAGGCTGACCTGCTCTGTCACACTTCCCCATATGGCCAGCAGAGATATACTGACATTTTTACAGGGTGATCCATGTGACCTGTTTTAGTTGTCTGCCTTAGGATAAGTAGAATCTTAGAAGTACCAGCTTATCTTTGCTAAAGAAACTAGCTCTGGACCAGGGATGTAAAAGATTCAAGTCTTCATTTGCCCACAGGAATCCCAGCCTAGCTGATCAATATTGCAGGAGAGTTACCATTTTCCTTTCATGTTTTCGAATGTTTGCACTTACTTTTCAGACATACGCTTTAGGCTTTCTTTAAGGAGAACTGCTTAAAACTGTTGAGATAAATATGCTGTTAAGGTGTCTCTGTATATCAAAAGTTTCATCATGTTTTTTAATTTTCATGTGTATTCCCTCTTTCAGAAACCCTGTTGCAATGTCCGGGGAGGTTTTCCACACTTGACCACATTTGATCTCCTCTCATTACATCACCTTCACACAGTTTCTCCAATCCAATGCCTTTGCTTACTTGTTTTCTGCTACTCTTACCAAGTTGAGGTCTGATGGCTACTTCCTACTGTGTTCTCTCCAACAGAGTTCATAGCAATATTTTTATTTTGATATTTTAGGTCACACCTTTTGCATTTGATTGGATCTCATTATTTTCATGGGGCTACATTTCTGGTGAGAATCTCATTTGGGATTAAATTTCAAAATGTCAGAGAATGTCCGTGCTCCCAAGTTAGATTTCCTGGTGTAAAGAGAAATAAAGGAAGACAGAATGAGGGCTTATTTTTAAGTTTACTTAAAATTTCTGTGACCAGACTGTTTTCACCCTGCTTATTCTCAGATGCCCCATACAGACATTTTAGATCCCACTCCTTAATTCAACCTATTCCCAATGCCATATTTAAAAAGGTCTGACAAATCTGTAATATGCTCTAAGGCACATTACACAAACATGTGGAAGTTTTTCTTGTATTTTATTTTTTATGTATTTTGTGAATGATTCCTGTGCATGTCAGGTGTTAGAACACTCCAAAGAATAAGAAATAGATAAAAAGACAGACTTTTTTGCTGATTGCCTTCAATACTCTGGACTGGAAAATTAATTCCTCCTCAGCAAGTGGGAAAGTTTCCACAGTCCACATTCTTGGTCAGGACTGTATATTCTCTGTTTATACGGAAGAGAAAACTGGATGTCCTCCATCTGTAGTCAAAATGATAAAAAGTAGTCTGCTGCTGCACAGCTACAGCTACTGATGCAAGCCAGTGCTAAACGTCATTTATGACCTCTTGGAATTGGAGTCTTTACAGAGAATCCTAAAGAGGAGGAAATGCATTTGGAGTAAAGCTTTTCTTTCCCATCGACTGCTACTATGCCATTTCATATGAAACAAAGACATACTGTTTAGTTTGTAGTCCACAATAATTTGTACCTTGAAAATTTACTTTAATAAACTGTCTGCTGCTCCTGTAAGATTGATTTATATAGAATCACTGAACAGTTTGGATTGGAAGGGACCTTAAAGATCATCAAGTTTCAACTCTCTTTGCCATGGGCAGGAGTACTTTCCACTAGATCAAGCTGCTCTACATCAGTAGAAAAGGTAGCTTGTTATTTAAAGTCTACTTTTAAGTTCCCAAGCTTAAGCTAAGCAATGCTAATACTTGATCTTTTTTGACTGTTTTTGTATTAGCTTTTAACATTTCAAAGTAAAAGGTTAAACACTGAGGAAAAGCAAAAAGTCTTTAAAATCTTAAAAATATCCATAACGTATGTTATTCCCTGTTGTATGTTACTGTGTACTAAGGAAACACTATTTTGATTTCAAGTATACTATATTCAAATATATACATGTTATATATATATTACATATATGCACACACACTATACAAATATACTTCTCTATACACAAAAGTATAGAAATTGCTGGATCTCAGGTTACCTATGCAATCTTGCTTTCTTTCCTTGAGAGCATGATAATCTTTGATTACAGGACCAGTTTCCATGTTCTTCATTGGAGCCCTTCCTCACCCAGTCAGCACTGGAAGCTGAAATTCAAACTGAAGGACCAACAATTTTGGCAGAAAATTTGGAGAAGTGTTGCAATAGTAATGATTCTTTTAACACTAGAATTAGTTCACTGGAGAGAATTCCTGGTTTTAGGTCAGGTGAACATCTGTGGGACATGAAATGTGCCCAGGCAGCTTGGGGAAGGAGCTCAGGGTGAGCTCCCTTCTAGCCCTGTGGTTCCAGGTGTACATGAGCAGCACAGGGGATGAGGCAGATTTTGAGAGTGAAATATGTGATCAGATATTCCTGCAGGTCATGTGTCCTTGCATTCACAGCTGGGTAGAAACATGATATGAGTACCTGGTGACTAACAGTAGTGTGGTACCGAGGCCATGGTAGCACCTGCAAGGGTGTCCGTGCCTGGTGTGCAGGTTTGTTTAAGGAGATGAGAAGGTGACTATGGAGTGAGGAAGAGGAATGAAGGAAGAGTGGGAGAAAGGCTCATAATTAAAGGAATAGCTGTACCTGTGAAACTATAGACTTACAACTGGTTTTGCCACAAAAAACTTGTATAATTCATGATAAGTTATTTAATTAATTGCCTCCTAAATAGTTACTAACTGTATGTTACTGACAATCTTCATATTTGACTGGAGTCTTGAATCTGATTTATACAAGTGCTGTGTACACAGTGCTGAAAATTAGATCAACAGAAGTGGAGTTTGGAACTCAAGCACTTGAGAAATCAAGAAATTGATATTGTAATCAAGTGACTGGTACTTTCTAACCTTTGTGTGTCTCAGGTCACCCACACTAAAGCAGTGATTATAAAATGCCAGAAGTCACAGGTGTGGTGAAAATTAATTGATTGACATTTGTAAAGCAGTTATGAGCATCATGACTATGACGATATTAATCATCCTATCTTCAGAGCAGGATTTGAAAAGAGTTTAGGAGAGATGTTTGGGGCCACAAAATGAGGTGAGACTAAAATACTGACTACACGGTAACTAATGTTAACACGGTGCTGAGTAGATGACAACACACTGCACAGTTGAGGATCCATCTGTGCTGTGAAGGACAACTTTGAGAAAATAGCATAATATCATACAATAACATACTGTTCCATAATGTAGAGGCACAGTAATTCTTTTATTTCTTGAGTTGGTATTTCTTGTCTGTATTGCCTTGCCAGCAATCTTCCGATAGAGATCTCGGAGTGAATTTCCTCCTCATACACAGTTTGATAAAATATGAAAACTCGATGAGGGCTGGAATCTCTATGTTCATCTGTCACTTTGATACACTGGTGGCCCTGTCAGACTGCAGCAGTGGATGAATACTGATTCAGAGCAGAGGGAGGTTACCCACTTGGCTGGAGCAGCAGGTAGCACTCACTAAAGAGAATCTTGTTTTGTGCCCATGTACTCAGGTTAGTTTCAGAGCAGAGGTGTGTGCACCATGTTGTTAGGACCAGGGAGGGTTGGTTTTAGAGATTCTGCCTCACCACATCTACTGAGCATGTGTAGACTACAGCTTTCCAGAAGCTTTTAACTGGGCCAAATGTAGGTGGATTTTTCTGAAGGAGGGAAAAGATTATTCCTAAGAGGAAAACACTCTTTTCTTTGCCCTGAGAAATGTCAAGTGCTTGTCTCAGATCATAGGAAAGCTACAGAATTAAAAAAAAAAACAACACAGTTAATTAAAAATTACTAAGGAGCTTAATTTTCCTAACATTTTTTCTTGTTGGCAACATGAAAAATACTAATCCATTACTGTGATTGCAAGGAATAATGTCACATAGACTCCTACACTTCAAATATTGACATCAGGCGTTACTATGACTTGAACTTTCCTTTCCATTTGGAAGAGATTACAACTCTCTGATTTCTTACACCCAATCTTGTTTCTTAGCAGCATGGAGTGAAGTACCTTGATGCTTTTCAGGACTGGGCTTGCTTCAATGGATTAATGCATAAATCATCCACTTTCATTTTCTCTTTAAATAAAAAGGCAGAACTTTTTTACCTTCCACACTGGAGCATATTTTTGTTTGCTCCACCATCCTCAGGTTCCCTCTTGTTGCTCAGTATTGAAACAGAGCATTACAGCAGCAGGTGGTTTAGAGAAGGTCTGTGCTGAGCAAACATGCTCCTGGGTACCTTCTGCCCAGTAACCTACATCATGGAAGAGGAACACTTCCTATTCAGTTGCTGTGACACTGTTTTCCTGCTCACACCGGGCGGTACTTGTGCAGACTAGACAGTACACTGCAGCTCCCCGCTCCTGCTGGTGGAGCTCCAAGAGAGTGTGGAACAGTGGAGCTGGACACCGGCGTTTATAGCTGTGTCTGAACAAGTGATGTCATGTGCATGAGAGTCGGTGTTTCCAAAAGTATGCACGGTGTCTGGCTGTGGGCAGTGTGGTGGCAGATGCTGGTGAAATGTGTGCCAGGAGGACCGGTTTATTTATTAGGTAGCATTTATGTATCAATTCTATTTGGTATTTGCGCACTGGCTAATACAAGGTTACAGTTCAGTAGAGGTAACAAGAAAAGCCAGGTAAACTATTTGTACTCCAATATTTTCATGCATTTCAGGAACTGGTATTTAGCTTGTGTCTGATATATGGTACTCTGAGTAAAAATGGATGCTCTACAAAATCTATAAATATTGCAACAACGTGTCTGTACTGTATAAATGGACATGCATTTCTTTTTTCCAGCAAGAGGTGTTGCTAGTGTTCAAATCACTTTCACTGCTCAGAGCAGCTGCTCAGAAGTGGTGAGAATGTGTTTCATCTTACAAATAGCTAATCCTAAATCATGGCTTTATTTGGGCCTTGACAAGAAGTAGCTCATGGTTTTATCTCTAGGAGAGATATTACACAAAGAGGTTTTGAGGAAGAAGTTTGCCACTAATTCATGTAATCGGTGAACTATTTTTCCGCCTACATAGGCTCTGCACTTCAGGTGGCAAATCTCAAAAATTCATCCACAGTAACCTCTACTGCAGGAACTGTTCCATAATTTTTTTAGTATGAGCAATTCAAATGCACTTTTAAATGTGTGATTTGAAGTCAGCAATATGCTGTTCTTCTTATGCTGCATTTTTCTTCCTCTGTCCAGGAACCCAGTGGTAACCACACTCCTCCTCAGTTGTCTCCATCACTTAGCCAAAGCACTTTCACTACTGGTGGCTCCCTGGACGTTCCCCACATTATCATGCAGGGCGATGCAAGGAGAAGAAGAAATGAAAACTATTTTGATGATATTCCCCGGTCAAAGCTGGAGAGGCAGATGGCACAGGTAGGACTAAAACCAGTGCCGTTAAAAGGCTGGGCCTTGCTGCTCTTGGTTACAGGACTAATCCTGACCAGAGCAGTGGGTTGTATATGAAGGCTGAGTTGTAAACAACAAAGGTTGACAATTTTTCCAAGCTGTTTGTTCCAGCTCTCTATATTTCAAATAGTGTAAATTGATGTGTTGGTGTATAATTTTTCCTTAGAGGTAGAGGTTTGAGGATGTTTAAATGCATGGAGGCTGAGATATGAAGGTGGCTTCTGCGCACTAGAGTGTGCAGTCTTTCCCCAGCACCGACTCTGCCCCTCATTTTTGTAGTAAGGTGCAGATTCCTGAAATTCTGAGCAACCTAGATAAAAGTAAGCTTGCATGAGTTCACTGCTGGAAGCTCAGAGGACTTGAAGGGTGATGATTGCTGCATTCATTAATGGGAAGGGTCAGCATTCTGCAAAACTGTGATCTGGGAATATATTTTGATTATTTAAAAAAATATTTAACTATGCAAAACATTATTTGAACAGCACTAGACTCAACTGGATGTTAAATCAAGCTGTTCATGAAAGAAAGCTTAAAGTAGTCTCCATCTCTAAATTTTTTTCACCCAACCACTGAAAGAGTACTGATAATTTTAAATTAAGCATACATTGAGTGATGCCACAGAACCATAGAACCATGTAGGATGGAAAAGACCCTTAAGGTCTTCAGCTCCAACCCTTAACTCAGCACTGCCATGTTCACCACTAAACCATATCCCAAAGAGCCACACCTACATGTTTTTTGAATACTTCCAGGGATGATGATTGAACCACTTCCCTGGACAGCTCACTCCAATGCCTAACCACCCCTTCAGTGAAGAAAGTTTTCCTAGTATTTAATCTAAAGCACAGTAAATTATGCATGGACGTTCTATTGGTGAAAATGATTTAGAGTGAGCTCAACTGGTTTTCAGTGATACCTGCGATGATGGAAGACAGCCAGGTCTTATGCTGCATGCTGGAAATAGGACTTTGATTTGCTGTCAGAAGCAGATGGGCAGCCAGGGCAGTTCCTGGAGCAACTCATTCCACGAAGAAGGAGGTTGCTGCATGCTTCCCTGCATGAGGTTTCCCAGCAGTGTCTCTGCCTGCCACAACTGAAAATAGAGCCTCTGTCCAAAATTCAGCCTCAAAATGGAAACAGCTATGCAAATAACTGTATTATAATGAACAAAAGGCTGCAGTCTGTCAGCTAATTACATGAATGAGAAGTAATTAATTAAACAAATAAAACAAGGTGCTGCCATTACCTGGGAACACAGAAACAAATTGAACTCCATTTGTTCAGAGGACATTTCTGGGGAAGTGAAATTGCATTTGGTTGTGTAGGGCTGTTGCCTTCCTCTTTTTTAATCTAATTTTCTGCTATATAATCTTCTTGTACAGAATTACGGAGAAAGTTGCTGAGTGAATGAGCTTGTTTTCAAACCAAAGTCTGCTGGGCTTCTGTGGCAAGAATAATGTTAAGCTGAAGTCCAGCAAAGAAAAGACAAGTTCTTAACATGAAAATGTTTCTTGAAGGTCGTGAAATTTAGGTGTCTGAGCATGAAATGCACACTTGCTTGTGGCTGAATATACTGGTTTGTCTAATTAGTTCATCACTTTGTTCACAAAGCCCTACAGTCACTACCTCTTTTAGTCACTAGCATTGAAGACAAAAAATAAAACAAAAAAACACCCTATGCTAACAATTCTTTCTGAGTCCATTTCACTCCTTTCTTTTACTGATATTCCCAAGAGGTATGACATACTCTCATAAATGTCACCTTCAGATTGTCTTTGGGCTGTTGAATACTGCATTTCCAGGACTGATGTGTTACATATCCAAAGAGAAAACTGAGCAATTATTACTTATGCCACTCAAACTCCTGTAGAACCAATTAAGTGCTTAAGGGATTTTTTGTTGTTGTTATTGGGGTTTTGCGGGGGGTGGGGGGGGAGTTGGTTGGTTGGTTGGTTTTTGACTTTGTGGGGTTTTTTCTTGTGTTTTTGGGGTGGGAGTTTTTGTTGGGTTTTTTTCTGTTGTTGTTGTGGGAATGTGTAGTCACTGAATGGATGACTTCAGTGCCTTCTCTCTGATTTTAACCATTGAGTATATCCATCGTCCTTTGGGACTCCAAAGGGGAAAATGGATTCAGATGAAATCCATAAAACCCTGGTTTGTGTTGTTCCCTGAACTCCAATCTGTTTGAAGTCTTTTTCAGCTCTGCCCCCAAATTCTGCATTCCTGATGTATGTAAAATTCCCTTTGACTTTAATGGGAAAGTCAATGACTCCCTCTGGTGATTGTTCTCAATAAATTGAACTCCCCCCATTAAGAGGCTAATCAGGGATTTCTTCAACCATTCTAGCCCAAAAATAGATTCTTATATTTATTTTGTGCAATGTGTGCTCTGCCAAAATGAGCTATATTTCCTTCAGTCTTTTCCCCCAAAACCCCTTTGAAATTAGAGCTAAAATAATTGTTTCTGCAAAGTAAAGGAGATCCAGCTGATTCTTAACATGAACCTTCTGCTCTGTTTGTTGTGGGATTTTTTTGGTTTTTCTTTTATCTAGCAACTTTCTCCTTGCAGTTTGCTGGTTCTTTTGATTTGTGTCAGATCAGCAGCAACTTCTGAACTGATACCAGTCCAACTTCCCAGCTAGAATACATCTCACATACAGAATGATCTAGAGGGATTACTTGAATTGCGTTGAGAATGTTCTTTTGTCTTAAACCTTTCTTTGCTAGGCCGTTCGCATGCTGCTGTGTGAATCTGCATGTTTACTGGATGCTATAATACACAAAAGTGTATAAATACATTTTGGATGCTGTGATGTTTTGGAAGTGTTTTAGGTATGTTCTTGATGATGCGATTACTGGGCATTTTTATGGCCTTGAAGAGAGAGGCTGACATGGTATTGCAAACTTATTTATTGTATTGCTTTCATGAACTTGATTTTATTTTAAAAATGTTAGGATAAGACTATTTTATACTTATTTAAAATCTAAAATCTGAAGATATTTTGATGAAACTGGATGTTTCCATCTTTACTGTGGCCTGTGTTTTCCGAAAGTGTTACAAGGAGTCATCAAGCATGTTGATCTTTGCATCAATCAATCAGTATTTCTTAAACAATGAGCACAGCAGCTTAAATCTGTTTTCCTTTGATGTGCTAGATGAGTTTAAACAGATCTCTAAACCATAATCAAATCTGCTTGTAAGTAACACAACTCTTTTTTTCTTGGAGGAAGCACTGATTTAAATTTACTTAATGTGGGTGGTTTTGTCTCAAGGCCAGCATGTACCTTCATTTACAGTTCCCTAGCAGACTGGTTGTGACCTAAGGGGAAAATCGTAATACAAACAAAGAGTCTAACCAATTTAGATTCCCCAGTGGAATAGGTTTGGTCATGCAACCCACCATTTGATCATCCAGCTCTGAAAGTCGGTGATGTCTGGTTGTATAAACCATGGTAATACAGAAGGCTGTGAGATGGTTTGTTTTTCAAAAAAAAGGAGAAAAAATCTAGAAAGAAAGGAGTAGTCTGAGTCATCATTAGCTGTGGATGTTGAATCTTGAGCCTGCAAACTGTAGGTTAGTGTGATCAAATTAACGTAGTTAAAAATAGCTGAGGTTGTTTTTAAGATTGCCTGAACCTTTAAAATAGAACTGAAATCATGCAGGCAAATCTTGAGTACTTTGGAACTGGTAGGAGGAGGAGTCCCATTGAAGGGATTGGGCTCTTCATTCACCCTTGAAATAGGTTCAGGGAAGAACTTTGGAGGTTGAAGGGAATCACAGCCAAGTTCATTAAAAGACATCAGTTAAAATGTCACTTTTTTAGGATTTGCAATTCTCCAGGCAGGAGAGAAGCTTTAGGTACTAGCTGCAAGCATATTCCAGACTGCCAGCCCTGAGGCAGTGGCTATATATTGTGCCAGCCAGTGGCATATGGTGCTTCCAGCCACCCTGGTCCATAAGACCTCTTGCTGTGGTGCTCTGAGGTCTGCACCCTGCCCTGAGCCAGGAGTGAAGGCCAAAAACATCTTTCCCATGGCAGGCATGCAGGAAGGTGCAGGAAGCACCATGGCACTCCTTGCAGAGGGAGAGCTGGGACAGGCTTCCCCCGATGCTGTTACACACCCTCCCCATGGTGCTGAACCTGCAGCACAGCCGGAGCTGGGAGGCATCTGTCCTTTTGGGAGGCAGTGGGCAGGAGCCCCTCTGGGGCTCTGGGGACAACTCCAGCCTGTGTCTGCCTCTGGGAGGGCAAACTAGTTGTGAGTAATAGTAAGTTTTCTAGTAGAATAAACCTAGTCATGGCCCATATGAGGGCACCCCAGAGAGCTGTGATGGAAGGAAGAAATCTTTTAAGATATGAGAGAGTTGGAAAACTTATTCACAAAGGCTGACAGGAGAAGTTCTTTCCCAGAATTGCTGAACTCAGACTTAATTTTGAAAGCCTTTCTGAGTGCTTCAGTCACATGGTCTGAGGGCTCTTGCTTTTTTCTTTTTTTTTTTTTTTATTTTAAATTTTTTTTTCCTAAAATGCAAGATAGCTTAAATGTAAGGTCATTGTAATGGCTGCACAGTAAATGTGAAGTAAATCTGTCCTGCTTGCTGGGATTCTGCCTTTTAACATTATTTTGGAAGATACAATAATTCATTCCTGGGTTAGAATTGATATGCAGAAGACAGTAATTTAAATGGATTTAGTACAGTAGATCCTTTACCTACAGAAGAGGAGAAATGTCATAAAAACAAAAATCAGAATTATCAAAGGCAGGTTTATATTAAAATTGTTAAATAATTTTTCTTCTTTCTGAAATAATGCCTTCAACTCAGCAATTTCTTCCAAATACTTCGCAGATACTAAGACATTTATATTTCCAGAGCACTGTGGGACTGTGATCTAAAATCATATTTTGCATTTTTCAGCTAGAAAAGCTGACATGCAGGGATGTTGCAGGTTAGAAAGATGACACAGAAAGTTTGGAGGAGCCAAAAATAAAGAAGTCACCTTTAGTTTTGTAACTTTAAACCACAGGATGACATTTTTTATTTACTTGTTTTCGTGTTTGTTTTCTGTCTCCTCTGTTTTTGAAGGATTTAAAGATTACTGTGAATGAGGAAAAAATATGCCCAAGAGAATACTGGTGTGTAAAATGAGATTATCTAAGAAGCAATGAAGAAGGGTTTTTTTATCAATGGTTGAAACTACTCCTGAAATAACAAAATTCTTTACTAGTTGACTTATGAAGCAATAAATACAAAAATATGGTTGTCTAGATTCATTCTCTTGTTACTTCTTAGGCTACTTATTTCCATTTTTTATATGCATAAAAATGCATAAATTTATGTTGTGAGGATAAATAGGCAGCTATCTAAAAAAAAGGGTTAAATCGAAACAAAATGCTCTAAGGTTCATCTTTTAAGTGCATTATATTTTTGATATGGAAAGAAAACTGAACTGTGACAACCTTCAATTTAACATCAAAAGAAAAATGCTTAACCCGATCTATTGCTGGCAGTTGTATTTGTAATTCACATAGATGCAAATGCCATAGACGGCTTGGTCTGAAAATTTCAGTTCATTTTCCTCTGTAGATCCCTTGTGAATTGTGTATTTCATAGAATCATAGAACCACCACTGGGCTGGATCATCTAGTTCCAACCTCCCTGCTCTGAGCAGGGACACCTCCCACTAGAGCAGGTTTCTCTAAGCCCTGTCCAACATGGCCTTGAAAACTTCCATGAATGGGATATCCAACGCTTCTCTGGGCAATGGACAAGTAAACTGATAAAGACATTACAAGAAATCTACTTAATTTCTGCCTGGATAGAGAGGGAGAATTTTTTCAAGAATATTACAGAAGCTAACATTTTAGAACTGAATTCATGTAAGGTGGATCATACCTACAAGCTGCTTCAGCAAATGGAATTAAGGAAGCTGCTTCTACATTCAGTATTAATGATCCAAACTTTAGCCGTAAATACTACACCAAGAAAAGGACAAATGTTCTTTGTTAATTTACTGTTTTTCACGCTCAGTCTTGTGAACTAGAAGGTCTACATTGAAAAGATTGTATGAAAACTGAATGTTAATATCTAACATTGATACTTTAGATGTACTGGAAAAAGGCTGTGCTTAGAGTTTGGGGTGCTTTTCTGAAAGAGTGTTTTTATTGTTTGGGGGTATTTTTTTTTCAGAAAGGTATATACCTATAGTCTCACAATCTTCATTGGGGTTTGTCCAGAAGTTTGTATCCTCTCTGCAAGGCTGAGAGGCTGGGGTACACTGGAAGCTGGCAGCACCAGCAGAAGGGATGTTGTCAATGAGAAGGAGCTCACACCTATCACTCCCTTCTTGCCTGCAAGAGAGCCAGTCCAACGGGCCCAGTTTGTGTCTGGAAATTTTCATGGAAAATATTTTCAGGAGAAGCAGAAGAAATACACCAATGCAAAATATTTAATTCTTCTAATAAGAAGTGGTATTTCAAGTTTCTGCTTCTTTAAAAGAAATAGAGAACTCTTCATCTCTGAAGATTTTTTTTTAAAGGAGAATTTGCAGCTATTTCTGCTAGTAAGGTGAGCTCTCCCCAGAGCTTTGAGAACATTCAGGGCTGCAGCATCTACTTTTGTTAAACACCTGAGGTTTTTTATATAGGAGAAGGAAATTCAGCAAAGGGCCACCAAGATGATTGGGAGCTGAAGCAGTTGCCCTCCAAGGAGAGTCTGCATAATCAGGGCTGGCTGGAGAAGACATGGCTTTGGGTGCTAAAACTGAAAGAGGGACTCTGGATGCCACACGGAACTTTCTCTGCACATAGACAGGCAAGCAGAGGGGCAGGTTGTTCACGGAGTCTGTCCAGTCTCTGTCCTTGAGGTTTTCAAGACCTGACAGGATGAAGCCCTAAGCAATCTGGTCTCGTCTCACAGCTGCTGCTGCTCCACTCCTGTGGAACTGGAGTTGCACTTTCCTGAGCTTCCTTGCAGCATGAATTATCCTGTGAATGATATCCTTATTCCTTTGAAAGACTGCTCTATCTAATTTGAAGTATACTGAAACTTTCAGATCTTTTTTTACCTCCCCCAAACTAAATCACTTTGCTGATTATTTGCTATTTTGTTTCTCTGTGTAATCCTATAAAATTTCATCTGACTGATCTGTAATTCATCAGATCTGTTTTCAGTTCTTACCCCATTCTGAGAAGTCCCTCACTTCTGGATCCTCTTTAGAGAGCACTGGCATTCCTCCATGCCACAGCATGGAGCAGGTCCTTGCAGATTGCCTCAACGTGTTCAGTCCATTTGTGCTTAAATACCAATAATCATTCTCAAAACATGCTGCATCAGGAGTCATGTAGCGTCCAAGACTTGCTGAACTTCTCCTTGCTGCTGCTGATTTATATTGGCCAGTTTTCCAACACAGGAAGGAAATTTGATCTGAGATGATTCACACTGAAGAACCTCATTATGAACATCTTGAATTTATCTTGGCACATAGAAGCTGTCTTGGTAGCACATGGCAGGCAATATTACACTTTTTCTTTGTTATTCTCAATAATGTATGCATAAATATAATGATACGCATGCATACAAATATTCCTGAGTGTTTATTTCACATGGCCAGGAGTGATGACAGAAGGTCATGAGAACCAAGGGACGGTGGCTGGATTTTTAAACATTTCTAGTCACTTACTGGTCCCTGCAGTAAGTTAGGCTGGCTGTAACTTTCTGAATCTTCCTGTTCTCCCATCTTAAATACTCTTTTAGCCCTCCTTTGGTCCTTTAGAATCTTCTATGACTTTTCAAGCATAATTACTCCTAATTTAGGTAAATCTTTAACATCTCCTAACATGCCATTGAGTGAAACTCATTGAGCTGTGATGAGTACATCTGGACTGCCTTCCACCTGGCTCCTGCTGCTACTGTGTGTGCTGTCCAGGTATTTTTTTCTGCCACTTTCCTCTCCTTAGTAAGCATATGACTTCTATGATCAGTCTTATACTTTTTTTCTTCCGATTATGAGCTATGTTTTCCTAGTCTATAAGGCAGAAGCCTAAAGTTTTCCCTGGATAATTCTTTTCACCCTTCCTTTGCCTCTCCTGCCTGTCAGAGTTGTGTTGCACCGTGACTAGACAAGGAAACCTTTTATGCATGGGACACTGTAAAAAGAATATGATAGCATCTTGCTGTGGCATTACCTGTAAGCATTTATCTTTTGTGAAATATTAAGATAACATGATATTTGATACTAGTCAGACAATAGATGATGTTTGTTAGCTATTGTTTTGCTCTTCTTTGACATATTACTTAGGAAAATGTTCTTCGTTAAACTCTTTCACAGAACCTCTGTGTCAGTGGTATTGGGTGCCCAAGTGTATTTGTGTTTATTGTGGTGGAAATGTATGCACAGATTGAATTCTTTAGGGTTTTTTTGAGAGCATATGTTTTGGGAGCTGAAAATTATGAGTGTTTGAAGCCTAATCCCTGTTCTTCCTTCTACTGCCTATTATTTTGGCTTCAGATAATCACTTAACCTTTTTCCTTGCCTTGGTTCCTTCCTCTCCACCACAGGGATACCCAACCTTAGGTACTTCTTCTGGGCATTTCATAATTCATTAAAAATTTCAAGTACTTAGAAGATATAGAATATGTATATAGTAAATGCGAAATATTTCTACAATGGTCCAAGGAAAAGGTTGATTTCTGAATTTGAATTCATTACCATCCATGAAGTTAATGTTCATCTGCATTGCATTTCAGGACCTCAATCATTCAAACATTAATGAATGCAAAACTGAGTAATGAGTTTTGCACTGCTGCCCTTCTGACTGGGCATTCATGGAGTTGTGGGAAATTCTCAGTCTCTGGTGGTCTTGATTTATTGCTGATTGTATTTAAAGATGGTTTCACTTAAGCCTAGATCCTTCAAATCTTTAGTTCTGGAGGTAGATCTGTTTTTTGGGAAAAGTTCACTTGAACAGTTCTTGAATCAGAGAGTTGGACCCAAAATTTCTGTGCTTCAATTTGGGAGAAGATGGGCTGGGGAGGGAGGGACAGGATGGATACCATTGACAAGTGTAAGAGAGGATTAATTCCCTACCCTCTTTTAAATGGAGCAACTTGAAGCCTGGGCACACACGTGCTGCAGGATTACCTGTCCCTGAGTTAGCACCAGGGCAGCTGAAGGATGAGCTGGCTGAGTCCCCATTCCAATTCCTAAGGGCAAGTCCTCGAGAGGGGCAGGATTTGAAAGGGCACACTTTTGTCTCAAGAACATCATGATGCTGAGAGGTGGCTGCACGATGTGGCAGCATCATGGCAACCCCTTGCCAGTGCTGGGGAGAAATAGAACATCTGCTAGCATGCAGTATCCTGCTGCATCCCTTACTGCTTTCAGTACCTCAGTGTGTACAAATAGCAGTGCAGTTGGTTTTCTTGACTACCTTGATTACCAGATGCTTGGGCATGCTGCACCAGCATGGAAATGCCTCCTCTTTGCTCTTCTCTTGAAAAGCAGAGGCACAATCTTCTGCCATAAATTCCTATTCAGGAAACTTCCCCTCCTCAGGTAAACAGATACAGGCATCACAGTAATGGGTATAGCCAGAACATCCAGAAGTCAGTTTGCTTGACATACACAGAAAAAGGTCATTGGTAACCACTTGTCCTAAGGATGGCACAGCTGCAGCAGTGTTTTGCTGCTGGCTTTGCACTGAGACTATGTGTTCATCACATGGAAGAGGACTAGTTTGTAGCAAGTTGCAGGGGATGAGGTAGAAGACTGAACAAAAGTCAAAGTTTTAATTAGCTAACACTATCAAAATGTAGAGCCCTGCACATCATGAAGGAGAAGCAAAGAACTTTGAAAACAAGATGAGGGAGGTGGAGTTAACTACATATGTGAAAGTTTTAAAATTACTGAAACTGGAGGAAGGGATGTGTGCTCATGCATTTCAAATGATGAAGGAAATAAGAGACAATTAACAACATTAAACAGCCACCAGTCTGTCTGGCAGTGCTCTGTAGTCAGTCCAGAGGATGCCAGGCTTCCCTGACAGTAACTGGAGAGTGGTAACTTATTCTGTCACCCACCAGGCAGCTAGGGTGCAAGCTACAAAAGGTAAGAGCAAGAGTCATATTTTAAGCAGACTTGCACTTCTTTGAGTTGATTTAAGCATTAGTGTTAAGTTCCTGCTGCTGCTGCTGACAAAAACCAGCAATGCACGTTCTTGATATTGTTAAATTACTGATATATTAATGACTATCTCTTCTGGATGCTGCAGTTGCATTTTTCATGTCTGTTTATTGCCTTTTGTTGCTGCCTGCTGAAGATAACTTGGGCAGATCCTATGTCCAATGCTTTGTTTTAGTTGCCTGGCTACTGTAAAATGTTATCTTTGCTTTTGCTGAGGTGCCACAGATGCTTTATTGATGATTGTCCAAACAAGGAAATATATAAAAGATGCTGGTGAATGCTGTGCTTGCCTGGTTCTGCTGCTTTTGCTAGAGATGCTACAATATGCTTACTTTGCTTCGCTACTACACATTCTCTGTATGACAATGTAGAGGGTAGGTTGAAACCTTTCATTTACACATTGGGATCATGGTCAGTGCCAAAGGTAATATTATCTGTATCTTAGTATGCAGGGAACTGTTGTTGGAAGGAGATGGTGGGCAACTGCTTCACTAAATTGCAACGCGTTCATTTCTGGTAATGGTTATAAAGAAAATGTATTTTTTCTGCTGATTGTGTTGCCAGGTTTTTCCCTTCCTTTCTCCCTGTGAATGTCTCCAACAGAGAGAGATTTAAGTCTCAAAACTTGGGATGTTGACTTCAAACTTCTTTCCTGCCAAAAACTGAAAGTAACCAATATTTCTTCTGCTCTAGGCAGTTTCTATTTATGCTTGCATAACTTTATCTCTTTACAACATGAACACTTCTGACTAAATTGTTTTCTTGTACTCACAGTCTGAAACCTCTTCTAAAGTCTCTGAATAAGCTATATTTCTTTTCAGTCGGTCCAAAAATATTTTGTCAGCAAATAAATAAATAAAAGAATTACTTTTTGCAACTGTTTTACTTCTTTCTTAGGATTATTGCAAGCCTTTTCTTAATTATTCTTGCCTTTTGGCAGTTGCAGTTCATTAATATTTACAAGATGAGATACAGTTTTCTGTTTATATTAGCAGTCTTCGGTCTGTGAGATCTGGACCAACCAGAATGCAGGATATCCTTTCTCATCGATTCATCAGGTTCATAATGTAAGATACAGTGATAAATGGCTATGTTGTCACTCTATGGATGTACAGTCTGTTGCCTTGGTGTTATCTCCGGATGTCATGTCACTGAGATGACAAAAGCAGTCCGTACCTTGTTGGCCGTGTGCAGGGACCGTGTGTGCACGCATTGGTGTATCGTGCCGTGTGGTTAGCGTATGTCGGCTCCATGGTGTGCATACGTACAGGACGGGGGGCACTGCCAGCAGCCATCTCGCTCAGGGGGAGCTTTGAATTCTGTTCCTCATGTTTTTGTTCACGCCCTCTTCCAAAGCAGGAAACCGTGTAAACAGCCCGGTTTGCACAGTTTTGCCCCCGCAGTGTGTTGTGCTGCCCTCTCTGTGTTGGTCTATAGGCTTTGCCCAGCTAAGGTTACACACTGCCTTTGCAGAGGCACTTTGGGGGAGTTGGAGGTAACACTGATGGTGCCTTGAGTTTTTGTCACTCTTGTGGCATTCACAAGTGCCATGCACGTGAGAGCAAACCTGGTGATCCATACTGTAGTGATGATCCATACAACAGCCAGTTGTTCAGCAGAATATTTGAGAGCAGCTGTAGATTTCTCCTAATTCTGTCATGCCGCCTTGGAACATTTCTGCCAGAGAGGGACCATTTTGGCTACCAAGCTTTAGAACTATCTTAAATCTGAAGTACACCAGACAGTAACCTGTTTCCGTTATTTCAAAAGCCAAACATTTAAGGAGCTAAAAAAATTGTCTTCCTCTAGGAATTAAAAGACAAGCAAATAATGAGGATTCGACTGGTCTGCAGAACATTTGAATTTTTTTCAGGGAAAAAATTGTAAATTTTTCAGCCAGAACTGTTGTATCCATGTGTGCTTCAATTTGTTGTTGTCATGGTGACTAATACACATTGCCATAACTAGGCATGAGGCTTAGCAGGTGAAAAGTTATAAGATATGGTCCTTGCTAAAAATAACTATATTCAAACCACTCAAAACCAGGCCTTCTTGGTTTTTTCTTCATTTTAGCATGGAGGCTTTTTAACTTGACATTTTTTATGAAAAGACGAGGGAGGTGTTAGATTTTTATAGAAGATGTATTGAGGTTACTTCTTATCTGCAACTATCTCTGCATCCAGGTGCCTTTAATATGAGTCAAATACACTTCTCAGAGAATGGGATGAGATAGGAAAATGTGCAGCAATTGTAGAAAAAATTGTAGAGAAAATAATAACTATAGTCTGCTTCTGTAGCTCATTTGATATCAAGCATCCAACCCTTTCTAGAGCACTTAGAAGTGCATATCTGCTCATTTTTGGGGTTAGAAAACACTGCAGGAGCACAAGGTATTGTTCTCTAAGGCTATTAAAAGTTGTCATTGCAAAAGACCATTTTCTGATTATAAATCCTTTACCTGCAAAATGCAGAGAAAAAAAATCTTCTTTGTCAAGTTAGCTGAGGCCAAAGAGGGGAAAGGTGCTGGTTAAAGTCATAGGGAGATTAGAATACTAAACCACAGGCAGTACAGCAAAAACCATGTGATAAATTGCACAGCTGTCTGATGAGCTGTAAAGTTAGATGAGGAAGAAATTATGTCTTGCCTTTCTACTTCATCAGAGAGATAAATATCTCCATCCGTATATTGTGTCATAAAAAATACATAAGCTTAAATGTTTGATTATTTCTTATAATTGCAAATTAAATATTCAAACCAGAAAATCCTTATCCTATCATATCTATTTTTAAAACTTAAATTAAACATTATAGTTGGTCTTGCACAGCAATTTATGAACATTTCTGTACTGCTTGAAAAGTGTATTAGGTGCTTATGAAGGACCTGAATCTCAATACATCACCCATAAATTGTTCCACATCAACTCCTCAGATATAGGACTACTAGTAATTAATATTTTTCCACCCTGACTTGGGCCTTGTGCCTTCAAGTCTTCTCTAGGTCAAAGATGATCCTATTTTGTATTTTACCTGATGTTAGCTGTCATCATCACATCCTAAATTTCAGAATTTTAAGTACCTGACTAGAGCCAGTCAGCTGAGAAGCTCCCTTTCTTCTTGGTGAGGTTTTTAGACAAAGATTTATGAATGTATTTAGCTGTCTAAGTCTTGTTTAAAAGCTTTTCTTCCCTTAAAAAAAAAAGAAAAAGAAGAAAGGAAATTGCATGGGGAATATGTGATATGTAATAAGAATTACACTTCTAAACATCTTCATGGATCTGGGCTTTGAAGACTACTCTGTTACAACTCAGTCTAAATAGGTTATGAATACTAACAGTAATACTGTTTGAAAGTCTAAGGAGTTTGGTAAGAAACAAAAGGAAAGGAAACCAGGAGCCACTTCTGCTGAATATTTAAAAACACCTATGATGCAGCTGTAAAAGAAATTTTAACTATGTATAATATCTCCTCCATCCATCATAAGAATCTATGTTTATGTGTTTAATTTTATGCACTTTTCTTAGTGGCTACTCCCTCTAAAAGACACACTGAAATACATTAAATGTTCCAGGGGCAGTGGTCTGTCAGGAGCAGCAGAAATCCTGTATGTCTGCATTCCCCTAACCTCGGCTCTATTTCATGTTTAGAACGTCCTAGAGACATATATATAGCAATCTTGGCAATTCTGTTTTCTCTAATTTAAAAGGAGTAGGTAGTAAGATGATTATATTTATAGATCATTCAATGGATACAAACATTGTCTCCACACAGTCCCACTGTGTCTCATACACTAGTCTTATTAGCCTAGTTGAAGATTATTTCTTATTTCTTTATAAAATTGAGACAAAACGAGGTAATCATTGTTCCCCTTTTTCTGCCCTCTATTTACAGATGGAAACAATGCAGTTCTCTATGCTTTTCATACTTAATGTTCAAAAGGGAAACAAACTGTAAAATTATGTACTCACTTTACTCCTTATGTACCCTGCTCAATTTGCCAGTGCTATCCCTTTCCTGCATGTGAGGAAAGCTATCTGCTGAGCAGTGCAACAGAAGGGTTTGGAGCGCTACCCCTGGTCACTTGTTCAGTAGAAGTTCTGGTCCTGCCTCATGGCCATCCCTGTGCTCCCTTGGTAGAGAGATTGGTGGTCAAAAGATGTACTTTTGTAGCTTTTCTGTCCTGAATTTACTCCCTGTCCGTGTAGAAACCTTTTCTAAATGGCCAGGATGTACCTCCTGAGCTCTGCTTCCTTGCACAGAACATGCAGGAGTGTATCTTTATTAGGGGGAAAAAAAAGAACTAAATCAAGTGATCTGTTATCTGTGGCCTTGAACTGTTCATAACAGTTCACAGTGTGTTCAGCTGAGCACACTGGGAGAAGTTGTGATGGGTGCAATCCATCTTCTCTTGTTGTCAGACTCCACTAATAAGGATGCAGATCCTTTCCCATTGTAATATGATGGAAATCTTATTTTATAACTGCCTTGTAAAGAAATCAAATTCCCACTTCAGATTAAATAAGATAGAAAGTTTTTATGCATTAGTGGCTAGAAGGATTCACTTTTGTGGATGTAAGCTGACAAAAATTGCAGCAATTGCTCCTGCTGCTTTCCTTTCAAAATCTGATGCTGAAGTCATATCCATGGCATATAGGCAACTTAACTAGGCAAAACAGAAATTACAGTACTGTGTAATTGGTAGATTTGCTAATGGTGCCAACAGTAACTAGGTTTGACTTATTTTATGATGTTCTCTTGCTTGAAGTTGCCATATTGGCAGGGTAATGTTGATGTTTCCAGATTTATCTCTTGCTTTTCATTGCAGAGCTGTGCAAATGCATGTCATTTTGTTATTTTGTGACACATGAAAATGATGTAATTGTTCTGTTTTCTCTGTCCTGACTTAATTAGCAAGATGTGATAGTTTGCCAGCCTTTGAATGTCTTCAATAAGATTTTTTTATGTGTTTTTGATGCTTAACTTCTTTTTGCTATAAAAGTCTAAACTTCTAGCCATGTTCTGTGTGAAATGCTGATGACAATTCCTTGTCAGTTTCAACACATATTTTAACAATATGACATACATAGAAAATACACAGAGATAAGTGCAGGTAAAGAAAGAATTAGTATAATCCAAACTGAAATAATCATATAGGAGAGGGTAGAATAGTTTGAGAGAGAATGGGGAGAAGAAGAAGGAGGATCAGGAAGGACAAGTGTAATTGCAAAAAGACAGAGTTGTGAGAAGAGGGGAGAATTGAGAGGCAGTTCAGACCAGACAGGATAGGAGAGAAGTGAGGGTGGTGGCAGAGGGAAGAGGGCTTAGGAAGAGGAGAATTCCATCCAAGGGTCATTTTTCAGTTAAAGTGAGCTGATGCACAGGCCTGCAAGGTAGAAGGAGCCCCTAAGGAGAGGTCAGTTCAGCTCCTATGGAGCCATGATCAAAAATACACAATGGCAAGTGAGACCCAGACCAGCATTGCCAGGCTGAGGACATTCCTGTGCTGATGACTGCATTGGCTCTTTTGGAGGGAAGAAGAGTGTGCTGCGAAGGGATCTGGCAGCAAACTGCACTCCTACCTGTGTTCTCTGAGGGCTTTGAGGAAAGAGAGGAGATGACAGCTCAGAAAGGCAGTCTTCTATATCAATGAGAATGATGAATGGGTATATATATATATAAGCAGGAAGGGCAATGTTAGTACCTCCACAATGAGGCATCAAGAGAAGGTGATCAAAGTAAATATTCATAAAAAGATTAAAGAATGCCTCGTGTTTGAAGAATGTATGATAAGTCTTCATATCAAAGCAAAGTCTCTGTTTATTTAGCCATTTAGGAAAGTTAGTTATTGGTTATATGTGCCAGATAATGGAAGGCGTATTAACTGTGCAGAAAAGCTTGTAAAACACATAGCAGAATTTGTGAAAGGCATTTTTGTGCATCTCATGATTTTTTCAAGGGCTCTCGTCCTCATATATGTATTGTAAACACTTGTTTTTAAAGAACATTTCTGGTGCCTAATGATTTTATTCTCAAAGCAAAGAGGTTTAATTAAAGCCTCATTAGACTCTACAGAAGATGACTTTGCATTATAAATTAAATCACAAAAAATGTTGTAGGAGTTGTGTTCCCTTATTTTAGTAACATGGCTCTATGTGTAGAAAATAAATCCTTGTTAATTAAGCAAAACAGTGGAGGGCTACTTTATAGTGAACTTGCCTCCACATACTCTTACATCTTGAACAACTGTGATTTTCAGACAGGAGACTGGGGAGAGCCTTCAATTACCTTGCGACCTCCAAATGAAGCCACAGCATCAACGCCTGTACAATATTGGCAACATCATCCAGAGAAACTCATCTTCCAGTCATGCGATTATAAAGCATTTGTAAGTGTTCATAAATTTAGTGGTTTGATTTGGGGTAGATATATTAAACTTGGATTTTGATAGGCTGTTGTGTTTTACTTTCATTTGTAGTATTTTTTTCAGTCACTTTTAGAGAGACAGGTTACTTCTAAAATACTGTATTGTAATAAATGAGAAACAAGGATGCACAGTACTTTTTTGCTATGAATTGCGTGATACATTGCAGTCCCTGTGGCATGAGTGTTAGAGAAAGGGCACTATGAGTAAGTGGCTAGGTGTTGTTGAAGTGACAGTGAGAGTAAGCACCCCTACTTTTCATGTCTTACAAGTCCCTGTCTAGTAGTTTATGAAAGAATAATAAAACATAATATGGGATCCTCAGACCTACCTTAATGCTGTGTGCACAGCAATTAAGGTAAGTGTTACCTCACCTGAACTTTATACATGTGTTTTTGGGAAAGGAAATAGAGAAAAAGGAGATGAGGGTCCTGAGTGTTTTCCATGCATGGGACAAGGGCACATTCAGACCTCTCCCAACCTGATGGCTACTTGAAGTATCAGTAGCAGTCAGTTCCATTAGGGCACGGCAAACTTATTTTTACCTCCCTGTGGCTGCAGGTGATTACCACTTCCCATCCCTGGATAAATGGATCTTCCCTCTACAACTAGAGACAATTAGTCTTCTCTGGCTGTTATAAATGCTTGTGGAGGAGAGAAAGGTCTCCTGCAGTACAGAAAGTCATTGGAAAGCTGCTTTTTTTTTTTTTTTTTTAAATGAAAAACAGTTTTCTGAAATCTTGAGTTCCCTGTCAGCAAGGTGGGGGGACTGGAGCTTCTGGTGAGCTGAAAAGGCACCTCAGCCCACCTATTTAAATGCTTGCATTTCCCCTTCTGACTTTGCTGGAAAGCATTGTTGAAGTTGCTGAAACCCACTGTGTGTCCTCTCTGGAGGTGGCTGCCTTATGAAGGAAGGCTAGCTCATGGTACAAAGGAAAGGGGCTCAGTAGTTGCAGTGACTTTAGGACAATAGCTGGGGGTTAGCTACCGATCTAGGACATGGAGTTGAGATCCTCTTCATTTGAAGGGGCTTGGATCTTTAGTGCTTTTTAGGATAATGCTCTGTTTGCTAAATACTGCTGCATTTTGGGGAACAGTTGGAGGTTGCTGGATCAGATTTAAAGCATATCTGGGAAGGTAAGAATTAGAGACTAAATGCAGGTGAGACAGAGCCTGGCTCCCACTGAGGAGGTGCAGAAGAGGTGTTACAGACCTGTCTTTCTGGAGCACGTCTGTATCTTCCATCAGACCCTCACGGGGTTAAGAATTGCCATGCATGCAGTGATTATCCCTGGACAGTAACTAGAACATCTGCCTTCCTCAGCAAGTCACAGTCAAGGACCATCTCACCTGCTCTCAGTCTTGTTCTCCTACTATTCAAAACCTCCTTACTCACCTCAGATTGAAGAGGAAGGTTAGCAACTTCTAGTTTTTAAAATATTTTTCCTAGTTTTCAGTGAAGTGAACATGTTTATCTCAAGTGCCTTTTCTCTTTTTGCATGATCCAGCAGTAAATTCAAAATCTAATGCAACCTTTATAGTAGATTGGAAGATGGATCATTAAAGAAATGAAGTTGAAATTACCAGGAATATCCAAGTTAGTGGTGATTAAGGAAAGATCTTCCTTTCCTAAGGAGCATGTGTCACTGCTTTGTTTCAGCTCCTTGAAGCTGTATTGACCTCAACCTTATAGAGTAAAACCCTGGCTTGTAAGTTATAATTGGGGTAGCTTTCACTCTATGCCACATCAATCAGTTGAGCTGTTGGATGTTTTCTCTGTATTGCTCCCACATGCCCTGGGTGTTTGAGAAGGAATGTTTCCAAAAGCACAGCAAGTCAAAAGGAAGCAAAATTTCCTCCTAGAGTTTCAGATTTTTCTGACAGCTAAATTAGATGGTACTACTGTGATTTGTGTGTCTATGCCACAGTCCACCTTGGGAAGCATTTCTAAATGCCTTCAGCTGAGGCTTTTTGCTGCTGTGCAGATGGGACAGGAGCTGTCCTTCTCTTTCTTTTTCTTCTGCCATAAGCAAAAAGCACTGTTTTTTTTTTACCCTGGAGCCTGACCAAATAGTAGCTTTCAAGGAAAAACCAATTTGTTTCACTGAAATCTATAAAAAAATGAGAAAGAAAGAAACCTCAAAGCAAAACAAAAAACACTCAACCATCCAACCATCCAACAAAACAAAAAATGTAAGACATTAATTGCAACCCTCCCAGAGAAGGCTAAGGATTCCAAATGTGTCAGGCAGCAGGATTCAGAGAAAAATACAGCTCAATTCAATATGGTTTTGTTTACTCTTCTATTTCAGAGCTTGCTTTAAATTTGTTGTTTTTCTTGAAGGGCAATATCAAACTATCCCATCAAATTAATGCCCAAAGCCCTATTCACGTCACCATCGAGCCCCCAGCTGGACTCACAGCTGCTCAGTTTATGAATCTTTCACATTTGCAGTCCTCTAGGAATGCCCTTCATTCATTCCTTTATGCTTGTGCTTATCTGGTAGTGTTGATGTTGCTCATTGGCCCATTTATAATGCCGTATAAAGTGTTTCTCACTAAGTGCTGTGTTGGCTACTGTCTACATTGAAATATTTATGCATTTTCTTGCAGGTCAGAAACTCCTGCAGTACACAGTGTAAACTGAAGGCTTTAAAGAAAATATCTCAGTTTAGGTCAGGAGACCAGAGAACTAAACCAGTACACTCTCTGTCCAGTTCCAGCTTGCATTCATCTGTAACTGAAGTTCTTTTTGATAGGTTCTTGTCTAAGCTGAAGCTGGTTCACCATCTGTTTGGGTCGGCTTAGGCTGTTTCCAAGGGGAGTCAGTCTGGTAGCGTGAGGCAGGTCAGCAGTGGTGGGCTGCAACATCCTCTGTAAAGAGGCTCCTGCCCACAGGGCTTTCTCTCCTCCTGCAGTCTACTTACCGTATGCTCACAGTGGCATGACTTATCTTTAGTTCCCATGTTGCTCACTTAGGACTGGAGACTAAGGAGAAGCCATGGCCTTGTGCTGCAGTGAGAATACAGAGAGAGACTTCTCTGTGCCTGGGGAAGAGCAGGTGAGGGGTGTCTTGCTCTGCTCTCTGCTCAGTTAAGCCAGACTTGCATGTGACCTCGTATAGAAATTCAGAAATGCCCCATTTGCACAGAGCTCTAAGAACACGTGCACACCAACAGATATGCATACCTGTAGCATCTATAGGAGAAATGCAAAGCGTGGTGTGGCTTTGGTACAGCCCAGTTAGCCGTAACAAGACCCCTCGCTGCCAGGTGGGAAGGGCAGGGATGATGCAGCCAGCTCCATTCAAACATGGTGTAGGGAGGGTACTGAGACCTCAGAGGAGCAGAGGCTGCTGTCAGGGTGCAGGAGGGCTCAAAAGTTACTCTGAGAGGGAGAGGCCTGTAGCACAGGGGCACTGCCTGCCTTGTTATACTTGGAGATGAGCAGGTTTCTCTGAGGGCACGATGGTTTCCAGTGAGCTGAGCCAGAACACAGCACCCTGCTGCTTCCTCTCGCAGCCCTCCTCCAGATCACTAAAGTGATCTTCAAAATAATAGTTTAGGGCCTTTCCTTAGGAATTCAGCCATTCCTTAGGAATAAATAATGCTTTAAGCTAGTATTAGTACAGATTTATTGTCTCTCTTTGCTGATATGGGCTCTGCTATTTGCACGTAAATTAGTTGCAGATTGAGTACACTGAGGTTAAGATCACTGCTGGCCCTCTCATCCACGTGATTGCACACATAAAAATAGGAGTTTGGCAGATGGCAGCTAAAAAAAGCAAATTCTCCATTTTATAATCAAGCAGCTTTTTAAAGATGGAATCTGTAGTATTTGTTCATTGTTTCAGTAACTAAAATGATAAGCTAGACAACTTTCAAATATTGTTTCAAAGAACTCCAGCTGATTCAATACACTTGTTGCTGTGCATTCTTTTTTCATGGGTTGATTAATACATTGGTTTAAATGACTGGTCGAAGAACTGCAGAATAAAAAAATCTAAAGCAATATGTTAAGAAACTGATTGCTACCATTAGGTTTTTTAAAGCATTTTTAGTTGCATTTCTGCAGATGTTTGTCAGTTCTGAAACTTCAATTAATTTAAGTTCAATGGATTTTTGTTCTAGTATTTAGGTTCTATGCTGGTAAAAGAGTTAAGAGGCACAGAGTCAACACAGGATGCATGTGCAAAGATGAGGGTAAGTTTGTAAACCTACTCCTTTCTCTATTGTAATAGTATTAAATAACATCAATCTGTGATTGCTTGTACTGTGCCCTTTTTGCTTTTATAATGTACTGTTACTCATTTCCTTTCCTTGCTTTTACATTGATATTCAATAGGAAATCTATTCTGTCTCATATATTAATTTGAAGTAATACCAAAATTTAAAGATAGATTTTTATTTTGCATGTTGTATCTAACAAAAAACCCTAAATGTATGTGTTATGTTTTCTCATGAATCTTTGAGTATGTTTCAAAGTACTGTCCACACAATTTAAGCATGCCCATATCCAATTTTGTTATAAACAGAATTTATAGCTTTTATATGATAATCTAGATTGAATTTTCAATGTTGAATATGTAGTAGTAAATATATAACATGTTACCAAACACTGGGTTTTATGTATAGTCTAATCCAACAGTCCTATGGATAGTTTTACTCACTATTTCCTTCAATTATGAGTTACTTGTATGCTTTTTGATTAAAGGGTGAAATGGGGTCTGACTCAGTTTCATCTGATGGTGGAAAAGCAGCTAGGTTTCCTTCAGACTGTTAAGAATATGCTTTCCTGTGGCTCTTTGGCCTGATACTGGTTTGTAGAAAATTACAGTAGCCTATCTCCAAGAAGCATTGCTGCCGAAAACTGAAAACAAGCTATAGCCTGATTTATTCCCAGCTGTAGTTGTAATATGAACACACCTGTTCACAGCCATGGTGAACATATCATGGTCTGTCATGATTAATTAATGAAGAATATAATTGTTTGCTAATCTACCAAATGTGCACCATTACCTAGATGAATAAGCAAAATCTTTTCTTCTGTGTATCATATGTCTCTTACTCAAGATGTCTCTGAGCACAAGACATGACATTCAGATCAGAAAGCTGGAAGATGTGTAAAATTCATGCAATCAGATAACCATTTCCCGCTGGTTACATGTGTGCAGCACACAGATTTTCATACGAGTGGTTTTACTTTAGGGTTGGCAGTAATTCACAATTACTAGATTGCCTGAAAGTCTGAGGCTTTTCAGCTAATTACATGCTAATCATTCCTTACCTGGATTTAAACTCCTCTGAAAAAGAAACCCAACAATTTGACACAGAAGGATCTACAATCACATACACATGTTCTGGGGAATTAATTGACGCTGCAAGCACACCATCTGCAATCCAGGTTTAAAACAGTCTAGCTTAGCAGTTCAATTCTTTAGGTGTATGCTTGTGCAGAAATTAGGGCAGAATTTGGCACCATAGTAGCATATGACAACTTCAGTAAGTTTTCTGACTGAGGCTTAACATCAAAAAAGGCACTCTAAATAATATATAGGCATTTTAATATATATTTCTATAAGTAATAACTTTGGCCAATTAAAACTATACAACTGAAAAAACTAAGTGTTTGAAAACAGATTTAATTTAAAATACACATTTCATATATAAATAGTGCAGTTGCACTAGTTTTCTACAGTGCCATACAGGACACTTATATAATACAGTGGTGGGGTTTATGTACATTTCTTTTTTACATTCTCTTTTGAAACAATTGTTTTGTGAGAGTGTTTATTTTATTGTTTGGGGGGTGTCTTTTTGTTCAAAGATATTTGAATAAAACAGTTTTTAATCAGGATTTCATCTATTCTTTCTATGTAGTCCTTTTAATCATGTTCCTATCCAAGTCAAAAGCAAAAACCTTTGACTTAATAGGAACAAATTATTATTTTAGCCTGTTTCCCAATGAGAAAAATGTATATTTTTCCAAAACTTTCTCTGTCTGTTTGTCTCCTGAAAGTTGTCAGTGAATTGGGATTCCAGGTTGTCCAAAGGCATCCTGAAATTTTGCTGTGATGTTCATTATTGTATTTAGGTAACCTTGGGTTGTAATTTAAAAGCTGGTTTCTGTTATAGTTACATTTTACTTTAAAGTTTCACTTACAAGAAAAAGAAGTGAAAAGCTAGATATGTTATTTGTCTGGCTCTCAGGTACAGAATTCTTTACACTTGTCCAGTGTCTCTAGAGTCAACAAGACTTTTACATAGGGTTGTACTATTGTGATAGAAGAATATTTTTTTATTCTAGTATTTTATTTGTTATTTCATGCACATGTTGCAAAACTATAACCTGCTGCAATCTGAAACATATTGGGTATGGGGGGCGGTATGTCACATATAAACTTGTACCAAGTTGAGGCCACACCCTGCATTTTTTTTATCTTTCTGGACTCAGCCACATAATGATTTTATGGAGAATGTATGAAAATTAGGTACCTAAATTTTCTGTCAATGTGGCTTTTAATTCTCCATCTTTAACCTAATGCTGCTCTCGAAAGTGTTGACATTCACTGGATGTCTTTCAGTCAGCAGGTGCACAAGGATGAAAAAAGTGTATGAGTGAAAAAAAACTTGATCTTCCTTAATCATTTATAAATACAGAGAAACAACAAAAATGATATGTTTACTGACCACAGATCCCTCACTGTTAGTTGTAGATGCTCCCAGGGCTTTCAATTATTGCAATTGATGGTTTTGGTTCTCGAGGGAAGTATCGTGGATATCCCTTGTGTGTCTTTGTAGAGAGGCTTACAGTAGCTTCCTTCTTACAGCTTAAATGAAAGGAGATTCTAAACCTTCTATAATGTAGAAAACCCACCCATAATAATAATAATAATAATAATAATGATAAGGAAACAAATTTTTAAAAACAAGCAAACAAAAATACCTGGGAACCTTTACCTTAATAACTCTTCTTGGCAATCCACTGTGCTTCTCAGCATTGTGAAACAGGATGCTCTAGCAGGGCAGATGATGGATTTGTTTGGGGAAAATCATGCAGATACAATAGCTGGAGCTCAACACTAGGGTCAAGGTTATATATGCTTCTTTCCCCATCCAAACTGCAGATATCCAAAATTGTGGATATTTGTCAAGGACTTAACTTTTCTATTCATGTATTTCCACTCCTTTATATTTTTATGGTTTCTTACTTGTTTCCAGCTATTTTCTCTCACAAACTCCCTCTCTAGTGGACAACACTGTCTCCTTATCTCCATCCCCACCTGCTGTGAACTGACCTTTCCTACTTGGAGATTAATTCTTGCTGTCCTGGCCAGAATAGATTTATTAATTATATTTGAGAGATGCCTTCAAGAAGTTAAGAGCTCTCATATTTTTTCAGTGTGAAATGGGAAATACTGCAAGTTGCATTTTCAATCAGATTGCTGCCTTCATTGCAATTTATCATAGGAGCATGAAGGGAGAATAAGATGTGTTTGCATCAAAGTAAAGGAAAGAGTTAAAATTAAATTTGAGCTAGAAAGATACATGTTCTCCACAGAAGACTTCATTTGGCATTTACATATCGGCATTCCTTGACCGGATGGGAAGGGGATTGTTTAATACTTACTGGCATGCGCACAGCAACGAGGCAGACTCTTTCTTTGCAGCAATGTTAAATGACTGATGTTGCATACACCATCTGAACAGTCTAAACCAGTCAAATATGTACTGCAGCAGAAGGGAATTTAAATTTGGTTCTTGGATCCTGCCACCTTCCTGACTATTACAATTCTTTCTTAAATATTTTCTTGTTAGGAATAGACTCTTAAATTTCAGGTCAAAGTTCTGTGGAACCAGCAATATAATTCTGTTCACAAAGCAGGTATTTAAATGTCTTGCTGACTTAAGACCAAAATGTCAAAGTTGGGGTTGCTACAAAATCTGATTGTCTTATCTCTGGAGAGGAAGGTGAAGCAGAGTTGACTCACTGAAAACAGGCACCATCTGGGGCCTTTCTTCATCCTTTTATTTCTTCTTATGTTAAGAAGGAACTGACTTTAGATGGCAATCTCCTTGTTTCTACTAAGCCCTTTCTTACTTTTCAATCTCTATTTCATTTTTCCTCCAAAAGTGGAAGTGTAGAAGCCTGCATATGCCTCCTGGTGAAACTCCATTGCAAATACCATGTCAGCATCAAACACTATTTTGGGATTTAGATTCTTCAATCTCTGCTCTCTTGGGATTTGCAGCTCTACCTCTCTCTCATGTGGCTAAGGCTTTCAGAGGGTCCACAGTGGAACAGGCACATGGATATTACTCAAAAGAAAAAAATAGGTAGTGGTGCAAGATCTTATAGACATTTAGTCTCTATGCACATCCACATCATGCTGTACTGTGTGTTCAGAGGATTGTACGTCTTTGAATTCTGGCTGAAAGGAATCTAAGGGGCAGGAGGAATGCAGAGGAATGTTTAGAGAAACTGCAAAAGAAAAAAAAATCTCCTTCTCAACTAGGTGCATTACAGGGGCACCCCAAGTGCAATGTTCGTATTAATAATGTAGCTGAGAAGCATCCACTAATTTTAGAGCGGTAGAGTTTTGTACCACGAGGATTGCAGATGTCATTTTATTCCAAGAAGTGTTAAATTATGTCTGTAATGCATTTTTAAACCTTTTGGACTGAGAGAAGTTAATAAGTATTTGTTAAAAGGCAGAGTGTATAATAGTATGTAAATATTTGTTAAAAGGCAAATTGGCTTCAAAACTAACTGGTCAAATGTGGACTTAAACTTTTTATTTCAATTTCATCTCATGCATGATTTTGTCAAAGTGATTCACTCAAGCTCCTCTTCCCCAGCTGGTCAAGGGAGGTGACTGTCCCACTTTACTCTGCGCTGGTGCAGCCTCACCTTGAGTCCTGTGTGCAGTTTTGGGCACCACACTATAAGAAGGAAACAAAGCTGTTAGAGAGTGCCCAAAGGAGGGCCGTGAGGATGTTGAGAGGCCTTGGGGGGAAGCCTTATGAGGAGCAGCTGAGGACACTTGATGTGTTCATGCTGGAGAAGAGGAAACTGAGAGGAGACCTCATTGCAGTTACAACTTCCTCATGAGGGGAACAGGAGGGGCAAGCACTGATCTCTGTGGTGACCAGTGACAGGATCTGAGGGAATGGCCTGCAGTTGTGTCAGGAGAGGTTTAGGTTGGATATTAGAAAAAGGATCTTCACCCAAAGGGTGGCTGGGCACTGGAACAGGCTCCCCAGGGAAGTGGTCACAGCACCACCCTGACAGAGCTCAAGAAGCATTTGTACAATGCTCTCAGGCACATGGTATGACTCTTGGGAGTGGCCCCCTGTAGGGCCAGTAGTTGGATTCAATTATTCCTATGGTTCCCACCCAACTGAGATTTCACTGATTCTGTGAACCATTTGGGGAAGTTTCATAAGCCTTAAATAAATAGCAGACTTACAGGTATGATAGTAGGTGGTACCAACACGTGTTTTGAAATGTGCAGTCTGATGCCATTTAGAATTAATGGTTGCTACCAGTTTGGGAAAAAGTTCAGATTCTTATAATGAAGTGGATTCCAGTACATAATTGAATAGGAGAATTGCCAGCTACGCTGTTCATATAGATATTAAAAATCAATATAGGACTGAAGATTTATTTGCAAAAGTGGAAAGCCAAGATTGAAGACTTAAGATTTTACAGGCTCATAAACTTTTACTTGACATTTATTTATGTATGGGGTTGTCATAGCTGAATAATGTATCTCTACTGTGTATTTGCAATATCAAATTAATTACATATAGAACTAAAAGTGAACCTGTTTTCATATTGACCACTGTATGAAAGCCGAGTAATCTAGTTACAAATGCATGTATAAGTACGCTGAAGTGGTTAGCATGGCAAAGTAGAAGTACCAGTGTATCCCATTTCCTCTTGGCAGAAGATAAATGAAAGATTTTCAGAGGGGGCTGCATTACACCATGTGCTACAATATATCAAGGGAATTCGTTAGCATCTTAATTCGTATTGTATGTGTGTTTCTGAATTTCTTATTCAGCTGCTTTGTGTGGTTGTGTGCTCAGAGATACCATGGTTTGTACATTCCAGGAGCATTCAAAGGTGTTGAATTAGTGCTCTCAGTTCTGCACAGAATAAGGTATTGAGGTACAATTCTGTCCTGAAAAGGTTAAAGGCCCTTCAGGGTTGCAGGTTTTGTATGTTCTTTTTAAAAATAAACCACTAGTATATATTATTTTATTAAGTCATCTGCCTCTTAAGCCATTGTTAATTACCTTGATTTGTTAGGCGTGCTGGCAGGGTGGATATCAAACTAGTTGGATTTTAGTTTATATTCTAAATAAATGTCTAGCAGTTCTGCACATCTTTTAACTCAAAATCAATATGCAAGTGGAAATGCTTTACCTACTTAAGACAGTTTCATAACATGAAAATGAGTTTAGACTCTGGATATGAGAATTATTTTTTTTCAGTGAAACTGAAGAAAATCCATTAACAAAATAAGCAAGGTTGCGCTCTCTCTCTTGCTCTCTGGCACTACTGCTCTTGCATCTCCTTATGACCCATTTCAAAAGAAAAAAATGGGAACAGCACTGTCCAAGCCGATACAGGGTTTAAGCACTGTCCTACATAATGGCAAAAGTGGGTTCCAGTGCAAACTCAGAACAGTCTTAAGTTCAAACCTTTATTGTAAAAGCAGTCACTGTAGTAACCAGGTAGTTATGCAGAAGGTACCTTCTACTTTCTTCCACTGGGCTGACCTGCATTGTGGGTGCTGAGGGCAGCTTCATTGCAGCAGCTGCATCAAAATACAGACAAGACTGGTACTCCTGATGTTCCTTGTTCTGAAGAGAAAGGTAGGCGCTCTGTGTCTTTTGAGAAGTCTGGGGAAGCTGCACATATGTCACATTAGATTTAGGATGGTGACACTTTTTTCAATCTTTCTTTGTATGCACACAAACCTGTTTTATGGTTTTTGAATTATACATGGCTTGCTTTCACGTAGTCACCTACCTGCCTGCCAGCAAGGACTTCAGAGGTGGGACCAAAGCTCAGTCTCTCTGGTGGTGCAGACTGTGCAGCACACAGACTCCTGCCTGCAGGAGCACTGCATCCATGGAGATAGGACATGCACATCTGTCCTGATGTAGGTGAACAGCTGATCAGCAACAGGCTCTGGCGAGGAGCCTGGAATAGGCTTGCTGTTCATCCAGGTGATTCTCCTAAAGAGGTATATTGAAATTAAGAGCCAGTTACAGTCACAAACAATGGAGTTCATAGGAACTATGAACTATGACAGTTCCAGGCTAGTGAGCACTTGCCCAAAGACAGTGTCCTGTCACTATGATTGCTTCTTTGTGAGATGAAATCTAATCCTACTACTATTGTATGAACATGCCTTGGAGCATGAGACCATATGTCCGTATGCACATGACATCCAACACCAGCCTTCAGCTGTGGCTCCTATAATTTTGGCTCAAGTCCATATGCTTCCCGTAGAGACACCAGATGGACACGAATATTTTGTCATCTCAGTGTGTCCTCATGGAGTTGGTACAGTGGCTAGAACCTGAAAAGCCCAAGGAAAGGGAATAC
The DNA here is from genome assembly GCA_910950805.1 of Acrocephalus scirpaceus scirpaceus. NCBI lineage: Eukaryota > Metazoa > Chordata > Aves > Passeriformes > Sylviidae > Acrocephalus > Acrocephalus scirpaceus. Next base: position 46,648,334 of record OU383777.1, on the reverse strand, counting down.
TGTCTCCTGTGTCCCACCTTCTTCTCAGATTCTGGGCACAGACATGGGCAGAGATGCCCACTTGGCCTGCACAGAGGTGTGAAATGTCTGACTAAGAAAGCTGTGGGACTTCATCTCAGCATCCTAGAATTCAGAGCCAAAGCACCTACAGTGCCTGAGCAAAAGTTATTCATACTGTATCTCTGAATTTGCATGTTACACATTCTGGCAGACAATTCCTTCATTAAAAAGAAAGGAACAACAAGCAAATAGTGTGAGCTATATGAGCTACTATGACAACTCAGAACTGTTGAAGCCTGTAAACTGCTTGGAAATAATAATTATCTGGTGGACCTCAGTTAGTGTATCACTAAGAGTTGAGCCAGGGAATAGAGCTGCGTGTTTTTCTTGATGGCACTGTCATAGTAACAAGAATGTTATTCCACTGCCCAGCTGTTTGTTTCAATGGGAGTACAAGTGCAGAATTGTTACCCCAGATCATAATTCTACACTGGACTGCAGTCTTCCAGAACATCTTTGCAAAAATCTTGGTGTTTGTATGGATTGCTAGCTGATGAGGAGCATCCTGTGCTCCTTACTAGCTGAGATGGTTTGGCTTAATAAATTACAAATGTCCATCAGTCTCTGATTCATTTCCTAATTTGCCAGCTGTAATTTAATAGCATCTTTATGAGCTGTTTCACTCAGAGACAGTCTTCTGGCAGTTCACAACCCTGATTAAATACTAGAGGTCAGGTCTGGTCAAGACAAACCCAGGTGAATATGGAGCAGATGAAGATGATTAAATTACAAACTACAGGTCTAGAGGAAACAGGTAGTTGATAAAATGTGGCCTGTCCAACAGGATGCTTCACCTTTATGGCAAATACCAGATAGTGGGAATTATACTGAGAAACTAAAATATGTGAACTTAGCACCTTAGTACCTGTGCACATTGGAGAAAAGGAATTTTGCTGTTAAGGAGGCAAGGAAGGAGGTAATTACAATAACCAAAATGGAAAAGAAAGCTCTCTTGTGTGTAGCAGTTGGACTAAAATGAAAGGACAAAAGTTGGATGATTGCTGCCTTGCCAGATGATTAAAATGATATTGTCATATTTGTGACTAGTTTTGTCTAGTATGAGCATATGTGGGGTTTACTGCTTGTTATTCTGACAGATGTATGTATTGCAGCTTCTGTACAGTCACTTTCTGTGCACTGAAATTGAATTTTATGAAAAGATTCATTTGAGATCTGTTCTAGTGACACACACACATACACACAGGTAGCTGCCTGCTCTACTTTTGGCAGGGATACCGTTTCTTTCTCTACGCAGTTCAGAGGCATGCAAATCAGATTAGTGTCTTTCTTCAGATTTTGTTAAAAATCTTTAGGATGTTTTACCATTTAAGCTTTTATTTTTTTAGAAGTGGCAAGCATTCTGGGTGAATGGAGTTTTCTCCAGGATAAATTGACGCTTGATTGCTGTCTCAAGTCTCTCAATATTTGATACAGAGAGATCCAACAATCCTCTCTATTACACGAATGGGTGGGGCTCTCCTTGAAACTTTAATTAGAGGTTTTAGCCTGCATGGCATGGACACTAATTGCAGAACATAGCTGGATCTATAGCTTTGAATTTTATGCTGACAAAATAGAGTCTTGTTTGATTCTGGGAGGATCAAGAGCCAATAAGGAGACATGATTACAGGGCGGGGGTTTTTGTCTTGTTTTAAGTTTCTGTTTATTTCTCTCTCTAGTGTTAGCATTGCCTATTTTTTCAAACTTTTTTTAGTTACAGTTTGTGTTTTCAAGTTTCTATCTCTACTTCTTTGGGCTTTTTTTGAATAGTACAAAGCCACTGCTGCTACTTTTTTTCAGCTGCTTTAATAATCTTCCTATGTGCCAATTCTAGACTTTTCAGTGTGTTTAGACTCTCCTTTTATGTGCTGATATTTCTTCGTGTTTACCTGTAACCGTCAACAGTTCGTTCCCTCTCAGGAAAATATTTGATTGATCTCTGTAATTGTTTGCAGATAGTCCCACAAATAAGCATTTTCTGAATCTTTTTATATATAGAAGTTTTGTGTAGAATAGTCTAGTCCGTCATTATCTTCCACCTTAAAAGAATTCAAATCCATTACAAACTATTATGTCACATTTGGGGGTTTTGTTTCATTGGGTTTGGAGTTGTTCTAGAAAATTTAATCTGTAAACTAAAGAGCATTTTTTTTCTGCAGAGAGCTTAAATTTGCCCCAAATATTTTCCCAGTCTGTTCAGCGGGAAATATGTTTGCTGTGTGCATCACACTGAAGGCACACAGAAGTAGACTAACATAAAAGAAAAAACAATCTTCAGGAGGGCATGAACTGTAGGTAGGAGAACCTGGCGCAGAATGGAATGCAGAATAAGCCTCTGTGCTTATTCATGTGTAAAGTGTCAGAACCCAGGACATCTCTCTGGCTGCCCTGAGTGGTCCAAGACCCTGGCAAGGGGTCCAGAGACCCTGGCACGAAGTCAAAAATACTAGTGCCTTCGATTTTAGCCCATGGGGGCGGTTACCAACCTTGTATGAAGAGCTACAAACCACAAGAGTTTAATTAGGGTGATAATTAGCTTTTTACCGGGTGTTAATGTAGAATTTCGGGGTTCATAATGGGGGTTCAAGAAGGCAAGATGGAGGAATCTGGGTGTGCCCCTGTCCTTCTTTTTCTTCTTGTTCTCCATCTTCTGCTGTGGTGGTGGCACTTTTGGATTGGTTTAGCATAGAAGTGCACTGTCTAACATAGGTGATAGGTATTGGTATCTTACTATAAACATAGATCACATAATATTTGGTATAAAAAGTTATGACCTCCCTCGGGGTGGTCAGTCAGCGACGACCAGCACTGTAGCTAACACCCAAGCCGGGTGAGAACAAAATGTACTAGATAAGAAGCAATAAACAACCTTGAGAACCTGAGCTGACACATCCCAACTCCCTCTTCTGGCGCGGAGCTTGGGAGAAAGACTTTCAACAAACATCCCAAGGGTTATCAGCCCAAAGAACCAAGATAAAGCAGCTTCTAGTAGCAGCTGCACTCAAAGTGCAGACAGTCCGAGTGACAAGATACAGTGCTGGGCTGACGGATTGACTGGCAGGCCTAGCAGGCTGCAAGGATAGCTGCAAGAATACCTCATGTCACAAACACAGCTGCAAAGAAGGGAAAAACAGGGAAATATTTCTAAATAACAACTAACTGCAGCAAAGAAATAGTACTACGAGAAGTACTGTGCTGTTGATTCTTACAGCTGAGAAGGGCAGGAGAAGGGGAGTGAGGCAGCAGTGGATGGGGCATATCAGATAGATGTCCTAAACACACACATTTTGGGAAACACTGGTTGCATGACTGGTCTTTCTAAGCCTGGAAAAGTTACTTTATTCTCTTCCCATTGTGCTAGAAAAACGGAGAATTTTTACCATCCTCACAACAAACTTATAGCTATTTTAGTTTTGTAACTACAAGAGAGCATAAATCCAGAGCACAGCTGGCTGAAGAAAAAGTAAAATATTTGTTTAACTTAGGTATTTAATCAGAAGAGAGTACTGTTATTGCAGTGCAACACAGCTCTAATTATATCTTCATTTTGATTTCAGAAGTCTACAGAACAGATGAAGAAAGTACCAACCATTGTCCTATCTGTCTCTTACAAGGGAGTCAAATTTATTGATGCCACAAATAAGGTATATGCAATTACTGAATATTACTTTTTGTTTCTCACAACTAGGGGACATAGTAATACTATGAAGGCCAGGCCAGAGAGGGGACAGATTTGCACTTTGTGTTTTTCTCTCCTTTTTTTCTCCTCCTTTGCCCAAAATGGATATAATGTAATTGTCATTCTCCAGAAACTCAGTCTGGAGGACAAGTGAAGCAGCTTTAATGGCTTATTTGGAGAACATTGTGTCCAGCATTCTGCTATTAAATGCAAGCTGATCACAAAAGACATTCTGCAGAGAACCTCTGTAGAATTCTTTACCATATTCCTCTCTATACATTTCCATAAATATGTAGAACATACATATATATATGTTCATTAATATAATTCAAGGAAATTTAAAAAAAGAAAAAGAAAAAAAGAAAAAAAAAAGAAAAAGAAAAAAGAAGATGTCTCAATAAAGAATAAAGATGCAGTTTTATCCAGGGCCAGCCATTTTAAGAATAAGAAACACAAGTCTTGAATGTCCTTTCCAGACATTCAAATATCACAGCCTCTCTGTGAGCTGTTTTCTTGATGCTAGCCATTTAACTACCTGAAGTGAAGCAGCTTTGCTATTCCTTTTTTTTTTTTTCATCTTCCTGAGTGACAATGCCCCTGTGCTTTGTTTCTTATATTTCGAAAGATATCCAAATCTTTTAAAAACCCCAACTACCCAAAGCCACAAAAGCAGAAATTAAAAGATCAGAGAACTCAGTGAAAGGTAAAGCAATGGATTATTGCTTAGCCAAAGTAAAATGTACAAGCTCTGTAAAGAGAAGTAAAGTAATGCAGTAATTTCTCTTCTTTGTATTTCTAAAATGGCAAGGAAATACAATCCATCCTGATGCTTTTATATGAACAGAAAAGAAATTATCTTTTCTGTTATGTGACTAAAACTGACTAAGCAATATAAAAAATAAATCTGACAACCGAGCTACCTGGCCAGGTTAGTAGTGTATATAGCAGCTTTGTGTTGCTGAACATTCAGACCACACAGTACACTTAACCCAGTATCCATCAAACTTGCCAAATCAATCAGTTTTGAAGTTTAACTAGAACTGTGTTTTAAGTGACAGTGGAAGCAGTTTTGTGAACTTCTGCTAGAGTTTGGAAGCCAAATTTAGAGCTAGAAAATGGCATAAAAGAAAAACTGAGGTGAAATTACTGTTGTTTCAAGTCTGGGATATTTTCCAGAGCAGAGGGACCATGGATTCCTGTCCCCTCCTTTTTCCTTCCATTAATTCAAAATCGAGCTTCTACAATCCTCATTCCTTTTATGTTCTCTGATGTGTAGGGCATAAATCAGGATGTTGTAATGATATTAACTCCAACTTGGATAATGCTGTTTTCAGCTCTTTAATCTTCTCTATAGCATAAAGGACGTAACTGCAGTGTCCTTAGGTTTACAAAAAAAAACAGAACAAAAGGAGCCTCTTGTATCTCTTTGCACAGTGCATAGAGTTTAATGTAAGGTGGAAACCTGAAAGAACTTTGGCAAATAGCATTAGATGACTCTACATGAGTCCCACTGAAACCTAGTAGTGCAACGGCTGTATTTGATGGAGCTAAATATGCCACAGTCCAATGTTTTTTCTCAAGTGGTAGATTGCTTTCTCTCCAGTTCAAAATCTGCACTGCCTTTCCCTTCTGTAAAAACCAGGTAATAGCCTGCAACTCTCCCAGACGCATTGTTATCATCCTTGTCCACAGTGTGCTGTTCCCAATTCCTTCAAGATCCAAAACAGATTAGCACTAAGGTGAGAGCCTATCCAGACTTGTACTGCTTCCATATGAGCTTACAGTTGACGGCGCTGGGCAGCACTTAGCAATAAACGCATAGTTTTAATTGACAAAACTAGCTAGCAGTTCTGTGCTTGAAAACTCAGCTCTCATGGCTGTTCATCCTTTTCCTTTATGCCACCAAGCTAAGAATTTGTATTCCCAGTCATAGCAGGCAAAGTTTCAGGTGACTGAAACTTGAAGGGACCCTGACCTCGTTCCACAACAGCTATTTCAGTGGCACCTTGAAGCTTGGCATGACACCATTTGGTTGCAAGTGAGACTAGAAAGAAACTGCTGCTTAGGAAAAAGCAGAGTCACAGAATTTTCTCGTGGCTCACAGCTCACCCTAACTTTTGGGTGATTTCTGCCAGAAGGGAGATTGGCTAGCATGAGGTAGGCAAGCAAAAAGAAGACTGCTTAGCAAAAACCTGGTCTCACGAAGGTATTTCCTTGGCATAACCAGAACAGACTTTCAACTTCCCCACTTTTTGAGAAGCACTGGAGGTTTCTCTTGCCAAACTGAAAGGCAGTTTTTAGAACAACTGTACAGTGTCAGTCAGTGCCTGAGGAGTGTACTCAGAACAGGAAGCTGGTTCATAGCCTTCTACTTCCTACAGAATGAGACTATGGCCTACTGAAATGTGGCAGTAGGACACAGTACACTCATGCACTGAAAAATGTTTAATTTTGAAAGGAGATCAAGGATGTCCTAGAGCAGCTAGGAAAAAAACTCAATTTCACTAGCAATTTCCATCCAGAAGATTTAGTTTAGGTATACTTTATGTTATTCAAAACAAACTTGGTTATGTGTGTGTTTCTAAAATTCACTAGATTTAAAATTAAAATATTAAAATAATCTCCGTGAATTTTGACTCAAGTGCAAATCCCTGTGTCAATCCGAAGTCACCTAGAAAAAGTTTCAGCATAGCAGAGCTCTTTTCACATATGCTGCATAAATTCAGGTGATTGCATTGTGGCTCATGATTTGGCATAAATACTTCTCATATGATTTTAACACCTTCCAAGCTTGAATTATTTCTGCTTTCTGAACAGTGTTGCCAACACTACATCGATGACAACGCATTACAGCTCCATCTGTGGATATCTAAATCCCTGGTTTTGTATAATTCTAATTCTCATCAAAATCTTTACTGAGGGTAGAAGTTATCAATTTGAGAACAAAGAAAATAAAATGCTCCAAGTAGCATAAAAAGCAAGCAATTGTTGAGCAGAGATTATACATGCCATTATAAATTGGCATATATTGAAACACAAGTACTGCTTTCATTATTTTTATGAATAATGCATTAAAAAGAAATAATCAAGTATGTTGTAACAATTTAAGAGGATTATTTGTTTTCTTCAGTAAAGTTTTCTTATCTCTGTTTTTCTGTAATTCGAAATTTAGTATGCTTTTTATTAAGATTTTTCCTAAGTCATGATTTCTTCAATTAAATATGTTAATACTTCTTTTCAATAACTTGGCACCTACATGCAAGGGGTAAGCTGGCACTTAGCAAATGAGAGAAGATATGGCAAAGTATCTGAAATAATTTAGTTGCATGTATATAAAAAAAAATAAACAGAAGAAGGAGGTGGAGGAAACGAGGTGGGAAGGAAAATAAGGGGTGAGGGAAAACCAGATATGCTCAGAAGCTGTTTTAACTTGGACAGATGCCACCATGGCAGCAGAAAGTGGTGGCTGTGTGAGGAACAGGGACACTACAGGTGTCACCTGTTCCATGATGCAGTAGTGATGTCATGCTGCAGCAGGACATGTCACTGTGGGCTTTTGTGAAAATGCCAGAGCTACAGCCAGCAGGGATACAATTCAAAAAAGCACATAAACTAACCCCTAAGTAAATTCCTATTCAATGAATTGTTCTTCTCTTTAAACAAACCATTTGAAACACACGTGTTGCTGAAGCAAGGCCTAATCATAAGCCACTCTGTTCTATCTTCTTCTCTGGCTTCATGGTTCCTTTGGCCTGAACGCAGTAATTACATATCACCAGTTTATGTAATGAGTATTCATCATTTTCTCCAAAGCTTTAAAACAGCTTTTTTTTTATTCCATCAGACAGACATGCCCCACCTCTCTCCCAGTAGCGTGCTATAGCTTACATTGGCTGTTGCAAGTAGTGTGGCTCCGTGCATGAACAGTTTCATTTTCCTACATCTCTCTTCCAGGATGCTACTGTCAGTAAGTGGAGATAAGCTGCCAGATCCCCCTGTAGTTACCATTTTAGTAATCAGAATCCTTTAAATATCTCGTGCTTTCAATTATATGTGATGTTTGGTGGTTTTTTCCTCCTGAGGCTGTATAGCTAAAATTTGTCAAATAGCATGTGCAAAACCCTGGCTATTGAGCTTGCTGGGTTTCACTAGATCCTGTCTGTCAGTAGACTGAAATAGTGTCCCATTTTGATCATTAGACAAAAGCCCAGGAACTTCTTAAGATTCTGGTATAGTGCTTTGAAACTGTATCTATAAATACAATTTTGAAGCACTACACCAGCATCTTAGGAAGTTGTGTCCTGTGTGCCAGGAAAGATGTCTCTTTCTCAAAGAAACCTAAATAAACTCCAAAGCACAAGTAGCCTCATAGGGAAGACTCTAGAACATAATGGTTTCCTACCAGATGATTGGCAATTGGAGAGGGTCAAAATTCCAAGTATCTGTGTAAGATCTCACATGGGGTGTATTAAATCTCTTATTATTAGAACATTTCTGAAATACTTTGGTACAGTAGATCAACACAAATGTGAATCTAAACCCACACCTTTTACAGCTCTTTTAAATTTAATTCTTAAATTGATTGAAAATATTTTTTTAAACAGAATATTATTGCTGAACATGAAATCCGTAACATTTCCTGTGCTGCACAAGACCCTGAAGACCTTTCTACGTTTGCATACATCACAAAAGACTTGAAGACTAATCACCACTACTGCCACGTATTCACTGCGTTTGATGTGGTCAGTTTATAGAAGATACTTCATTTAATAGTTCTTTTGATTAGTAATGGTTACTTAGTTCTGTTAAAACATTTTCAGTATATATTAATGGTGGTTAAGGGAAGGCATCATTAATTTACCCCAGGAAAAGATCGCTGTGGAATAGGAAAAGGACATTTCTGGAGAAGAGCAAAGATTTTCTTTGATATCTCATTTCCCACTGGAAATAACTCACCTCTCACCTCTGTCACCTTAGCTGTTGACTGTAAACTGAGTAGCTTTTCATACAAGTCTGGACATGTAATTCTTATAAGCTGAGCTATAAGCGTAAGCCTTCCAAAAGTTTGTAACAAGTATGTTTGGCCAGACATTCTGAAATCTCAGCCCACACCAAAAGATTGCCTTTATTTTGAAAGTAGCAAATTAATTATTTAATTCTTATTTCCTTGTTCTGTAATTCTTGCCTACATATCTCATATTGTTACTTCAGCAAAAGTCCTTGGAGCGCCTATTAACGTTGGTGGAAAATTAGTAATTTCTTCCTATACTTACCAGGTGGGGATACACAAACTCTTATGGTTTCAAGAAAACATGAACACATATCAATTAATCAGTCATGCAGTTTTCAATTAAATTTGGTGAACTAAGTAGTGGCTAAAGTTTTTATGACTAAGATTTATAGTCCAAAACTTTCAAGAAAAATTACTCTTTGAGTTGTGCATAAGAGAAATTTAAGGTGCTATTAAAACTTCAAAATTACTCAAGACAAAATATTTTAACAGAGTATAATGTGTATGAATTCTTGAAACATGCTTACATGAATATAAATAAGTTAAATCAAAAGAACAGGGTACCTGAACTGCAGCTTTTTATTTGGAATTGTGGAAATAGTTAACATGCACAGCAATAGTGTGTGGGAGAATTTAAATAACAAGATGTACAGGTAGGTTAGAGGAATTCTAGCATTTTGGTTGAGTGATTTTGTTATTTAAATTCCCTGCTGACGTTTTAGTATCCACAGGGAATAGAAAAACTTTGAAATTGTGTTAAAAATAGACAATGATCAACAAGATGTCACATTATATAGGTTTTAGTGATGTGTGAACAACTGAAATTAGACTGATTGAGTGAGGTTATTTTTTCTCCTGGTCCATTTAAATTCTACTTAATGTTTTTGAAGTACTGCAGTTTCATTTATAGGTTTAGTAATCAAGCAGAAATATAGACTCAGGTATTGCAGATGAAATTCATCTCCTTTCTTGGCAAGGGAAAAAAAGTGATCCAGGAATAATTATAGTTTGCCCACTTCCTGTACCTTAGGAGGAGCATTTAATATCCCAAGCACTTCAAATGGTTATTTTAAGCAGTACAGAAACTTTAACTGGCTTAACTTAGTTTTCTCCTGCAACCTAATCCTCAATTGGGCATTACCTACTCAAATATCCTCTTTTTTGGGTTGTTTTATTTCTCAGGAACTAGCATTTTTGATGCAAGTACAAGCTCTGTAAAAACTACCTGGATGTTCAGAATGCAAGCATACTGGGAATTAAATCTTCTATTTAAAGCCTAATGTTTATGTTAAACTGATCATCCCATTTGCTAATAGAAACAATTCTACCCATTTGCCAATGGATAGAAGTACAATCATTTTAAGAAAATTAAGGTTTAAAATGGTAGAAATCCACAAAGTGTAAGGCATTTTAAACCATATATATTTTGGTAATACAATATATGCAATGTTATGAAAAAAATCACTCTCTTGAGTCCTTCAGTTCCTCAGGAAATATGGGCAAGAAATAATTTATTTATAGATAGGGGGGAAGTATTTTAGTGTAGCAACATGCAACCACAAGCAGTTTTGAGACTATTTAGGAATAACTGTACATTTAACTTTACCTCAGAGTTAAAATTCTACAGTCAAAATTGTAAAAACATCTGACTTTGTTATAGAATATTGAAGGGGAACAGGTTTGGCGGAAGAACAGGATTTATTGGTCGATACTTGAAATCCACTTCACTTTCATTCTTTTACTAAGCAGCCTTAAATCTATGAGTAAAGGATTATTTTGGAGAAACAAACCATCAGTACAGCTCCTATATCAATTTCTGGTTTGTATTGTATTGGAGATACCCCAAGTAATTTCCATCAGATAATGCTTCATTGTCCAGTGTACCTATGAATAGAAGACAACAAAAAAGTCAGTTAAAATGTAAGGAAACAATTAGCCATTGAAATAGGTTGGCTGAGTTAAAGCTGAAGAATCCTGAGTCAGACTTGGGCTGGGGCTCTGAATTGTAGCATTGCCTGGCAAACAAAGTAGTTGACCTCATTCTTCACCTCCCAGAAACTGTTGCTTAAAGGCATCAGCTTACTCACTTTCCCTCTCTGCCTTACCAGGCAAGGAGCAGGATTGCAGCAGCCTGGGAAGTACCACAGGCCTTTCTCTCTCCTTTCTAGGGTGCTTGATGGGTCGCTGTGAGAGTCAGTGTCTCCTACAGCAGCCAGGGGCTCTACAACTTCCATGCTAAGCATCTCTCAGGGAGGGAGACTTGTATCCTTCCTTTTGTGCCACATGCATTTGAACTTATTTGAACTTTTTTGTTCAAATAATCTCCTCATTCCATCAAAAGAATTTCCACAATGGATTTTGGTTTGGTTTTCTACCCCTGTCCTGAAGGGAATCCTATTTCTACCTGTCCAATATAGCCCCTGCAAGAATCTGTACCAACTGGTTCTTATAATCCTCTTCCAGTACTACAGGTTGGAAATTCCTCAAACCTAGGTTATTTACTAATAGGCTTTTTTTCAGATAGCTTTTAAAAATTTTACAAGGTACAGTTTTAAAGCCCTCCTTGCCTCCATTTGCAGACTTCCATTTGCCAAGGCTCTACCACAGTATACAATGTATGAAATTTCTGTACAAGCTATGGCTCAGTTTGTATTTCAAATATTGAACAGAACAGTGAATGTTCTGTTTTATTTACTATATTTCAAATATTTATTAATGAGAGAAGCAATTACGTGTTTCTTATGGTTTTCGGCTCCCAGGCCGGCCTGGTTTTTTTCATTTTATAGACAAAAAAGGAATACAGATTATAGTGGTTTTATACAAGATGCAGGACTTAAACTAAACTTATGCCTCAGTATGGCAAACTTTCAGTCTGTTTCCACTCCTATGTCCCAAATTTTCAGGCCCGTCTCAGTGATCTTTTTGTATGGAACACTGGATGGTGTATTTTCTCAGTCCTACTAGTATTGTAGCCTGCATGTTCTCCAACAAGAGAGAATATTCTCCAGCATTCCTACACCTTGTCCCGCTGATATATTCCTTAGTAATATTAATAATATCCACTGCAGACAATCCCATCACGATATAGTACACTCTCCTACTGTCACAATAGCTGATTCTAAAGACATCTCTCTAGAATAATGTTCTTACCCCACTTAAAAGTACACTCCATTTCAAATTATATTATGCTCTACGTTTTTAACAACTATACTCTGTTACTCCTAATTCCTTGGCCAGCATTCTGCTAAAGGGCAGAGCACTTTATAACAGACTCTTTAGTTTTTCTTATATTATTGCACTGCCAAACTGCATCCTCAATGTTTTTCAGTTCTGACAGTTTCCCTTGAAGTTAACGGGGAAAATAATTTGAGACTACAGCTATCAAATCTGGCAGACATTTTTATTTGGGAAGCTATAAAATTTTGGCTGGCTTACTGTTGTGACTGTAGTCATAACAGGAGAGATCATGTCCCAGTGCAGAAGTATAATTGTTTTCTGATTGACCTAACACAGGGCAGAACTGGCACCTTTATAAGAAGCTCTTATAATGAGCAAAATATGCTGAATTTAGCCTGTATTATATCAGTATACATGAGTAATAAGAAAGGAGTGGAAATTCTTCAGGGAAAATAAAGTGTAGGGCATGAAATAAAATGCTTGTCTGTTTAAGTTTGTTTTAATGACTGAAGGGGCTGCAAATAGTGTACTTCCAAGTGCATTGCATTGCTTTCTCACTTACTGCAAACTTAATAGTTAGACTTGACTAGTAAAAACACAATTCATTTGAAAAAGTATCGGAAACGTGGGAATTTTAAGGGATCTCCTAGGTTAAAAGCAATGCAGAATTGCTTCCAGCTATAGGCTATGGAAATTGAGGAAGGAGAGAGTAACATCTGAATCATATCAAAGATTTATGAATTATTCTAAGGGACTGTAGGACATCATATGGAGGCTAGCCAACAGGCTTTCCTTTGCTCTGCAGGTGTTCTAAACATTATTGCAGAGTTAGTAGCCCAGAAATAGGCTCCAGTAGGAGTCCAAAAATAAATATACAAAAACAAACCCAAAAATCTGAAGAGAAATTACCATAGGAATCCACTTGCCATTTAGAGTAAGGTCAAATTTGAAACTCACAGCTGCTTTTTGATTGATGTATAACTGTACTGAAAAAATATTTATATCAACCCCACTGATACCTCATTCATGCTTTATAAATATTTCAACAGGTTTTTTCCCCCATATTTGAAGAGGATTTAAAGTATTCCACCTATTACACTGAAATGGTTTTAGACATTATAGCCTGACTTCTTTGGTTATGACCACTAACCTCCCTTGCCCTTGCTTACAAGAGTGTTGTTACACAACTGTTTGAGCTCAGTTTTACTTCTAGAAAACAAACCCATGAGAAGGTTTCCCCAGGACTTGCAGCACGCACTTGAAGCGGTGCACTGACCTGCACACATACTTCCACTGCACCTGTCAGTCGGAGTACGCACTTCCAGCACTGGCTCTTTTGAAAGCATCACACCCATGATGTAGCCTCTTCCTGTGCTTCTTGATGAGCCCAGGGAAAGCAGCATGTCAGGCTGCCAGCTCTGGAAGAGGACAGGTCAGCACAGGAGGTCTGAAATAGAGTGAGGCTGAATGTCACATTGCAACAGTGCAAGAGGGGCTGGATCCTGAGAACAGCAGATATGGGATGAGTTGGGAAGGTGGGAAGGTAAATGTACTTGTTCTAAAAAGAGATGACACCACACTCACCCACTCATGTTTTCATGTTTAATAAGATGTTTTCAAGGGGGTTAGAAGTAATTACTTTCAATACAATAAATCACATTTAGATAGTTTTTAATCATTGAGAAATCAAATGACAGATGTAAACATCACAGAGACTGAGGAGCCTATTACCAGCGTGATTTTAATTATTTACACTGCAAATCACTACCCTACTTCATGTATCTGACAATAATTCAACCTCACCTCAATTTTAACTGTTTCTGTTTTGTTCCAGAATTTAGCTTATGAAATCATTCTTACACTAGGACAAGCATTTGAGGTGGCCTATCAGCTTGCACTACAAGCACGAAAAGGGGGTCATTCTTCAACCCTCCCCGAAAGCTTTGAAAACAAACCCTCTAAACCTATTCCCAAACCACGTGTTAGTATTCGAAAGTCAGTGGTAAGTAGAAGGTAGTAATGCATGCAAAAAGCTCCAAAATTCAGCTATACAATTAAGAGTTTATATACTAGAAGCTGTACAAATTAAAATACCTCTTGAGTCAGAAATGTTCCATCATGCCACCTCTGCTCATCAGCTGGCAGGGTTGTGTCACCACAGCACTGGCAGCCATTTCAAACTGCTTGTTTCAGATTTCTCCAGTTTAAGATGTTGCTTGGTTAGTCTTGTGTATATGTGTCTTATAGTAATTACAGAGCTTTAATTAATTCTGTTTAATCAATGCATACCTCTCAAACTCTGCAGTTACATGAACTTTCCTAATCACCTAACTTGTTTGGTATACTATCACGGCATATGTATCCTAATCAACTTACAAATCCAAATCAATTTACAATTATCCTGTCAGACCAAGCAACTTCTTTTCTTTTCTTATCCTTTTCTTTTTTCTCTTGTTTTTCTTTTTGATCTGAAATTCAATATAACTTTTCAGTATTAATCACGGACTCCTAAGAAACAAAGCTCATTGAATCATACATATTGATTGCCTTTAAAGTGCCCTCCTGAAGTGCAGAGATGACAGAGAAATATTCTTTTACAGTAGGCCTTTTAAAAAATTATGAAAACTATTATAAATTAAGTGAGAACACTGGCACAGGGTGATTTGGGAGGGAAAGGAGAAAAAGTACCGCACACTGTATCATATTCACTGACTATAATGCGAGAACTGTACTCAATGACACTTAATTATTGGGTGAGGGGAAGGGAGGGGGATGTATGACTGTACACTTTGTCATCCATTGCCACAGAATCTTCCTCCATAAAACTTTAAGTAGAAACATTTCCTGATGCCATTGTCTGTCTCATTAGCGAACAGACTTCTCAGGATGAAGTGTGGCTTTAATGAACTATGATGCCCTATAGCTTGGGGGTAAACACAGCTCTAATCTCAACAGGAAGAAGAAGGCAGCCATGAGTACATGGGAGTGTAGACACCACCATACTTGCTGCTGTACGACTTTGTCAATTCAGGATTTGCCCTGTTAGTTTAAAGAAAAACCCTCTGCTCAAGCTGCCGTGCACGGAGATGGTAACCCGTCTGTATGTTTGCATTTGTCTTAAAGCAGATAGATCCATCCGAACAAAAGACTCTTGCGAATCTACCCTGGATTGTTGAACCTGGACAAGAGGCCAAAAGAGGCATTAATACCAAGTATGAAACTACAATTTTCTGATACAAAACTGTCCCCCTGTTCCTTGTTGTGCCTTGCACGCCAAGCAGTCACAGCACAGCCTTTCCTTTATGGCAACGTTTCAATCCAGCAGAGAGGAAGACTGCACTGTATGAGTGGCCTTGTAACTAAAAAAAAAGGCTGACAGTCATTTCTGGTGATGTCCTTCTTCCTGCAGCACTGACTGAAGAATGACACTATATGAAGACTTTTAAAATTACAGTTCACAAGAGGAGTGAGAAACCTTGTTTTCCATGCAGTTCTCCCTTGTGACTCTGCCACAGTGCTTTCTTTGATTTCTTATTTTAGAATTCTACTTTTTAAAGAAAAAAAAACCAAAATATCTCTAAACTAATACTAATGCTGCCTATGAGTAGAGTATTTGATTGGGTTTTTTATTTAAATCTTGGCAGTTTTTAATTCAAATAGAACCAGAATTAATAAATATATTATTTGTGAAACCACTGAATTCATTAATAATTACTGTGTTGAATAAAGAACTCATTAAAGTGATGAGAAATTAGGCACCCTGATTTCTGTGTGCGCTGATTTTATATGTAATCATTGACGTCCTTTGATCCTCTACAGAAATAAGAACCTCTTGCATTGTAGCAAAGGATCAGAGTTTTATGAATGGTTAGAAAAAGGTATTAATGATGCACAGAAAACATTTATTAGATATTTTTATGGAAGAGTAGTACTATAGGAAAAGATATTAATATTTATGGAAGGAAGCCAGATTAATTATGAGAAATATTGTTTATTTTAAAGTTAAGTAAATGACTGCTATAGCAGCATTATGAGTATTATAAGAGTTGTAGCATCAGTGCACTGGATGTTCTGTGGGATCAGTCTGGAATGAAAATGGAATGGTCATTCTACTACACATACATATAGTTTATGCAGTTCAACATTGCTATAGCCATGAATTCTACCAGTATTTTTAAAAAAACAATCTCAGTGGTTCTAAAAAAAGTCAAAACCATGGATTTTGCTATCAAGATTTCTGTCACAGAAAGCTTGTTTGAATGAGAGAGTGTTGATAAAATTCTACTGCAAAACATTTTCTAAATAAAAACAGCAAGAAAAAAAAATTCCAAAGTAATAAAAATGTTTTCATGAAACAAAATAATTAAGCATTTGCTTAATATTTGGTTTAATAAGATTTACTTTTTCTTTAAAGTGTTTTAATTTTTTTAATGTCTGTGGAGTATTTGTATAATACCATGATGTATATTTATGTAGAACTGAAATTATAACAGTAAAAATATCATTATAGGAAAAAAATTACATTTTAACGTATATTGTTCTATCCAGTCAAATTGTGAATCATTTTGAAGTTCATTATAGAGATATTGATAAATTGTGTGGTTGTCTTAATGTTTTTTTAATTACTATTTCACATCCAGCTGAAGTTTTTCAATTAGATTCATCAGTTGGTATATTCCAAAAAATGGATAATTGAACTTCGTTTAAAACTGATAATTGTATATGGTTTAGTTAAACCTAATCATAGCGCTGAGTGATGACATCCTTTTAATACAGTATTCAATTTACTTGAACAAAATAGTTTCTTGTACATATTTTTGCTTATTCACTGTTGATATGTACTTAGTCAACTGACGGTTAAAGAAAAAAAACCACTAAAAATATGGTACCAAAAGGAAAATTGTATAGGAGAACAGTAAATAGTAGCCTCACTGCAACAAATACTTATGTAAATATGCTTGGGCTTCCAGTTATAAATTTTGTAATTTTGTCATTTATTTATATCCTATAAAAGCACACAGAATAAAAGGAAGTTGTACAGTCCCAGCTTTGTGTATCATTTTATCATTGCTAAGGGAAATCAGGGGCCTGATGCAAAAGATACTAAAATCAGTGAAATCCCCGTCCTATTTCACTGATTTCACTGGGCTTTGGATCTTGTACAGAGGAAACTTAGGAACTGCTGTGGAGAGTGTTTTGGTTAGCACTACAGATTTTGTTTACAGATGGTAAAAATGTCACAGTTTGAAGTCCTTAATTAACTGGTTCTTCCATGATCTACTCAACTGCTGACTTCCCATATTTAATCACACCCTGTAAAGATTTGTGCAGGAATTATGTTAAAACACATTCACTTCAGGCATGGCCAGGTTTTCAGGGTATAAAACTGAGGCATCTCTTATGCAGCTGAGTGACCCCTAAAATTAAAGGATGAGACAGGAGCTGCAGCAAAACTCTATGCAGATGTAAAGGAAAGGTGTGAAACAACAGGAACAGGTGCCAACTGGCACCTTGCAGGAATAATTTGATCTAGGTTCATCAAAGAGATGTCAAGCAGGTAAGGTGGCACAGTAAGCAGCTGAACTCATCTGGGAGAGATATTTGGGGCAAGAGAGACTGATGATAACTAGCAGGACTGAGGAAAGATGAGACAGGGGAAAAACTGGTAGGGCGGAGAATTGAGCGTGAAGGTTTTGGGACACAGGCAATGAACAACTGAAGCCCCCAAAACAGACAAATTTAAACTGGAAGGAAAGATAAGACAACACACATTAGGGACTTCTGTATTTGCAGAAACCTGGGATATTAGAAGGAAACATATTCGTCTATTCACGAATACTAGTGTAAGCCAGTTGGAGAGAAGTCCATGGGGTCTCCTCTAGCATGGGACAGTGGTTCAGCAGTCCTTTCTTCAGATCCAAAGGGACTTCTACAAACTTGCACTAATCCAAAGGAGTTACCACTTGATCTTTTGTCTTTTTTGGTTGAGGTGACTTTTCATTTAAGTTTCTGGTATGCTGGAAGTGCATAGGCAGTAACGGGATAATGGTCAGTCTTAACAGTGAAGATAGGGAAAAAGGCGGAGCCAAAGATCTGTAAGATCAGAAAGTCAGGAAAATTGTTCTTGACATCTAGGGTAAAAGGGAAGCAGAGGCAGGTCAAGGAGAGCATATGAAGAAGCTGGAGCAGCACTGTGGATGCTGTAAAACCAAGAGTTAATTCCAATGACTGACTTAGAGTAGGAAGGTGGAGAATAGGCAAGAGAGGTGATACAGAAGTAGATTGCTTTTGACATGAAAAGGTAAGCAAATTGAAATCCAAATGAGATGTGGGTGACAAAGGATTTTGAGAATTATGTGAGTAGTGAGGTCTCTAATATGCTGTTGGGAATGGCTGGTTTAGGTCGCTCAAGGAATCACTGGCAAAAGGTATCAGCTAAAGCAGGTTTAATAAAAAAATGAAAGCATGATAAAGTTCATTGGCAAAGTTCACTTTACTGTTGAACTACATAGTTGAAGCACACAGAGGAAAATTGGACTAAAACCTAAATTCAGTCTAACGTTATCTGTGTGGAGGTTGAGGATGGGAAAAGGTTAAGGCTGGAAAAGAGTAAGGATAAAAGGGAACGAGGGGGACTGTGCTGGTTTGAAAGCAAAACCAGTGAGAGACTCCAAGTCAGAAACACAATAAGAGGAAAAGAAGTAAAATAAAAGTAAAAGAAAATAAATGCAATAGTACAAAAAAACACTGACAGAGTCAGAATACAACCTGACACCCTGTTAGGGCGGTAGCGGCAGTCCAGATGAGATGATCTTGTCGAAGCAGTGATCCTGTAGAAAGGTCTGGTAGCTCTTGTCCTCTGGGAGTCCAGTGGGTAAGGCTCCTGTGCTGTCCCAAACCCCAGGTGGGAATGCTTGGCTCCTCCCCCTGGGTGGAGCATCTCATAATGGGATGATCTCATTCTATGAGTCATGCAGTGGGTCCTTGATGGCCCATTAAACAGAGAGAACTCCCAGAGGGAGTTATCTATGAGTCATGTGGCAAGGCATTGATGGGCCCATTAACAGAAGGTAAGGAAAACACTGCCCCACCTGGTTTCAACAGCTCATGAAGATGGGGATAGAATACATACTTTGGGCACAACGTACATTGTAACCTAGGACAGGGGTCCTCCTGTTGAATCACAAAGTTCAGAGTAGACACTTTTGCCAAACTTAGCTCTAGACTTGACCAATGACTTAGGTCTCAAGTTTTTAACAGCAGTTACACTTAACAGCACTTCATCACTAGCCTAATTTAAACAAATTAAAAGATTCTGTAGAATTTACAATAAGCACAACAGTAACACCCAGGCCTAACTTACGTACTAATCTAATGTACTTACAAATTACAGAGATCAACACTCACAGTGCAGGTGTGTCCTGGTTTTGGCTAGGACAGAGTTCATTTTCTCACTGTTTCTGAGAGGGACAGGGCCTAGAGGCATGTGGGTGTGGCTGGGTTGCTATTCTAAACCATCCAGGTCATTGTGGGGGAACATGGTTCCAGGTAGAAGAAAAGGTGAGTGCATAGCAGAAATGGCACCATTTTGTTCCTTTTTTTCTGGAAGAGCAAAGCAGTGACCACAACCCTTGGGGTGGTGCAGATGTGGAGCAGGGCAGTCAGTGCTGTGTTGATCATCCAGCTTGGAAGGTTTGCCCATCCTTTTTTCTCGTTGTCTTGGGCTTGGGGAAGGAGGACACCAGCTGTGGGAGCACCCACCATATTGTTCTTTGTCTCAGGAAGAGCCGTGTAGCTGCTAGGCTGTGGTAACATCCACCATTTTGTCTTTGTCTCGGTGGCCATGCAGAGCTGGGTGGGGGTGGTGAGCACCTTTCTGTATGTAAGTCACCTCTTTTATGCACTGTTGTTATGAGAACCGTTTGCTGTTACTGTTTGTTTTCCTTCTCTCATTGCTTTTTCTCTAGTAAATTATCTCAACCCATAATCTCTATCTTTTTGTCCCTTTGTCACTGGAGGGGACTGGGGAGAAGGAAAGCGGCTGTTTGGTTTTAAATCACAATGATTTGCAATACTATATTCACACTTGGCAGATACACACTATAAAGGAGTGTGGACACATACCTGTGAAAATTCCCCTCAGGATCAATGAAGTACTCATGTTGGATGCCTTTGCATAATTTTGAAGGATGAAGAGTTGAGCCTCGAGGAGTGGGGGGATCAGCCCAGGTTCCATTGTTGGCTCTTGGCAGTGGTCCTACAAACAGAACAAACTTGAGAATTTTCTCACTCAGAGGAGTGTCCCGCTCAGAGTGAATTGCTGCTGCAGCCCTCTGTGGTCCAGGAGAGCTCAGAGGGTCTCAATTAGGACTGCTCTTTATAGGGTTGCAAGAGTGTTTTCTTTTGTCACAGCAAAAGAAAACACAATTCAGGTCAGTAACTTTCTGTAAAGTAGTGTTACACTTGCATTCTTATGCAGGAAAGAAAAACAGGTTTCCAAGACTGTTCGCTGAAAAGCAGAAGCTCATTAGCTAAAATAAGTTCCTGAGAGCACACAGTGTTTCTGATAAGCTCAAGGAGCTTAGCTGAGCTGTCATTAATCAAGGCCAAGGCCTAACAAGCATTTCTGAAAACATAGTGTGGGCCAGTGTGAGAGGGGGATGCACCACCACATATGCACAGTAAAAAAGCTGCTGCTGGGACAAGGCTTAAAACTGCAGAAAGTTCTGACAAACAACAGGGAACTTCTGTATTTGTGGAGTTAGAGGATTTCCTAAAGCAGATGTTGATGTTGGATTTGAGACTGGATGCAGAGACTCCTCCAAACTGGCTTGGTGTTTATTAAAAGCCAGAAGAGCCACTGCTCACAGCTGGCAGGAACAAACACTCAGCATCTCTGGTTCTGGTATTCTGCCAGGAAGTTTGTGAGAAGCTGCTTTACCTGCAGAACCACAAGGTACACATGCCTTGCAGTTTAAAGTCAACATCTCCGCATCAAAAACTGGCATGGCCATAAAATGGTAACCATTGGCAAGGAAATCATCAGGTTGTGAAGATTTTGTCTGTCCTTCGGAAAAGAAGCAGCATGCTAGACAGCTAATGCATGTACAACTGTGAAATAGTTTATCTCCCATTCTAGATTAAAACAGGTAGTTTGTGCCACATGCAGGACTCTAATTTTGCCCTAGATTTCTTTCAATGTGTGCAGTTCACTGGGCTGCTTCACACTTCACTGGAAGATGGTGTCTAAAATGCCAACAAGACAACAGTCTAGAAAGAGTAACTTCAACTATCTCCAAAGTACCAGCCCAAAGAACAATTGACTCTGTGAAGGAACTGTGTAGCAGTGACAAGCACATAAGTGAGAGATATGGCATAGATATTAAAGACAATATCTAGATGCGGGCACTTATCTAAGAAGAAGGATATTTGTTATCTCATATTAAAAGACCATCTGAAGAGAGTGGGAGGAAAAAGGACTCTTAACTGGCTGGAAATCCTGGCAGGATTTTCAGCCCACTGGAAAGTATAGGGGGGTAATTCTTAGGCTTTTACTGAAAACTCTGCAATTGTTCAGTGTTCTTTGGCTTCTTTAGGTGAACCAACTTCTTTGCTAAATCAGCAAACTGACTCTACTGCTGTCAAGGCCAAAAAAGGCACATGCCTTACAGTCAAGTGAGCTTATGAAGTTACATCTGTGATAGACTTCTTCATCACACATAAAAACTGTATGAATCACAGAATGGGTACGGTTGGTAGGGACCACAGTGAGTCCAACCTCTCTGCCCAAGCAAGGTCATCCTAGAACATGTGACACAGGCCTGCATCCAGGCAGTTCTTGAATATTTCCAGTAAGCTTCATATTTCCTTATGTTGTTATAATGTGTTTTGAATTCAGCTTTTATGATTGATAGGAAAAGCAGTTTTCCTATCCAAGCTCAGTATCAAGAGAAGACAGGAGAGAGAAAATTTAGTTTTATTTACATACTGATCGCTTTGATAATATTTTTGTCTGCCTAGTTGTTACCACTTTACCCAGACCGACATTCTTGAATATATCTAGGTACCTGGCTTCCACGGAAGGAAGAAAGATGTGGCACTCTATAAAGGTTAAGTAGGATGAAGAGAAATTTGCTTGTGGTCTTTACAAGAGCAGGAGCCAGATGAAGATGCTGTTTCCTGTTCATGCATTTGGAGCACAGCCTTCCTGAAAGGCAAGGACCATAGGCCATTTCTCTGCTTTCTATCTTCTGCCTCTTCAGCAGGACAGTGGTGTTTGGGCTGGTTGCACTCAGGGTTGTAATAAGGATGAGTGTGACTGTCTAGAGAGTAGGAAGGAAATAATCCACCAATTCCACAAAATCTACGTCCAGTGTGAACTCTGGCCACAAGTGAAACTTGTGGTCAGCCTCTGCCTAGATTAAGTTATCAGGTGGGAAAATTAACTAGAACCAGCATATGGTTAACCAGAATCAGCATGGCATGGCCTGCTTAAAACCACCTTGAAGGCACTGGGTGGGGGGACTTTCAAGAACTAGGAGATCAATTTAGCAAAGGCCACATGGTTAGTGAACACTCGAGGTTCCACCAACTGAGCAGGCCCTGCCCAATCTGAGCCCCTGAGAACAATGGATGTGGATAAGGTTCCAGTGGTACACATGAGAAGTATGCTGGGAAAAACTGTTTGGGTTAATTCTGCCTCCAGCAAAGACAATCCCAGCCTGGGGTTGTCTTCACTCAGGGACCAGGTTGCACCTGGTTGGTGATACAAGAGGATGGAGAGGCCCGACACATACCTTAAGGGGACCTTGCTTTAGGGTGAACTACCCATGTCACTGGGTCTGTATCCCTATCTGCATGTATATAATTAAGGTAGTGCATGTATGTATATAATTTAAAGGTTTAAATTCAATGTAATATGTTGGTATGGGAAAAAATTCGGGGTGGATAATGTTGAGAGTTAGATTTGTTTCTTTTTTACTTACAGAATTTTTCCCCTTAATTTACTAGGAGACTAACTACTGGGTACTTATGGGTGCTTGACCAAAACAAAGAAATGGCCAAAGGAGTATGGCAACAAGCTACACCCTGCTTGAGCAGGGAGGTTGGACTCACTGCGGTCCTGCGGTCGCTACCAACCTTATCCATTCTGTGATTCATACAATTTCTATGTGTGATGAAGAAGTCTATCACAGATGTAACTTCATAAGCTCACTTGACTGTAAGACATGTGCCTTTTTGTCTATTTAAACATGGCATTTCCGAATTTCAAGTCATTAGAATTGCTCGAATTCTCCACACGCTTATATAAAGCTAAATTCATTCTAATAGTACATCCTTAGAGGAAAAAAAAGGAAAATAAAAATAAAAATTCATGCACTGTCTTAAGGATAGGCTAATGCTTGAGAGAACATGTTCAAATTTGAAGGCAGTATATTTGTTATCATATTCTCTAAACACATACTAGAAAATCAGAAAGCCAGCAAGACAAAGGAAGTGGAAATATGCTCCAGTATAGAGAATACCCAGTAAGCATTAACTATCCTATAGTGACATCGTGAGGAAAAAAAGAAATAGACCACATTAATTTAAAAAACATATTAGATGGAGTGCAGTCTTCATTCTTCCACTTGTGATTATTGGATAGTGATAATTGCAAGGCTACAGAATGTCAGGCTTGGGCATGTCCTAAGCGAAAATATCCTAATGTATATAGTTAAGGCTAGCACTACTTCTCTCTTGAGTTGATGTTGAAAATACTAATATTCTTTTCTTTAATTTACGTTCCAGACAGTATGTAAGTCTATAAAAGTATCAGTGATGGATTAAGTGAACAGTTCTGCATTGGAATTGAGTGAATCTACTGAAACATACAAGTGTCTGGGAATGCTGTGCATGAGTGGAAGTTAATATAAAAAGATACTAGATCATTCACCATGGCCATCTCTCTGTCACAGCCATTACATTTAACTCAGTTATGCTTACATAAAACTTGAAGAATCAACTAAGCTAAGTACCTCAAAGACCTGGAAAATTGAACTGATTGTTACAAGTAGTAGGAAAAAGAGACTATTAAGGTGCCAACATTATCCCCAGCCTCTGATGTGGCAGGAAAGATGTACCTTAGAGAGATGTACCTTAGAAAGATGTACCTAAATAATTCCAGCTGGTGATACATACAGCCTGCTCCATAGACAAAGAAAGAGTTGGGCAGAAATATTAGTGCCAATCTGACTTTGGGGATATCCGTTTCCCAGCCAGAAGTCTAGTCCTGGCATGATGCAATCTGCAAGGAATCAAAAATATGAGTATCTATGGTACCTGTGTTCAATACTGCACATCCTAAAGCCAATCGCATAGGAAGATGAAAAGATTTAAAGATCAAATTACACAGTACAAGAATTAAATTCTTCCTGATCTGCAGATGACTAACAAAACCTCTGAACCCTTACAATCCCTTCGCTAGAGCAGACTTTTGCAGACCTGAGACAAGGAACATTATCAGAGGGTCTCTGAAGTTCCTTTCTGTACCTATTTTTAGGTGAGACATGTAAAGCAAGGAAATAAAGATCTTAGCTTTATAATAACCAATAACATTTGAAACACACAGAACATCTGGAAGCATTTAAGCAGAAACAGAATGTTTTCCTGAGATATTTGTTTAGACTCCTTTTCGCATAGAGATGTAGGAATTATAAGCTAATTCCTTTGTTGTATATGATTTTACAAGTTTGTCTTAGATCAAAATATGATGTGATAATGTAATATAAAGATGTAATAATAAATTAAATTCCTTTAAGAACCCCAAAGTTCATGTATTGGCAACTATGTGTTAAAAACAAAAATTAAAAAATCATAAGCAAAATAGTTAGAAATCTGTCAGTAAAATTTGTTGAAACCAGTCTCCAAAAAAACCACAGCAGTCAGTAATGCCTAGAAAAATCCTGTGATGCTCAGAGTAGACTCTACTTTTCCATATAACCTCAAATCTGCCCAAAACACCAGAACTGCAATGATTCACAACTTTTTGAAATTTCTCATTTTTTTTGAAGTGTGATGAATTTTACCAGGTGTGATTCAAAGGACTCCTATCTATTGCAGACAAATGGCAATTTATCACTTGGACTTGGTGATTCAAAATTCTTTAGTTTGAAAAAATGCATCCTTGCTACCTGTTAAGATTATCAATTTCCAATGCCACATTTCCAATATCGTATTTCAAAATTGTGTCACTGTGATCAATAGAATAAGCTTCTTTTTGTTAATTACATAGGTTTAATATTAATCTCTCATTTGCTTTCCTTATTGGTATTTCACTCCTTGCTTTAAAACCCCCTATCAGTTGCTCTTATACTTTGCAATTTGCACTCTAAAATACTACAAACATCATCTCTTAATATATCTTTCTGCACTGCAGCTTTGACACCTTTTTTAAAGGGATGTTGTGTAAGATAACATCTCATTCAGTGAGTTTGGTGGTGTGGTGGCTTTTTTCACATCTGTGGAACTGTGACTTCTTGGACTCCTTTCAAAGCTTTCCAGCTTTTACACATCCTACATTACATCTGTGCTCCCAACCACGTCAAAATCTATTTGCTGGAATGATTCTAAACCTGTAGCTCCCTGACCAAGGTGATAGATACCCTATTATACAAGGAATACACAAGCAGAGTACAATCAATCACACTGGGAAAAATGATAATTTTTTACACCTTGAAATTTGCTTCATAATAAAGATTTCATAAAGCTTTGCTTTTCAAGAATGTCTGCTGATCCAAAGCCAAATGTGTGGGTGTTTTTCATCTCGCTGTAGTTGATATAACTTGTAAAAGGAGACTTAACTTCCTTCCTATAGTTCCTCTCAATTACATAAAAATTCCTGTGAGCCAGTTAGTAAGAGTTTATGACAGATTTAGAGCTGCTTGGTGATAATTTATGTTGGCCTGATTACTGAAATGTTTGCTGTATGGCTTCATTTGTTCAGTGTAACAAGACTTTGTCAGGAAAAAAACAGCTCTGAAGGGGAAGGATGAATTAGGGTACCCAGTTTTCAAAGTCTACTCAGTCCTTAAGGAATGCCAGAATTATTTTAACATCCTGTTCAACATAGCCTCTAAAATCAGCTTAGAGAATGAAAAAGCAAAGTCCACGAATCTGCAAGAGCAAACTTTGTGTATCAAATGGTAAGCGAAAAGTGCTTAACTGCTAAAAAAAGTGCTCCTTCTGCCAGTCACCACAAAAACACCACCACCACAGTTACACCTTGAATGTGCCTCTGCTGCTGGATTATCTATGCTACTGATCTCTGACAATGGTTGCTCAAATCTTGTCTTCACTTCCTGTGGGGAAGAATTTTTGCAGTCCTCCCCTTGGACTAAGTCCTTGGGTTACAATACTTAATTCAGCTGTTCTCAATTTGTCATTCT
The DNA here is from genome assembly GCA_910950805.1 of Acrocephalus scirpaceus scirpaceus. NCBI lineage: Eukaryota > Metazoa > Chordata > Aves > Passeriformes > Sylviidae > Acrocephalus > Acrocephalus scirpaceus. Next base: position 46,621,981 of record OU383777.1, on the reverse strand, counting down.
GACTGGGTTTATGAACATGCCTCTTTTTTCCCTTCAAGGAATCTCAGCAGCTATGGACAGTCAATTTAGAAATACCAAAAACCAAAAAATCTCATTTTCAATAGTGTGCTGGTTTGAAAGCAAAACCAGTGAAAGACTCCAAGTCAGAAACACAATTTAATAGGAGGAAAAGAAAAGAAATAAAAGAAAGTAAAATAAAAGTAATAGTACAAGAAACCACTGACAGAGTCAGAATACAACCTGACACCCTGTTAGGGTGGTAGCGGCAGTCCAGATGAGATGGTCTTGTCGAAGCAGTGATCCTGTAGAAAGGTCTGGTAGCTCTTGTCTCCACTGGGAGTCCAGTGGATAAAAAGCTGCCTGTGCTGTCCCAAACCCTGGATTTATCCAGGTGGGAATGCTTGGCTCCTCCCCCTGGGCAGAGCATCTCCCAATGGGATGATCTCATTCTATGAGTCATGCAGTGGGTCCTTGATGGCCCATTAAACAGAGATAACTCCCAGAAGGAGTTATCTATGAGTCATGTGGCAAGGCATTGTTAGGCTCATTAACAGAAGATAAGGAAAACACTGCCCCACCTTGGCTCCAACAGCTCATGGGGATAGAATACAAACCTTGGGCACAATTTTACATTGTAACCTAGGACAAATAGAAAAAAACATTTTGTTAGAACTCAAATGTTGATAAAAACACATTCTAAACAGACGGCACTCAAGTTCCAATCTCCTTGCTTCCTGTCTTGGGTATTAATTCCAATTTAGACATCCGAACTATGATGCAATCTTTCTCACAAAAGCAAAGTTAGGACCTTTTGTATTTGCTGCTAACTGCTCAAAGTATTCACTGAAACCAAATTCTCATTTTCCAAATAAGAAACAGACACATTGGCAGATACATAACAATCCTAAAGTAACTTCTAACACATCATAGAAATCAAATAAAGAGCAAAATAAGTAAAGCAAAATGGAGGGACAAGTTGCATGAGCTAGAAGCACTGTGGTTTAATTTTTGAAAAGGAGGAAATGTAATTCGTATGCAAAATAAATGTAGAAAGGATTATCATTTTCAGAGAACATGATCCTAGTTTCCTAAATCCGTATTTTAGCAAAAAAAAAACCAGCTATATGATGTATAACATATAAATGTAACAGCTTGTTAAGGATCACTCTTTTTTTTGCTATTACATGCTGAAGAAACCAGAGAGATCCAGAACACAAACTGAGAAAATGTTCCATTCCACAGAGTCACTTTGTGACAAAAAAACCTCAAGAACAGTGAAAACCAACTTTGCTGCAGTCTTCCCCTAACGCTACCAATACTAGAACCCTGAACAGTGGAACCTCTCATTTGAAGGAAGGTTGACATAAGTAATTAAGGACTAAAAATGATGTGCAAGGAGTAGTACAGGAGCTTGAGAAACTACAATGTGTAAAGAGCTCCCAGCTAGGAGAAGCTTAAGAGGAAAAGTAGATCATAACTCAAGGAATAAACTTTTTTTTCCTATAGCCACTTCAACACTTTCAACAAAGATATTTCTGGGAAAAGGAGATAAAACAGTCAAATAGTACACTTACTGCTTTTTGCCACCTACTGTGTTTAATATATTTTTAACCAAATTTAAATGATCAACATATGCTATGAAGAAAATTTCAAGTCATATCAAGTTCAGTTGAATTGTACCTGTCTCTGGCAGGTATTCACTGATACAATCTCATAGTGAAAAACAATTCATCCACAAGTTCAGCTTGGCTCTTCAACCATTCCTTTGAATGAATGTGTACCTGTAAGATCTTCCTCAAACCCAGTGCTCCAGACAATAAAAAACCAGCTGCTGACTCAAAACAACAATTTAATAGCCGAATCCTTGATACAGTAGAAATATTTTTTTTTAAATAATGTCTGCTCTATAATTTTTGGAGTAGAAAAACTACAACTCTTTGGCTTTGATAAATTGAGAGTGCAACATCCACAAGACATTAAAACATCTCTTTAAATATTTTGAAAACTCAGACACATTCAGGTGACCTTTTTTCATGCTATTCTTAAACATATAGTCAATTAGAGGTAAAATTTAGGCAACATTTCTTCTGTTCAAACTCTTTGAACTGTTTCTCTTCCTATTTCCTAGTTCTGAAATTTAAGCCACATATTCGTAAGACCACTCATTTTCTCCAATATCTCGGCTGGAAATATAAACCTGTAATTGCTATCCTGTACTGAATATAAATAAACTCCACAGCACCTTTTAAGAAATCATGCAAATACACTGAAAAAATTAGAAGCTGGTAGCCTCTACACCACTTCTGCCAAGGGGCTTATAAACAACAGTCAATACTGATCATTGTATTAAATTAAAGGAGGTACTTAAGTGGTTATAACTGGGAAGCACAATAAGAAATGTTGTCATTGTTACTCCGGGACAGGAAAACTTGCTCTCAAAATGTGTCAAGACTAAGATTTCTTGGCACTGAAGTAAGAGTTTGAACCAGTGGGCTACAAAGCCTTATCAACCTAAATACTGACTCTAACGAGGAAGAGGAATATCAACAGTTATTACTATCTTTGGAGGATATGGCAGGCAAATAAAATGATTTTAGAAATAAAACACTGCTATCATGTGCTAGAAAGTACTATAAAAAAGTGATATAGAAATTATATTTTCCATACAATTACAGAGAAGAATTAGAAGAGTCTAATGCTTTAGAAAAGTAAAATAAAAGGTATTTTAAATATCAAGCATACTTCATGTGCATTTATGAATTAGAAATAACACACTTTACCTAAGAAGCATCATGTTTACTTTTGAAGAGTTTGAATGGGTAAATTTGTCTTTGCCTCATTTCAAGTAATGTTTAAACATCATGATTTTTAAAACTCATCTGAGTTTTGTATATTATTAGAGAAACTGAGTTTTGTATATTATTAGAAAAAAGCTAAAAATAAATCAGAGACACAAATAAATTGAAGGAAGCTAATACAGTAAGAAATTAAAAATACCACAAACACATGGAATCTAATTGTGGCATTCTAAGTAGTACTCAGAGGATGCCTCTTGAGTACAGAACAAGAATCCTCTCTAGCCTGAAGGACACAAATCTAACCATTCTCAGAGCACTTCTCCTATGTACAACATATGGTTTGTTAAATGGAAACAAGCACAGGAAGCTAATTTGTTCTGTAAACAGTCAGGCCCCAAGAGAGAAGATGACTATTGAAACACTTACAAGACACTTTAGCTTTCTCATCCTCCTGAACAAACACACAGAGGCAGCTTAAATAGTTCTAGTCCAATTATATAGTTGTGCTATATCCCTCAAGGGCAACTGTAGGAGATGATATAGGAAGTGATGAAGCTGTCAATGACACATGTAGACCGAAAACCTTGCTCCTTTATACTCTTTTAGGATGCACCCTAACAGTCTCAGCCTAGGCCTCTAGTAAACCTAGTTGCAAGGTTTCTCATAAAAACCCCTCCTAGAAGAAACCTCTGCAGTGAATTAATCTGGAAGGAAAGCCTCTTAAAACCCAAGAAAAGCCAGCATCCATGCTCCAAACCCACTGCCCCCCCCCCCAAAAAAGCCCATCAACACCAACATAGACATGAATAGCAGCACACCCCATGGAAGCTTTGGAAGTGCTGAAAACCACAATCAATCTATTGTCAATCTATTGCAGAGTCCCAGCCACAAACAAGCCTGGTCTCAGCTTAACGTCTTACTGCATACTGGCAGAGCCAGTGACTATGCCCCATCCCTAGCTTGAAAGAACAAAGTGAAATTGAGCATAGAAAAAGAAAAAAAAATATATATCCTACTGGAATTGTTCAGAGAATCAGGCACCCTCCCTGTCCTCCAAACAAAGTAAAAGATCATCTGGCTTCTGCTTTTCTTGGGATCTCAACAGAAATAAGATGTCCCAAGTCCTCAGAGCTCTTGGGCATCATCATCACCAGCTATGAACCCAAATAAATTTGTGCCCCCATAGTAGACACAAGGAGAAGGAAAGCACAACGTGAACAATCACACCTGAGGGCTCAGGTGTCCTATCAGAGGGAAATACAGCCCTGTCTTGGTTTTGAAAGAAGACAGGTATCTGCTAAAGAGAGGCAGGGCCTCTCTTGGAATGGATAATTCAAATCTCTTTCTTTCAAATTATTATAATTTAGAAAATTAAAACGGCTCTCAGGCAGAGATATGGGGATAGGAATAACAGTTCTTTAATAATAGGTATAACAAGGCAAACAAACAACAACAACTACAGCAATTAATAGCGAAAACAGAACCAGGGACTTTGACGGAGCTTGGTCTCACAAAACTTGGGGCAGTCTGGTCTCTGGGGACTCTAAAAAAAAGGTACCAAGCTGGAACGGCGGGGTATCCCGGGCTGGTGGATTGGATGAAGTTCGGAGCTCCGTCAGTGGTCACTGGGGGGCAGGGATGTTTGGCAGGGAGGGCAGTGCGGGCCCGCGGTGCAGAGCAGCTCTAAAACAGCGCCGAGGCAGTGGGACAGGGCTGAGCTAACTCTAGCAGGGCAGCAAAAGGAGAGAGATCAGGATCTTCTTGGGCACACAAGCAGATGATAGCAGCTCTCTTCAGGACCAGATCCCGGTGGTGCCAGTGAGAAGCTCACGCAGCAATGGCAGCCTCTTCTTCTCTTGATGCAGACTACACTAAAAGTGAAGCTGCCTTCTAGCCTCGTCTTTCTCTCCCCCTCGAGAGAAACTCTCAGAGACAAAAGGGTGTAGCTAAATGCTAGGGTCTATCTCTTTTGTTTCAGCTGAGCACTGATAAGTACTTAGCCATTAGCTGCCAAGCAACCTTTGGGAAAAAATTCTATAGGTGAAAAAGAAAAGAAACCTAACCCTTAACATTAATCTACCTCGAATTTTTTCTTATACTAACATATTACATTGAATTTAAACTTCTAAAATATATACATACATGCATTACTTTAATTATATACATATATACATGCAGATATGGGTACGGATACAGTGGCATGGGTCGTTCACTCTAAAACAAGGTCTCTTTGAGGTATGCATCGGGTTTGTCTATCTTTCTGCATTACTTACTAAGTGCAACTTGGTCTTTGAGCGAAGACAACCCCACGGATGGGATTGTCTTTGCTGGAGGCAGGATTAACTCAAACAGTTTTTCTCAGCATACTTCTCATGTGTACTACTGCAACATTATCTCTATCTATTGTTCTCAGGGGCTCAGACTGGGCAGGGCCTGCTCGGTTGGTGGAACTTCTGGTGTTCACTAACTATGTGGCTTTTGCTAAATTAATCTCTCAGTTCTTGAAAGACTCTCTACTCAGTGCTTTCAAGGGGGTTTTAAGCAGGCTATTGCATCGTTCAACTTTCCTGGCAGCTGGTGCATGATAAGGGATGTAATATATCTATTCGATGCTATGTTCTCTAGCTTAGGTGTTTACAAGGCTGTTCTTGAAAGGGGTCTCATTGTCTGACTCAATTCTCTCAGGGGTGCCATGTCTCTACAGGACTTGTATTTCAAGGCCCAGGATGGTGTTCTGGGCAGTAGCGTGAGGCACAGGGTAGGTCTCTAGCTATCTAGTAGTGGCTTCTACCATGGTCAGCACATAGCGCTTGCCTTGGCGGGTCTGGGGAGGGGTGGTGTAGTCAATCTGCCATTCTTCCCCATACTTATATTTAGACTATCGCTCCCTATACTATAGGGGCTTCACTCGCTTGGCCTGCTTGATCGCAGTGCAGGTTTCACAGTCATGGATAACTTGGGAAATACTGTCCATGGTTAGATCCACCCCTCGGTCTCGTGCCCACTTATAGGTGGCATCTCTGCCTTGATGTCTTGAAGCATCATGGGCTTATCGACCTAGGAACAGCTCTCCCTTGTGCTGCCAGTCTAAGTCTATCTTTGATACCTCTATCTTGGCAGCTTGATCTACTTGCTCGTTGTTTCGGTGCTCTTCATTAGCTCTGCTCTTGGGGACGTGGGCATCTACATGGCGGACTTTCACAGGTAGCTTCTCTACCTGAGTGGCAATGTCTTTCTACTCATCAGCAGCTCAGATTGGTTTTCTCTGACGCTGCCAGTTGGCCTTTTTCTACTTTTCTAGCTAACTCCACAGAGCATTGGCTACTATTTATGAATCAGTGTAGAGGTAGAGCTTTGGCTACTTCTCTCTTTCAGCAATGTCTAGGGCTAACTGAATGGCTTTGAGTTCAGCAAGTTGACTCGATCTACTTTCTCTTTCAGTGGCTTGTGCAACTTGTCGTGTGGAGCTCTATACAGCTGCTTTCTATTTCTGGTTCATGCTTACAATGCGACAGGAACTATCAGTGAAAAGAGCGTACTGTGTCTCTTCTGCTGGCAGTTGGTTGTACAGTGGTGCTTCTTCAGCCTGTGTCACTTGTTCTTGCTCTTCTTTGTCTATGAGACTAAAGCTTTCACTTTCTGGCCAGTTGGTAATAACTTCTAAAATCTCAGGGCGGTTTGGGTTTCTAATATGGGCGCGCTGTGTGATGAGGGCAATCCATTTGCTCTATGTGGTGTCGGTGGCATGGTGGGTAGAGGGAACTTTTCTTTTAAACATCTACCTTAGAACAGGCAGTCGGGGTGCTAGGAGGAGTTGCGCCTCTGTACTAATCACTTCTGAGGCGGCTTGAACTCTTTCATAGGCGGCTAAGATTTCTTTCTCCGTGGGAGTATAGTTGGCTTCAGACCTTCTGTAGCTTCGGCTTTAGAATCTCAGTGGTCGGCCTCAAGTCTCACCCGGCACTTTCTGCTATAGGCTCTAGGACAGGCTATTGTTCCCAGCTGCTGAGTAGAGCACATTCTTTACTTCTGGTCTTGTCTTCACTGGGCTAAGGGCTACTGCATGAGCGATCTCCTGCTTGATCTGGGCGAAGGCTTGCTGCTGTTCAGGGCCCAGTGGAAATCATTCTTCTTGCGGGTAACTAGGTAGAGAGGACTCACAATCTGGCTGTACTCGGGAATGTGCATTCTCTAAAAGCCTATGGCACTTAGGAAAGCTTGTGTTTCTTTCTTGTTGGTCGGTGGAGACATTGCGGTGATCTTGTTGATTACCTCTGTGGGTATCTGGCGATGTCTATCTTGCTACTTTACCCTTAAGAACTGGATCTCTCGGGCAGGTCTCTTGACCTTGCTCTTCTTGATGGCAAAGCCGGCTTCTAGGAGAATCTGGATGATCTTCTCCCTTTTCTCAAACACTTCTATTGCTGTGTTCTTCTACACAATGATGTCATCGATGTACTGCAGATGTTCTGGAGCTTCTGTCTTTTCTAGTGCAGCCTGGATCAGTCTATGGCAGATAGTAGGACTGTGCTTCTACTCCTGGGGCAGTCGATTCTAGGTGTACTGCACGCCCCTCTATGTGAATGCAAACTGAGGCCTGCACTCTGCAGCTAGAGGAATGGAGAAAAATGCATTAGCAATGTCAATAGTGGCGTACCACCTCGCTGCTTTGGACTCCAGCTTGTACTGGAGTTCTAACATGTCCGGCCAGCAGCGCTCAGCGGTGGTGTTACTTAATTCAATGCATGATAGTCTACAGTCAGTCTCTATTCTCCATCAGACTTGCACACAGGCTAGATGGGGCTGTTTAAGGGTGAGTGGGTTTTGCTGACCACCTCTTGGCTCTCTAGCTCTTGGATCATCTTGTGGATGGGGATCACAGCATCTCGATTGGTCTGATACTGCTGGCGGTGCACTGTCGAGGTGGCAACTGGCACTCGTTGTTCTTCTACTTTCAGGTGTCTTACTGCAGATGGGTTCTCTGACAGTCTAGGCAAGGTGTTCAATTTCTTGACGCTTTCTGCTTCTACAGCAGCTATTCTAAAAGCCTATCTGAGTCTTTTAGGGTCTTTGTAATACTCATTCTTGAGGAAGTCAATGCTTAGGATACACAGGGCTTTTGGGCTGGTTGCAATCAGATGTTTCTGCCACTCTTTCCTGGTCAGGCTCACCTCGGCTTCTACCAGAGTCAGTTGCTGTGATCCTCCTGTCACTCTAGCAATGGAAATGGGTTCTGCCCCCACATGTCTTGATGGCATCAGGGTACACTGTGCACTAGTATCTACTAAAGCTTCATATTTCTGTGGCTCTGATGTGCTAGGCTACCGAATCTACACAGTCTAAAAGACTCGGTTTTCTCATGCCTCTTCCTGGCTAGAGGCAGGGCTTCTCTAGCACTGGTTATTATTCTTTTCTTGGGCATACATTGTAGAGGCTCTTTCAAGGGGATCTGACATATCATCTTCATTTCTATAATACCTGGTGGCTCGGTCATGGGAGGTTGAGGCTACTTTCATTTTAGTGGGACCCCCTCGGTTAGTGTTTCTCTCTTTGAGCTCACGCACCCGTGCTGCCAGGGCAGAAGTGGGTTTTCTATCTCACTTTCCCATGTCTTCCTTATGGTTACGCAAGAAAAAACACAGGTCAGCTTTTGGGGTGTACCCTCTCTCTCTAGCTGGAGGGCATTGGGCTCTGGCTCTGGGGCCTGTGACTCGCACTGGTGCTGCATGGGAACTGTTCTTCTTTGTTGGAACCCAAAACATCCCTTTAGATGTCCCGGGCAGTCCGAGACCCCAGGAGGGGGTCCGGAGACCCTGGAACAGTGATAAAAACACCAGTGCCTTTGATTTTAGCCCCTGGGAGCGATTGCCAACATTATAGGAAGAATTACAAGTCACAGGTGTGCAATTAGGATATTAGATAACTTATTTTTGTGTATTAATGTGGATTTTGGGGGTTCACAAAGGAGGCTCAAGGAGACAAGATGGAGGGATTTGGGTGTGTCCCTTGTCTTTCTTCTTCTTCTTCTTGTCCTCCATCTTTGGGTGAGGTGGTGGCATTTTCTTATTGGTTTAGTGTAAAAGTGCGCAGTTTAATAAAAGTAGTAGATATTGGTATAGTAGTGAAAACAATGGGGACGTAATAATTAGTATAAAAGATTATGACCGCCCATGAGCGGGGCAGATAGCCTTTGGCTGCGGTGTAGGTGACACCTACGCCGGCTGAAGGAAAAATATTTAAGAACACGATAGAATAAACAACTCTGATAAAAGAATCGACGCATCCTGACTCTTTCTTCTGGCACGGGGCTTGGAGAAAAGGACTTTACCCGCAATTCTCGGCAGGCTATCAGCCCAAGATCCGAGACTTCTTCATCTCTTCTCTCACTTCTCTTATTATCTCTTCTTTGAGTTCTTTAGCTATGGCAGAGACTTGAGCTTGCATTGGGCTACTGATCATGCTCTCATAATTTCTGAGCCTGTTGGTGACAGAACTTACTGTCTCTCGGTTGCTATCAGGATTGATCATTGCAATGAAGGTGGTGTATTGAGATGGCTTTTTACTTGCCAGGTTCCACAACATCTGCCCTGTGCACCTGACCTTGTCAGGGTCATTGTCATGCTGTCCACCCCTCCCAAAGAGTACCTCTAATATTGCCACTTCCCTCAGCTGTTGGATCCCTTCTTCAAGGTCTTCTAGTGACTTCTATGATGGTGCTCCTGCATTCTGTCTCTGTGGACAAACCTCTCCCTTACACTCATTAGAAGTCGCTCCTAGAGGGGAAGGGGCTCTTGCTCCTTTACAAATACTTGATTCACCCCTGAGTCCTGGGTCAAGGGTCTCAAGTTCTTTGCCTCACCACCATCCAGTTGCACGCCTGTACCTATAAGTTCCCAAACCCGAAGTAACCAAGTTGTATAAGCCTCACGTCCCCGTCGTGCAATATCTTTTTGCAGATTACATAGGCTTTCATAAGTCAGGGACTCGGTGACAATCTCAACCTCTGGTTCCCCTGTGGGCTGTGAGGGCCCTCTTTTCTTATCTTTATTACCTGGTTGCTCTGATTTCATCTTATACTTCTTTGTTTCTTCAGGGGCAACTGCGGCTGGTTGTGACTGGTCCTGTGGTTCAGCTGGAACCTGGACGGTTGTAACCTCTGTGGGTTCTACTGCTGCACTATCGGATTCTCCCTTTTCAGGGCAAGGGGAGGGCTTCCCACCAGCTGGGGAAGTGTATTCTTTCAGCACCTGGCCTATCTCACGTATCTCTTTCACTAGAACCCCCACCCAATCGGGGTGGTTCATTTCTGGGGTGGGCTGCGGGGCAGGGTCAGGCAGTGGGCCAGCATCCCCAGTCTCTGGGGCATTGGCCCCAGGCTCTATGGCAGCATTCCCAGCCTCTGGGGCAGTATCATGCCTTACAGCAGTATCTCTAGCTTCTGGGACAGTATCAGGCCCTACAGCAGTATCTCTAGCCTCTGGGACAATATCAGGCTCTACAGCAATATCTCTAGTCTGTGCAGTGCTCTAAATTGACCTCACCTTATCTTTGAAAGCTAAATAAGCTAGGATCATCAGCAACATTTGGTTAGTTTCTAGAGGAAATTTGAACTCTTCAAAAGCTGGTAGAGTAGGCATAAGGAACTGGCTAAAGGTCTGGAAAACTTCCCTCACTGTCATTTCCTCACAGAAAGTACTATTCTTAAAGTAACTTCAAATACACCCACTTAATATGTGGTAGCCACGTATCTACGTGCCTGCTGTCCAGAGCAAGTTAAAAATCAGTGAATTCCTCACCTTATCAGCCCATAAAACAAACTGGATAACAGCCACAGTAGCTTTTGTTATAGGGCTTATGTTTAGGTAAGGGCCTGCAAATGGGCAAAATAAAGCTGCAACCACATGTCACCCGAACCAGGATAAGTTAGACTACATGGCGTTACTTATCGAGGTTTCTATATCTAGTGCACAAGAAATCAGGTCACTTAAGAACTGTTATTCTTTTTTCTCTCAATGCCCTCGAGCCCCACGTTGGGCGCCAGAATCTGTCTTGGTTTTGAAAGAAGACAGGTATCTGCTAAAGAGAGGCAGGGCCTCTCTTGGGATGGATAATTCAAATCTCCTTCCCTCAAATTATTATAATTTAGAAAATTAAAATGGCTCTCAGGCAGAGATATGGGGATAGGAATAACAGTTCTTTACTAATAGGTATAACAAGGCAAACAAACAACAACTACAGCAATTAATAGCGAAAACAGAACCAGGGACTTTGACGGAGCTTGGTCTCACAAAACTCGGGGCAATCTGGTCTTTGGGGACTCCAAAGAAAAGGTACCAAGCTGGAACGGCGGGGTATCCCGGGCTGGTGGATTGGATGAAGTTCGGAGCTCCGTCAGTGGTCACTGGGGGGCAGGGATGTTTGGCAGGGAGGGCAGTGCGGGCCCGTGGTGCAGAGCAGCTTTAAAACAGCGCCGAGGCAGTGGGACAGGGCTGAGCCAGCTCCAGCAGGGCAGCAAAAGGAGAGAGATCAGGATCTTCTTGGGCACACAAGCAGATGATAGCAGCTCTCTTCAGGACCAGATCCTGGTGGTGCCAGTGAGAAGCTCAGGCAGCAATGGCAGCCTCGTCTTCTCTTCACCAAAAGTGAAGCTGCCCTCCAGCCTCGTCTTTCTCCCCCCCTCGAGAGAAACTCCCAGAGACAAAAGGGTGTAGCCAAATGCCAGGGTCTATCTTTTTTGTTTCAGCTGAGCACTGATAAGTACTTAGCCATTAGCTGCCAAGCAACCTTTGGGAAAAAATTCTATAGGTGAAAAAGAAAGAAACCTAACCCCCAACAAGCCCCAAGGCTGACTTTTCCACTCCTGGGCATTGCCATGGAATCTGTACTTGCTATGAAGGAGAAAGGGCAACAAAACAGCTCAAAAGGAGGCTATGTTCTACTAGCAATTGCAAAAACATACCTGAATTCTCTGTGATCTGCTGCCATTCTGGATTTAGTGGCTTCTTAAAGATGAGGGTAAGCAGCTTCCCTGCAATGTACTGTTCCAGGAAGGCGGAGGAAACCATCCGAGTCAGAATCTCTCCGTCTGACAAGGGCATCAGCTTCTGCAAAACACTTGCAAAACAAAGTGATAAGGACACAGATTTTGTTGTTGCTATATACAATCTGGGGAACTGGACCCCATACAGAGACGTCACTGAATTTAAAAATTGTAAAAACCCCCTCAAAACAGCTATTTGCACAGCATTCTGTAACAGGGAGTTTAACTGCATAATTTTCAAAAGGAAGCAAAATAATTTTGGAGTGGTGGATAGTTCTTTACTGGCAACAGGTTACCAGTTCCAGTTCTACCCCCACATTCCAGCACTACAAGAGATCTGTACAGAAAAATTTCAGGCACTAAGTGCACAGTTCCATTTCAGAGTAGATATGAGCTCTATAACAGAGCAAGATAAGTGAGAGGGAAGAGAACACTGTAGTTGGAGGAATAGTGCACTTTAAGGCAATACAAAGCATCCTCCTGAGTGTATCATACGTGGGTACAATTCCTGAGGAAAGAAAAAAAGGACATATGTGAAGCAGCTGTAGGTCTAATTGACAAAATGAAGAGACTCAAAATTCCTACAGAAACTGCTAGGCATGGTTAATAGGAATTATACCTAGAAATCCTTTACACAAAAGTGTATTATAATTTCAGTTAAAGGACTAGATAAAAATTGACAACGCTCATTCGTTAAACTTGAATGTAGACTGACTCATTTTGATCAGACATTAGAAAAGATAATGGAAGCACTAATGTTCAATCCGCATTAAAAATTGCTTTTAGTCAAGTTCTCTTTTCTTTCCTTTACCATATACATAATATCGAAGAAAACAGCTAAATCTGATGATACAGCAAGACTTATTTTTTATTACAATAAACTGTCTTCTTAAATATTTTAAATTGAAGAAGGTGCTTTCCTGGTTCCTATTTTAATAATTTTTCACACTTTCCTTGAAAATCAGATCTATTCTTTGGCTCTTCAGACATTTTCATCACTATTCCTCTTCTTCCACCTCAGTTTCAAATACTTACAGCCAACTCCAGACTTCTACATATGTGGATGCAACCATCCCAATATCACCTTCTGTAAAGAATAGCTTCCTCAATTGCAGCAGCAAGCGCAATGCTTCTGTGCTGTCATTCTTCCAGAACATCCAAAATGTAGTATTTATCTCACATTTCTTCAATTTTCTGTGCTGCTTCCTACTCTCTTCAAAATTGCAATTGTCTCTGAACTCTGCTCATGCACCCAATGCTTTCCTGCATTAAACTGTGATCAGATTATTTTGTTATCATCAGAATTTCATTAGTGTTCTCAGAGCAGAGAACGTTCTGCCCTAGTTCCTCATGGGAAATGTTTTTCCTGTACCTTTTAACTTGGTTGGGTCTCTTAAGTTCAGCCTCACAGGGTCCTAAGCAGTAAGGACAGCACAGTCTTTGGGATAGAGGGATACCAGCTAAGAGAAGCTTCCTGCTCCTTGGATCTTCAACTACTCCAGGGGGTACTGATGAGCTCTCTACAAACTGGACAGTAGAAGCAACTCTGTCTTGAACATTGCAGACATATTCCAAGACTTCGTTTTCTCTCTGTTTCCTTTTTCCTCCACACCCATATTTAATACTGTTGCTCACGCTGTGCTCACCTGTCAAAGCACTTTTAATGCAGTTTATAAGGCAGCATTATGTTTAGACTGAAAATAAAACCACAATAAAAGATGCAGCACGCCCTCTCCATCCCAGGTATAAAAAAACTGACTCAGGAATTCAAATGCATTTACAACTTTGGTTAATATTGCCTGGATCATCTTTATTAAGTATTGTACATACTTGGAATATAAAACATTGTGGTCTTTTCTACAGAATTTCTTCTCTTTACATTTCTGCCAGCAGTACTTTGATTATACTGACCCGTATTCAACAGCACCTTAGAAAGAGCAGAATTTCAAGTTGGAAAAGAGGAAAAACTAGTGATTGTCATAAACAGGGAAATACTAAGAATGCCTATTAAATTTTATGAAATGCACACAAAATATTATCAGTAAAAATTTCATTATTCAGTACCAGTTGAGATATTTGCTACAGTACTTTTTACAATCAAATAGTTAGACAGTGTTGTACTGCCAGCTACAAAAACATGAAATTCATATTAATGCTTGTGCAGTTGCTCATAGCAGTTGAGAGGCAATTGAACAGAAAAAGGCTTACAAAGTACCAAATAAAACATTGCTACCCAATTATTCAGAAAGCATTTGTCAAGTACAATTAGTACAAAACATTGATATTTCTATTTTATTTTTAATCTATAAATAGACTGTAAAAATTACAAAGAAAAAACATTAAAAAACCATAAAATCACATATTACCAGGCAAGAGATAAACTGGGCATAGAATCCCATGTAAACAAAGCTGACAACAGTAAAGTGTCTCCATAGTATAAATGAATGTTTTTTTCCAAAAGAAAAAAATCTAAAATTCATACCTTCTTATAATTTTCAATATGTAACTTTTAACCCATTTCCATTCTCATTCTAGCTGGTTAGCTGTACTCATCCTTCGACTGGAAATGTGGCACAGTCCCTCTCACTTCAATTACAATACTGAATTCCAGATTTTGCCGTTAGAAGACTCAGGATGTTCCCTTTAACAGGACCAGCTCATACATGTTACAATGCTCTTTATCTGCACATGGGAGGCACAGCTGCTGTAAACTGAACATCTACTTCAATTTGGTTTGAATGCCAAGCACCAACATGGCTGGTTTCATTTTTCAAATGAAGAATGCCCCTGTTTCTTCCCATTCTGTACTAAATGAAAATCCTTGCATCACACCAAAAAAAAAAAAAAAAAAAAAAGGGTTTTTTGCATCTTACACAGTTGTGTTCATGGCTAGAGAGCATTCAGCCATTAGCCTTGGCATAAAATATCATTTCAAAGTATTATACGCTTATTTTTTCTTCAGTATTAATATTAATTTCAACTAATTTGAATAAATCTTAATATAATTTCTTTACAAAACTGGAAGCAACATATTAAATATGCAAATCAAGATTTAAGGATTATAATAATGCTTATTAAACAAGATTAAATCCAAGTTCATTTAAAAAAAATGCATAAAAGTACACTAATATACATGAAAACATCATAAATGCAATAATTAAATATAATTCACAGCTTAAGGACTGCCCTACAAAGCAGAATTTCCTTTCCAGCTTAAAAAACTGGTTATCTTTGCAACATTCAGCCCATTAATCAGAACTTCTGTAATACATAAAGAATGCCAAGATTATCAACAGTCACATATACTTTGAAATCAGGGGACACATGTATTGACTTGAGGTTTGTTCCATTTGTGTAGAAGGTTTGTAAGGATTCTCCAGTAGTAACATTCCACCACTATAAAAAATAATAAAAACACACTTTCAGTTAGGTGAAGGAAGTTCAGAATAAAATCTGTTAACAGGTTTAACATGGCTGGCCCAGTTGACTGTTTTTACCAAAGAGGTAGAATTAAAAATAAAAATATCAAATTAATTAACATTAAAAATAAACAAACTTTAAGTAGAATAAGTTTAGAACTAACTACTAAATATAAGGCTTTCAGATGAAAAGAAACTTCAGAATGACTGAAGCTGTAAAATCTCAAGAAAACATACAAAATAAATTCAGGTACTGCCCCTTACCCCATCACAAAATGCAATCAATAGACATAAATGCAGCATTTTCAAACTTTTAAAAATTATGTATTTTCATATAACTAAATGAATACATGAAACACATTGCCAGATAACTGAAACTATAGCTGAATTAAAAACTTAGCTAGACACACAAGAGGATTGATCATGTACATGTTTGAAACCATTTGCAGTTTTTTAAGTAGGACTGACTTCTTTTTCAGTGAGATTGCAATTAGTATTTTTTAGAACACAAAGTAAGCACTAACAACAAAGAAACCAGGAAACCTTCAGCCATCAGTTTACCGTAGTCTAAAATTTCACATTTCTCAGAAAAACCATAGATCAATGCAAAACTGGACCTAACACAATCTAGCACAAAGCTGTTATTCCAACGTGCCAGAAATAAGTCTACCCTCTATTCCTGCAGCATTTGAGTGCAGCAGCAAAATATCACAACAGATTACCTTCTGCTTTGATGAAAAGCAGATGGTATTACTACTTTTTAGCTTACTCATCTCATGAAATATGTAACATTATAGTTGTATGCATAATGTAGATTTGCAACTACATAGCTACAATGCTCTGATTAAAAACACTGTTCCTAAAGTGTCTTATTTGATGGAGACACCCTCAAAGAAAAAAAAATTAACCAAACCAAAAATGGATCTTAATGAGCTTTTGAACCTTTGTTCTGAATAAATGAGCAGGTGCTGTGCCAGGGGGTACCAAGTTCAACAGTACACAGGTGGATACACCTCATCTGTGGCTAAGATGACTCATCCATTTAAAGGTGTCAATCACATAACTCTATAGTCCAACTCAGTCCAGCTTTTAGGGGTCCAGACTCCCGAAATGTTCTGGACTTTCCCTGACTAGTATCTCCCTGCAAAATGGCTCTGTGTGTGTTTGTGTTTTCATGCACATCATACAGATTTATCTATAGATCCTAAAAGAGAAGGAGAAATACAATACTTTCAGAAGACATCGTGATTGAATATGGTCCCAAGACTGGGAAAAGACAAATGCCCTACTTTCACAGAGAGCAAAGAAGGTACTGGGAACTACAGGTCAGTTATCTTCACTCCAGTGTCCAGGATTATGGAACAAGTTTTCTGGAAGTCATTTCAAGTCACATGAAAAACAAGGATGTGATCTTGAACAACTAGCAGAGATACACCACAGGTCAATCATGCTGAACCACCAGTGACTTCTGCTGACGATAACGGTGTCTCTTCAAACAGCATGGCAAGACCAGTGGATGTGAGCAACCTTGACTTTAGCCAGGCCAACAGCATGGCCTCCCATAGCATCCCTATGGTCAAACTGGAGGGATAAGGACTGGCTGAGTAGAATACAAGACAGGTAACAAACTGAGTGGGCTGTTAGTTCAGTCACTGTGTGTTGAGCCCTGTCCAAGTACAAGAAAAACACTGGCAAACGCAAGTCCAGCACATGGTTATTGAGGTGGCTGGACACCTAGAACAGATGTCATTGAAGACAGAGCACTGCATTTGTTTATGAGGCTCTCTTCAACTACTAATAAGAAGGTTAGAGATAGAGTCAGCCCCTCCTTTCAGGGCCTGGAGGCAACCCTGTTGGATCAGGGGACAATATTTGATGGGGCAAGGCCCTAAACAATTTTACCTAACTCTGCAAACTATTTCTAGCAAGGGGCTGGACTAGATGCATTCCAGAAGTCCCTAACACCCCAAACTATTCTACACTCCAAGAAGCATCACATCATACTGTGCAACAACAAGATAATTTTAGGGGGAAGCTAGAAACACAAAGTGTTGTGTCTTGTTCTTTAATATAAAATGACCATTAGAAGGTGCTTTCAAAACTAACTTAGAAAATTCAACTCTTTGTTACATGGTTATTGACTTCAAAGAATTAGTTTGATAGCATGTCTAACAGCTAGGCACTGACCAACAACCAGCTAAATCCAACCCTCTGAGGTGAGAACTTTGCCACCTGTCATTTCACATGCACATAGATAACACACAGCTTTCTAATAACAGGTGTTGGTTTTTTTTCCACTCGTGGTAGCCAACATAAACCCTCATGAGAAATCTAAAATTACGAAGAACCCATTCCCAGACTGGAAAATAGGCAACCTCTTCCCCTTCCCAAAAAAACATATGCCCAGTAGATGCCTGAACCAACAAAAGACTGTTGAAAACACTGATTTCCTGCAAATATTACTTATAAAAAGTCTTTCAAGGCAGAAAATCATCACCTGCTATTTCTTCTGAACTTCTACTTATGACAAAATTTAAACCTAAAAAAAAAAGGCTGATATTGAGCATTTTTCTATTCATTATAAAGAACACAATTGCTGCCAAAATTGCATGGATATCAAAACAGACAAAACTGACTCGGATCCTTAAAATCAAAGATGTTAAGGAACGACATTGCAAATGAAAATCTGAAGTCAATAAAAACAGAATGTATAGAGTTTGAAAACAAACCTGAATTCTTAAAAGACTTTTTCAGGGGACTTGCAGATATGAGAAGAAGTGAAAAACGCTAGACCATCACAAAAGTGAAGCAGCTTTGTGTTAAGTAAAATGTTTCTGGTTTTTTTATTGAATTAGTCTTAATTGTCAGAGTATTGCCATTTAATAAGGTATGACAGGATATTTTATTATTTCAAGGCTTACCTTAAGATAGCCTCCAGATGACACAAGCATTTTACTGTCAGGAGAAAAGGAAAGGTCTGTTACCCAACCCCCATGTGTTGGTTCTCCTTCATCTACAGTAACTGGGGAGCAGAAGTGAAGTAATGCACCTGATAAAACGTCCCAAATCTAAAAGAGAGGAAAGAGTATTTATAGAAGGAAACTTAACAGGAAAAAAATTGCCTCAAACAAGGAAACCTGATAAGCATTTTTCTGCATTGGAGGAAGAAAAAACCTTGCAAATATGTGTTCTACTTGAAGTGACAAAATAACTTTAAAAAATCTTGTCTTAAAACTGTATCTTCTATAGAGGATTTAATCACACATGCAGTTCACAGGAGAATTATTATTAAATCAGGTGAATAATTTCCTAAGCATTCATGGAACATAAATCTATCAATATAGTTACAAACTACTGCCTCATGTGGCAAATTTTGCTATTTTCACCCTGATGTTCACCACAACGCTAAGGAATTAGACATGCAGAACACAAACCATAAGAACCCTTCTGTCTGTGAACTAACAATCAACTGAATTATAAAATTCAAGATTATAGCAGTACCCTTATTTCTCCTTTGTCATCTCCAGTGGCCAATAATTTATTATTAGGAGAGAAAGTACAGCACCGCACGCAGGCTTCATGGTCTTTCAGTTCATGAAGAACAGATGAACTTTCAAAGCTCCATATCTAAATTGAAAACATTACAGACTAGTGAAAGACAAGCTCAAAACCAATTATGATTTCTTTCTAAAAGGCATTAGCATTAAACTGTACATAAGACTTTTTATACATATGCATATTTGTATGTGAATTTATGTAAATGTATTATACTGTAGAGTCTGGTTTTATTTTTTATTACCTGAATCACACAAGAATGCACTTGCTATGAATTACTGAACTGACTGCATGTATCTTTCCTTAGAATATAATTTTAATGAAACCTATATATAAGAAAGTTTAAAGCTGTTCATAGAAACAGGATTCATCAATCACTTGAAAATTATATTTTAGAAAACTAATGTAATGCTTTAGAAACATAATGGGGCAGCCCCAGTTCACTTTGTGCACCTGCCTTCTGAACCTATGAACCTATGAACAGATACTTCACTGGAAGTCTCAGAATTTTTTTTTTAACTTTACAAATTAAGAATGTCAGGCTATCAACAAATCGATACAGAGAAATAAACAAAATGTTCTGCACAAAGGTGTGCATTAAACAGACATTTTATTTGTACAGAAGCCACTAGGCTTAAGTTATACCCAAGATCAATTGTGAATGACTGCAAGAGCTTTAGAAACATGTTGATGGATACAGGAAATTTAAAACTAAAAATACAACTTATTCAAGGATAACTTGAATAAACTCTGGTTACCTCAAAATGAAAAATATAGATTACTTATCAGGATAAATAAGACAGCACTTTTATCTCTGTACAGAAGGTAACCAACCTTTGCAGTTTTGTCAGCAGAAGCAGATGAAAATTTACTACCATCGGGTGAAATATCACAGGAAAGAACAGCACCTCCATGACAAGCAAAATCTTTTTCTGGGTTTCCAGTAGTGATATTCCAAACCTACCACATACACAGAAAAAAAAGGTTACTTTTTTAGCACAGTAAAAAGGTTAAAACACTTGCATCTTACACAAGAATGTATAAGAGATAAAAGTCAGCTAGATAGTTCTAATGTGGCCAACATTTTGTTATACTCACTGGTACAGTTAAAATACAACAGTGTAGATCTTACTGAAAATAGAAAATCCAAAATTTTGTCTTAAAAGTCAGCTTACACTTTAAGATTGACGTAGTAAAATGTCTGCCTACACAAAATGTAGGAAATACCAAATGTTACAACAGACAGTCAAATGTGTTTGATGTGATTTCTCAGTTCACAGCCTTTTACTCACCTTAACGGTTCCATCAAATGACCAAGAGAGAATTTTTGAATTTTCCAGAAGTGTAAAATCCTTGATTGCTTCCTTGTGCCCTCTTAGAAACACACATTCATTCAACTGCCAATTCCATACCTAATCATTAAAATCAAATACATTTTTTTAAAAAGTGAAACAGCAGACATAAAAAGCATGAACTAACTTTTTATTTTTAAGTAACAGGACTAACAACAAGTTCTTATGGTGGTGGTGATTAATAAAAATGTTAGATATTGAAGTGATTGATAATGGAGATGCTGAAGATTGAGGGTGCCATAGTACTTAATGGTCAATCTGTGACAGAGTTTTCTATAATACACATATAATCTTATTTGCAAAGTGAGTTTGATACTTAAAATTCACTGATCATTAAAAAAAAGAAGCAAACTGATAACTTTCAGGCACCTCAGTAGTTTGGGATTCTAAACCTTTGATCATAACAACATATAGACTTATTTCACCTGGCAGACCTTAAGTTTTGCTTACTTAAGTTGGGTTTCTTTTATATTTTTAAAGGGCATTTTTAATGAACTGCCATTTTGCTTTGCCTTTTTATAACAAAATGACACTTCTATTTTTAATTCAACTATTCACCACAAAATGAGTAAAGTGTAATTTTTTTCTACAGAAGCTATTAAGTATCAATTTATTTTAAACAGCAATGATTTAATAGTTTTCAAAGGAACAGGTTTTCTGCAGCAGGGCAAAAAGAAAGCAGTGTGTGCAGGTGAGTCCTGGGAGTTTAAGTGAGGGGCTACCCACCAGAGGGAGCTGACAGTCAGCAGAAACGCTTCCCATGGCAGACCCAGGAGAAGGATCCCAAGGCTGAGGATCAGCACTCAGGAATGCTTTGGAGGTTTTATTCAAACTCTAGGTTTGGCTGTGTGGGCCAGCTCCTGAGCAGCTGGACCACGTGCTTAAGGATCCCGTCAGCACTCAGAAGTGCTCTGCAGGGCAGACTAGGGCTCAGCAAGATCAAACTGAGACACGTATCTTTACTGCAGAACTGTACCCGTGAGGTGAATAATGCTAACACAGACACACTAGAATGCACCTCCAGAGCACACCTACCTTGCTGAGAAGCAGAGGTTCCTAATTTGAGCCCACATTAGTGCAGCCACTCTACTTCTAGCTGGTTTTCAGCACTGCACTGGACATGGTGGGCACATGAGCCTGCTCAGACTCTACAACATTCCCCAAGATAATGGAAGTATGCACACTGACAGCATCCCAAACCCTCATTTCAGAGCTGATGAGTCACCTTCTTTGACAACTAATGTTTCTTTTACTCCTCTCAAAGTCTATCATCCACAGCAGTAAAAATAAAAGATCTGTAATATTCATTATCACATAAGGCATAAATAAAGGCTACACTTTCAACAATCCCTTGCTCCTGGATGGAGCAATACAGAATACAGTAGTCATTTACTGAGTTTACATTATCTGTAGTATAAAAGCCCTTTATTTTAAACAGCATTATCTTTGTAAATATTGTCCAAACCTGTATAACTGAATCATGAGCACTTGAGATGAGAGTCTGACAATCAGGTGTAAATCGACAATGCTGCACAGATGTCCTGTAGGCCTCCCAGGACTTCAGAACCTTCCCATCTGACAACTGTAGTACCTTCAAAATGAAGAATGTAATAATTGCATTCATTTGACACACTTGAGGAAAACAAGAACATGCAAATTCTTTTTTAAATAACAAGAGATTGTAAATACATGATTTTAAGTCACTGGATTGGAACAATCAAAAATTCCTATTAGCTTAGCCTGGGTAAAATGAAATTCAGAGCTAGATTATTAGCATTACCTTTAAGTAATTTTAATTTAGACATCACTCACAAATGTAAACTGAATTACTATATTGAAGAATATTATTGTACAAAGTCATCCAAACTACATTTATATAAAAAGAAAAAGCATAAAGAAGAATGTTTTCCTACTAGTTTTAAAATCAGATTTAGGAGTTAATACCTTTACTGTTCCACTCTCCTGTCCAAAAGCTGCAAATTTAAGATCTTCACTTAGGCAACAGCAGGAAATGGGAGATTCTTCGGCTGCTGTCTGCATAATAACATTGTCCGTATTTCCATTGATAAGCTGTGAAATAGGAAGGTAATTAAGGTATGATAGTATTTTAAAATTTAAACTCTAAAAAATTACAATACAGAGAATGCCAAAGGGAACAGTTATGAACTTTAAATTACAAGTTACTTTCATAAACCACTTTGGATGTTGATGTACTTAGCACTTGGTGTGGCAGGGCCCACAGTAGTAAGAGTGTAGCCACTATTTCCTTTAGCACAAATCTGGGCTCATAGGTCTCACTGTCCCAACAGAAGAGGATTCCTTCAGCTGTTACACAGAGCTTTGAAGCATTACATAATTTGCTTTTCCAGTGTAACGCCTGGTTTATAGGTGCTGCACACGTTGCACATGGTTGTGTACATCTGAGCCACTTGGAGGGCCCACAGACCCCCATCATGAAGAGATATGAGTTCTGGTCCTCTGCATACAGACTCAGCTTCAACATCAGTGTAGAAATTTACCCCCAAACCCCATTTTCTCACTTACTAAATTAGGCATAGTGTCTAGATACAAAAATGTTATCATACATTGAGTCATCTGCTACAGATTCAACTCTTGAAAGCCAGGAATCACAGAATGTCTAGGTTGGAAAAGACCTTCAAGATCATTGAGTTCAACCTGTGCTCTAACACCTCAACTAGATCATGGCACCGAGTGCCACATCCAGTCTCTTTTTAAACACATTCAGGGATGGTGACTCCACCACCTCCCTGGGCAGACCATTCCAGTACTTTATCACTCTTTCCATGAAAAACTTTTTCCTAATATCCAACCTATATTTCCCTTGGTGCAGCTTAAGACTGTGTCCTCTTGTTCTGTCAGTTGCTGCCTGGAGAAAAGAGACCAACCCCCAGCTGACTACAGCCATCTTTCAGGAAGTTGTAGAGAGTGATAAGGTCACCTCTGAGTCTCCTTTTCTCCAGGCTAAACAACCCCAGCTCCCTCAGTCATTCCTCATAGGGCTTGTGTTCCAAGCCCCTCACCAGCCTCGTTGCCCTCCTCTGGATGCTCTCAAGAGTCTCAATGTCCTTCCTGAGCTGAGGGGCCCAGAACTGGGCACAGCACTCAAGGTGTGGCCTCACCAGTGCTGAGTACAGGGGAAGAATGACCTCTCTGCTCCTGCTGGCCACACTATTCCTGATACAGGCCAGGATGCCATTGGCCTTCCTGGCCACCAGGGCACACTGCTGGCTCATGTTCAGCTGCTGTCACCAGTATCCCCAGGTCCCTTTCTGCCTGGGCACTGTCCAGCCACACCATCCCCAGTCTGTAACATTGCAGGGGGTTATTGTGGCCAATATGCAGGACTCGGCACTAAGACTTCTTAAACCTCAACTAATTGGACTCTGCTCATCCATCCAAACCTTACAGGTCTCTTGGCAGAGCCCTCCTACCTTCCAACAGATCAACACATGCTCCCAGCTTAATGTCATCTGCAAATTTACTAATGAAAGGCTCAATTCCCTCATCCATGTTGTCAGTAAAAATATTGAACAGAACTGGCCCCAGCACAGACCCCTGAGGGACACCACTGGTGACTGGCTGCCAGCTGGATGCAGCACCATTCACCACCACTCTCTGGGCCCAGCCATCCAGCCAGTTCCTAACCCAGCAAAGAATGCTCCTGTCCAAGCTGTGGGCTGCCAGCTTTTCCAGGAGTGTGCTGTGGGAGACAGTGTCAAAGGCCTTGCTGAAGTCCAAATAGACAACATCCACAGCCTTTCCTGCATCCAGCAGGTGGGTCATCTGGTCATAAAAGGAGATCAGGTTGGTCAAACATGACCTACCCCTCCTAAACCCATGCTGGCTGGGTCTGATACCCTGGCCATCCTGTGAATTCTGTGTGATGACACTCCGTATAAACTGTTCTATTATATTGCCAGATACTGAGGTCAGGCTGACAGGCCTATAATTACCAGGATCCTCTTTCCTATAATTTTTGTGATTGGGTGTCACATTGGCCAGCTTCCAGTCATCTGGAACCTCGCCAGTGAGCTGGGACTGTAGGTAAATGATGGAGAGTGGCTTTGCAAGCTCATCTGCCAGCTCCCTCACCACCCTGGGACAGACCCCCATCTGGGCCCATAGATTTATGAATATCCAAGCGTCTCTGCAGTTCTCTGACTGCCTCTTCCTGGATAACAGGGGAACCATTCTGCTCCCTGACACCATCTACCAACCCAGGAGGACAGTTGTCCTGAGGACAAGCCATCTTCACACTAAAGACTGAGTCAAAGAAGGCGTTAAGCATTTCTGCCTTCTCCTCATCTGCAGTTACTAAGTCCCCTCCCTCATCCAGTAAAGAACAAAGGTTGGTCTTACCCTTCCTTTTACCATTAATATATTTGTAGAAATACTTTTTATCCTTTACCAGAGTTGCCATTTTAACTTCAAACTGAGCTTTGGCCTCCCTAATTTTTTTCATATATGCTCTAGCAGCCCCCTAAATACTTCCTGAGAGACCTGACACTCCTTCCAAAGATGATACATCCTCTTTTTATTCCTAAGTTCCTCCAAAACAAGAGGTTCTTTCAGTGCTTCCTCAGTTTTCTACTGAGATTTGCAGGTAACATTCAAATGTACTAAAACATTGTATAAAATATTGTATAAATACATCTTACTTGTAAATTCTTATGATTGTAGATGGCTAAAATCATCACTTCACCATTATGAAACACAACATCTAGGTCACTTTTCAGCACAGCATCAGAAGACTTGCATACCTTCTTTGTTTCCCAGATCTGTTGAAGAATACAGTATTTCATTAACTTTATTAAAGAACAAGACGTAAAACTTGCTGAGTAACAGCACCTGTAAACCGAAGGCTTATAAACTTGCAAGTAACACTGACTTTTTAAAACAATGAAAATGATGCTTCTGCTGTTTTTGATACTAGGGAAAGTTGTTCAATTACTATAGTGATTCCAACAGATGAAATAGAACTTTTTTTCCAGGCTGATTACAAGACTCCCCTGTGTTTAGAGTCATAGCTGCAATTTCTAAAGTCTTCTAATGCAAAAAGCAGCGTTAAAATCGAATTACAAAAAGTATGAAATACAGATTTCCATATTTTGATTGCTTTCAAAATTTCAAGAGTGTATGTGTTAACTTGGGAGAAAGGGAAAGGTTACCTTGGTAAGATATAGTTCTATTTTCACAGGTTTTAATGAGACATTACAATTACAGAAATCTATCCTAAATATTAACAGGCAAATATATCTAACAATGAAACATATCAAGTCTGCTAGAATCCTCAAAAACCTTCAAAATTCCCAATTCAGATAAAATGTAAAAAAACCCAGAATTACTCTTGAAGTGCCGCCGGACTTTAAAAAATAATATACATATAGAGAAAATCTAGCTAAACAGTAAATTAAGCAAAAAAGCCAGCACATTTTACTGTATATGTAAATTATTTTATAACAAATATTTAAATTTATATTGACTATAAACTTACATACAAAATACATAAGTATATTTTTATATATTTTATGTTATATATGATTTCACAATAAACAATTTCTTAAATGAGTAACTTAATAATATCTATCTAAATTCAGATATTTCAAAAAAGAAGTTATCTTACACGTATTGTCTGGTCATCAGATGAAGTCAGAAATAAAGATCCATCTGGTGAAAACGTCACACAGTGAACCCAGCTCATGTGTCCTCTGCAATATGCCACTTTTGATAAAGATTTAATATTCCATAACTACAATAAAAATATGAAAGAAAAACTCAAATGGATTTAGATTGCATTTACAGTGAATATAGTGCAAGTACACTTAATTACTATGTCTTCTAGTATTTTCTTAATTCTTATTCTGAAATCAAATGTAACAAGAAGTGTGCCTGCTTATCAGATTTCAATGGTCAGGGAAATTGAATCAGCAGCCTCTGTGACTGCCATGATTTTAAAAGACATAGGAAAAAAAAATCACAGTAAAAAGAAAATACAAGTTCTACTTGACTATGCAGATTGAAAAACCAAAAGATCCCCAAAAAACAACAAAAAACCCCAAACCAACCCCAACCCAAAATCTGATATTTTGTACAGACCTACTTTAGCCATGCTAGCCTTGAAGTTATTTCTAGGTGTTTCCTTCTCTTTTATGTACCAGCATACAGAAGGAGAGAGGATTTGGTTTGAGTTAAGCAATACTCCTGAGAGTGACAAGAGTAGCTATAGATAAACTTAGTAGACTAGTCTAGTTTTAGATAAATGTAGGTTCCACTGTCCAAAATAAACATGTAAGTTTAAAACATTATTTCCCAGCTGGTATTTTGAATTTAAAAAGCACATAAAAATAGGTGCATTTGTTTTATCTCTGCATACAAGAAACTATCAGGACAAATGTAACACGTTAAATTGCAAGTAGTCTTCTGCGGTATATTGCAGACACTCACCTCAACAGAACAGTGAGACAAAGCAACTGCTACTAACTCATCCCCAGGACAGAAGTCGCAGTATTGGATTGTGCTGTGATGACTGACAATGACTTGAGTTAACAAACCACATGTGTTGATATCAAAAAGCTGTGAACACATAATTACAATAGAAACCCTATTTGAATGGCTTCACTATTGACAAATAGCTTATATGCTCAACACTGTACATTCTTGAATTCAGAAGGTATTTCTCTTAGTCACAAGTTTGTTGACCACATATTTTTATTTACACACACTTGAAATCAGGCACTTCTATCTGAAACATCTTTTTTATCTGTAATCATAATTTCTACCAATATTGTATTACACTACCTCTAAAAGATTACTTAAGTGAGGTACTTAATTAATTAAGATTACTTACCAAAAGCTTATTTTTGGCTACCACCAAAACCATGTTACCATTTCTGGACCAAGAGCAACATTTTACTAAAACCTCCACATCATCTGGTTGTTCATCTGCATTTTTGAAGAAATCTTTTATCTCGATACTCTTCAATTCATTTCCTGAGCATGCTTCCCAGAGCTGGAATAAACAGGAAAGAGACACAATCTCTTAGCTGATATAGGTACAGAATACAACAGGAGAGAGCTCCCAACTACTTCTTAGGAAAAAAGGCAGAGAATAAAATACAAAAGCCTCTTGTTACTTTACCCAGTCAGCAAATAGCATTAGAATATTCACAAGTCCAAATGAATTATATATTAAAAATAAGGAGAAAAACAAATTAAGAAATAAAAACAAACCAGAAAGAGGTTTACGCTATAGCAGAACCCTCTCCTCGGGTTTTTCCCTCCTACCATTCCAGCTACAATGCCGTCTCAACTTCTACTAAAAAAAAACCACCTGCCCTGAAACTCTGTAAACAATCTACTCACCATGAGAAATCTGGTATACATCTAGCTTTGCACCTTAATTTCATTGAGGGACCTGCCAAAAATCTAGGGAACATTTCTGTCCCCTTCACCACATCTTTCCTTATGAACAACAGCTACAGCAATCCTTCTTTCCTGATTTAGCAACTACATAGAAACTTAGTAGCATTTTAAGAATTGCAATTCTGAAATAGCATAATTCTGTTGAAACTAAAGTCAATAAAACAGAAAAACACAAACCTCTCAGTTTTCTAGTGCATAGAAGAAAACGGCTCATGGAAATTGCTTTTAATTTTTATGTCTCCTGATGATTCATTTTCAGAGATGACAAAGCTTTCAATTAACCTAAAAGCTTACTACTATTTCTGGTTAAACAATTTTTACTTCCCATTCAAGTTTTCTTAACAAAGTGCATTATGGGGCAAAAATATTCAAAATGAGGCTAGTTAGAATTTATTTGGAACACAAGCAGTCCTTTTTTTCGTGGTACTGGACAAGCCATTTCAAAATTTTGCGTAACAAGTGAGACAATTAATCAAATGTTTCAGGATTTAATTCATTAAAGCTGATCATGCAGGCAAAATTTTCTTACACATATTTTGCATTTGATGCAAAATCTGCCCATCCATCATCAAAATAAAGGGCTGATTTATAAATGTACTGTATACCTTTACTGTTCCATCTGTCGAGCAGCTAGCAACATATTCATCATTTGGTGAAAATCTGCAGTGATTGACAGAATTTTCATGACCTATCATTGTATTTCTACAGTATTTTTCATTCAAATCCCAAATCTGTAAGAGAAATAAACATATAAATATCATCACGTTCATGAATTATTCAAAGACAGATCATTCATGCTCTTCTCAAAGTCACGCATTGGCAACCAAAATACCACTTTTATTTTTTCTTAGTTTTACCCACATGCACCAGGCTACCCTACAATTTACCTCCATCTGGTAAGATGAAAGAAAACTATTAACATCAGAATTACATAAATCTAGTTAAAACTTTCTGTACAGTGCAGACAACACCCCTAACCAGCAGAAAATTACTGAAAGTTTCCTCAGACTGAGGAAAAAAGCTTTGGCTTGCCTCATTCCTTTTCAGCTTCCTAAATTAGAATTATGTAGCTTACACACTTTAACAAAAATGAAATCTCACAAGTTAGTCTTGAACAGTCAGAATACCATCAGGCCAAAGCTCTAACCTTCATGCCTTACCAAAAGAGGACTTGCCCATTCTCCTTTGCTGAGCAAACACTTCTATTCTGCCTTGCTGAAATCTGATTACAGAGCTGTAGTCAATACTTTTGATCTGTTGCCATGTCTCTTCTATCAGGCTCACTAAAAACCCCATTACTTTACAGTGTTTAGATATATTTACATATCAATAGTCAGGACATTGAACAATAAACAAAGCTGTTTGTCTCGTGACCATCGCTGACTCCAGTCACGTATCTGTCTCCAACCTACAACCCATAACATAATAATCAATAACTACCCTGTTATGGCAAACAGCATGAGAATAATCTCAACCTTTTCCACTTACTTTGATGAAAGTGTCATTTGAGCAAGTAGCTAGGAGGTACTGACCACTTTTGTTATTGAACTGGCAGCAATTGACCTGCTCGGAGTGTTCTTCGTATACACACCTACACTGGCCTGTTCTTGAATTCCAGACCTAGGTAGAAGTGAAAGATGAAAAAGACTTTTAAATATATTTAAAGTAATTGTTTTTAAAAATCTGGCAACTATGCTGAAATACAGATAAAGTCCTAAAACATTTCTAATAATACCTCAAAAATATTTTGAAGAGAGAGACTGTACATTTAAAAAAAGAAGCAAGACATTATGAAGGGAAAGGTCATAATTCAGATGAGAATTTGATAAATTCTGGACTTCCAACAAGATTTTGCTACACTAACGAGGAATGAAAAATCCCAACTATTCCACAGGTAACAGAAAAGAAGCATTAAAAAAAGAACCATGGATAGATTAATCTCATGTTATGAATAGGACTGGACTCACACATTATGTTCTAGTCAAAAAGAAATGTCTGATAATACAAATAAAACAAGTGGTTAATTTTGCATGCATGATGTTAACGTTAAGCATCTTTTATTTTATGTAACAAGTGGGGCTTTTCTGTTTGTCAGGTATTAAATTATCCACATAATATTTACGACAGTTTAAAACACCTTTAGTTTTAAGAATCTGTGCTGAGTTAGTTAAACAGAAATTCAAATTGTGAGTTTGAAAAAAAGAATCATCTTTTCTCATTCCCTTACCTTGACTTTTTTATCACTTGAACAAGTTGCTACAAATTCACCATCTGCAGAAAAAGTGCAACAGAGTATTTCATCATCATGGGCATTTATCTCCAGGATTCTCTCTCCACTTTCTGCTTTAAACACCTAAACCAAGGAACAGTAAAACCTTATAACTTGCCAACAATTTTAAAGCACATATATAAGTTTCTTTTATCATCTCAAACAGCTCTCTTTATGCAAGCTCTTTAAAAAATGGGTTGATTTTTGAAAACATTCATAATTTCAGGGACAACAACATAATTATAAAGGGTGATAGAAATTGTAAGAGAGAGAATTAGTGAAAACTGATTTTTAAAAAAATATTTTATTTCTACCCCCACTCTTTAAACCAAGCATGCCCTTTCACAGTATATTTTAACAGTAACTGCAAAAAAAAAATCTATTAACTAAACTGAAGATATTCTTAAAACTACAAATTCCAATTTTATATGTATGGGATACCCATACATCTAAAGAAAGAATTTCAACAGAATTGATGATGGGAGGAACAAAACCACAAAAATAAGTAGAGAAAAATAGACAGAAAAATTGTCACACATTTCAGTCTCAAGTTAGATATAGGCAATGAAAGGACAGTTGGGGTAAAGTGCTACATATTAATCAATTTCTGCAAATTCTGGGATTTAACTTTACAGTGTGGGGTGGGGAGGCGCTAGAAATGAGGTCTCCCTTTCCATCTTAGGTTATATATTCCTAATTATTAAAACAAACCAAGGTGTTCTTTACAGCACTTTTCAATTTCTTTTTTTATTGAACAGAAATACCAACAACAAATAGTTGGTATTTGTTCAAATAAGAATACAAGTACTGAAGTAACAGGAAATCTACCTTCACGTAAGTTCTGCACAATACATGTTCCTAATCTAGTAATCATTTTTTTTAAGTAGCCTTGAAAACTGAAAAGCTTAAGTCATAATTAGAAAAAACATGAACAAGCTCAAAGTCAAAAAATGAAAAAAAGGATTATGGCTAATTTTCCTATTGTTTCTTCAATTAAAGTTTAGTTTAAATGTAATTGCAATCCACAGATCTGGGTGTAAAATGAAGAAAAATAAGCAAACTGCAATGTCAATAATGAAGACATTAGTAGAGAAGCCCAGCACAGCAACTGCAGCACAGCATGAGTACATCCACCAGGCATCTCTTAAGTGGATGCCATGATCATAATACCATACAGGCCAGCAAATAAAATAAGCAAATAAAAAACCCAGTAAAAACACAGTATGTAGCCAAATGAACAGCAACATAGTACTCAACTCCTCAAGCATCCAAACCAATACCAAAGGTTTGCAATAAAGTTGTTCTTTTCCCTTACCTTTGGCTGTCTGGAATATGGGTACCTTACCAGGTTACTGGCTGGCTGATTGCTAGTTTTCTTGAGGGCTGGCTGACTCCCCTCCAGGCAGACTGCTGGCAAATTTATATTAGTCATGCTCCTCTCTGTCTTTTCTAATCTGTTTTCAAAGCATTTTGGGCCTGTTTCCAATTTAATACTGTCCTCAGCTTCAGGCGTTTTCTCCACAGATATACTTCTTTTGCATTAAGGCATTTCACTAATTAAACACCAAAGTGGCAAAATGTCTACTACCATCCCATATAAATAGTAAAGCTGTACCTAAAACAACTTACTGCATCTCAGTACTGTAGAAGGTCTACTGTGACTGGAAATAATATTTTTGCAAGCAAATATTAAATAAGCTAGGGTGCATTGCTGGGCTGTGACCTTTCCCATACCATCTCATGTTCACACATTAGGGCAGTGAAGGCACAAATCCTAAAATCACACCGTTCAGCTCTTGAAGATAATGCTTACTATTCTGAACATGCAACTTGATGTTTATGCAATAATACATCCTTTTCAATCATGTTGCCAATTATGATCTAGATCCAAATATTTCCACATTGCAACAGAAGGAGAGTGACAGGACTGTTTAACAAATGTTTTCAAAATGGTACACAGCCTCTCTTTTGCTCACGCACAGGTGTGTTACAGTGATGAAAAACAGCAATGAAGTACACCTAGACAGTTCCTGGACATTAGAAGGCTTCTTTATTTCCCTTCGTGGCCTCTTTTATAACATGGTCCGCAAAAGAGGCTGTGATTGGTCCGAAAAAAACTCACTCTGCTCCTGTTTCGTAAACAACACTAGGTGACAGAGATTGTTTTGGGAATCTTGTGTGAGAAGAGCGAAGCTCCCATAGTGTTTACAAAATAGCAAAGACATTGTTATGAGAATAGGAATTTGTTCCCATGGGAATCAGCACGCAATAACTAGCAGTAGAATTCCGAAGCCCAAAAAAATACAGAGCCACACAGGTGTCTTACCTGAAGTGTTTTATCAGCTCCACATGATGCTATTCTTTGTCTATCCTTAGAAAAGCAGGCATGGTAAACTGCATCTCTATGTGGACGAACAACTAGACGGTAGAGATTTTTCAAGGATTTTTTATTTCTACAGGGTAAGAAAATTATTTAGATGAGTGCCTTTGTATTACTCAAAATCATCTCTAAGAACATTAACACTTTTTCACACATATTGAGCAGCAAGCTTTATAAACAAAACAATCAACCTTAAACAAACACTACACCTTAACTCTCAGCCTTCACGCTGAATAAAGGGAACACAAATTCCAACATTGACTCAGAGGTTTATATTGTGCTCCAAAAGTTACAGCTTAGAGACCAAGAAAGATACCATTTTTATGATCTGAAATGTGGTATTTCCAAAGAACTCTTCCTTTCCAAGCATATTAAAAAACATTTGTAAATTTGCTTAGATCTTTGCAAATTCCCTTATTTTCATGACAATGGAGATAGCTAAATAAGACCTGTGACTATCACCACTTTTCCATCAGAGATTAGATACAGGATCTAACATACCTTAGATGACTCTTACCTCACTTCAACAAAAACTTAAGAGTTAGTAGCAATCACAATCACCCTGTTTAGTGAGATCTTAACTCAGAAAGCTGGCACTGTAATGAGATGACTTGGTGATGAATGACCAGAACATCTCTCTCCTGAACTAACTGGGTATAACTCTTCTGAACCATGCAATTTCCAAGCACTTTTGCTAAATAAAATAACCAAATATTCGAAGAGGAGACTAATTTGCCTGGCTCTTACTATAATTGCTTGACATGGAGTCACTCTGTTTCACAGGCACCAAGTACTACAAATATCAGAAGAGAAATGTCAAACAGAATCAAAGAGTTATGTGGTCAACTGACTATTGGATAAGGCTGGGAAAATGTGTAGGCCTGTATACTTTTTCCTTTAAAAACTTCCAAAAATACAATAACAGGAAAGAATTGTTTAAATAGGAGAAATTTCAAGATTGTGTAGAGATTACAATTTCCCATCTTGCTACTTCATAAAACTTTGCAAATTAACACAAATGCTCTCCTTTTTAAAATTATAGTTTACTTTAAAATCTAAAAACATACTGTAACATACCCAATACTTACACTACAATTCTAACTTTAAAATAAAACTATTTCAAGAAGATTCAAAGTATTATATTTTCATCTTTGCATTGTTATTTAAAAGGAACAATAATTAAATACAGAAGTAAATCTATTACTCAATTTATTTTGATGTAATTATTACTAAGTTGATGCCTTACATATCCAGGGTTCCCCTTCTCCCACAAGTTCTTGAAAATTAACACCTTCTTTCCCCAGAAAAAAAAAAAAAACAACCCAGCAGTTCTTACAAAGATCCTTTTATTACCATACATGGTATTTAGTTGTACATTAAATGATTTCCTTGCTCAAGGGATCAGCATATCAGCAGACAGACTGCAGCTACTTACATCCACTCCAAATAAAATGTTCCTGTTTCCCTTTGAGCATGTAGCTTGGCCTGTTGATACACCTCTGATGTTTCTGGCTGGCAAAGACCCAGCTGAATGATGTCAGGAAATGGCTGCCGTCCAAGAAGGTGCCCATTTAAAGACAGAAATTCCTGGAAGTTCTCACGTACTGTGGTATCCTAAATACAGTGCAGACATTTGATAGCAGATTTATCTTAGGATTTATTTCCTTGCTTTTTAAAATCTCTATACAGCTAATATTCTTACAGAAGCCCTTAGCTCTAACTTTCTATTAAGTTATATTAGCAAACACATACAATAGATTGAAATATTTCATTATCCTATTTAGAAAGCATAATACCATAATTTTTCAAACAAAGAATACTAGCAACAGTGATTTATTCAATAAGCAGTGTGAAATATCAGAAAGACTATTCCAAGTGGTCAGCATAATTCTACACCTCCTCAAAAGCAGAGTACCTTATGTACCCACCACTAGGTATTGATCACTATAGTTATTGAGTCCCATGGCCAACCACTTACACACTGAAATTTAAACAAACAGAAAACTGAGTTTCCTTCATTTTTATCTTCTCCAGGTTCAATTTAATATTGGTTTCATGCTTTGGTTTTTTTAAACTTTCTATATACCTGCCATATACATACATCCAACAAAATGCAATTACAAAACAGAAAATTATATTTGGAACCAACTGATCATTTACCTTTCAGTATCATACCTTTTGATCCAGGATTGAACTATATTCTACATATTCATGAATTAGATGAGCAGGCCCTACCAATTCTGTTTTAGCTTTAATCCAATCTAACGAAAACATAAGATCACAGAGTTCCTAAAAGAAATACAAATTTAAGTTCAGACTGTAATTTTCACAACAGAATCTACTTAGGGGAAAAAGAAAAACACAGGAAATATATTAGGTATTTAATATACTTTGGTACAATTGTCTCTTGTTGAAAACTTAGGCAATTTCTTTTTTCCTGCATCTTAATTGTTCAGTTATAAAAATTCAGTGTTTAGAAGGCTACGTTTGTTATTTTAAACTGCTCTTCGATACAGCTACTCAGACAGGAGATGGAGATACAGAGCAATTTTTCACTTCTGCAGCACACAGGACTTATTTTTTTAACTCTGAAAAAGCTTCCTCTAGTCCAGTCTAGCAAAGATCACTGCTAATAATGATTGTTGATCTCCCAACGAGATGCTGAAACTCCTAAACCATTGGTAAATGATCAAGGGAGTCCTGCCATAACATTCTTTCATTCCTTCAGTGCTCTGGGTTGTATCATATCAGGCCCCATGGACTTGTGAACTGATCCAGGTAGTCCCTTACAATTTCACATTTGTCTCCACAAATGAAAAGTCCCAGATCTCACACTCACGGTCCTCCAAACCAGGGGGCTGGGCAGACAAGGCCTGTCAGTAATATTGAAGACTTAGGTAAAAATAATTGTAAAAAAGAATTGAACTTTATCTTTTTTAGTTAGATGACCATCTTTAACAAGTATGGGTCCAATGTTTTCTTTGGATCTACTCTAGAAAAACTGCTTAGCAACAACACTGCACAGGTGTAAAGCATATTCCAATTTAAAATCAATAAATACCACAAGGATGAAAAGATTATCATTGTTAAACAAAGAAAAGCTATATTAGCCCTCCAACAAATAGAAATCCTCTCTAAATAACGAAAAATAAGTGATACATAGAATAGAAACTCTAAGAAGTATATAGTAACAATGAGCCTAAAGGCTAAAGACTTCTGAGAAGCTAATTCTACAAAATGTAGAAAAGCTCCTAATAAAAACATTTTTACAACACACTGAAACTAAAGATACTAAGATAAAGAAAGTATAAATATGATCCAAAGTATAAATATGTAAAAAGTATAAATATGATCCAAAACACCTTGCACAGACTTGTAGCTAACATTAATTATGAAGGTTCCTATAAAAGATAAATCCATGAAGTATATTATATGATGAGTCAGATGAACCATCTTGAAAAAAGCTCAAATGAAAAGGTTTTGAGTACAAGTGAAATAAAGCAACTAACAACCAGGACCAAATGCTATTCAAGACATTTGAAACTCAAATTCAAGTGAAACTACCAATTATT
Source organism: Acrocephalus scirpaceus scirpaceus (assembly GCA_910950805.1). Lineage (NCBI taxonomy): Eukaryota > Metazoa > Chordata > Aves > Passeriformes > Sylviidae > Acrocephalus > Acrocephalus scirpaceus. The sequence continues at coordinate 46,586,153 of OU383777.1, read as the reverse complement.
AACCTTTCTGCATGATTTGCATCTTATACTAGCTCAATATCTAAAGAAGAGTAGTTAGCAAAAATGACAGCAATTTTTCAAGAGCCAAGACAATCCTGGAAAAAAGAGAGTTGCCCATCTAACTCTTGATGGGGTTTTTTTTGCTATCGAAATCAGATAATGAATTTTTACACACAAATCTGTATGACATAAGAAGGAAAAGCTAACGAGATGTCTGAAGATAAAAAAGTAACTAACTGATAAAATGCTCTGAAGTCAATCTACTTGTATTATTGCACAATAAAGAGAGTTTGCATTTTCAAAAAGGTTTAGAGAAGACTTCTTATTGAACATTCTTAAAAAGAAAAAGAAAAACACAAGTCATTATGGTATAAAATAGGAAATCTCAAGAATTTGTTGAAAAGACAAGACACAAAGAGTAGAAATAAATTAGTTTTTGTAAGGGACAGTGATTATCAGAGGACCTCCTAAAGACTCTATGTTGAGTGTTTACCCAGCTGGACTAAAGTCAAGGGGAAGAGAGGCTCAACTGGGAAAAGGCCTGGAGGGAAAAAGAGAGGTAAGAGTGGGTGAAAAAGGCAAGCAAAGAACACCTGTCAGAACCCACCTGCTGCATTTTGGCACCTGCCATGTGATACGCTAGAAAGTTATACCAGTACATGCAATCCTCTTGAGATAGAACAGGTGTATTAAGCTTGTAGCATTTCTTGTACTGCTTTACTATGTTTTTATGTAGCTCCTGCAAAGCAAAGAAAACCACACACTTGGCATTGAGGAATCATAATTATTCTTATTATTACATTTTAAATAGCATTGACAAATAATATTATTTCTCAATTGTAAGACGTTAACAAGTGAAATAAAAAAGCTTACCTTCCAAAACTGTACACCTAACCTAATTTACTGCTAAAGACTTCTCCAGAAACATTCTCTGTATATTAAAAGACAGAAAAGCGAGCTGTTAATCCTCCTTCTCAGACCAAATCTCTCTTCATCTAAAATGTGGGTAGCCACAGAAAAAAAAGAATCCTTACATATGTAGATCTAAAGCAAAACAAAAATCTTGCCTTTTCTTCGTATCTACTCTTTCTGCCTTGTCTTTCAGAACTGAAATTGAGCCCAACTTACAGGTCATCTTCCTGAAAGTACTGCCTTAAACTGAAAAAAAAGGGAGCAAAAAACATTTCTCTGCATTAAAGAAGTTTCCTATTCTGGTAGGGCCTTGATGTCTTTGGAATCAACAGTGGAACATTACATCTCCTGCTGGAAACATCTGACAGAGAAATAATGGTTATAGAGTCTTCTCTCAGTTTAGTCTCTTAGCTGCAGATGGAACCATCAAGAAATCCCTCCACAGCTTCAAGTTGAAAATAAATATTTTTAATTATTCAGCCTTAAGTTAAATTTCATTTAGACCTATGCTATGAAGCTACTCAGGGTATCATTTAACAAAGCAAGATTTCTGAAAAATGCCCAGCTTTGGAGAGTAAAGTTGAATATAAGTTGATACACTACCTGAAGTTGGTTGCGATTCTTCTCTGTGAGAAAGTCAAGCTGAAGATCATGTAAATAATAGTGGAATGACTTCCCATTACGATCACAGAACAACAGTGATTTGTTAACAAATTCCTGTAGTATATCTTCAACTTCTTCAGTTTCCATATCCCAAAGAATACAGAGAACCTAAAAAATATTTACACATAAATAGAGAAGAGAATCAGAACCAAGTCGTACCATGATTTGGATGAATATTATAAAAGACTACCAATTAGCTGTCCACAAAATGCATACTAACAAACATAGACACAAAGGGTAATCAATTCAATAAGTTACCAATTCCTTCATATCAAACCACAGGACAGATATAAAAAGTTAACTTATCTTTCATCTATTTGTGCTGACTTATGGTGACCATAAAAGGAGACAAATTCCACATAACAGTTTTCAAGCTTTCAGTGAGCTCAATTACAATCTAATTAAAGAATATACGGAATGCAGACTAAACTTAAACAGTATGAATATCCTTATTCAGTTACAATTATTTTAGTTTCACTACGAACAATACAAGTCATGCTGTAATAATGGAACAAATCTACCCAATCTAGCAATTATTATTAGGTACCATACCATAGAAGTTATACATGACTATTACAAATTTTGAGAATTCATTAAGGTTGTTGTTTGTATCCCACTAAAAATCATGAGATTTCTGCACTGCTTTTATTACCTTAGTAGGTACTTTAACATCTTTTGGGAGGATAGAGAGGTCTTTATAGTAGTCTTTGTAATTGTCATCCAGTTGCTCAACGCTTATGGACATTGCTTCATCAAGAGCTTCATAGTCATATGAGGAAGATTTTCTTATTCTTTTAAACTGCTTATTCTGCAGCTGCCTGAGATAGTATTCCCAGCGGCTAGGGAAGTCTCTTAGTAAGGCACCTATCAAGGATATCACAAGAGGAGAACCTGAAGGAAAAGATTAAAAAAAATTTAGAGGTCATCAAGGAACACAATCCAACAGTTGATGGTCACATGACTGAAACAGATAATATTCCCAATTCACTGATTAAATTCTTCAGGTGTGGAGCAAAGACAGATAAAATACACACTCCATGTAGACATTTGCAAACTCACTAAATTTAAGTGTAATTGTGATGCAGACAGAAAATATACTGAAGAAAAGTACCCAAAAATCGAAATGAGACTTTTGCTAAGCTTAAAAACCAACCCAAAGTGCTTAACAAGCACTTACATTTTAATTAACATATAAGTATTAAAGGATATTCCCCTCTCTATTTTTAAGTCAAAATACAGAAGAAAAGAAATCACATTCGGCAGTAAATTGTACGATAAAGAGCAACTAGAATACCTTTGCATTCTCTTACAAGAGAGTTAGCTTGTTCTGGAAGTTCTGATATTTTCATATTCACAAACAGGGATAAAATCTCCAGTCCTTTCTCATGTGCTAGCCCACTTTCCACATGAACCTCGTATTTATTGCCTAGAAACAGAAACATGGAAAACATTTTGACAAATGCAAAAAACCATACAGAAATTTGAAGTATTTTCCGAGTAAAATTTGGAGCAAAGGTTCATAATTTTTTGCATAGTGTTTTATAGGACTAAGAAGAGTATAAATTCTACTTATCAGAATCAGCTTGCATTAGAAATATATACACAGAAAAAAACCAGACTATAAGCTAATAATTACAAATGGATTACAGGCAATCACTGGTGAATAGTATAGAGATAATCAGTCTAACAGCATCAGTGTCACAGAGGTTAATTTATTCTGTTTAGAATTGCTGCACTCATCAATGTAAACATGTAACTTTTAGGATAATATGCAACACTTATTTCACAAAGAGTTACAAAGGAGAATTCTAAAACATTGCCACTTGTGCACAGATTGATAGACAGATTCTACCAGATTCTTTTGAAAGCTCACATGAACAAACTGCAGACACAGACACATAAAATATGTGATGCAGGAGATGAAACTGTTCCTTACCAGCCACAGCATCTGTTACACTCCTGTCCCTGCTCGTGATGAGTACCTGACATTGATTATCAAATGCTTTCAACACCCAGGAATCCCAAATGTCATCCAGGACCAAAAGAGACCTAGTGCAAGAAGAAATACTTCAGATCAACTATTAATGTTAAAATAAAGTATTACATTTTAATAAAGAAAAAACTTTCAGAATTCACAAAGTATCACTGCATATTTTTTTTTTAATATTACTATGTAGAATATTGTAATAGTAAGTCCAGAGAAGCGTAACAAAGACAGTAAAAGGTCTAGAAAATGTCTCAAGAGGCACGGCTGAGGGAGCTGGGATTGTTTAGTCTGGAGAAAAGAAGGCTCAGGGGGGACCTGATCAATCTTTATGACCTGAAAGGAGGTTGTAGCTGGGAGTTGATCTCTTTGCCATGTCTCAAGTGAAAGGAGGAGAGGAAATGGCCTTAAATTGCACCAGGGCAGCTCAGATTAGATATTAGAAAAAATAATTTTCCCTGAAAGAGTGGTTAAGCACTGGAATAAGTTGCCAAGGGAGGTGGTGGAATCATTATCTCTGGAAGCATTCAAGAAGTGTTTGGATGTGGCACTTAGGGGATATGGCTGAGGGGTGATTATGGTGGTGCTGGTTGATGGTTGGATTTGATGATCTTGAAGGTCTCTTCCACCCTTGGTGATTCTGTGATTAAACACTGCACAAGAAGCTGAATGCAGTTATCTCAAAAAGGTATTTACCATTTATTATTTCATAGCTGCAACTGAAGTGTAAACAACATTTTGAGAAACATTTCCATTAGTAGACGCCAGGAAAACCAGAAATATTTACTGGTTTTAAGTCACTAGGTATCATAAATGAAGAAAAGAGTTGTATAAAACTAGATAACTCTGACATAGGCTAGTAATAACCTTTGTGGGAAAGCATTTAAGTTTCCTTTTGACTCAAGAGATTTCAATTCTGTTTTTGTATCTTTGGAAAGCTATATGAGACTAATCCTCTTGTAAAGCAATTGCCTTGAACAGCAAGGCTCTTCTTACATAAATGACATTTCATAATGACTACATATTCCATTCCTATGGCCAGCCACATTTGTAGGTTTCTACATGGAATCGCAACAGAATAATATACCTACACCTGCCTATATGTGACAGAGAAGTCACTGAAAACTGTTTTTAAAAGATTTGGTTTAAGAGAGCAAGAAGTCAAAAAGACTACCTGGCAAGTAGATGTATGAAAAGAAATAAGTTATTTGCATTCAGTGAGTTTTAGTTATTGACCCCTACTCCTAAAAATTGTTTACGTTTACTATGCTTTTTTTTAAGGGATGGAATTTTTCCTCTCCACTAGTTACTGGTTAAGTTGTCCAATCCTCACTGAAGCATGAGTAAACTTCGGCATTTTTGTTCAGCTAAGTGGCATTTATGCCATCAAAGCCTATAAATAAAGATTTGGTCCTCCTTAAAGAAGTGCATACACATCAGACCATGTTTTCAAAGATACATTTAAGTCTTGGATATCTCTACCTTATTTTTATACAACTCTTCTGTTAATCACCTTTTGATAAATCAGAGGGCTCACAAGAATACTATCATAGCCATAAAAGACTCATTTTGTGGCACTTTCATGATTGAAAATATGATGGGTGGCATGAATTACAGCCTGATTTTATGTTTTTAATTATCTGAGCACTTCAAAGTTCTCCCATTCATTAGGCACCAGTGATTTTTCTCCTCCAGTCACAGCAAGAAATCCTAAATTCTAATTAGGATTATTAAAAAAGCCTTAAAACAAAGAAAAAAAAGCACCCCAAAGCAACAAACAAAACCCTGTGATAACAATCACAGGAGATTAAATTCGCTAATTTGTTATTTTAAAGTATACCATAGTTTCAATTTTTCATTTGACTAATAATTTAATCCCAAGAAACACACTGGCTTCAAAATCTGAATCCTTTGTCTAATATTTTATTCCCAAGAGATGTACTGGGTTGGATGTCTGAATGCAAATATAATTAAAGTGACTTCTTGTCACCAAAAAGAATTCCAGAGCAGAGCCAGCTCCTTCTCAAGCTGCAGTGAAGCTTTGTTTCCCATACACTTGCACCCTCTATGAACCTTCCTCCCAGACACATTCCCCTCTATTTCCTCCCATGCCCTCTTCTGTATTGAAGAGTTTTGATTTCCTTGTTTGTTAATAAACAAGAAGTAACAATGGAAATGTGTCAACAGAGACAACGACTTCACATCCTTCAAGGGAAAACGCACTTTCAGCTGACAGATTTCTTTTGGAGGACCTGTCAATATTTTCCACATCTTTTCTTCACAAGAAAGACTTTTTTTCTCCCTGTACAGAAATGCCAGTATTCTGCACTGTTATCTACAAAGATCACAAGGCTGGAGTATTATTCCTAAGATAACTCACTGACAAGAGGCTTATTTAGTTTAGTACAGATTTTCCCAGAGAATAATAAAATCCTCAGCAAATAACAAAAACTATTGCTCAAAGGTGAAAAAAACTGAGAACAACAATGGCAATGACTGAGAAAGACACTGATTTCTTGGCAATAATTGGTCACATCATGAAAACTTGCTTTAATTTTGGTACCTCTAGGACAAACCCTTTTTAAAGAACACCAGCTGTTCTGGAAAGGAAGAATTTTCTGCAGTGATACACACGCTTTTTTCTGCTGTATGATCCTCACAGATCAGTAAAGCAGTCTACACACACAGTGAGAACACTGAAAGTTAGAGAAATCCTTATTTCACAATTGTTTGTTCCTATCTTTTACTATTCAATCCCATCTTTCATTATTTCACTATTTGCTTTTTCAAGCAAATATGACTCCTGGACAGCTGGTTAACATTTTGTTGATAGAAGTCATATTAGCCTAAGTTAAGAAGTTGGTTAAAAAACAAAATACACACCACAGACACATGTAACCACAACACAAGCACCTCAGATGATTAGACCAACATTACTCTGCAAAGTTTTATCAATTAAAAGAATATATTTGATTTTACTGACATCACCTGGGGTATTTGCGTAGCATGAGCAAACGAAGACGATCTTTAGCCTCTTCAATGTTAAGTGGTGGCCTTTGTGAAAGAGTGGAGTCATGTTCCAATCTACTACAGAGATTCTGAAGTTTTATGAAGAGCCCTGCTTTGTCCTGTTTCCCAACAGAGATCCAGTGAACTCCTCCTGGAAAGTAATCTAACAAGAAAAGCAATATTAATCACACTATACATTTTAAATAATTTAAAATATTTAATAGCAACTTAGAGTAGTAAGTCAGCATTAATTAAAACACAAACCTGTAAAGTCTGTTGCAAGACATCCTTGCAACTCTACTATCAACACCAAAGGATGGTTCTACAAGCCCACTCCTGGTTATTTTTAAAGGAATGGACTCTATAGGGCAAGTACCCACAGAAATTTCACACCATCACTGATGCTGTTGTCCCTCCTTTCTACACGTCTTCCTTCCTGTCCCTCCACAGCCCCTTCTGCATCCATCTTTCTGCTAGTCTGACCTACCATTTACATTTTTAACTGTGTAGTACTGCAGGAGTTCAGAGTCTGGGATGAAAAAATAATCCTGAAACAGTGATCAAGAAGATATCTAGAAGAGTCAGCTGTAGCAGAGGATGCTATAGTATCTATCCCTATATCCTTTTTAACTTAAGTGCCAAGTCCTACTTTCTCCTCCTAGTGTCATATGCAAGGAAAAATAAATAATATAGGAAAAAAAGCCATGAAACATTTGCATCTATGATCTACTTTAAGCTAAGGCAATACTAATCACACACAAATGCCTGCCACTATTAAAATATATGCGAAAGTTAGAGCAAGATTTTTTTAAACTCACATAGCAAGGAGAGGAGTCTGAGGACCTTATAAGCAATGCCCAAAAGGAATATAACTAGATATATAATTTTGCACTAACAGAAATAACAATTTCAAGTTAATTAAGGATACATCTACACTCACAAACCAAAGCAGATTCTAAAGCAAAAAGCTATTCAAAACCTTTTTCTACAAACTAACAGAATACTTAGGGGTCCTAGACCACTAAATGGTTATGAAAGTTTTATGTTGCAATCAAGTATTTCAGAATCACCTAAAAAATTTAGAAATCCAAATCATTTTCAAGGTGACATATGATATTGCACCATACATGTCCAATATGTGTATACCTATAGTGATTTTAAAAAAATACAGATGTTTTTATGAAAGTACCTTCCAAGAGCTGGGGATCCCTTAAAGCTTCTGCTGTTAAAACAGTCTTCCCACAGCCTGCCATTCCATAAACTGTGACCCAGCCTGGATCACTTCCCAAGCAGTACAGTTTCTTTTTAATAGCATCTACCAGTTTTGGTCGAGTGACAAACACAACTGGTCTCTGTGGTACGCCCCCTTCGCAGAGAATGGTCTTCACTAGTTAAGAACAGGAAACATCAAAATAAAACATGAGTTCTAAATGTGATGCCTCTTCAAACCCAACCAAACCACTCTTCACCCAAAATAACTAGTGGGCTCCCTCCCCACCTCATGTCCATAAAAATGCCCTAAAAACTGCGGAACTCAAAATACCAAATACTGAAAAAAAATACTGCTTTTTAGAAATAAATTACTTAGCATGTAACAAGCCCCCTATCTAAAAGAGTGTTCAAATTAATAATTGCAGGAGGAAAGCTTGTTACATTAATCCCTAGAAGTGAAAAGAGAATTAACATCTCCCATGGAAACTGTGGCAAACACAGGAGCTCAACATTACTATACCTAACAATCAAGTCACTTTCTCAGCCAGAAGTCATCACACCATGGGTGCAGCAGAAAAGAAAGGATGCTGTGTAAGGCCTTTCCTTGGCAGATCACAGCACAGCACTGGGGTCCAAGCAAGGCTTCCACTGATTTAAGCTGAGATAGCCTGACTTGAAAGAGGTAATGCATAACAGGAAAGAAAATGTGCACTTCATCTGCCCACTTTGTGGCCATATGAAGAAACATAACTGATAAAGTTAGGTTGTCTAAGATAAACTTGAACTCCACATGCCTTTGACACTCATTAAATATAGAGTGCCAGTAAATATGGCAGTTAGTCATATGCAGTTAGAAGGTTCTGCCCATTAGAAACTACAAATTTATTTCATGTGAGTCAAAGATGATACTGATGACAATTCAGGTAAAAATTATGGAACTTATATAGGGTAACTAAAAGATCTGGTGGAAAGAACTAAGTAGCCCAATAATTAGATCAACTAATCAATGATCAACTAGATCAATGTAGGTTGAGAGATTCCAGATTACTCTTCAAGATAAATATCGGAATTTTGAAGTTTTTCTTTTAATACATACAAATGAGAGTCTTCCTTTCACTTACAACAAAAATGTTACAAATTAGAGAAAACCGTGAGAGCATCAGGTCTCCTGCCTTTTTAAATAAGCATTATTTAGTGTGAACATTTTCAAGATGACCTATAAAAGTTGTAACTCTCCTGCCAAGTTAAGAAGATGAAATAGAGACATAGTTACTACACTACCAAAACAAACAAATGCACCAACTGCTCCTTTTTCATTGGAACAGGTATTACACTTAGTCACTTTCTAAGGAATAAAAAAGACAACCTGTGTTCACACTCAAGCATAGGGATTGCTGTAGTTACACTGACCGTGGGAAGTCATTCCATCCATTGAACTCCTTCTGTTACCAGACGAGATGGCAGGGATGCCATCCTGAAGAAGCGCAGCCAAATCACTGTACCCTTCATGGAGCAGTGCATTATAAAATGATCTATATGAATTATTATCCTTTGTAAGAATAATGTTTATTAGCATAGCTGCTCGCTCCTTCCGTGTAGTCTAGAAAAAAAATTAGAAGAGGTATTATACAAAACTAAGAAACTTGAGAAATCATTTAATCTATCACTCTGTAAATTATAGACTATTTATAGTTACAGAAATAGCCTTTAACTTACCAAGCCCTTAACCTTATTAAGAGCAACAAAAACTGTGCTAGGTATACACTTCAGAATTTAACAAATCCAGGAATTAGATAGTCAGAAATTACTATTTTTTAAAAGGATGGTAAAATATGTGAGTAGCCTAGGAAGAGAAATAGCAGTGAGAGAGAATTCTACCTGTTGCTTCACTCTCTCCTCTTCCTGTAATGTTAGTACTTCATCAGAAATCATATGATCCATAATATAAGAAGTCTTGATATCATTTTCCAGTGCTTGACGATTCATAAGCAAATAGTTTCTACTCTTGACATCCATATTTCTTCAGTATGAAAAAAAGCGGGGTGGGGAGTCAAGTCAGACTGGGAACATAACTTACAAGCATGAGGCAAGAAGTTTTAAAACAGTTTATAAATTTTGGCGTTAAAATCAGAAAGAGTAGCAAAGCATCTGCTAATTCTGAAAATACAAATTCTTTCCCCCACTCCTATGAATTTATGTTTATGAACACCTTCAGAACTACAGAACCAAAGACTACGAGCTTCTCATACACTAGCAACTTGCTAAACATCTCTATTAGAAGGTCTTCTCCCTACACCCCTCAATCTTTTTTAAGTCCTTGGATCATGTGATTGGGATGAGAAAGAGGACTGGTCTCATTGCACGGGATGAACGCGTTGTTGCCTCCAAGTTCAAGACTCCATACAAGGACACTTGGCTCTTGACATATGATGGAAGAGGGAGCACTCAACACTGCCACTGACTGCGCAATACCTTTCTTTATCAGCATTTGGACACGCAACTTTAAACTTGCATTCCTCCTCCATATCATCAAAAACCAAATGTCTGAAGAAAACAGACGGTGAAAACTACTGACTACAGCGTAAATGTTTCCCAGAACTCCTCAGCGACTCCGAGAGCTCCAGTCGATCAAAACGCTCTCTCAGATCACACTCCTGCCAGGAAAGCTCCATAAACAAGTCCAAACTCCTCCACAGAGCAACTATGCAGGTGCCAGCAGAAGCGTTCACCTTTTCCGGCACACTCTCCCCCAAGAGCAGGGTAGATGCAGAACAGCTGCCTTTGAATAAGCCCGTGATAGAGTACCTCTTCCGCCATGCTGACAGAATTTCCTGTTTTCACTGAAAATTACGTTGTTGGGAAAGCCTTCCACCCTACCGCGGAGGAATGGGGACGCTAAAGCTCCCCGGTCGAAAAACGGATAATAGTAATAATAACAATACTGCCACGCGCGAAGCAAATACAAAAGAAACCGCTCCACAAACGCCCAAAACAAAGGGTTAACTCACACCGTGCCGCTGTGGGCAGCCGCGAACTAAAAAGCAACGGAGGCGCTCAGACGGCTGGCCCGCCGCCGCTGACCGTACGCCGCACCCGGCAGAACCCCTCGCGGTGCGGTCCGGTCCGGTCCGGTCCAGTGCGGTCCGCCCCTGCAGGTCCGCCACGCCGCTCACCTGGCGGGCAGCGCGGAGCCGAGGCAGCCGCCGACCCTGAGCCCCTGCCGAGCCCCGAGGAGCAGCCGCTGCCCCGCGGGAAGGCGGTGCCGGCAGCGCTTCCTCCTTCCGGGCCTGGGCGGGGAAGGGCGGGCCCGGCCCTCTCGCCGCTCTGCGCCCGCTGACCCCGAACAAAGCCCCGCGCTGCCTCCCGCGCCGGCGCGGAGCCGCCGAGCCCCGGCTGTGCGGGCCGGGATCGCTGCCCGCCTGCCCGCGGCGGGGGAGCGGCGGCGGGTAGGCCCCGGACGTGGTGCACCGGCAGGCGACGCGCCAGCCGCGGCCAGGGGAGGGGCCCTGGGGCCTGCAAACGTGGTGCCTGCGGAGCTGCGTGGCCCCGCCCCCGCAGCTGAGGCTGGAGGAGCGCTGCGGGTACGGAGGGGGAGATGCGAGGCCGGGACTGCCAGGGCTGGGGCATCCTGCAGGGGTGTCCCGGGAGACAGAGGGGAAGTGGGTCACTTTGGGGGCAGCGGATGGGGCAGTCGGTCACTTTGGGGGCAGCGGAGGGGGCAGTCGGTCACTTTGGGGGGAGCGGAGGGGGCAGTCGGTCACTTTGGGGGGAGCGGACCCAGCGCGGCCGGCGGTCCAGAAGGGTCTCTGGGGAGCTGCGGGACATCCCTCTGTACCGCGCCGGGCAGCGCGCTGAAGCCGTCCATTTAAAGCAGAGCTTTTATTTTCTCTGTTAGACTCTTTTCCCAACTACTATTCAGACCTCTTTTTTTTCCTCCACTTTAACTTCATAATATGTGCTCTCGAACCCAAAGTTGTTTTAAAAGCTTCAAAATACAATTTTTATGTTTTGGTGGATTTTTTGGGGTTTGTTTTTTGTTGTTTTGTTTTGTGGTTTTTTTCTTTTTTTTTTCTTTTGGAAAGGAAAAGCTTTTTTTTTTTTCTCCATACTTCAATCTCTGAGCATGCTTCCTAGTACTGTGGCTCAAACAGCTCTAAGCTACCTAGGTGAAAGATAAGATTTTAAACAATGCCTTTTACCCCTATATGTGACTATGTAAGTATCTCCACATATTTATATTTTAATATGTGACTAATGCTGCTATGGCAATGCTGCTAAGTGATGCAAAAAACCCAGCACAACAGTTTGGTCTCAAATTAGGCAAAGCAACTCTGCCAAAGATCAAGTCTATTTTGAGCAGTATGGTGGAAGATTTTAGGCTTAAAAACTACACTCTGTACTTCACTTGGTTGATTAAAATATGAGCTGGAGATTCATATTGCTTTAAACTATTCTAACGTTAATTTTATCAAGAGGAAGTTACAGTTTTTCTTTTTTCTAGAGGCATGATTTCATGAATCTTCTGAATTATTCTATCGTGACTTTTTGTTAACTGACGTTTGTGGTTTTACAGATGACATGAAATCATTGCAATAGAACTGTTCCTAAATTAAAGCTTGATTTGCAATTTTATTTTTAAAATTGAAAAACTAACTTTCCCCTTTTAGTGTAGTGTAGGTAATTCTTTTTTAAATCTACAGGTAGAACAAGTTCATCAGTGAAATTGCTGATGAACTTGTGACACTCATCAGCTACAAAAAATATATATACTTTTAATCCTTGTAATTTTAAATACATATTTAAAATAGCATATTCTACAGCAGATGAAATATTTCTGGAAAGGTGAAATTAGTTTAAGCTTGGAAAGTCAGCTCAGAGAAAATATGAAAGCAGTGCTCTGTATATAGAAAGCAAATGAAAGTATTATGATACTTTTGTAAAGTATCACATAACTAGGAAGCACAGCGAACACCAAAAAAATTTTGGGGGGTGATTTGTGTACTTAAAATTTATTTTTGAGGATGTTTAAAAGTAAAAAGATGTAAAAACTAGTCCTTTCTGAGTCTTTTTTTCTAGCTCCCTCCTAGGCTTCTGCTTTTTAAAACCACAAAATGTCTGAAGTTAAGCCAAGGAAAAAAGGTATTTCTTCATCCAAGACCAATGAAGGTTCACAGAAGGCTGAGAAGCACAGTAATTACGGGAAGCTGGCAAGTCCCAGGATCAGAAATAATCACAGTTTCTTTTGGATGGACTCAAGAACAAGTTTGAGTATTGTTTCCCTTGCTGTTTGCCTGGTGGTGAGCTGGTAGGTTACTCTCCAAAGAGGATTTTAGTATTTTCTTTTGTATTCTGTGGGCTGTATGATTTACATGTTAACAGAGTGCTTGGGCTAAGTGTCTGTAGAAACTTGTTAAAGCCAGAAGGATCAAGGAAATAGTAGCAGTATTCACAAGCATGGAAACATTGGCCTGCAGTGAATTACTATAGAAGTTTCATCTGTTACATCATGTTGAAGGTGTCTTACTCATGAATTCTAAATACCTGCTTTGGAGACTACATCTGCCTGGAGGGTAACTTAGTCTGACAGTAAATGCTTGTTTGGCAGGCAATAAATAATTGGACAGAAGAAGTGAAATAGAGTTTTCTGTAAATAATTTGCTCAGCAGTGTAATAAACTTTTCATCAGGTGAAGTCTTTAAGTAAAGGTCAAATACCTTTGTTAAAGATGTTTTAAAATATCTTAGCAGCATCAGTGCCTTAGTTACCTTAGCATGCAGTGTAAAAGCAAAGACATCTATGGATGTCTTGTAAAAACAAAGACATCTTGTTGTCATATCTCTTTTGGAAGATAACTCCAGTTTCATTATTTTTTTTTCTGTCATGTATTGATCTAGCATATTCTGTGAACACAAATCCCTCCAGTAACAATTTGCTGTGAATCAGGTCCTGGAATACTTAATATATGCTAATTAAAAAGTTATGCATTCTCTTTATTTACTTGAAATTTGCAGGTTTCTATTTCAGCAGTCAGGTCAATTTGCTGATCTGGAAAGAAAGTACAATTTTTTACATCAAGAAGCTGAAAAAATCCTGGATGTGGGAAACAAAGTAAACTTTATTTCTGAAAAGGTAATCATTAATATCTTAATTGGATAATCTTTGGTGAACATTTGTTACTGTTTACTTCATTGTTATTTTGTTAATTTAATTGATCTGTTTTAAAGTAAGTTTTCATAATGTGTTTTACTTGCCTGTGAATAGGCCTTTAGGGACTATTTCATGTGATAAAGCATGTCAATCCATGCCATTGTTCCAGTATGTGAATACAGTGGTTGTATCTCAGTAGTATTTTTTAGAAACTAAGCTATTTTTAAGAACTTACATATATGCACGTTTCATTCTACCAGTCCTCTTTCATGCGCGATTCTAACGTACATTGATTTGAAGAAAATTCACCAGCATTTTTATGTAGCAGACCTGTTCTAATAGTATGAAGGCATAATAAAGTGATAGATAAGAAAATACATTAGTAATGAAAAAAATATTACCTCGTGTGACATTATTAAGTAGAAAAGCTGTGCTGGCTGCGGAATTATCCCTAGTACCTTACAGATAATGATGGTAGCATGGCATGGCTCATGCCAGTGATTTTGTTTCAGCACTGATCTCAGAATAATGTTATTTATAAATTATATAATTTGGATACTTATATATGCTTCAGATTGCAAGATGTTGCATGGGATTTACTGTATGTTGGACACAAAAAAAAAGCATGGAAAATTGCATATATGCTATAGAAGTTCAACAACAGATATACCTTTTTTCTGTGACTTTTTCATGCTAGCTTAATCAACAATATTTTAAAGATGAAACATGGAAACGCATCATGGAGGAGCTTTGTAACAAGTACAGTGGCTTTTAAGGGCATTTATTCTCTCTTAATAAATGGAAATGGTTTTTTGTTCTTACTTTTGTTAAGTAGACACAGACATTGTTTTGTGTTGTAAATACAGCTTGAGTCTTCTGAAAGTATCTTGCGAGAAGCTGCTTCATCCATCTCTGTGATGACTGAGTTTGGGCAGGAAATATCTTCTCTTCATAACATCATAAATGATATTCAGAACAATGAACAGACTCTCTCTCTAAAGATGCAGAGCATTAATGAGAAGTTCCAAAATGTTACAAATTCTTGGAGAAGCAGCCTGGATGAAATGAACAGGAATGCTAGTGGTTTAAAATCTGAAGCAAAGTTCATACATACAGAAGTTACTTCCAAAATCAATGAAGTTGACCAAAGAATTAAATCCCTTTCAGAAAGAGTAAGAGATTTGGAAGACAGTACAGCCAGAAATATCAGAACACTAAAAAAGCAAGAAGATGATGAATTCTCTAGAGTTGAAAAAAAGTTGAACTTGGATGCAAAGTCAGTTGAAAAGCTAGAAGAAGAACAGAATAGTCTGGTAGCCAAGGACACAGATTTGAATCAGAAACTGGCAAACTATGAACCTAAAATTGAGGAGTGCAAGACCCATTTGCCAACAATTGAAAATGCTATTCACTCTATTCTTAGGTTGTCAAGTGACTTGCTTGGTATGGAGAAGAAGATAGAGGATTTGAAGACACAGCTGTACACTGTGGAAAATGACATGTTGAAAACTGTTTCTGATACAGTGGCAATACAGAAGGTTCTTGAAGGCCTACAGTCCAATGGCAGCTTTTTTGAAGTGCACCATGAAATAGCTGTTCTAGAAACAGGGCCTAACTTAACAGTATCTTCAAAAGCAAAAGAAGTAACTTCAGAAAGCATTAACTTAGAAAATGACCTGAATGGGCATAAGTGAATTTGGACTTAGCTTTTTCATTGATGTAAAAGCACTTTTTTATAAATAATGTGATTTAAGCGTACGTCAAGGATAGCTGAGGTATTGTCATTGATCTGAAGAGACATTGGAACAGCCTGAAAGGCTGAGAAAGGGGCTGGAGAGCAAGAGAATAATACTTTGTTAAAGAAGGAAAGGAGTATTTTCTTAAATTAAGGATTATTTTCAGTTTATTTATTAAAAGATATTTTTGTTTAAAATAATTTGAAGCAAAGTATTTAGATTTAAGGAGAAAACAGTTCATATTTTTAGTTTGTATTTAGTTTTGACTACTTAGTTTCTTTTGTTACTTTGTGTGTTATTTTCCATAGACTTGTAACACAGTGAAATTACTTATTTCTCAGAAGAGGTAGCTATACTTTGCATGTATTGTACACCATAATGGTTTTGTGCAGCAGGAAAGCACTGAGTACATTTTCAACAGCTGAAGTTTAGATGCAGCACCCTTAGAGAAAACACTAATAAAGTACCCCCTACTGAGAACCTTGTCTTGTTCTGATATCTAGAAGAAGCTGGTATTTACATAGCAGCTGGTTTGTTTTTATTTTTGGGGGGGGGCATGTTTTGGTGCTTTAGGAACAAATTTTAACCTTTCTTCTGTAGGATGTTCTTTGTCAGGCATTACATGATATGTCTCCTATTGCTTTGCATTTGGAAAGAAAAAAACAATATTAACAGTGTCACTGGCATTGTTTCATAAAGTTTGCTGAACCAAGAGTTGCAAAAGTAATTAATGAAATCAGTGGAGTTATGTCCTTGGGAGCAGGGAATATCCAGTTTATCGACAGACCTACTTACACATGATGTAGTGCTACCTAATAGGCCTGATAGTTGTTCATTGAAATTTGGATATCAGGGAGAACACAGATTGTCTGCAGGCTTATTATCTTGATAATTTTGTATTTCTCAGGAAAAGAGATTGCTTAGTAAAACCGTATGAACCCACAACATTTATCACTTAATCAGACTTAATTTAAATTATTTTGGGTTTGTACATTGATTTCTCGAGAACTCCACTGAAATCTTCACTAATCAGGTAACACTGCCCATTCAAGAGACTATGAAACCAGTATTTCTCAATGTTATAAAGCTGTGTTGGTTTCATATAATTATTGCGTATGTATAAATTTCTGTTTACAATCATATTCAAAACAAAAGTATATTGTAGTGAATTTCCTCATCCTGGTGCATAATCTAATTCAAAACAAACTGCTCCTCCAGAAAGGGTACAGAGTAAATACTTTAGTGTTCCATGTCCTATTATGAAAAACTATTATATAAATGAATGTTTTTAAAATACTTTTCACAAGTGTCTTCCAGTTCTAATGTTTCTACTTCTTATCTTTTTGAGGCAGGGTGGTGAGAGTGGCAGTAGTATGACCCCTAATCCAAAGTCTTTCATGAACCTCAACCCTACTGAAAGCTGAATGTATAGGAGATTAAACATGAAATCCTCATCCTTGGAAGGCATTAAGTAGTAAACAAGCACAACTTTCCACGACCTAAATTTTGGTCTTTTGCTTTTGAACAAACACAATGAGGAATGACCAGCACTATTGAAGAGTTAATAGTATTTATTTCTGTGATGATATTTTTACTATTAGTGTCTAGAAAAGGATTAATATGAAACTAATTCTAGCCTCTTAGAATGTGTTTCAGTTTGCCTGTTAGGTGTTTTTTCTCCCTCTCAAAGTTCTACCCTGACTTATTGGGGATTGAACAGGATAGTATCACTCAGGTAATTTCCTTCCTTCCTCTCAAATTTGAAAACCAAGCACCAATCGTAAGAAAAGAGTGAACTAGTAAATCAAGGCAAAAATCCAGCAGTAACATGAGTTTTCTTTTTCTAAAATAGCTTTTATGGAGACTTAAAAATTCCTGTATGTGGAAGAAGATTCCATTTGATGACTTGTGTTTTCAGAGGTTACCTCAGAAAGTCATATAGCACCTTCCTGTGATTTTTTATTGTAATAGAAGAAGTACTAACATTTGTTATGTATGGTAACAAGAAAAAAAATTTGGTTGTGTTGTAACAGAAGTTGATTTCCTAGAGACAGGATTTGCACTTGAATGTCAGAATAGTAAGATATTTCATTTAAGTATAGCTTGAATTTTGACATTGTTAAGCTAGAAATATTTTTGTATCCCTCTAGTGTGAAAAGACTTGGAACTTAATGAAACAGCTGGAAGATCTTCAAATAATTTCTCACATTAAGTATCTGCAGGAAGATATTTATACAATGAAGACATGGTCTAGGAGCATAATTAAAAAACAAGAAGAACTGGAGAAGAATTTAACAAGCCTTTTTCATGCAGTTTCAAGCGCTGAACAGAACACAGCTTCTGTTGCAAAAAACGTAACAATGACAATTGTGACAGTAAAAACTGACATAAGGCGCATTTCAGGTCTGGTCTCGGAAATGACTGCAATGACAGATTCTTTGCAAACACTAGAAGATAAAGTAGAAAAAGGTGAAAAGGCAACAGTAAGAAATATAGGTGACTTCCTTACCAGTAGCATCGACCGAAGTACAAAAATACAAAGCCTGGCATCCAGTAATGCAAGAAAAATTGAGCAAATTAGGACAGCACTGTCTGAGTTAAGGAGTGATTTTAACAAGCATTCCAATAGACTTCTGAATCTTGAAGGTGACAGAGCAAAAGTTCTGAAGACAGTTACATTTGCAAATGATTTAAAACCTAAGATAGACAATGTTAAAAAGGACTTTGCCATCTTGGTGCCCTTAATAAATGACCTAACACTGAGAATAGGAAGATTAGCAGAGGAGGTGTTACAACGGGAGAAGGAAATTGCTTTACTGTATGAGAAATTGGCCAATCTAACAAGAGTTCAAACCAAGATCACGGACGTAAAAGATGAAATAACCAAGATTTCAGACATTAATTGATCACTGAAAGGCCACTGCCTAAAGAAGTGTGTTTGAGGAGTCTTAGCTCCATCATGTGTAGTACTGAGAAGACAGTACAATATTTAAAGGCTTCATTTAGAAGCACACTTCAACCTGAATTTTGTCCTATTCCTTTGAACCGGACAGGAAAAAGTCATACTCATTTCATGGGAGAAATAATAATATGAACAAAAACCATGTGTTTGTCTTTCTGAAGAATGACAGATGCTATATTTAATATGCTTGTTTTGTACAATAAAGCAGTGTTAAAGCATAAAATTATGTTCTTAGTTTAAGAGTCTGCTTTCATGAAGAAAGCAGGACCCCAAGAATGACAGCTCTCCAGTTTTGCTTTCCTGCTGCAAAGGAATAGAATTGTGGTTTCCAGCTAAACAAGAGGTAGCCAAACAGCAGTAGCACTTTGTCTCTATTCACTCTATGATTTTTGTAAACTAGTTTATTTTTTAACTAATATTTAACAAGGTAAATGCAGCAAAGCAAGAAATCTTGCTTTCTTGCAAGAAATCTTTCAGAAATATTGCTGATGCCTTCCAAAACATTTGTCACACATTTAGATGGAATAATTTGTATAAGGCTTTGTATGAGGCTTTATAATTGTAAATCAAAATTACTATGCAGCACTGTTCTGTCTTTATAGTGACAGTGCTCTGAAAGACCTACTTTATGCTGCTGATGGCTTTATCCCAGTGTCACGGTGTCTGCTCAGGAATCCTAACAGTGTTAGTCATTCATTATTTCTTAGTCTGTAAAATACCATAGTGAGCAGCAGAATTAGCAATTAGAAGGTACTTATATCCCAAAAGGCTACTGCTATGAACTACTGGGACTACTGAAAAAACGGTGCTGAAAAACAATAGATTTGAGCCATTTGAAAATGAAGTAGGCAGTAACAAGATAGTGGGAATGGTTTTAGAGGAAGGTGGGGGAGAGAAGTGCATTAAATAGGAATAAAAAATACTATAAATATCAATTAGAAGTGATACAGCAACTCAGAAAATCCCTGTAAATGAAATTATATCAAGAAATCTAAGTATATACTAAGGACTTTATAACTTTTCAGTTGGCCACGCCTGAACATTTTGCAACTGCTAGACTCTTGATTGTATGGAAGATACAAGCATTCCTCTCCTTCACTATTTTCATCCTCATTCAGCATTCCATGTCTTTTGGTCTGCTTCATGTTGCTGGTCTTCTGTACCTTCTTTGCTTCATTTGCCCACAGTCAACCTCCAATACTTTATTTAAAGTTTTCCTCTTTTTGGTATAGGTCCATTCCTATCTCCCCCTTTCAAGTCCACCTGACAGATGGCAAGAATAAACCTGTCAAAAGACAAGTTTTCCTAGAAGCATCCACAGACACTCTACCAACCCCTGTCCCTTTGCTCTTCCACACAGTTCTTAAGTGAACTCCTGAAAATAACCAAATGGCATTTGAAGGAGGCAGCAAAATTAAAGAACAGCCATGGTTAAATATGCATTGCATATCATACCGAAACAATGTATATACACATACACCTTAGAAGTTTGAGGGTTACATAATAAATATATTGTGGATTAAAGGCATTACAGGCTACAGTAATTTTATTCACATTGCTTTCAATTTTATGAGTGAATCATTTGTGGTCAGTAGCCAGTAAGAATCTGGAGAGACAGAACTACCTCTGGAGAGAGGTAGAGCAACATCTACGCAAATGATGTGGAAAATATGTTTCAGCTGCACAGTTAATCTGCGCAGCCTTGACACAGCAGAGGTCTGTCTGCATGAAGAGAGTCCACTCTCTCCTTGGAAAGTAACCAGAAAATAAGCCAGGATAAACAACTGTGAATTTCACTTTCAACCTCCAAATTCTAGAATACACCTCCCAGTGAAAAGCTAAATGTACAAAAAGCTAAAGTCCTGTGCCTTCCCATTCCAAGGAAATTAAGCACGCAAAACACATTACAGGACCATTCATTTCCCTTTCTCTTTGGATGCATACAGACTTCCTGCCCTTCCTTCCCAGGAAGTGCAGGTCTAAAGCACTATAACCCTTTCAGAAACTTTTCTTGCTGCAAGCTAGACAAAAAAATTAAGTCACAAAGGTAAAGTTTACTTGGAAAAAATATTTTAGAATAATCTGTATCTAAAGTTGTCACACCACCATGCTGAACTCAGCAGTAAGACAAGCAATCAGAAATTCCCCCTTAATCCACACAGGTATTATAAATCTGTTTGCCCTTCAGGCACACATCTCTACTGTACTGAAAAATGGAAGTTTTATAGTAGCTTTGTAATTAGACTGCTCTAAGAGAGAGGCAGAGAGCTCTTTCTACAGTGGAAAAGGTGAGCAGAGAGTGAGGTATTTTAAAATTTAAAGCAGACTGATAACCTTGTCTCTCTGTTTTAGTACTGTCAGTGGGGGGGAGAATATTGGCTCAGTGAAACTACAACCCCCTAGTTAATTTCTAGTGTCATGCAGTGATACTCTGCAATTTTATCAAATGATTGAGAGATTCAGGTAATGAAAATTACAGCTATGCTACTTAAAACGGATCATTGAGCCCAACCTGTAGTGACATTCAGGCAATTTTTGCTTTTAACTTAGCTTTCAGGTACAAAACTGGCCAATTAATATACTTGTCAGCAACTTGAAAAAAACTACCCAAATGCCAGCAACAGCATTAAGTGATCAATAATGAAAAATTACATGAGCAAAGTAATCCTAAAACAATAAAATCTACTTTTAGACACCAGAACGTCTGCTCAGCCAAGAATTTCCTGCTAGCAGTATCCTTCTCCCCAGCACTGAGTTACAAAAATTGTATTCTGTAACAAGGCTATTAAGCTCATCTACCCAAGGTACTCAAATTTGCTATAAAAAGGCAGAATGTTTATTGTTTTCACTGTGAACTACATAATTTCTATGTAGAAATATAAATGAGTTACAACTATTTATATTATTACAGCCCATTTTAAAATGATATGCAACAGACTTTTCCGCAAGTATCAGTAAGTGTCAGCACATTTCATCTGTAGTACAACATGATACAAACATCGTGTGCAAATGCAGTTGATACCCCAAATTTATATACGGTATGCTTTAAACCAGAAAGTTCATCTCAGCTCCAAAACCAGCAGAAAGTATGTTTTCTCCTTCATGAAATATACACAAGCAGCATATACATAATCCATGTTTTACAGAGCACTTTGGGGTTTAGTGATGAGTCTGCAGTTACCCAAGTTCAAAATGGGGTACCCCTTTTTGATACAGGACTTTCCTTGCAATGGAAGTGTAAATCCATCAAAAG
This sequence comes from Acrocephalus scirpaceus scirpaceus, assembly GCA_910950805.1. Classification (NCBI taxonomy): domain Eukaryota; kingdom Metazoa; phylum Chordata; class Aves; order Passeriformes; family Sylviidae; genus Acrocephalus; species Acrocephalus scirpaceus. The sequence continues at coordinate 46,564,275 of OU383777.1, read as the reverse complement.
CAACACTGCTCCATCTCAACCTTTGGAAAATGTACCAGGCATTATGCACAAAGCAGTTATCAATAACAAAGTTGACCTTTTAAATGCATTTTAATACTACATTTTTCCCACAGAAATTTACTTAAAATAGCAGCAGGCAACCCTTTTAACAACACCCTTTCCTTACAAGCATCTGAACAATCCTATGGCTGAATGTTAATGAAGCCAGCAGCTGCAAGACAATTCTCTCCCCTTCTTGGGTTTTCCACTGAAACATGACACTGCAAGGAGCACTGAGTGTGTTTTCCCTTTCTCAGTTACAAAAGGGGAACTACTGGCTCCTCCTTGTAGTCTTATCTCAGATCTACCTTGATAAACTTATCTTTGAAAGATAGTTTCAGGTCTACCAGTGAGCAATGAGAAAGCAGACAATATTATCTTATTATTGTACATAACTGTAACAACTGTGAAACACTGACTCAATCCTAGAGAAAAATTGGGCGATTTTGCTCCACACATACAATGAGTCTTGAGAAATTTAGCTCAGCACTAGATTGCTTGAGGACTACCTCACTACATGAGCCAAGCTTGTCTCGCTCTTCTGCCAGCCTTAAAATTTGATGGTAATGCTTCACTTTCCCCAGGATTAGAAGGAACTTTCAGCAAACAAAGAAAAATCTACTGAGTTAAAACAGGTCTCTAAAGAAACTGATATCCAGTACACAAAAGTGACATTTTTGCCTAGCAAACTCCACCATACATACAACTTCAAAAGGTGACTTAACATCAAGTCTTGATATAAGATCAAGTCATAGTAAAAGCTTTTCTCCAAGGAAGCTCTTACAAGCATTTAATGACTCATTAAATAATTTCAGAGCTTCTCATTCACGATGGGGAAACAAGATTTACATACTTTCAGCATTAAGTAATTTTAATTCAACAACAAAGTACTTGAACAAGTATTTTATTTAGACTTGGGGTATTTGACTTTGCTGCATAATGCAGGCAGACACCAGCCACTCTAAGAGTGCCTTTATTACTGTCACAGTGACAGGGAAATGGTGTAGTTTTAGCTTTTACTCCGCATTCTGAAAGGCAACAACTCAAAATAAGCTTTCTTGTTTAGCATAATCATTCAAGATCTTGGAAGCTGGAGGGTTTTCCCAGAGGGTGAGAAGCTCAATGCTACAGCAGGCACATCAGACTCCAGCAAGATGCAGCAGTTGGTACACTTATGCTATTCCAATGGCACCTGCCTGATTTATCCTTTTGACTCCAAAGGTGCCAAGAGGAAGAAGCAGTATAATGTGAGTGCCAAGCTAAGTTCAGTATCAACATGCTGTAAGGCAGCCTATCCACAGTATTGCAAAAAATCATGTCAGCTCCAGCTCTACTTTGTGAACAAAGTACTGGATAGTGTGTAGTGATTATCAACTGTGGGTTATTGAACAAGTGAAATACAGAAGGCAGCACAATCATCCTTCACTGAAAGACTTGAGAAAAAAATTCAAAAACAAATACCTTAACATTGCCTTAATTGTCTCCTCTTGTGTGCCAAGGAGCATGTATTTCTTCACATTAAGGTCCAAACAACCTGGTCTGGCTCCTTGTGCTGCAGGAATACATGGTTCAACCATAATTTAGTATTAAACTAAATTTGGGAAAAAAAAAACCTGAAACTACAGCAGTTGCAAATGCAGGGAAAACCTAGTAAGTTTTTTAAACTCTAGAATAAAAGACAAGTCATTTTTATTTTATTGTAAAGTTGAAGTATGCCACTAGTAGTCAAATATATTTGAAAATCTTTATTAACATCAGCTTTTCTCTATTTAAGAGGTAGCAACTCCTGTTTAATTCCACAGGATAATCAGAAGGGCCAAGTTCTTTGGTGTGGTTCAAAGCCAACAGAAGCAGAAATTAGTCAAGTAAGTTAAGTTGGGATGACCATCCCAAGGCAGAAACAGCTCTAGTACGCATAAGGTTCCTTTTATCTCTGTGGGGAACACTGATATCGGGACTAGAATGCCCAATCAGACTCCAGTCTCATCTCAGCCACTCAGGAGTTCAGCTATTCCACAGTAACAGCTTATTACAGGCAAATGATCAGTGGGCTCAAAGTGCAAGGACAGGTTCTTTGCACTTCTCTGGAAACAGTGACAGCATAATTTTTTTTTAAGTGGAAGAGTAAGATTTCTCTAGTTTATAAAGTGTTGAACAGGGTATTGTTTTAAAATTTTTTTTTGGGGGGGAGAGGGGGACGCCAGGAGAGTATTTGAGATATTTGCTACTATGAAACGAAGCTTACATATGCAGTAGTAAACAGACACTAAGCACTCTGTTTCTCATTTATTTCAGGCAATGACAGTGGTAGAATTTAAACCCCCATGTGAGATGAGGGCACAACCAATAATGACATTGTATTGAGTTTGTTTTCTACATAGTCAAATATATAAAAGTTTCATGAAACTCATCACTGGGACAGTCAGCTGTCAGTCCACCAGTTGTCTATTCAGTTAGACCAAGCTTCTTCTTCAGAGATTCTGGCATTTCAGGTGGAGGTGGGCGAGGAAGTCTGAAATAAACCTTGACAGAATCGTAGATGAACCACTGTAGTGCAGTCAGGGTACCAATCATAATGATACGAGCAAACAGACCTTTCCATACACCTGGAGAGCAAATCATAAAGCATGAGCAGCATAAAGTGGCATGAAAAAAAGAAATCCTCCCCAAAACACCAGAAACACTTGATCCAAAATACTTGAAAGTAAGAATGTACCTTTGAATCCAAGCCTCATAAGAACCTGTGAAGCTGAGCTGCCCTTTTCTTTGTTCAACACAGACACCACAGAGTCAGCAGGATGGGAAACAATTGCACAGAATACACCAGCTGAAAGAATAATTTGAAATTAGTTCTGTAGTGTTTTAGCTGTACCACTACTGTGTACACTAAGTACAACCAGCTGAAACTTCTGAACAGAAGAAAACAACCAGAAAAAAAATTCTGAATCTTTGGATACTGAAAATCCCCCTTGCATCCAAAGATTCCCAAGACTGAAAAAGATACAAGTTTTCATTTAAATCAGCTGCATTTTTTAAATTTGGCCGTCAATATTGGTAACATACAGGAGCAGTTAAGAGTAGTGTCCTATTACAGATCCATTTTCCCCTAACAGACTGATTATAGTTATTTCCCCTACACATTTTAAAGTTGCAAGAAAGTCCTCGATTAATGACATCTGCTTAATACTCTGAAAAGCAACAGGTCTCTAGATTTGCAGTAATCCATTAATGAAGTGTAAGACTTAAAGATTCCTTACCAATATAGCCTGCAACAAATGTGACTACCAGCTGTTCTCCTTTTGTACATTCACTTCGTGGCTTGGGAACAACGTACTTGTAGAGAGCTTCAACAGTACGTTCAAAGCAGGCAAATTTCATCATTGTGTATGGAATCTGTCTCATCCATAATGGAGCAACACCTTTATAGAAACTTAATCAGAGAAGAGAATCTCAGTTTCATTTTCTTCAGTATTTAAAGTATATTTCTAACCTGAAATAAATTAGTTTATTTATTGCTGCTACACGACTCCTATATACTGACCCTTGTAATCCTGTCAATATCTACAGAAATTTGAGTTGTATTAATTCCTGAGTACCACCTTCAAACAGCAACACCAATTGAATTTTTTCTGATCCCCAGGCTGCATAGCAGTCTCTTTAGTCACTTTTCAGATTACAACGCACTGCAGTAATGTAGTACTCATATTACCTAAGCAGTAAGGCTAATTAGTAAGGCTAATGTCTGCATACCAGCCAAGTCCTGATAGTGAGATATGAACTGTACATCTACAGCCACTTCTATCAGAACAGAAAGCTAACATGCAGTTATATTACTCTCACATGCCAATGACTCAAGCATCTTTGACTGTACAACCAGAAAGTTGCTGAATATCTCTGACTGGAACTGCTAGAAACTGAAGTTATCCAGCAGAACTCAGCACAAAGATACTCACAAAGATGGATCTAAGGAGCATGTGGAATTAACAGACACTTAGCACAGGTTCCCTGAAGTACGTTAAGTTCTTATCTTGAAATACAAATACCAAGAACTATTACAAGCTAAGGGCAGAATTAGTTATAGCACCAGTTCTTCATTAAGAAAAATGTACTAAAATCAAAAACGTCAATTAAAATGAAAGGATGCTTACGCCCAAATGCCTTCTTCTGCAAACATTTTGGGCAAAGCCTGCCGCAGAGTGTTTGCATATCCAGGCTGTGTCTGAATACGAACTTTAGCAGCTTCCATTGGAGCCAGAGCAATGTCAGCAAAAAACTCCGCACTGGCAGATGCAGCTAAATATAGCGAAGTACGCCACAAATAGGCATTTTCCTGAAAGGAAATTAAACACACATTTTTTATTAATAAATCATGCTTTTGTAATTACTGCTTAACACTAATATTACTATGCTACAGACATACAGCTTTATAATAAACATTTAAGGCTTACCTCTCCTAGCATGTTGCCATATAGGATTTTGAAAACTTCATAGAAACCAAATTTACAGAGCCCTTGCATGGAATAGCCAATAAAGGTTGGAGCCCATCCCTTAGCCAAGCCACGAACACCATCTTCACTGATTGTCACTGAAAATCCATTGAAGATGCTCTTGTATTTTTGTGGATCAACCTAAACAGAATAGACAGTTGAATGTTTGATATAGCTTACTATTTTCCTTTTCACGCCCCCATCCAAAATTTTTAATTTTTCTATTCCTCAGACAGCCAGCTTCTTATAATTCCCTGGAGAGATGATGCACTCACCACAAAGTTACACTAATGTAACCATAATTGTTACTTGCTAATCCCAAACCCTGACTTATTTTAACAGCCAGTACGTTCCTCAGTACTCAGAAACCACCAAATTGAATTTTGTTTCACTTTAATTCCCCAAATTAACAATGTAACTTCAATGAAAAGATTTACTGAAGTCAGTTTTAACATTGTCAGTGGTGTACTATGCAACTATGTATAGATCAGATTTTTTAAAAATTTAATGGATTCTGTCAGCTATCTCGTCTACTTTACACGCTATGCCTATGTACACTCAAGCGTTGCCAGAAACCTTATGAATCACCCGGTTACTAATCAGAGTTTTTCCTGTGTCATCTCTCCACAGTCTGACTAATGGAGCAAAGCAGACTAAAAAGTACACAAAAACTTGTTCTACACTTGTACTTTCACTAGGCAATAAAGGCTACATACGTATTGTTTTCTGCCTATAAAATTTTGAATGAGATTTTATTAACTTATCAGAAATTTAACAGACTGACTGAAATAACTTTGTTTCAGGTGAAAGGAAGTACTTTAGCAGAAACTTTTCAACACGTAATTAAGTCACATCCCACTGTTACTTTTCATATTTGACATCATCCAACAGTTCCTCAGAGGTTAAAAAGGAAGATATCAAACCAGATGCCCATCAAAGCTTTCAGAAAGAGCTACGGGACATGCATGCCAACCTGCACTGACTGGTATTTTGTCTTCAGTCTAGGAACAACATACTTGAGATCTAGTTCACCTAAATATGTCAATTTTGAAAAAGAGACATAATTTTAGAAAATTGGATATTTAACTGGGCACTCTAAAATGAGACTATGCTCAAGTCAGAACCATGCTTATTTATTAGGTGTGTAACAGGTGTCCTGGTTTCAGCTAAACCATGGCAAAGGTGACCTCTTCTTAAAAAGACATGACAGGACAGGCAACAGGTCTCTTCCTGGAGAACTTAGGAAGGATTAGCAACATGCTCTGTACTGGATCTGAAAAGAGATAAATGCTGAGAGGTTTTACAATATCACACCTGGAATCAACATAGAACCCCCCTCCTGAACCTCCCTCTAAGTGCTGGAGAGGGAAGGGGAAGTATCATCACCCTTACCATGTAATAAACCAGAACTGGTAGCTCACTGAGCATGTCTGACGTGCTACATCAGTAGTTTGAAAATCCTAGTTTGAGACCAGACTTTCAGGTGCTCTCAAGAATGTGAAAAAGTCTCTCTGGTAAACATTGTTAAATAAAGGCCATTCAGAAGAACACAGTTTAGAAGAATAGCATATGCATATTCCTAGTGTGACAAGGAGGTCTGAGTAATTCATAGTTCTCTCCTAATTTCAGGAGTAATTACAAAATGGCCATTTTTATAATCAGTGTCAGCCTATGCAACAGGAAACACATTAACTACTATTATTTCCAGAAATTTACAAGTGTACTTTAATTTGCTTCATTCTTGCAGATTTGCCTGAATAAATCCATTAGTATGTTTTCATCCATGGCTGTTCACAAAATGATTTTAATGTGTTGTAAGTGCAGTGCAACAATGCTCCTTTCAGGTTTAATCAAAAACCACTTCAAGGAAAGCAGTTGCAAGCATCGATGGCCTTCCTGATACCAAACCAAGTTTCAGCCACTCAGCTCAAAGTGGAATCATGAGAAAATATCCAATCCATAAGCCATGCATTGATATCCACAGTGTTAATGGATAAAATTACACATGCATGTTACTCCAGGCTAAAAAAATGCAGATCCACAGATACTATTTACTTCCTTACTCCAAAAGCACTGGAATAGTGCTGGACAGCCAACGAGCCAGCAAAGTAACATTGTGGTGAGTGCCTTTTAACAAATATATTCAGTTAAACGTGCCTTAAATGCTGTCAAAAATGATGCTTCCAGATTATCCGTAGTACCTTTAATTCTCTTGAAAGTGGTACTTTGCTAGCCTTACAGCAGTAGATTTGATAAAGTTGCATTCAAGTTTACTTGCTTCTTGTCAGCCACAAAAAATTGCATTCCCTACTGCCAACTCTTAATATGCAGGCTAGATAGAAAACAGAAGTTCAAGAAATGTTTAAGTTTATACAAACCTGCATACGACATTTCACTAAATCCAGAGGTACGACACCAGTGTGTGTCAGGCCACAACTTAGGACCCCACCAACGCCACAGAGAGCATAAAACTTGAGCGAGCCATATTCACAACTGTATTCTGCAGCAAAAAATAAAGACACACCATGCTTTTATATAAACTCCATGCACAGTTGGACAGCGATGTCCAGGGTATAGTTTATGCCTCCAGTTCATTAGTAATTAAATATACCACACTAAACATGCTCTGTCATCACATACCAACATGCAGAACAAACCTGCATTCTGCATTTAACCAGGTCTAGAGGAACCAGTGCCGTATGTGTTGTTCCACAGCTAATAATGCCACCAAGGCCACAAAGCACAAAGAATCTGTTTGAGCCATAGGCACAGCTGTACTCTAGTCAATTGGAAAAAAATTACATATGTATGATCAATCATAAATGGTAACAATGATCAGAAAAGAAATAAAACTAAGTGCTACTTTCTCAAAAGTATTAAACTGAAATAATCTCCCATGCTATATTACTTGAATACAGTGTTATAACTAAAAATAATTCTTTTACTTTAAATCAAAACGTTTTGGACTGACAAGATTTGATTCTAAGCCTTCCAAATTGAATTTGATCCTTTAAATAAACAAAGGAAGAAAGACTGAAGTTTTAGCTCACAGCACACTAAAACCACAGAAATTAATCCCAGAAGTTACTAGCAGAAGCTATGACTCAAAGTTGCAATATACAACAATTTCTTATATCCAGGAATTAAGGAAGAATAGTATTCCTCTAGTACTCAAAAGACAAAGCTTCTTTCGTTAAATATTCATAACAGTTCAACTTTTGTATTTAAATAGAGACTAAAAATCTACAATATTGATGTATATGCAGTATACATCATGCAGATATATGCAGATATACTTTCAGGTATTTCTCAGATTATTTACACAGATTTTTTTTAAACTGTCTTTCAAATATAGAATCTCAAATGTATACAGCTTGTTTGATGAAGCTGAAGATTGCTATTTATCGCCCCACTGAACGCCCATACACAAGGTTCATTAAGGAATCTTTCAGGTCACATTCAATCAAGAGATACTTCATATGCACTGTTCTATACAGTGTATGCACTGTGTATAAAACCATCCAATCTTAAAACAAGCTATTAATTTTCACATATTCCTATACAGCAAAGTTACTGGAGGTGGAAAAAAAGAATCCATTTTCTTCTTTCATTTTTTAAGAAGCTACAAAGGCTATGAGTGAGTACAAACAAAAACCACTCAAATTTACAATGAACAGTATCAAATAAGCATAAAGGAGCAGCACAGTTCTGCTACTACGCTCAGCATTTTAAGAACACAAGTAGAAGCAAAACTAGCATACTGAAATAAGCATACAGAAAATAATACACTATGTAAAAAATATTCTCCAAAGTAGAAAGACAGTCTTTTGCAACTAAGTCTACTGGTGTTACTTCAATATAATGGAATAGACATTGAAGTGTTACAACTTAATAAGGACTACCTCCATGAAACACTAACGAATTAAACTAGAAGACGGGAAAAGCCTATCTTATGCAGAGCTTCTCTGACATCTTTCTGGTTCTGAATTCCTTTATGAACATCAACAGAACAGACAATGATGTTCAACAGCACCAACAGAGCAGCAGATAACACTAGCAGGCTTATCCAGCTCATAACTTTGCTAACATAACTTTTAAAGGTACTTGTTCCCACAAATAGTCCAGATTTTACATTATGTTCGATATTTATGTTTTTCACTTTACTCTCAAAAATTATCCAAACAGTAAAAAATAAGTTTTTCTTTATTTAAAACAACAAATATCAAATTACAGATGCCACAGTAAGCCTAAGTTAAAAGCAAGAAATCAGTTATCAGAGTAACTTATTTTTAATTGAGACACTGCTGAAGACTGTAAATATGCTGGTCTGGGACTTACACAGAGCTCCAAAACAGCTTGGCTACGCTAGCAGATTCACAGACAGCAGAAACAGTCTATTTACGACTTTCCAGAATGGCTGGTTAAACACATACAGATCAGGCAGGAGTAATCAGAGAAGAGACTCTAGGTCTGTTCGGGGCAGCTCTGTCTAGCTCTGCCTTTGGCCAACAGCACCAAAGCCCTGCAACAGCTACCATGCTGCCCAGATCTCAGAATTGTTTGTTGATACTGCCCTTTTCACAGTAATTTACAAGTCATACTCCTCAAATGAAGGGACAGACCTTTATCGTAGCCACAGAAAAGTGAAGAGTATTATGTGTGAGCTGTATTACAGTGCTATTCAGACTGACCTGTCAGCCTGATGTTCCACTCCAGTAACTAAGAAATCCAGTATCAATTAGGCTTGAGCTCTTTAGAGGTGCCTAGCTTTGTAGTGGTACAGTAGTATTAGGAAAATAAAGCCACAGATAATTTTAGACTTTCTATTTCCGAAGTAGAGTCAAATTTTCTAAAAACCATAACTTGAGAAGAGAACCAGCTGAACAGGCAGCACAGAGGACAAGAAAGTCATTCTAACATACCCAGGTACTGATTTAAGACAAACACCCTTAAGGTGCACAAATATAAACATATGGCATAAAAATATACCTATTCTGTTGAGGCAGCTACATCATAGCTATTTCATCTCTGCTTCCAATCTGACATGTTAACAAGGACAAATTACACGAGCCTGTCATAAAATACTTGGTGTCTGAGCTTTGTTGTGGTTGATGCCCTGAGCTGATCTCAGGCCATGTGGTTTGTACTGACTTTGTGTGACCTTGTGCAAGTTCAGATATCCTCTGCAACGTGTTATGCTCTCAACACAAAAGCCTGAGAACCAACTGGTGCATGAAATAATGAACTCAGCAGAAAAGATCCTAAAGACTGAAACCACCTTTGACCACAACTACCACCTTTGACCATAACTGCCAACAATTAGGATGAAGATTAAGCATAATGCTTTAAAGAAATAAGTGCACCTACTGAATATATTTAGCATACCAAAGAGCGATTCAGAGCTTTAGTTAGTTGGCAGTAGGATTACTACACTGAAAGCAAAAAATAATTTCTTGAAAACTTCATATAACCTAACCTGTCTCTCTTTCATGTAATACATGAATGTTTATGTAAGACCACTAAAATATTTCAATAATCACCGTACTTCAGAAGAGGTAGCTTGCTGAAAGTAATTCTTACTTTTTTTTATGTTAAACCAGAGAGACACTTTTAAGTTATTGACAGTTTAAGAGAATTAGAATTTTAATATCCACCTCTACTACTGTGCATTCCTTCAGATGCATGAATATGGGATCTCAACAGGTTGGAGAGGCATGCAGAGAGGAACTGAATAAATTCAACCAAGGCAAATGTAGGGTCCTGTAACTGGGGAGGAATAGCCCCATGGACCAGCACAGGCTGGGGACCAACCTGCTGGAAAGCAGCTCTACAGAGAAGGAGCTGGAGGTCCTGCTGTCCATGAGCCAGCAGTGTGTCCATGTGGCCAAGAAGGCCACTCCAACTATATCTTGTAATGTATTAGGAAGAGTACTGCCAGCAGCTCAACGGCCATCCGGTCCCTTTACTCAGCCCTACTGAGGCTACATTTGGAGTGCTGTGCCCAGTTCTGGGCCTCTTAGTACAAGACGGACATGGAGCTCCTGGAGCAGGTCCCAGGGAGGGCTACAAAGATGATGAGGAGACTGGAACACCTCATTTATGAAGAAAGGCTGAAGGAGCTGGGTCTGTTCAGCATCAAGAAAAGACGACTGAAAGGGCACCTTGTCATTGTCTGTAAGTATTGATGGGAGGGTGTCAAGAGCATGGATCCAGGCTCTTGTCAGTGGTGCCAAGCAACAGGACAAGAGGCAACGGGCAGAAACTGAAGCACAGGAAGTTCTATCTGAATATAAGGAAGAACTTTACTGTGGTGACCACGCACTGGAACAGACTGCCCAAAGAGACTGTGGAGTCTCCCTTCCTGGAGATATTCAAGGATCTGGACACAATCCAGTGCAATCTGCTCTAGGATGACCCTGCTTCAGCACGGAAGTTGGACCTGTAAGGACTATGACGATGACTCACTGTGGTCCTTTTCACCCTTACCCATTCTATGGTACTGCAAGCATCATCAAGGTCTGACCTTCAGAAATCAACAAAATGACTGGGAAACATAAAGGAAGCACTTAACTCTTAAGTGCATCCCTATATCCTAAATAGCAAGTTATCTGGTGTACACCCCACAGCCAAGAAAAAGAAAAAAAAGAACTAAAAAAGAACAGCAACAAGCACCCCTAATGTATCTAGATGTTCAGGTGCTCATGGTGAAAAAAAACAAGAGAAAATGGGAAAAAGGACGGGAGAGATGGTCTTTCGAATCCACAGATTCACCCACTAGTCTTCTCCACCGATGAAGGAAGTACGGGCCTACAATCTCAGTGCCCGAGGCAGCAGGCCATGCACAGTCAGAAAAAGCGCTCTCTGCTCCCCAAGACAGAATCTACAGGGGTCTCTGTGATTACTCTGCACTATAACCTTTCCGTGTCCTTTCCCGGCAAGCCCGGTTCCCTCCTGTTCCTTAGCACACACCGCCGGGAGAGCGGAAGCACTGCCAGCGCCTCCCCCACCCGTGCCCTTCCTCGTCCTCCAAGCAGGAGCGTAGGCCCAGCGCCGGCCCCTCCCGGCCCGGCCGAGCCCCGCTGAGTGCTGACATTCCCTGCGCCGCCCTGGCGGGCACAGGCCCGTGTTACGGGGGGCAGCGCAGGCATCGCCAGCCCCGCACGCCCGCGGGCCTCGCCTCCGCCGCGGCCCCTCCGTCCCGCTCTCACCTTCGTCGGCGGACGCGGCCGCCAGGCCCCGCCGCGTGGCGGGGGCCTCCGCGGGCTCCGCTGGGCGCTTTCTCACGCCGTCCTGCACCAGCTGGAAGTGCGGCGCGTAGAACGGGTTGTGCCGCGCGAGCGGCGCGATGGACGAGAACATGGCGACCTGAGGCGGGCGAGAAGAGCAGAGCGACGTGGGACCGGAAAACCCCGCCACGGCGCGGCCGCCGAGGGCCGGCCCCACACCCGCGAGGCGGCCCTGCCGCCCCCAGGCTGACCCCTGTTCCTGGCGGGCGGGCGGCCTCCGCCGCCCCAACTCACCTCGCAAGATGGAGCCGCTGCGGCAGAGGCTGAACGCAGGCCCCGCGCCGTCACCTTGTCCTTCGCCGCGCCGGAGGCGAGGCTGCCGCGCAACGACCCGCGCCGCGATTGGCGGAGGCGCCACGCTAACCGCTGCGCATGCGCGGCCACCGCCCTCCCGCCCCGCGGGGCCGCGCCCACGCTCGCTCCGCGCTCGCGCCGAGGCTGCCTCTGAGCGCCCTGGGAGCGGCGCGGCGCGGCTGTGGGCGCAGCCCCGCGGTGACAGGCTGTGGGCAGCTGCTCGGGGTGTGTGAGCGCGCCCTACAGCCATAAACCCCGCGCCTCCGCGCTTCTTTCCTCCCTTATCGCCGCCCGGCTCGGGGAGCTTGCCAACTGCGCCACATGCCTCCCGCAGCCTTGCCCGGGCAAGGACAAACCAGAGCCAGGCCAAACGCGAGTTCCCTGCGCTGGCCTTGACCCGTGCTCTGCAGCACTCACACCGAATCATGAAAGCATCAGGGATGGAAGATATGTTTAAGATCAAGTCCAACCGCTAGCATTGCACCCAATTTTTGAGATTAGTCATCGGTATCATGCCAGGTTCTACGTCTGGTAATCACATCTAGTAATACTTTCTAATCATTGTCCGGTAAACACACAGGATGCAACTCCCTTAGCAGAAAGCTCACCCCTCTCACCAGACTCTGGCTATATAACTGTCAACCCGAGCACGGTCATATCTAGCACCAAGCACTGTCTGCAGACTCTCTGGCCGAGTTCCACCTTCGGAGGGTAAGCTTGCAGGGCATCATGACATAGCCTATGCTACAACGGCTGCAGCTGCTCACAGAATTGTTTCTCACTGATTCGTTAAAAGCAGAATGTTATGTAACACAGGACCCATGCTTGGTCTTACCTACCTTTAACTATGCCTTTCCCAACAGTGGGTGATTTTACTAATTTTAGTGGCTTACACAGTACAAGACTGGCACAGACAAGTTCAGCTCTCCAGTTACCAAAGAGGCGATAACTCCACTTTTTCATTTTTCTGATCATATTCTTTTGATTATAGTGCTCTGCAACAGCATATACAAAGAAGCCAGGAAAGCAAGAGACATGCTGAACATCCCAGCTCTTACTTCTGAGAAATGACAGCACATCAGCAGTACCACACTGAAGACACCCCAACTTCGGTCAGCTTAGGGGCTCCTGTCAAACTTCCAAGGAAGGCCCTTAGGCCCTGGCTCTACTCACTCTACTTCACAACAAAGTTGTGAATCCAGGGAAATTGTCCTACATGGACAAAAGTGCCCAATAGCACTGTCACAGATATCAAGGTTAGTTAAGTGCCTCTTGAATAAACTACACTTCAGCTGCTCAAGTAGGAAAAGGTTAAATGAAACTTGTGCTCTTCAAATACTTTCATTTAGCAACCAGCTGAGAGCCCAAAGTGCTGTTGAATTCATTGCCAGTCGCAGCAGTGAAAACAAGCCAGAATTGTTCCTTTTGCCATTACTTGTTCTGCTCTACTCACTTGCCTCTAAACAATTATTGGTAACAAGGTTTTATTTAAAAGCCAAATACTGACACTTATTTTCAATTAGATGGTAACCTCTAAACATTATGGAGATTTGGGCTCTTATCTTTAAACGGCATATAAATGTTTACAATTCTTGCAGACCTTTCCAATTTTTAACATATATAAGAGTTTTGTTCCTTCCAATTATAAAGGATGAGCAGATGACTATTTATAGACATCTAATGGCAATTTGTGTGCACAACTATACAGATGCTTATGAGTTAGTCTGTAGAACTTTTCTGGAACCAACTGTGAGTTTGGTTTTTAAGTGACAATTAACTTTTAACATCTGTACTATTAACAAGAACTACTAAACAGCAGTCTAACATAGCCCCATGAAAATACAGGGATAATATATGTTCTTGCTGAATACATATCATTTTACAAAGAAAGTACGACTTTTCCCAGATGTGAAGGAATAAAATAGCAATAGCCTGTAATTCATCTAGATTAATTAATTTCTGAGAAACTTTACATGTAGTAATAGGTGAAGACTTGAAAGATGTTACACCTTCTAGTCTCAACGTTTGTCCAATTTACAGTAAAAAGAACTATTGTAAATTAAATCCATCTTTTTAATCAGTAGCTCTTCAAGATTCATGAGGTTAGGAAAATTTCAGTTTGCAAGTCCAGAGTGCTCTTAATTTCATCTATCCTTCTGTTGCAACACCCACCACATACCGTCTTCCATTTCCCACCCCAATTTCACCTCAAACTGCATACAATCAAGAAAATGCAGGCTAGTTCCTGTCTTACAGTAACTTTTCACAGTTCTAACATTTTGGTGAAGCTTGCAAGCAAAATCAAAGCTCTTACGAGCTTGTTTCCCAAGTGACCTTGTTTTCAAAAATATACAGGATACTAAAACAACCATCCACACCTTTGAGAACCAGGTTAGCAGAGCAGCATTTGCTTGGGTTGTTAACTTGTATTTTATATGCATTTTCCTTGTTTCAACACCAGAACTACTAGACTGTTGCATCGCACAACAGCACGTCCCTGAGAGCAACCTGTGCTTTCAGGGCCTGGAGCACTCTGCTAAGAAAGGCTGACAATAAAGGCGAGGAAGCAGGGTCCTGTTTGGAAATCCAAGTGCGGTTTATTCAGTGCACACATAGGAGACAATCTCGAATGTGTTCTAGTGTTACGCTGGACACGGAAGGAGGACACTGGACACACTCAGTCACTTAAGGCAGAAAAGGGAGAACTTTATTTACAGTTTCTACATTTTATAGACTCTCTAAAATGAGAGTGGATTGGAGGATAACATATCTCTTCTAAATCACATTGGCTAGTTGAACAGTCTGTCAATTCATTCCTCTTCCAAGAAGGAATGTGAAAAACACATAGTGTTTTGGTAGAAAGTGTGAGAATTCTAACTCCAAATATGTAAATATCAAAAGGCTTTTGAAAATCAGAGCAACATTCTAGGGACGAATGAACTGGGATTGGGCCGAACATACAGAGTTAAACACAGGGAAGAAGGGATGGATCTGAGGGATAGGGTCCAATAGGGACAGAGTACAGTGGTGCATAGGAGGGGCCACAGATGAGAAAACCAACGGGATAACACAACCTAAGGAATATTAACATATGACTGTAAAGGCCCATGGGAACTAGACTCTTCTCACTCTCACCTAAAGGGGTGTTTTCCTCGCTGAGGCACTATAACCTTGATGGCAGGCCAAGGATATGCAGTCAGTAATGGATCAGGTTTTATAGCACAAAGAAAACCTTAACTTGCAACATTTCTTTCACCAGAATCTAAGCTTCCAAGGTTGAACAACAACAGTAACATGTTCTCAACACAGGAAGCGGTGAAACCTATATTAATTGCTGCCATGGATATCCTTGTTTAATAATATTTAATTTTTTCTTTAAATTCTCCTCACACATTACATGGTTTATATCTATTAACCATCATTTTTTTTTTCCTAAAGAACAAATAAAAAAGACAGTGCAGTTATTATGTTTCAACCATAGACTACCAATGCTAATAAAGAACTTCAAAGTGAGGTGGAACAGTAAACTTGTGGGGTTTTTCTTGGTTTTTTTTTTACATCAGCATATACACACTACTTACAGGTGTCTATGTCACCTTAGGACTGCTTTACAAGTTCAATTCGGCTGGAGACCCTGTGCTATCTGAAATATGCATGTACATATTCCATTGTAGTAACTTGCTGTTGCACTGGTGCACTTGCAGCCTGATAAATTCCCTCAGGAAAAAGAAAAGCCAGTCAAAGGACAGTTCTAGACAATGAAAGGTAGACTTACCAAACACACAATAAAAGCCATATTAACAGATAACAAAGGATATGCCGAAACATCTACTTTTTGCAAACACAAAATTTAAAATTGTACGTCACAATGCACCCCTCTATCTATTCCACCCACTATGTTACTTAAGGCATATCAAAGTAAGCCAAATGTACCATGCACAGGATATGCCACACAATTTTACCAGCTTCATTTGCGATTACATAAATTTTACCGCTGAGTCTTCTTTAGGACCTGTATTGTTTTAAGGCATTCTTTTTGTACTCAGCTTTTCTGCTTTGATTCTGCATAAACTAGTTAACATATTTTTAAAATATATCTTGTTCACAAAAGTAGTAGAGAAGGTAATTACCAGGAATTTTAATACCATAAAGAGTTTTCTAAGTTATGCCACAGGAGACAAAACAAAACATACAGACCACACACCTAGGAGGGATCTGAAGTCATTCTGTAGGGCAGTGCTGAGCATGCTGTAAGTAAACTTGGAGATCTTTCACGTTGTTTCTTATGCAAATACAAATCAAGGTCTCAAAACACACAGAGAATTTAAATTTAAGATCCTTCTTGAAAAGTTATTGTCTTAAGACACTACTGAAGCTCTCACACTCTCACCATGGATCAGATGCTGTAAGATTAATCTCAAGACTGCAAGCAAAATTCTCTAGTGATCTACAGCTTGATACCAGGCTCCCGAGACTGGATGCATGTTGAAAGATTAGCATAGAATTTAAAGGGCACAATACAAGCTGTGTTTAAGCTCCAACTCAGACAGGAAATCAAGACCTGCCAGGTTTTCAGCACTAAATTCTGAGCAGTATGACCAATCGTGAGAACAAAACCCACCAAACCCAAAACAACATTGTCATGCCCATTAACTTCCACAGGCCATTTCCAGGCTTGTTGTAGCCCTTGCTCCAAAAGGGACCTCTTAAACAATACTTATTACATCAGAACTCCACTTAGTTTTGCAACTGGATTTTGGTTACTAGTCCATAAAATTGGTCTATTTTGTCATTGGTTCTGAAAGTTCAATTTGGCTGTGTCTAAAAAACAAGATGAACTAATGGAACAAAAGTGAGAATGTGTAAAAGGAAGAAAAAAAGGAACATCACTGCCTATTGCTTCAGCTCTTTGATACAAAGACTACAGCACAATTGTACATTTCAGCTTAACTTACACAGCAGTAGTTGAAGGCTTTAAGCACATACAGCTAACAGCACTACTGTATGCGCCACTCTTAGAATACCACGAAAAATTAATCTTTGGGCCGGGGAAAGATCCTAGTCTCGGGGCTACCTCACACCAATAAATATCTGAAATGCCCACTCCTTTCATGAAGATGCACTGCCTTCCAAGTTCAACTGAACTAGGTGTGGGTTACTTTAAGGATTTCTCTGGAAAACTCTTGACCATCTGTGAGGTAACACTGAAGTTGAGAGCATTCTCCAAAACAGTGCAAAAATGAAAGAATGATGACATTTAATTGCAACAAAATTCAGTTTGCAGTTTAATTTTTTTTTTCTTTGATGATGCTAATAGTATCCTTGGAGGAAGTCAACTGAAAGTATTTCATGTGACTAAGAAAGAAAGATACATTTCACATTCACACACAGCAAAGTGGTGTGAGAAATAATTGCAAGTGAAAAGGAAGTTCCTTTAGCATTGAAAAACAAATGAAAGCTATCTTCTTCCCCCATCCGAATTAAAGGCCTGTCATACGCTAAAGGATTATGTTGTAAAACTCTGATACTGCAAATATGATGAATATTCCTCCCACCAAGTGACATGACCTGAATTTACTATCAGATTTTTATTGGGTTTTTTCCAATATAGAAGACTGTACCAGCACAAAATGACACCACTGATACATCACTTGTCTTGCTTTTGCTGCCTTTCAGCAATGCATTTATTTTGATAAGGAAAATCCACACACATTAAAATCATTTTTATTTTTCTCCATTTTTGACACCAAAAGTGAATGTCTTATGTTACAATTTTCTATAGGATGGACACAAGTTTATCTATTTGGATTACTCAAAAAAGCAGTTTAGAAGGGAAAAAAAAAAACATTAAACAGGAAAAAAGCCCCAAAACTATTGCTTTGCTACAAATTACCATGTTTGTCCCAAATTTCACAGAAAGTAAAGCTTCCCCATAGCTATAGTCTACACAATAATTGTACCTAGAGTAAAAAGATATTGACTATTAACTAATGTTCTCAGCTTTTTATAAGTAGCACTTTAAGAATAAGTAGTATGATTTATTGCAATTTTGTACCAAGCAATAAGACTGAACATCTGTATGCTGCAGATTTAAGCACACCAAAAATGTATACATTCACTTTAAAAAAATTTTTGCTTCTCACTCTTCATTGGTAGTAGTGAAGTCAGCTGGCTGCTCAACCAAGTTACACAATAGAGAGTGTTTCAGCATGCTTCCACTGAGAAAAATAGTCAATGGCATGAAAGTAGTAAACCTCGCCTAAAAGATGAAACTGTAGCAGAAAATGCAGCAATGCCCTCTTCATATAAGAATAAAACTTCATATGGAATTTTCACACTTTGAGAATACTTCTCTACATGAATATTTAAAGATAATCACATAAAGCTGTGTTGGAAAGACCTCGCTTTTATAAAAAAGAAAAATGACCACTGCTAAGGTTGGAATTTTGACTGCTTCAGATAACAATCTTGACCCAAAAAAGTAGTTTAGTAGCAAATTATTATGATGTAGTTTTTATTTCCCACACATATTACTAATAAATAAGTTCCTCTAAGACATCTCTTGCCAATTAGATTTGTATTCAGCTCCTACAACACTGTAAGCACTAAAATGAAGAGATACATTTAAATGAAGTTACACTTAAACAGAGTTACTAATATGATACTAACACTTTTACAGAAATGCAAACAGGTTTACAGTTACATTTACTAAAAAGTTACAGTAATCTACAGAAAAGGTTGGTGTTGTACTCTCTCTACATCCTAAGAGATCAAATGCAGTCATGTTGTTACTAAAAAAATGCATAAAGAAATGCATTTCCCTTTTTCCCATGTTAAAATCCTTCTCTGCTCTAATCTAGAGACAGAAGTACAACTACTTTTCTGTACAAAGGAAAAGCGTTAAAGACACAGCTTCACATTTTACTACATTTTTGCCCTTCTCAGCTTCCAAGTTCTTGCAAAAACAAATATACATTTTCTCAAAAGTGAATTTAAAGGATGTCCACATTAAAAAAATAAAGCCTACAAAAAGTTCAAATATTTAAAAAAATGTTACTTCCATGGCAGTGATCTCCTACTTGTCCAAAGTCCAGAAAGTTACCAATGTCCATTTAATATTATCTTTCTTCATTTATCCAATTTATCAGCTTCCAATCACATTATTTGTAAGAAGTCCTTGAGCCGGTGAGAGGGCAGAAGAGTTCTCTACAATTAAAAAACAGGAGATCAAATTGGGTGTGCCTTTCAGAAAGATACTCATTTGGCACTGCCCTGAGTGACAATATTCAGGTATTTAGAAAAAGGATTTCCTTGATTAGTTTCCATTGACTGATAAACCAAAAACATGAAGACTGAAACAACAACAAAGAGAAGAACTTTTATCCACAGGGGAACAGGGCGTTCTTTTTTTATCGGTGGTTTCTCCGACTTGATGTCAGTTGAGGTACCATATTTTTGCGCATACTTAGAGTAACTTTCCTCCAATATGAAGTCACTGTGCTCTAGAGGCCGGCTTGCAGCTCCTTTGATTGGTCTACGGCAGCTGGCACTGTTAATTAAAAAAAAAAATTGAAATACTGCATATTTAAAAGAGCAGTCTAAAGTACATATGGAAGTTTTTGTATAATTTAGGAACTAAATTTAGGAAATAAATAAGAATTATTTCTGGTGAATACAGTACCTGTAATACTATTTTTGAAGCTTGACAGATAATGATAGACATGTTAAAGTTAATAATTCAGCGTTCAAGCAAATACTCTTAAACAAAAAATCTCAAATGTTGCATTGCCCTATTCACATAATAAGGATCATTACTGGCAATTAAACTGTAGAAAGTGTCTTCCTCTTTTGCTTTTTTAATGATTACTTATGCAGCCCCGCTGGGATTTCTGAACTTAAGATTACCTCCTGCCAATAAAATATCTACTGATGGCTAAGCCAATACACAGAACCAGAAGACAAAGCAGTAAGGATTAAAAAAAAACCATGTACACTGCCAAGTGCTTATACACAAAGAGTATACATATATGATTTTTATTAAAAAAAAGTAATATGGATTTAAGTAGACCTCAAAACAGGAGAGTAAATTTGAGGGGTCAGCAGATGCACTACAGCAGTAGTAACTGGTACTATATAGTCTTCTTATGAAGACTTCATGCAATTGCAGTTTAAATTGAAGCTATAATTAACATGTTGGAAGCACAGGAGATGATTTCACATCTTAACATGGATAAGTTTTTCTCATATCCTCTAAACAGAGCAGTTTTTTAAATTGCCTAATTAACCAGAGGGTTGGTTCAATTTTTGTTTAAATATAAAGATCCCAAAAAAACCCCAAACTCCACAAATAATAGCCTTTCCTAGATGCTATCCTTATTCACACTAGGAGTAATCAACATGATTGCCACTTAAAGGAAAAAATAGGGTATCTGAAAGTTCTTTCTGGCTTTGCAAAAGAAAACTCAAATATATGCTGCAAGATCTTTCCTTAATTTAACAGCAGACCTAAGCAGCTGCATGTAGCCAAAAACTTAAATATTGCAAGTCATTACCACAACAAAGCCCTTTCCATTTAACTTTCACCATCCAGAAATTCCAGTAATAATTCCTACTATAGTACCATCCTGTTCTCCCTCCTCCAATTTAAATAAAGAAGGGGCTGTTTTGGTAACAAATCTATGCACACAGAATGGAAGAATAGGTGGCTGTCACAAATGTCATTGAGCCAAAGTGCAAAAACTGTTCCTCAGAAATCTATCAATATAATCAAAAGATATTTCTCAGCTTAAATAGGTTTACAAGAACTGAGAAAAAAAGCCCCCAGAAACCTTAGAAATACCTAATTCCTGTTGGTGTTGATATTTCATAAGGGAACATTTCTTTAAGAATATCCCTTTCTACTCTTCTTTCTTCTGTAGTTCTCTCCAGCACCTAGGAAACCAAAAACAGTTAGAGGCCAAACAGACAGCAAAACAAAAAGCTTCTGCATAGCTATCTCAGTGACCAGAACCATGTGCAATTTGTAAGAATGAATGAGTCACCCAGTGACATTCAAGAAGTTTATTTCTTGGGTTTTAGAAGTTTGTTTAACCTTAATTATTGGCAGCCATCTGGTCACTTTTGGTGCCTTAAAGCATTTAGGCATCTCCTCAGTTTCCTTTAAGATAAAGAATAAGTTGTATAAATCCTATACACCTTCCAGCTGATGATGTAAATGATCAAAAAAACCATCACCTCTATCATGGCTGTGTTGAGCAGATCACAGGACTGGTTGTGACCAACATGATTTAAAAAGCACTGATGAGGGCAATCTGTCTCTTCTTGCTGTAATAAACCATGCCACAGTACAGTAAAATACTGACTGGAAAACCCCATCAGTGGTTTGGAATAAAACATCAAATTTACCCACAACCTTCTATTTGACAATTAAGTCTACATTGCAGTCATAATGTAAATGAAGTGTTAATAGCAGCTTTATCTACAGCTATATGAACAGACAGCATCTTGCAATGTAAAATCCCACAACATTACAGTATTACATTAATACAATAACATATACTTGCAGGTGCTTTAGACAGTTCTCCGGGAGATACAATTTTTGACAGCTTGAATAAGTTAACAGTAAAAGAATTCTTTTCTTTCTTGATAACTGACAGGAATCTACAAATGCTTTTTTTAATTCAGGCATTTGGTCTAAAGTAATTCTACTGCTTGATTCCCTAAATTAAAGCACATTGTGTTTTTTCAGGATAGGCTGATTTACAAGCTCAAAAGGAGAAAACCCAAGTCTACTCTACTTTGAGCTATTCAAAGACTTTAAAAGAAAAAAAAAAATCTACGTTTTGTTCAGAATCGTAGCAGTACAAGAAGAAATAACACATCAAAACATATTTGTCTTAGGAAAAAATCAGATTTTCACACACACACACCCCCAAATCTGAAAGGGGAAGATAAAACTAAGTTTATATTCTCTTTTATGTCACGTGACAACACTAGTTTCTTTTGACTGGTATCACCTGGGCAATGACATCCTCCACCCCCTCTGTACTAAGAAGTAAGAACATACATACAAGAATTTTGTTCACAGAGAGTAAGCAAGAGCAATCTAAGTTTTAATTTATTTACTTCAGCTGTCATCAGTGGTTTCTTTGGTGTTCTTCTGGGCATGTCTGAGAGTTCACTGACTGACAGAGTAGGAGTTGCATGCTTGAAATTTCCAGGCACCCTATTGCCAACCTGCTGAGATTCAAAATTATTCAAACTCAGAAACAGCCAAAATACAAAATGAAAAGGGGCAAGGCGGCAGAACCAAACAAAACCTTTATGTGAATTGAATATATGCATATTAGAAAGTTAACCCAAGAAGGTTATGTAACACATACTACAAGATCAGCAAAGGAAACACACTGCTTATCATTCCAAGTAGTTTCTTTTAAGCCATTTAGAAACATAAAAGCTATTTAGTTCACAAGAAAAGCCAAACTTAAAAGCAAATACTCTGCCTTGTACTTAAATAAATTAAGAAAGTATCTAAGCTTTTAAAGTGGTTCTTTTCAGCCCTCCTCCCCCAAAAGACATTGGATGGGACCTAGGTGTTGACCTAGTCCCATCTCAAAGTGAACAGTATTAGGTACTGAAACAGATACTGAATATGTGTTTTCAAAGACTACTGAACAGTCTTACTTTCCTTAAAACAGTCTTCTGTTTGTCCAAAACAGAATGATTCTGTCAGTGAAGATACATTACAGAAGAATACCACAATTGATTAAACATATTTACTAAGCATATTTACTAGGGTCTTGTTGCTTGCAGCCAATATAGTTTCATTTATGGGAGTACTCTCTGATATTACAGCATCATCTATAGGCAACTGTGCTGTAGCTTCCACCTGTTTGTTTAAAACAAACAAAAGACAACAATTGAATAAAAGAGCCACTGGGACCCCAAGAGTGAGAGAAAAAAAAAAAAAGCTTGTCTATTACAAAAGCCTCTCATCACCCTTTTTCTTGGTGTTCTTCTTGACACTCTTGTAGACTCCCTAGAAAATGCCTGCAGAGGTCCACTTTTTGAAGATCCACTTGTCCAGACAGTCTCAGTAACTCCATCTTGAGAATAGGTCTATTCAAGCATCAAACACATGATCACATACATGAAAACCAGCTCCAAAGATCAGATACTCACAACCAAAAGCCAAAATAGCATGCACACTCCAAAAGCAACAGGTCTACAATCAGAAAACTGTGGATCCTAATACATTCAAAAATGAATAGCTAGCTAGATTAGTAGCATTGACCATAATACTTACATTTGTGCACATTACTCTTCAAATACAGAATTGAATAGATAATGCCCCACAGTAAAAACTGCTAATTTGCTCACTTCCCTGGAATGAGCTAACATTACGAGGAGTTACATCAAGTCACGCACAGCAGACATGAAGGTTTCAGGCCCATTACATCTCCTGTCTACACACACACACAAAAATAAATCTATGAGCATAAGCAGAAGGCATCACTTTGTTCTCTACACAGATAGGGCTCTATTCTCTCAAGCAGGGTTGGGCACAGTTTATGCACAGCCACCTACATTTCAACAGAAACTAATCTTCAGCCACAGGGGCCAGGGACAGAGACACTTATTGATCTTAAAAAAATATCCACATACAGGGATGAACCTAACAATTTTCACATAACAGCAGGTTTAAACAATCAAGCCTGACACAGATCTCTCACAAATCAAAGTAACAGCATGAAGCACCAAACTCTTATATTACAAATGCAGATCACTCCCTATGCTTTGCTGCAAGTTTCATGCTCAAAGCAAATATCCCCCTCAAAACTAATTCCAACATGGAAAGGGAGATGTGGATCTGCTGCTTCTAGGTTACATACAAGATTTTCTTTTTTATAAATAAAAATTATTACTTTTTTGATGCTTCCATCTTTACACATTAACACCTCATACAGTGATGTATTACCGAGTTTTTGGAAGTCACACTCATTGCTAAATAAAGTTATACACTGCAACTGTCAGTTACAGGTTCAATAGTGGAAATCACTTCACTAGAACAGTATTAGCCCCAGAACAATGCGTTCAGAGAACAGGCTGAAAAGTATTTATTAATTGAGAGGGGACAGTGAAACTAGAAGCTGAGCAACTCTATGGTTCTATGATAAATTCTGTATAACAGCTACTACATACACACACAAGTGGAGGACAAGTGTTTCACTTCATTCCAAAATCACTACAATACTTTATAAATCAAATGCACAGACCTCAGGTGCAAACAGATTCAGATTGTTTTTTTAGAAATGTAGATTGCAGCCTAATTCTCCAAAATTCTTTACAATTTAACAGGCTTCTGATGAAACATCTTCTAACCCCTTCTTAAATGTTTACCAGACATGGCATTCTGTTCCTTCCTGCAACCTACTATCACAGTTCCCCACCCTCAACCCTAAACACTTTCTATTTGAGAGGTATTCTTTAGAAGCCTAGAGAAAAAAATACCCATTTCAGAGTGTTTCTACTCCAACACAATCCACTTACAAAAGCAGGAAGGAAAATTCACCCATACTAGTAATAAAGTGCTCCCCATCCCAGACCATTTGACTACAAATTACTTATCTTCTAATGAAAAGTTAGAAGCACTTCACTAATAACTGCCTCTCTTCTTCAGATGCTTCAGTCATGTTTTAAGTATTTTTTTCTTGCATGAAAAGTCTAGGAAAAACAAGAACCTACTGCAAAAAAACCCATCCAGACTTCAGTACTATCACAGTCAAGAGACAAAATAAAGAATAAATAAAAATTGTTGTCTACAGTTATTATTATCCTCACTGTCAATGGAACAGGCCTCTAACCTTATCAGAATGTAACACTCACGTTAGGTACACCAATACCCTGTATGTAACCAGAGAAACTACAATGGTGTGATACACAAGCAGTGTTCAACACGTGCTTCTAACTGTCAAATAACTCATGAGCAGTGGAGCTACAGATTATGATTTTACCTCAGCTATCACCTACCATGTTACTGGCAGGTAGTAAAAAAAAAAAATACAGAGACAAGTAGGGGAACACAGCACATGCAGAATGCCACTGTACAAAGTTTCAGGAGAGTGACTAGTTCTACATTGCTCCTTAACATTTACATTGTTTAACCTGCCTCCTTCTGTCCCATGCCATTTACTATGATGTGTCAGGCTCAGTTTCAAACTCCTACTTGAGATTCGCCTAATGGATTAGAATGGGGTATTTAAATTAGGGTTTTCTGCCAACTTTTCACTATGAGGAGGTAATTAAACACAAACAGCTGAGCTGAAGTTCATCCAGCCCATCCAGACCCATATGCCTGCTCAACCTCCACATCCAGTTTCTTTTGCAGCAGTCTGCCTAATAACTATCTATTTGCACTCTCTTCTTAAGAGAATAGCTACATCCAACCATGCCAAATGACAAACAGTCTTGTCAGCTATGTACGTCTGGTCTAAAACCAGTGCTGCACAGGACCTAGAAGTAACTAGCAAGTCTGCTCACACTACACTGCCCACCAGCTCAGCCTCACCATGCTTCAGACATTTAATCTTCAAGCCAATGCCACACAGTGCATGACAGTTCTGCAAAATGAGCATAGGCCCTTGACACATTAGCTGAAAACCTGCAACACAATTCCACAGGAAGAAGGGGAGGAAAGAAAAAAATCATCTCCACGTTCTGGCTTTGTTCTCAGTAAAATACATGACTACACACATATGCTAGCCAAAAGCATTAAGTTGCTCTTGGCTTCAAGCAGCTGCAAAATGTTACTGGGGGTGGGTGGGGCTGTTTGTTTTGGGTTTTTTAGATGGTTTTGTTTGTTTGCTGTATTTAAAAAAACCCAAAAAACAGGAAACAATCAGAAGTTCAAAGGTAAAAGGTTTAACAAATTAAAGAGAATTTCTGAAGTATTTGGCAATTTTGAAAATAGATAATTTTTTGATTATTCCTTTGATTAACTCCTGGTAATTAAAATATGCAAGTTGCAAAATATTGCATCTGTACTGCACATGTAAGATGGCAAGACAAAACAGTAATAACCTGATACTAATATGGTGAAACTAGATGACAAAAAATTGAGTAAACAAATCATCACTTAAAATGCCACAAAAATACCTCACTAAATCTCTTTTATTCTGTAAGCGAGTTCCTGAAGACTGTAAGTTTTATTTGTTGACAGCAGAATTAAGTATCTTTATTACACTGAAGCTGGCAGGGATATCTTTTTTGAAAAAAAAATTCTTAAAACACAAGAAGATTAAGATGCTCATTATAAAGACCATTACAAGCAGAAGTTGCCTAAACAAATTAAAGTATATTTGGAGCATTGAACTATGTGTGTGTTTCAATTTTTGAAGTAAAATCTGTTCAGCTTGTACCCTAAAACTCCAACTTAAAATATGCAAATTAGTTATGGATCTCCATAACTGTGTTGTATTATTGTATTGTTGTATTATATGTAAGGTCATATAGCAGCATTTTACCTGCTTTAAGAGACATCCATAGCTAAAGCATTTTATATGCACACACACACACACTAAATAGCAAGCATCTGGCATTTAACAAAGTACTGAGAAATGTCATTGCGATCTGCTAAAATACACCAAGCAATTAACAAGTCAAATTCTGAGTCACTTAATGTTTATTTACAAGTCCTTTACTATATCATAACTCCACTACTTACTGGTCAGATAAACAACATTGTAAAGACTAAACATTGTAAGCCGGGGAACAGGGTATTTAGTGATGCTTTCACATCAGAAGGGCAAATCGGCCATCAACTACCAAACCCTGTATTCAGCAGTTTGAAAATCAGAGGTGCTTCTGTAAAATCCTCTTGCATCAAGACAGTAGAACTAATATTTATAAGTAAAAGACAGGTGGTACATACAGGGAGATCTACACTTGTTATTTATTCTTTTTCTTCATAGGAGAAATTTTTCAACAAATTCATGTCTACTCCAGTACTGCTGCTACAAACATATACAGATAGCTAGTGTATGCATGTACACACACACACAGCCCTATACATATAGGCACATATCCAAGTACATTACTTCACATATTACATTTAAATGAGTCATTAAGTAGCTGTATTTAAAATTAATACCTATATCTATAGCTATCTAACCATAGTATTTAAAATGAATACCTACAGCTATAGCTATCTAACCACACAAATTTATTTAAAAACACTTCTTAAAAGAACCAAAAAACCCCACACACCTCTTTGTTTAAACTTTTTTTTTTGAGAAACCACTGCTCTTATTAAATCAAGTTGATTACAATCATCCAACAGAAAGCCATCAGCCCATGCGACTTAAAAATCTGTCAGATTTACAAAACTAAACATGCTAAGACTGCCTACTATTCTTCTCTAGGAGGTGCTATAGCAGCTGGCAAGTCAGACAAACAGCTTTAAGTAGACAATAACTTTGAACATTATCAGACATGCTAAAAACAGCTGCTATAGTTAATTCCCAAGACTTTTATCCTATATTAGAACAGGCATTCTAAAAGAACTTTTACGAAACAGCATATCTCACTTAGTCAAATGTGATGTTAAAAGTAGTAAGGTGTTTAGTGAGCACATCACCTGCAGTTAGCAGCTGTTCCACATGCTGCTATAATAAACATACCTGGTTGTGTTCAACAACTCTTTTTTGTTTGAGTGCTACTGGCGTCTTCGTCCTGGTTTTCAGAGGTTCTCTCTTCTCAAGCCTCAGCTCAGTCTTCGGATCTGCAACCAGTTTTAAATGTAACTAGTTTCTATAATACTACTGGTTGTTGTACTAGTCGAAACCGAATGTATTTTAATAAAAATTCATTTTAAGAGGCAACTTAACTCTTATGAGTTACCATTTCCTTAAAAAAGCTGGTACATTTCTCTATTAAATGCATAAGAAAAAAAATGTTTGAAGAATAGCCTTAGAATTATTTTAAAACACTGACCCACATATTTATGTTTTGTGCTAAAAGTCCAACATTTCATATAAGCCTTGACCAATCCAGCAGTTTCATTTAGAAACTGGTATCAAATTGCAATTCCTTTAACCAAAGTACCATTCTACTATTGATTGTAGTGTGCTGGTTTGAAAGCAAAACCAGTGAAGGACTCCAAGTCAGAAACACAATTTAATAAGATGAAAAGAAAATAGAAGAAAGTAAAATAAAATAAAAGTAATAGTACAAAAAAAACCCAACCCACTGACAGAGTCAGAATACAACTGGACACCCTCTTAGTTAGGGTGGTAGTGGCAGTCCAGATGAGACGGTCTTGTCGAAGCAGTGTATGTCTGTTGAAGCAGAAACATCTGGCAGCTCTTGTCTCCTCTGGGAGTCCAGTGGGTAAGGCTCCTGTGCTGTCCCAAACCCTGGATTATATCCAGGTGGGAATGCTTGGCTCCTCCCCCTGGGCAGAGCATCTCCCAATGGGATGATCTCATTCTATGAGTCATGCAGTGGGTCCTTGATGGCCCATTAAACAGAGATAACTCCCGGAGGAAGTTATCTATGAGTCATGGGCAAGGCATTGTTAGGCTCATTAACAGAAGATAAGGAAAACACTGCCCCACCTTGGCTCCAACGGCTCATGGGGATAGAATACATACCTTGGGCACAATTTACATTGTAACCTTGGACAATTGTAGTTAAGGTATTGAAGCTTGTCAATGTTGTTTGAAGTTGTTAGCTTAGTTTCTTCTAATATACATCCTCTTATATAAAACCCCATTTTTGATGCAGTAGGAAAGAGGTGGTTAGCAGTCATCTCACCAATAGGAGGATGCATTATTTCCACCACTTTTCTAAAATTCTAATAGCATTATACCAACATACTTAAGATTTATTTATAAAAAACTTTTTTGGTAAGAGAGAAGGGGAATAATTGGGTTTGAGTTTTTTCCCCCCAGTGTGTGAACAGTTCAGTAACCATATGAAGCATATGTAATTATAAGAAGTTAGCTGTCAATTGTGACTGGGCTCTTGGCTGTCCAAAACATTAATAAATGTTTCTCTAACATCCTTTCCCCCTTAAAAGTGCAAGAGATAAAAGTTGAAAAACAAGCCCAAAAATGCAAGGGATATCAATCCAATTACTAGCTGTATTTCAACCCTTTCTGTCCTATGTCCATGGAAATTCCTGTAAAATCAAAAAAACTCCCACTCCCAAAACCAAACCACATTAAATAAGCATCTTCTAACACTCCATTCAAGTAATTCTTTAAAATCTGTGCTGTTTTCACTTTTTGTAAATTGCACAATGATGTGTTTTCGGTTCCAATTCCCCCACCACTACACTTTTTTGATACAAACTTGATATTAAAACCACAAGAAAACACACCCAGGACCAACCAATCAATGCACCCCCAACTAAGTCCATAAAGAACAGAGCATAAAAGAGGTTGAATCATAAGTGTTAGATATTAAACAGAAAAGAACAGAAGTTTAATAAACAAACATTCATTCACTAGCCCATAGTTATTTACTGTGAGCATCATAAGACAAACTCGGACTGGTACTTAAGTATGAAATGCCAAGAAAATTGAAACACCCAATATGCAGTTCTCTTGTCTATTGGATTTACAGGCCTCAGTCTGGGGAAAATAGATAAAAGGGACCAGTTCAGTAGCAAAAGGTTTCCTTTCCCAGAACAGGCACCTAGATCACTGTGCTAGTACTGCATGATCCAGTACATGACTGACATGGCCCGCAGCAGTATCTTACAGCCTCACCCAACACAAAGATTGTAGGAGATTAGATTGTGGAAGATTAGAAATGTGGCTGCAGCTAAGCTTCACCTCTAACAGGGTGCAGCTGTATAAGACAGGTGAACAGCATTGAAGGAGAAGCGGGGAATGCGGATCTGTATTGACCAATCACAAAAGAGTAAAAGGGCATGCAGGTGTTATGCATGTGAGAAAAAAACTCATATAAAGAGTTAGCAGGAGAGAAAAGAGAAATTTTTGTTGGCTGCACTGCAAGGAGGAAGGGTCAGGTGGTTGTGTTAGGGACAGGAAGGAGTTAGCTGGTCCAGAAGAGGGAAGGAGAGAAAGAGTCAATATTGTGTGGAGCTGCCTGTGAGAATAAGCACAGAGAAGGTAGGGAGTTTTTACCATAGGATAATAAACTGACAGCATCAGTCAGTTTGAGACCACCATCCAGTGGTGCCAAGCACTGACGCCAACACAAGATCATACCCTGTCTAGATTATTTTTTCTGCAAGTATTATTCATGTATAATTTGAATCATTCCCATGCAAGTTCCACTCAGGTCTTACCTTCTTCATTGTCACTGTACTGGTCAGAATCACTGTTCCCATTCTGTCTGGTATTCTCAGTAGTTGAAATTGCTGGGAGAGGCACAGGTGCCTTCAGGTCAGGACCTTGTTCCATTAGTTTCAAAAGCTTTTTCTCGTAAAGTTTCCTAGTAGTAGCTATAATAAGGAAGGTTACATGCTAAAGAAACAGTTTTAATCTTTCCTGACTTGACTTATAGAACTTGGCTGTTACATACTCTTCGGGAATTTCTGAACATAATGTTTTGTTTATTTTTAATCAGTTTGTATGGCCCAGAGTGTCTATATATATATACACACACACACCTCTAGGTACACAACTCTGCCTCTAAGGCTTCTAACTTCTCAGTTTAAGAGAATACTTAGATAAACTTAGATCTCTTTGTACATTGAAAGTTATAGAAATGAAATCTATGGAAAGTGAATTTACCTGCTTCTTAGCTGTTTTGCTTCATATGCTGCAATATACAAGTTGTTATTCCCTCACCAAAAAAAAAAATTAGTCAGTTTGATATTGCAAGGGCAATAATTTCCATGCAAATTGCACTATTATGCTCCTAATTCCCTTACCCTAGAATTAGTGCCCCTGCCTTTGCCTTGTTGTCAAACTCAGTCCAATAAGCATCAGAGGTGGTGCAAGCAAGCAGCAACAACTGAACTTTCTGCTTCCTGCCATCTAGCTATCAGGTTGTTTTGTTTGATCTAAGAGGACAGCAGTTTACAATATTTAAAGTCTAGCACATACTTCCACATCTGGACTTGGTTAGCAAAAATCTGTAGAAATGACTGGTGCCTGAGCTGCTACCTGCAGAAAAAAATTTCTAACTTTTGAAGTTTTCTGATAAGAGGAAACCACCATTTAAAAGAAATGGCAGCCTCTCAAGAAAGAGTCTGTACCCCATAATAATTAAAGGCAATACATTAGACCAAATATAAATGCCTTTCTAGTGGACTACATAGGTTCTTGAGCTTTTCATACTTGAGTACTATCCAAGAGGTACAGGATTAATGGCAAGGCATGCAAAATCAGCTAACTGAATATATTACAGGTAAGACTTTGAATATAGGCAGAACTGCAGGCTCAGTCATGAACACTTCCACCCACCCAGGATTTCAAGAACATTCCACAGAAGGCACTGCATACTACAATCTTTTTTTGAAGAGTTGTGAAATCAAATTCCCTTGCTATTAGGTTACTGCACAATCTGAAAGGCAAGGCACTTTGATCCCACATCACAGATGAGTGCTCAAGGCAGGAGATTAGGCTGAGGTCAGGACTACTCCTGACATAGGCCAGCACACAGGACAGAATGCTAGGCTAGAGAAAAAAACATTAGCAAAGGAAACACTACTGCACAATGCAGTGAGTAGGAAATGCTCTAGGGGTAGGGAAGTCCTCTGTTCTCATTCTGCTCTCAATACTATTAGGTTATTATGTAAGATGTATTTCCTATTTAAGTGGGCCCAGATCTAAATCTCTGTATGACCTAACTACACCAGCACTGAACTTTAATTTATAGCTACACAGCTTCGGAACAGAAGTTGGAACATCTCCAGCTGGCCTAGAATATGAGAAGCAAACTGCTGACTTGCCCACCCACAATGCTTCAAGACTTCTCAAGGTAAACAGCACAATGAAAATATCCTAGGTGAGAAGTAGGACTGCAACATTACTGGTACTAAAAAGTAACTGAATCAGGGAACCTTCACAAGTGAGGTTTGGTGCGAAATAAAACAGGTTAGTATCTACTAGTTCAACTGACCTACCTACAATCGGGCCAGGATTTACTCCATACTTCGTAAGTTGCTCTTGAAGGTCTTCATTACTCATCTCTGTTATATCTTGGTCATCCTTCTCCTCTGGTCTGGGTTTGTCAGTTTTCTTTGTAGCTTTCTGAGAGCAGGAGGGGGAAATGAGAGACTTATTTCAGTTAATAATAACTTAATACTGAACACATCTTTTTCTTCTAAGGGAACAGAAGACATAAGAGTACTAAACCTAGAAAAAAATTAATTCTATTCTCCCCCATGATCACTACTAAAGCTTATGTGAAACAGTACAAAACTTTACATCTACTAAGATAACATGCACAAGTTTTCTACTTAGGAAGGAAATACCCATTACAAGTCTCCTCTAGAGCTAAAAAAACCCCCAACCCACTCATTATTCTGGTCTTGGGTTTTAATCTGAAGTTCACGTATGCAGTGGGAGGGGATTGCTTTCCTGTGACTGGAGAAGTAAGCTTCTAGCTGTTTCACCATTGCTATACAAAAATACAAATATTTATGTTACACTAGCATTTATTTGGATTATTTTTCTACCTGGTAGGTCAGCATTTCCTCCTCTAATGATATGGAGCAAGTTCTTAGTATCTATACTTTCAACCAAGTTTCCAAAACTCCTATTCCTACTTGTCCTGTCATTCTCTGTGAGATTACATGAGTGTTACCAGGAAAGGCAAAAATCAGAAACAGTCTCAAATTTTAAAAATCCTGCTTGTCTGCTTAGGCCTCTGCTACTTGTAGCTCTAACAAATTCTAAACCCAATTCTCCAACACTACTTGAACACTTGGCAATGCACCATCACCATATGCAGATGGCTATCAAAATAATCTGCTGAGATGCTACTCCTAAACTAGCAGTTTCTACTCAATCCAAACAGAATGATCATAACATTTATTCAACTTGGGAAGCTTCTGTTACTACAATAGGCATTGTGAAAGTGAAGAGGTACGACAGAAAAAAGCATGCTAAGGATTTGCATGCTCTTTACTAAGAAAGACTTTGATACCGCTTTGAAATAAGTTATAGTTGTATCTCAAAGTTTTATTATATAAACAGAAACAATTTCTGCACTTATCATTTTTCTCAACTCAGTTTTCCAGAGGGCCTATCTGGGTTTTTGGTACTAACAAAAGACTAAAATTCCAAATACAAATATACTGTAATCACTCAATAACAATTAACAGGTCTTTTTCTTGTTGCATTTTATAAGATAGCAAGAAAACACTTTAAGATGATTTACATGAGCCAACAATATCTATCTAGCTATTAATGCCAGTTCAATATTTGTTTGCATGCAAGCTTGGTCTTGCCTCAAGTATCTTGGTATTTTAAAGCTAAGCAGGGACTGTATGAGGGTTTCCCAAATATATCTGACTCCAAATTTTCCTCTGACTCCTGGATATTCCAGCATGATGAACTTAAAATCAGCTGCTGAAATGCAACGGAATCTCGAAGAGATCATGGCATTTCTTTATTCTAAGAAATAAAAACAGTCTGAAGAAAGTATAGGGTCATTAAAGCGGGAGATTTAACTAAAGACAGATTTACAACTCACTTTGTCATTTCACTCCTAATTAGTTTTTGAAGCAATTGAGCCTCCTTACATAGCACACAAGAAACAATCAACCTGCAGCTGCAAGAGACTTTTATTCAGTTTTGAACATATTGGTCATAACATTATGTCAAGTTAAATATCACACTAACTTCAATTTCATATTCAATGGATTTTTTATGGACTACTGAACTGTCCTAACAGAAAAAAAGTTCTGAAAAAAACCTGGGTTTTCTTGTTGAGGTCTGTTTAGACTAATGAGAGCTCTGGTGCTTGCCCACATCACCAAGCAGATTAACCAAGATGCCATTCCAAATTTCAGAAGAAAACTACCATGGTGCAGGAAATTGACATTCCAATGACACTTTAGAGAAACTGGAAACCTAATGTAATGTATCTTCTCTGCCTTTGTTTACTTACAGGCCACAGAAGATACTATAACAATATATACAAGAAAAACTACTCAGCATTCTGGATGCTTTACAGAAATCTTAGCCAGCAGAAATCTAACTTAAGAGTACCAGGGTACTCTAATACAAGTAAACTCTCATATCTCATGGTTTCTTTGTGGCTTTTTTTCCTTCAAAATACCATTTCACTTTTTCCTACCATTTCCACTACTGTCACAGAGATCATAAAAATAGCCAGTTTCAGCAAAGAAAAAGAGTAGGGAAGAGATGAAGAAAGTTGAAAGTAATCTGCGGTCTTCAGTAATTGGGCCAGATGTGTTCATTTTGTGTTCTGCAAGGTCACAGCTTTTACTTTTGAACAGCCTTTCTCTTTAGAGTAGGAGCAAATGACTTCAATAGTACAAGTAGAAAGCTGCCATTTAACAATTTACTGGAGCACAAGAGGAGTCCCTAGAAGCATAAGGCAGGATAGAAGAATTTCTCATACCTCAGTTGTGGTATGACAGCATTAACTTCAGCAACATTAGCTTTAATTACCACAACTATTATAGTGTAATGCACCCCTATGCTTCCTGCGCATCATGACAACTTATTCGCTAGACTACACCATGAGACAGATCAAAACAGCTAGCTTAAAAATTTAACACTCTAAATTAAAAACAAACAAGCCAACCCAAAAAACCCAAACCTGCATTTATCTGTTCTATGACCACTAGTAAAATTTGTCTTACTGTGGTGCAGTGAAGAAGTGCTTAAAATGAAATTGTGGCAATATCCAGGATTTGCCAAAGGTGGTACAGCTGACGACTTTGCCTATAATGTAAATATTTTTGCAATAATACACCCAAATCTATGTAAATATTTTTGCAACAATATACCCAAATCAATAAATCCTTACCTGAAAATCTTCTAATCCCATTCAGAGTTCACAGCATAAAAAAAAAAAAAAATCTAGTCGTTGCTATTTTCTAGAAAACTGAAGATGGAAGACTATCTGCATACTTTGCTTGGGAGATTTGTTCACATCAGAGATAGCAATTTGGTAGTGGTATCTGTCAAGCTCAGTTTCTGATTGCCTAGGAATTAACTCTTCAAACAAGTACCGAAGTGAATTATAAGCATGGGGCTGCCACAAAGCATTCTCAGAACTAGGGCCACAGAAAAACAGCATAAGAGAAGTTCATCTTCTCCAAGTATCGTCTCTTGACAGCAAAAATTTTCACATTCTTTTGTAGCAAGAAGAGCAGAAAATGCAACTAGAATTCAGATTGGAAGCTACCTACCCCTTAACTTTGGCATTCCTGCTGAATAGAAATGAACAGGCAGAGACCAGCTTAATCAGGCAAACTTCATAAGCACCTGTACTAGCCCTAGCACCATCCCAAAGACAAGCATACGAAACATGTTGAAGAAGCTGTTAAATAATAAAACCAACAACTATGGGACATCACTAGAAAACTATTTTCGAATTCCAAGGTAAACGGCATCTACATCAGAATATACAGTGATTTTAAACCCAAACATGTGCAGCTTCATCACTAGATGCAAAAAGGGCCAGCACTTATTTACGATTTCTTTGAATTAGGTTAAGATAGGCTAAAGAAAGTCCAAATCACACCAACAGAATGCTGTTTAATTCTCCAGTTTGCAGAGTTCCCTCTGGTAACAAATAACTATTTCTCTTAGAAGAGGCGAAGATAAGGAACTGGATATACAAAGTGTTAATAATAGATTTATAGTGTGAAATAGATAGCTCTTTATTCTCCTTGTACTTTTTATTCTACCATACACAATCATTTCCTGCAGTAGAATTTCCTTTTTTAACAATCAAGTCTTACTGAACTTTTTAACTTTAAAGGCCTGGAGACAATATTTACCAAAAGCTACAGGACAGACAAAATAAACAGTGGAAAGGAAATTACGCAGCAGCAAATACTGATATACACAACCTTAAGAATTCACTACCTTTTAACCATAATTATTAAGTGCCAGACTTAGAATTTCTAAGCCTATGTACAGTAACAGTTATAAATTGCAAGATTTTAGACTACTCAACCCTTCCACCTCCTTCTCCTCCCAGACACTAATTTCTGTGTTACTTGGTGAAAGAAATGTACCCACTCAAAGTCTGAAGGTGCAAAACAGCATGGCAGGACTTCTCACTGCAGTGGGAATTACTTTGGTCACCTCATCCCTGCTGTCCACAGCTTTCTCTCAGCCAGCAGATGTGTGACTTTTAAAAGGCCACAAAGGATTTAAACTGTATTCTGGATGACATTTGTGAGGCATGTCATAATTAAGACATACAGCCACACAGGAAACACCGAATAGATTCTCTACCTGCACTGCGCATGCACAGATGCTTTACACTGTCTCACCTATCCAGTACACTTTCCACACACCTAATCTTCATAAACTACCAGTTTTACTATTACCTTTTCCAAACGGGAAGGGGTTGAAGCTCTTGTGTACCTCAGCTACAGATATCACAACCATGCATTCTAACTATGAAGAGTGAAGCTAGCTCTTTATTTACTTGGCTACTTGATTAGAATAAAAAACCCCAACAATCCAAACAAACAACTCTCTCCCTCTCCCCCACCATCAAACCAAACATCTTTATCTGATAGGTCTCTTGTATGGCCGTTCAGATCCAGATGTTCTCATCATACCCTCATTAACAGGAGGCATTTGACTGATCCTTTTCATATCATCACTTTAAAGGTCAAAAATATCACTCAATATATGTTTTAGAACTGATTCTTCCAGGACATGAAATACACAATAAGCTCAGTCATCAAAATCTACACATTCTAAGCTCTGAACAGTTCCTATTTGACAGTGTCAAGACAATATTTTTGGTATATGTTTTAAAATAATGGTTCTAGAGAGGCAAAAATGTAATTTCATAGTTACTTTTCCTGTGAGCTATCTGTGCTGATATTCAGCCCATAACTAACCAGGACAAGGGGCACTGAGATGCAGATGGTTCACCCTGCAGCAAAACGGTGTCTTCCGTACTTAGTCACTGTCCTCACATACCACTATGCTGAACAGGCTTAGGAGAAAAAAGAAAAAAAAAAGTTGCTCAAAAAGATTAGTAGAGCTGGAGAAGTGGGCTCCTCCAGACAATATTATCAGACTGAGGCACAAACAGGCATGATTTTAAAGCTTTTCCTTTTCTGGTAGGAATATATAGCCAAAGTGAGCTATATATTCTTGGGCTGGATAGAGCTAAGCCAGAAGAGTGATGGATTCAAAACACATAATTTGCAACAGAATTCAAACTATGAGATTTTGTCTCCGCACAGCTTTTATCAATAGAAAATATGAACCTAAATACATTATCAAATAAAAAAACCCACTAAAATGACAGTGTAGACAGTTCAAAATTTCTAATGACTACAGCCATGTCAAAACTCTAATGCCAGTTTTAAGAGATCCGGTGTAGCTTTCAGTGACTGGAGCATGGATATTCAGATTATTGCTTTGCACTTGTTGCTCATACCCATTTTAAGAAAAGCGATGCCTGCCCCTTCAGGACCTCTAAGCCAGCCGAGTGATCCCGCGGGCGCCGCAGGAGGAGCCGCTACCCGGCGCTGAGAGCCCCGGCGCGCCCCCTGGCGCTCGGCCCCGCCAGCAGCCCTGCCCGCACCGCCGCGGCCCCGCCCGCAGCGCCCGACTCCTCAGCACACACGAGAACTGCAACTCAGCCAGGCCGCAGGCTCAGAGAGGCTTCTAATTATTTGCTCATAATAAAGGGAAGGGCGAGCAGGCCCACTGAAGGGTGAGGGAAGGCCCGTTCCTTTATTTTATTTCTCCTTTCTATAACTCCTTGAGGTTGCAGCTTTCCCCCTTGCCCCTTATTTCTAACTTTTTCAGACATCTGAGTTCTTTCCTTCCTGTCCTCTCTTAATACTATCAAGATATTTTACTTTGGTTTTTCATCAGAATCCCACTCCCCTGGGATGTCAGACTTCCCTCACTCTTCCTCTTCTTGCCAACTGTTCTGGGGGAAAATCGCTCTGGAGACACGTGTGCTAATCCTTTTGAAGGAGAGCTGCTCAGAGAAGCACTCCTATGCCAAGAGACATCAGCAGAGACAACAGTTAGTCAGGCTACAAGCAGTTTCAAAACTACTCAAGTGGGAAAAAGGAGGCAACAAGTACACATAATCCAAGTTTGTTTTGCTTGGCAGGTATTGTTTGGGATTTTTCTGAGTGTTTTGGTTTGGGGTTGGTTGTTCGGGGCAGGGGGGCAAGGGGAAGGCAACACAACAGAGGGCACAACGGACCCAAATCTAAGCAACTCTCACTAGCGTATTCGCTGAAGTTCTGTAACTTCTGATGATACAGTGCTCTGATACTAACACACACGATAAGCATAAATAGCACAGAGCCTTCCACATATTGTTAACAAAAGTGTAGCAGTACCACCCATTCTGTAAACATGAAAAAAGTCACTCATAATTGTTTAAACTTAAGTAGTGTGGAAAAGAAAACTCAGATCTAGGATAGGAACTAGCAGTTCTGAGATGTTCCTCTGCCAATAAGCATGGAACAAGTCAGATTCAAGCTCATCCTGGTTTTACTCAAAAGCACCTTATGAATGCTATCAGCAGACCACTCTAAGTCAGAGAAATGTCTGTTTCACTGTAACTGCATTCAGTGAATGCCAGTCAAGTGTCTGAAATAGACAGATGCTAAGGTAAATAACTTGGTTTTAGAGATCCCTTCCTTTTCAAGTTGCAGTTTTTAATTTTTTAATTCAAGAACTGTTCTCTTGGGCTTTTGAAGGTGAAAGCGTTCATGAAAGACCTTCAAAGGACTCCATTTCTCGGCACTCTCTTAACTAATGACCTTTGAAACATAGTATAAGATACAAATAAATAGTTGTACTATCACACACATTAGGACAACGGAAGCTGATAATCATTATCTAAGTCTTTTCTCAAGACCAGTCATCTTATAATTATCAATTACAAGATTGCTTTCTCAATATATGCAAATTTATAGCCCACTTATGAAAAATTAAGAAGGAAATCACGTTTTTCCAATGAGAGAAATTCCAAATGGCATCAGCTCCCCCTCTTTCCTTACACGTGTAAAGTCTAAGAAAACAAGCACAGTGGACGAACTGAACAAGGTACCAGAGGCGCTTTGGTATAAAACACATCTTAGAGGTACGAGCAAGACATCTACATTATGCAGACCCTCTTTACACTAAACAGTCCACTACATTAAGCGAAACAAACCAGCTGTTCGCTTCATCCTTTAATTTAGAGGCATTTACACCGCGTAGCATTGCTGCCGTACAACCGAGACAGCGGACAGGAGTCCTTTCCTGATCAAGCTGCAACTTCGTGCAGCTCTCTTGCTTCGTTCCTCCAACACCGAAACAGTCAACTTAGGAGACCGCTCGCCAAGCTACAGTAAAGGTTTCCCAATTTACAGTCGGGGGGTTGCCGCACTCCCCCACACGCGGTCGCGCTGCTCTTGCTCCCTCAAGCCAGCCGCTCCAAAAGGCGCTCAGGGCGGGACGCATCCTGGAGGAGCAGCCGGCGGCCGCCGGCACCGACCCGCCGTCTCAGCTCGTCCCCGATGCGGGGCGGCCGCCCGGCAGCGCCGCTGCTCCTCTCCCCTAGGCGGCGGGACCGTCCCGTGGGGGACGATCCCGCCCTCAGCCGAGCTGGAGACTCCCCCGACCCCGTGCAGGGACCCCGGCGCGTCGCGCCACTCCCCAAGCCGCGGGCGGAGGCGGCCGACCCCATTCGGGCGGGAAAGCGGGCCCGAGTCTGCAGGGAAGCCGAGGCGGCGAGGGCGGGAGGCAGCGGTACTCACCCGCCCAGCGGCAGCAGCGCCGCGGCTCCGGGCGCCGAGAGGTGTGGGCTCCCGCTCCTCGTCGCTGGAAAAGTCGGGCTGCGCAAGGGCGGGCGGGTTGCGGGCGGTGAGGTGCTGCAGGTAGAGCTGCACGTACACGTCCTTGCGCTGCTCGCCGCCCGGGAGGCTCACATTGTTAGCGATCAGCTCGCTCTTCAGCTTCTCCTTGGTCAGCACCGACGGAT
This sequence comes from Acrocephalus scirpaceus scirpaceus, assembly GCA_910950805.1. Lineage (NCBI taxonomy): Eukaryota > Metazoa > Chordata > Aves > Passeriformes > Sylviidae > Acrocephalus > Acrocephalus scirpaceus. Next base: position 46,524,023 of record OU383777.1, on the reverse strand, counting down.
CCGCCAGGAACTCGGGCATCGCCGCCGGCCGCAGCCGCCGCCGCCCTCCCGGGAGAGGCACCAACAAAGCGCGGGGAGATGGGGCGGGGGAGCGGGAGGAGGAGAACTCGCCTGCTCCGCGCCAGGGACCAGCTCCACAGCGGGCGGCCCCGAGCACCAAGCGCTTCTTCCCAGCCGGCAATAAACCGCGCCCTGATTGGCGGGGAGGGCAACGAAGCGGCCCTGCTATTGGCTGGCGAGTGGAAAAGGGGCGGGGCGTGCGGGAGCAGCGGCGTTGGTGCTTTGCGCGAGGGACAGTAACGCAGTTTAAATTCGGCTCGGGCGGGAGAGGCGCGCGGGGCGGCGCTCGCGGGCGCTGGAGAGGGCGCCCCGCGGGTCCTAGTGACGCCAGAGCCTCTTCGAGGCCCTTTCGGGTGACAGGTGTGTCCTCACCGCCGGGAGCGCCCCTCCCTGTCGCTAGCAGCGGGGGAGGTAGTTACCGCGATCCCAGTTACCTGCCGTGATCCCGGTGTCCTGCCGCGACACCTGCCGCCGCCTCTGCCCGCCCCGCAGGCACCTACGGCCCTGGCGGAGCGCGCCGCGGGCGGCCGTCCCTCCCGCACCCGGTACCGCGGGCTGGGCGGGCACGGGAGTTGTGTCTCCCCCGAGATAACCGTCCTCGCCCAACACTTCAGCTGTCGGGCTCCGGTAGAAATCCAGACGGGAAATCAGTAGCTTATCTGTTAGTGTGACTGCAGCCGTTGCCGTGACTTAAACGCAAAACCCCTTCAAAGTCGCGTTTATAATACCGCAGAGTTTGAAAGTCGTTCTATTTATTTATTTGTAAAGTCGATTTCCAAAGTGTCACAAGTGTGTTCCTGCTGGGGAAGTTCGATTAAGTTCAAGACTGCAGCCTTACAGTCTTTAAAAAAGCGGGTTAAACCCTTCTGTGCTTATACTCTACTTGCTGGGAGCACGTACTGCTTCTGTTTTATGATGGGTTTAGTGTTTAGCTTTGACTTAATAGCCTAGGCTTTTGAGAATTGCCTTGCAGTACCAGAGATAAGAATTTAAACGTGGCTATTTTAATTTTCCCATCAGTTATGGATCTGAAACAGGATTGTTGGTGTTTGCACTTACTCCCCTTTGTGTTGCAGAAAGAGTTCCAAATGACTGTTGGGGAAAAGGGTTTCCACTACTGTTGTATGCTCCATCCTGAAGCTGTCCTGGTGCATGTTGTTCCTATTTACCTTACCACAGTCTCAGTATCGGCTAGATGAAGGTGATGAGGGTTAGTTTTTGTGGCAGGTAACTTCGAGACAGATCAAGGACCCACCTACAGGAAGCCTGACTCTTCCAAATGAAGAATTGGTTTGGTGTAAGAAAGTAATTAAGAGGAGGGAGAAACTTAACTTGGGGAATCTAATTTACCTTGTTGTGCTAGTAGCTCTGTGAGGTGGCAGTCATCTGAAGTTCATTATAATTTATACCTGAAAGTGCTTGGTTCTTGGTGTACATACTTAACCTGTTCAGTTAAGGTTCAAACAACCTCGATGTTTGGCAACGAGGGTGAACAGTGGGTAGATACATCTTCCTCCTTTAATACCACGCACATACACAGTAAAATGTATCAATGTGGATTAACTACTATCACTTACTTTTAAGCTGGAATAGAACTAATGAGATGGTTCTATCTATTTTTCAGCATATCTTACCCAAAATTTTACCAGGTACATGGGTTTTATATGACAGGTGTTTTGTAAATGCTTAAAGGAAATTTAATTCCTCTTCAGATAGTATTTTACACCTTGAAAAGCTTTTAGGTAGCTTAGAAAATAGTCTTTCCTCTACCTTTAAGAATTTGCTTCTTTTTCAGATATGGAATGAGTTGCACAGCATACTTTAGAGAGATTTTTCAGCTATCATACTAATGTGAAAAATAACTTCAACTCATATCAAGCCTAAAATGTTTTAAAGCAGGGTAAGGAGGCACTGGGTCTGGGAAATTTTAGCCAAGGTTAATAGTGAAAATACAATCTAAAAAGTGGGTGCAGTCAACATCTAACATCCCCACAGACAATAGTAGTATGATAGCCCTGACGCTTGTTTTTTGACAGTACTTCTTAGAAGAGTGCTGGCACCACTGCACTGTTCAAATTCTGCAATACAGTTGGTGCTGGCTTTTCTTGTGAGTGACAATTCAGGAGTAGAAGGAAGTACAACTGCTGAGCTTGAAGTACATTGATGGTAGGCCTGGTTTTAATCCATTAAGTATAGCATAATGAACCCCTACAGGAATATGGTGTGAAGTAGTAAATCCCTACAGTTACACTCACAGTTCAGCTTTGGTCATAACAAATGGATGCGTTGACTTTCCTTATCTTAGCTCTGTGTTCTGCTTTTGCTGTCAGATGAAACTGGAATAGAAGCATAAAGATAGCAGAAACTCATCATATGTTTTGGCTATTTGTTCAAAATTCAGTACAGTTGTTGTGGAGCCACTGAGGTTGTGGCTCTGATTAACGTAACTTAAAGTTCATCTTTACAGTCCATATAAGTTTTGAAAGTTATTTTCCCCAACTATAAAGAAAATAATGTATTTATTGTGAATTACTTTGTTACATTGTTACCCTCATGTAACTGCCTTGCATTTACAGGGAGCTCTTTTATTGGTTACCTTTAGTTGCTTCCAAAGCAGACAAACCTAAAGAAGCATGGTATAATACTTTATTCACTCTTCTTTGAAGCAATAGAACTCTCTGGGAAGCCAAATCCCTAAACAGTCCTTGCAAAAAACTGTCTTTATTGGTTCTACACTTGATACTGTCACACTTTGGGATCAACAAGCATCTTCCAGGCAAGGTAAAGACTGGTAAAGTAGTATAAGAAAGTGCCTAAATGTGCACATACATACATGATAATTGACACTGGAACCTGCAGGTGTCACCACAATTAGACCTTAATACAGTAGAGGATCTGCACTTTTATTGTTTGTTCTGTTTGAAGGAAAAAGGAAGTCACATTTTGTAGCATGAGGCAGCAGTCAAAGGGATGAAGGGAATGAGTTCATTATGAATGAGCTCAAAAGATCTTTCTAATGTTACAGTGAGGGAAAAAAACCCACAGACTTGAGGTATCTGGTCCATATGCCTATTTGTCTTGGTTTTGAAAGAAGACAGGTATCTGCTAAAGAGAGACAGGGCCTCTCTTGAGATGGATAACTCAAATCTCCTTCTCTCAAATTATTATAATTTAGAAAATTAAAACGGCTCTCAGGCAGAGATATGGGGATAGGAATAACAGTTCTTTACTAATAGGTATAACAAGGCAAACAAACAACAACAACTACAGCAATTAATAGCGAAAACAGAACCAGGGACTTTGATGGAGCTTGGTCTCACAAAACTCGGGGCAGTCTGGTCTCTGGGGACTCCAAAAAAAAAAAGGTACTAAGCTGGAACGGTGGGGTATCCCGGGCTGGTGGATCGGATGAAATTCAGAGCTCCGTCGGTGGTCACTGGAGGGCAGGGGTGTTTGGCAGGGAGGGCAGTGCGGGCCCGCGGTGCAGAGCAGCTCTAAAACAGCGCCGAGGCAGTGGGACAGGGCTGAGACAGCTCCAGCAGGGCAGCAAAGGAGGAATCAGGATCTTCCTGGGCACACGAGCAGATGATGGTAGCTCTCTTCAGGATCAAATCTCGGTGGTGCCAGTGAGAAACCCACGCAGCAACGGCAGCCTCGTCTTCTCCCGACGCAGACTACACTAAAAGTGAAGCTGCCCTCTAGCACTGTCTTTCTCTCTTCTTCTCGAGAGAAACTCGCAGAGACAAAGGGTGTAGCTAAATGCTAGGGTCTATCTTTTTTGTTTCAGCTGAGCACTGATAAGTACCAGCTATTAGCTGCTAAGCAACCTTTGGGAAAAAATTCTATAGGTGAAAAAGAAAAGAAACCTAACCCCTAACACTATTCAATAATTTGCTTTTTAAAGGTTGGAGCATAGAACTGCATGGAACTATTTTACCATGCCTTCTGTGAAGCTTTCCAGTACTCGATTGTTTATCCCTAACTGCAAGTTCTGGTTTTCAAAGACCAGAATACCTGCCTCTACCTGCGAAACAGGTAGTTACAATTTACCTCTTTGTCTGTATAAATGCTGACAAAAGCAAAATTTAGGGAAAAAAAGTGAAAATGTTGTGAGACTGTGGCCATTTCTGGTGGTTCAAAAAGTGCTCTAAGCTTGCCTAAAAATGTGAAATATGCTGAAAGGAGAAGCCAAAAATCCTTCCTTTGTAGGACCCTCCCAAATGTCTGGAATTTCTTATCTTTCCTGAGCGTGAGAAAGAGATTTTTCAAGCATACGTTCATCTTTGACATGAAAACACTGAATGCCTTTTAAACTGTCTCAGATTTCTGGCTTGAGTTTCCCTAAGTTTGTGATTTCTAACCTCTAATGCCACCGATAAAAATGAGACAAATAGTTTATGTTGCAGTATGCTGAAAAAATGATTTTTCTATGTATATGCAATCAAAAAAGTATCCTAAATTAAGTAGAGGGTCTGGAAAACAAGCTATAATGAAGTATAGATGTATAATTTGCATTCATATATAATGTTTGCCTCACAGTAGATAACTTTGTGAAGACTATAAATTCATAGTAAAGGCATTTAAGCAAGTGTTACAGCCCTGGTCTTAGACTGAGCTGATAAGGAAGTGTAAAAAAGTTGTGTGAAGTATTAATTCAGTCTTGGCCTGTTTCACTATGAAAATGATATTCCCTTTAAGAAATGCAATAGAAACTGGAAAGGTTTACTAGAAATAAAATAAGCAGTTGCCTAATCATTATAGCACAGCATAACTATACTTTCTAGAATCAATTACTTCTTTTCCACAATCTTGATTGATTTAGGAAAATTAGGTGGCTTTTTAATAACTCTAGTTTTCTCATTAGAAATGTCTGGTTTTGAAGTAGAAAGGCAAACGTGATAAGAAAGCAAGCATGCCTTAGTATAATGGAGCATATTGCTTCTAGAGCAGTTCCAGAGCTGGCAGCCACCGGGAACACTGCTCTGCCAGTGTTGCCTGATAAAGTGAACAGGTGAATAAAGGGATGCCCAGCACTATATGACAACTAATATGGCTGTCCCCAGACAAGGAAAGGAATTAGTACAACTGCTTTAAAACCTCTTACTGCTGATCTTGCAATAGTTGAAGCCCTATACCAACAAGGACTGAAAACAGAAGTGTCAGCTCCTGCTTAAGTATGCTGGCAGAAATGAAATGGACAGTTTTCAGGGTAGATTCTTACACTGAATCATTTCCAAACCGGAATTATTTGGATATTTATTTCTGTCAAACAGACAGAAGCTGTATTTACCATATATAAGCTATTAATTCAGCTCCACTGTTTTTTTTGAAGTTTCAGTGGATTTTTGTCTATATTTAGTTAGTAATAATTTCATAAGAAAAAACCATCTGTGTTAAGAGATCAGTCAGGTTACAAAATGCAGTATTTAAGAGTCAGGAAGAGACCAAAAGCACATGGGCTGTTGAAATGCTGGTGGGAGACAAATACCCAATAGCATAATTGGATGCCTCAGAATGAATGGAGTCAACCTGACTCCAAAACATCTGTATGGTCAAAGAGAATTATCATCCCCACTTCACCAATAGGAAATTGGAGTACAATAGGAGAGTTTGTACATAGCTAAGGCACATTTAATTATTTTGTTTAGTTTTGAAATATCACTGGGTGATTTTGATTTAGGGACAGTGACCTCTCCCCCCAAAGAACAGCTGACAAAATCTTAAACTGAACCACTAGTATTTGTAGTTGTTGCAAAATGATGATCCTGCTCTCCATCCTGTCCCAGGCCATGTGCTCCTGGTGCTTTTCCTGTGTTGGATATAGTAGTTGTGCCACCAGATTTGCATGCTGAGCTGGCAGCCGCTGCAATGCCATTGCAAGATGTGATCCAAGTGGAAGAAAGGAAACAAATAGGCAGGGGTGGACAGGGCAGAGCGAGATGGACTGTTTTGTGACAACCTGCATGTCAGGTATACAAGTGTGAACCACACCCTGAAAACTTTGACTCCTATAAGCAGATATTACCCTTACTGCAAGCCAGAGATATTGTCTGGCAACAATCTGGAATGTTTAGAGCAGGGTACCAGCTTTGGTAGAGGTACAGGAATGCAAACAGATTGCTACCGCTTCTTACATCCAGCTCTCTGATAGGTGGTGAGGCTGAGATGAGATACTGTGTGGGACCAGGAAACATCTAACAGATTATGCATCCTATACAAAATACATCCATTTAACAGATTGTGCATTAAAAAAGAAAAAAAAGAACCAACCACATTAAATGGAATTCCTGTCAGCATAGCACGTGAGGCAATCCTTGTCCATTCAGACCTGGTAAAATCTGAGTCAGCTGAAATACTGTGACCAGTTCTAGTACTTAAAAATGCAGCTTGTTTGGAAAGGCTCCAGAGGCAAGCAATAAAATAATCAGAGGCCTGGCAAACACAGTCTGTTATGCTGGAAAATCTATAGAGAGGCATAACAAATTTCAAATATGTAAGAATTTCAAATATGTTTTTCCTATAAAAAGGAAGGGAATAAACTGTTCTTCAGTGCAATCACATGAGGTCTGGATTTAAGTTGAGGCAAAAGAGACAGGGTTAAACTACATATACTAATTTTGTAATTGTAAGAATAGCAAAGTACTGGAACAGATCACTTAAGGAAGATGCAGAATTTCTGTATTTAAAAGGTTTAAAGGGTATATAGAACAAATAGCCTGTAAAAGCCAAAATATTTGGCTTAATAACCCCCACATAATTTGTTGACTGCTGAATCTGATTTCTAAGACACCTGTATTCATTTTCTTCAGTGGTTTACAACACTAATAATCAGTTCTTACAAAGTGAGAATTGTATCTCTGACATTCTCTCTCAATTCAGGCCCTTGACAAACTGTTGTTTTCTTCCCAAGTAAATTTCATCAAATGTCAAACTCTCCAGTCCATCTAAATCACTAAACTATTATTTCTAAGGCTTGCTATCTCATGTCTAAATCGAAGCTATGTCCTCTCTGTGCCTTTCTGCCATGGGTACCTAAACTTCAGCATGTGGAAACAGCTACTCTGAGAAGACTCTTCTGTTCTGCAGCCTAACCCCATCACCCTCAGAGGTTCCCCTCACTGTCACCCTGGTCCCCTCTCTCTCCCTGTCAGAGTTGCATTCTTCTGCAGGGTTCTCAAGACAAGCATCTCTCTGAACTCTTGGCTCCATCATACCACTTGCTGCCTCTGCCTGTACTTTTACTCCTTGTTAGGTGAATTTCTGTACTGAAAACATGGTATCTCTGCCATTTTGGGGGCCTCTGTCCCCAAAAATTTAAAGTTAACCTTTAAAATTGGAAATTACTCTTTCTATACAACTTTCTGAAGTTTTCTCATAATTTCCACACAGTCGATTGCCTTAATAAAGTAAACTTTTAACACGTTCTTGCCTTTTGTGTTTAAGCGTGTAATCAGACAGTCCTATACACACAAAGATCATAAACCAAGACATGCCAATTTTATCCAACAGGATGTTTTTGATTACATTGCTGCAGCAGTCCTATGCCTTGACCCTCGTTGAGCCCTCTGTGTCGCGCTGCCCTCTCAGTTTCAAGCAAAAGAGGAGATTCTAAGTTACAGGGGAAAACCAAAAAAACCCCAACAATAACGTCTCTCAGTTTCCTGCGCGAGGAAGGCGGGAAAACACAATAGAAGGAAAAAGCATAAATGACCCCGACGTGATTCGAACACGCAGCCTTCTGATCTGGAGTCAGACGCGCTACCGTTGCGCCACGAGGTCCTCCCAGGTGCTCTTTTGCAGAGTGTTAGAATTCAGCTGCTTCCGGCCGCCGGCAGTGCATCTCCTCCACCCAGAGGAGCAGGGTAGGGGGCGGATTGGGCCGGGGGAGCCGAGGACCCTGGCTCTCCGCTGCGGCAGCTGCACCCCTGCGCCGGCCGCTCTGCTCCGGCACGGTTCCGTTACCGCCTTCCTGGGCAAGCACGTTAACTCTCCCCACCCACACTTCCGCTAGTAGTCCGCAGGAGAAAAGGCCTTCTGCTCATGGGTCCGTGCTCCCGCTGCCGGCGGCCGCCCCTACTGTTCCCCCCGCCCACAGTGCAACATTTATGATCAGCCAGCAGGGACACGGTTACGCGGATTTGCTGATAAAGCCAGTCCCGCACGCCACCATGCAAGGCAATTCCTCGTTAGTATAGTGGTTAGTATCCCCGCCTGTCACGCGGGAGACCGGGGTTCGATTCCCCGACGGGGAGGCCGCGATAAAGCCGGTGCTTTTTTTGCCGGCGGGCAGCGCCTTTTACCGTGAGCATCAACGGCTCGCGCGGGGCGGGGTAATAAAAAACTCGCCCGCACGCAGCTCTCCTCGTCGGGGCCCGCCTCGCAGCCGCAAGCGGAGGTGCCTGCACGGGTCCAGGGTCAGGGTTAGGGTTAGGGTTAGGGACGGGCTGCGCAGCCGCAAGCGGACGTGCCTGCACGGGTCTCCGGACATTGGGTTAGGGTTAGGGTTAGGGACGGGCTCCGCACCCACCCGCCCCATTGCGGCCTGCCGCGCAGCCGCAAGCGGACGTGCCTGCGCGGGTCTCCGGAAATTGCTGCGGAAGCGAAGTGCCTCGCTGGAGGCCAGGGCATCGCAGCAGCACCGGCAGCTCGGGTGTCTTTGCGTTTGTAGTTCTGTATGTCGTTCACGCAGAGTTTCTTTTTACGGGAACCTGAGAAGTGCTGGACTCAGCAGTCCTTAAGGTTAAGGAGCCGGAGCACCTGCTCCTTACCTACCTAAAAAAGGAACGAGGGAAATGGAAACCAGCTACTTTGAGATTTAAAGGCAGAAGGACATGGGCTGACCATCTGGCTTGATGCTGATCCGGTCAGCAGAAACGTGGTTGCAAGTTTGTATCACAGTGACATTAGACAAGAAACTATATTTAATTTGCTGACTTCTGAGATGAGGAATTAACACCACATAATAAACAAGCAGTTGGAGCAAATGGTGTTCTCTTTTGATGGCCTCCACTACTGCTAGTATTTGCTTGCATGAATGAACCCCAGCTTAGCTTTTTGAGATAATCATAGCTAAAGAGCAAACAGCATTCTTTATGTAGACTTCTAAATATAAGTGACTTGTAAACAACGCATTTCTGAGAATTGGCCTACGTATCTAAACATTTGAATGTATTTCTCAGTGGATGCAACAGATCTAAATTTTGTCCTGAAAAGTGAAAAATAGCAATTTCAAGACTTTAGATGTAGTGTAATGAGTCATATTGTAGGGCTGTGATCTGATGATAGGCTCTAAGTTCCCCAGAGCAGGATCAAAACTGGTGTTGCCAGGCTGGTCTACACTTGCTGTGGATGTTCAAATTTTATTCAAAAGATGTTAATGGTTTGCTTGAAGCTGGGAGACTTTCTGGTGGATCAAACATTGCCTGTTTGCATTTTATGGGACCACACACAGTTTAGATCTTTTTGCCTGCAATGTCTCAGTTCCTTCTGTTCAGTAACCCTTGTGGTCAGGGAGCGGTGCTTCAGACAACTTTATGTACCTGTTACAACCTGTTCAAAGTGAACTAAGTTTGTATTTAGTTTCTTAGATTACAAAGGAGACCAAAAAATGCTGTTTAACTAAAATCAGTATACTTTATTCAATATCAATGTACCCACCAAAACTGATATGCAATAACAAGAGAAGAGACTGAGAAAAGAAAGCTATATAGATGAAAGCAAGAGAAAAAAGAGAGATAGGACAGATAGGATATTTACCACAGAGAGAGAGATGGAATCCTCACAGCAGTCCAATAGGTCCGCCTTTGCAATCCTTGTGGCTCCCGGCCAATAGATTGATGCTGCAGGATCCTCGTGGAGCTGATAGATTTCGTCTTCCGTGGGGAGGTCCTCAAAAGGGGTCTCTTCTGAGGCAGAATATATAGTTCTCCAGAGTGGGGGAGAAATCTCGTGAGTCTAGGCCCAATGCACAAGGAGAGGGGGGAGAAGTCCCGTGATGGGAGTCCAGGCCCAACGCGAGGGAGGAGGAGAACAGGGCAAGCTATCCTGCTACACCTCAGGCAGAGGTGGTACAGAATCCAGGGGCAGTGTAGCGTGCTGCGACTACCATTGTTTCAGCAGGATGTATGTCCGGGAACTCAGTTCCTAAGCAAACACACCTGGGCAAAAATGGCAATTCTGGTAGCAGTTACATCAGCTCTTGAGGTTTCCCTCTCGTTCCCCCCCAAAGTCTCCACGATGAAAAACATGAGACAAAATTGAGGGTCTTCGGGCCGACTCTCACAGTATCCTAAACAAGAAGATGACTTATCCAAAAAAACCTAAGAAGTGGAGCAAGAAGAGACACAGAAGTGTGAGTCAGCACAGCAAAAGGGTTGTTTTGAAATGGATACACTATTATGAGGCTGCAGTGATTTGCAGTTACAGAGCAAATGCATTCCTTGTTGATTTTTCACAGAGATATGCAAAGCAGAACATGTACTGGGAACTACTATCAATGTTCCAAGATCTGTGGAGGCTCCAACTTCTCCTCAGGATCTATATGCAGCTATTTCATGTGTCCAGTTCTAGCAATCTTGTTGCATGATTTCCTTATCACTTCATGAGCTCTGTGTTTAGCTTGTCCCTAGTGGCTGCTAAAAGACGACTGGTGAAAGTTACCTGCAGGAGGCCCATTACAACCACAGGCAGGAGCAAGACTGGGATCTAGCACATCATTGTAGGTGGATGCTAGTTACCTCCCCATCAGCTTGCTTAGCTGAAGTTCATCTTGCAAAATGTCCAGATGAGTTTTGAATCTCATCAAGGATGGGAAATTCCACTACCTCTTTGCCATAACAGGTTGTCCACCCTCACTGTGAAGAATTTCCACATACCCCCCCCCCCCTTGGAATTTGACATGTTGCAACTTGATAATTTTGCTATGCACTTCCAAGAAATGTCTGGCTCCATCTTCTTTATTCCCTCCCAACGGGTAGCTGAAGAAAGAAATCAGATCATCCTGTAACCTCCTCTTCAGGCTGAACAAACCAACCTTTTCCAGTGTCTCCTTGTTTGTCATATGCTCCAGCTCTCTATTTATTTGGTGATCCTTCACTAGACTCATTGCAGTTTGTTGATATCTTTCTCATTTCATGCTGTCCCAGACTGTGCAGAGTTCTGCATGGGCAGCCTCACAAGTGCCAGAAGGGGATGGGGTAATCACTTCCCTTATCTTCTAGCTAGACTGTTACTGATATTTCACAGCGTATCACTAATTTTCATTGCTATAAAAACAATCACTCACTGAAGCCTGCCCTTGTTGTTCACTGGGATCTTTTCTGTAAAGCTCTTGTTTATCCAGTCAGTTCCTGGCTGCTTCAGTTATTATACCCAAGGTGCAGGACTTTATGTTTTCCTTAATTGAATTGGAAGAAATTAATAATGGCCCACGTCCTCACCTGCCTATGAAGGAAAATTCTAGGGACAAACGTGAAAAAAATCAAATACTCTACTATACAGTTATAATATAACAATCAGGACTGACTCTCACATCATATCCATTCTAGGAGTAAACAAGTGTCATTAAAATAAAAAAAATAAAAGGAACCATGACTGTCATAATGGATGATAATAATAAAGCTAAATGAAGTGTAGAGACAGGAAAAATATGGGATAGCCAAAGCCACAGAAAGTAATACAGGAAAAAGCATTATAGATTGAAGTTGGGTAACGCAACGAAGATGTCATGAGATAAAGGCACAGGGAAAGAAATTAGTTATACTAGAAAGAGCATGGGGAGACTTTTAAATGTTTGTTTTTACAAAATATAAATGAGTCTATATGCAATGAATTTACCTTGGAAAGCATCATACTTTCATGCATTCCAATAAAGACCTCATGGACAAGTGCAGGCCAAATTATTAAAATGGGGAAACAGGGCAATGAAACCAAAGATGAGCATAGGAAGGAGGGAGGTGTTGCTGTTAAAACCAAAACCTTGGTGCTTGCTTAAGGTATGAAATAAAAAAATAACAAAAGACCCTGCAGAAGACAGGAAAAAACCCCAAACATTCTGCCTCTTCAGAATGTACTACAGAGCACTTAAACAGTGCTCGCTGTTCTCTAACTTTGAAAGATTGCACTGCTGTAGTTCTGAATAATCAGAGGGTAAAGAAAAATCAGGGTGCAAAGCCAAGAATTAATAGAAATTAGCTTGGTTTTTATCTAGTAGTTAATACAAGGTAAACTGAGCTTGCCTTGAAAACTATCAGGATGTGTAGTGAAAATATAAAGGGAAATTTCTGTATGCTTTGCTGCTTTTGTAAAGTTTTTGAGAAGTTCTAGCATGACAGAATGTACTGGTTTGAAAGCAAAACCAGTGAAGGACTCCAAGTCAGAAACACAATTTAATAAGATGAAAAGAAAATAAAAGAAAGTAAAATAAAATAAAAGTAATAGTAAAAAAACCTACTGACAAAAAAAACCCCCCTACTGACAGAGTCAGAATACAACCTGACACCCTGTTAGTTAGGGTGGTAGTGGCAGTCCAGATGAGATGGTCTTGTCAAAGCAGTGATTCCTGTAGCAAGGTCTGGTAGCTCTTGTCTCCTCTGGTAGTCCAGTGGATAAAAGCTGCCTGTGCTGTCCCAAACCCCGGATTTATCCAGGTGGGAATGCTTGGCTCCTCCCCCTGGGCAGAGCATCTCACAGTGGGATGATCTCATTCTATGAGTCATGCAGTGGGTCCTTGTTGGCCCATTAAACAGAGATAACTCCCGGAGGAAGTTATCTATGAGTCATGGACAAGGCATTGTTAGGCTCGTTAACAGAAGATAAGGAAAACACTGCCCCACCTTGGCTCCAACAGCTCATGGGGATAGAATACATACCTTGGGCACAATTTTACATTGTAACCTAGGACACAGAAAGATATGCATCACTGAAAAATGTATTGATGCATACACAAAACTCAGATTAGAAAACACTGGTGCTGAGAGAGAAAGCAGGATTGTGGGCAGATACCAAAACATCACAGTGCATCATCAGGTACGTTTTATCTGTGGAAACATTGAACACAAGGTAGAAAGCATAACAAATGATAGTTTGGAATCTTCTACATGGGATATGAGTTAATGGAGCTTATATAAAGAGCATACTTTCTGTTAGCAATCTTGTTCTAAGAGTTCAACTAGAGAAGACCTTTGGAATTTGCTGAATGTTTTGCAGAAAAAAAAGAATGAAAAAATGTTAAAAAACCCAAAAGTGCTAAGAACAGTCTCAGCAAAAGGCAAACTTGACAACTTATGTAACAACCAGACTAGATAAAAGCTACCAGCATCCTAGAAATTTGTTGTAGTGCAGGCTTCACTGCATATTCCTGGTCCTGCAGTCTCCACCTCTTGCTACTTCACTGTATTGTGCACAGGGGCAAAAGAACAGCTCCCTTTCTAGACAAAACAGTGGCTTCATAGAGTGGTAATAGTTTCCTCCCTTCTCCTTTCTTATGATACAAGAACCACATTGGCATGGAAACCATGTTCTTCTTTTCCATACTTGCAGGAATGCATGTGTACAGGGAAACCTTGAGAAATCCCAAGTGGTCCTCATAACTAGTAAAAACCAGTAAGGCATAATTCTCATTTCAGGTGTTGGTTTTTATCTTCACCACGTATTGTACTATTACTCCTACTTCTGACTTCTCCACTCAAAAGTTTGTCTTCTTTTTCACTGTTCCTCCTCTCCCCTCTCCCTTTGTTTTTGTTTGACTCTATTTCCTTAGGAAAAACCAGGATGCCCTATGTCTTATCTAAGTCATGGAAGTGCAAAAGAGTGACCTGAAGGCTCAAAGAAACTACTGGTCCTGTTCAGTCTGCCAGTGCTGGGATTGACTTCTTTGGATACTGACACAATTTTTCGTGGGTGAATGAGCAGTAGAAGGGAAGTGGATAGATTTTTAGATTTAGCAGACAGAAAAAGGAAGATAAAAAAGGAAATAAAATATTAAAAAGGTGTTAGAGAAATTCATTGCCATTTCTGAAGTTATTAATGGCAGAAAAAACCACAGGTGGCTCACAATTTGATTGTTGGTTAACAAAAAAGATGCAGAAATTGATCACAGCACACTTTAAATTTGAAATAATAGATGAATATTTAAAGTCAGTTGACAAAACAAAAAATGAGGAACTTTTGAGAATTATGTGCTTAGAGCACAGCTACTTGAAAACAGATCTTAACTCTACTGTGTATTTGCAATATATTGCCTGACAATCACCAAAATACTCTTTATTGTAGTAAAAATCAAAGAAAAAATGTTTAAAGAAAAGATATCAGATGCATTGCTAGGTGGAGTCACAGGACATTTTACAGCTTTGTCACAGCTGATGTGGGGGAGATGGTGATCTGCAAACTTGTTTACAGACTCCAAACTGGTTTGGAGGTGCCTGTTTTAAGAGATGGGAAAAAGGCTGAGGAATTGGTGTGGGGTAAAATATGAAGGGAGACATTGTCAAGGTGATAATAAACGATCAAAATAAGGGTTTATTAAAGTGCAGTGTAATGCAAAATAAGGCACTTCCCGGTGGAAAAAATATAAGCATGGTTGTTTTTAATTTATATTATTGATCTCCGTTATGTGTTATTTTGAATGTGAAGGATTTTGCTTCAAAAGGCACAAACGTGATGCTTCTGAAGATCAGTCTTTATTTCTTTTCAGTGTGCTATTTTGCAGGATAATAATCTTCCCCTAGGTGGTGGTTTTTTGTGAGATTTTTTTTTCTGGTTGTTGGTGTAGTTGGTTGGTTGGTTTTCGTTTTTGGGGGGGAATTTCTAGTTTTCAATCGCACTGGCTCCCTCTGGTGGAATTCTGAAGTGCTCTGCTTCACAATCCAGTAAAATTACACTTAACAGTCCAGCGACTCACACTTGGTTTGATAGATTATACGTGAGGTTACTGTTTTATATAATTGTTACATTAAAAATAGGTAAAAAAGAGAATCCTATCTCATAAATCAATTTCAGCTTACACAAAATGAGCTCATAGGATGAAATTTAACAATCTAGGTCAAAATGGCTGGAGAATACTTCTTTCATTTACCCCCCTCACATTCTCTTAACTGAAATCATGGATAGTATTTTGCTAGTATGTATTTGGAAAGGAAAGGAGTTACAAAAATATCATAAATATGAGACTGGCCTGTTTCACTTGGGAGCAAAAATCAGTCAGTCTCTTACAGAAAGTTTTTGTAGGAGAATTTCCGTTTTGATATTAAGTCACTTGGCAGTGGTTGCTGCTTGCATCTTCAGAGTTCTCACCAGACCTGAACCAGATGTGCCATCCATTCCTCCATTTGTTATTAATAATGAATATAGAAAAGAGAAAAGAAAAGATAAAGAGGAGCAGGAAATGGAGAAACTGTTAGACTGTTTCCCGTGTTTATGCATGTGGGAAGGACTTACATTTTTGAGGACTTTGCAAAAAAATGAAACTAATCCTTTCACCTAGTGTTGGGTAACAGTGTGGTTGCCCTTTCTCAGTGTAGCAAGACTGACTGAGAGGAAAAAAATGTTTAAACTTGCATCCTCACTCCATCCCAGTCCCCTGTCTCTGCAGTGTAAGTCTTCATTATTGGACATGGTAGGTTTCCCAAATGAATGTATATTCCTGCCTGTTTAATAGTTACCAAGGGTTCAAGAACTCTTGCCTGGAGCCAGAGAAAGGGAGTACTTTTTGTCAATTTGACTCTGCTGTATAATCATTCTCAGCTTGACACACTGATACACTTTTAATTATAGCACTTTAGAAACTTTGAAAAAAAGAAGACATGAAAAAAGTCAAATTTTTCTGTAGATTAGCTGTTCATATTGGAAGAAATTATGTAGGGTCCTCTGTTCACATGGATGAGGGGGCCACAGTCTTTTCTGACAAAGTTTAAGAAAGGTAAAAAGGGAAATACTAAAGATATTTTTAGAACCATTGTTCTCTAAGTGACATGAAGACTGAGCTATTTGAAAGGACTTCAATGCTAAATACCAATATTATTTTACATTTTTGACAAAATTCTGCTGAAGATATCATATTTTTGCTCAGTCTGACATAGGAAAAATCCTGACCCTAGATGCTTCTCTGTTTAAGTAAAAGAATTTTAAAAAGTTAATAAAGTTATCTTATTAGATAACTTTTTTTTTTCCCCATGAATTTATTGGTCCACTGAGTCTGAAACTTCAACTTTTCAAAATTATTTCAGACAGGTTATTTCAGATTTTCACAAGAACTCCACAACCAACACTATTATGAGTAAGAGCTTTAAGAGCTGTAACTAGTGTACATAATTCTGCACACCTCAAAGTTCTTGGAATATTTCTTTAACTTGTTAGACACAACATCAGGTAAGTAATATATTGCATGTGTCAACATGTTACTCAGACATTTGATACGGGCTTTAGTAATGTTAAATCTTGTTTCTTCTTATGAAGAAATCCTATATTGTTCATCAAATTGTTTACCTGACATTTCCACAGTGAATGTTTGTTATACATCTACAAACCTCACTAGTTTTGGACAATACCTTTTTGTTTTTAAAATCAACGGAACCAATCATAAGTTACCAATTTTTAAATAAATTTAGCTTCTGCACCAAGAGAGTATATAAGAAATTCCAGTTGTGTTTAAAAGGCACTAGTTATTGCAACTGTTCATTAAGAATTGGAAGTCATTCATAACACTCATGATTAAAAGCTGAGTTTGACTATTTTCAGCTAGGCAGTGTTAAGAGCAGTGTGTGTTAATCAGAGAACCTGATAGATAGTGCACTCCTAGGTTAGGTGCATGTCAAAGAGACCTGTACAGTGCAAGAAAAGAGAAGAAGAATGAAAAGAATATTTAGAAACCAGAAGGCATGTCTAAATTGCTTAGATACACAAAATTGTAAAATTGCAGGTAAAAAGAGCTAAAATAGGTAAAATTGTCAACAACTATTTGTAAAGCAACTCTGCCTCCTATAGAGACTTAAAAATGTAAATTCATAATACTTTAAAATTTCCTTCTAATGAATAATTATATTAGTATTTTTAATAGTAGTTTATTACTAGTAATAAAGAAACTCTTTCCCCTACAAATAAATAAGGATTAATACATTCAGAATGTATCTTTTCCTGAAGGCATTTTTTCAGACAAAGGAGGGAAAACAAACACTTTGTATAGGAGCTTAATTCCAGTACAATGCTGAATGCAAGCTTTTTCATTTTCTGTATTGATCTGGGTTATATTAGGGATAATTTCAGGATAAGTGGCAAACATGAAGGCAAGCACAAAGGTATTTAGCTCTTAGGGGTGTGTCAATCCCTAAACCTGAAATCACTTCTACCGTACCCATCAACTGGTACAACCCCATAGAATATTTAAAAGTTGAAGGGATGCAGCTTTGTGAGATTATTTAGATCAGTCCAGGAATCTGAGCAAAAGATGTATATTCAGGGCAGAAGTTGTATCAGAAGATAGATCAATGGATTCATTGAGAAATCTTCTGGTCACCACTCCTATTCAGAAAAAAACCCTTCGCATGCAGGAGAGAGTTCCTGAAGTTTGACTATCTCGTTGACTAACATTGTATTTTCTTTGGATAAAAGATTAAAATATGAAATATGCAGGTCTGAGGAGTTTCTTAGGTAAATTAATTATGAACATTCTATTACAGCTTTCATTTTTATTGTATGCCACCTCCTGTAATTGCAGTGTAGCAATCTGTTTTCCATACATTTGCAAGTGAAAGAATAACACAAAAATAGGCACTATCAGGCCCACAATATTTCTGTTCTCTTAGAAAGAGACATGCTTGTGTGTAAAGTTTAAATCTAGACCTGAGTTTCCTTACAATTTAGGGAGAGTCAGGAGAGCATTGCAGTTCTGCAAACCGGATGCAGAACTTCGGCTGAGGTACTTGGGAGAAGGATGTTGTGGATAGATACGTATCTCAGATTCTAATACCTTTGTGTTTCAGGATGCAGTCTGAATTTGGGTGTTGCCTTGTGCTAGTTCCATATTTAAACTTCCTCTGTGGTAACAATTGCTTAGTCTGAGATTTTGGTGAGTGAAATAAAAAGGATTCATGGGTTTTGAAAAGACAAGGTAGTGAAAGCTATAAAGAGGAAAATATACACAAAACTAGTGTGAAGAGCTTGTGAAATTTGGAAGGCTGAAACTCCAGTTTCTGCAGCCCATAAACCATATTTCTCTCATGTGTTCAAATAATACAAAAGAAGTTATTGTTGTGCAGTGTGCTCTCTCCTTTTGACAGGCCACTTCTGAAAGGGAAAACAGCATGAAGTTATGCATGAAGAATGGCGGTTTAATGGCTAGTCCTAAATGGATGGATATGGTACAGAAAAAGGATGGGGATGTGTGATGGTATTGGGGCTGTCCAACAGCAGCAGATGTGCCATGCACACTGTCAGGAAGTCAGAGATCTCAGCAGGTGCTTGTGCCTGCATTCATCATCCCTCTCTGCATGATAACGTGATGCCCACAATTGCGACTGCTCTTGTCCTAGCTCCTAACTGCAGTCCTTAATGAGAACGCTGTGAACACTCCCCCTCTATACAGGCACTTGCACTGGTTTTGCCTGGGGTGGCGTTAATTTTTGCCATAGTACCTCCTATGGGGCTGTGATTTGGATTTGTGCTGGAAACAGTGTTGATAACACAGGGATGTGTTTGTTACTGCTGAGCAGAGCTCACAGAGCCAAGGCCTTTTCTGACTCTCATCCCACCAGAGAGGAGGCCAAGGGTACACGAGGAGCTGGGAGGGGACACAGCTGGACAGCTGACCTCACTGACCAAAGGGGTATTCCAGACCACATGGCATCATGTTCACATATACAGCTGGGGGAAGAACAGGGAAGCAAGGGATATTTGGAGTGATGGTGTTTGTCATCTCAAGAAAGCATTGCACGTGATGGAGCCGAGCCCTGCTCTCCTGGAGATGGTTGAACACCTGCCTGACCATGGGAAGCAGCGAATGAATTCCTCGTTTGGCTTTACCTCTGTGCGTAGTTTTGCTTTATCTGTTAAAATGTCTTTTTCTCAACCCCTGAGTTTTCTCACTTTTTCCATTCTCTCCCCTCTGCCACTGTGAGGGATTGAATGAATAGCAGCATGGTGCTTAGTTGCTGGCTGTGGTTAAACCACAACACTACAGAGAGAGAGGCAGCATTTCAGAGAGGCTAGCAGAGTGTTATTCTGAGCTGCCTTCAGTGTCCATAGTCAGGTGGGATAAAGGAAAGCTATTGAGAAGGAAATTTTTTTTTGTTTTGTATCACCCTCCTTGTCCTAAGAAGTTAGTTTCTAGAATTTTTTGTTTCAGTGACACAGAAATATTATCTACCTTGACCTTTTTTCTTTTCCATTAAGCTTGTCTGCAGAAAAATTGTCATACACAAAAACTTCAATTTATATTCTTGTTATATTATTACAGCAGAGATGGTTACATTGAATGTTTTATTGTTACATTGTTTTCTATTGAAATGCTTTTCATTAGGTAATTTATTGAAGCATTTGGTGCTACCAAAGGAACTCCCAAGAAAAGAGAATGTTTTAGCTTAATATACTATGTATGAACCCTTTCCAAGCCTGTATGGCACTTGCTTGTCCTTGTGTCTGAAGCAATGGTCTTTGGGGAGAAACTTAATGGCTGCTATTCTATTGGGCAAGCTAAGGCTGTTATTCACTTAGAGAGTTATTGTCTTAATTCTTTGTGTCTGGATGATCACAGAGAATGTTATTAATAATAGATTTGAGATGAAAAATAAGAGGGTCTATTCATCAAAAACCGTGTCCAAAGGATGTAGCAACTCTGGCCACTTGGACTGATTGTTTTATGCAATGATTGTGTCATTTGTACAGCAGATGCCTAATAATAGCTGCTGAAGTCACTGAACTGCATTTTTCTCTGCAAGATGTAAGCATCTTATCAACTTTGTAAATTGCAAAGATACATTTTCATAGATGAGTCTGAGTTTCATAGATTAGACTGCTGTCAAGCAACTAAAGATGTCATAGGACTTAATTTTATTGTATGACTCTAATCCATATGCAGAAAAACTAGAGTAGAGAAAAAGTTTGTAGCAGAAGGTAGCATGAGAAGAAAGACTCAAAAAGGTTTTGCAAATATTTTTATTATGAAGAGTTCTTTTATCATGCATCTGGCTATGGTTCCTAGATGTATCTGAAGGGGAGATATTTTTCATCATCTTTTGAAGAGCTTTAAAATAGCTGACCTTTGATATATACCCATTGTTTGCTCTTCTGCAGTCTGTGGTGGGAGAGGATTTTTTGTTGTTCTGCAAACAGCATAATTTTCTCCTATACACAGCCATGTATGGTGGACTCACAGGAGAAGTACATCTTAGAGGTGAAGGGGTTTGGGAAAGGTGTAGGAGTCAGACAACTGGTGTGCTGGAAGCAGCAGAAACCACAGGAAAAAAAGAGCATGGGGCAAAGTATTTTGGAACACAGTTTGCAAACAGTTATTGATGTGAGCAGGGACTGATAGACAGCCCAGATTAGTGTATGAATATGATGGGACTTCATGCTCTACAAGATCAAAATAGAAAATGCCACATTATGGCAATTATCAACTGGTAAAAAGCATAATAGATGAAGCTGATAAAATACATCTGTGTTCATTAACCTCACTATGTGGCAAATGTTATAGGGCACCATATGCTAATGCCTTACCTGACAAAGAGAAAATGTTAATGGAAATCATAGAAAGACAAATTATAAGGAAGCCAATCCATATTAAGCCATTACAAATCCAACTAAAAGTTCAGCCTACAAATACTTGTTGGTGAGTCTGTGGTCAGCATCCAAAATTTTTTCTTCTGATCCAAGTGTTGAGGGGATTTAGGTCAGGCACCATCTTTCTTGCAACTTGGCTACTTGGAGCCAAGACAGAACTATTTTGACTTTTAACTCAGGGAAATAGATAGCTAATTCATTTGGCCTTGAGGAATATTGGAAGGCAAATAAATTTGTAAGCCATTTGTAAGCCATTTGTAATCAAGATTTGCAAAATGAAAGACACAAATAACTTGGACTGAACTAAACTACAGCTTTTTAACAAGAAAACATAATAATTTTACTTGTGTACGTGTGGGTCCCTGCCTTCTATCATAAATACGTCTTAAGGTTTTGCATGTAACTATTTTACCCATGTTATATTTTTAATGTAACATTTTATTAAAGTAATTAGTTTTTCTTCTGCTCAGGAAAAAGCCTTTAGCTCAGGTACCAAGTACCAGTGGATTAAATACCAGTGGATTCCAATATGTTTTTAAGAATTTCATCATTTCCTTTACTGGCTGAGCCAATTTAATATTCACTCAAAAGGTCTGGGTAGAACAGAAGGTATACACTTTTACCAACACGGAATACATTCCCTCCATAATGGTACTAGTTAACAAGCAATAGAGAAGAAGGACTCTTTTCCAGATCTTTCTCAAATCCTTCCAGCCAAGTCCTTCCAAAGCTCCAAAGAGCCCTTCAACATTTACACTCAGAAGATCTAAGGGTTCTAATTACAACCAGGTCTTCACTGCCGACACAGATGATGATGATGAGACAATGAGATCTCAGTGTGTTCCTTCTGTTTTTTATTAACCTACAGTGAGTGTTACAGACATAACTGGCTTCTATTCATTGCATATGTCACCACAAGATACTACGATACTCAAGATACCAGCAAAAAAATTAAACAAAAAGCTGATTGTATAACTGATCTGATCTAAATTTGGTGCTCATTTCTAGTTTAAGGCCTCAGAACACAGATATACCTGTACAAACTCTTTGGAGTTATTACATTTACTTCAGGATTCAAGCCTATGTAATTCTGGTGCTCAGGAAAAATGATATGGTAGCTGGAGAGGAATAAAAACTCAACAGGATAAAACAGCACAATAACAGGAAAAAAATGAAGATATAAAAAGGAATGGGTTGTTTTTGAGGTTAGTGGAATGGGGCTCTATGGCTAAACCCAGCTGGCCTGGAGGAAGAGAAAAATAGGGTAAATAAAAATATGTAAATAAGAAGCATTGCCAATTAAGTTTTGACATGATTTGGGCAAGAGTAGCAATGTTTAATAAAAATCTAAGTGTTAACTGGCAGGGGCAAAGATTTGTAAGCAGGGAGTCTTAAATAACCAGCACATATATTTGGTGTTCTCAGCAATGTATTTCTTCCAAGGAGAATTTCAAAATGTAACACCATAATTTCAACAGTTCCCCCATTCTCTGGACCAGATTTTCTTCCCTTTTTTGAATCTCTGCATGCTTTAATAGCTTCAAAAATGTTGCAGAGGGATAGTTAAATTGTTCTGTAGTTAACTCTTGCAGATAGAAGTTAGGAGAGATCTGGGTGAAAGGAAAACAAATTTCTGAATAAAGAAAGAAAAAATCATAATAGAGATCGAAGTAAGCTTTGGGGCAAACAGTTCTTTATGATTGCAGCAGGTGCAGCAGGTGATATAGCTTTGCTGTGCAATGAGGGTAAGGTAAGCTACTGTGCACCATCCCGAGGCACCTTGGCATATGAGTATCACCTAAGCTGCACATACTCCCTTGCCACAACTTGTAGAAATTGAAGAAAATAGTCTTGTGATAAACTTAGGGATGATAGGGGCCAGAGAGACTTATCAAATTTCTTTGAGTTTTTTCTAAATAAGTAATGTCACCAAAGTGACTACTCCAGCCTTTACACCAGCGCAGCTCCTGTGGGTAGGCTGAACTACAGGACACTTTGGGACAGTGAATGTCTCCTGTCCTTTGCCTCATGTTCAGATGGGAAATTGCTCATTAGTGAGTACTAACACTGACTTAAGCTCACAAGCTTCTCATAATTCATATCCTCTGTCCAAACGAGACTTGAGAGCCTTGGGCAATTCATGAGCCATTGAAGTTGCTCTGCTGCTACTGTGTCACACAGGGTTATGGATTAGCAGTGGCACTGTGTGCAGCAGTGTAGTAATGCACCCCACACCCACGTAAGTGTTTCCATACAGGGAAAGGTTTCAGACTTACCCCTTATACTTCTTATAAGGTAAAGAACGCAGAAAGTTCTTTGCTGCCTTGACAGTAATTGGCTCAGCATCAGCACAGAGGCATTGGTTGGGTTTGGAAAGTGTAAGTCAACGCCTGTTGCTGATTTCATTGGGCCAAGGGCCAAACAGCCCACCTGAACCATCAAGTACTAAAAGAAGCAGCACAAAGAAACAAGGGAGCTTTTAAGGGTGTCTTAGCAAGGTGTCAGAGGCTTCTCAGCCTTGTCACCTGTGCTGGGCTTTTCTTTTATTTCTGTAAAGTTTGTTATTTTTCATCTATTAAACATTTTGCTTTTACAAAACACACCTGAAGAGCAGTCTCGCTAATTATTTAAGCCATTTCTCTGCAAAGGCTGGACCCTCAGAGGTATAGGAAAAATTTCTATACAGTGGTCTGACCCTCAGCCAGCAGAGAGATGTGGTGGGACAGAAGGGTACAGAAAGGTTCAGCTGTCTGTCTAAACTGGCCTCAGCTGAGAGAAGGAAGCAGTGGGTCTAGTGTAACCACCTGCCTGTGGACCAGGGCTGATGTCCCTTCTCTTCAGATGTCAGGGGAGTTGCTTTTTGTGATATGGAGATTTTGGTATGCTGCTCAAAGACTCTGAAATATAATGCACATTGAATAATATATGTAATAGATATTGCATATGATTAATATGATCTTGCAAAATTATATTTTAATTTCATTTATTTTGAAGTTAAAACAAATTTAAAACATCAAATGATTAGGATACACTTTGTAGAGTAGACTTCTGCATATTATCCAAACCAGAAAATCCAGCAATTAGACATGGAGCCAGAGAGTTTCACAACCACAGTTATTGGATCAGAGCAGTTCACAGAAATATTTTAGTTTTTAAATCTGTGTTCCAACCACAGCCCTAGAACTCTATGTTCACATTCATAGTATTGTTATAAGGAGAGCTAAGAATTAATTCATGCCTGTGATAATATTTTTTATAAATCGCTGGAAGTTAAATGTATTAATATATTCGGCACTCCTTGCTCTTGTAAAAGTCAGATTGCAAAACCCAGACTCGGGGAAAACTCCATTAGCATTTGAAGGCACAGGGCGAAGTAACACCTTTTTGGAATGGGGCAACACCACAACGACTCAGATAAGGACAATCATCTCCTCACTGACAAGATCATGATACCATCTGGACGGCATCACCGGACCCGGTGATGGAAATTCAAAGGGGCTTCCCGTAAGCCCAGGAAGATTACCATCTGTGCCAGGAAGGACTATTCAACGCAAGGAGAGAAGAATAGAAAACACTGATACCGGACAGTTGAATAGATTTGCATCACTGGATCCAGCCTGAGGGCACAAAAACTGTATAAAACCCAGGCTTCAGCCGCAGTATATCGTTGCCCCTTGTTCACCGGTGTCAACCCCCGGGCTTGGCATCTCTTTTTTATTTTTATTTTTGGTGGTGGATTTTATTCCTTTGTAGCCAAATTGTTATTAATAAATTTCTTTATATAAAACAATCTGGCTAATTTGTTCATAACAGTATCATCTATGTCTAACTTATGTGTTTGAGTCAATATGAAGCTGGTGCATTTTCACACACTTCCAGACTTTGGTGTCTGTTGGAACCCAGGGCTGCAGTACCTTTGTGCTCCCTCTTCAGTGCAGGGCTGCATAAAACAGGGCAATCAGGGTCACACATTCAGCTGCTTTTGATGCATTTCCCCTACTTTAAATTCATGTTGTTAAGAATATAATCCACATGGTGGCCAGTTGGCATGAACTTTAAATCTTCCAGGTGTTACTTTTAACTATTTGTAAGAAAAATAGCTTGTCACTGCTTCCCATAAAAAGGCATAAGCCTCCCCCCCCCCCTCAGTTTAGTTGAAATGGGAGAGAAAGATAGCTATGAATTTAAGAGTTTACTTTTAGGGGTCAGTAGAGTGTGATAAAAGCATTTAGAACGTAATTGCTGAAGTGAACCCAAACAGAAGGACATTCTTTGTGAAACAAAACATAAGATTGCCCTCTCTTATTACTCAGGTCAGATTGCAAAATGTTTTTAGTGTGACTGTAACAGAATCTGCAATTAGTGGATGCATATGCAGAGTACATACACTTTGACCCAGGAGATAATTAACAGGAATGGAAAACAGTGTGACCAAAACCCCCTAGTTCCTCTCTGCTGCATTGTATCATCCCTTCTGGGTGTCATAGAATGAAGTATTATCAACCAGCATTAAGAAAGGGTTTTATCTCAAGCCTTAGGCTCTGCCAATTTCTGCATTGCTCTATAAATAATCCTTTCTTCTTAGTAGAGCTTGGTTGGATATTAAGGAGGTGTTTATATTCAAGCTTCAAAGTCAGCACTTGCTGATACAATTAACTAATCTATAGCTCTCAAAGCTGAAGCTAGTTTTTTATTTTTAGATAGAACTACTTTTCATCTAAAAGTGCTGATTTAACAAAATTTGAGTGTTTTGTGGGAAGATATTTTAGCAAAAATTGAGTAGAATTGTCTGCTGAGGGGGCATGAGGAGAATCTGCCAGTTTCATGGAGTAAGGGGAAATGGTGAGTTGAGAACCCAGAGCTCTGGAGCCAGGCATGTGGCTCTGTGCGAACTTGGCTTTTCTGTTCTCAGCTTTTACAAACCTCACCTCAGGACTGCCAGGAGCCAGCAGTAGGGAAATCCTTAGTGTTCAGCCCTGAATTGCCCAGCATCCCCAAATATTGGTGTAGCAAGGCTTGGGGAACATGAGGGAACTTTGTGGAAGGAATAAGGAAGGAAGGAACTTTTACAAAGTTTTTACTTTGTTAAAACACAAAAAGATTTGTACTTTTGAAAACCATGATTTTGAAATTTCTTTGCTGTGACAATTTAAGCTTTTAGTCTGAAAGAGAAGAGGCTTTTTACATTCTCTCAGCAGAAAAATTCCTGTGACTAGACATAATATCTGCAAATGTATGTATACAGCATTAGCTTCCCTTTTCTCTGCTGTCTGCACAGGGCTTCTTAAACCCTACCTATTTCAGACATGAAAAGAGAGGTTATGAGAAACAGCAGTAGTCACCAAGGGAAAATGCTGACAAGCAGTATGGCATGGACTAAACCAAACAGAAATCCCACATTGCAGTTATACCATTTTTGGAAAGAATTTAAGAATGCTTGCATTAGTAGATGCTGTTCACAGGAGTTTTGGGGTACATCACACCCCTGTCCTGCTCGCTCCATCTCTGGGTTGCTGTATTTAAGACTTGCAATTTCACCTTGTTGTATTTGCCTTTGGACAAAGCACAAGCACAGCATCTTCTCTGTTCCTCTGAACAGTGACTCTAAACATCTAGGGTCAGAAGATGTAAAATAACTACTCTCAGTTCCCTGAACAAACTTGCTATTGAACTGTCTCCTTTGTTCTTACCCAAGGAGAGTACTCATCTCTGTAATTTGCTTGGCAGCCAAACCACAGCCTCTTACTATTCAAGATATTTTGAAACTGTAAAACATTATTTTAAATATTGTTTTATACTGAAGAGTTACATAAAATAAGTTACATAATTTTAAGGTAACTTAAATAGTTCTCCACACAATTACGCTACTATAAATACACTGTTAAGGTAATATTTGTATGATTTATCCAGGATGAGGTTTTTTTTTTTCCCCCTGAAGTTCTAACCCTCTTTTCAAATGACACAATGTAATTCTTGGCTAGACTACAGTACTGTGTTTTCTAGGACTTGAAACTTTCAGTATTTAGGTACTCTGATCAGCAAAGAATGAAAATTTGATTGATACAGTATGGATCAGCGGTCCCTTTCAGACTCAAGTCTCTTATAAGCACTTTCTATAGTCTTCAGTGCAGTTTACTGTTTTGGTGTCTATATTCAAGATGCTTCAGGACCTGCCTCTGCTTATCTAAAACATCCTATAAAGTGCCAGGAGGAGGAGTGCAGTGAAAAAGCTCAAGAGAGGAGCAACAATTATCAAAAGAAAGCTGCTCACTAACCTTGTGCTGCTTTCCCAGAAATCACTGTGATTATCAGACATTCCTCAAACTATGCTGGGAAATAACATAAAAATTTTAATTCTTGATTGGCCAAAATATGCCTCTTTGTACAGTGGGAAATTGGAAAGGAATGTGAGAAAAGTGCATGTGTAGAATTGCAGTTCCTAATACATATTCCTGGCTTCTGGTAATCTGAAGTTTATGAATGTCTAAAGACAGAGTTGATGTGATATTAATTTTTAAAATGAGAAGTATTCTTATCTTTTTATAAATTTAGGAACCTGTTTAGAGAAGTAGAAGAATATATAGGGGTTCCTCACTTTTGATCTAGATTTTGCTTCTTTCATTGGATGCAAAATTTCCATAGTCTGTGTCAGGCTGTAAAGTTCTCTCAACCAGGAGTTTGGAAAGTACTTATTCAGAAAATTTCCTATGATTCTTAATGACTTATTATATGTGGAATTTAATACTGGCATACCAGGAACTAGAATGAATGCCTTTAATGTTCAAAATTTTATAACCTTCCCTTATATCTTTCTAGTATTTAAATAGTTCATTTTCATATTGCCTCTTGCATTTGTGTAAGTGTTGCTACCGCTGGTCTTTTATGGCTGAAATATTGAGAGTTTTATTCAAATTTTAGTTTAAATTTGGGATAATTAAACCACATTTCTGCATTTTTCTCAATAGTGAAGGATATTTGACTCCCAAATTATAAAACAGTTGGACATATTTTACTATTTTAGTGCCACATATATTGTCTATCCTTGAATGCAAATAAGTTTTTTAAAGAAAGCCAATGCTGTGAATACCATGTAACGTCATGTGAACCTTGCACTGGAGATAAATAGAATGTGGTGACATTTCCATAGCTGTGGCAGAATAATCTGGAAAGGTTAGGCAGGATTACCTTTTTGTTGTTGTTGTTTGAATACATAAAATTGATATGTTCACAATCAGTAGAGGTCATCCATTTTGGGCTTGGGCTCACTGGACCATATCCAAAGCCAGCTGATCTACTCTCCTCTATCCACTTGTATCTGCCTGTGGGGACAGAAAACTCTGGTTGCTGAGTACAGAGGCCAAGCAGTGTTAGCTTCAAACTAGAATTTAAAACAGATGGTGCCCCACACTGACACTGACCTTCAGCATATTCTCATGGCTTTTCTCATCACCCTTGTGCACTGGCTGTGATATGACCCCATGTACAGACCAGTTGCATTTCTTTGGTTTGTTCTGTTCTGTACCCTCTGCTTGTCACATATTGCCTCTGGTTTTATACAGATATTGTCTCTCTGGCTGAGGGCAGCATAGAGGAATTAGAAAGGGTGCCTGCCAGCCTCATGGGCAAAATCTGGGCATGAATAGAAATCAGAATCAGTTAATAAATAATACGATTAATATTTTGCTAAATACTCTATTTGCTCTCTGCCCTTTTACTGTTTCTAGTATAAAGCCTTACATTTCTCTCATCGGATTTCCAAAGCCGAGCAGCGCCACTCCAGAGAGAAACAGCCCCTGTGGTGCTCCGGGGATTACACAGGCCCCGCTCCCGATCCCAACCCGCAGCCAGAGGCTTCCTGTGTTTCAGTACACGGACACCCGAGTTGGACCGCAGGGGGGAGCAAAGATCACCACCAGCATGAACCTGAGGAGTTAATGCAGCTCCGTGCAGGGCTTGTGCGGGTGCGGGGGGACACCTCGTGGGCAGCGTGGGAAGCTCGCCCGCTCCGGCCGCTGGCAGCCCGCTCCTGCCGCCCTCTGCCAGGCACCCGCCGGGGACCCCCCGGACGTGCCCGGCCTCGCTGGACAGAGAGGAGAGACCTCCCTCCTGAGAGAGCTCCCAGCCGAGCTGGGCGAGCTGCGGAACTCCAGGGTTTATGAAAAAATCGCATTTCTGCAATGGATGTGCATTGACAGAGACTTAGTCTCTCTTTGATGTACATCTGGGAACCACAGCCATCAGGCTCAACAAAGTTCAGGCACGAAACTGAGTTAGGGGAATTTGAGGGTGGATATCAGGAAAAGGTGTTTAATCCAAAAGGTTGTTGGGCACTGCCACAGGCTCCCCAGGGAAGTGGTCACAGCACCAAGCCTGACAGAGCTCAAGATGCATTTAGACAACGCTCTCAGGCACACGGTGTGACTCTTGGGGTGTCCTGTGCAGCGCTGGGAGTTGGACTCAATGCCCTGATGAGTGCCTTCCAATTCAG
Organism: Acrocephalus scirpaceus scirpaceus; assembly: GCA_910950805.1. NCBI lineage: Eukaryota > Metazoa > Chordata > Aves > Passeriformes > Sylviidae > Acrocephalus > Acrocephalus scirpaceus. The sequence goes on along the minus strand of OU383777.1, from coordinate 46,494,703 downwards.
CTTATTCTATGGTTCTGTGAAAGTTGCTCCACATGAAGGGTGTTTTGTGTCAGGCAGGGAAATGGACAGTGTGTAACTTGCATCAGGACATAGGGATAAAATCCTGCCTTGGAAGTGTAACCCAAGGCAGGGAGCACAACAAAGCCTCTCAAGGTGGATGCTGTTGGCATTCAGTGATTTGAATGCTGCACCTCAAATATACCATGTTCAGTTTTGGGCCTGTCTCTACAAGACAAGATTTTTAAGTTTTAGAGTATGTCCAGAGTAGGACAATGGAGCTGGTGAATTGGCTGGAGCATAAGTCTGATGAGGAACAGCTGAGGGAGCTGGGGTGATTTAGCCTGGAGAAAAGGTGGCACAGGTGGGAGCTTGCTGCTCTCTACAACCACCTGAAATGAGATTGTATAAAGGTAAAGATCAGTTTTTTCTCAGATGGTAGGACAAATGGAAATGGCCTTAAGTTCCACCAGGGCAGGTTTAGACTGGATATTAGGAAAAATTTCTTCACTAAGTAGTCAGACATTGAAAAAAGTTACCCAGGCAAGTGGTGGAATTACCATCCCTGGAAGTGTTCAATAAACATAAATGTGGCACTTGGGGACATGGTTGAGTGGTCAACATGGAAGTGCTGGATTAAGGGTTGGACTCAATGACCTTAAGGGTCTTTCCCAATATTAATAAATCTGTGATTCTATGAATATGACTGTGAACTAAGAATGAAGCCTTCAGTGTGATCACACAGGCCTTATCCAGGCTGGCCTTACAGGCCTTCGAGCCAAATGGGGTTAGGATGGAAGGGGATCAGGCTGAAAAGGGATCAGGCTGAATGGGCCCCTTCCCATTCTGCAGGAGTAACCAGGGGCAGGGGGCAGCTAGGACACACTGGAAGCAATGCTGTGTGGTGGCCTGGCTAAGGAGGGATAAGCAGCAGGTCCCTGGGGCTGTCTACCCACAGAGGTTGATCAGAGCTGATGGTGTCACCAGTTGTCTGCGTTTGTCATGCTGTCCTCACACTGACATGTTCATTGCAGCATTGACGGGCTCATTGCAGCATGAGGAACAGGAACAAAAAAGCAATAATTTATCAGGATGGACTGTCATATGCCTGCCTGGGATGTCCTTGGCAGAGAGAGTCTGGCAAGTATTGTTTCTGCTCACATCTGACACACTGAACCTGTGCTGCATGGATGTTGCACAGGGACTGGCATGGTACATTCACACTGTGGGGAATCACTGAGAGTCCTGCTCACAGCTTGTACATTCTGCCTACCCAGACACATGGAATCCCAAACACATTGAATCCTCAAAGGTAAATGTGTCCAAGGGGAAAAGGAGAATCTGGGAAAACGCACTGTCAAAAATGACTGTCATTTTAACCAGGGCTATGGAAGGATGGAGGAAAAGAGAAAAATCAAGGAATAGCAACGAAAAGCATACGGGGCTTTTCTGGGAGCTGGTAGTAGAAAGCCCTGTGCTGGACTTTAAAAGGTATTTACTAAATCTGCACTTAGCTTTCTGAGGGCTTTCTCCACATTCTTCCTATGCCTTTTTGGGTTAAGGAGTATCTGCATTGTATTTCTTCAAAGTCTATCAAAATAAGGCTGATTTTTCTCAGTTTTATATCTATTTCTAAAAATAGATAAGTAGGGTCAGCTGACACGTTTTGACACTCTACTGTAGAAAGGTGAGATTAGTCACAAGAAGGGCATGCTGACTGAACTTTGGTAAAGTCTGCTTTTTATGGATCTGACAAATCTGACTAATATGGAAAATATAAACCCTCATGTTTTATCTCAATTTAATTCTGTAGATGGGGTAAACTGATGTGCACCTTACTGTCTTAATCACTGAAATTAAACATTTGCTTTGATATATTAGCTCACTATAATAGAAATAAATATTTTGCTACATTATTTCATTTCTGTCCAAAGGTATTTTGTTTAAACTTCTACACCACAATCCTGTTTTAAGCTCTTCACTGCAAATCCCAAGATTGGGATGACACCAACTGTAGGAGTCCAGGGTGTTTCCCCTGGACATCCTGACCCTGAGAAACCCAAACAAGAAGCCTGTACAGGGGGGTTTGAGAAATGTACAGGGGGGTTGGAGACCTTGGCATGGGCCCCAGACGGACAAGGAATTCGAGTATAGTCCCTGGGAGAAATTGCCAACATTGTGGAAGGAATTGCAAACTCTAAAAGGTAATAAAAGGTAATGTTATAGATACACTTAGGGTTTTAGAATATAGGTGACCAGAGACAAGATGGAGGATTTTGGGCGTTGTCCTGAATTCTTCTCCTTCTTCTTCGTCTCCATCTTGTGCAGGGGTGATGACATCAAGTAGATTTAGAGGGATTGGGTCAGGTTAGTAGACACCTGTTTAGTGTTCTGTGTGTGTGTTGGTTCACAACTGTAAATAATGTTCACGTAATGTACAGTATAAGAACGAAGAGCCGGGGGCAGGCGGGGAAGAAGCTGTCTGTCGCTCGTGCTGAGCAGACCTTGGCCAGGCTCAGAGAAAAAGTAGATAGATAAGATAAAATAAACAAGGCTGAAGACCTTGAAAAAGAATTCCTAAGACTCCTCGTCTTTCCTTCGCGCGGCTTGGGGCTTTCTGGAGAACGCATCTCAGCAACCACCCTCTCGTCGGGCAAGCAGTAGCCCCGAGATCGTCGGGGAGCAGCAAAGACCCCGACAACCCACTAATCTGTGCACACCTTTTATATCAGTGAGCACTACCACCTCTTTTCTTGCACCCTGTGCCACTGCTTCTATTAACTTGATGTAAACACATGACCATCTAATTTTCATATTCTTGTACAATATTGAATGTAATGAGATCCTGAGGCTACCGGCACTACCACAGTAGGGCAAAAGTAATTACAGGAACACCAGTAATGCAATTAGTGGCCGTGAATTTTGCTGATGTGATGTACCCTTAGCAGCATGTTCAGCTTCTGTGGTATTGTGCAGCTGAGAGTTGTGGACAGAAATTTTAAGATAGTTTCCTGAGAGAGATTGCTACTGCCTAAGAGACCACCTTGAAACCTTGATCCTTGCAGCTTAAAATAACTTGAACTTTTCTTCAGAATTCTGTACAGATTTCAGCTTGGTTGCTGAAGAAGTAGGAGCTGTTATTAATCTGCCTAGAAAAAAATATACAGGGATACTAATGAAAAAAAATTCTGCTCAGTCTACTTCCATCTAGGATTTAGTTTCAGTATGTAGCTTAAGGAAGAAAAAAAATATTTGCCTCTGATACTGGTATGGATACAGGAACAGGGACAATTTTGTTTTATGCTGTTTTATGAGCATTTTCTTCTACTTCATGTTACGAGCTTTATATACATACATATATATATATATATGTTTTTTACCCTTTTGCTACTGTTAGGACTCTTCATATGATATTGAAATGTAACATTTTCTTGGTTTGTCTTTGATCTTTGAACATAAATTTTTGAGGAGCATTTTTAAAATTAGAATTTTTCAGTTTATTTTCTAGGTGGAAAGACTATCCCATTAACAAGTTCTTGTTTATTGTCCTCTACATTTATTTTTGAGTAGGCTCTCCAAAATCATATGTGCTTTTCTCCATGATTAGTTTAAATTCCAGGACTTCTTTTACTTTCTTCTTCCAATGACTGTGTTTTAAACCATTTTCTTTCAATCTGCACAATTTGCTTCTACTGCAGGTTGTGTACATTTCTCTCCGTAGGGAGGGATATTGTATATTTCACAGTGAGACAAAATAAGAGTAATCAGTAGGTGACTTTTTGCCAAGGCAAGGAGGACAGCTGTAGGAGCTAGGAAAACAAATGTGAAATCAGGCCAAACTGCAATGAAACAAAAGTTCTTCCTGCTGCAGAGAATAGTAGATCCTCTGCTGGTCATTTATTGCTTGATTTATTAACATACAGACCATATCTAACAATATGCACATATTTAATGCATGTCTAATCACATTCACAACAGAAAATAGACTTATTTTGCACAGTCGTGGTCTAAATGTATATTTTAGGTTTATCTTGTTTCCCAGTACGTTTGGGAATGACTTTCATTGTGTCTCAAGCATTTACTCTGAAAGGAATGCATGAAATTAGACAGTTCTGTCTCAGGTTTTGTATAACAGATTCTGTGTGTTATGTAATATATTTTAACCTGTGAATCAAAGCTAGACAAAATTCAAATATCTGCAGGGCATAGCTGTATGCAGTTTGAGTCTGTGCTTTCACAGAAAAAGCAATGTCTCACACTGAACTGCTGGTAGGGAAATAACTACACTGGTTTAGCTCACCTTCAACCTGACCTCCATTCCATCCACCCTGTAGCCTTTGCTATCTCTTACCACCAAAATAGCACAGGAGTCTAAAGTGTTATCAGTGCCACAGCAGATGAAGCTGCTGTGGTTATTCCAGGGCTGGGGCTGTCTGCCTGGGGCTGTCTGCCTTGCCCATGTGATGTAGGAGCTGCTGTAGCCAGTGCACTGGTAGGCACAGTGTAGCTCAGGATTTGGTATGTTGTGGCTTCCCAGCTGGTTTAAAGCCTGATACATTAGTTTGCACAGTTTCAGTTCTATGATAGTAGTCTAAGCTGCTGTACCAGAGTCTGAAGTGCAATGGCTGAGAGCCACCACACAGCTGCTGCTGCTATTGCCTCACCTGTGGGCAAGAATGTCCCCATAGTTATAACACAGATCTGTGAGAATGAAACTCCCCATGTACTGTAAATATGCCTTTTGGTATATTTGAACCTGCAGGGTAATTTTTCAGGAGATGTTTGCCATGGCTGCTGGTCCCAGAGTACTGACTGAATGGGTATGGATGGCTGGAAAGGACCACTGACCAAGCTCTTCTTGTCCATTGGTGTTAACATGTCACCAGAACTGTGTGAGGCTGTTTTGTAACAAGCCTCTGCATTTTAATACATTTGTTTTATTTCTGTGTATGAAAAATTGATTTTTGGAATCAAAGCCTGCAGCCTATTCCCCCTTAATACAAATGAATCACTTTGGTATTCCTTTTTAGATTAATCCAGCAGCTCTGATAATGACATTTTTGAAAGTGGCTGCTGCTTAACACTGTGTAAGTTTTTTAGTAACTATTGATCCATAAAATAGAATTTATACCATTCTTAATACGCATTCTAACTGGAAGCAGTGATGGTGTGTGTGCAAAGCAGGCATATCAAGAATTGTCTGAGTCCCTGTTTCATGGGGCATATTAAGGCCCCGGGTGCAGCAAAAGTAGATATTCTCCTCTGGCTGGACTGGAATTTCAGTTGTTATCAGCTACAGAGAATTCAGTCTGTGATCCAAATAAGAGCCAGACTCCAAAACCAGCTATAGGAAATGAAAAGTAGAATGGTATTATGTGAATACTTTACTGTCTGTTCTAGACAGTAAATGAAGTCAAGAGAAACAGAGACAGTATGGGAAATTCCCTGCCTATGCCTGGGGTGTTCTCTGTAACAAAATAAAAGGAACTTCTGGATAATTTTTCACTTGTAGGATCTTAGGCCAGTTTGAAAAAAACTCAGTTGTGGCACAGTTTATAAATTAAAAGAAACATATATGTAACTTTTTATTTACAAATTGTCTTTATAAAATGAAGACCCACTTGGTCAAAAACACTTGGCTCAAGTTCTTATATACAAGATATGCTTGAAGGTAGCTATTATTAAAGAAAATATAAGGAGGTTAGGATGAGCCAGAAGAGGAAAAGGCTCCTCTTTAGTCTTGAGTGAGTGTACTTCAAATGTATTAAGTACTTCAGTAAATAGCGACTTTGTTTATTGCTGGGGGATGGAGAAATAGAACATTCCTTTCAGCACTGTGAAATATCATACCATCTGCTGTGACAAGGGTATATATGCAGGCATTTTACTAGCAGCACCACTTGGCCACTGGGACAGCAATTTAAATTGATTCCTGCCTATTACAGTAACATTAATCCAGATGTCTTTTCAAGAAGTTCAAGAATATCTTTTCTCTATTATTGGTCCTTGATGGAAACTACATTCTCCTAGCATCCAAGGATCTGGTGACTACAGGCATTATTTTTAATTTTTGCATCTGCTTATTTAAACACTTTTAAAAGTTGTACATTAGGTCTAATTTGGTATCTACAAGCCTTAACAACAATTGTGTTTTACAAGCAACCTGTTTTACTCAGTACAATGAAGTGTGCTGTCAAGAGCTGGTAGGTCCATCGAGCTACAAAGACTTTCCTGGACTATGACATTCTCTTCCATTAGCGTGTGAACTGCTTTCAGAAGGCTGCCAGTTAAAAGGGGTCAGTTCAGCTCTGACCTACTAAGTGTGCATAGGACCCAGTCCTTTGTTTGCAGGCAGATGCTAATATCTGAAAGACCAAAGCACTTGAGGGACATTACCAGCAGAAGAACAAAGGTGAGATTTGGGATTGGTTTTCCTAATTTTTTTTGCTTCTGGAGTTATAATGAAAGAAAACAAATATAATCATAGAGAGTGTTACTTCTCTAACATTAGTGCTATTTCTCCTTTACATGCTACTGAGGGGCCTTCCTTAATGAGGGACTCCAGTCCTGAAGAGCCCAGCTCCAGCTTTGGTTCTGCTTTCTGCGACACTTGCTGAGCAGCAGAGCCTCTACAGGTAAAAACAGTGCCTGCAAATGTAATTGTTGGTGTCTTGGTTTTGAAAGAAGACAGGTATCTGCTAAAGAGAGGCAGGGCCTCTCTTGGGATGGATAATTCAAATCTCCTTCCCTCAAATTATTATAATTTAGAAAATTAAAACGGCTCTCAGGCAGAGATATGGGGATAAGGAATAACAGTTCTTTACTAATAGGTATAACAAGGCAAACAAACAACAACAACTACAGCAATTAATAGCGAAAACAGAACCAGGGACTTTGACGGAGCTTGGTCTCACAAAACTCGGGGCAGTCTGGTCTCTGGGGACTCCAAAAAAAAAAGGTACTAAGCTGGAACGGTGGGGTATCCCCGGCTGGTGGATCGGATGAAGTTCGGAGCTCCGTCGATGGTCACTGGGGGGCAGGGATGTTTGGCAGGGAGGGCAGTGCGGGCCCGCGGTGCAGAGCAGCTCTAAAACAGCGCCGAGGCAGTGGGACAGGGCTGAGCTAACTCTAGCAGGGCAGCAAAAGGAGAGAGATCAGGATCTTCTTGGGCACACAAGCAGATGATAGCAGCTCTCTTCAGGACCAGATCCCGGTGGTACCAGTGAGAAGCTCACGCAGCAATGGCAGCCTTCTCTTCTCCTGATGCAGACTACACTAAAAGTGAAGCTGCCTTCTAGCCTCGTCTTTCTCTCCCCCTCGAGAGAAACTCTCAGAGACAAAAGGGTGTAGCCAAATGCTAGGGTCCATCTTTTTTGTTTCAGCTGAGCACTGATAAGTACTTAGCCATTAGCTGCTAAGCAACCTTTGGGAAAAAATTCTATAGGTGAAAAAGAAAGAAACTTAACCCCCAACATTAATCTACCCTGAATTTTTTCCCATACTAACATATTACATTGAATTTAAACTTCTAAACTATATACATACATGCACTACTTTAATTATATACATATATACATGCAGATATGGGTACGGATACAGTGGCATGGGTCGTTCACTTTAAAACAAGGTCTCTTTGAGGTATGCATCAGGTCTGTCTATCTTTCTGCATTACTCACTAAGTGCAACTTGGTCCTTGAGCGAAGACAACCCCACGGATGGGATTGTCTTTGCTGGAGGCAGGATTAACCTAAACAGTTTTTCTCAGCATACTTCTCATGTGTACTACTGGAACTTTATCTCTATCTATTGTTCTCAGGGGCTCAGACTGGGCAGGGCCTGCTCGGTTGGTGGAAGTTCTGGTGTTCACTAACTATGTGGCCTTTGCTAAATTAATCTCTCAGTTTTTGAAAGACCTCCCACTTAGTGCTTTCAAGGTGGTTTTAAGCAGGCCATTGCATCGTTCAACTTTCCTGGCAGCTGGTGCATGATAAGGGATGTGATATATCTATTCGATGCCATGTTCTCTAGCCCAGGTGTTCACAAGGCTGTTCTTGAAATGGGTCTTATTGTCTGACTCAATTCTCTCAGGGGTGCTATGTCTCTACAGGACTTGTTTTTCAAGGCCCAGGATGGTGTTCTGGGCAGTAGTGTGAGGCACAGGGTAGGTCTCCAGCCATCCAGTGGTGGCTTCTACTATGGTCAGCACATAGCGCTTGCCTTGGCGGGTCTGGGGAAGGGTGATGTAGTCAATCTGCCAGGCTTTCCCATACTTATATTTAGACCATCGTCTCCCATACCATAGGGGCTTCACCTGCTTGGCCTGCTTGATTGCAGCACATGTCTCACAGTCATGGATAACCTGGGAAATACTGTCTATGGTTAGATCTACTTTTCGGTCTTGTGCCTACTTATAGGTGGCATCTCTGCCTTGATGTCTTGAAGCATTATGGGCTCATCGAGGTAGGAACAGCTCTCCCTTGTGCTGCCAGTCTAAGTCTATCTTTGATACTTCTATCTTGGCAGCTTGATCTACTTGCTCGTTGTTTCGGTGCTCTTCATTAGCTCTGCTCTTGGGGACATGGGCATCTACATGGCTACAGGTAGCTTCTACAGCATCTACAGGTAGCTTCTCTACCCGAGTGACAATGTCTTTCTACTCATCAGCAGCTCAGATTGGTTTTCTCTGACGCTGCCAGTTGGCCTTTTTCTACCTTTCTAGCCAACTTTACAGAGCATTGGCCACTATCTATGAATCAGTGTAGAGGTAGAGCTTTGGCTATTTCTCTCTTTCAGCAGTGTCTAGGGCTAACTGAATGGCTTTGAGTTCAGCAAGTTGACTCAATCTACCTTCTCCTTCAGTGGCTTGTGCAACCTGTCGTGTGGGGCGCTATACAGCTGCCTTCTATTTCCGGTTCATGCCTACAATGCGACAGGAACCATCAGTGAAAAGAGCATACTGTGTCTCTTCTGCTGGCAGTTGGTTGTATGGTGGTGCTTCTTCAGCCCGTGTCACTTGTTCTTGGTCTTTTTCGTCTATGAGACTAAAGCTTTCACCTTCTGGCCAGTTGGTAATAACTTCTAAAATCTCAGGGCGGTTTGGGTTTCTAATACGGGCGCGCTGTGTGATGAGGGCAATCTATTTGCTCCATGTGGTGTCGGTGGCATGGTGGGTAGAGGGAACTTTTCTTTTAAACATCTACCTTAGCACAGGCAGTCGGGGTGCTAGGAGGAGTTGCGCCTCTGTACTAATCACTTCTGAGGCGGCTTGAACTCTTTCATAGGCGGCCAAGATTTCTTTCTCTGTGGGAGTGTAGCTGGCTTCAGACCTTCTGTAGCTTCGGCTCCAGAATCCCAGTGGTCGGCCTTGAGTCTCACCTGGCACCTTCTGCCATAGGCTCCAGGACAGGCTATTGTTCCCAGCTGCTGAGTAGAGCACATTCTTTACCTCTGGTCCTGTCTTCACTGGGCTAAGGGCTACTGCATGAGCGATCTCTTGCTTGATCTGGGCGCAGGCTTGCTGCTGTTCAGGGCCCCAGTGGAAATCATTCTTCTTGCGGGTAACTAGGTAGAGAGGACTCACAATCTGGCTGTACTCAGGAATGTGCATTCTCCAAAAGCCTATGGCACCTAGGAAAGCTTGTGTTTCTTTCTTGTTGGTCGGTGGAGACATTGCGGTGATCTTGTTGATTACCTCTGTGGGTATCTGGCGACGTCTATCTTGCTACTTTACCCTTAAGAACTGGATCTCTCAGGCAGGTCTCTTGACCTTGCTCTTCTTGATGGCAAAGCCGGCTTCTAGGAGAATCTGGATGATCTTCTCTCTTTTCTCAAACACTTCTATTGCCGTGTTCCCCTACACAATGATGTCATTGATGTACTGCAGATGTTCTGGAGCCTCTCTCTTTTCTAGTGCAGCTTGGATCAGTCTATGGCAGATAGTAGGACTGTGCTTCCACCCCTGGGGCAGTCGGTTCTAGGTGTACTGCACGCCCTTCTATGTGAATGCAAACTGAGGCCTGCACTCTGCAGCCAGAGGAATGGAGAAAAATGCATTTGCAATGTCAGTAGTGGTGTACCACCTCGCTGCCTTGGACTCCAGCTCGTACTGGAGTTCCAACATGTCTGGCACAGCAGCGCTCAGCGGTGGTGTTACTTAATTCAATGCATGATAGTCTACAGTCAGTCTCTATTCTCTATCAGACTTGCGCACAGGCCAGATGGGGCTGTTTAAGGGTGAGTGGGTTTTGCTGACCACCTCTTGGCTCTCTAGCTCCTGGATCATCTTGTGGATGGGGATCACGGCATCACGATTAGTCTGATACTGCTGGCGGTGCACCGTTGGAGTGGCAACTGGCACTCGTTGTTCTTCTACCTTCAGGTGTCTTACTGCACATGGGTTCTCTGACAGTTCAGGCAAGGTGTTCAATTTCTTGACGCCCTCTGCCTCTACAGCAGCTATTCTAAAAGCCTATCTGAGTCTTTTAGGGTCTTTGTAATACTCATTCTTGAGGAAGTCAATGCCCAGGATACACGGGGCTTTTGGGCTGGTTGCAATCAGATGTTTCTGCCACTCTTTCCTGGTCAGGCTCACCTCGGCTTCTACCAGAGTCAGTTGCTGTGATCCTCCTGTCACTCTAGCAATGGAAATGGGTTCTGCCCCCACATGTCTCGATGGCATCAGGGTACACTGTGCACCAGTATCTACCAAAGCTTCATATTTCTGTGGCTCTGATGTGCTAGGCCATCGAATCTACACAGTCTAAAAGACTCGGTTTTCCCGTGCCTCTTCCTGGCTAGAGGCAGGGCCCTTCTAGCACTGGTTATTATTCACTTCCTGGGCATACATCGTAGAGGTTCTTTCAAGGGGATCTGACATATCATCTTCACTTCTATAATACCTGGTGGCTTGGTCATGGGAGGTTGAGGCTACTTTCATTTTAGTGGGACCCCCTCGGTTAGTGTTTCTCTCCTTGAGCTCACGCACCCGTGCTGCCAGGGCAGAAGTGGGTTTTCTATCCTACCTTCCCATGTCTTCTCCATGGTCACGCAAGAAAAACCACAGGTCAGCCGTTGGGGTGTACCCTCTCTCTCTAGCTGGAGGGCATTGGGCTCTGGCTCTGGGGCCTGTGACTCGCACTGGTGCCGCATGGAAACTGTTCCTCCTCATCTCTTCCCTCACCTCCTCCCTCACCTCCCCTCTCACCTCCCTTATTATCTCCTCTCTGAGTTCTTTAGCTATGGCAGAGACCTGAGCCTGCATTGGGCCACTGATCATGCTTTCATAATTTCTGAGCCTGTTGGCGACAGAACCCACTGTCTCTCGGTTGCTATCAGGATTGATCATTGCAATGAAGGTGGTGTATTGAGATGGCTTTTTACTTGCCAGGTTCCACAACATCTGCCCTGTGCACCTGACCTTGTCAGGGTCATTGTCATGCTGTCCACCCCTCCCAAAGAGTACCTCTAATATTGCCACTTCCCTCAGCTGTTGGATCCCTTCTTCAAGGTCTTCTAGTGACTTCTATGATGGTGCTCCTGCATTCTGTCTCTGTGGACAAACCTCTCCCTTACACTCATTAGAAGTCGCTCCTAGAGGGGAAGGGGCTCTTGCTCCTTTACAAATACTTGATTCACCCCTGAGTCCTGGGTCAAGGGTCTCAAGTTCTTTGCCTCACCACCATCCAGTTGCACGCCTGTACCTATAAGTTCCCAAACCCGAAGTAACCAAGTTGTATAAGCCTCACGTCCCCGTCGTGCAATATCTTTTTGCAGATTACATAGGCTTTCATAAGTCAGGGACTCGGTGACAATCTCAACCTCTGGTTCCCCTGTGGGCTGTGAGGGCCCTCTTTTCTTATCTTTATTACCTGGGTGCTCTGATTTCATCTTATACTTCTTTGTTTCTTCAGGGACAACTGCGGCTGGTTGTGACTGGTCCTGTGGTTCAGCTGGAACCTGGACGGTTGTAACCTCTGTGGGTTCTACTGCTGCACTATCGGATTCTCCCTTTTCAGGGCAAGGGGAGGGCTTCCCACCAGCTGGGGAAGTGTATTCTTTCAGCACCTGGCCCATCTCACGTATCTCTTTCACTAGAACCCCCACCCAATCGGGGTGGTTCATTTCTGGGGTGGGCTGCGGGGCAGGGTCAGGCAGTGGGCCAGCATCCCCAGTCTCTGGGGCATTGGCCCCAGGCTCTATGGCAGCATTCCCAGCCTCTGGGGCAGTATCATGCCTTACAGCAGTATCTCTAGCTTCTGGGACAGTATCAGGCTCCACTGCAGTATCTCTAGCCTCTGGGACAGTATCAGGCCCTACAGCAATATCTCTAGTCTGTGCAGTGCTCCAAATTGACCTCACCTTATCTTTGAAAGCTAAATAAGCTAGGATCATCAGCAACATTTGGTTAGTTTCTAGAGGAAATTTGAACTCTTCAAAAGCTGGTAGAGTAGGCATAAGGAACTGGCTAAAAGTCTGGAAAACTTCTCTCACTGTCATTTCCTCACAGAAAGTACCATTCTTAAAGTAACCCCAAATACACCCACTTAGTGTGTGATAGCCACGTATCCACGTGCCTGCTGTCCAGAGCAAGTTAAAAATCATTGAATTCCTCACCTTATCAGCCCATAAAACAAACTGGATAACAGCCACAGTAGCTTTTGTTATAGGGCTTATGTTTAGGTAAGGGCCTGCAAATGGGCAAAATAAAGCTGCAACCACATGCCACCCGAACCAGGATAAGTGAGACTACATGGCGTTACTTATCGAGGTTTCTATATCCAGTGCACAAGAAATCAGGTCACTTAAGAACTGTTATTCTTTTTTCTCTCAATGCCCTCGAGCCCCACGTTGGGCGCCAGAATCTGTCTTGGTTTTGAAAGAAGACAGGTATCTGCTAAAGAGAGGCAGGGCCTCTCTTGGGATGGATAATCCAAATCGCTTTCCCTCAAATTATTATAATTTAGAAAATTAAAACGGCTCTCAGGCAGAGATATGGGAATAGGAATAACAGTTCTTTACTAATATGTAAAACAAGGCAAACAAACAACAACAACTACAGCAATTAATAGCGAAAACAGAACCAGGGACTTTGACGGAGCTTGGTCCCACAAAACTCGGGGCAGTCTGGTCTCTGGGGACTCTAAAAAAAAGCTACTAAGCTGGAACGGTGGGGTATCCCCGGCTGGTGGATCAGATGAAGTTCGGAGCTCCGTCGGTGGTCACTGGGGGGCAGGGGTGTTTGGCAGGGAGGGCAGTGCGGGCCCGCGGTGCAGAGCAGCTCTAAAACAGCGCCGAGGCAGTGGGACAGGGCTGAGCTAACTCTAGCAGGGCAGCAAAAGGAGAGAGATCAGGATCTTCTTGGGCACACAAGCAGATGATAGCAGCTCTCTTCAGGACCAGATCCTGGTGGTGCCAGTGAGAAGCTCACGCAGCAACGGCAGCCTCTTCTTCTCTTGATGCAGACTACACTAAAAGTGAAGCTGCCCTCCAGCCCCGTCTTTCTCTCCCCCTCGAGAGAAACTCCCAGAGACAAAAGGGTGTAACCAAATGCCAGGGTCCATCTTTTTTGTTTCAGCTTAGCACTGATAAGTACTTAGCCATTAGCTGCCAAGCAACCCTTGGGAAAAAATTCTATAGGTGAAAAAGAAAGAAACCTAACCCCCAACAGTTGGCTTTGTCGCAAATGCAGAGCCACCCTGGATGGAGAAACTTATGATCTCAAGTCAACAAAGTGGAGTTTAGTAGAAGTAAGTGTAGAAGATGATAATAAGATAGAATCAAGCACAAAATATCCAATGCCTGGCAAGATAGCAGAGCTGCAGAACAGGGTCTGGTGCTTATACTGGGTCACAAACTGAAAAAAAAGCCAGTCAGTGTGATGTTGTGATATAGAAAATCAATCTCCCTCTGGGATGTATTAGCAAGAGTGTCACTGAACTGAGCAGAATTTGCTCTTGCAGTGCTGGTGTGACATTATTTGGAGAGGTCGAAGCACCAGACATTAAAAGGAAGACATGCTTAAAAAGCACAATGGGAATAGTCAGAGGCATTTAAAAAGTGTTATTTGTGAGAAATGAAGGAGGAAGGGATTTGTTAACTTTTGGACAAGAAATAACCATGACTGCTGAGAGGTAATGCTTTCAACTCAGTAAAATTTAAAAGATTATTTTGAGGAAAGAGAACGGTGATCAATTGTTCTCACTGCTCATCACCACCAAGGAAAATGGCAGCCGAAATTTCAGCAAACACTACTTTGGTTAAGTATCAGGAAAAATCAATGTTTTTCAGTCTACTGGGTCAGTTCCCATGAAAACAAAACCTACAAAGAACTGTTTGCATGACATCTCACTTCTCTCTGAGACACAGCAATACTCCCCTGTATCCTCTTCCATCGGATCCGGACATGGACATGTGGCATCTGGAACAAACCTGTGAAAATTGTGAAAACTGCTAGTGAATGTAACCATTGTTTTCCGAGTTTGTTTGTGTCTTTACTTCTTTTTGAAAGTCTGCATCTATTTTCTTACCTCCTGGACTGTGTCTGAAGTAAATAGAGATGAGTTGAAGGACTTAATGTTGGCAGCCTGAAAGGCAAAGAATTCTGTGCCTGGGACTGTAACCAGGCAGTTGAGTCAATATTAGTTTCAGTAAATCAGTAACACTCACTGCTCTCAGCAAAAATCACTTCTTTCTCTAAAAGAGCACATGCTTGGAAATCTTTACTCAAACTCCACTTCAAAACATTCCAGAGAATTAATTTGCATCTCTCTGGCCTTTAACTCCCTTCCCCCCACTCCAATAGGTTACAAAATTTTGGCTGCTCAAAAGACTGCTGTAGCAATTGCAGGAGCAAAAGTCATTACTAGAAATCTGTGCATAGTTCTAAGAATTAATAAACTATGTGGTGGGTTTTTTTGAGCTGGGGACAGAAGCATATGCAGTACTGTTTTGATGGGGTATGATATATATGAGAATAATCTGTAGGTAGTGATAAACAGGCTCTCAGATCTGTTATTATTCCTGTTTCTTTGGCACGCATAAAAGTGGGATGCTGTACAAACAAGGAAGATGTTCAGGTGTATATTTTAAATGATGTGTTGGAAATGCAGGAAAGTCTTGGTTTTGCCCAGGATCTGTGCAGGTGAAAGACGACTTTTTACAAGCCATTGTCTGCACTTTTGCTGTCACCTGGGGATCCTAGAGCATGTAAACTCTATAATCTTTGACGGACGCTTTAGAAGATATCACTAGAAACTGAAAGACACTATTTAATGCAAGAAAGGTTTCCTGCATTTTGGATTTAGAGAATCTTGACTGCTGAAATGCTACTTTCATACAGCCTTCTTTTCTAAAAATTGGTTTTCCCCAAATGATCCCAAATTTTCTGAAATAACCTGACAAATTCTAATTCTTTCTGAACTTTTTTTCCTCACTTTTGGTGTTATCGTTGGTAAACATACCTCTAGGCTGGTATTAAGTGGCAAACTTGATGTACTTCTAATAATTTTAACACCTGTTTTTTTTTTTTTTTTTTCACGGCAGAGTAAATCCTGCTGAAAAATATTTATAGTGATCATAATTTCAGGTGTCTTTACAATAAGTCCAGAGGACTTAAGAAAAAATGTTGATCTTTTCTGTGGGCCTCCATGACTGCAGTGAGTCTGACTGCAGTAAGTCACAGCTCCCAAAGGGACTTTGATTATATAGAGTCAAATTCAGAGAGAGCAAAGATAAGCCTAGGAGCTAAAAACCACTGAATCTAGCCTTAAAATTAACAATCACAAAAGCTGTATCTATTTAGAGCTTTGATTTAACTAAGTCTCTCAGAGCACAGATCAATTGTAGGCATGGCATTGAAGCCAATCACCGTAATGTCTAAGTGAGGATGGTTTTCCCAGCCTTATTCTTCACTGCATTAGGCTAGACACACAGTGGGATCAAACTCTCTTGTTAAACGCTCAGCCATTCCTCCCTTTGTATCTACAAATGAGAGGCAAGGGACAGAAACAGATATGTCTTGCAGTCCACAACAGCATATCAATATCCCAATCTGCATAGCACACAACAGGGGTCACCTTGCAGATGGATTAGTGTACCAGCTCCCTGTTGTAGCTAGGTAATACAATGAGTTACATAAAAGTTAATTAGCAAAGCAAAGAAAGCTGAGAGCCTGAAAGGCTCTGATATTTTGTTTAAATACTATAATCCTCTGATGTTCTGCAGATTTACAGCAAGACTCATGGGTTCCTCTCCTTTTATGGAAGGGGATGGGTTGAATTTGACTCTTAAAATGCATATCTGAATAATCTATAAGGCATATTTATAAGACAGGGTAATGCTTCATGAATCAGTCCCATAACTACATATTATTTAGTGTCCTTTTGATTTATTCTGTTAAGATAGCATTTAATAGGATTGTCAGATTGTTCCCGAGCTTGGCTAGCCAAGGCCAGACTTCCAAAAGGAAAAACTTGAAACAGTCTGGGAGTTCAGTATTTAAAAAGATTCTATTTTCTTTGTTTTACTTGCCTGGGTATTGCAATCCTGTAGTTACTTTTATTTTTAACAGTCAATTGCATTTTTGTACTAACCCTCTTATCTTTAGTAATAAGTGTAACCTTTAACTTTGCTGTCATATACAATCCAGCCTGGTATGACAGAGAGAGCAAAATGTTTATTCTCAAAGGTCTTGTGCCTTTTTGTAGCGTCCGGTCTGAATGCTGCAACTCTATAGAGCTGTGGAACAAGCTCTAATCTTCTACAAGGACTGCTTTTCAGCTGGGTGAGATGATGGTTGTACTTATGGATGTCAGCTTTCCTTAATGGGGATGAGATCTTCATTGTCATGGGATTCCAGGCCTAGGATGAGAAAACAGATCTATACAACCTGGTGGACATTAGATGAATGTGGTGATAAGGAAGTAGAACCAAGTGGTTTATAGATGTGGAATAGGTGTAGAGCTTTTTCATTTCCACCTTGTGTGGGCCATGACTCAAACGAACTGAGTCATAGCAATAACTAATACAGCTACACTCAATCTCATTTCCTTCAGATTAGCACTCCCATTGCAAAAATGTGACTACTGCTGCAGATGCTTTTATTGACAACCAGCAGTGTTCTCCACAGAAATTAAGACCTTGGTTGAACTTCGGCAGCTGTGCCTTGCTCTGGCCATCTGAAAGTCCCAGAGTAGCAGAGGGACAGAGGACTTAATAAAGACCAAAACTGTTCCCATCAGATCAGTGTTGAGTGTGGGTGACAAGGTGGCAGAAGAAAAGTCACTATCAGTCATGCTCTAGCTCTTTTTTGGTAAAGCAGAAGTTAGTTGTCTACAGCAGCATGTGTAGCTTTCAAAAGTTTCAAACCCCTATAAGGAAAAAAAATCAGAGGTGGGTCTGTCAAGAAAGGAGTAAATACCAGGACAATCAAGGTATAGATAGTATAGCGTAAAGGGGAGTGGCCAATATCATTCAGCTAGAAAAACAACATTTTGTTGTGATTTCAGGATTTGTTTGCATGGCCTTTCACATATCATTCCTTTCGGCTTTTACCCCTTATTTGCAAATTCCTCTTTTATGGATACACTGTAGATGCAATAGTGATTTTTTTTTCTGAGAAATAAATGTTGATACCATGCTTTGTTGCAAGAAACAAATGTTTACTTAAATAAAACTTCAGGGAAATTCAGTCCATCACTGTTTGAATTTCCTGCCTAGAACTGTGATGCTAGTGAAGAGACAACTGTGGTTTTGTAAAAGACAAGAGGAATAACATAATCCACAATATTTTTCTTTCTGCAAATATTTTTTTGCAGCAGGTTGGAAATTGTACAAGCAGCCACTGGATGGCAATGTTTCACACACAATTTCAGTCTCAATGGTTTAATAAGACTTGGAGTGCAGGTGCTCATCTGATTAAAACTTTCATCCTAGTCTAACACTTATTTCGATTCCATGTTTGTGTCGCTGACAGAAATTGAACTGACAGTTGTATTATGGAGAGGCTACTGGCTCTGCATTGCTAAGGTCGAAACTTGTTTTCCATTATAAACTCAATCTTGGCCTCAACTCTGAAATTCTCAGTAAAAACTATTCCTCTTTCACATATTGGGACCATAATGAGCAGCAGAGAGAGACGTTTTGTTCCCATTTCAGATAAGTTAAGCAGGGTGTTTATTTGGTTCAAGTCTGTGGGCTCTCCGGTGTTAAAATGTAAAAAACTTTTTGCAGTGTCTCTTCTCTGAAACTTCCTATGAAATTCAAGACCCTCAGAAAAACACAGGTTGGATCTGTAAGGCATATTGAGTAAAATGGGAAGTGAAGTTCCTCCAGCTGATTTCACTCTTCCTTCCTTATATTTGCTTGCAGTGAAATTCACCTAATATTTCTGAACATTTTCAGAAAATGAAAATCTAGTGACAAGTAACACTAGTGACAAGTAAATCTAGTGACAGGTGCAGGTGTTCTGAGGAAGCAATTTTTTACAGTCATCTGTCAGTATTCATGCTGAGAGCACTCACACCTGGATTCACCTAGGAAACAAGCATAGCAGAAATCGGGTGACTTGGCTGGCAAATTAGAGCTGACCAACATGGCTCAAAAAGAAAATGCTGAATGCTTAGAGAATTAAGGGGGCATATCCATATGGGTTTTTTTACTCCTTAAAAAAAGTAACATTGGAAGACAATATGAGATAAGAAAGTTGAAGAATCCTGATTATTACAAGTATTCATTGTGAAAAATCAAAACACTGAAATCTTTGATAATATTATTCACTTTGCTTCAACCACCATGTTGCAAAAGCCTCCTTTCTCTTCATACACCTGCTCTTGTTATCTATTGCTGACCAGCACATATCTGACATGTATGCCATATGCCAGGCCAGCAAACAGAAAATCACTGTTCAAAAGAAACTATCCACAAATCTTGTTTCTTGTTTTGGTGCAGGTTTTAGTACTAATTGTGGGAATCATGTTTACAGAACATTCCTCCCTGCTTGGGTCAATTTAGTATGGTGTTTACTGCGTCTGAGGAAATCGGCTCCTTTGGAAGACAGCTGTCTCTTGAGATATTTCTTGATGCTACAGTCATCCAGGAATGCATACACTTTCTACTCTGCCACTGGTTTTGAGCAACAAGATTTTCACACCTGCCCTCAGAGAATTCAGAATAGCTCTATATGGGAAAAATCCAATCTCATTCCTATATTGGCACAACCTTTGAATCCTTCGCTTTACTTCTACAGATCATTGAGAATGCTCCTAGCGCTTTTTGTGTAACAGATAAAAAGGTACACAGAGGGGACGACTGAAAGCCTGGTAGTGCCGTGGAAGAGAACTAAGATTAGAACTACACCTGAAGATCATTTCCACTTTCAAGCATTCTCAGTTTAGTCTTACAGTGTGTACCCTAACACTGTAATGTCTCTCTTAGAGAGTTAAAGTGTTCTTATATTTTACTTCTCTGATACTGACAGTCACTCTCACACTGTACACAAGCTTCTATATGGGAAGTACACCACTTCTTTTTGTTTGCTGCTGTGTACAGCTAAATTCAGAAGGTGAATCTGTATTTGATAAAATTTTTTCAAACTTGGCGCTTCCACATTTTTTGATCATAAACAATGACATGCCAGAAAAGTATGTTATAACACAAAACTGAGCTATGACCAGGCAGGAAGGCAGAAAATAAATTAGACTTACATTGCGTAGACCCTTCTGAGAAAATGATGTAACCTAATCCTAGGAGTAGCATAGTGATACCATTTGCATCACTGAAATTCATTAATAAGGTTACCATTTCTCTAAGGAACTATTGCTTCATGTGTGAGTAATCTGAGCGTGAATATTTATTTTGACAGGACTTTCATCAGTTTGGATATATTTAAGTAAATTATTTAAAAAGGGATCATAAAAAAGCAATGAAAGCAGATTGAAACCCTTAACCCCTGAAAGGTTAAAACCCTTAATATTTTACCAAAACATATATATCATATTTGCAGGGTATATCATATAGAATTTTTGTTAACAAGTATCTACTGGCAGCCTCAGAGCTCAGGTTCTTGGCTGATGCAGTAGGTCAGTCATACAGAAAGGGTAAGTCTCCATAGCACTCAACAGCCACTTACATACCCTGCTCAAAACACCCAGAACCTGACTATTTTAAGTTAATGATTTTATTGAAATGAGTGAGTTCAGGTCTAATACACAGCTGTAGCCATGCATCCAAATCTGGCCCAAGGAATTCACATTACACATTTTGTGTATGTGGAACAGGTAAATAGTGATCACCTATAAACATTTTAGTCTTAAATACCCTGCCCAAAATCAGATAAGACTCTTTTGTCAGGGACATGGGAATACTCTGTAGTACTGAAACAACCAAAGATTCAAATTACCTTTTTTTTCTCTTTCAAAAACATCCATGTTTGCATCTCTGGATAAAAATAGAATATTTTATTTTGAAGTCTTGACTCAGGACAGATTACATCAAATCACACAAATCACAGTTAGAGTTGCCCCAGTGTACCTCTTCAGGTATTAAATGGTTCCTGAATTAACTGTGCATATGTTTGAAGCTAATCATGCAGGTTTAAGTCTTCAGCATCAAGATTTTATGCCAAGTATTTTGTGGTGGGCTCAGATTAGGCAAAATTCTAGAAATGATACTTTTAATTTAACATTCTAGCAATGTTAACTTCCTCTTACGAAAGTCATCAAGACTTCTCTTGAATTAAAAGTGTAACATTTCCCCCACTATTTGTGGTAAGTCAAACAAACAAGTAATTCTCTCCTTGTCATCAAAGAAGACAGTTCTAAAATACTTTCCCTGCAGAAGCACACAGTCAGCTTTCAGGAAGAAAATTAAATTAAGAAAAAACAGAAAACACTGAAGAACAATACTTCCATAAGTAAAACTTGGGGGTGACTTCAGGACTGAAAGAAGGATGACACTTAAAGATTATCTTTTGAGAGGGTTTTTGGATATAAGAACTGTGTTTCCGGTGGAATTGCAAAAATTAAAGTGGCTTTGACATATTAATATCCCAGTATAAATCTAAGAGGCAGTAGGAAGACTTTCTTAGAGGGAAACCCTCTGTAGCACATCATCACCAAACACAGAAGTGATTCAGAGACACTGTGAAACAGTATGTATTTTTCAATGTGGTAAACTTTATGGTGCCATGAAGTCAGCTTAATGTTAGAGAGATAGACTGACTTGAAAATGCAGCAAAATCATGATATGAATTCTTACTATTAACTTTTTTTTTTGCCAATTTTAATACACCAAAGTGACTTGAGAGATTTCATTTCTTTCTTATTGAATATGACAATATCCTGATACTTTCTCCACATCAGATTTGTGTGTACTGACTTCTGTTTAGGGATAACAGTTGTCAAATCCAAAACTCATTAAATAATGGGAAAAAGCCCAGGAAGAACCAGGCTGCATGGGAGGACACATAGGACCTTGGATATGGTTAGTGATGTACACTTGTAGAGCTGAGTGGACAGAAGGACTGCCAGGATGGAGATTCAGCTGTTCCAGGACCTGATAGCTACTCCATGCCTGAGGCTTTGGGGGAAGCAATGTGATAATCGGGGAACTATTGAACTTTTAGACAAATATCTTCCTTTGCTTCATCAGCTCTTGGCTCATCAGCTCTGCAGAAAGAATGTAATTAGGAGACAGTTATCCTCTTTAATGCAGGAATAGTGTTTCCCCTCCAGGCTGCTTTAGGAAAATGGTGTTTCTTTTTTCAAAATGTGACACTCCAGAGAGGAAGTTGACACTACCTTCTACAAAGCAGGGATGTGTGAAAGGAAGGGTGACCAGTGAATGCCAGCCCAGCACCCTTGCTTTGAGGCTGAGCAAGGATTGGAAAGTGCCAGCAGGACACCAGACCTGTGGTCCTTCAAAATTGGCCAGCAGGCTCCTGGCTACTGGCTCCCTGGCCTGCCTTGCACCTTCATCCCATGTGTGATGGCACTCACCACAAGGCACTTAGTGTCAGTCCTCACTCAGTGTCAGATGGATAAAAGGAGAGCAGTGTTCTGTGGCTTTTCCTCTCTTTGACCAGATAGGAGGCTGTGGGCAATGAGGGCATTTCAGAAATATGTCCTTTCCCTGCTTCTTGATGGTTGTGGGAGGAATAAGAGCATCTCAAAAGCAGATAGAGAAGACAAGAATCCCTGTAAACCGAAGAGCAAAAGAGCTGGAATATGAAACCTTGCAACCACTGAGGGAAGTTCCTTAGAAAATCTGTGAGACCAGTCCTTCTGCAACAAGATTGGCAGAGAGAGATGGAAGCTTGAAAATGTTCAAAAAGAAGCTGGCTTTTTGTTTTCTTAGTTGCACTGAAAATTAGATGTGGTAAATACTTCATGCCTTGGCAGAAGCTTGTTTTTCTGGGATGTGGGAAAGGAAATAGAGAAGAATTTGTTTGAAAACTTGTAAAATGGAGAGGATGTTTTGGGGTTTGTAAACCAAAGACCAAATGTCTTGAAGGCTGAAAAGGGAATATTTTTTTATTTTGTTATTTTGTCATCAGGAACTATGTGTTTTAGTAGGCAACAAAAGCCTTCAACAGCTATTTTATGCACCTTCATTTCCTAGTAGAGTGTTTTCATCCATTTCTTTTCCCATTCTTGCCATAGTCTCCATTAAACTCTTTATTTTGCTATTTCCTCTTCTCATTATTTTGGTCTACACCAGACTTTGCAAAGTGGACCTACAGATTTTTTTTTTTCAGAGAAGTTCTCAGGCCTTCTCTGACTTCAGAGAAGTCAGGCCTATAAAGAAAAGTTGGAAACAGTATCTAAAGTGTCAGAGAGTCAAATGCTAAATCGTTGTATCCCCTCTCTCACTGCTGCTCTCCTGCCTATAGCTGTGATTTTGTATTCACATTCGGTTTTCAGAGTAGACAAGACTTCTGGTTGCATTTTGCAATGGTAATCTGTAGCTGTTATACCACTTAGCAGTTCATATTTTTTAAAACAATTCTTTCAATTTGAATCCAATAAATGGTTTCTCTTAAACACTCTGTGCAATTGTATGGTTTCTTAGTTTTGTTTGGCAACATCTTGAAGAAACCTTTAGCTGAA
The DNA here is from genome assembly GCA_910950805.1 of Acrocephalus scirpaceus scirpaceus. Taxonomy (NCBI): domain Eukaryota; kingdom Metazoa; phylum Chordata; class Aves; order Passeriformes; family Sylviidae; genus Acrocephalus; species Acrocephalus scirpaceus. The sequence goes on along the minus strand of OU383777.1, from coordinate 46,471,604 downwards.
AATCTATAAAGAAGGCCTAATTTCCTCCTTAATTCCAGACACAAGAGAATAAATAGAAAACTAGAAAATGATATATCTGTTTACTGAAATCTGGTACAGACTTGAAGATGGTAACCATTGCAGAGATTGATTCTGCAGCCTCAGCAACTTTGATAGGAAATAGAAAGTTAAAAATCACCAGCTGCAGCATTTTCAGAATCTAAAAAATAGTGAAAGTGCAAAACATCTTTCAGGTTGGAGCTACAGAGAACAGCATCTATCACACTACGGCTTATGAATAAAAGAAGAAAAACCAACAAGTTTGTATATTTGGGAAGGCTCTATTTTGAATCAGAAGAACATATTTCTCATATGAAAGAAAGGAAAATTACTATATCATGTCCAATAAATTTGCCATAACCTGCCTAATTATTTTAATAATAGAATAGTCAGGGTTTTTTTCCTTAAACAAAAGAGAATCGGTTCTTTGGAGAACCTAGTCTTAGACATACTTAGTGTATAGATTCAAAGCCTGGTTTTGAATGTGTAAGTGGCAACAGAATTTGAATTAATGCCCTGGGAGAGCCAGAGATTAGTACCCCACTGGTTTCTAACAGCTCCAGCACCAAGAGTCTTGATCTTTTGCTTATATTTTTCTTTTTTGTGAGGTGCCAGATGCCTGTCATGCTGCATAAACAAACAAAACATCTCCACCGATCAGGACAGTGAGAAGCAAAAATGCATGTTGATAACACTGAAATGCTAGAATGAGTTTTTTTCTGCAGTGCTAGTGTTAGCCTGTCTGAGCAGTGGTTGGAAGCAATGAGAGGCAAACCTCTTGAAAAGTCCTACTCTGTGTAAGGAACTTGCATCTTGTTCTTGATAGCAATTCAAACTTTTTGTACAAAATTATGCTAATCATGGATTTGTGAAGAGGTCTGTGGAAGACACTGCCAATTGCCTGGATAACTCTAGGGCAGCTCTGGTAATCATACTTGTGTAGTTATGGGATTGTGAGAGAAATATAATTAAGAAATATAATTTAAAGATAAGATTATTCTGCGCAGGAAAAAGACAGTCTTGTTCAGTGAGTCCAGACCTCTACTACATCTTGCTTTTCCTTTTCCTATGATTCTGAGTTTTCCATTCAAATTACATTGTTTATTGCCACCATTACTTTTATATTTGCTTAAATTTTTTGCTGGAATCTAAGAAGGGATCAGTGGGTGGCTGATTTCCCCATTTAAATGTTTATATCAGCTTGTCGGGAGTTCAGTGGGTCTACAGAAGTTTGATCATCACACATCTGCACTCCTTGTCAGCAGTTCTGTGAAAGCTTCACAGGAGACAGAAAAGGTTTTAAGGTATTTCTCACAAGAAAGTTAACAGATCACTGTGACTATGGTCACAACTAAGGTGCTCCAGAGAGAGTTCACTCCTCAGATCAGCATGTGGTCCATGCTGGCTTTGCAGGATAATCCTTTGATGCCTGTAATTAATAAATCCCTTTTCCAGAAAAAGGTTGGAGTGACATTCGCTCATCAACTCTGGAGAGAGGCAAGGTGTAAAGTACTTCTACACAACACTTCCCTTTTCCTTTCTGCAACTTATGTTTTCATTCACAGTTACTGACTGACATCCAGCTATACACTCTGGAGATTGTCGGATTTCTTTCCAGGGGACGCTCTTGTTTGTATAATGGGATCAGCTGGTCATGGCAGGTTATGTGATGCTGGCAGCTGCCTCTTTTCAAACAGCTTTAGTGTTTCCTAGGCCCTGCCAATTGCAAGGTTGAGACATAAAGTCTTTTGGGAGCTCAGTCTTTATTAAGCAACATGGAGAAACCCTGTTGTTTTAAAAATTTGAAGCAAATCAGAAGGGTGATTAACTACTTTATGGCTATCTCTACCAGCATTTTTGCTAGTTCAGTGAAACATCAGTGAACAAAAAGGAATAAAGTGGGTCTACTTTTCATATGTTTTAAATGGTTAAGAATTTATTCCCAAATAGGAAATTTCACCACTGAAATAGCAATGAAAAAGGTTTCACAAACATTTGCTACTTTCCAGCCAGGTGTTAATTATTTAAGTAATGTGCATTGTTTCTGCTCTCTGGTTGAGTGACTTAGGTAACCATTCATTTCAATAAAAATTATAACAATCAACCTTAAATGTGGGGGTTTTTGTTTGCTTTCTTTCATTTTGAATTCAAAGAATTCAAAGGTGAAAATCAGTGTTTTGAACATCAGTGGAAGTGAAGCTTGACTGTATGAATATTTACTGACAGCTAAGATGTCAGATTGGCAAGTCATATGAGTCAAATTTGGGGTTGCTTGCTACTATTGTTAATAATAAGTGGTTGTGGGACAGTTATATAAATTCGTGTAGGTTTAAGCTACTAATAAAAAGATACCCGAGAATGCCTCCAGGATTCCGAAGTTCCCAAACACACCTACTACTGTAACAACAGAGCCAGAAGATGGCCCGGCCATTAAGGGTGGACCCTCGCTTCACAGCTCCTCAACACTAGATACCAATCTTGGTGGAGATCCTGGACATCAAGATCACCCCTCCCAAGATGAATTCCGGAAAAATTATCAAGCAACCTTTTCATGCAGACAGGACTCTTTTGGAAACACAGCATACCTGGACTTTCAATAACTTAGCCTTAGGGTAAAAAAACTGTATAAAACCCACGGGCTGAAACATAGCAGTGTGGCAGAGTTCGGAGGGTACTTTTGTACCGCCTCTCTGTCCACCCGGCATTCGATCGATGTTGTTTCTTTTTATTGTGGCTTTATTTCGGTGTTGAAATTGTGTAGAATAAATTTTGTTGTTTTATTTGAATTGGCCTCTGACCATTTATAACAGATTTGGTGCCGTGACTCGGATACAATTTGGCTGCGGAGGAATCCCTTTGCACGGGGGGCCCTGCCGGATTTTCGGCAGCCCGGCAACGCAGGAAACCCCTTCGCACCTATTGTATTACGAACCAAAAATTAGATAAAAGCGCCACAATAAAAAGGGAGAAGGCCTGGATCCAGCAGAGAACCCGGGAAAAGACAGGGAAAGGTCTTTTCGGAGCCGCGGCAACAATTTTTTCACTCATAAAATATTCTCCGTGCACGAAGATCTCCAAGCAGGAAAATTGCTGTAAGTACTGCCTGGTTGAGTGGGTGTGATTGAGTGAGTGAATGAGACGTGGCCTGGCCACGAACGAGAGTGGACCTGAAAGCCGCAGTTCCAAATTTCCCGCGAGGGGTTTGGTCGGCTGACGGGGAAGCGAATCGGGAAACCTCGTTCACTCATCAAAGCCCAGATTCAGGGGAGTCTGGGGGAATCGATCACAGGAAGCAAAAAGAGGAAGGATACGTTCCTTTTGGGTTCAGGAAATTGGTAAACTCTTTTTGCTACGGGCTGATACGCCCAGGACGCAAACCGAAGATTCTTTCCTCGGACGAACAGACCCCCGGTTCAGCTCACCGGACGGGTAAGTAAGCCGAACGATTCGGGACCCGGTTTGCAAACTGTAACAGTCAGGGAGGAGACCCCTGCTCTTAGCCAGAGCTAAGGCTAAGAAAGGAATTTAGTGTTGCGATCCATTATCAAAAGGTAAAGTTTTTTTTTTTTTTTTTAAAAAAAAAAAAAAAAAAAAAAAAAAAAAAGAAAAAAAAAGAATATGGGGCAAGGAAAGAGTAAACATCAGAAAGAATCAGAGAAAAGGCATGCTCCCAGAAAAGGAAAAGGTACTTTCGAAATCCCACCAGAAAGCCCACTGGGATGGATCTTAGAGCATTGGGAAAATGCCCCTCTTTGAAAGGTAAGTCAAAGGAAAAAATGACTTATTACTGTATCAAAGTTTGGGGGGGTAAGGAAATACAAAAACATGTGATCTGGCCGATATTCGGCACATTTGAAAAGTGGATATGTAGGATTCTTTGCAGCTATGTAGAAAGAAAAAAATCAGTAACCTGCGAGGAAAGAGAGTATGCTCAGGTATGGTTAGAAGCCAGAGCAGGACTGTTTGCACTAAGAACTCAGAGGGAAACTTCAGAAAAAAAGGATGAATGGGATCCACTAGAATTTCTCCCTCCCTTTGTATCAGCAACCCCCTTTGTCCCTCCGGGACCTGTTAACCAGCCTGTGCCTGCCTTGGGTCCTTTGCAGGGGGCTCAGTTCATGGGACCAGGTCAAGCCACATCCCTCCCTCCCTTTAATCTCTGGGGAACGTCCCAACTGCCTGCCCCGCTCCTATCCCTGCCTCCAGAAAGAACCCCAGATCAAGAACCCCTTCCCATACCTTTAGACGCACCATCAAAATGGGTAGCGCCGTCTCCACAAATTCCAGGGGCGCCGTACCTGCAAGCGGCAGGACTACAAGTCCCGAAAGCCTCCACGCAGACTCCGCCTTTCCCACAGCCACAAGAAGCAGTTTTCCCCTGGGAAAAAGCCCCGATTTCTCAGCCACTTGTTCCCCCGCAGCCCATGGGAGCCGGAAAAACAGCTCCAGCGGGCTCTCCTCCAGCTAGCAGGACTCGAGAAGGGCCAAGCTCATGAGTGAAGGGGGGAGTGAAAATGAAGAGGACAAACATAACCTCTTCCCTTTACGGGAAATCCCTACCGCACCCGGAGTTATCGGATTCGTAAATGTTCCACTTAACACAGGAGATGTGAGAGCTTTTAAGAAAGAAATGGGGCGATTATTAGATGACCCATTCGGAGTAGCAGAAAGGCTGGAGGACTTTCTGGGAAGTAGCATATACACCTTTGAGGACCTTATGTCCATCTTAAGAACACTATTTAACCCCGAAGAAAGAGATTTAATTCGACAGGCTGGGATCCGAGACTGGAATCGCCGTAACCCCCAAAGCACACCCGGAGACCTAAAATGGCCTAGCCAAAACCCGGGATGGAGTTCCCAGACTGAGGAAGGTAGACGGAACATGATAGACCTCAGGAATATAATTATCCAGGGAATACGGGAGGCGGTGCCGAGGGGACAAAATATTAGTCGGGTGTTTGGGGAATGTCAAAGAAAAGATGAATCTCCCTCAGATTGGCTGGACCGACTCCGGAAAAGCCTACAGGTATATTCTGGAACAGACCCTAATTCCCCTATTGGAGAAGTGTTGTTAAAAACCCAATTTGTTGCAAAGTCTTGGGAGGACATAAGAAAAAAATTAGAAAAAATAGAAAACTGGCAAGACAAGAACTTACAGGAATTATTAAGAGAAGCCCAGAAGGTATACATGCGACGAGATGAGGAAAATCAAAAAATACAGGCCAAAGTTCTTGTTGAAGCTGTGAGAGAAGTACAAAAGCAAGAGAAGAGCTGGGAACAGGTAGGAACAACGCAGAGAAAAATGGACCGGCCAAATAAGAACCCAGGGCCAAGGGGAGAACTCCCAGAGTGTTATTATTGCAAAAAGAAAGGTCACCTAAAAAGAGATTGTAGAAAAAGAATAAATGATGAGAAAATTTTTCAGGAAGATTAGGGGCGTCAAGGGCTTTTTATTTTGGGGACTAGAACATCAAATGAGCCCTTGGTAAAGCTAAAAATAGGTCCCCAAAAAGAAGTGGTAACATTTTTAGTAGATACAGGGGCAGAGAGAAGCACAGTACAGAGACTGCCCAAAGGCTGTTTAAAAAGTGAGGATAAAGTAACAATAGTTGGGGCAAAGGGAGATCCATTCAAGGTATCAATAATTAAAGATGTAGAGATTGAATCAGATATTAAATTTTGCATAGGGAATTTGCTTCTGGTAGAAGAAGCAGACTATAATTTGTTAGGTAGAGACATGATTATAGCACTGGGGATAAATCTGATGGTAAAAGATTCACAATTAGTAGTAAGCCTATACAAACTGACTACTGAAGATGAAGACAAAATTAATCAAAAGGTTTGGTGCTCTCAAGGAGAGGTGGGGAGATTGGCAATAGAGCCAATTTCAATTGAAATAGAAAAGCCTGAGGAACCTATTAGAATTAAACAATACCCCATATCAGTGGAGGGAGGAGGGGACTAAAACAAGTAATTGACAATCTAATTGAAAAAGGGACTTTGGAGCCTTGTATGTCAAGGCACAACACTCCCATCCTGGCAGTAAAAAAGGGTGATGGAAGCTACCGGTTAGTTCAAGATCTCCGAGCAGTGAATGAGAGAACAAAAACAAAGTTCCCTGTAGTAGCCAATCCTTATACCCTGCTGAATAGGGTATCTCCAGAAGATGTTTATTACAGTGTAATTGATCTTAAAGATGCGTTTTATGCGTGCCCTCTGGCCGAAGGGAGCCGAGATTATTTTGCATTTCAATGGGAAGATCCTGAAACAAACAGAAAGCAGCAGCTTAGGTGGACATCTCTGCCTCAGGGATTTGTAGATTCTCCTAACCTTTTTGGTCAGGCTCTTGAACAATTACTAAGTCAATTCATACCGGTTGAAGGAGCCAAGTTATTGCAATATGTTGATGACCTACTGATAGCTGGCCAGAGGGAGGATCAAGTAAGAGAATGTACAATTTTGTTACTGAATTTCCTAGCAGAAAAGGGATTAAAGGTTTCAAAATCAAAATTACAGTTTGTTGAACCCGAAGTAAGATACCTTGGACACTGGATTTCAAAAGGTAAGAAGAAACTAGACCCTGAGAGGGTTGCTGGAATTGTAGCGCTGCCCCCTCCCAGGACAAAAAGGGAGATCAGACAGTTGTTAGGATTGTTGGGATATTGCAGACAATGGATCGAAGGATACAGTGAAAAGGTAAAATTTCTTTATGAAAGACTAAACACAGATAGAGTAAAATGGACAGAAAAAGATGAAGCTGAGCTTAAGAAGTTGAAAGAAGCACTGATAACTGCTCCTGTTTTAAGTTTGCCAGATGTAAAAAGGCAGTTTCAGTTATTTGTAGATGTCAGCAATCACACTGCTTATGGTGTTCTAACTCAGGACTGGGCAGGGACCAAAAAACCTGTAGGATATGTCTCTAAACTTTTGGATCCGGTAAGTAGAGGATGGCCTACATGCCTACAATCCATCGTGGCTGTAGCGTTGTTAGTAGAAGAAGCCAAAAAGGTAACATTTGGGGCCCCCCTGGTAGTTTATTCACCACATAATGTGAGGAGCATTCTGCAACAAAAAGCAGATAAGTGGCTCACTGACCAGACTCCTAAAGTATGAGGCTATCCTGGTACACTCACATGGTTTAGAACTCAAGACAACAGCTGCTCAGAATCCAGCCCAGTTCCTGTTCGGAGAAGCATTGGAAAAAACTGTTCACGACTGTACAGAAATGGTAGAACTGCAAACCAAGGTAAGACCAGACTTAGGAGAAGAAGAATTGGAAGAAGGAGAAAAATGGTTTGTAGATGGATCAGCAAGAGTATTAGAAGGTAAAAGAAAATCAGGATATGCCATAGTAGATGGAAAATCAGGGGTAGGTAGAATCAGGACCCCTGAATGCAAGCTGGTCTGCCCAAGCCTGTGAGTTATATGCAGTACTAAGGGCACTCAGGAGATTAAAAGGGAAGAGAGGCACTATTTTTACTGATTCAAAATATGCTTATGGAATTGCACACACTTTTGTAAGATATGGGAAGAAAGAGGTCTAATTAACACCCGAGGACGGGGATTGATTCATGGGGAAATAATAAAACAAATTTTGGAGGCGATTAGGGGACCTGAAGAAATCTCTATTGTCCATGTCAGAGGACATCAGGTGGGTATGCAATTCCAGACCAGGGGAAATAATCTGGCTGACAAAGAGGCAAAGAGGGCAGCATTGCTCACAATAAGTATCCCTGAGGCTGAGAGAGAAGAACTTCAGGAATATCCCCCATGCCCATCTCAGAAAGAAATCGAGGAGTTTAAAAAGATAGGGGGTAAACTAGAGGAGGGGAGGTGGAAATTACCTGATGGAAGGGAGTTAGTTTCAAAGGAATACACCAGGAAAATTCTGAAAAGATTGCATCAGCAAACACACTGGGGAGCCCAGGCTCTAGCAGAACAATTTTTGAAATTCTTCGGATGTAAGGGGATTTATGAATTAGCCAAACAGGAGGTGCACGGGTGTATGGTTTGCCAGAGGATTAATCGAGCTACCTACAGACAAACAATTTTAGGAGGACGCCCAGTTGCCTATCGCCCGTTTGAAAGAATCCAAGTGGACTTCACTGATTTACCTAAGGTGGGGAGATATAAATTTCTATTGGTAATAGTAGACAACTTAACTCACTGGGTAGAAGCCTTCCCTAAGGCAAGAGCTACTGCCCAGACAGTATCAAAAGTATTGCTAGAAGAAATTATCCCTCGCTATGGGATAATAGATCATATCGATTCTGATCAGGGAACACATTTCACCTCCAAAATTATCAAACAGACTACAGAAGCTCTAGGAATTCGATGGCAATACCACACCCCTTGGCACCCCCAAAGCTCTGGGCAGGTGGAAAGAATGAACCAAACATTAAAGACTCAACTGTCCAAATTAATGATAGAAAAAAGATGTCTTGGGTGAAATGTCTTCCTTTAGCTCTTTTGAACATAAGAACTATGCCTCATTCAAAAACAGGGTTCACCGTTTGAAATGCTCTATGGAATGCCTTATAAACATGGAATGCCTGTGGGACACCCTCAAATAGAGGATACCCAGATTCAACCATACCTAATTGCCATAAATAAGAATTTACAAGATCTACGAAAACAAGGCTCATTTCTCAAAGTACCCCTTTGGGGTTTGCAATACACAAAATAAATCCGGTGATAAAGTCTTAGTAAAAACCTGGAAAAATATACCTCTAGCACCTCACTGGGAAGGTCCCTTCACTGTTCTTCTCACCACAGATACAGCAATTAGGACAGCAGAAAAAGGGTGGACCCACGCTTCGAGAGTGAAGAAGGTGACTCACAATACACTACTCAGAAATGGAGAGTGACCTCATCACCTGGAGAGCTGAAAGTCAGGTTGCAACAACACCGATGAATGAGGGGATCAGATAAGGTGTGAAAGACCGATTGTGAATGTTTTCCCTTTGTTCACTTCAAGTGTGTATATTGTAAATTGATTTAGGTTGTTCACTGTAGAGGGGGCGTAGGCCAAAAAGATTATGTACCAACTGTTTAGAAAAAGAACAAGAAGAGACTAGCTATTTCTTAGTAATTGCCACTAACTTGGGTCTGCTGGAGTTGGATTCTCCAGAATGGTATTATATATATGAAAAGGGGACAAAAGGGCAATTGGACGCTAAAGTTGAAGTGCTCAAAGTCGAGTGCAGAAAGACAATCAAAGTACCTTGCTGGTCCGATACAATCAGGTTGTCCAGTGGAGTGCCTTTAAAAAGAAGGTTTGCAGCTCGACTGACAGGACTCCAGAAGCATATGCCTGCTGCCGAGAAGATGGATTACCCCGCCGCGGGCTGCTACCCGTGGGCGAAGGGAAAGGCAGAGGCATGTTGTGATGGAAAGTCCTCGTAGTCCTGAGCCGAGGGACAGGGGGACCCCCCCCCAAGAGCCCACAGAGGCTGACCCTCAGGAAGAGATGTGAACTATGTTAAACATGGCACCAGAGAGAACCTGAAGTATCAAGAGCATTATGATTGTCCCAAAGATAAGGGAAAAGGGTATTATTTCTTTTATGACACTCAATACTAAATTTTGTGGATCAGAAAAAGGGGTAGAATGCCACGACTCAAAGGCAATTACTAAGGAAGGGCAATCCAACACACACGAATTTATTTGGGTAAATAAAAAGGTGGGGGACTGTAATAAGTAAATAGATAAATTCGTGTGGTTTAAGCTACTAATAAAAAGATACCCGAGAATGCCTCCAGGATTCCGAAGTTCCCAAACACACCTACAACTGTAACAACAAGACAAGCCAGAAGATGGCCCGGCCATTAAGGGTGGACCCTCGCTTCACAGCTCCTCAACACAGATACCGATCTTGGTGGAGATCCTGGACGATCAAGATCACCCCTCCCAAGATGAATTCCGGAAAAATATCAAGCAACCTTTTCATGCAGACAGGACTCTTTTGGAAACACAGCATACCTGGACTTTCAATAGACTTAGCCTTAGGGTAAAAAAACTGTATAAAACCCACGGGCTGAAACATAGCAGTGTGGCAGAGTTCGGAGGGTACTTTTGTACCGCCTCTCTGTCCACCCAGCATTCGATCGATGTTGTTTCTTTTTATTGTGGCTTTATTTCGGTGTTGAAATTGTGTTAAATAAATTTTGTTGTTTTTTATTTTGAATTGGCCTCTGACATTTATAACATTAGTATTCTTTCAGTGTTCAAAATATAGCGAAACCATACAACTAATAGAGTGTGAACTTCAAAGAGGTTTCACTGTGAGCATGAAATACGGGGCTTACTGGCTTTGGAACAAATGTTTGCAAAATTTCCCCTCTTCTTTCCTTGTCTCTTTTGTCTCTCTTACAAAAATACACTCTTTTCCCAATTATAAGAGCTGCTATGAAAAAGTGGTTTAAAGTTGCATATTCCCCAAGATAGGGCTGAATAAAGCTCTTAATTTCTCTAACTTCTACAAGTGCTTCGTCTTAGAGAGAAGAGAGAAATCAAACCACACTGATCCACATGTCTGTGATGTCAAAAGTTTCAGTTCTATTTCTGATGCACTTTTATAATTCCTTCTGCAGAGGGATCTGCTACAAAAAACTTGTCTCTCTTAGAGCCAGAATGGAAACCTATCAGTGGCTTGCGTACTTCATATAAGTAGGAGGGTTGGATAAATATCCCTAAAACTTTTTAATGTGCATTGGCAAACTTAGTATTTAACTCTTTAGATGCTATTTAAAAACTTGCAGCCAGATTATGTATGCAAAACTGAAATTCTGGCAAATGCACTGTCTGGCAAGATTGCGTATTGAAAGCTCCTATCTTAAGTAAATTTTCATGAACTGATGAGTAAATTAGTAAGAAAAAAACCCCAACAAACCGGCCCACTGGATTTAAATTAAAAAAGTAAGCATTTAAAGTAGAAATACTAGTCTAAAAGTTATAATATGTAATCAAGTGTCTTGGTTTTGAAAGAAGACAGGTATCTGCTAAAGAAAGGCAGGGCCTCTCTTGGGATGGATAATCCAAATCGCTTTCCCTCAAATTATTATAATTTAGAAAATTAAAACGGCTCTCAGGCAGAGATATGGGGATAGGAATAACAGTTCTTTACTAATAGGTATAACAAGGCAAACAAACAACAACAACTACAGCAATTAATAGCGAAAACAGAACCAGGGACTTTGACGGAGCTTGGTCCCACAAAACCCGGGGCAGTCTGGTCTCTGGAGACTCTAAAAAAAGGTACCAAGCTGGAACAATGGGACATCCCGGGCTGGTGGATCGGATGAAGTTCGGAGCTCCGTCGGTGGTCACTGGGGGGCAGGGATGTTTGGCAGGGAGGCCAGTGCGGGGCCGCGGTGCAGAGCAGCTCTAAAACAGCGCCGAGGCAGTGGGACAGGGCTGAGCCAGCTCCAGCAGGGCAGCAAAAGGAGAAATCAGGATTTTCCTGGATGCACGAGCAGATGATGGTAGCTCTCTTCAGGATCAGATCCCGGTGGTGCCAGTGAGAAGCTCACGCAGCAATGGCAGCCGCCTCTTCTCCCGACGCAGACTACACCAAAATTGAAGCTGCCCCCCAGCCCCCGTCTTTCTCCCCCCCGCCTCGGGGGGAAACTCCTGGAGACAAAGGGTGTAGCCAAGTGCCAGCCTCCACCCAGCCTCCATGCTTTGTTTCACCTGAGCACTGATAAGTACCCGGCAATTAGTTGCCTTGCAACTCTTGGGAAAAAATTCTATAGGTGAAAAAAAAAAAATAAACAAGTCTAACTCCCAACATCAAGGCATAAAATCATGCACGTAAAACTATATACTCAGTCCAAAGGGTTAGAAAATGACATTTCAAACACTGAATCATTTCCATGGATTAAGCATAAAATGCAGATAGGAATTTATTTTTGAGTAAGCCATCAACATATGTTTGAAATAATGCATAGGTTCAAGAAATCTATAGTCAAATAATAACAGGGTAAAAGAATTCATGTATCTTTTCCACTTGCAAGAACAGTTTGTCACTCAGAGGCAGAATTGGCCACAGAATTACCAGCAAAGTGAAAGAAACCTTCAGCAGCCTCCACTAACAGTGGCTAGCAAAATGCACACTCCTAAATTGCCTGATGTGGTTGCAGTACTCTGCATGTAATCCAGGAGTGCTTCCATCCATTTAAGGATAATTTCAAATTTTATTTATTTATTTCTTTATCTATTTTTTAATTATTATTTTACCAGGTAGTGGAAGACCCTCATAAGAGAGGCATGCACTAAGTGCAATGTTTGAAAAGACTGAAGTTCATAACCCCTAGCAAGATTACAGTAATGCACTGCATGAAATCAAAGTGGGAAGAGACAGATGATACACAGCTTGGTCAAAAGTCAAAGAAAATCAATGGCAGATCATCTGCAGGCTTCAGTGGGGAAGAATTGAAACTGAAACATCTAATCTCAAGTCTGATCCTCACTTTGCCTCACTTTGGACAAGGTATTTCTATTTCTACAGCCTTCATTTCTTTCCAAAATGGTTGTGAGGCTTCAGTTAGTGTTTCAGAAGAGTGCCAAAACCTAAAATGAAAATACAAACAATTACGGAAATGTGAACCATTGTCAACAAAACAAAAATATGGGGTTTTTACCTTAATTGGAAACAAGTACCAGCAAGATGAGGATACGTATAAAGTGCACTTAAACTTCTGACTTACGAATTCAATTAAAGAGATATTGCAGGAGTATAGATGAAATATATAAGAGTACCGAAGAAAAGCAATAAAGCATCCAAAACCACCCAAATGTCAGTCACACAAAAATTTCCCCCCTCCTCCCACCCTTGAAAACCCACAGGTACTGAATATATTGGCAAAACAAAGAGAGACGTGTCTTTCAAAGCAAGCTGGCACTTGCAAAAATAAAACCATTCAGGGAATCTCGATGAATAATAATATGACTGCTTATATAATGAAGGAAACATTTTTGCCAAGGGCTCAGTGCTAGTGCAATTTAGCAAAATTGTGGGTGAAAAAAAAAGGAGTACTGTCAACATGCATATCAAAAAGTTATTTGATTTCATATTGAGATATTAAAAACTTCCTTTTTTGAGTCTGGATCACCCATATTTCGAGCTCCATAAGAGTGTTTTACTAAGAACTAATTAATCTTTCTGATTGTTCGAATATGTATATATACATAACTGCACCTTTTTGCATAATTTTAGCCTTACTGTTTTTGCAAATTAGAAATTATTTACTCAGTTTAAGCCAAAAGGATATTTTAATTGAATTGGCATGATTCTTGGAATTGTATTTTACAGTAGTACTGATCTTGGGAAAAGCATTCTCTGCACTTAGAGAAAATTTTGTGTTCTTCAGGACTGACCTTATCTCCTGAAATGACAGTTTTCTATAAGTTTTGCTGTGTTCCTGAATCATCTCTTCTCAGGCATGTATTTAGGTGCCCTCACAAAGGTTTTAGGTACTAAACACAAAATATTCTTGGGCCAATAATTTTTTTTCACAAGTGTATTTTTGCCAAGTATTTTCATGCATGCAAAAGTACAAATCCTTTTGTCCACTAACTGCAGTATTGTAAAAATTCAAAGCTATTTTTATACAGATCAGTTGTCCCTATATATTAATAATAGATATTTTAAAAATTAATTCCAAAAGTTAACTTAAAAATATAGGTCTAATACATATAATTAGGTATAGTGTAACATAAGTCTATAAAGCTCCACTGATGTGAGCTAAAGTCACTGTGGTACTTTCCTAACATTCTCTGACAGCTATATAATAAAAAGCATGTACGACAATAACATTTAATTTTTAAACAGGGTTAAATTCTCTCTGTGTTAATGAAATCCTGAAAAATGTGACTGATGTATTTCAATTTCACATAAAGAGAGGCTGGTTTATCCATGATAATGTTGTATAAGTCAAAAAGAATTCTATCCACAGCTGTTGAATAACATATGTAAAAGATGGGATGTGGGAGCAGTCAAGTCCATTATAACCCATATTGATGCCCCCCTTTGGCAATTTTACTATAGAAATCAAGAATTAGTGTGCCTGAAAATAATTACCCTCTCCTCACTAGAGATAGTCCTTCTGTACTGGGATAATACTATGGGGACAATGGCTGTGGCACTGCTTTTGTCATGCTCCTCATGCAGTCTGTACTTGAGTGACAAATAAAGACTTTCCAGGGCAGAAGTTCAGGTTTTTACAAGTGCCAGTTGTAAACCCATAAGGTAAAATCCTCTTCTCCTAAGTGCCAAGATCCTCTGTTCTCCCTCAGGTATGAGCCATCTCAGAAGGTGGGTAGCAGAGAATAATGATTACAAAAGTACTGATGTAGCTTTGAGATGAGAGCTTTGCTGTGAGAACACTCAGTTCATTTAAGCAGAAAAGGACTCATTATCCTGCCTTCTGTGACAAAACTTTAAAGGCTAATTTTCTTTCAGTCCTTTTGTCTGCCTGTGGAAAACTAGCCATTCTATATCCTGTTTGTTCTCATTTGCCTGAACAAGGTAATTTCAGGATCTGTGTTTCCTGATTTTAACAACAATTAGACCTTTGGGCATTGCTGAAGCAGTTCGGATTTTTACAGCTAAACCTTCATACTTCAAGGAGTGTGGAAGCCCACAAAAATAAAAACTATCCAGTGTCCTCCCCCATGTGGGGGATTGCTTAAGCTCACTGCTATTACAACATCTCCTGCCCTGATGCACATGTTCTAAGTCTGTTTTTTCTCATTCTGAAAGGGCAGGGTGTGAGAGGGAGTTCTTAAAGAAAGTATAAGACCCAAACCACAGTACAGGTCTGGAAGTTGCCTTCAGGTACATGCAACTCAGGCTCTTTGCCTCACCTGTGCTCCATAAACCCTCTCCAATGCTCTATAACGAAGTTCAGTAGAAAGAGCAGAAAGCTCATAAGCTACTCTTTGCCCCAGGATGGGGGCAGGCACATCAGCACTGCCTTGCACTTTTTCAATAGAGTTCACGGAGTTTGTCAGTTGAGAAAGTCTCAATGGTTCTGAAAGAACCTTCTGAAAGGTCTGTCCCCAGAGGTACCAAGGCATGTAAAAAATAAAATATGTCATGTTTTATCTCTGTGCCAATTTGTCTCTCCCAGACTTCAGACTGATACACTCCCCAAATCTTTTCAAATGCTGAAATATTTTGACAATCTCTTCTGAGTTCAAATAGACACAACAACTGCAGGCACGCACGGGTCTGAGTGACCAAAAATGTAGGACAGAGCTCTCACTGGGAAGAGGTGCAGGCATTGGAGCCAGTATTGTGTTCTTGCTGGGGTGTGGGAAAGAGATCAGGTACAACTTATGCCAGCTTAGACTCTTTCAGGCCTCAAGTCCTATTCATTTGGATAATTTTTGGAAATTTTAGCACCTGTCACTGGGCTCTATTTTTCAAACATGCTTTCAGCTGAGCACTGAAATAAGCAGGTGGAGTTCAAAAAAGCTCAAACTCTTGGACTGAATTCTTCTGAAATTCTGGCTGCATTTGTGGGTATTTGAAATGATTCCTGTGCCTGCTGGAAAGTGGCTTCCAGCTATTCCCGGCTGCCCTGGCTGGGAATCGTTTCAGACTTGGTTAGGCAGTAGCAGGCGGACCAGCCACCACCCCCCGGTGGGTCAGAGCTACACGAGAGCTGTCGGTGAGGCTACGACGAAGGTAAGAAGAAGGAGACTTCGTGGCAAGATGGTGTTTATTGTCACCTGCTCTGCATGCAGGCCAGCCACAGAAGTCCGAACAAGAGGGGCGTGGTGATTGCTTATAAGGGATCAGGAGAAGGGGGAGGACACAAGAGGGAAAACCAATGAGGGGAGTGGGGATGGCACACAGACAACGAATAGGGAACGAGGGGTGGGGGATTTCCCAGCCTGTTCCAATCAGGGACCAACTTCTCCTGAGCTTTCTGGAAAGAGGGGAGAGTCCTTCCCAGAGATTGACAAGCACAGGTGCTGCACAAACAAGTGCAGGGGGAAACCATCAGGAGGAAGGGATAGGGGAACATGGACTAAACCATTACAGAACAAAGTAATATTAACAATAAATAAAAAGACAGAAAACACGCCACTACAGGTATTGAGTATTTGCATGAGTATTTGAAGATCTTGCTCTAAGACCCTTTGAAATATAACTGACTCTTGCAGTAGAATAAGAATTACAACTGAAATTCATTTTTGCACATATAAGGAACAGTACAGACAGATACTGTCTGAAACCTGTCGATACCTTGACTCAAAAGTAATATGGAAGTTGATCTGTCTGTGGCTTATCTCATCCAATAAAGCAAGCTACATCTAAGATGGTCTGCTCAGATAGGATCTGAGCTGTAAGCTCAAAGCCTCTGGGGAACTTAAGTGCCATTTTTATTCTGTTCTGTAAACACACGCATGAGAAAACTCCTGGAGGAGTAACTTGTTAGATACCCATGAATTGTCATTTTGGTCTTGTCTGGGTCAATAAAAAACTTCTGAGAGATCTGCTAATATGCTGCAAAACCTGTTAGTAGAAGAAAGTAATTTTAGTGTCCCCTCTGGGTACCCTTCTCATTCTTTGAAAGAAGGGAATCATTCACACAGGAAGATATTAACAAAAATGGGAGACCAATAAATGCACCTGTCAGTGTTCAGCAACAGCTAAAATTAATTCACAAATGCAAACAATCTGTAGAAAACTGAACACAATTACATAAGAAATTAAGTTATACAGTTGCCATGACCTTTAATCAATCATTCTGGCTGTTAATGTTAATTTTGTGATCCGAAAATCATAGTTCTATTTGCATTTTAATGGCTGTTAAATGAGAGTCATCAGGAAGAAACAATGACAGCTTGGCCTTTTGATACCAAGTTCTTCCTTCCTAATGTGATTTGCAAGACTTGGAATTCCTGTTCAGAAGGTGTTTTGTTTCAAACCACAGCAGGCATAGGGAGACAGTTTTGCAGAGGGAAAACTGGCAATTCAAAGCTAAATACCTTTTAAAATCCACCTGTATCTATGAAAAGATCATAAAAAAAAAACAGGTGAAAAAGCTGCAATAGCAACTTCATTACCCTCAGACTAACAAAACTTCTACTGTCTTTTAAAGCTCTTTTCACAGATATATGCCTGGTATATATGGTTTAATATTTTTTCCATGAATGTTTGTACTTAATGAACAGAATTTTTTGTCAAGTGGTCAATGAAATAAAACCCTGAAAATGCAAGAAAACCACTGAATAACCATGAATTTTAGGATTAGTTCAGTTAGTTTATTGTGCATTTTCCTGACCAAAGTGTTGCATACAGGACTGCTTTACAACACGAATAACATTCATTGGCTTATTTTGCAGATAATGATGTTAGTGGTATTGCATTAGATCAAAACTCTATTTAAATACGATTCCCATTCTGGAGTAACTGTCAACTTGAACACTTTAATTATTAATAAGATCTAAATGTCTGCCAACCTTTTGTGCTAGTATCTTCCATTTTATCATTAATATGTTTTCTTTTTAATTGGAAGACCTACATTGTTACATGACAATTTATTTGTATGTGAAGTGCACAATTCTGATTAAAATGTGATGTTGTTCTTAAATCTTCGTCTAAATATCCTAGGAGACAGTCTCCAAGTGAATCTTTTTTGTTTAAAAAAGGAGGTCCTGGAACTACATGTTCAGAAAAGGAAGTAGTGAGCTGCAGACAGATTTCAGAAATTGGAAAGCAAAGTCAGTATTAACAATGGAAGAAGAAAATGGTTTAGCTCTATCCAAAGTCCTTTTTATTTAAAACAGGTAAATTGTAAGAGGAAGAGAGTTTCAGCAGATGTTTCCAGGCTGAGTTTCGTAAAGGACTGAAGAGCAATAGGGAAGAGGAACACTGATAAATGCCCTGCACTTTTATCACACAACTAGGACTTCTGTCCATAAAGGCAATCTCATTTGAATGCAACGAACAGCACACCCTCTTCTTTCCCCAAGCAGACAACCTATGCATTTTCTGCTTCTACTTTACTTGTACAAATAAAACTTGTAAAGGTGATATACATGCTAGTGGGTCTGAATTCTGAAGTCAGAGCACCGACTGATGCAGGAAATTGTCAGAGGGCTGTAGCTCTGTATTTTGGGCTTTGGAAACTCTGCTTCTAAGCTGCTGATTCCCATGAAAAATTGATCTACAAGTTCTCATTCTTAATACGCATTTTCATTGTTATTGTAAATATCTGTGGGCTGACTTTTTCTCAGGATTTTCTCATAACAGTTTTCAAAACTGTTTTCCTCAGCCGTTCTTTACTAAAGGAGAAGAGATGCAGTCCTTCTCCGACCAATCACTGCCCTTTCAGCACTTGGTGTTATAAAAGGGCAAAGATGAAATGAAAAAAAGCCTTCTGATCATGAAGAACTGTGTATGTACCTTCTTTGCCGTTTCCCCGCTGTGACACAGGACAGAAGGACTTCCATGCTCATTGTGACAAGCCCTGCCCTTTTGCAGACATACTGTTCTTATGCAGCAATACTGTTGCCATCCCAGCTTTGGTGTTAAAAGCTAACACTGAAAGAAGGCTTGGCTGAAATACAAATCAGAAGTAACAGTGTCAGGATGCTGATATTTTGGTTCTGCTGGATTTCAGGAAGTTTGAAATGTAAGGACTTTTCTCTCTGGCCAGTAATGTTCCAGCCCGTAGTATGGCTTTGTACAATGTCAGTGCAGCCATGTGTGTGAGTGCATGCATGTGTGCACATGTATAAATGTAAGTAAGTAGCAGCATGCAGTGCAGGAATGGGAACAGATACCCCTAGTCTGAAATTCTGGCTCCACAGAACTCGGTGAGAGCTTTGCCCCCACTTTTGCTGGAACCAGGCCGTCATCCTGCAGTCTGAAGTTCTTTAGTTCTTTAGAATAAGAATGGGTGAAGTGCAGGGCCCTGAGGGGTTCTCCACGCTGGGCAGAGTTAAGAACATTTGGTGTGAAATGTCTCTTGTCATAGTTAAGTAGGAAGAGAGAAATCTCCAAAGCTTTGGACATTGATTTGGCAAGATGTTTAGAAGGTCTATGGCTATTCTCTGGACCTCTTCAGTTAAGTCATCAGATCACAGACCTCTTGAGCACAAGCTTTTTTACAGCTTTTCTAGCTATCATTTCAATTCTGATCAAGTTAGAAATAAGAACCATTTTTTTCCCCCAGGTACCCTTAGAGTTTTTGTGCACATCATGTAAATGGCTAGTTAATATTCTTCAAGAAGAATGGCATGTGAAAAGGATTCACCTAGATTTTTTGCTGGAGAATCAGGCTTCTCCTTTTCCCCAGCCATACATATCTGTCCTGAATATCCATTGCTGGATTAAAGACATTAAAGAAATCTCAACAGAGTGATTACTTATTATTTTCCACCTGTTGATAATCCTTGGCATTTAAAATGTCACTATTTTATTTTTGAGACAGAGCTTTCTCAGGAAACACTCTGTGTGGTGTTGTGCAATAGCTATCATGTTCCTCAACAAACCTCAAGGATCAAGCCAGCAGATTAGCTCCAGGAGAACAGACAAATCTCAAAGGTAATCTTTATAGCCATATTGCAGGTCAGAAGCTCACTGCAAATGGGACCCATTTTGTTGCTCAGAAATTGCTGAATTGCAGGAAATGTATTATTAATGTCCTAAACAAATATATTCTTCCTATTATTCCTGATCATATCTTACTTGTCTTGCCATTTTAAAGTGTAGATAATTTAGCATTAAACTGAGATGGTTTTAAAAAATCAGACCCTAGGCTACTGTAGGGTTTTGGTTTGCCTTTTTTTGTTCCAGGTAGTCAGGGCTTTAAGTAATCTTTTCTTTCTCTGATTTCACTCTTTTTTTTTTTTTTTTTTGGTGATGATGTAGCCTGGGAACTAGCACATGATGCTAGCTGAAAAATCTTTGTGCAAAAGTAAGCCAAATTTTGATTTCCTTTTTGAAAGCTTACCAGAAGCAATGATAGGTGGTGCACAGTTTTGGTGTCACGTACCTTCCTCCTCTTCAAGAATATGCTCTTTTTTTCTTCAGAAAACTCTAACCAACCTTGTTGCATCTTGTCTTAGTTTGAAAGACAGGTATCTACCAGGGAAAGCCGGAGCCTCCCTTGGAATGGAGAATGCAAACCCCCTCCCTCCAAATTATTATGATTTTGAAATTAAGGGGCTCTCAGGCAAAGGTATGGGGAGAGAAATAACAGTTCTTTACTAATATGTATAACAAGGCAAACAAAACAACAACTACAGCATTAACAACAAAACAGGACTAGGAACCTCGTGATGGCCTTCTTGGCCGAGACAGGAAGGGATGGAGGAGAGGCTTTGCTTCACAAAACCCTGGGGCAGTCTGACCCTGGTGCCCCTGCAGGACTCTGAGGAGCACCAAGCTGGAACGGCAGGAATGAGCAGAAATCCCGGGCTGGTGGATGAGATGTATCAGAAGTTCTGTGGTGGTAGCTGGAACTGTGGGACATCCCAGCAGGGCAGGGGGTGCGGGGCTACAGTGTAGGAAAGACCCAGAGCAGCGCCCAAGAAGCGGCGGGGGTGGGACAATGGCAGCCCAGCTCCAGCAGGGCAGGAAAAAAAGTGAGCTCAGAATTCCTGGTCACACAAGCGGATGGTGGTTGATCCCTAGGATTGGAGTCCACTGATGACAATGGATTCTCCCCGCAGTAAGCAACAGCTTGACCCTCCTCCTTCCGATGCTGAAAGGAAGAGAGGGCAGCTGCCCCCAGGCCTGTCCTTCACCTGCCCCCAAAACTTGGGGTATCTTCCCCCTCAGATAGAAACTCCCAGAGACAAAAGAAGTGTAGCCAGGTGCTACACTCCTCTCCTCTGGCCACTTGTTTTGGTTTTTGTTTAAGTACCAATAAGTACCCAGTAGTTAGTTTCCTAGCAACTTACAGGAAAAAAAATTCTGTAAGTAAAAAAGAAACAAATCTAACCCCCCACACATCTGATCATAGGTATTTTTTAGAATTCTTACATCATTAAGAGGCACTGATAGGTGTGAAAAGGAGTGTAATTTCTGTCTCGTTACCTAGATTGTTGGCAGTTATACTAAAATACACTTAAAGGTCATCTGGCCTATGGAAGACAGTTTTCATACAAATAGGTTTATGACAAAAGATTTATGAATAGAAAGATGAGCAAGAAGACTGTTGAGACTGAAGGAAAAGACTCTTGGTAAAATACTGACTACTGGGGGCTTTAATGTGACAGAAGAACTGTGTTTGCTCATATCCCCTTTGGGAAGACAAGCTGATTGTAGTCTTGATTCCATGGTTGGAGAGGAGAGATTTGGGGATGGGCCACTTCCTGGTCAGGTAGGACCTGGAGTGGGATGATGGAAAGAGTGAACAGTGTTGCAGGTGACTCAAAGAGGAAGCATGGAATCATAGTCAAACCCTGAGGGCAGCACTGCTGAGCCTACAGAAGTGAGAGACAAGAACTTGCCTTTTGGCTCATGGGCAGCTGCTTCCAAAACTGCCTTGGCAAACCTCTGTTGCGGGCCTGCTGGATGCATTACTCCTCAGCCTCCCACCCTTCCAGCTTTTCCCAAGAGATCCTCTTGGGCTCCCAGCAGGGATTATTTACAAAGTTAGTAACATCATCTCTTGTGGTAACTATGAAAAAAGGGTAAATGTTAAATATTTAACCTGGACCATGCTACGAAAGAGGAGGTAACCATTTCCTTAGCCACTTGGTGGAAGAATTTATCATGTCTTTTCAAGTGGTAAGTTTGGAACAGTTTTTGGTGTCCTGGTTAAATGACTTTCCAGATAGTAGGATTTCTCATTTGCCTTAGGAATTAATCTTTGAAGATGGATCTGGAATTAAGTCTGGCTTTGTAGACTTAATAGTAGTAGAAAAAATTCCAAAGAATGTAATAGAGTGAACAACAAAGTAAATGGCAGTCAAATAAGTAACATAAATCCTCAATGAGAAAAGATGTCTCAGCAGAGATCCAAATTTAATGGAGGAAAGAAATTTATCAGGAATTTAAACAGAATCTGTAGGAAGGAAGGTTAAAGTCAACTAATCAATAAACGTTTAGAAAGTTGCCATTTCCCCAAGTCTCCTAACACTCACAAAGTCCTAATCCCAGCTTCTTAAGTTGCATAGCAGAGCTGAGGTTGCAGGACAAAATAGTATATCTGGCCTGGTGCTGGCAGACTGAAACAAAGTTCCATATATTTTCTTCATCCCTTGGACCTACAAGTAGGTTAAGCTGATTTATGAGGGCTGAACTTCTGACAGGATAGCCCTGGAGGCTATAAAACAAACAAAGTTTGCATTGTTGTTCAGAAAACCACATTTAATAATTAAGAATGCAGATGAATTCAGCTAGAGATATATTTTAAGTAACTTCCCTGCTTTTGGTTTTAGACTAATGGATAGGAATGTACCACAAAATAAATATAACTCTGCATTACATGAAGCACTATTAATCAGTTGCTTCTAGTGACAATGTTATTGCTCCTTATATGTGAGAACATACCGCAGGTGTCATAGGTAATTTCTTAAAGCAATGTTCAGACTATTTACTGATAAGTCTGACAGGATTATTGTTTTGGATGGGAAAAATCAGAAATAGTCTCTCTTCTGAATTTTATATGACTGATAATAAAGAAGTTAGCAGAATTTCTCCATCACTGCAGAAGTATTTACAGGTGCAGTTTTAGTGAGGTGCAGTTTTACCAGCACAAGAATAAGTAAAATCCAATTTAGACTAGGCTAACATCACACTGTATGTGAGCTTTCCTGCTTTGGAAACTTTTGCAGTATGATTATGCTCCTTTTATACAACCTGAAACATAAATTGACAGCTTTAGGAGGAGCTTTTCATTCATTGGCATAATGGTTCAATGTGTTATGGAAATAACTTAGATTCATTTATATTCAAGGGCTTTGGAAGGACTTTTATCTAGAAAGGTGTTCAGATGGAAATTTTCAGCATATCTAAATTCACTTGACTTATTTTTCTCTTAAAATGAATTATCAAACACTAGGATAATATTATGGGGAAAAATGCATGTTTTAACCAGAAACAGTCATCTTATCATGGAGTGGTATTCATATATGTCCTATTACAGTGAAAATGTCAGATATTTTCTGTATTTATTTTGCATATATCCAAGAATATGTGCGTGTGTTGTTGTACATTCATTATTTAAAACTTCAGTCCTGCAGCAGGACCATTACAAACAGCTCCAGACTTAAGTCTGAGAGTAGCCCATTTACAGCCAACTTCTGAAAGTGATCTGAAATCCAAGTACATAGACCATCCTGAAAGCTGCTGCATCTTATGAGGATGTGGGGCAGAATTCAGCATCCAAAATAGAAGTCAGAAAAGACTGCTTTGCTGGAAGATGAGTGGATGCTAATTAACATGCTCTCTGAAGTGTCTTTATTATTGGCATTGTATGATGCCCAGAAGAAGATGGTGGCTAGCAACAAAGTCACTTAGATCAAAAGATCTAGACTGTTGTCAGCTGTAATAATTAGTGGAATGTTGAGTCCCTGTTTGACCCTTATGCTTCACTGCCATTAGGAAGCAGTGGAGCCCAGAGGTCTCCCCTCTCAGTCTCCATTGATACAAAGCCATGCTTTCATCCAGTCAGAAATCTTAGGAGATGATAACTGCTGTTCTCTTGGATCTTCCAAGTCAGAGACCACAGAAAACATCTAAATAAACAAATCTACCTCTTGAGAAGGCTAGGGCTTTAATTTTTTTCACTAAGAAGTCTTCAAGAAATATTGGCCCATGTGACTAGTGAGGATACTGCCTTTTCATAAGAACAAGCTTCTGGTCAGCCAACCCACTAAAACCACCATAGGATATAAAACAATTTGATGATAGGCCTTAGGACTTATCCCATCGTCAATTACCATAAACACATTCATCATGGCCTTGAATCCACAGTCTGGATTACCCAAAAGTCTCTTGGAGATTTCTGAGAGCTTACTAATTGTTGATGTTTCTGTACATTTACAGAAGACTCCAGTGAATCTGTGAAGCTAATTAAAGATAAATGGGTCTCTATTTAAAGAAGTGAAAAATTTAAGTGTGAAGTTGGGGATCTGCTTCAGTCAAGTAAGCACAGAGAAGAAGAGACGGAAACATAATAAGGCTCTGGAAATCCCACTGCAGAAAAGCTGACTTACAGCCAGGACAAAAGAAATGAATGAATTCTGAATTTCTCTCTCCTTAATGCTTAAATATTTTCAATGTGAGTTTAAAATAAACCTTTAAATCAAACTTTAAAATACCACTGAGTAGTTCAAGGAAGTTACTGTGAATATAATAGACCACAGCTAGGATCCAAGGTGTCAAATTCAATCCAACGGTCTGTGCTGTCACCACTGCAGCTCCAAGAGAAGTAATGTCCCTCAGGCACTAGCTGTGTCTTGATCATACCCTACCTGTATAGTACCAGCTACTGAGGCCAACATGTAGGTGGCCAAAGAAACAGATGTGGGTATCGCTTTGAAGGATTGCCTTTTTGACGGCTCAATAGCCTACCCAGGAACCTCCTAAACACCATTTTCTGAAGATCTCATAATGACTCAGGTTCCTAGGAAGTCATATAGACCCTGTTTACCCCAGCAGCACAGAAGATGTGTGTAGAGCCAACAAATTCTCACTCACCTGCCATGTTTATTCTTGCTCTGCTTGTGCTACTCAAGCTAAATCACAGGCATACGTCACAAATCCTCTGGGATTCACAAACTGCAAAATTTAAACACTGTAGGTTCAATGTGCCTCTGCTGAGGAGGCAGCCTTTTTGATCTCTTTTGTGCAGACTGCAGCAGAAGTGGAAGAATGTGAGGAAAGTAAAGCCTTTTTCTCCCAAAATTGGGTTGGTTGATTGAATTCCATGGTCTTCCGCAAAGGTTTGTCCAACCATCTTTTCCCTCTAATGATTACTCCCTGATCCCTCTCTACTCCACTGCCTTGAGGCTCCCTGCAAGCTCCCCCATCGCTTGCTTATGCAGCATGCAAGCTTTACTTTCCACTTTTACAATTTCAACAGTTTCCCAGGGGATGCTTCTCACCCCAAGTGGTTTATAGTCGAATGTGTATTTGCAAATTGATAATTTTGCATCATGCTGCTTAGCCCAGGGCAGTGCTGTATTAGGGATTAATTCCCCCATGGCCTCCTGAGCAGAAACTACAAAGCCTGGAAGTAGAGCAGAGAGCTGGTGCTGGCAGCCTCAGAGGTAGTTAGCTGTTGGCAGCTCAGAGCAGCAGGGAGGACTCGGGATCCTGGGACACGATGGACAAGCTGCTGCAGCCAGCTAAGACATTCACCTTCTTCTCATACACTGCTAATGAAAGGAAGAGTTTGACCTCTGGGACTGGAGCCTCTCCCGAGGATACAGAGAGGCCCACTGCACTCTCAAAGCTTCACTCTCAGCATAGCCAAGTGTGTCATGCACAACATTCAGCCTCAGCAGGAAAGCACATCTATAGGCATTGACCTGCACTAACAAACAGAGTATTCACCAGCTTTGCTGTCAAGAAACCTCCCAAAACTCTCAAGTGGGGACACAGGCAACTCTTCCCTGTCAGCTGTAGAGCTGCTCTTCCACAGCAGCTATCATGCCTCAGGGCTGCAGTGCTTTCTCCTCCAGACAAGAAAACATAACAAGAGAGGGGAAAGGGATAGTCTAAACAGGAAAGCAACTAGGAGGGAGTGAAAGATGAAGGATACTAGGAAGCAAAATGTAGTTCAGCCGTAGGAAGTCACATTTGTATTGAGCAGTGCTGGAGATGGCTGGGAAGAAGAGCAAGTGAATAGTTCATGTGTAAATAATAGCTGGGTAGTTACTGTGCTAAAGGACTCGGAAATTCTCACTGATGAGAGGAAGTCTAATGTAGCTGTCATTACAGAGCATTAACAGAGTGATTCATGTGAATGGAATCGTTGGAATCAGTGTGTAGTTCTTGCAGGAAGGGGGAGGGATGGCACCCTGCACTACCCCCTTTACAATGATCAGTAGCTGGAGGAGTGTGAAAACATGCAAATGATAAACTCCAGAAAGGATGTTGGGGGAGTGAGGAGTAATGAAGTGATGAGATCTGTCACAAAACACTAAATCAAAGCAGAAAGTAGGATGAATTAGTCCTAAAGCATCTATTTGCATTGAAGGATAAAAATTGCATTATTATAGTGAATTTAAGTTTGGAGGATCTCATGCAACTGGTAGTAAAACATTACAAGTTTTAGAAATTGAATTTTTTTTCTTTCCGTGAAAGGAGATGGCATGTGACAGCAATCTCTTTTTGGAGACTCATTCTAACATTAATACTAGGACTACAAGTTGTTGATCACCTAAGGCTTATGTGATCTGGTTACATTCATTATGAACAAAGGACAATTCTAACTAGTAATATTTATATTTGGAGCTTCACAGAACTGAACGTCTCATCCTTAATGAAAATTAAAGAGAATTTGAACAGAGGGCAGATAAAAGGCAGAAAAAAATGCCTGAAAATGAGGAGCTGTTTAAGAGGTTTGCTAGATGGACAAGAAGCCACCGCCTAGACTCAAGAACAGAGACAACTTTGGCAGAAAGCTCAGGGCAGTTGAGAGGAGAAACCCACGACAACAGATTTCTTAAGCCACAAAAGGCTATAAAGGGACAGTGAACTGTTGCACAGAGACAACCACAGCATATGGCTTCTAGCACAGCACATGGATATCCTTGGATATTGGCAATTTTTCTACAGCTCATCAGGCCTTTCAGAGGGAACGGGTGCAGAAGTCCATCCTCTAGGGGGATGACCCTGGCTGAATGACAAGGATAACCCATGCAGCAGCAGTGTTGGTCTGGCCTCAAAAAGTTAGCAGCTGCTTTTAGCCTGACACAAAAATTCTGACACTGGGAAAACAAAGTATCTTTGGTGTCCCTTGAGAAGCTACATTTTCCTCTTTGTGAAGGACAAGCCTGTGTTTGAAACAAAGGAAATTTTAACTGGAGGAAAGGAACTTAAAATTAGGGAAAAAAACCCCAACCCAACAGCAGCAGCAAATCAAGGAGTCCTCACAGTTCAGCTGTACAAATTACATGTGAAACATCTAATTACAGACTAACCTTCAGGAGTCTTTCGTCTCACGTTTTTCATGTGCCCGACTGGTCAGCAAATAACTGCCCTTTCATAGGATGATCTCCTCCCACCCCTTGGTTTTTTGAAGCCTCACTCCGGGTCTAGCACCTTTAGCTGACAAAGTTCAGCATATGAACTCAGGCAGGCCCTCCTCCAGCCCTGAGGAGAAACGATGCGTTTCTGTGACATCCTGTGCCATTTGCCAAAACCAGTGACCGTTTTCCAGCTGACTCTGGAAGCTCCCTTCTGCCAGCCTGGCCCAGTCCTACAGGCCAAGTGCTCAGCACCCAGCCGTCGGCACCACCCGGCGGCCGACGGAGCGGGCTCAGCCTCACAGCCCGAAACACTCCCGAGCCCCGCCGGGCCGCTCGGCCATCAGGGGGCGCTGCCGCCCAGGGGCCCCGGCGAGACACGCCCCGGCCGCACGTGCGCAGGGGCGGAGCGGCGGCGGTCGCGCGCGGCCCCGAGGGCTGGTGGCGCACTGCGGCACCCGCGCGCCGTCCCTGAGCGCGCCCGCCCGCCCGCACCGCACCGCTCCACATCGCACTGCCCGCCCCCACCGCGCCACATCGCACTGCCCGCACCGCACCGCTCCACATCGCACTGCCCGCCCCCACCGCGCCACATCGCACTGCCCGCACCGCACCGCTCCACATCGCACTGCCCGCCCCCACCGCGCCACATCGCACTGCCCGCACCGCACCGCTCCACATCGCACTGCCCGCCCCCACCGCGCCACATCGCACTGCCCGCACCGCACCGCTCCACCTCGCACTGTCCGCACCGCACCGCGCCACATCGCACTGCCCGCACCGCACCGCGCCACATCGCACTGCCCGCCCCCACCGCGCCACATCGCACTGCCCGCACCGCACCGCTCCACCTCGCACTGCCCGCACCGCACCGCTCCACCTCGCACTGCCCGCCCCTACCGCGCCACATCGCACTGCCTGCACCGCGCCGCACCACATCGCACTGCCCGCACCGCACCGCTCCACCTCGCACTGCCCGCACCGCACCGCGCTACATCGCACTGCCTGCACCGCGCCGCACCACATCGCACTGCCCGCACCGCACCGCTCCACCTCGCACTGTCCGCACCGCACCGCGCCACATCGCACTGCCCGCACCGCACCGCGCTACATCGCACTGCCTGCACCGCGCCGCACCACATCGCACTTCTCGCACGGCACCGCTCCACCTCGCACTGCCCGCACCGCACCGCGCCACCTCGCACTGCCCGCACCGCACGCCTTCACATCGCACTGCCCGCACCGCGCCGCCACGGCCGGCTCGGCAACGGAGCTGCAGGTGCCCTGGCGCGCTCTATGACTCTGCTCCGACTCTGTCACTTCAGCTGTGCTAAAGAGCCGCAAACACGCGTGTTCGCGGTGCATCCAGACCAGAGGCAGAATTCCCTCACCCTCTCAACGTAGCGTTGGATAGTGGTTTTAAGATACGGGTAGTCCTGACACCCCATTCCCTGCCTTTGGGGTCAAAACTGCGGGGCGCTGATTTGTTGACGCCTCTGTACGCTCAGGAATAGTTCTCTTAAAAATACTCTTTTCTTGGAGAGGAAATTGATCTCCCTATGGGGATTTTTTTGAGACATATTAAATCCCGAGTTCAGAAACGTTACAACTTATGAGTGTGTACAATGATGTGAATAAGTGGGCTTTTTTTGGAGGTGAAAAATTCATCATATTCCATTAGAATTTGTTTCAGATGTACTTGCTCATTTTTTACAATTTTTCCTTGTTTGAATATGATACATATTAGCTGGCAAGAGTGATAGGTGAAAAATAAGTGACATTTTGAATGATTGCAAGAGAGTTCTCATCAAAAGTAATTTTGGGATTAAAAAGCATTAGAACTGGCATTGGAAAATTCTTTCTATAAGAATCTCATCTAATCAGGGAACAGAAAGCTATCATCTGATATGCACTATCAATCAATATTAACCAATACAGCTCAACAAAGAGTGTTGAATGCTGCCATAAATTTCTCTGAAGAAACTATAAATCAAGAATATATGCTTGAATTATATGACAGATTCTAGCAGTGAATTGCATTGAGGTGAAAAAAGTTTTGTACAGTTTGGCAACAATTCACAAAACGAGCTAAATTCACGTGGTCGTTGTGAAAAACCCAGCTCTAATTTTTTGTAACTAGTTTTGCAATTGCAATTATGTTTTCTGAAACATGTCCATTTTTGTAGACAAGTGATTTTGATTCAATGAGATTCAAGCTAAAAGCCCTTTATTCTTTTAAAAATTATTGCTGTGTGCATGGTGATGTTGCAGAGCTCAGGTAACTGCCTTGTTGAATGCAATTTACATGAATATTAGTCTGACAATATATACTGATGGTTGTGTAGGTCTAGAAATAATCACCTCATATAGACAGGGAAAATGGATCATAAAATGTTATCCAGCATTCA
This sequence comes from Acrocephalus scirpaceus scirpaceus, assembly GCA_910950805.1. Classification (NCBI taxonomy): domain Eukaryota; kingdom Metazoa; phylum Chordata; class Aves; order Passeriformes; family Sylviidae; genus Acrocephalus; species Acrocephalus scirpaceus. The sequence continues at coordinate 46,441,989 of OU383777.1, read as the reverse complement.
AAAACAACATTGTCAGGCTTTCAAAATCCTATAAGAAGTGCTTCTATTGCCAAAAAGTGTGCTTGAGGATCACAGCCTTGTTCCTAGTCACCTTGCTGCATTCCTAGCATCTGTGCTAGGCTCCCTATCCAGCACATGAAAAGATGTGCCTGCCTCGACATGGAGTCTGAGGAGACTCTGTGTCTCCCTTCCCTACTGTGCGAAGATGAAGATAGGCAACAGCTGACACTACCAAATAGTACACATGTCTAATGTTTGTCCTTTGGAAGCCTTCAGGAGGGCTCCATGCATTCAGGAAGGCTCTTCCTTTCTGGAGATGGGCTAATGTGAAAAGCACATTCAAGCTTCTGAACAGCAGGATGCTCTGGTTACCTTGGTCCCAAGCTCTTGGGTACTGACTAATAAATACTTCATACATAGCTGGGATCTTCAGACCACATACTTTCTGCTTCTAGAGAAGAGCTGAATCATATAAAGAGAGCATCAAGTTCCACGTTTCCCTCCCCCATTTCCAACAAGTATGATTATTCTGTACAGAACACAACTTGCCCAGAGCAGAGTTAGTCCAAACCTGGCTTGGGAGACAGGCCGAACTGCATGGGTTAGGGCGTCCTTGAGCCTGTCAGGCAGTGCAAGGGGTTAATCCCTTCTGGTACAGGTGAGTGATAGCAACAACTCAGTTGAATCCCTGGTAGAAAATCCCTGGGGTACCTCCACAGCAGCAAGCCCACCCTGCAGAAGAGCACAGCCCCTAGTCTGGGGTCTCGTCTGTGCTCCCTGTCTGAGTCAGGGTTGAGCTGCTCACTGAGGCTGGAGAGAGGTTTCTCTGGATGAGTCAGTGTCAGATACTGGACCGAGAAAAGGTAATGTTTGAACTATAAAATACACACAGCCTGCAGGTGCTTTGGATTAAAAGGAATAGGGCTTACAAATACCTGCATTTTAGAAGCAGAATTTCAGCACTTAGCCCTCTGCTTTCTAGAAAATAAAAGTATTTTTTTGTTCAAATGTAGGGGTAACTTGTAAATGGAAAGGTGACCTTGATCTTAAAACTAAAAACAAAGGGAAGAAGGAGTTTGATGGTTAGGAATTCCATTTATACCTAGGTCAATCCCCCATAGATTTTCCACAGATATTTCCAGACCTCAGGTGAGATGAGAAAAGGACATAGAGAACAGCCCAAACTCTTCTTATGCCACTGAGTAGGTGAAAATGTTTATCAGAGGGAGCAAATCTGAGTATGTAAAGTTCCTTGTGCAGTCAAGGTGTCCTTGTTATATTTCCACAGAAAAAGTCTACATATCAATCAGAGATGACATTTCCTCCCCCACCTTAATTTGGCTCTGCTAAATTGCTTCAGGGTATATCAGTGCTGTTGTAGCTCTGCTGCAGGTACAGGTGCTTGCCATTAATAAATACACTAATAAATACATGGACCTCCAAGGTCTTCTTAGCTAAATGAAACAAACTTTTCACAGAGAAAAAGGAAGGTTTTTATCTTCATGGCACTAGAACAGAGCCTATTTAGAAGTTTTTCAAAAACAGAACCAATATTTGAAAAGTGGGTTTGAGATGCCATGTTGAATGTTTTTTCTGCACAAGTGCCCTAATGGACACATAAACAGTAATCAGTCAGACCCTGAATATTTTATACAACAGATTATCATTTTGCAATTCATGGAAATTCAGGCCTGAGCAGTCTGAGAGAAAAAAAAATGTTGAAGAATAGATTTAGTGCAGGTAGCTCGGGGTGCAGCTGCAGTTTGAGCTGCAGATTGAGCTCTGGGTGGCTTGGAGCCCCAGGCAAGGGGCTGTAAACTGGTGCCAACCCTTTGCACAGCAAAGGGCACAAGGGACTTGTGGCCCAGCTGGGGGACCAAATACAGACATGGCAGCAGCTGAGGACTCAGCTGGAAGACCCCAGACTCACTAACACTGACTCTAAGGGTCTAAAAGCCCAGTGATTCCCATATTCTCTGAATATGATTATTCAAAGTGCCTCCTCAGAGGCACAAGCTTGAGCTAATGCTGTTGTTGCACCATGACTAAATTATTTTAAGGATTGGGATGTCTGAGAGACTGTTCCGGGAAACCTGGGGTTGAACTGGTTAGGAATCCTGGTCTGACTGTGAGTGTGGTGAGTATGGGGAGTCAGGCAGGACACCTGTCAGGTCACTGGAGCCATGAAGGGATCTCAGGCCTAGCTCTGGTGGCATGGGTGTGACTACTGGCATCAGGGAACTTTCGTAACAAAAATACAAAAATTTTAGTTTATTCTGAGACAGAAATAGGCTCTGTCTTCCTCTGGTTGTGGGCCCCTGTAGGAGACGATCCAAAAATCCCTTATCTACCTCACGACCGTTGCCAAGGACATGGAGACTGAGACCCTTGGAGGGACAGGGGGCTCTGAAACCCCAAGGACTACTGAAACCCTGAAACCTGAACACAGGATTTTCTGGTCTGGCTGAGGTGGGATGACTGCCAAGTGTTGTCCTCAGGTGTGGTCACTGGACCAAAGACTGGTATGCATTTCCATGGGAACGCATACAGGAACAATAGCGGTTGGACTGGTCTATCCTGTACTTGTGCGTGTGCTGTGCCTGTGCTGTGCCTGTTCCCTTTGTGGACCGTCCTGGGCTGAGCTGGTGGCTGCACCTGCTCTGCACCACAATGCCCCACCTTTTTGGCCAGTTGCGCCCCGCTTTGAAAAGTACTATAAAACCCGAAGGACAGAGACCGATTTCGTGTACACCCCAGGGGAAGACGTGCCTATTTGTCAGGGTGTGCCACAAGGATGTTGTCCTTCTTGTTGGTAGCTATATGCCAATCTTCTCTTTCTTTTCTCATTCTCTCTGTCTCTCTTTTCCTCTCCTTCTATCGCATATTGTGTTGAGTACACTCAATGAAAGTGTGCTGCTGTTGAAAAGTAAAACTGTTGTTTTCCCTCTGCTATGTCTTTGTGCTCTGAGGTCACGAACCATCACCACCCTGCATGTATTAGTGGATTAGTGGATATGAGGGGAACAGCCCCTCATATCAGGGTATCTGTTCCTCTGTGTGTTCCTCGTATCCTGGCTGGAGGCAGCAGACAGGGCGGCTTGCTCATCCGAGCTCTGCACAGGGGCTGGGAGGAGAAGGGAATTCACTCCAGATTGTTGCAATGTAGGGACTATCCCTCCTAGTCTGGCACTGGAAATCCTCTTCACTGCTCCAAAGACTGGCCCAAGGTCTCTCTGCTTGAAGGAAAAGATAAAGAGGCTGATCTGAGGTTATTTGAATTACAACATAACCCATGGCTGTTCCACGTATCTGAGTTAGGACTTCAGTACTCTCAGAGGTAGAGAATGAGGTGAATTCTCACCCTACAGGCTTCAGAGAATTTGAATATATCAAAAATTACATAAACTTTTAAAAATATATAGCAGATAAAGTACAGCAGATAAAACTGAAACCATAGCTATCTGGTTGATTCAGTCTGTTTTTCTGTACACACACATGGCAAATGCAGAGAAGACATTTGCTGTTAAGACAACACAGGAAAGCTCAGTCGCTAGACACTACAAAGATATTGCAACAGTTTCAATTCTGAAGCAAAATTCTACCAATTTTAAGAGCCTTTAGAAAAAAAAAAGGAGCGAAAGCTCTAAGAGTGAGCACCTGTTAGCTCCTGAGATGAGGGCTTCAACAATGGTGACATTTTATATTTGCAACTGTAAATAATATTGACAAGTGCCAAATGTGTGTTGGTGTGCACATCTATTTCTCCTTGGCCTTCTCCACATCTACTAAGGAGAAGTGAAGTTTTCAAGAGCCCACGGTTTACCACAATGTTTGAGTGAACCCAGACAGTGCTGATTGTTTTGGGCACGTCAGCTTTCCATGTGGGAGTCATCACTGCAGTCTTTTATGGCTCTTCTGTCATTAGACGCCACGATGGGGATAGGAAAGTTTCATGCATGACTGCTGTTGGATTTGCATTAGACTTGTTAAACATACAGGTCCCCTGTGAGATTATTCAGATAAGCTATCAGGTGATCCTGGTTTAAGCATCTTGATACAGAGCAGAGCATCCAGACTATTTGGATCAGCAGCTGCTTGTGATGGGCTTGCTCATTACTGCCTGTGCAGTGCCGTTAGTGGGTAGAGTATACTACTGACACAAAGGCACACTTGCCCTGAGGATTCTGCAGTCAAAAGCAGACACAAGGGTAGTGAAGGCTACAAATATTCAAAAAGTGCAGGAATGAGAGAATGAGGGCTATAACAACTGAAAGATTATGAGACATGCTTGTTATGTTCACCTTTTGCTAGTGCCTTGTTTTTTCAGTCTGTGCTGACACCTAATCTGAATGATGTTGCAAAAGAATCGTGTTCTGAATTCATATAGCTTCTTGTGATAAGCTGTTGATGTGCTCCTGGTATTTTTAAGACACAGAGGAGACATGTCAGGGAAACAGAAGCCCGATTGCACTGCAGATAGAATATTCTAATCAGCGAGCAGCTTATCAGCACACTTACTGGTAGCAAATGCTTCACAAATCCCAGAGAATGCCAGGTGAAAATCCCCATCATTACTGACATAACTTTCTCAATAAGCCTCCTCAACAATATGAGCTATTGTTTACACTGAGAAGCACTGCTGAGGTTCAGTGGAAAGGTGTGCAGAGCTTTTTCCCCCAAACAAATGAAGCGCTGGATTCATGGGTGAGAAGCAGACCTGCTGGCATTCACTGCTCTTGTTCTATTCAATGGTCACAGCAAATGACACCCTTTCATTTTCCCTCCTGCACTTCATAGTACAAAAGAAAACCTTAAGCCTAAAACAGCTATTTTTATTTTTGATTAAATCTGTTCCCCCTCTCCAGATGGTACGTGCAGGAGCAGAACATTAACCCGAAACAAAAATGAGCAACCAGAAGCAAGTGTGCCATTAGCTCAGCTCAATGTCTGATGTGTTTATTTTCAGTGGATCTGTGAAGCAGGCTGACAAGCAGAACCTTTTGCTGCACATACCACTTAGAGAGCTCCAGTTGAGCATGCACCATATGAAACAGTCAGTGAAAAAAGCTTCAGCAAGGCATGGCTATGGCTTTTTTTTTTCTTTTTTAGGCATAGATACAGTCAATCAAAACCTCTATCTATGAAAGAGACTCATCAGAGACAATATTAAGATAATTCCATCGTAACTACAAGTTGTCATAAGAGAGGTTTTATGACACAATTTAGCTGAATTTGATACTATTGACCTTGGAGTGGTTTATCAAGGCAGGAGGAATAAATTAAGAGATGTGAGTGCTCAGAATGCAAACAGTGAGCTGTGTTTTCCAACTTCTTTGAGGTAAGGTGGGATACTTATATTTACAGTCACCAAAATGAAAAGTTCAGATTTTTAAGCTACTGATATTATACTGATTATGGTTTTGTCTATGGCAGTGAACCAGGCCAGGGTATGGATCTGCATATTAGCCTGGGATTATCCATACTGGAATTTACATTACAAGGTCCTTGATGTGGTTTTGACCTGTGTCAGTTATCATCCCTCCCAGGTTTCAGATACAGCCCAACGGCTAGCACAGGCTAAGGACCTGCCTGACTGCAGGTCAGATGTGACCCCCCATTTAGCAAAGAAATGTAGCCATATAAATAAGAGTGGTGCTTTGCCAGTGGATCTCAGGGCTGGAGAATGATCCCTATTTACTAATATGGATGCACCTTGTAATATCAGATAGAGAAGGAGCAATGTCTGTCCTGTGTGCTAAAACCAATGTTCCAGTAAATAGTGTTGATAACTGAACTATCTGGCTATGTTAGAGCACTCCACTCTGGTAAAACCTCTCAGCAGGCATGGCTAATTATGAAAAAACGCCTTCCTTCGGGCTAGTTCCCGAACTGGATGTGCGGAAGGATGTGACAAGGATGTACACTTGTCAGATACGAGCCCGCTTGTACCCCGACGTGATGTAGGTATGCTATGGTGTTGCAGCTCATGGGAAGAGCCTTAGCCTGTAAAGACTGACATCATCCCTGTGTGGAAGTTTTGGTGTAGGTTTTTGCTGGTGGAAATGACTGTATGGTGCAGCGCCCACCAGCACATTCTCTCCCAGGACTTATGTGTCAGCTTAACACATAAAGGGAGGTGACTTTTCTTAGGCATTTGCACACTGAAGAGCACAAGGGTGAGAAGGGGCTCTTCAAAGACTTCAGCTGCTATTGAAGTACAAGTATTAGATAACGGGAATCACTAACAATGAAAATTAAATGAGCATCATCAACATGAAAGTCCAACTCACCTTGAGAAACAATGCCTCAAACACAGGCGAAACTGAAATGTCCTTTGCCACCTACAACTTCATTAAGGTGACATTTCCCACAGTATGCACTTGGCAAACACAACTCAAACCCTTACTGAGTTCTCTGCTGCTTTCAAAATGTGGCACCTCTTGGGACCTGGAATCTGCTGACACAGATGTTATAAAAGACTTCTTGTAGGATTGATGGCAAATAAAATATTCTGCTGCTTATTGCAAGCTTTTTGACGGCATAATTATGGGTATCCTTGCTCCAGGCTTCCTGACTGATTCCCACCTGACAGACAACCTCACAGATTTTATGCATTCAACAAATGCATTGGCACTTTCCCTCATATTTCAGCATAAATCCAGAAATGGAGCAGTCATCAGGTGAATGCCTATTTTGAATCTGTTGTGCAGCTTTTCACGTTCCTGTCTTTACTGTGTTGTTACAGTAAGTCTTGCTCTTGCTTCTCAGCTTTCTGAAACAAAAGTAAAGGGCTGTGTCACAAACATCAGAAACAAAAGACAAGAAGCATTGCTCAGGCAGGGTCCTGTGTGTGTACATTACTTTGAGCAATTCAACATTACTTTATTAAAGGTAGCTTAAAAGGGAGTGGAGAGAAACTAGAAAACCAGAGCCTTCTCTTCACAGGTGTTGAGTTCCTTAAACTTCCATTAGCTTTCTAAAGGTCTCCATTTCTTTTAGGTTCAAAGTGCTCTGTGAACAAAAAGCACTTAAGAAAAACATGCTGCTTTTTAAATGGTAGTGGCCAATGACAGACAATAACAATTTGTGGAGGGACAAGGAAAGCTTTTCTGGAAAAAGACAAGAGCACCTCTGAAAACAACCAGGACAATCTGATTTTTCTGTGCTTATTTTAGCAGAATGTTCCAGAGCAGACTTATTAAAAAGTCTTCACTAAATCTTATTTCCAAGAAGGATTGGTATAATTTCTGATCATGCACACCATCTTTAGCTTTGATTTGAAGAACACTAAGCTACTTTTACCTTATCCTTTGTAACCTTAATTGTGCAGAAAAGTATTAGCTTCCTCATGTAGTACTATGCCAGCAGTCAGCTTCCTACTGTACAAGTCTCTTATCACATCTTCAGCTTTTCTTATCTTTCTATACCTACTGAATCTTGATATCACTCTCATTTGTCATAACCTCTAGCCTAGATTTCAAAAATCCCTCTTTTTGAAATAAGCTTTATACCTTGTCATCATGACTTCTCACAGGTTCCTTTCAGAGCAGCAAATTTCAGTGCTAACATGTGAAGTGCAACTCTGCTTCCCGTGACCTTGGTTGAGATCCAAGGAGGTTGTACCAGTGTCACACAGGTGAGTTCAGCTCATTATATTTGTGGTCCCAAAGACCTCCTTGCTATTTTTCTGAAGTGTGTATCCTCAGACATCTTTCTTGCTCCCACACACCACGGAGCCCCAGGGAGTGATCCCTTACCATGGGTGCTGTTTAAAGTCAGCAGCTGAGAATACAATGAAGAGTAGAGGCTTCTCTGCTTCTGATCTTGTCCCAGTACAACTTATACCTTTACATTTGTAGTTACTTTCTCCTGGGTAATGTAAAAGCCTGATAATGGACTCTGGTCCCAAGCCCTTCTAGTAGAGGGTTTCAAAAATAGTGCCACTACACCAATATTACTTTTAATGTAATTGGTGTACAAAAGACAAAATTCTGTGATTTTGCACCCTAGGCCTGCAGAGAGCAGGGCTAGATGCCCTTAAATCACACCAAAATTTCTAATGCTGTTGTTAAAGGGGTGGAAACATCCAACTTTAATTTTGACCCGTCAGAAACCAATGGATAAGCTAAAGAACTGTCTGAATATGGCCTGGAGGTGACAAGTGACGTAGAATTCACAGTTCCAAGTTTATTTCTTTTCACTGTACTGTGAGATGTTTGATAATGTAGCTGTCAACTCTCTTCCCAAAAAGAACATTATTTAGGAGAGGTGTTGTCTAAGCATGGGCAGAAAGCCTTGAACTGACGTCTCTCTTGGGTTGTGGAAGAGGGCTCTACCCATGCTATTCCACCTATGTTTGTGCGAACAAGGGCTGTAATAATCCCTCACCTTCATCCTGAAAGAACACATCACTCCATGAGGATGAAAAGAAAGGAACTATTATTTGAGATTTCTTCTATTGTCCTTAATTTTCCACGTTCTGATTTTACTTCACCTTTCTAATTGTTAGAAAAGATTTTTTTTGGTAAAGAAAATAAATTCACAGGTACAGTAGGAGGATATTTAAGAGAATTAAAGGCTTCCACTTGGCATACGGTTACTGTAATTTTAATTTCCTATTTAGGACTTGGACATTACAGTCCAGAGTTCTCAATACCCAGGAATGAAACTTGCCTAATCACAGTGATCCCTGTGCCTTGCACTCACTGTGAGACCTTTGCTTTCCCAGGAGCATGTACCTGATTTTGAAAGATCTGAAATGAAACCCACATTTATGCATTTTAAAGAACACTGCAATACCCCCCCTGGAAATAGCGTTGTCATGGAACAAGTAAAAGATGGATTGAAAGGATAATATCTCTACTCCAAGGCTCCAATATTTCTTTTGAGAGATGCAGAGCATCAAGAGTTTTATCCTGTGCAAGCATGTTCAGCTGAGGAAGAACAGTTGACTATTGACTAAGGAACATGCTGGACTTTACAGTGAATGAAGGAAGGACCAAAAGAGCAGAATAAAAATCAGTCACAGATAACCAAGAAGCTTTACCAGGCTGTAGCTACCACCAGAGCGGCACTGAGTGGTAGATCCAATAGGTAGAAAAAAACCAACAACAATTTTGCCCGTTTTAACTGCCTGATATAGTACAATGAAGAATGGCCACAAACTGTCATTTGAGATGTGATACAGCTTCTTAACACAAGCAGTGATGTTTATTTAGTCATCAAAGTAAATTTGTGCAGAGGGGCTACATTGCCACACCTGGCCAGAAGTGCCACCATAGAGGCTGTCAGAAGCAAGCTCCCTTGCAGAGGGTGCACCCAGGTGCTGTGGTGAGGAACCCAAAAACTAGTGACATCACAATCTCCATGATAGTCTTAAGCCTGGAAATGCTTCTCTGCACAGGACCTCCAATTTGATGTCTCACTGCTGTTGGCTAACACGCCCAGCAAGTATTTGCCATGAACAGTGTGTGTGTGGGTCTCCTGGATGGAAGTGAGAATTAAAATGTATCTGCATCTACAGCCTACCAGAAACATTAGCTTTTTTGAAACTGATGAGACAAGGAAGCAGCAGGGAAAAAACAGGTATATGCAGTTCATTTTGGAAGGAAGCAGCAATGACCAGGACACACCTGAACTCTTTCATCAAAAGCAGAAAGACCGACTGAAGAGAAAAATCACGGATGTCCAACCCCATTAAGTGAGCTCACAGTAGGAATAATTTTTAAATAATTTTTAAAATGAAAAGCATACCCACTGTTCAGGGATAAAAGCAGAAGAATGACAGGGGTATCTACAAAAAGAGAAAGGTTAACAGCACATTTGAAGAGAGACAGCAGGAAATCAAGCTCGATGGAGAACAGCAACCCACAAAGTTCCGGTGCAGTCCAGCCTGCAAAATAACAAATAAACTCTCCCTAAGATGAATAAACTGCTAAATGCACTGATCACAAAAGAATGAGTTGTACCTACAGGTACCTCACAGCCCTTTTAAATGGTAACAGTTAGAAGTCCAGATGTGAATACAAACCTCCTTTTCTTTCTCTAATTCACATTATACATGCTTTTGTAACAGCAACATATGGAATAAGGCGTTTGGCAACTTGGAAAAATTGTATTTCAAACAATCCGTATCACCATTAGAGTATTTTTATTTTCTGCTGATGTATTAATCCTTTGCTGAAGGGGGTATCAATTAAAGACCCAAATAACTGTAAAAACATACCCGCATATTACATTTATACATATGTATAATAAGTGAAGCCAAAAACTAGTGTAATCTCTACCTTAATCAGAAATTGTCTGCTTGAGAAAATATTCCTGATTTGTAGGTGTTGTCACTGCCTACTTTTATTACTCAGGTGTAAAAATATTTTCATTATTTTAGCTTGGGATATGAGCTTTTTGAGAAGGAATTTTGCAATGAATTGCCTATATTTCACCTTTGAAATAAGTATGGCATTTATGTCAGGTGTATCAAGATTTTTTTCACGCAGATGAAGTAAGGAGGTTTATTTTTAGATTTTTTTCAACTTTATTGCCCTCATCAATTTTAGATGTAGCTATTGAACTCTTTTTCAAAGTTTGAGAAAGCCTAAACTCGTTAGAGATGTGAGCTTTGACTGGTCAGGCATAGTACATGGTTGTAAGGACCCAATTAGGAATTTAAAGGCACTGCTCAAAACAAGAAAGGTGGGTTGATTTTGTTAGTATTGACAGGCAGGTCATTGAGAAGTTCACCACAGAAAAAACTCATTTAGATCATACATCCTCACTGGTGTTTACTAGATAAGGTTTACTTCCTGTCCAAAAGAAAAGCTACCCCAATAATGAAGGTGCTGTTAGGATTTTACACAAACATATTTGATTATGGGTTTCACTGGAAAACTTTGGACAAACTACCTAAGCAGTAATTTGCACTAGTACAAGCACGCTAGTCCAGCACTGATGTGTCACTTGAGCTTCAAATGCTGGATGTTTCAGTGCTGGAGAGAACATCAGGAGTGCAAGGCAAGGGTGTGTTTGCTACAGGTATTTGTGAATTCTTCCTGACCCAAAGGCTTGGCTTGATTCAACAATAGAAAACTGCATTTAACTTATTGCCTACAATTAATTTGTGCAAATTGCTTAGTAATCCTAAATCATTACAGTATTTAGAATAATGACTTTGAATTTTTATTATGGAACATTTTCATTAATGCCATTTAATTACTGGTTAGAGAATTCTTGCAAGAAAAAGAATATGCTGAGATGGTATTTTCTTCAGTTTCCCGCAAGTATGGTACTTTGGGTTAGTGTATGTCTGTAGGTGTCCTCTTCCGCAAACACCCTGTGAGCAGCTGCACCAAGATGTCCATGCAGTGTTTGGGGTAGTCACTAATGAGATACTTTGCAGCATGTTCACCAGGATTCTGCAGAGTTGACAGAAGTGAGGTCAAGTCAAGAATAAATCTCTCCTCTGCAAATTCTGAAACCCAGCAAGGCCACCGTGGCAGTGACTGTGAATAGTGAATGTCTTGCTGATTTTTAGTCAGTGGAGCTACATATTTGGGGAGCCCTGCACTTGGACTCTTCTTTCAAACTGTTCCTCTTTGTGTTGCTGCTGCTTTAGCTTCAAGAGCTGGCCATTTCTGATGCAGATGGCTAATCTGCCACTGCTGCTCTGCAGCAAAATCTAGAGTTGAATGTCTCCTAAGACTGAATTTCCAAGTAGCTAAACCAAGCACCCCAATTTGGGGATACTTTAGGAATGCTGCAAGTACTAATCTTTTGAGATGGTTTCAAATAGCACAGGATGAACTATCTCTACAGCTGAAAGTGATTGCCATAGTGTCTTCAGCATATGGAAATTAAAGATGTGCTGAACTTTGATATTACTGGCATCAGCAACTGTGCATCTAAGGATATTCATGACAGTTGCACCAATTTGGAGTGTGATCAAGATTTTGAGATTGCTGTGTTAATCAGGCTGGTAAGTACATGTCCAGGCAAGCAGTAAGTCTGGCTTTGGAAGTAGGATGAGCCTGCAAATAAGCACTCTTTTAAATCGCTTACTTTGTTTAAAGCACTGGAGATCACTAGCTGTACTGTTCACTTTAATAGGTTGATGTTCCTTCCTTCCACCCAGCCGCCCGTGCCCCACCCCCCCCCCCCACCCAAGGTGTAGGCAAAATTTTTTTCAGAATGAGATGAAAGCCAGCTGAGGGAACAAAGTGTGCATTTGTACGTGTATTTGTACACAAGACATATACATATATCATGTTCAAAAATACACATTGAAAGGATATGATTGTTTACAAAAGCAAGCCCTTAGAATTTAGGAAATAACAGAATCAAGTTTGCCTGTGCATGTTTAATTGAGTTCTGTTCACATTATGATGAGTGCTCCATCATACAGCTATGTTTTTTTTACCCACAGGTGGCTGGAATGGATTAGGATCACCTGCTGGGCAGGTTTTCAATATTCTGTTTTGTCTTCATAGTTCAGCACATGGCCTCATATCTCAGGTATTGCTCTCTATTCAAGCTGTGATCTGGATACATAATTATTAATTCCAACCACAGCTTTTTGGTGGCAGGCACTGCTATTGTTTTCAGGTGACTCACAAATAGCATTGAATTCTGTTTTCCCTTTCTAAGATCAAAGGACATTGTTATCTTAATTTTTCAGGAGAAAAAAAAAAAAAGAAAGCTTGTGGTCCAGAGGTGCCACTAATTTCAGCCACCAAAGATCTCTATTGATTCCTCTTGTGGAAAGCTTATAGAGTTAGCCACAGCCTTTATGTGGTTCAGTGCTAGCAAAGCCTTGGCAGCGGCCATCACAGCCACTCGGCAGCAGGGAAAGTCCTGGAGCCCCAAAGCGCTGGAGCCCTAAGTGCCTCCCAAACTCTTTGAGACAAACACATCATAGACAGACATGGCTCATCTGTCACCCCCTCCACAGCCAATGATCCGTGGGCAGCCCACCTTGGCTCTAGCTAGAGAGGGCAGTTTCATCACTGAGAGTGAGCCAAGTGGGGGCTCTGCTGCCAGCCCTGGTCACTGTCTCCAGGGGAGCAGCAGCAGCCTTGGACAGCAGCTGCTGGGCAATGCCAAGGCACCCCAGTGGGGCCCATGCCCTGAAAGCACAGGCTCTTTCAGGAATTTAACTCGTTTCCTGTGCTTGGACTGTGATCTCAGGAAGGCATGCAGTATGGTCAGATTTGGGTTGATTTGCACAGGAGTAGCAAGTGTGCTGTTAACCTTTCAAGATGAGGCTAGGATATATATTTTGTCCTTAAACTTGTTCTTAGGAAAAGAAAAAAAACCCAACAGTCTGAAACTGGATATTTCCCTAAGTATACAGCCTGCAGGAAAATCTGCCTAGAATCATTCAGTCCAACAGGTTAAAGTCTATCAAAAATGTTAGCTGATGAAGCAGGGAAATCCTGGATGACTTTGCTATTTAGTAGTTCCAGTAGTGGCCTTGCTGCTAATAAGAAGGCAGATACATACACGTATACACCCACACACAGACTGTGTATGCATGCACAGGCACAGTAATTAGCAGGATGCTGGATGCCCTCTCATTTATTTTACTTATTCTTTTCTGTAGAGCTTAATCTTGCAGACAGTTCACTTTAATCGTGAGCTGGTGGAAACGGCAGGAGTTTGTATAAAATTGGTGTAACTTTTCAGCTGCTGAGAGCAGAACCCATCAGAAGGCCATGCTGAATAAATCCAGAAGAACACCATGACATTAATTGTGCACCGTGCTGAGCATACCTACTGCGGCAGAAGTTGACTCCCACCTCAGTGATGGATGGCATCCTGAACAAACTAGGGCCTCCTCATGTTTCACCAATGCTCAATTTCTTAAAGCTGCATGCTGTAGCCTAATTCAAATTACTTGAATTTAAATAGTAAACACAGGATCATACAAAAAAAAAAAGTATGAAGCAAAGGAACCTACTGCTGTCATTCCTCTTTTGAAATGCATTAACACCTTTGGAGGAAAAGAGTAATTTGCTTATGAAAAAAAAAGGTGTTAGGTCTTTTAAAAAGTGACCTGCCTTTTTTAAAATATTAATTATATCTTAATGCATAATATAAATGAGACTAATGTATATTATTATTAAGGCTCGGGTTTACAAGGACTATGAAACAGTAATGTAATGCTCCTGAATTATGTTGTCAGTGTTAGTCTCATGCTTTCTATACATGTGCAAAATTAAGTGGAAACCACCTTAACTGTTTTTCTTCTTATTAACAGTCTTCCAAAAATCTATAATTCAGGGAGGCATTAAGCAGTTGGCCTTTGTTGGTATACAATCCAGTTCCACAAGTCCCATTGTGAATTCAGCACGGCATTTGGCGCTACTCAGCTTCTATTATAAGTAACTCTACATGAAAGAACTTGCATTTTCCTGCTAATGAAACAAACAGAAAAATAATAAAGTTTTTCAGTGTTTTAAAACCTTAGTTTGAATTCCAGCTCTGAGATTTCAGTACTAAGGACTGTTGAGATGTTCTCAAGTCCAAGAGTCTCTCACTGCTAAGTGCTTGTATGCTTTTATCTCCTACAGATGAACATATACAAGTTACCACAACTGTTAGACATCAGTGAGATAACATCACTAAATTTTAATGGGGATCTGAAATATTCTATGAGCTGTATCTGTATTAGGGAATTATGAATTGAAAAGACAAACTAGGCCCTTGGGTCTGAAAAGAGTGAGCAATACAGGCTTCAAACAGAAGGTAGAAAGATCAGATATATTCCTCCCCTTATCTTCCTCACATGACCATTGCTTTTTTGGACTCATATTATTGAAGAATGGTAAGAGTTTTTGCCCCTTACAGAGTTTGTTGACTAATAAGCCTGTCAGCAGCACTCCAGTTGCAGGCACTGACCTCAAATCCTCTTTGGACTTAAGCTTCTTTTGGCCATCTGTGTGTTTGTGTGGTGCCTTACACAGCCTCCCCTATATGGACCCAGCTTGGCTTGAGGAGCCAGGGTTTTTTTCAGTGAAGTGGCTGGTGTTGCTCCTGAGATGACCCAAGTGTGATGGATTGAAGTTCCTCAGGGCGAAGTGTCTGGGCTGAACATGGTGGCATGGGGCTGCAGCACGTGGGAGGTCCTGGTGCAGCAGGCGGCATCATGCTGGGGTGTCACTGGGGCATCCCTGGTAAGCCCCTGTGGCTTCTGGAAAGCTCAAAATTAAGATGATGAGTCAAAGCTATTTTGAACTGTGGTCTCTGGCCTGTGCTTAACTGTCCTGTGCTTCTCAGGCCATCCCTGTACTGTCACTGTGCCCAAGGCAGATCTCTCCATTCTCTTTTTTGATTTCTGGTAACTTGCCTGAAGAACAGCTTATTTGCCCTCTGTCATGGCTGGGAAACCACAGCTCTACCCACTTCTTTGAATCTCGCTGTCTGTCTCCATCCTACTCTACAGAAGAAGGGATCAGCATTATGGGAGCAATGTGATGTCTGGAGAAATTCTTTCAAATGGGAGAAATTTCAACTTAGAAGATAAAATACCATTTTGGGGAAGCAAGTGCTCTGAGTTTGGACTTCGTCAGTGGAGGAGTCTTACACTGATTGTATCCCATAATCAGTAATTGGGTGAGTTTGCACTGCTGACCCCAGAACAAGTTTTGTGCTTATCTACAGACTGGCAGTCCAGAAAGTTGTGTTTTTCTGCACTTGTATTTTTCGGTTTTGTTTTGACCAGATTAATTATTTCTGAAATAATTGTCATATGCAAATATTTGCCTTTTACAGGAAAATGCTCTATCTCCTTCCCTTCTACACCCATAAATTCTACTTCTACTCTACCTGCTCTGCTTGTTTGAAGACATCACATTAGAGATAGGAGCATAGTTTTGCAGGAGGAGGGAAGGACCAGTCAGCAAAGTTGCAGAAGCTGTTGCATGGGATTTGTATTGCCCAACACAACATTGTGATTGCAGAAGGTTTCCAGGCTGTGCAAAAAAATCTGCAAAACGTTAATGATCCTGCTTTCTAATGAATTTTAAAAAGAATTTGTGGTAGTACAATCAGTTTTTTTAACTGCTGAGCAACAGTACTTTAGTTCACAGTTAGTTGTGGAAGTACAATGACAGACATGCAGATAGAAGTTGCATTTAAACCAGCACATTCCATTTAAGTACATGGCTGATAACTACACAACTGGAGGCTTGTAATAATGGTATTGTCAGGAATGATCAGACAGATGTTTGAAGACACAGTGTGGAGGCAATTTTGAGTGTTAAAATTCTGCACTCTCTGATGTCTGTGAGAAGAGTGGGATCTTTTTCACTGCAAAAACCTAGACTGTGGGGATGAATGGGAAGCAAGCAAAAAGGTCATGGACTTCTGACAGTGAGGATTGTAAGGATTCTAAGTATGCCAGAACAGCAAGCTCTTAGGGCCTCAATTTTGTTCCTTGGTCTACAAAAAAGGCTTGTTCCAATTATGGAATACTGTGAAGATTGAGCATCAGCCGCTTTGTACAATAATTGCAACTTTGAGCTATCCTGTTTAGGTAAGACTTCTTAGGAAGAAAGGTGTTAAAGTGTATGGATTGCTGAGGATGGAGAAGAGCATTGTATTTTAGGAGGTGTCAGTTCCCAAGTCACTTCCCAAGTTTCTGCTGCTGCAAAAGGGGACTCAGAAAACCCTTTGTGATTTCCTGATGTTGAAAGCCAACCTTGACTTCCCTGGATAGCAGAGTTTGAAGACCTTGTAATAAGTCATTCACATGAGTATGATAATTTTTCCTAGTCAATGAGATAGAAAGAGTTTTCAAATTTTTTTAGAAATCTCGGGGCAAAAATGAAAAGAGATATGTAGAGGAGGGAGAGTGAGGAGTCCTTGGCCTGTCCAACCAGTCCGTGATTCCTAGCAGTCAGCATGAACATCAGAGGATACTTGAAAATACCCAAGATGGAGAAAACACTGGTGTTGCCTCCTTTGCTGAGGCGTGACGACCTGGTTCAGAAAACGGCACGGCAGCCCGCCTGGGCCACTCGGGCCATAGCTCCCAGGCATCAATATGATGGATGGCAAATGACGTTTATTCTTTGCATACATGGTGTTTTTATAACCTTTGAAGACGGCGTCATATCCGTCTGCCTACGTCATCACCTAGATATGATTTGCTAACTTAACAGAGCCTAACTGAGCAAGGCAAGCATCACTTATATGTAGAAAGGTTAGCCTATCTACTCGTACAGCCCGAGATCTTCCAGCCACATGTCCCTAGCTACTACACACTGGTTAAAACTCTTCTCATCTGTCTATGTATTTATCAGCATGTAGCCAACAGAGCACACAGAAAGCAGCTAGTTTATTAGTTCCTCAAAGAAATACCTATTACTTGGCAGGGAAAATACAGGCTGAGACACAGTGTGACACTCCACCCCTGCAAGGAGCAGCAAAGAAATGGGCTTGGAGCAACATCTACATCCAGCAGTTAGCATCTCTCCTAGCTGCTGATGCTGCAGGGATGGAAGGATAAGTCTAAGGGCTGCCTGTAAGCTTGGCACTGGGCTTGGCCTCTCCCCAGCCGGCACCTCAGGCAGCACAGTCCTGCTCTGGGTGTGCACAGACCTCCCAGTGCTGGAATGAGAGACTGTGAAGGGGTCTTGTCCTCTGTAATCCTTTGAAACAGGGATTATCAGTGCCAGGAATGTGTAGCAATTCTTCTGGACAGCTTTGCCATTCTCATTTTACTGCCTCTCTGGAGGAGGCTGCTCACCCCTGACACAGTTTCTGGGCTGACTGCAGTTGTCTGACTTGCTCATTTTTCCGAGGGCTGAGGGGAGATAGATTGGGAAGAGTTAAGCTGTTGCACTGATGATACAGACTGGATGGAATGGAAACGGCATGGTGTGAACAGAACAGAACAAAACAGAATATATTTTTAGAGCTGATAGCTGCTTCACCACCCTATTCCCTGGCCTCCTGGTCTTGAGGCCTACTCATCTGCCGTGGCAGAAAGATCGAGAGAGGTTAACTGTGGAATTAACCACTCCTCATACAACCAAGACAGTTTCTGCACCAGAGAGACATAAACAGCAAAATGTGCTATTTTCAAGGAAAAGTGCTAGTGTGGATTCCTGGACGAGTGGGGGAAATAAAGGGATTTTAGTGCCCTTAGACTGTGGGCTACAGTTAAGTGCCTTTGGGACACTTAGTCTTTTCAAAAAGGAAGGCTTGACACAGAGAGAAGTGTGGAAGGAAGGAATGATTATTAATCAGGAAGTATTATTTAAATATCAGGATTACATGACAACTTACAGTTAATTTGTTGTTCAGAAAAAAGAAAAAATTGACAACCATCATGATTTTAAGAACATCCCCTGTAGGGCTCAGGGAATTATTTCAATCCCCTGTCTCAGGTGGTTAGCCAAAAAGCCCTTTTCTTATGCAGCTTGAGAAAGCATCATGGAGACTTTTATCAAATAATTGCATAAGCAACAATGGTATCACAATAGCCAGACCTCTACAGTGCATTGAGATCCTCTCCAAGGAGCCCACTACAGGGCAGAGGGGCAGTGGCTGAGGAGACATTGCCCATTCTTACAAAAGTCTCTGTGGTTAAAAATTTTGCTGCTAAAGAAAAATAGACCAAGACAGAACTAAACTTGTTCAATATACACAGGGCTTTATAAGTCAGTTCTGTACTTGCTTTGCCTTGCCTGTTCTTCCCTCTACACATCTTTGTCATTCAAAGTATGCTCACAGGAATCTTCAAGAGAAGCTGCTAACAACATTTTCAGGAGAGCAGACAAACCAAAGACACAGAATGTAAGTGAGAGGACACCACTGAGAAAAGCTACACAGATGGTTTTAGAGCTTAAATAAGCTGGCATTTTTAAATCTCAGGATGGTTAAAAACAGAGACAGATAGAGGAGGAGAGGGTGAGAAGGAGGAGTAACTTACTTATTCAATCCTTCTGGTTTGGTATTTCTGTAGGCCCCATCTGTACTTTGCAAGAATGGATTTGTGCTTTTGGTTGCACTCGCAGCTTATTCTTCTTGGTGTTTATGGACTATCCCAAACGTCAAGTTCTTTTTCACAAAGCAAGTTGGTAGCTCCTCTCAGCAAGAATTGTTCTGTTCTGGGACTGGGCCAAGGCATCTTGCCTTTTTAAAGTGATTTCCAGCCCAGAGAAATCCCGTCAGTAATGACTTTGCCGTTCTTTGGGCAGAGAAGCACTGAGTCTCTCTCTTGGCCTGGCTGCCTTTTAGTTAGAAAAAATTCTTAGTTATAGTCTTTGATTTTCATTCTCTTTGCCTAAAATCACTTATTCTAGTAGTTCCCAAACCAAGATCTCGTGTACCACATCAAACAATGCTTTCTTAGGGTGCTTTCCACTGCAGCCTTCAGGAAAGGAATGTCTTCTAAGAAATTTTGCTAGTGCAATATTTGAAAAAAGTAGTTTTGGAAAAACAAACAGATCTTTTCTTTTTCAGAATGTTTATGGGATTACCAGCTGTGAGATTTCAAAAAGAAGATAAAAATTGTAGGAGGGACTCCATAAGCCTTCTAGAATATTTGCTCAAAGTTGTGCAGTTTCAAAAATTCTTACTTCTGAATAAACCACCCCCCAAAAAAGCTATCTCCTTCTTTCTAAGTAACTGACATTCTGGGCACCTCCTGGCATGATCCTGGGTCTCCTGCCAGGTTCTGCACCCAAACATACCCCAACTTCCCTGTGCATACCTCATGTCTTACCTACAGTCCCAGCCAACAAGAAAGCAACAGAGATCCTGAAATATTTTCCTTTCTCCCAGTCCACTGGCTAGTTTTGCTTGTGCTGAAGTTCCGCTTTTCCAGCTACGTGACATTCACAAAAGGCACAAACTGTCCTTAGGTCACCTGCAGCATCTTGCATGAAAGAGAGGCTATACCAGGCAGCCATTCATGGCATACTATTTAATAACCCAAGCCAAAGTAATACTGCATCTCTGTCAGAGACTCTGTTTAAGTGTTTGAGGCTGTGACAAATGTTTGGTGCAAAAAACACTTTTAAGGGAAAAAATGTTATTTTATCTGTGAGGGCTGAAATGAAATTAGCTTCTGAGAAGTAAATAGACAGACAGAAATCTGTTGTCCCAGTTTGGAACAGATTAGGGGGAGAACCCCTAAAACAAACCTCCACCACCCCTCCCCCACTCCCAGACCTGGGTTCGGGAGGGAAGAAAAACTCCTTGGAGGGAAAGTGGAAAAACCTATTTTATTAACAACACTCCCCACACAAAAGAAAAAAAAGAAGGAAACAGGTACTGTGCGGGAGAGGCGCATCTTCTGTGTCGAGCTCCTAGAATTCCCGAACTTCCTCAGGTCAGGTCAGGTCAGTCCAGAGCCGGTCCTAATCTTCGGGAAGGGGAAAGAAAAAAGGAAGAGGAAAAAAAACAAGCAAGAATAGCGAGAATAGCAAGCAAGCAGCAAGCACACCAGCAGAGCAAGCGAGCCAAAAGTGAAAGTAAAAAAGCCCGCAGCCGTTTCCCCCCCCCCCCCAGCAGGGCCCGCCTATCAGCCGCAGTCCTCGCCGGAGGGGAAGAGAAAACTGCCAGACACAATATAGCCCCACGATGTAGGATATAGAGTAGGAGTCGCCTGCCAACCCAGGACATTCCACCCCTTATCCTACATCGTGGACACACAATAAAACTTCATTCCACTTACTCAGACTTCCAACACTTACACATTTCCATCCGTCCTACTTGCTCAGATCCTTGACACTTACAAGTTTCTTTCTGTTCCATATCTGACTGATTTAACGCACATATGAATCTTACCCCACATTCAGATCTCCCTGAGGTACACATCGTATTGTTCCATCTTCCTGCATTATCCACCATGTATAGCCCGGTCCTTGAGCAGAGACAACTCCACGGATGGGTTTGCCTGTACTGGAGGCAGGGTTGATCCATACTGTCTTTCCCAACAAACCTCTAACATGGGCCACTGGGGCTTTATCTCCATCTACTATGTTAAGGAGCTGAGCAGGTTTGGTGGAACCTCGGGTGTTAACTAACCAGGTGGCCTTTGCTAGGTGCTGCTCCCAGTTTTTTAGGGATCCCCCACCCAATGCTTTCAGGGTGGTTTTTAACAACCCATTGTATCTCTCTACTTTACCTGCAGCTGGTGCATGGTATGGGATGTGATATACCCACTCAATGCCATGTTCCCTAGCCCAGGCTTTAATAAGATTATTTTTGAAATGAGTCCCATTGTCTGACTCAATTCTCTCGGGAGTACCGTGCCTCCAAAGGACCTGCTTTTCAAGGCCCAGGATGGTGTTGCGGGCTGTAGCATGGGACACAGGGTAGGTTTCCAACCATCCCGTAGTGGCTTCTACCATGGTCAGCACATGGCGCTTGCCCTGGTGGGTTTGAGGCAGTGTGATATAATCAATCTGCCAGGCCTCCCCATACTTGTACTTAGACCACCGCCCCCCATACCAGAGGGGCTTCATCCGTTTGGCTTGCTTAATGGCAGCGCACATCTCACAGTCTCGGATAACTTGAGAGATGCTGTCCATGGTGAGATCCACCCCTCGGTCTCGTGCCCACTTGTAGGTGGCATCTCGACCTTGGTGACCTGAGGCATCATGGGCCCATCGTGCTAAAAACAACTCTCCCTTGTGTTCCCAATCTAAATTTGGGGAGGAATGTGAGGCAGAGCTAGGGACATTGCCTTGGAGGGAAAATTCCCCTGAGGCAGTGCAGTCCTCTGCTGAGACTTCCCTGTGAGGAGAAGTCCTCAAACAGGTCCTCTGCTCAGGGAAGTTTCCAGAAGGAACATTACCTCACCCCCCTTAGGTTAATACTGTTGCCACGATTGGCTAGTTAAGTTTGAATCCTCTCCCCGATTGGCTTGTTCCCCAATTCCTTTCCCCATTGGTTTGTTCCCTGACCACTCCCCCAAGTTACTATAAAAGTAGCCCTGCAGACCCCTCGGGGTCTTCGGGACTTCTGTTCTTCTGAGCCCTCGTCGCCCTGGAGGAATAAAGAAGCTTCTGGAGACCATCCCCCGACTCCTGCTTCTTCCCTGCGTCGCCTGCTAGCAGCCCAAGGCTGCACGAGCTGATCACTGCCAGCCCTGGGATCGGTTGCCTCGGCAACCTTCACAAAAGAGCGAGTCACTGAGGGAGTGCCTGTGCCCCTTCGACACATAGGCTGCCCTTTTCAGGGCAGGCTGTCGGGGGAAGGTCGCGGCACCCCAGAAGACCGGTTGCCGGGCCCCGGCTTCAGGGGTGGACGGCGGCATCTGGCGCCCAACGTGGGGCTCGACCTCTGACCTGGTCAGTTGGTCAGCCCTCGGAGAGTCTTCTCTCTGCTGCTGCGAGAGAGCTAGACCTTGGACAGCCAGTCACTCGAAGGGACCCTCCTGCGTTTTAGCAGGAGCTACCTGAGAGTTGCCGGACGGGACCTGCGACTCACCACCAGACCGCAGCCGTCCAGCGCAGGTGACCACCCCCAGCAATTTGACGCATCGCCATCGGGCGAAGAAAAGAGTGTGAGTTTGTACTTTTGTTTGAATTTTAGTTCAATTTTAATTGCTGGGTGGGAGTGGAATGGGGAAGTCACAGAGCAAGTTCATGCTCTCCCCATTGGAGCAGGAGTTTTATGTCCAAGTTGCAGATATCCTTGTTGGGGAGAAATTTAAGTTTTCAAATGGGTTTTAAAGCGTTTTGTTCACTGGATTTTTAAGCAATTTCCAAACACTAAGTTGAGTTCTATCTATTTAGATTCTTTTTGGGACAGAGTGGGAAACAAGTTAAATGTTGTACAGCTGAATGGGGATCTTTCTGTGGCGCAATTTTTTCCTTTGTTTAAATCAATTATTAAGGCTTTAGAGGGAATCAATTCTAAAAAGAAAGTGGGAAAAAAGTTGGGGAACCCATGTTAAGACCCCTCCCCTCTTCCCTCACCCCGTGTCCCCTAAACCCTCTTCCCCATATGAGGGTGGGTCAGCGGACGGACCTCGCGATTCCGCGCCGGGTTGCTCCCGTCTCCCGGACGTCCCCAGACCCTCTTTCTCCCCTCCCCAGAGCAGTGCTGGCCACACTGGTCTGGAATTTTCCCCGAAACCTCCTCCTATACCCTATTCTCCCGTTCGCCATTTGGCGCCTTCCCTCAAGTTCTTTGCCCCGGTTTCCAAAATGGCGGCGGCAACGTGGCCAGCCCCGCCATTTCGTCCCTCCCTGGTCCAAGTTTTCGCGCCCTTCTCCTCAAAATGGCCACCAAGCGTCACCACCTCTCCCGTCGCTCCTCCCCTGGCTCCACTCCCTGCGTCTCCGTGGGTGTAACTGCGTCGGGTCCCTCCCCTGTCTTCGGGAAAAACCCCTCCCATGATAGGGATGGCCCCGCCCCGGGTTACACCCTCCACACGGAACCCGCCTCCTGCGTCACCCCCGCCCCCAGTCCCGCCCCCACCACGGGCCCTGCCCCCCCCAAAGACCACACCCCCAGGCCCCCTGCCGGAAGTGGGAAGAAAGGCAGCCGGAAGGAGGCCATCTTGGCTTCCACTGCCACACCCGTCAGGCTTCTCCGGCTTGCCCGCCCAGGCGCCGAAGACACCGCAGGCGCCCCTCCACGTCTGAGGACAGCAATGACTCCTCGCTGTCCGATGAGGAATGGAGGGATCACTGGGCAAAAACAAGGGGGGAGGCAATGAAAGAAGGGGACTGGGAACTCGCCAACAAAATCACGGCTTTCCCAGTCATTGTTAAGACTGGGAGGAGGTCAGGGAGGCATGTCAGCTGGGAGCCCATGGAGTTCCCTGAACTCAAGGAGCTATACAAGGCAGCAAAAGAACACGGGAGAAGCTCTCATTATTTTAAGAGTCTGCTCGAGGCGACCTTCACCTCGCACACGCTGATCCCACATGATATAAAAAACATTATGGGGTGTCTCCTATCACCTGCGGAGTACCTATTGGGAGAGGAATTGGAAAAAGCAATTGGCAATGCTGGTAACAGCATATGAAAAAGATGTAACAAACCAAATTATACTAGATCAGCTGCTAGGTGAGGGTAATTACATCAAGCCTCAAGATCAGACGAATATACCTGAGGCCGCATTGGCAGACATCGCCATTGCTGCAAAGACATGCCTGCTCCTTATGCCTGATGACTCTGTGCCCACTCAGAGCTTCGCGTCTATAAAGCAAGGGGTCGATGAATCATTCATCAAATTTGTGGACAGATTGAAAAATGCTCTGAGAAACAAATAGAAAGCTCAGAAGCCAGAAAAGAAATGCTAGTAAAAATGGCTTCTATAAATGCCAATACAGAGACTAAAGCAATTTAAGATCTTTGCCTACTGACCCCGAACCAACTATAGACCAATGATAGAAGCGTGCGTCAAGCGCACTTCAACAGAAAACACCGTGGCACAGGCAGTAGCGCAAGGCATCGCGCAAGGCGTTTCAGGAGCCTTTGCAGTAGTCGGCAAAAGACAATAAAAGGTGTTTTGTTGTGGAGACTTTGGGCACTTCATGGCAGAGTGCCCCCATAGACCTGGACTCTCAGACCACCGAAAAATCATGATTGGTTGCGCGCCAATCCCAACAAACTGTGGCAGTCGGGAAACTCCCAGCGGAGCGCGGATCGGCGGCCCCGCGCGACGACACCAAATGCCCAGCCGTCCCGTCCCAACGCACCGACAACAACAGGCAGCAGAAAGACAAGTTCCCACACGGGCCAAAGATCGCGCCCTCCCAAGTACCTCCGGAGACGAAGGACCTGACTTTTACCCCGAGGTACAGGTGGGAACCCGCCGCGAGCTGGTGAGTGACCTAGCCATAAACTTTGAGAATGACAGTCTATAAAGTAGCCACAGGAAAACGCGCGCCAACCAATGGACCATGGGACATTTTAATTATCGGAGACCCATTCACAAGCCATCAGCCCTAGCAGTCATTCCGAAGTCATAACCTGCGAGCCAGGAGAAGAAATTTTTGTTTCAGTTATGTGTTTAGACTATCCTTATTTTTTACCTGCCGCAGTCCCAATCGCCCAAGCCTTTTTACTCCCTAAAGAGTTTTCAGATTCTGTTCCCCCCAACCCCACCGTTTTTTGGTCCCAGTTAATGGGAACCAACAAACCCATCATACGTTGCAGTTTATTTTCTAAGGGCGAAAAATCAAAAGGCACGGAATGATTGACACAGGGGCGATGTGACCCTAATAGCAAAATCGAATGGCCAGAGACTGGGAATTGACCCTGTAGCAGGACTTATCAGGCATTGGTGGAGTCGCCACCTCGTGGCGTTCTAGGCGGAACGTGGTAATTGCAGGGCCGGAAGGGAAAGTAGCCACCGTAAGACCCTTTGTAGTAAGGGCACCTATCACGCTTTGGGGCAGGGACGTGATGTCCCAATGGGGTGTTTCCCTTCATATACTTTGCAGGGATTTTTAGTTGGGGCCACTGAAGCGCGCACCTTTGAAACTCCTCAACTCACCTG
Source organism: Acrocephalus scirpaceus scirpaceus (assembly GCA_910950805.1). Taxonomy (NCBI): domain Eukaryota; kingdom Metazoa; phylum Chordata; class Aves; order Passeriformes; family Sylviidae; genus Acrocephalus; species Acrocephalus scirpaceus. Next base: position 46,416,522 of record OU383777.1, on the reverse strand, counting down.
GCGGCAGGACCGTCCAGTCTGGGTTGATCAGTGGCCCCTCCCAGAGGAGAAATTGTGCGCCCTGAAGGAATTGGTAGAAGAACAGCTAGCCAAAGGACATATTGCTCCCTCAAATAGTCCCTGGAACACCCCAATTTTCGTCATCAAAAAGCCTGGGAAAAATAAATGGAGACTATTACAGGACTTACGTAAGGTCAATGAAGTTATTGAAGACTTTGGTCCTCTCCAGCCAGGCATGCCCTCGCCCCTTATGCTCCCTAGGAATTGGCCACTCGCTGTAATTGACATTAAAGATTGCTTTTTTAATATCCCCCTCCACCCCAGAGATGCTCCTCGTTTTGCCTTCTCCGTACCATCTCCAAACCGCCAAGCGCCTCCAACGGTACCACTGGCTTGTACTCCCCAAGGTATGAAGGCCAGTCCTTCGATCTGCCAGTGGTACGTGGCCAAGATTTCTCCCCTGTCAGGGAAAAATTCCCAGACGCCGTGATATTGCATTACATGGACGACCTTTTGCTATGTGCAAAAGATCAGACCGGACTGGACATTCTCCTGAAAACACCGTCAACGCCATTGAAAGCGCAGGGTTCGAGATCCAGGAGGACAAAATTCAGCTCACCAGCCCCTGGAACTACCTGGGTCTCCGGGTGAAGGAGCAGACCATCGCCCCCCAGCAGCTCATCATCCGTGACAACCCCCGAACCCTGCATGAGATGCAGCAGCTGTGCGGCTCCATCAATTGGGTTCGCCCTCTACTGGGACTCTCCTCAGAGGACCTCGCTCCCCTACACAACCTGCTGCGAGGAGACGGCGAACTCAATTCTCCAAGGACCCTGACCCCAGAAGCGCGCCAAGCCATCGCGTTGGTCCAAGGAGCCCTTTCCACCGCACAGACTGCCAGGTATGAGCCCTCGTTACCTTTCCTTTTTGCAGTGCTAGGAAAGGTACCGCACCACCAAGGGCTGATCTTCCAATGGGACCAAAACCTGAAAGACCCCCTGTTGATTCTTGAGTGGGTGTTTTTACATTCACAGCCTGGTAAGACTGTGACTACCCCTCAGGAATCAATAGCGGCCGTCATCAGGAAAGGTAGGACACGCCTCCGCTCTCTTGCGGGGTGTGACTTCGCATGCATATATGTACCAATTGAAACTACAGAGGAGCTAGAGTTTCTGCTCCAAACAAATGAAAATCTCCAGTTCGCTCTGGACAGCTACCCAGGCAAAATTTCAATTCACTTTCCTGGACATAAGCTATTTAAGGCCAAATTCCAATTAGTTCCTAAATTCATACAGAGCAAAACCTCTCAAAGCTGTGACAGTTTTTACAGACGGCTCAGGGTCCTCTCACAAGTCAGTGATGACTTGGAAGGATCCTCGGACACAGAAGTGGGAGTCTGATGTCCGTGTGGTGGAAGGATCCCCACAGATTGCTGAATTAGCAGCCGTTGTCAGAGCTTTTGAAAAATTCAAAGATCAACCTCTCAATTTGGTCACTGATTCGGCCTACGTTGCAGGCGTAGCTATGAGAGCTGAACATGCTTTTCTGAAGGAGGTTTCCAATCGAAATTTATATAATCTGCTTTCTAAACTTGTTCACCTTATCTCCCACAGAAAGCAGCCATATTACATTATGCATGTTAGGTCACACACCGACCTCCCAGGCGCTATCGTTGAAGGGAACAGGAGAGCAGACGCGCTGGCCATGGCGGCACAAACATCAACCCTCCCAGACACCCTACAGCAGGCAAAAATATCACATGCCTTTTATCATCAAAATGCCCCAGCCTTAGCCAGAATGTTCCACCTCACCCGAGAACAAGCTAAGGCTGTAGTAGGGTCATGCCCCCAGTGCCAATCCTTCCAGGTCCCATTCCTCGACCGGGGAGTCAACCCTCGAGGACTTAACTCAAAGTTATGGCAGACGGATGTCACCCACATTCCGTCTTTTGGGAGACAGAAATATGTGCATGTGTCCGTAGACACGTTCTCTGGAGCGGTTTTTGCATCTGCCCATGCCGGAGAAAACGTGTCTTTCGTGAAAAAACATCTTCTGTTGGCCTTCGCCACCTTAGGGGTCCCCAAGAAAATCAAAACTGATAATGGCCCCGCATATGCCTCAAAACAACTCAAGGCTTTTATGCAAGATTGGGGCATTCAACACGACAAAGGGATCCCATACTCACCCACAGGGCAATCAATTGTTGAAAGGACCCATCAGACGTTGAAGAGAGTCTTGCACCAGCAGCGAGGGGGAACAGAGACATTACCTCCCGTTGAGAGGCTCTGTAAGGCCTTATATGTAATAAATTTCCTAAATTGCTCTAGCAATGAGCCTGACCCCCCCGTCATCAGGCACTTCTCCAATTCGACCCAAGCTAAGCTTACTGAGAAGCCGCCTGTGCTGGTGAAAGACCCTGAAACACACCAAATTAGTGGGCCTCATCAATTGATTACCTGGGGGAGAGGGTACGGGTGCGTATCAACCCCTGCAGGACCCAGGTGGCTCCCGGCCAAAAACATTAAACCTTATCTCAACCCTATGACAGACACTAACCCACCTGATGAGTCAATTCCAGGCAAAACACAGAAGACAGCGCCTGGAAGAGAAGAAAGAGGCGACCCTCGCCACCAAGCCTGCGGCGTCGACCACAGACTAGGTCGCAGACCTCCAAGCCGCACCTCACCGGATAAGACAAGTTGCAACCCAAAGTTGCTTTGTTCTGTTTGAGCTCATTCTAAGAGTTTGAGTTGAATTACCTTATCCTTTCCCTATTTTCCCCTGAAAAGTGTACCTCATACCCTCCCATTTATATATTACTTTTTACTTTAGATTAAGTTTTCTAAAACATTTATTATCAAATCAGCAGGAAACCAAATCGGCCCAAGATGGCAAGCTTCAACTGCTTCTTCTCATCTCCACAATCATGGTGACAGCCAGAGACAGCAGACAATTCCTGTCTCCTCCAAATGATTCCCCAAAACGTGCAACTAGAGACAACAGCGACCGCGCTCTTCTTTTCGCTATCGCAGAGCATGATAAGCATCACAGATACGATCAGCCAAGTCAACTAGTGAAACTTGTTTCCATGAAAAAACACGTTCTTGGAGGTATAAGGTATTCAATTGAAGCCAAACTAGCTCAAAAGGATAAAGTGAAACTGCAGATTTGTAGTGCACATTGTCCCGTGGAAAATAGCATCAAAATGCTAGAAGAGAAATGCCATGACAAAACTTTGGCGACAGACGCCTACAAGCCTGGAGCACCAGCCGCTCCAGAACAGCAAAGACGACCACCACAGAAAAACCCAAGGAAAGTAATAATGTTTTAGTTAATCAAGAGTTTCAGTGAAGTTTTACAATTCTGTTACCTTTTATATCCTTATAAGTATAATTGTGTTACTCCCTGTATTATTTATCTCAGTTATGTACATTATAAGAAACGTGCAATCACCGCCGTTTTCTCAGTTTTTCAATTAGAAAGAGAAACAGAAGATGAGACTGCCGTAATGCCAACCTAGAAAGGAGCCCTCCTTGAGAAGAACACAGTTGTAACATGTTGTTTTTTTTTTTAATTAGAGTTTAAGAATGTTAGCAAGTTTGTGAAAGAAAAAAGCAAGTGTCAAGAAAGTGCGTGAATGTTAGATGAAGGAATGCGTGGGGTATATTGAAAAAAGAAAGGAGAGTGTAGAGGAGAAAGGGGAGTGTAAAAGAGAAAAGGAGCGTAGAAGGAAAAAAGGGTATGAGAGAAAGAGAGAAGGGAGAAAAGAGTGGTACTACGAGAGAGAGTCAAAAGAAAGATAAGATAAGCAAAAGAAAGTTTTATCAGTTTTGTTTTTCCCTAAACCCCCTCTTTCCTAACCCTTTACCCTTCTGTCCTCACCCCAGTTGAAGAAGTTGAAAGTTGTTAAGTTGCTAAAACAAATTCTTTTGTTTTATCAGAAGCAGACCCTTCCCAAAGAGCCCCTCACCATGAAAAGCAACCTCACCTCTTCGCATGCTGGATGATGGCAATCCTGTGGAGCACAATGGCATGGAGAATCGGACAACCACCACAAAACGTATGGGTGACCTTGGCAAGATCCCTCAACCAAGACAACATGTGTTTATCTATGGGCTCTGTGACAGCCCGCTGTCATCGTGCTTAGTAGGGATTCCTTCAAACTCAACGAGCCCAGTCCTCCACATCCCTTTTCAGGAAAATGGCCTGCCCCACCAGAGAGTGGGAAAGGAGTTGCCCGAAAAACCTGGGAAGCGTGGATAGAATTTCTGCCCAAAGCCCTCCCGGATAGCCATGGGGAACGACCAACAATTGTCAATGAGCCCCAGGAATTGGACCTGCTGGGGTCAGCACGAGCCAGCTATTGTTTTAACTTTTATTACCAAAACACCGGATCGACATTCATAATTGACCTTTCCCCTTTAAATAAAATTTACACAGCTTCAAATTGGTGCAGTTACACAAACAAAATTCCCTATGATACATCAGGCTTCCTTATCCCCAGGGCTCTCCCAAGAGGAGTCTTCCTGATTTGTGGAGACAGGGCCTGGGCAGGAATTCCATCCAGAATTAAAGGAGGACCATGTACTTTTGGAAGGCTTACTACGCTAACACCCAACATCACCCTCTTGCATGAATGGAAACAAAACAAAAGCAAATTGGCTCGCTCCAAAAGATCATACTCCCCATTCGACGAAAATTGTGATGCCACCCTCTGGGATTGGCCAAAAGCAAGAGGATCGCGGTTTCGATTTTTCTTCCTTGGGTGGCAGCCGCGAAAAGTCTCGGTGAGTTACACCACCTTGGGTGTTGGCTGAGTAAGCAAGCCAACAGGACATCACAGGCTCTGAGTGACCTACTGAGGGATGAAGAAACTGTCCGACATGCCACCCTCCAGAATCGAGCAGCCATCGACTACCTCCTACTTGTACATGGACACGGCTGCAAGGACTTTGATGGAATGTGCTGTTTCAACCTATCAGACCACAGTCAATCAATCTCAAAAAACATTCAGCTGCTCCAAGAAGAGGTGCAGAGTTTAAAGACTGAAAAGGACCCTGAGTGGCATCAGACTTGCTCGGATTTTGGGGACTCAAGGGTTGGGTTGCTCTGTGCTAAGAATTTGTTTTGGGTTTGGTCATTATTGTTATTGTTCTTATGATGTTCACCTGTTTTATGTCTGTTTCAAGAAAGCCATTTCAGAAGTTTATTTAATTAATAAAAAAGGGGGAATTGTTGGGGAGGAATGTGAGGCAGAGCTAGGGACATTGCCTTGGAGGGAAAATTCCCCAGAGGCAGTGCAGTTATCTGCTGAGACTTCCCTGTGAGGAGAGGTCCTCAAACAGGTCCTCTGCTCAGGGAAGTTTCCAGAAGGAACATTACCTCACCCCCCTTAGGTTAATGCTGTTGCCACGATTGGCTAGTTAAGTTTGATCCTCTCCCCGATTGGCTTGTTCCCCAATTCCTCTCCCCATTGGTTTGTTCCCTGACCACTCCCCCAAGTTACTGTATAAAAGTAGCCCTGCAAGACCCCTCGGGGTCTTCGGGACTTCTGTTCTTCTGAGCCCTCGTCGCCCTGGAAGAATAAAGAAGCTTCTGGAGACCATCCCCCGACTCCTGCTTCTTCCCTGCGTCGCCTGCTAGCAGCCCAAGGCTGCACGAGCTGATCACTGCCAGCCCTGGGATCGGTTGCCTCGGCAACCTTCACAAAAGAGCAGTCACTGAGGGAGTGCCTGTGCCCCTTCGACACATAGGCTGCCCTTTTCAGGGCAGGCTGTCGGGGGAAGGTCGCGGCACCCCAGAAGACCGGTTGCCCAATCTTTGCTACCTCTATTTTTGCTGCCCGATCTACTGCTCGTTGTTTTGATGCTCCTCACTAGCTCTGCTCTTGGGGACATGGGCATCTACGTGGCGGACTTTCACAGGTAGTCTTCCTACCCTGGTAGCAATGTCCTTCCACTCCTCAGCAGCCCAGATTGGTTTCCCTCCACGCTGCCAATTAGCCTCTTTCCACCTCTTCAGCCATCCCCACAGAGCATTGGCTACCATCCATGAATCGGTATAGAGGTAGAGCCTTGGCCACCCCTCTCTCTCAGCAATATCTAGGGCCAGTTGAATGGCTTTGAGTTCAGCAAATTGACTGGATCCACCCTCCTTTCAGTGACCTCTGCGACCTGTCGTGTGGGGCTCCATACAGCTGCTTTCCATCTCCAACTCATCCCTATGACACGGCAGGAACCATCGGTGAATAAAGCGTAACGTGCTTCCTCTGCCGGCAGCTGGTTGTATGGCGGAGCTTCTCAACCCGAGTCACTGGTTCTTGTTCTTCATCTGCAACGCTGAAACTTTCACCTTCGGGCCAGTTTGTAATTATTTCCACAATTCCAGGGCGGTTCAGTTTCCCAACTCGGGCGCGTTGTGTAATGAGGGCCATCCACTTGCTCCAGGTAGCGCTGGCGGCATGGTGGGTGGAGGGAACCTCTCCTCTAAACATCCACCCTAGCACCGGTAGTCGGGGTGCCAGGAGGAGTTGTGCTTCCGTACCAATCACCTCCGAAGCAGCTTGGATTCCCTCATAGGCGGCCAAGATTTCCTTTTCCGTTGGGGTGTAATTATCTTCAGACCCCCTGTAGCTCCGACTCCAGAATCCCAGTGGTCGGCCTCGGGTCTCACCAGGTACCTTTTGCCAAAGGCTCCAGGACAGACCCTGGCTCCCGGCCGCAGAGTAGAGTACGTTCTTTACGTCTGGTCCCGTCCTGACTGGGCCGAGGGCTACCGCATGAGCGATCTCCTGTTTGATCTGGGTGAAAGCTTGTTGCTGCTCAGGGCCCCAATAGAAGTCATTTTTCTTACGGGTAACGAGATAAAGGGGGCTCACAATCTGACTGTACTGCGGAATATGCATCCTCCAGAAACCTATGGCACCCAAGAAAGCTTGTGTTTCTTTTTTATTCGTTGGGGGGGACATAGCTGTGATTTTATTAATGACATCTGTAGGAATCTGACGCCGTCCATCCTGCCATTTCACTCCTAGAAACTGGATCTCCCGAGCAGGTCCCTTAACTTTACTTTTCTTAACCGCAAAGCCGGCTTCCAGGAGAATTTGGATGATTTTCTCCCCTTTCTCGAACACTTCTGCTGCTGTGTCTCCCCACACAATGATATCATCAATATATTGTAGATGTTCGGGAGCCTTATCCTTTTCTAATGTGGCTTGAATCAGTCCGTGGCAGATAGTAGGACTGTGCTTCCACCCCTGAGGCCATCAGTTCCAGGTGTACTGCACTCCCCTCCATGTAAAGGCAAACTGAGGCCTGCATTCTGCTGCCAAAGGAATGGAGAAAAATGCATTTGCAATGTCAATTGTGGCATACCATTTTGCTGCTTGGACTCCAGCTCATACTGGAGTTCCAGCATGTCTGGCACCGCAGCGCTCAGTGGTGGTGTCACCTCATTCAATGCACAGTAGTCCACAGTTAATCTCCATTCTCCTTCAGATTTACACACAGGCCAGATGGGACTGTTAAAGGGTGAGTGGGTTTTACTAACTACCCCTTGGCTCTCCAACTCTCGAATCATCTTATGGATGGGAATCACAGCATCTCGAGTTGTTCTATACTGTCGGCGGTGCACTATAGAAGTGGCAATTGGTATCCGTTGCTCTTGTACTTTCAAGAGTCCTACTGCAGATGGATTCTCAGACAGTCCAGGCAAGGTGTTCAATGGCTGGATGCCCTCTGTCACTACAGCCGCTATCCCGAATGCCCACCTGAGTCCTTTTGGGTCTTTGAAATACCCACTTCGGAGGTAATCTATGCCCAAAATGCATGGGGCCTTTGGGCCAGTCACAATAGGGTGTTTCTTCCATTCATTTCCAGTCAGGCTCACCTCTGCTTCCACCAAAGTAAAATCTTGTGATCCCCCTGTCACGCCAGCAATAGAGACAGATTCTGCTCCTACATGTCTTGATGGCATTAATGTGCACTGCGCACCAGTATCAACCAAGGCCTCATAGTCTTGTGGCTCAGATGTGCCAGGCCAACGAATCCACACAGTCCAAAAAACGCGGTTCTCCCTAGCCTCTACCTGGCCAGAGGCAGGGCCCCTCTAAGCCCGGTTATCTTTCTTTTCTTGAGCATATGTCTTAGAGGTGCCTTCAAGGGGGTCATCATCACACCTGGCAGTTTGGCTACGGGCAACTGGAGCCGCTTCCCTTTTGGTGGAACTCCCTCTCTGAGTCTTGCCTTCCTTCAATTCACGCACCCATCTTGCCAGGGCAGCCGTAGGTTTCCCATCCCATCTGTTCATATTTTCTCCGCAATCCTGCAGGAAGAACCACAGCTCAGCACGTGGAGTGTACCCTCTCTCCCTACCCAGGGAGCGTCTATGTTGCGTACCAGAACCTCTGATCTGTACTGCTGAGATTTGGAGAAGGTCCTCTCTAATCTCCTCCCTAAGTTTCTTATGGTTCTCATCTATCTTATCCTCCAGTTTCTGTAGGCGTGTCTCCACAGCTGCGATTCTGGCATGTGTTGGGCCATGCACAGCATCTGCATACGCTCAGAGCTTCTTTGCCATATCCAGCACAGTCTCCTCCATGTCCTCCCGCTTCATTACTGCTAAAGCAGTAGCATATTCAGATGGCCCAAGTCATATAAGTTTCCTCCACATCACAGACGTACATGGTATCAAGTCTGGGTTTCTAGTGTTTTGGTCATCTGCGAAGATCATCTCTGCCACTGCCATTTCTCTCAAACGTTGAATCCCCTGTTCTATAGTCTTCCATGGGGTTTGCTGCATATAAAGATCATCTGCACACAAATATCTTTCTGCCACACTTCCTAGGACCCGTACCCAGAGACTGCACGGACTGGCCCCTCCCATCATCTCTTGGTCGATGACTGGATCATGTGACAGGGATCCCAGATGTCTCGCTTCAGTGCCATCCAGAATTGTAGCCTCGCCTGCAGCATCCCAGAGACGGACTAACCAACTAATTATAGATTCATCAGGTTGTTGCCGATAGTCCTTTCTTAGGCCCTGAAGGTCCTTCAGGGAAAAGGCATCAATATTGGCCTCTGATCCTGTGCTAGAAGCTTTGGCTTCTGATTTTGGTGAAGGTCCTTCCCTTGGGTCATCATCGTCCACTGGTCGATCAGTCTTGTGGGTGTGTTTCTTTGCTGGAGCAACTGCCAGGGGCTTAGGCTTACTGTCTGGTTTAGCTGCTGATTCAGGCTCAGGTTCCAGTGTAGCTGCTGGCTTCATAACTGGCGTGTTGGCTGCAGCCTGAGTGACTGGGGTGGCTGTTGATTTGTATTCCCCCCCCGCCTCTGTCTGCTGCCCTACAGTACCTAGCAGCATGCGATAAGCATATGCCAGGGCCCAGCTTACTGCAACAATCCTTTCCCCCTTAGAGCCATCCTGGTATCTCTCTTTCAGGTATTCCCCCAGCTCCACTGGATTCTGAATTTGTTCCTGTGGAAAATCCCACACTACAGGGTCAGAGAATTCCCTGAGGAGTTGGCCCATATTCTCCCATTCTCCACACCACTCAGGATTTCCTCTGCCTGGGTCAGGAGTTTCATCAGCCCCTCTAGAAATCTCAGCCCATATTCTAGAGAAGCTGCGGACTGTATAGAGGAGGCTTACCAGATTAAATACCAGAAAGATGGTCTCTTTAACAGTCAGGGGAAACTGAACATCTCCTAACAACTCAAAAGAAAACAAAGAAAGCAGAGGCCGAACAAACTCTTCCCCTGCTTCCCCCCCAGCAAACTGAGTACACAACCACAAGATTGAACCATAGATTATGGGAGTAGATTCAGGCATCTTAACAACCCTCCTATAAAACATCACCACCAAGCCCAGTCCAATAAATATTCTGGTTAGTACCCCACGGCTACACAAACTACGTATTAGGAACAGTACCAGAGCTATTTCTGGGTGAGGAAATAACCCCAGGCACCACAAAGGTATTAAGATTTCAAGAAATCGCAGGGACCAGAAATATTGGCAGACTTTTATGGCGTTTCTGCCCCCCGTGGACCACTTGATCAGTGATCCCTTGCCTTGCCCGGCTTCTGGCAGCAGTCGGTAGGGCCACTGGACAGTTCTGCAGCACACCCCACGCGGTGGGCTTTCTGGCTGGCTAGCACTAGATGTAAATTAGTGGCTAATGGCGAAAGGAAAGGAAGGCTCTCTTCTGAGGGTTCACAGGAGATGTTTATTCCTCATCGGTGGTGGGTGAGAGAGAGACTGAAGCCCCGCCCAAGCCCCTTAAGTAGACAGGCACCAGGGGGCGTGTACATAAACTTTCCACCAATAGGGGGATAGAAAGGGAGGAGTTGGGGGGTAGATTGACACACAAAAGGGCCAATCTCTGGAGAGGAGGGGGGGAGGGGATTCCCAGAACCTGTTCCAATCAGAAGCCCGGTCTCCCCGAGATTTCCAGAAGGGGGAGAGGCTTTCCTGGATGACTGGCAGGCTCCGGGGGGAGGGGACAAACCACTGCGAATGCAGCTATAAACAGAGGGGTTTAGAAAAGACCCTTTTCCCAACATAAATAACATAAACCCAAAACTTGTGAGCACAGCTCACGCACCGCTACAGACTTTCACCCCGTATAACATCACAAGTCCAGAAAAATCCATCCTAGCACACCCACAAAACAATTAGAACCACCAATACTATTATTTAGGTTTTTCCACTTTTCTCTGGCCTCGTTTCCTGGCCAACACACCAAGAAATGTCCCGGTTTGGAACAGATTAGGGGGAGAACCCCTAAAATAAACCTCCACCATCCCTCCCCCACTCCCAGACCTGGGTTTGGGAGGGAAGAAAAACTCCTTGGAGGGAAAGTGGAAAAACCTATTTTATTAACAACACTCCCCACACAAAAGGAAAAAAAAGAAGGAAACAGGTACTGTGTGGGAAGAGGCGCCAATCTTCTGTGTCGAGCCCTAGAAATTACCGAACTTCCTCAGGTCAGGTCAGGTTAGTCCAGAGCTGGTCCTAATCTTCAGGAAGGGGAAAGAAAAAAGGAAGAGGGAAAAAAAAAACAAGCAAAGAATAGCGAGAATAGCAAGCAAGCAAGCAAGCACGCCAGCACGCCAAGCAGAGCAAACTGCAAGCCAAAAGCGAAAGTAAAAAAGCCCACAGCCGTTCCCTCCCCCCCTCCCCCAGCGAAGGCCCGCCTATCAGCCACAGTCCTTGCTGGAGGGGAAGAGAAAATAACTGCCAGACACAATATAGCCCCACGATGTAGGATATAGAGCAGAAGTCGCCTGCCAACCCAGGACATCTGTAGACAGACAAATAGGTGGGTGATGAAATTTGTCCTGTACTTTGTTTCTAACATATTTCAAAATAGCACCTTTGGAAGGTGGCACTTCCTTCTACAGTCCTTTACAGAAATAGTAAGTACAGTTTGGTGGAATTTTGGTCTCTTTTAGCAAAGATTTGCCTCCCATCATTAAGTAATTCATTCAAGGTAAAAAGTGGAATAAAACCAGGGGGATAATGTGGTAGTCTCAGATGCTTATATTACAATAAAAACCAGTGTGGTTAGGCTTTTTCCAGAGGATTTTTTTGTTTTCTTTTTCGGCTACAGCTTGCAGAAACCAGAGACTACAGTATGTATCTGATGATCAATATTAAACTAGTAGAGTAAAATGTCAAGAAGAAAAAAAATTGAAATCATACTAGATTTCAACACCAACAGAGAAAATCCCTGCATTTATGAAATGGCAGCAATAAAACTAGCAATTATTATTTAGCTTTAAGTAATGAACCACATATAAACCACAAAACTTGCTACATTGCCTCCCAAATGGAGCTTATTACACTGCTGTTTGAATGTTTGTACAATCTTTAATTTAAACATTTACTCTTCAGGTCTTAATAATAGGCATGGGTTGTTGCAATTTACTCTTTCTTCAAAGGCAAAAAATGAAAGAGGAAAACAAAATTCTTTAACTCATATGTGAACAGAATTGACTCATTCAGCTAGAGGAGGGGTTGAAAGTCAGAAAATTTCACCCTCTGATTTATCTTTCAGCCACGTAAGGGCAGGATTAACATGAGGGCACTCCAAAGCTGCTCCTCCAGTGAGAAGGAAGAGCCATTCATCACTGTTTACTGGGCTTTTGTTGTGCCGCAAACCCTCACAGAGAAGAAATATGAAGTGGTGTTTGTGTTTCTCAAAAGGAGATCAACATGCAATCATATAGATGCTTCAAGGCGTTTCTTTTATTATTATTATATTTTAATATATAAGCAACCAAGAAAAGCATTTAGAGGTGAATGTTAATATATTCCATTCCTTGTAGGCCACAGGATTCTCAATTCTCAGTTCAATTTTTTTATTATATTTCTGGAATTACTGTGATAGTTTACTGGTTTGAAGGATTTTAGAGTCATAAATAGCAGCAAATCTTAACCTTGAATCTTGAATGACAAAATAATCTTCTTTGAAACAACACTTGAGTGGCTCAGGGAAGAGAAATAAATAAATAAATAAATAAATTCTATTTTTCCTGTACATGACTACTTCAAGCTCAAGCTGCAATTTAAATTTGGTCATCTGATAAAATACTGAATTTTAAAATGCCTAGCTCTGACTTTTTATGAAGGAGCAGAGGTGGGCTGCAGTATTTATTCATGGCCTTGGGATCTGTGGATGCATGACCCTCTGTTTCCCCCCTTCCTTTAGGGCACCAGTGCTTATAAGTTCACATGCAGAAATAATTTTGAAAAATTTGAGTTCAGATGCTCACCTGAAAGGTAAATAAGGAAATTTTTCTCTTGGGCTTATTTGATTTCTTTACATACTTTTGTTCTTTGGGTTCTGGTGTGCCTTTGCAGCTAAGCATGGCTCTTTACTCAACCTATCATGGCAGAAGCAGGACCTGAATGGAAAGGCTGCTGCTTTTTAGGGGTCACAGTCACCCTCTTACCATCTGCCCAGCATCTAGGTAGGTATGCTGGCCAGGTCAGTCCTAAGAATGAGTATTTTGGGAGGCTGGAGGAGCAGGAGAACCCTCTTTTACATCTTGTCTCTTTGCTCAGACTTTGCTATGAGGGTGTTTCTCTGAAAGCATCCCTCTCCTTATCAGTCCTAGGTAGCTGTGAGACCTCAGCCACTTTTCTCAGTGATCCACAACACAGCTTTCTGTGGGAAATGTAACACTACAGTCTATGAACTTCTTACACACTACTGGAGTGACATTTAACAGGCCATAACATACAGAAGGACAGATTAAAGACCATTGTACAGAATTTAGTGCTATTTTTTATTGTGATGGTAATCTTTATCCTTCCTTATGGGAAACTTTCTCCCCTGATGGTCCTAAAATTAAAAAACCAAAAATGTCCTTATCACAGTAAAGTAAGCTAGACAGTAAAACACGATGCTATGAAAGATGTTCGAATAATCAGGCTCTGCCTTTCTGTACCTCAGCAGTGGGCGGAGAAGCCAAGTGCTGGCTGCCCTTTTGCAAGACAACAGAGGGCACACTGCTCAAATCCAGTGTCACTTGGGCTGAGATCCTACAACACACTCCTGAGTATTAACACCTGCATTAAGGGGTCCTCTGGAGCACGCCAGGACAATTCCCACACTTCAGACTTTGATATCCTTTTCCAGATATGCAAAAACCTTCTGGACAAGACACATTTCCAGCATGTCTGTGACAGCTGAGGGAAGAAACCTGGAGCAAGTGACAATGACATCTGGAAAATGCATTCTGAAGACTTTTTGCAAAGAATTTGGATTTGGCTTGCTTTTGCTAGGGACCTAGAGAAAGAATATGTATTTAGTATGGAGATACTATGCCAAGAAGTATATTAGAGGTCTAGCACAGCTATGTAGCATGTGGCATAAGAGAATATTGCTGAAATGTTATCAGTACTTGCATCTAAATAGTGCTGTACGTCCTTTAGTATCTGTTACAGGTAAACTCATGCAACTACTTTAAAACATAATGAAATTGCTCTCTTTTCCTCCCAGATTAGTCTAGGAAACAGCTGGGAACACTATATTAATTTCTGTCTTCCTTATTTTTTGCATTGAGAATTTTTAACACAGTCAAACTATTGGTCAGTCAGAAATCTGTAAGCTGCAAGATGCTGGCCATAAGAAATTAAGATAGGAAATTATTTTCCAAATTATGCCACAATTTTTCCTCATTTACAGTTAAATTAAAGCGAAAAAGCAATTAGAAAGATATTACTTAAGCCTGAGTATATACAAGGCAAAGAGATGGTTCTTGCTGTTAAAAATGAGGATCTATCAAATATTGAATGTTGAAGATAGACTAAAATCTAGGACCAATTTTACATCCAGAGAAAATACAATTTAAAAGATACTAGAAATTTCAATTATGTATAAAGATTTAATAAATGCTACATATTGTTTTGAGGACATTATTCATTGCTACTTATGCTGAGTTATGAAAATGTTGAAGAAGTGATATCAGCTCTGTATGGCAAAGTGGAAAAGTACATCCTAAATCTAACTGGTTACCTAATGGAGTTCAGATGTATTATGATTGTAGATGGGCAGAAAAGTGCATTGTGATAAAACCAAACCTCAAGTGCTTACTGTTCTGAGGGAGAATCTAGCTGAGGGAAAAAATAGCACATGCAAACACTCATAGATATCTACACATATTCTGTGTTTACAGGAAGCTTTAATGATAATCCATCATCAGCATTAATAGGGAAGCCTTCCAGCCACATCAAGTAACGAGGAATGTGTGGGCCACAGCTGGAGGTATGAAACCAGCCTGCAGTTCATCATGATTTTCCTGGTAATTCCTTGCTTTGGTTTAATCAAGGGCCATTTTGTACCTTCATAAACCTTAGGACCACACAGTGTTCTTGTCTCCCAGGTCAACACCAGTACACAAGCCAGGGCCTTTCAGGCAGTACTTCCTGCATCTTAGGATACTTTGTCCTTGCCTTAGAGCAGGGGTTAGCCTTGAGACCTCCAGGAAACTAAGTTGGCACCCAGCTATGCAATGATTTCACCATGATTTCTGAAGGTGAACTTTCCTCAAAGGCAAAGTTAATCTATGTTATTACTAACTACATAAGCAAGAGGAAACAAAGTTAAGAGATATTCAGTATACCTGATAAAAAAGAAGTTTTCTATCTTTTGGGGAGTGTTTTTGAGTCTGGCTCAGATTAACTGTGATCAAAATACATTTCTATGCTTGGAAGGCAAGGAGAATGCTTTTGTCTCGGGCCTTTGCTCAATGACAAGGTTAGGTTTTTGCATCTGCAGATCTGACCTGAGGCTGCAGAAGTGCTCAAACAGGAGAATGAAAAAAGCAAGGAGGAATTATCTGCAGCTAAAAGCCAAGCCTCCTATCACAGTTAAAGCTTTTTTGCTTTCAGCTGCTGTCTCTTGTCTCGTGTTGTCTGATCTAGCATCTAGCTGATAGAAACTCCCTGCAAAATGAGGCATAACAAAGGCAGGAAAGAGAGGGGAATCACTTCATTCTACATCAATAGTTTATGCTCAGTTCCAGTGAGGAGAGGAAGGCATGGCCGTGCGGTCTGAAGGCTTTGCCCCTTGCTAGGTCAAAAAGGAAGAGCTCGTAGGTGGGAGCCTTGAGAAAAAACACCAGCATTTGTAGAGGCCATGAAACAGGGAGGAAAATTATATTTCATGAAAGAGGGGAACCTCTGTTTGAGTCAGAGAAAGGCAGAAACTTAATACTGAATGAAGGATTTTCTCAGAAGGAAAAAGCAGAAGAAGATGGTGTCCTGCTTAGAAGAGAAGACCAAAAGGAAAGACAGGGCAGAGAGCAGTTTCTTAGTTATGGAGGGAAAAACAATCACAGCAGGAAAAATTGTGTAGTTTGCATGATAAAAGCAAGCACTAAATACAGGAGGTGAATGAAACTCCTTGAGAGAGGCAGTGGGACTTGGTACTTGTAACAGCTAATGCCAAGCAATTTTACTCTACCCCACCAGGTATTACTGAATATTAATATTATGTCATTAGCAAGCTTCCAGTACCACTGGTAGTATGTTATGCCTTTTCTGGGGTGAAATAAAAGAACTCAGTTTCTAGCCGTACTAATTTTATGTCTTTTACAAGCAACACATCTTCTTCTAAAAATAAAATACATTGTGTAAAAGTAGTAATTTACAGATAAAGCAACTATTTTCTGATGTTCTCATTAAGCCCATTTTATGCACCTGTCTTCAATTCACTCTTTCAACATTGTAAAACACAAATAAGCATACTAGGAGTGAGTAATTAGCCATAATTATTGTTTCTTTGTAATATTTTAGGATGTTGAGAAGATTTCTTGCATGAGGGTGTCCTTTGTGAGAAGGGAAATATTCATAAAGATGCTGAAGCTTATGACTTGAACCTACACAGCCTGCAGTGAGGAGAGAAAAAAAGAATTGTAGAAGGGTGTCTGCAGCAGCAGGTTTCACTGAAGACAAATCCCAATATGGTTTAATCACTGATTGGTTTTAAATATTTTTCATTAAATATTTGCATTTTTATGTCTGTTAAAGGATTTGATAGCTCCAAGCCCTTTCATTTCCTAAATTCAATATAATGGTGTGTATGTTTAAATACATCTGTATGTATAATGATCTATAATGTCGCTGATCCTCTGTGTAATGAATTAGACTTCTGACTGTTGTAAATAGGACTCATGTGAGATAAATAAACCAGGCCAAAGAGTATTGATACATGGAATTGATATAAACCAGGTTAGAGGAGAATCTAATTAACATACTTGACTGATTGCAGTCTAATCCTATACAAAACATTGGAAACCTAACTTGTGAGCACTGAAACAGTGAATCCCAGCTCAAGTATTAAAAGCAATGTATCAAATTCTGTAGTGGTTTGTCCCCTCAACACTCCTTAATATTACACAAGATACAATTTTGCAGACTAAATATAAGCATTGCTATTTATTTTAAAATTGGATTTAATGTGAAATGTGTTTTTCACAAGGATTTTTAAAGAAATGGGTGGATTTCTCCATCTGTTTGCAAATCTAAACTGTTTAATTCAAACAGTAACTGTGAAAGTGTGAAAAGCTGTTTTCAGGTCTGCAGACATCTCTAGTTTCATCAATTTGTTTTTCAGTCTTCGTTATTTCTTGTTTCTTATGTATCTCCTGGGACAGCAGCTTGCTTGAAGAGTGAATGTTAATAGCTCATTCATCCTCCAGGATGTTTCCTTGCAACAATGAGAATACTCCAAATTTAATCTAATTCCTTTGCCTCATCTCTGTAAAATCAAGGAAAAAATAGTCAAGAAACACAAACATAATCTGAGTAAGGTTGCTCTGTAATAGCAGCCTTGTTTTGCTTGGTTTGTGTAAAAGGACATTAAAATAGATTATAAGTTTCAAAAAACCATTAGTGAAATTCAAGTCCATTTTAGGTTGTAATTTCAGAATTCTGTAGGTGCTAAATGAAATTCATCTAAGACGGGATTTATGCTTTAGTTTTTTTTTTAAATTTCACTAACATATTCAACAAACTTGCAATTAAAGCTTGTGTACCTGTAGGTCAGTCTGCTACAATATTTAAGAATTAGTTTTCATTTTCCTGGAACCATAAGACATTTCTTGGCCCATGCAATATGATGGTGCACTGCAGTGTTTGTAGTATTGTTTAAAAAAAGCCCCAGGAAATATGAGCATGAATGCAGGTAAGTATTTATACTCTAGATGGATTCTAGAGAGAAATAAACTTGAATTAGGTGGAGAGCTTAAGTTTTCTTAGATATAATATATGGGGAAAGCATTTATTATCTATCTTTTAGTCTACAATTTATAAGAAAAGATAATTTTCTTTGTTTGGGGCATATCTACCAGGGGAAATTAGCCATGATAGCTATTTTGGATTAATTGTCCACACAGATCCTGGATTAATGTCAAAGAGAAGAAGGACATTCTTATTTCAGAATTAAAGTGCATATGTAAGGAAAAATAGCTTGGCAACTTGCAAACATTCTGTTCAGTCATCCTGGAAAAAAAATACACTCCTTTAGTTTTTAGGAAAAGGATTTAGAATACTGGAATGGCTTGAGTCATTCCAGAAGAGCTCATAAAGATCATATTGCTCCAACCCTCTGGCATGGGCAGGGACACCTCCCACTCGCCCAGGTTGCTCAAAGCCCCATTGAACATTTCCAGGGATGGGGCATTCACAACTTCTCTGGGCAACGTGTTTCAGTGTTTTTCTGTCCTCAGTAAATAATTTCCACCTAATATCTTCAGTTTAAAGTCCTCTTTCACTACCTTTTTATCTCTTGTGCACTTTCAGATTCCTTACAAGGTCAGGTAGCAGTTCTCTATTCTCCCAATTCATGCATTTGCCTTCTGCTCCTTGGCCATTGTGGCTGGAGCACTTGCAGGTGAGGAATGCAAAAAAGTCATTGAGTACCTCAGCCTTCTCCGTATGCTGGTTTAGCAGTCTCCTGTTTCCTTCCAGAGAGGAACCACATTTTCCCTTATCCTTCTTTTCATCATCAATGCACCTAGAGAAGCTTTTCTTGTTGCCCTGGATGTCCCTGGACAGATTTAATTCCATCAGGGTTTTGACTTCCTTACCAGATTCCTGGCTGTTCATATATTCTCTCTGTATTTCTCCCAGGCTACCTGTCCTTGTTTCTTCCTTCTTCTTTCCTTCCCTCCACACCCCCCCCCCCCCCCCCCCCCCCCAAAAAAAAAAAAAAAGGCGGCAGCTGCTTTTTTTTTTTTTTTTTTTTTTTTTTTTTAAGTTTGCCCAGGGCCTCCTTGCTTATTCAAGCAGACTTCCTGGCATTTTTGCATGACTTCTTCTTTGTTGACTCGTATTATTCCTAAGTCAGGAAAATGTGGTCCTTGAATATTAACAAGCTTTCTTTGACCATACTCTGTCAAGAAGATCCCTGAAGAAGCAAAGTCTGCTCTCCTGAAATCCAGAGTAGTGAGCTTCCCATGTGTTGTCCTTGCTGCCTTAAAGAACTTGAACTCCACTATTTCGTGGTCACTGCACTCAAGGCTACCCTTGTTGGTTCAGCATAACCCCTCTCCTTGCTGGATCCTCTATCACTTGGAGAAGGAAGTTATCATGAAGGCAATCCAGTAAAGTCCTGGATTGCTTGCACCTGACTTTATTGTCCTTTCAACAGATGTCAGAGTGATTGATATCCCTCATGAGGGTCAAGTTTTGTGAATGTGAGGCTGCTCCTATCTGTCTATAGAGGACCTTATCTGCTTGGTCTTCCTGGTGAGGTGGCTTGTAGCACTGTAGCTTCTGTCACCTGTCATGGAGCTTCCTTTAATCCTAACCCATAAGCTCTCAATCGGCTCCTCATCCATCCCCAGAGTTCCATGCATGTCAGCTGGTCATTGACACAAAGGAATGATGCCCACTCCTCATCTCCCTTGCCTGTCCTTCCTGAAGAGCCTGTATCCTTCCATTCCTACTTGCCAGTCAAAGATCCATCCCACCATGTCTGTGGTGCCAGTAAGATCACAGCCCTGAAAGCCTGTGTGCATCTTTAACTCCCCTTCTTTGATTCTCATGCTACATTCACTTGCATAGAGGCATTTGAGGGGCCCTAATAAGGTAACCTACTGGCTGGAAAGACTGGAATTCCTCTGTGCTCCTCCTCAGGTGCTCTCCTGCTGACCTGCTATCACTCTCCACTCTCTGGGTATCTATTGCTGACACTAGCATCAAACTGATATGAGTGGGATGGATTGAGATTCCCCTTCCACAACAATTTTATTTCACCCTCGCTTCACCATCTTCATAGAAATTCCCTAAAGACGGCTCTGAACTGTGAGAAAAGGAGAATTACCTGTGTAATGATTTAAACTATTTCTGTGTATTTACTACTTTAATTCCTATATGATTATACTTCTGGAGTTAATTGAGCATTGGGATCCTTGGAGCTGCATACAACAGGTATCAGCTCTGCTCTGAACCTATCTGAAAAAAAAAGAAAACAACAAAATAATGTTCCCTGGAATAGATCTATTAAAAATAATATTAAATTCATAGTTAAGTTTGGTGTGATAGTAAAACTGAGACTATGACTTCTCTGTCAACATCTGTACATATCTGTAAAATCAGTCAAATTACTGCACCTTTTATCTTTCTATACTCTGACAGGTTTTTTTCTTTGTTAACATAAGTGGCTACCTGGTAGGGGGACCAGCTTCTCATAGTAGTTACTTGATTATTGTGTAGCATATTGTAGCTTAACCTAACTTTTCCTCCCCCTGTTCCCTCGAAAAAAAAAAAGCCTCTAAAAACCTATGGGAAATCAGGTGAGAAACCATATTAGAGAAAATCAGTTCTTATATATACAGACCAACAACCTTCTGACCTTTCTTGCCAGAATATGCACGATAAGGGTAATTGCCAGCAGTGTTATTTGTTCTCATTTTATTAAGTCTGTTTTTACAATAGGTGTTCGAGATAAGTACTCTGATGGCTATTTCTCCAATGTCTGGTTTTAATGTACCATAAAACATGCTAGATGGTGTATCCACTAACACCATATAGTGATGAGAATAGCAGATTAACATTAAACAATGTGTTAAAGGAGAAAATGTTTCTAAATTACATTTGCTAGGTTTAGTTGCAGCCAGCAGAAATAATTAAAACCGCAATAATTAAAAAAAGATGTCTATCCATACGCTGTTTACTTTTTCCCTTTCTTCAGTTTTTAAATTCCAGGATGCTTTCAGAGGAAGGATATTCAGGTTTGGTGTTTCTGATGCTGTGCAATGGAGTGAATATGTTTGTGCTTCCAGAGCTCAGAAGGAATCACAGATGTTCTGTCTCTGCTCCTTATCCACTCCCTCATTATGCACAGACACTCTCTGCCCTTGCATGTTGGGTTATTTTATACACAAGTGAGTTGCACAGCACCATGATGGGTGTACAGAGTTGCTAAAAAATAAGAACTTTTATGTTTTCAATATTCTTACTCCAAATTTTCATCTTTGAAAATCTCCTACGTTGTCGGAACCCAAGACATCCCTTTGGATGTCCCGGGCGGTCCGAGACCCCAGGAGGGGGTCCAGAGACCCTGGAACAGCGATAAAAACACCAGTGCCTTTGATTTTAGCCCCTGGGAGCGATTGCCAACATTATATGAAGAATTACAAGTCACAGGTGTGTAGTTAGGATATTAAATAACTTATTTTTGTGTATTAATATGGATTTGGGGGTTCACAAAGGGGGCTCAAAGAGGCAAGATGGAGGGATTTGGGTGTGTCCCTTGTCTTTCTCCTTCTTCTTCTTGTCCTCCATCTTTGGGTGAGGTGGTGGCATTTTCTTATTGGTTTAGTGTAAAAGTGCACAGTTTAATAAAAGCAGTAGATATTGGTATAGTAGTGAAAACAATGGGGACGTAATAATTAGTATAAAAGATTAGGACCGCCCAGGAGCGGGGCAGATAGCCTTCGGCCACGGTGTAGGTGACATCTACGCCGGCTGAAGGAAAAATATTTAAGAACACGATAGAATAAACAACTTTGATAAGACGATCGACGCCTCCTGACTCTTTCTTCTGGCACGGGGCTTGGAGAAAAGGACTTTACCAACAATTCTCGGCAGGCTACCAGCCCAGGATCCGAGATCTGGCGTCCCTGGGTGGGCACATCCAGTGGGCACATTCAGTGGACCCCCACCAGTGGGCAAAAGCTGCGTGGAAAGAACTGCAGCAGAAAACCCAGCCCCAGAAGACATAGAGCCAGAAGTTGAATTTCAGGAGAAGGCATCCTGACCTCTGCTGAGCAGCCTCAAATTCGACCTGGACGGAGGGACTCCAAGGTGCCTGGAGCTTCCTCACCTGAGAGACCGCGGGCCGGTGCTTGGGACGCAGCCAGATCGACTCTGAGAGACCAGCAGAGCCTGACCCCTTTAGGATTTTGGTAAGACTGGTTGAGAATACAGAACATGGGGGCCTCCCTATCTCAAGAACAACTCAATGCCTTGTCTGCTCTACAGAGCGTCATGGCAACCCATCCAATAGGAATTACTGAGCAGGAATTGCAAAGTTTATTATTATGGGTAAGGTGTAATTATCCGCACGCAGAATCTCGTCTGTTGTTCGAGCCAGGATTCTGGCAGGAAATCAACAGGCAACTCTACCACGTAGCTACCATGAGGGATGAAATAGCCATGAAGCTTTTGGCTCCAGCTAGAGCAATGTTAGAAGCAATATCCCGAAAACACGGGGGAGGAACTGGTCTCGCACAGTTAAGTACAGGAGATGAGACAGTTCCTCAAACTACTCGCCCAGAGGGGGCGGAGTCAGCAACCCGCCATCAGCGGGGGGCAAAAACTTCTCTCTCCCCGGGGGGAGGGGAAAAGCTGTCGCCACTTTTAAGAGATTCCGAGAGCCCGTCCCCTGTCCCGGGAAAGCTAAAACTTATGATCCATCCAAGCGAGTTGGAAGACATGGATCTAGCCTTTTTCGAGGCGTGTCTTCCACAGGCACCGACACAGGGAGAGCCGTTGAGGTCGGAGTTGACTCCGTCTCTCCCGCCGAGTTTAGAAAACAGCCCAGAAAAAAAAATCGCTGCTTCAGTCCCTCCTCCCGACACGGGTACACAGGTAGAGAAACGGGGGGAGAGGGTGGAAACAGCACCGGGACGGATGGGGGAAGAAGGGCCCCGGGAACAAAAGGAATCGCTTTGCGGCGCGCGCGACACCGCGGGAGGCGGGGGGGGCCGCGGGGGAAAATAGCGGCTACCTGAAGGCATCGCACGCAGCCGTGGTGGCGGCGGCGGAACCGGCGGCGGCAAAGCGCCATAGCGCGGCGGAAGCGACCTTATCGGGCGAGCGCGGGAACGCGGCGGCAGCCAGCCCCGGTGAGGGGGGGGCAGAACCGCCGCGGGGGCAGACGCGGGACGCGACGGGCGCGGGGTGATGACGCAAGTTGCGGAAGGCGAAACGGAGCGCAGCCCAAATCAACGCGCAGACGCGATCGGGGCGCGGGCTTTTGCGCTGTGGACACCGCGCATGCCAGAAACAGGCGCGGAATGGGAGAAAGTAGGCGGGGCTGATCGCAAACACAACCAAAGCGGCATGGCTCACAGCCGCGGGGGCGGAGGGGGGCGTTACCCTCGGCGCGGCGGGGGCCAGGCAACCCGGGACGGGGCGGGGCCACGGCCGCGAGGCGGAGGGGGGCGTTCCATCAGGCGTGGCCGCGGCACGGCAACCCGAGGTGGGGCGGGGCCAAGGCGTTCCTCTCCACACCCCCGTGATGACGCAAGCGGGAACAGGGGGTGGTCAGGGCGGAGGCTTCCCCCAAGGCTCCGCCCGCCCACAGCAGCCCACGGACAGCCTGCCTACACCCCCCCGCGCCGAAGGGGGATGGGCGGATGCTAGCTCAAAACCCAGGAATATCCAGCGAGCCCAACAGGCTCAAGCTGAGGAAAAACACCTTTTGCAAATGTTAAATCAGATAATCAAGAATATACCAAGCACACAGATCCCTGGGATGGAAGAGGACTTGCCACAATTAGGTGCGGCATGCACAGTGCCACGTCTGGCCACGGAAATAATAACACCACCGAGTAGCCGAGGTACCACCTTGCCACAGTACTTTCCAGTTTCTTACAAAAGGAAAGTTGGCTCAAAAATTCCAGTTCCAGCTCCAGTGCAGCAACAACATTACAATCAACAACAGGCTGAATTCCAGCCAACCCCCGAAGCTCACAGAGCCTCAGAGAGTCCTGTTGAGGAACAACAACAGGATGATATCGTTCATATCACAGCATCCGAAGGCATTTCAGTTCTGACGATTCCAAAGCCAGAAGCTGCAGGTTCCCCAAATCAGGAACAAACAATTTTAATACCCAAGGATGACATGAAGCAGCTTGTTTTGCAGTATATAGGCAAAGTGCTGGAATCACGTCCAGAATTGTGGGCCCAACTGCCTCAGTTCTTTGGTACAATGCCAAGTGAACAAGCCATTCCTTCAACATCTACAGGCGTGCCTTCCTCGTTTGGACAAACGCTGCCTGCTGGGTTTCCATCATTACAGGATTTATATACTGCACCAGGGTCACAAGTTGTTACGCCTCATCCAGGACAGGGAAGAATGCAAAGGGTGTCACTCTCCCTTGGAGGAGGAGCGTCACCACCACGGCAAGGCGTGGGAGCACCACAAATGCTGGCGGACCTTATGAAAGGAGAGATGGGAGTGTGGCATCCCACACAGCAAGCTACTCCATTCTACAGATCGGTGACGATTCCTGCAGGCCCATCAAGCCAAGAAACAGAGATGCCCACAACCACAGATTGGGCGGAGATCAAAAAGAAAGCCTTAAAGGAAAAGGACTTTGAGATGACTGGCACGAGAGGTTTTGCAATGCCAGTGAATTATGATGCACAAGGACAAAATCCAAGGTGGGAGCGATTAGATCACGAAGTGATCAAAGACCTAATGAAAGCAATTAGGGACAATGGACTGGAATCTCCTTATTTCAAACAACTTTTAAAGGGGACATTTAACATATATGATTTAACACCGTACGATCTCAGGTCCATTGCCTCTATGATCCTTACAGATGCGCAGGTCCTAATGTGGGATGCGCGGTGGAGGAGAGCCCTTGAAGAGCTGAGGACCAGGTATCAAGGAGGTCCGAATGCAGGCTTCACAGTAGCACAGATGGCAGGCGATCCTCCAAATGATGACCCAGCTTGACAAGCGAGAGATATACCACGAGATGTGCTGAGGGACATCAAAGAGGCAGCCCGAAAAGCAATTGTACAGATTCCGCCAGCAGGAGTGCCCGACTCAATTTATACTGACATCAAACAAGGACTTAATGAGCCATTCGCCTCATTCATCGATCGCCTGTCGCAGGCTGTAGATAGACAGGTGACCGATGAAAGGGCCAAACCACATTTGCTGCGAAGTCTTGCATATGCAAATGCGAATGCAGAATGCAAGCGAGTCATCAGTGCCTTGCCAGGACAACCCTCTCTGTCGGAGATGGTGGAGGCGTGCAGCAAAGTTGGGACTCCTCAACATGTGGCATCTATTTGGGGAGAACAGTTTGAGAAGATTCTCAAAGCGCAGAGTGACAATCTAAAGGAAACACTCACAGCTTTGCAGAAGAGCAGTTCCTCAGGCTCAAAGTCACGGAAATACGCGGAAGGACAATGTAATAAATGCGGTCAACACGGGCACTTGAAGAGGAACTGTCCGCAGCGCACAAACACGGAAAAACCTCTAGAGGTCTGCCCAAGATGCCGAAGAGGCAAACACCTAGCACGGGAGTGTCGAGCACAGACGGATGTAGATGGAAGGCCTCTACCTCTGTCAGGAAACCTGAAGCAGAGCGCGGACCGCCATCGCGCTACGACACAAGTAATGGCGATGGCGCAGCAGCAGGCGCCAGTGGAACAGTCATTGGGGAACGCCAGTCAGATCCCCTCAGCAGGGCAATCTGTAGGATGCCCAGCGACCTGGAGTTGCTGCCACCAGGAGCACAATGCAATTTGGCAGCTTCCAAAGTAATATGTTTTTTAGATGAGAACCATGCAGCGATACCCACGGGTATCACTGGAATATCCCGGAAGAGACAGGATTTTTTGATTATCGGTAAAGACAGGAGCAGCATCCTAGGACTTATTGTTTACCCCACAATTGTCTCAGCAGACCGCAATGAAGAGTTGACGGTGCTGGCCAAGCCCCTTCGATCACCACTTGTCATCCCAGAAAACACCCCAATAGTGAAAGCAATCGCATTGCCAGCTCACACAGCGGAACAGGTCATGCCAGTGTTCAACGTACAGAACTTCCCCGCAAGTGAACACGTGGAAGTTCACGCCTCTTGGGTGAAACACCTCAGTCGAGATAGGCCCATCATCACATGCCAATTGACCTGTGGTGACAAGTCGATCGTCGTCGAAGGAATGCTTGACACGGGGGCGGACGTTACCGTCCTTTCATACGTCTTCTGGCCCCGAGAGTGGAAGTTGATTGCACCGCTGGGTTCTCTCTCAGGCATAGGAGGAAGTTCTGTATGCCTGCAGAGTGATAATGCAATCGTCGTCTCAGGACCAGGAGGAAAAACAGCCATCATCCGTCCATTCATCGTACAGAAGCCCATCACGGTTTGGGGCAGAGGTCTGCTAGCACAGTGGGGAATGAAGTTGGAAGTGGATTTTTAGTAGGGGTCACTGCGGCACTCACCACTTTGAAACTGACTTGGCGAACAGACAAGCCTGTCTGGGTGGATCAGTGGCCCCTCCCAAAGAAGAAGCTGAGTGCCTTGAAAAACATAGTCAAGGAGCAACTACAAAAGGGTCATATCAAGCCGACGAACAGTCCCTGGAATTCCCCGGTGTTTGTCATCCGCAAGAAAGCCTCAGGTGCATGGAGGTTGCTTCACGATCTCCGAAAGATCAACGAGGTCATCGAAGAGATGGGACCACTCCAATTGGGCCTTCCCTCTCTCTCAATGATCCCGAGAGACTGGCCGCTTGTGGTCATTGATCTCAAGGATTGCTTCTTTAACATCTCGCTCCATCCTGATGACGCACCTCGATTTGCTTTTTCCATTCCAAGTATCAACCGGCAGGAGCCCTTGCAAAGATACCATTGGGTGGTCCTTCCACAGGGCCTCAAAAACTCACCAACCATCTGCCAATGGTATGTGGCTCGAGCTTTGGCACCAGCGCGAAAGAAACATCCAAAAGCAGTCATCATTCACTACATGGATGATCTGCTCATCGCAGCAGCAACCCAACAGGAGTTGCAAAAGGCTCGAGAATGTGTCATCAAAGAAGTGGAAAAAGCAGGATTGGAAATCAGTGTTTCTAAGATACAAGAGGTTGCACCATGGAAATACCTTGGGTGGAAGATCATGGATCAAACAATAAGACCACAGAAGATTCAGGTCAGCTCGAATGTCAACAACCTACAAGATCTACATCAGCTTTTAGGAGAGATCAGCTTCCTGAGACCGATCTTGGGGATCACGAATGACGACCTTGCATCATTATTCAACCTCTTGAGAGGGGACAGGAATATCACGTCTCCGAGAACTCTCACACCACAGGCACAGAGAGACCTTGACAGAATCGCAAGGATCATTCAAACAAGGCAGGCACACTGTTTTGTGACATCACTGCCTTTTTACCTAGCAGTGTTGGGGAAGAATATACAACTACACGGCTTGATTTTCCAGTGGGAAAGTCTCAGTCCCAGAGAGACCCGCTCTTAATCATAGAGTGGATTTTTTTATCTTACAGGTCGCCAAAGACGATCTTGACGAACTTGGAAATGTCAGCGCAGTTAATTATGAAAGCAAGAGCGCGTTTATTGACCATGACAGGCAGGGAGTTTGCAGCCATTTACCTACCCTTGAAAAAAGATTATTTCGATTGGGCGTTGCAAAAATCAAAGGACTTGCAACTTGCATTGTTAGGTTACCCAGGTATCTGTACAATCCATTTCCCAAGCCATAGATTACTAAAGGCAAAGATAAGTTTTAAAGAGAGGCCAAAGATAAGTGAGGAGCCGTTGGATGCGATAACAGTGTTTACCGACGGTTCGGGAAAAACACACAAGTCAGTGGTCACATGGCAAAATCCAGCAACGGGAAAATGGGAGTCGGACATACAGATAGTGCAAGGATCACCACAAATTGTAGAGCTAGCAGCAGTGGTCAGAGCCTTCACACTGTTCCAACAACCCTTCAATTTAGTCACAGATTCAGCATACGTTGCAAGTGTGATCAAAAGACTGGAGGGATCACTTTTGCGGGAGACGGATAATGATCAGTTGTATTCCTACCTGATGTGCGTGAAAACACTGATAAGAGACAGAAAGCACAAATATTTTATCACACATATTAGAGCACACACTTCTCTGCCAGGATTTCTGGCAGAGGGAAACGCCCAGGCAGACAGACTCACCATGCCGATCTCACAGACATTACCAGATATTTTCGAGCAAGCGAGGTTGAGCCATGCATTCTTCCATCAGAATACACAAGCATTGATGCAAACTTTTCATCTAACCAAAACTCAAGCAAGGGAAATCATTAATGCTTGCCCCGATTGTCAGTTAGTGCAGCCACCCGCATCCACGGGAGCAGTCAACCCGAGAGGACTGCAAAGTCTCCAGTTATGGCAGACGGATGTTACCAAATATCCGTCTTTTGGGAAGTACAAGCACATACATGTATCCGCGGACACATTCTCAGGTGCAGTTTTTGCATCGCTGCACACAGGGGAAACTGCACAACACGCTTGCAGACACTTCCTACAGGCGTTCGCATCTTTGGGTGTACCTCAGGAGATCAAAACCGATAACGGTCCTACTTATGTAGGGAAGGCGCTTGACAAATTCTTAAAAAAGTGGGGTGTCAAGCACACCTTTGGTATCCCACACTCTCCAACAGGCCAGGCGATCATAGAAAGAACACATCATACCTTGAAAACCCTCTTGGATAAACAGAAGAGGGGGGAACCAGAGGCAACACCACAGATGCGGTTGAACAAAGCATTATATGTCTTGAATTTTCTGAATGGCTTGTTTTCAGAGCCAACTCCGCCGATCATCAGACATTTTACTAATAGTACACAAGCAAAACTACAGGAGAATCCTTTAGTTTTGATCAGAAATCCGGAATTGGGACAAATAGAAGGTCCTTTCCAATTAATAACTTGGGGCAAGGGATATGCTTGTGTTTCTACAGGGCGAGGACCGAAGTGGGTGTCGGCGAGACACGTGAAGCCCTATCAAGTCCAGACGCAAGCAGATACCGACCAAATCCAGACACGAACTGATACAGATCGAGTCCAGGTGCAAGCGGACGCTGATCGGGCCCAAATACAAACAGATACGGGCCCCAAGAACAAAGACGAGTGCACGCAGACGTGACCAAGCGAGAAAACAGAAAGACTGTGTAAAAGCACCAAAGACTTGGGGGTTTTTCTTTGGGATTTGAGTGTGGTTGTACTTCAAAGATTCCCACGGGGGGGGCGAGCATGAAGTACGCGCAGATGTTACACGCGTGCCTCATTCTCTCTCTGATTGCCTTAAACAAGGCAGCAGACTTGCCCATGATCCAACCTAAAGAGAACGTGTGGGAAACTTTGGCCAATGCAGCAGGTCTAGATACTATCTGCTTGATACACTCAAGACCAGGAAAGCCATTTTCAACATGCTTGGTAGGTCTGCCGGTGCAGGAATGGCCAATTCCAGAAAACATCACTGCAACTATTGCAAAGGCCATTTCAAATCCTGTAGATGAATGGTATATATGGACGCAGTTCCTCCCTGTGGCTCCATTTGAACCTCAGGAATTGGAAATTCTTGGTTCACTGGAGATGACATATTGTATTATATTTAATCACTCGAAGATCACACAGGGGGAACAAAACACATTAGACGTAACCCCAAAGCATCTCATCTACAGGAATGCATCATATTGGTGCAATTACACCAAGGTATCTGAGAAACCATCCCACCAAGCTCCAGCGCAATTGCCACGGGGAATCTTTTTCATTTGTGGGGACAGAATTTGGCCTGCTATCCCTGCAAATGTCAAAGGAGGTCCATGCAGCATTGGGAGACTCTCATTGCTAACACCGAACATAACATCGTTAAGAGAACAAAAGCAGAGGGAAATAAGATCAATCAAACAATATGATCCGAGTTGTGATGATAACGTTCACACTTGGACCAAGGCCCAGAGAATTGCGGCTGCAATTTTCTCGCCACAGACAGCATCGGCAGCGGCCTTGACTCAATTGGACCAAATGGGGTGCTGGTTGAGCAAATATGCCCGTGCCACTTCTCTTGCACTGAGCGACATGTTAACCGACGCCGACAGTGTGAGACGGGCAACCCTTCAAAACAGGGCGGCGGTCGACTATCTGCTGTTGACCCATGGGCACGGATGTGACGAATTCGAGGGGATGTGTTGTATGAACCTATCGGATCATTCAAAATCGATCCATGAGGACATAAGGCAATTGCGGGAAGGTATAGCCAAGCTGGGAGAAGTTACGGGATCTTGGCTGGATGGTGTTCTTGATTTTTTCAACCTTTCTCCATTGTGGAGAGAATTTTCTAAGACAATATTTTATATTTTTATAGGGTTTATAATAGGACTTGTAATTTTTCTGCTCCTTGTGCCATGCATCCTCCAATGCATGCGCCGGGCCATAAGCAAGGCTGCAAAAGAAGTTTTTTTAGTTCAAAGAGAAGGGGGAGATGTCGGAACCCAAGACATCCCTTTGGATGTCCCGGGCGGTCCGAGACCCCAGGAGGGGGTCCAGAGACCCTGGAACAGCGATAAAAACACCAGTGCCTTTGATTTTAGCCCCTGGGAGCGATTGCCAACATTATATGAAGAATTACAAGTCACAGGTGTGTAGTTAGGATATTAAATAACTTATTTTTGTGTATTAATAAGGATTTTGGGGGTTCACAAAGGGGGCTCAAAGAGGCAAGATGGAGGGATTTGGGTGTGTCCCTTGTCTTTCTCCTTCTTCTTCTTGTCCTCCATCTTTGGGTGAGGTGGTGGCATTTTCTTATTGGTTTAGTGTAAAAGTGCACAGTTTAATAAAAGCAGTAGATATTGGTATAGTAGTGAAAACAATGGGGACGTAATAATTAGTATAAAAGATTAGGACCGCCCAGGAGCGGGGCAGATAGCCTTCGGCCACGGTGTAGGTGACATCTACGCCGGCTGAAGGAAAAATATTTAAGAACACGATAGAATAAACAACTTTGATAAGACGATCGACGCCTCCTGACTCTTTCTTCTGGCACGGGGCTTGGAGAAAAGGACTTTACCAACAATTCTCGGCAGGCTACCAGCCCAGGATCCGAGACTACGTATCCTAAACCTAAATGTTGAACCTACACTGCCAGGAAACAACTCGGAATTTTAGCCTCTGGAAAGATTCAATAGTCTTTAAATCTAAGAACCTATAGTGCTATTTATGAAAAACATTTTCATATATTCTTCAAAGCAGTATCTCTCCTTTGGTTCCCCCCAGAAAACATTGAACCCTTCATACTTTTTGTGTGCATTTCTTTGTTGCCATCACCACTACCGTGGTTATAGATTTCAGCTTTGGTGTTCTGCTTTAACTTTTTCTATAACTCCTAAACAATATTCTCTAACTACTTATTTCTTTTATCTTCTTTAATTTTTTAAATATTTTACCCCATTATTGGATAATTTTTCCTTTCTATCTTTTCCACCAAGTATTTTTCAACAAGAACAGTATTTGATTTCTATGATTTCCTTTCCTAGTAACTTGTATAGAGAAAACATACTTTGACAGATACTTCAGGCAGATAATGAGTATTTTGGAGATGGGTGATCATGTGGTACTTGAAATCCCTGCTGTAATGAGTAACAGCCTTTCTCTAAATGGATGTGTTCCATTTCACTTTGTTTAAATATCTGTCTCTGCTTTGCAGACTATAGAGAAGGACTGAGTTCTTCTGAAAGGTTTTCAATTAGCATGGTATTCCCAAAATATCAAAGCAGAAATGTATCAGAAAGAGGAAAAAAAAAAAGCAAACAATTAACAATTTTATTTCAAAACCCTTAAACAACTTTGGTTACTTTGCATAGCAAGAAACATAGTTTGAATGGAGCCTAATGAACTAATTTTGATAGTCCTGTGCTTGTCAAGCATTGTTTTTTCCCCTTTAACTCAATACAGTACATTGCTTTCATTTCTAAACAGTGAGCAGAAATAAGTGAAACATTTTAATTGAAAACTGAGCTTGTATATTCAACATAAGGAAAAAGAGGCAAACCGATGAGAAGAAAATGTTTCCTTTGCATTAACAAATGATGGAAAGTTTTCTTCTCCTCTGTGAGGAAACAATGGTTTTCATTTGTCAGTACCTCTCATAATGCTCCAGAAAATATTTTTCATTGACTTTGGATGTTTACATTCTTTTTAAACCTGAGAGTGTGGCATGGTAGCACAACATCTGCCACACAGGAGACTGGCCCCTGAATTTAAACTATTTGATGAAGTGTGAGCTCCTGGCATGAGGAGGGTAATTATATTGATTGAAACACAGCCCTTTGAGAATGGGTAAGTGATGACTGCCTTCTGCAGTTTCCTGTCAGGTGGATGCAGGAACAGGCATTACTTTACTGAGAGGAAAGATTCCAAGGGATTAATGTCCTGGTATCTATATGAAGAGATTTGGTAAAAAGCTCTTGTCTTTTGAATTGGTTGTTTTTTCTAGCTGTGTTTTATTACTTCTTACTAGAGTTTAAAACCCACAAGGCTGATGTCGAAGTCAGCTGGCACCATTTTGCACCCACACCCTTCAGCAGAAATGCAGGGATTTAGTGAGTAAAAGAGGGCTTTTGAACTTTACAAAGGTGATCTTTTGTCTATGATCCTTCTTTCTGTCTTCTCTTACTTCATCCTGAACCTGGGTGTGGGATAGCGGCTGAGTCTAGTTCTCCATGTGGAGTGGCCATTTGTCATCATCTGGAAAACTTCCTAGCAGACAAGAATTTGGAGAGATGATGTGAGTTTGACAATGTTTCTTTCTTCCCTGACAGCTCATCAGCCTACCCCGTAACATTTACAAGAGATTTTCAGGACAGTGAAAAGCTATGGCATAAGATTTTCTTTAATGCATTTCACTGCTGGAGCTTCTTTTCACTAAAAATAGCCCATGTATCTCCTGACACTCCAATGTTTTCTTGTCGACTTGGATGTGAAGGCAGTTAACTTTGGTGTCCTTTTCTCCTGAGCAAGTGTGCTGGACTCAGCTAAACTTTTCATCAAAGTTAACTGATTAAAACACAGAGTTGTGGGAGCTGACTCTTGGGTCTCAGATTTGAGGAAGGAAAGCAGGAGTTTTTATCCACTGGTTCTTAAAATCAATACACTGAAGTTGTCTTCTGTACACTGTGCTTGTATTTTTCAGAGTGCCTCAGCTTCCTTCAGTGTATGGTGACTATTGGTGCCCTCGGTGTTGCATGGACATGTACCAAGAGACCAGTGAAGCTGCAGAGGGCATGAGAGGAGCAGGAATACCTCAGGACCCATGGTTTTATGAGAGAAGGTGGGTGAATGAAGGTGCTGTCAGGTGAAGAGCAACAGGAGGAAGAGAAAAGAAAGAGATAATGAAGGAGTAGTTACAGTAACACAAAGGGGAGTGGATGAAATGGTCATGCAAGAAAGTGGAAACTGGAGACAAAGCCAGAGTAGAAAATGGACAGGGAAATTTGGCAATCCCTCCATCCACTGCTGGGACTGCCAAGAGTACCGCAGTGTCTACAATGACAGAGGAAGTTTCAGTTATACATATAAACTATGTTTTGGGCAATGGAGGAGGAAGACTGTTTCTTGCCCTAATTACCCATTTAATACAGAAAAAAAATTGTGCTGGTTTGAAAGCAAAACCAGTGAAGGACTCCAAGTCAGAAACACAATTTAATAAGATGAAAAGAAAATAAAGGAAAGTAAAATAAAATAAAAGTAATAGTACAAAAAAAAAAAAAAAAAAAAAAACAAACCAAAACCAAAAACAAACAAAAAAAAACCAAAACAAAAACAAACCAAAAAAAACCCAACACAGAGTCAGAATACAACCTGACACCCTGTTAGTTAAGGTGGTAGTGGCAGTCCAGATGAGATGGTCTTGTCAAAGCAGTGATTCCTGTAGAAATATCTGGCAGCTCTTGTCTCCTCTGGGAGTCCAGTGGATAAAAGCTGCCTGTGCTGTCCCAAACCCTGGATTATATCCAGGTGGCAATGCTTGGCTCCTCCCCCTGGGCGGAGCATCTCACAATGGGATGATCTCATTCTATGAGTCATGCAGTGGGTCCTTGATGGCCCATTAAACAGAGATAGCTCCCGGAGGGAGTTATCTATGAGTCATGTGGCAAGGCATTGTTAGGCTCGTTAACAGAAGATAAGGAAAACCCTGCCCCACTTTGGCTCCAAAGGCTCATGGGGATAGAATACAAACCTTGGGCACATATTTACATTGTAACCTAGGACAAAAATTCATCCAGGATGAATTTTAGAGAATGATAATGTTTTGCTCAACAGCTTTTTAAAAAGATGTTCTTTTGAAATTGTGTAAATTTTAGCTGATCACATGAATACAAAAATATCGTCTACAAAATTATGAGTTTGATGCACTGAAAAACTAGAGTAGCAAATTGTGTAGGATGATGAATATGATGAACCCCATTTAAAAGCTGTTATGTTTATAATGCATATGTCTTCAGAATAATAGAACAGGCTTATTAGATCAAGTTATATGCTGTCCATTTTTTGCTGGTGATAAAAGTTTTAAAGGATTTCCTGTCTTTTTAATACTTCTCTGTGACCAGTGTTTCTGACCAAATTCTTACCACTGTGCAAATAGAATTAATATAAGCATTTTGAAATAGATGTGTTCCATCTTCTGTATGGCAAACAGCAGCAGGATCCAATACTGGTGAACAAATATAAAAAACAAGCCATTCTTGGATTTTTTAACATATAACTAAACAACTCTTTCCCATGCATGCCAATTCTGTAGAAGAAAGATTTCATGGTGCCACTGCACATATTAGTTATAGCTAGCTCTGTGTCTTAGAGACTCAGCATCTGACAGGTGTGCTGGTTTTGGCTGGGATAGAGTTACTTATCTCTGTGGTAGCTGGTATGGGGCTGTGTTTAAGATTTGTGGTGGGAATGAAATTGATAACACAGGGATGATTTAGCTGTTACTGAGCAGCGCTTTCATGGAGCTAAGGGCTTTTCTGATTCTCCCCCACCAGCGAGGAGACTGGGAGTGCACAAGGGGCTGGGAGGGAAAACAGCAGGGACAGCTGACCTTGATGGCCAAAGAGATATTCCCTACCACATGGCATCGTGCTCAGCATATGAAACTGGGCCAAGAAGAAGGAAGGGATGGAGGGTGTTCACAGTGATGATATTTGTCTTCCCAAGTCACCGTTACAGGTGATGGATCCCTGCTCTCCTGGACATGGCTGAACTCCTGCTGCTTATGGGATATGGTGAATGAATCCCTTTCTTTGCTTTGCTTGTGAGCATGACTTTTGCCTTACTCGTTAATTTGTCTTTGTCTCAACCCATGGATTTTCTCACTTTTACCCTTCCCATTCTCTCCCCCAGCTTCTGGGAAAATGACTGATTGGCTGTGTTGGGGTTAGTTGCTTGCTGGGTTTAAACCATAATGCAGGTTGACCTTGACTTTCAGCAATAAACTTCTTTCAAATAAATATCACTTTCCCCAGGTTCAAATGGATGTTCAGAAAACACAGATGAAAAGTTGAAACCCAAACACATGAACAAACAGAAGCCTTGTATTTCAGAAATGCCATGAGTGTGTTTTAAAAGTATATGACAGCATGTAGGTTTTGTCCTGGTTTGATAGTATTGAAAGCTCATAACATGAACCAGGAAAGTTTTGAAGTACTGCCTCTAGACACAGCTTGTTATTGAAGCATCATATTGCTGCTCAACAAGAAATTCTTCTACTGAACTCCTCTAAGTTCCCCAGACAAATAAGTAGCAGCTGGACCTAGCATGGGCCTCTCACATGCTGGAGAACGTATCGACTTTCACCCAGCTAAGGCGGGAGCATTAATTCTCTGCAGCAGCTGAGAAAACACGTGTGTGCTGCCTATTAGGAAACCTTTCAATGTGAGGCTTTGCAGTTCATCTGTGATCTGGAGACCTCAGCTTGGGAACCATTATTCTCTACTAATGGCACCTGTGGGCCAGGAGGGAGGGGAAACTGGGGTTTGAGGGAGCAGAGTCTATTAAATGCTATGGCAACAGGTAGCAAAACAGTGTTCTCCCTCTCTTCCTAATTAGTAGCTTTTAGCATCTGGAGTTGACTGTTGGTGGATATAATTTGCGCTCCATCGTGTGATGGTGCAAGGATCAGTGAAGGATGGATGCAAGGACCAGTAAAAGAAATATTAGGGATTAGCTTCTCTGCACATACTTTGCAATACCATGTTTAAAATAAAATCATGCTCCTGGAGGCCTGGCAGTAATGTACCTAATGTTGCAATGTTTTCTACCTTATCTTAATTGTTTTGGTTATGTGCTTTGCATTCTTTTGGCAGAGAATAAACACTGATCTTTTCACTTGTTTGAAATTTCCAGAAAATGTAATTGCCTGTTGAAAAGAAAGTTCCCATGGTAGATCTGTGTTAAATCTTTCCACTTATATGAGTGATCGAAATTCCTTGGAAAGGAGAGGTTTCAGGTAAGCTCTGGTCTTCTGGCATGCTGATAGAGGGGAAGTAGTCTTAGGTATGGGGTGGCTACTGTCCATAGGGAGAAGAAGGTTCCATGCAATCAATAGAGTGAGGTCAATAGTGAGGTCTTTCTTCTTACCAAAATGGAATGTTTTCAGACCACCATCTTTCAATTAGATATGATTATTATTAAATAAATTTCACCTTTAGGGTTCAAAATTGTTTAGAGAGAGAGAGAAATAAATGTATCTGAAGGTGTAGTTTATTTGCAAATATATTTCCTAATTTCCTGAGGAAACTAAGATAAAAAGAAGAATTTCAGTCTTTAATATTGTATATATTTGGTATGTTTGAGGGCAAGAGTGACATTAGACCACTATGCTCAATCTCATCAATATTTTATGCTTGATTGTATTAATCTCTTTCATTCATTGCTTGGTTACTCTCCAAATCCACAATTTCCTCACTGACTGGCTGGAGAGGAAAAAGGAGCTGACACCAAGAGATGTCAAAGGAAACATCTGTCAGCTGAAACTCTGCCCAGAACCATTTTCTGTACAAAATAAAATGTGGTGGTTGCTATTCATTAGTGAAATATCAGAGTTTGCCAGGTATGATCCTGACATGCTACAAAAAGAGCAATTATAGTTGTGCACGTCTGGTAGTCCAAAGAATGTTCAGCCTCCTGCCTGCTTCAGTAGCCAAGAGACGGCAGTACAAGTTAGTTATGTACCTTTGGGAGACTTTACAAAAACCTGTGCATTTTATATGATCCTAATGTGCAAAAAATTATTCACAGCTTTGTTTCTGTTGTTGTAAGAAATTCCGGTTATGTATGTAGATATTTGCAGAATGTAGATGTCTCATGATATATGCCAAGTACAGGCCCCCAAGTTATATCAGATCTTTGTCATCAGATGGACAATGTCTAGTGATTTAATAAGCACTGTTCTGATTATTCATGTACTTATGTTTTCTTTTGTTGCTTTATGTGAGTTTGCATGAATGATGCAGCAGCTCTGCAGGAATTTACATATTATGAGAAACTGTAAGAAAATAGAAATTTCTTCTAAAACCAGAACTCACAGTTGATTTATTAGGTAAACAATATGGCTTAATAGAAGGAGAACTTTTCCATTTTTAACAGTGCCTAAATAGAAGTTCGAAATTTCAAATGTCATAAACTTTGCAAAAAATGGATTTTAATTTCTCTCTTTGTTTTTTATTTTGTGTACCAGCTTGACCCTGAAGGCCCAAAAAAAGACTTAAAACTATCTTTTGAAAATGGGGACAAAACTATAAAAGCTATGAGATCTAGGTGATGATGGGCATTTAAAAATCCCCCTCGATGCCCATCTGTGTTTTTAGGCACCTGGAACAGAAATTCATCTTAAGCTCTGCAAAACAATCAGTTGCTCATTGGACATTTGTGACAGCAGATTTAGGGATCTGCAGTTGCACTAATAAGAAATCAGCATGATCTGCAGCAGCACAAATAGCTGTGTTATACAGAAGCTGGAAACTATGGAAGGCTGCAGGAATGACTCAAAGCAAATAACTTGTGAAGCTTGAGGAAGAGAAGCTCCAAAATGACCATAGGGAAATATTTGATTAGGGGAGTTTTGGTTATCATTACTGTTTGGTGCATATGTTTTACAAAAGATTTTTTTTTCCCCAAGCCCAGATTCAGCAGTCCAATGAATGGCAGTGGATTAAACCCTATTGACACATATGATAAAGCAATACTGAAGTAATTGCTTGGGATTCAAGCATTGTCTGTGAGACATGCAGATTATAGAGGGGAGAAAAAAAAATTTACAAACCACACAAAAATAATCTTAATCATTACACTGGCTTTTAGTCCCTAAATCTTTGAGAAAGAGAAGAATGGCAGTCAAAGGGCAAATGAAATGAAGGTGAAATAACACAAAATTAATCCTTATGTTTTCCTATATCTCCAAGTCCTGCCTGTCATTTTTCTACATTAAAAATGTATTTTTGAAGTACCAATTCATTCAACAGATACATGATACATATATCAAAGGTAGTCCAATGATTTGCAGGACTACGATATTCCCAGCTGCAGGATTTTCCTGGCTGAGATTATGGGAATTAATTTGTACTGCATTTTTAGCTCAGTGGCCCACTATAGTTGCACCACTTTTTTAGCCTGTAAGAACAATGACACTCATTTTATGAGAATGAGGTTGTAAATCACTTACTTTTTTAGTTCAGTGTTTTCCCCTGGCACTCTTCTCTAACACATCGGACAGAGCTGGGCCTTGAGGATTCTACTTCACCTCTCAGTCCCTAAGAGCACTGTTGGCATGTTGTTGGTTTTTCTTTGCCTGACTGTTTAAGATAGTTCTTCTGAACATCCAGTCACTGTCACTGAGCTGTGGTCTTTAAAATTCATGCAGAAGGCAATTATTTCTTGCCTGGAATTACATACAAGTTTGAAAAGCAGTTTTGGATTTCCTTCATTAATATATTCTGATGTGGTTTTTAAAAATCCTATTTAAAAATAAACCAGATTAGTGAAAGACAAATAAATGATCTCAAAATCTGGCATGAATTTACATTATCTGTAAAAGGTTTTCTAAAAGATGTTTTATCAATATCCAAGGTGTCAGTCATGCCAAACACTGAAAGGCAGAGAACAGTCCAAGGCAGAGAAAATTTGGTAGTTGTACAACTATAAATAACAACATTTATTGTTATTTTAATTGAGAGATACTTAGATTATTTTTTTCTTCTTTTGTGAAGGTAAATACACAGAATCCTAGCCAGGTTCTGCATTGTGTTACTTCTTCTTATGTCTACAAATTCTTTAACAGAAAGGATTATCCTACTTTCTAATTTGCTTGGTGTGTTATTTTAGAGATGGGAATGAACAATCTTTGTTTTAATTTAACCAGAAAGGCACATCTGTCTACATAGGGACTGAATATATGATAAACTTTCAAGAGAAGCACACATGGAGTCAGTGTGAGAGTGGTACTGGTCATTTATTACTGTTTTTGATTTACTGTACAATTTTGATATGTTCCCTACCGCAGTTTGTTGATAGACAAGCAATGATGTGAACTGTGATGCACAAAGGCATAAGAATTTTAATAAAGAAGTATTGTGGTTTGTACAGTCTTAGTATATTTGAGTATTAGAAAAAGCAGGAATAGGAGATCTGTAGCAAGGCTCAGTCAATCTGGAAAGCCAACTTCTGTCCTTTTTGAAGAATTTTAGTGGCCCAGAGAAGTGGTGGAGTCACCCCAAAATATCTAGACGTGGCACTTGGGGGTGTGGTTTAATGGTGAACACAGTGGTGCAGGGCTAACAGCTGGGTTCTATGCCCCTAAAGGCCTTTTCCAACCTTAATGATTCTCTCTTGAACTACAGGGACATTTTTTGCATTCCATTTACTTGATATTATTATTTATTTTTAAACAGAAACGAGAAGAAATGGAACAGTTGTTCTTCAGCATTATCATATGACTGTAAACATTAGTCTTCACTGAGGATAGCTATAAGGGGTAGCTGAGCTATCTTGACCAGGGTCTGAACATACTGTCATCCCTGCTGCATCTGCCAAAATAAAAGCATGTGCCTTGTATGTATGGGGAGAGGAATTTGCTGCTACTAGAGTCTCTTCATGAGAAGTAGAGGAATTAGAGGGAAGCAGGGATGGCTGGAAGAGGATTGAAGACAGAGAAAGAGAACCAGAATTTGATCACTCCAATCTCCAAGCAGATTGGAGTGATCAAGTTTTGAGTGTACAGCCCCAGAGGAGCTCTCAGAGAGAGCTTTGTGGCTGAAAGGGAACAGAGGTGGCTCCTAACATTTCCTGAAGAGCACCCCTCCAGGGAAGCAGTGCACAGGCTGAGCTTCTGCACCAACTGCTGTGCCAAAGATGGATACAGCTGCAAGTGTAGTTGAAATCATCACAGTCAAGGGAAGTAGGAGTGCTTAGACCACAGCTAATCTGCTGGACCCTTCTTGAGGAGTAAGGCGGTGTTATTTCACAGGTGCAATGGACCTGAAGCGGAGGTTTATTTCTCTTGACACATGATATTTTTTAGTACATTTGGAAACTTTTGCTTAGGCTCTCAGGAAACTCTGACTTAAAATGGAGGCACCAACAAATTTTCAGCACACTTGTGTATGTGGTGATGCTTTCAGGCAGGCACTTGTATGATTTCAGTTGATAGTCAACACAGCACAGCAGAGATGACCATCCATGTTCTTCCAGCAGGTGCTGCAGTATAGGGCCCTCATGTATATTCATAAAATTATAGAAATATTTAGGTTGGAAAAGACCCTTAAGATCATTGAATCCAACTATTACCCACGATAACCAAGTCCACCAGTAAACCATGCCTCTAAGTATAACATCTTCACATCTTCTAAATACCTCCAGGGGTGACAATTCCAGCACTTTCCTGGGCAGCCTGTTCTAATGCTTGACAACCCTTTCAGTGAAGAAATTTTTCCAAATACCTAATCTAAACCTCCTCTGGTGTTACTTGAGGCCATATCCTTTTGTTTTGTCACTTGATACCTGGGAAGAGAGACCCACGTTGTTTCATTCACCTCATTGTTAAGAATCTCAGTGATTTTTCTACTTCCATCCTGCTGAAAGCCGCATGGGCTGCCAAAAAGTCTTAGTATCCATCCCAGAAGCACTTACGCCATTGCTAGCAAGGACTTTCTTGCATTTGTTCTGTTGGTAAGTGGTCTGCAACATGCTCATCTGTAAGAGTATCATGCAGACTTTAATGAAAGGTCTTGGGGCTGAATGAGGTTTTCTGTGTCGACTTTGACCTTCCTGCAGCAGTGCAGGAGCGCAGGCTGAGGCTTGCGAGACCGAAAGTAGATGAATGATGTGAGAACCACAACAACCTATGGAGCTCACAGCAAGGGAGTGAATATGCCATTGCCAGAGTGAAGCAATTAGCTGATTTTAGGGACTTTTCAACTGGTACCAGCTACATTTTGTAGTTTACTGCTTGAAAACACTTTAGTGGGACCAAGTCATTCCCCAGACTTGTAAAGATAGACACTATAGAATGTAAAATGGAGCCAGATGACTTTGAGAAGATATTTTGCCTTCATTTTTGGTTCCCATCAAGGTCTGTATCTCAGCATATATGCTCTCTGCAAGGTAGCCGTATTAGACAATTAAGGCCCAACAGTTTGGCACTAACTAGGACCAGCATCATAGCAGAGGTCTGCAAACCCATATGCCATCTGTTCTTCTCTCTTCAAAGTTTTTTGCTTTATTATAATTTTGGCAGTCAACTCAAAAAGGAAATGGTTATTGAAACGTGAATTTAAATTTCTTGCCAGCAGACCGCTGCTTGCTTAACCTTGAAATACTCAAACAGTCTCTACTCTTTTCCCAAGCAGTGTAGGTGTAATGGGGGTAAAATAACTTTGTGGTATAACATGAAGTGAGTGGATATTTATTTGTACCTGCAGCACTTTTGTGACAGGACTAGGAAGATTCATGCAGCCCTCAAACTGGAGGAGGAGATCAGTAGTAAGGAAAGGATATCACCAAGTCAAGAGAACAGAAAAGCAGTAGAGGTAGAAATATTGTTAATGCAGACTGAAATGAAATCCAGAAGAATTTGTGAAACTTTTTCCTTTTCCATCTGTCTCAATACTCTCCATGTTGCTGTCTCAAGGAATCACCTTATACATTTCTTTGTATTATACTCCTGGCAAAAGTAAAGGATATTAATCGTTCATCTGTAACAAACATGGAAATCGAATAATTAATGACAGTTTAGAAGGTAAGTTTTTTTGTCCTCAGTCAGTCCTGGACATCTCTGGGTTTTCCTTTATTTTTTTTTCCTGTTTTACAAGTGTATGTTTCATTTTGTACATAATTTCCCTCCAACCAGGAAGACAGAAAACAGTAGAAGTAGAAACATTGATAGTGCAGACTGAAATTAAATCCAGTCTCTTGCTATACAAGGGGTGTTTGTATTGCTGACATATTGCTACAAGATTCTCACCCAAGTCACAGGTTTCTCTTTTTGGCTGCTAGCTTTTATAGCCTGAGCTGACTTTCCCTTACAGTGTTTTCTTTAAAGCAGAAGAGACATTGAACTATAAACTTTGAAAAACTCACAACACCCTTCTCCCTCTCCCAAGAGAAGTTTACAAATTGCTAAAGAATGTGAAAAAAGTAGTTTTGTTTAGACCAGAGAACCATTCTCACTTCTACAAGACAAATCACACTTTTTCATGTGCATGTGATGAGACACCTGTGAATTGCCTCAAGGACTGTTTTCACCATTTGTCAATCTGATCCTGAACAAAGGGCATGGGATGGCATCACAGAAGAGCTGGGACTTGACTCTTCTGCTTGTATTTAGCTAAAGATACAAGCATGCTCATAACTGATTTTTCAGGTATTTAAATTTTTTTTATTCTTATTACTTAATTTCTAGGAGCTTCACTGTGCAAAATCAAGTCTTACATACAATGTCATGAGTATTATTTTAGATGTGAAACCGGAATATGTTTTAAATATCTTCACAAGCCACTGAGACTCAAAACATAAAACTTATGTTTAAATATAAGGGAAAGAAAACTGCAAGGGCAAATAAAACACATCTCAGCAGACTTTTCAGAACCAACCTGCCTAGAGAATAGCTGTTTCTCCCACATCAATTTATAGAAGGTGCTTTTCAATTTTGGATGTCTTAACTTGAAAACATTCTGAAGAGATTGACTTTTGCCTCCTTGGTTAATTTCTAGTTCCATACTGCGTCTTTTTGTAGAATGAGAATTTCTTTTAGTAGAGATCATTAATATTATTTTGATCAAATAAATTGAAAACAAAAAAGAAAGTTCTTAGAATATTTTTTTTGCTTGATGCCTGAATTGATCAGATTTAGAAGCCAAGAGAAAGATTTCTTCTGAACACAAAGCATCTTTCACATTTTGTCTCTAGACTAGCAGTAAGTCAAGAAAATAAGGAAGTGAACAGCATGAATGAGCAGGAAACTCCTGATTAGGTACAACAAATAAGGTTGTGGAAGGAAGAAATAGGGACATCTACCCAGGGGCAATAGGGAGACTTTGCCTGAGCCTGCAGGGATGGAATTAAGAAAATTCAGCTGGAGCTGAAATTAACAGGGGATGTGAAGGGCAGATAGATGTAAGTTTGTACCAAAAAAAATCCCAATAAATGAAAATGGGGGCCCCATGGCTCAGTGAAACAGGAAGCCTAGTGTCAAGGGGGCATTGTAAAGACTGAGGTGCTTAATTCCCTTTTCTTGGCCTCATTTTTTACTGGAAAGATTTGCTGGAGGGACTTGTGGGCTTTGGTGAAAAAGGAGTTAAACTTGATTCAGCAGTGAACCCTCAAAGACCAGCTATATACAGGCTGTACCAGCTAGAGTAACGACAGCAAGATTAGAAAGGGAAGCTGTTGTCTCTCCACACTTAGTACCAGTGAGACCACAGCTGCAGTTCTGGATCAAGTTTTACAGTCTCAAGTATGAGAAAGATACTGATAGGAAGAAGAGCATTGTGGAGAGAATACTAGGCACCAAGACCAGCTCATGCATTTTACCCTTAGCCCCTCAAACTTTTGCCTTCAATAACAAACATTTCTTCAGACATTTTCAGAGCTAGAAGAACAGTGTGCTCCCCAATATGCT
Source organism: Acrocephalus scirpaceus scirpaceus (assembly GCA_910950805.1). Taxonomy (NCBI): domain Eukaryota; kingdom Metazoa; phylum Chordata; class Aves; order Passeriformes; family Sylviidae; genus Acrocephalus; species Acrocephalus scirpaceus. The sequence continues at coordinate 46,372,604 of OU383777.1, read as the reverse complement.
GTAGTAGTCACCATGTAAAAGAGATTCTAAATGCTACAAACAAATCTAAGAAAACTTCATCACCTGGATTGAAAACCTAGAGAACCTATCGTTTTCCACCACAGCTTCATTAATCACTTTCTGTAAAACACTAATTTCCTGGTCACATGCAGCAGCATAAAGAACAGACGGAATACAAACATAAAACCAAGATCAGTGCAGCCACCTCTGCAATAATTTATCCACCAATCAATAATTTAAAACAAAGCAAAACTGTTGGGGAATACACAGAGAACCTGAAATGCCAGTGTGTTAGCTTTGAGGAAATATTACATCTACCTCCCCCATCCCCACTCCAGATTTCCCACAAAAGGATCATCACCTGTAAGGCAATTCTGTGAAAATGTACCCCATATGTAACCAAACCACAACATTACCACATACAAAGTGTCTTAATTTAAAAATTCACCTTGACTGTATGCAGCTACCTGTGTAACACCCCAGCCTTGAATATAACTGAATTATCATCCACACTTAAAGAAAGTTGGCATTTATTTCCTTTATTGGAAAATAAATTGGCAGCACATTCCCTCCCACCCTCTCTACCCTCTCCAGTCTCACTCAGTTCATTGTCCAAAGAAAATTTCCTGGAGTTCAACATGCACCACTGGTTCAGGGCATTGTTCAGGAAGACTGAGAAATTTGGCAGGAGGTCCACTTGGCTAAGCAAGGAGCTTCTTAATGAACTAAAATGCAAAGCACATAAGGGCAGACAACAAGGGAAAAGTATAAAAATACTGCTCAGACATGTTGGGACAAAAACAGAAAAACGAAAGCCTAGTTGGATTTAAAGCCAGACAGGAACATAAAAGCTAACAAGATGTGTTTTTACAAGCATGTCAGAAGTGAAAAGAAACTCAGAGAAACGGTGAGTCCATTTCTGAATGGAAGAAAACCTAGTGATGGACAGTATGGAAAAGCTGCTCAATGACTTTTTGTCTCAGGGGAAACCTGCTCACAGATGTCTGCACATACCAATGCTACATGGGAAGCCAAACATGTATTAAAATCCATACAGCTGGATGGGACTCCTCAACAGGTGCTGAAAGATATGGCTGATATGCTTGTGAGACTTGACATAATTTTTGAAAAATCGTGGTGTTTTACGGGGGTTCCTGATGCCTGGGCTGATGTTATCCTCAGCTTTAAGAAAGAGAAGAAGGAGGATCTGGATAACTGCAGGCTAATCAGCCTCACTTCAGTCCTTAGAAAAATAACAGGTTACATCTCTTTATGAACACAGGAAGGACAGGTAGAAATTGCGAGCAGTCAACAGATTTATCAGAGCAAATCACAGTTATGGAGACGGACTGAGTACTGGACTATATTAAAAGATCACAGCTAGCAGGGTGCAGGTGGGCTGGTGATTAATTCTCTCCTTTTGACACTCATGAGGCCACATCTAGAACACCAGTTTGACCACCCCTATGTCCACAGTATAAAGAAAAAACGGACATATTAAAGTGAATCCCAGGATGGCTGGGAGGAGCATGGCCCAGAGAAGAGAAGGCTACAGGGAAGTCTTGTTCTTGTTTTCTACCACCTAATAGGTAAGTATAAATAAGACAAAGACTTCCTGAAAGTGCCTGGCAAGAGTACATGCTATAGAAATAGCAGTTTTGGTTCCTGGAATAATCAGATATATTCAAAGCTTTGTTGGGCAGGTCCCTGAGCAATCTGATATCACTTTTGAAGTCAGCCTTGCCATGAGCAGGATCCTATACAGTACAATCATGAGCTCACTTTCAACCAAAACCCTCTAAGGTTTTTATGATTCTGTGTTTAGACACTTGATTCCATTCTGTGGTGAAAGAACTGCTGATGTGGATACTGGGTGGTGCATATGGGCTTGTATCCTTCCTGTCTGGAAGCTGAAGAAGAATAGGCTGGACAAATGGACTCCTAATGAACTGAAGATTGTCTGTGCTACCAGGCTGAAAAGATAGTAATCAATGTCTCAAGGTCAAGATGGCAGCCAGCAGAGTGCTCAAATGGTTGATAATGAGGCTGATACTATCCAGTATCTTCACCAGAAAATGGATGATGATGCAGAATGCACCTCCTAAAAGCTGTGGAAGGTTTGGTGGAGTGCATCATGACAGTCTTGAGCCTGGGGCATGTGGCCAGTAAAAAAGATTGAAGGAACTGAATTTGTGTAGTCTGCTAAAGAGGACCCATAGAGAGAGAATCCAAGTGTAGTTTACAACAGCTTGAAGGGGAATTGCAAAGCCAACAGAGCCACAATCTTCTAGTAGACAGCAAATGGTATAAAAACATGCAATGGCCACAAGTCACAGATTCAGGGGGGACATCAGGAATGACATTCATTAGAAGCATAGGACAACAGTGCAACAGGCTTCCCAGAGAGATGTTGAATCTCCGACTTTACAAGTTTGTCAATACTTGCTTGGCTAGACAGAGCCACAAAGTAATTTGGTGCTTGTCATACACTGCTTAAGCAGTACTTTGGACTAATTGAGCCCTCTTTGAATCAAAATTCCTAATGGCTTTGTGAGCCGTACTACATCTGAGCAAAACCTGTGAGACCTGCCAACATATCTACACGTCCACGATGTTAAATGCACTGCTACAGAAGCATCAAAACCTCTGATTCCTGCACAAACATATCCCAGAACACAATATGCACTGTCCAGTGAGGCAGGTACCAGTCTGTTTCCATGACAGTAAAAGTGTAATAACCACACACTGGAAGAACTCACAGAGATGAACAGTAAATGACAGAAGCTTCCAGTTAGGAGAAGCTATGGGGTTTTTTTCTTTTTTTCACAAAATTGCAGTTTCATCTATGTCTGCTCAGGCCTAACTATCCAGGGAGATGTGCAAAGCACCTTTAGAAGAGGAGTGCAGGAAGTAAAATACACACCCAGCTGGACACTAAAAATTACAGACTAAATAGAGAGATTTGCTTTATAGCATATTATAATTCCTTCCCCAGGCCCCTCTGTCTTTCAGGCAATGAATTACTTGTCTTTTTCTCTTTTTGCCCACTAGGAGCTAATGACCTTATCAGCTTTTTCATTGCTCATACCACCCATATGCTCCTCAGGTATCCTCCACTTTCTTTCCCAGATAGTCTATTTAGCTTAGTCAAGTTAACCTCAGACCACTGTTGCCTTTAACACTGAAGATGCTGTATTTATTTCAGCTTTGAAAAATGGCTCTCATAGCTGAAAGGCTGTCTGCTTTGTCCAGCTATCTGCTGGGTCTAATAAAAGATATTATCTTCCCCTACAAAACTTTCACCAGTTACATCCATAAATTATCATGATTCAACAACAACAAATATGAACTTCTATGAATTAAATAGTTTGAAAGAGCCATGTTTTCCAAAAAAATTTCATAATCCTCTGTCACGCTGAGACACGGAATGAGCACGCAGCACGCTCAGTTGCCCAGGGCAAAAAAGGAGAGCTTTATTTACAGTTTCTACAATTTATAGACTCTCTAAAGTGAGAGTGGATTGGAGGATAACATCCCTCCTCTGAATCACGCTGGCCAGGTGAACAGTCTGTCAGTTTTCTCCTCCTCCAAGAAGGAATGTGAAAAACACATAGTGTTTTGGTAGAAAGTGTGGGAATTCTGACTCCAAGAATATAAACATAAGAAGGCTTTGAAAATCAGGGCGACAATCCTCCCTTCCAATGCCATCCATTTCAGTATGTGGAGACATATGCCCAGACTCTGCCAATAAACTTCAGTTTTCAATGGACCCTGGTAATATAAAACAAAGTTTAATTTACTCCAATTTAGAATGCTGCAGGCCTTAATCCTGATATAGGTCAAAATTTACTTCTTAAAGTCTGCTGAAGGCTCATGTAAGTCAGTCTTAGAAAGTTACCTGTTTGTCTTTATGAACTGCATCAATCTCAGACTCAGTCTAAACACAAGACTATGTTGTAGCAGATTTCTGTGCTCTTGGAAATTGCAGAGCTGAGCAATTTATACTAGTCAGATGGTCCTTCAAACCTGCATTCTTAAACATTTAATTTTTAAACATTTAATTTTTAATTTTTTACTGATTTTAAATCAGCCCATTAGCTAGTTGCTGGAAATGCAAGGGAGCTTCTGAGGCCAAAAAGGAGTCATGGTCCTCTCTTGATGGACTGTATCGCATGTCATAGACAAGTCATTTCAATGCAAGACTAATTTAAGATGAGAATCTGAATATTGTGTTGAAAGGATTGAAGCAAAGAATAGTTAAAATAGACTAAATTCTGTGACTTTTGTACTTGTTTATAAACCAATTACAGTCTTGCCAGAAGCCAGCATCATCTTTGGAGCTGTTCTGGATTTTCACTTCCAACAGTTTCACTGTAGGTCAGAGTTCACTACAAGCTTCTCCACTGTATAATGAACCAAGCCAGAGGGGTTGGCTTAGTAGTCTCAGAAGTCTTAGTAGTCTCTAACTTTGAAATATTTAGACGCCCTGGAAACAAAGGTTTAAATTTCAACAGGGCTGACTCAACACTTCTACTTTTTGAGGCAGATAAATTGTGGACAGTCTATCTATCTACTAGTCTCTGAGAAGGTGAGACCTGAAAAAGAGACATGTGATCTACTCTGCACACATGAAAGGGCCTACTGCCTTTTTCTCAAGGACAAGTTTGTTTCAAATTTGTGTCCAAAACTTTTCAGCTCCAAGGGCTGAGCAGTTTAACCTGTATTGCTTTTCTGAGTGACTGTTACCCCCTGAGTTAGAGTGAGACTGACTGCACTACAGCTTGATCCAAAGCCCATCAAAATTAAGGTTGTTCTTTTAACCTTTATATTGATTTTTTTTTGGTGTGACACTTTCCATTTAACTCTAGGTGCCCCCCCCAACCCAGATATTATTAAAGACAATCCCTGTGGTACACTATATCAGAAGTACAAATGTATGTGTAATACCATATATTCATGACCTCTTAGATATGCAACTGTGCACACACCTAATATGAAAATGAAATCAAACAAATGTGATTCAGTCCTTCCAGATACCTCAGCCCACTTGTCCCAGTTGTGTAGCATATTAGCATTCATCTCACAGCGATTTGCCTACAGAAATTTTTCAAGATGAGAGTTTGATGCATAAGAAGAATCTCAGGACAGAGCGGTTCCCTTAGCAACCTTGCAGCCAGCTCCAGCAGTCCTGACCCAGCTACAAAGCCCTTCACAAGCAGAGGAGACACACTTAATGACAGCTGGATGAAGTTTGGGAATACTGATAAACTGCCTTCTTATGTGGAAAACACCTTTGAGGAATATTATCTTTATTGACTTGCTTAAAAAAAAAAAGCCCACAAACTGCTACTACAAATTAGTACACAATAATAAGCAGCAATACCAATTTATTAGTGTGCCCTCCCACTCCACCAGTAAAGCACCTGGGGCACTGAATAACAGAGTAAAAATAAACACAGCATAATTAATTAACACTGATTACACTTCCTCCCCTCTAGACCTTCTCAAACATAGCTGTTTAGTCCTGTCTGTCTCACCCATGGTTCTCCCCATGCCACCTACACCAGGCAGCCCCCCTTGCCACATCCCCAGTTCTCTATTTGCTCTGCAAGCTCTGGCCTTGCCCCATCTTGAGTCTTGGAGTCAGCGCACAACTTTGTCCTTTTCCTATCTTTGAACCTGCCTTCCCTCCCCTGCCACCATTTTATGGAAGAAAGGACAGTTTTGTCTTTTGTTGGACAGGGAAATCAATTATGGGTGTGACTTAATTGGAATAGCATGGAAATATTTAGAGAATAACATGGGCAAATGTTGCTATGATTTCCCAGGTCTTTCTTTCTGCAATGCTGAAAAAAAGTATTATCAAATTTTGGTTTTTATAGACATATTCACATGGTATCTCTGGTTCAGGTCTGAGCCTCCTGGTTGACTTCTGTGTTGTCTAAATTAAGAATAATAAAACATCTCCTCTACAGAGAGGTTGATGGCATAGACCTCTCTGCTCTGTTACAAGGTGCTACCTTCTAGCCAAGTTTCAACATGATTTTTATGAATCTTACCAACTTCATCCTAGGGTTAACTCACGGACAAAGGCAAGCTTTATAGCAGCTAGGGATTGCCACAGAAAATTTTTGATGTGGTGGTGAACGTGCATGTGGAATACAAGGGAGATTGAAGAAAGCTTTGTCTGACCCAACACAAGGAAAGCCATTTTCTATAGGTCAAGGTCCTTTCCATCGTCAAGATAATACTAACAATTTAAGAATATTAAATTGTTATGTGTCAAAAAAAAAAAAAAAAGGTCTTTAGCATCCTAACTTTCTCCAATGTGCTCCTTTTCATGCTTAGCCCCTGTCACCACATGCCAATCTCTGCAAGTATTAACTAGCAAAATCCCCACTGAAGACTACTGTGCCAGTGCACAAACCCATGAGAAATCGGCAATGCCTTCCAGACTCTTAGAAATAAAAATAGGAAAGAAAATTGTGGAAATTTTGTTATACAGTATAATAGCTATTGCATGATGTAAACAGCTATATGTTGCAACAAATTTGAATGAAGCTTGTAGTTATCCCCATTGCATTATTCATATTACTATTAGGAGGAAATGATAATGAAGGAAAATCTTAGCAAGGTTTATAAAATTCTGATGGGGATGGACCTCCTGTACTCCAAGATAAAAGTTACATATGTAAACAGAAAATATGCATGTCAAAGGGAGATAATCCCTTTCAGAGCTTGTGTTAGGCAGGAAGTTGTTGAAGTTGTGGCTGAAAAATGAGCACTGTGTACTCGTGCAAGACTGTGGCTGGAGATGTGACAGTGCGTGTGACAGCAGCTTCAACATTCCTTCACGCTGGGGTGAACATGAGCCTTCTTTCCACAAATTTGAAGGCATTGTTTGTAGAAAAGGTGAGGTTTATTAGGACAAATACACTCAGCCTAAACCACCACTCAATCTAAGCCTCAAGTCTGCATCTGTAGATGCTCAGAAACAGATATTAGTAAGTTTAGATTAAATACTGATAAACAGATCAAATTTGCTTCCACATCTCTTGTTATTTGAAGTGATTTTCCCTGCTCAATTAACAGTCTCTAAAGTTAAAGATATTCCTTATTGCGTGTAGATACACATGCACAGTTTATCATTTCAAATCATCCGTTCACCTTCAGATCAGCTGGGGAAAGTTCAGGCACAGGCAGAGCAGGTGGCTGTAAAATCATGATTGTCCCTGGCTCCTGCAGCTTTGGCACAAGTGCTGGCTTTTGCCTGTCCTTTCTCCTGGAAGGGATGGAAATAGGCAAATAGGCTGTCTGAGCCCCCTGAGCTACCCTCATCTCCCTCCCTACATAGCTGGATGTGCCACTGCCCTGTGGTTAGGGTCAGGGTGTGGTGCTGGCAGAGATTTCACCAGGGTGGAGAGAGACAGACAGGCATATCATGAGGCCACTCTGCACGTCTTTACCTTCCTCCTCCTTCCCCATGCCATTTGTGTGAGGACACAGATTTATGGGGAGAAGAGAGGAGGAGACAGCAAACCTATACTACCACCTAACACCATCAAAAATCTTTTGGAGCATCTGAAAACCACTCAAACTTTGCAGGCCTCTGCACCATTCAGTCCACTTCCTTCTTTCCCATCTCCCCAAATATTGTCAGTTCCTGTCCCTGAAGTCTCTGCCCCAGCCAACATATGCTTTTCTACACAATCCCTACACTGAACCTGGGTGTTGGTTTCACAGTGGGTTTCCCTGTGCACTTGACATAAATGTTTCTGACCTCTGAGCAAAGTACTCCTGCATTGCCCTGTCACAACGGGGAAATGGCGATGAAGGACACACACACAGTTTTTGGTCATCAGAAGGCTTTACTTTTTTCATCTTTGCCTTTTTATAACATAATGTGCTGAAAGGGCAATGATTGGTCGGAGAAGAACTGCATCTCTTCTCCTTTGGTAAACAACAGGTGCAGAAAACAGTTATGAGAACTGTTATGAGAAAACATGAGGAAAAAGTCTTGAGAAGAGTCAGCTGACATATATTTACAATAACAATGAGAATGTGTTTTGAGAATGAGAACTTGTAGATCAGTTTCTCATGGGAATCAGCAGATTAGCATCAGAATTCCTAAAGCTTAAAAATACAGAGCTACATTGCCCCTCTGATGTCTTAGCTCTGACCATGCTCTGCCAGCTCAAGCTTTTGCTGCAAAGCCACAGGGAGGAAGTTGGAGCTGTCAGCTGTGCCCCAGCCCCACAGCACCATGATGCCAGCCCTGAAAAGCTGACAAAAGCTCTAGCCATGAAAGCTGCTGCAAAAAAGAATTTACAGTCTTGGCAGACAGGTTGAGCAGAGGTTTGTGAGAAGGGAAACAGGAAAGGAGAAAGAAGAAAAATGACAGCCCAGCACAGAGTAACATCTTCAGAGCTAGATGTGCTAAGATGGACCTGCATCTCAAAAAGGACGATGTATGGCTAGGGGACCATGACTCACAGAATGCAGGGCTGCAAGATTTTATGATAAACCACATGGTCCTCAAAAATGTTGAATTAAACTCTCTAAACACCTAGCTTAAATAAAAAATAATTTAGGATGTTACAGACAGAATAAAACATGAAGACAGATTAAATATTCACAATGGTCCCCTCTGAGTTTATAAGCCCTGACTGTTGAAAATTTTAGACAGGGTGTGCTGGTTTTGCATTGATTGACATTTGGTGAGGAAAGAAGACACCCATGGAAGTGATTTTTTTAAGAAAAGCTGTGATTAAACCAATCAGGGACTAGTTTTGGATACCGACAGCTTGTTAGGCCACTAGAAAGTTGAACACGCCTCTGTGAACACACATGTTAAAAATCGGAAACCCCGGGAGAAGTTCTCTTTCCTTCTGGCCTGGGAAGAGGTAACAGTGCTGGCGGGGCTGGCCCTGCTCCGCCGTGTGGCCCACGGGCCTGGTGCAGCCTGGCCGGGCCAGGGCCCTGCTGCTGCTGCAGCCCTGGCAGGGCTGGGCCCGGCGGGCTGCTAGGCAGGGGGAGAGGAGGAGAGAAGGCCCTGTCCTGGCCAGATCGGGCCCCCAGCAGCTGTTAACATTTTGCCGCTAAGCCGCTTCCCTCCCCACCACTGCTGTTTCTGAAGACTTCTCAACAGTAAACAGCTCCAGCCGCCACTACCAAGTCACCTTGCTGAGAGAGTGTCCCAGCCGTGCAAGAGATCATGCAGCTGAGACCAGGGCCAGCTCTGCAGCTGTGCAGAGTGACCCCGCAGCTGGAATTGAATGCAGCTAGAGCTCCCAAGATCCTGGCACAGCCCTAGTGCAGCCTCTGTACTCTAAACAGCTCAGGCCGCTGCTCCCAAGTCATCTTGTTGAGAGACTGTTCCAGTGCTGTGAGAGATTGTATGGCAAAAGACCATCATGACCCTCTGCAGGCCTCAGGAGAGATATTAACTTTTTCCTTGCACAGATGAAACTTGCAAAACATTGAATCTTCTCTGAATGAGAGAAAAGGACAGAGTGAAGACACGTAGAGAGACAATACAAAGACATCAAGATCGGTGAAGGAGGACTCAAGTCTTGGATGAGAGGAGAATGAGAAGATGCCTAGTCTTAGGCTGAAATTCTTTTGTAAGGCCATGGTGATGGACTGTAATATGCTAGAATAATCCTCTAAGTCATGGAAGACATTTATGGGGAAATGAAGAGTGTTCAAATTGCAGATATGAGCAAAGGTATTTGTGTTAAAGCATAGAAATGTTGAAATAGCTGTGGTCTTATGAGAAGCTTGAACAGAGAGATAGAGAGAGAGATGAGCTGAAGACCTGCCCCCAGGAAGAGAAGAAGAAGACCTCTGTTCCCAGATAAAAATGATTTTGGAGAGAGATGAAGAGAATATTTGCTTTTGAACTGTTCATCCTTAAAATGGTACCCCATGAGTTTACATGGCCCATAATGCAGCTGTGGGAAGGCTGCATGATGTGGGAGGGACTTCACAAATGCAGATTTCCCAGGCGGCTGCTATTTGTAAGAATTGAAGCTATAAGAGAACTGTTTTCTTGTGGAGAAGTTTCCATGGCATGGCAAAAGAGACTTCTCTCTCTAAAAGAACTGATGAAAGACTATTTTAGAGGTGGTAAACTGACCTGGGTTCCAAGTCTTGTTTCTGTACATTGTCAGTGTGAAGGGAAAGAAAGGTTGTGGGGGGAGGAGAGGTTTTGAAGGTTTTATTCTGGTTCTTATTAATTTTTTCCCTTATAGTTTTGTTAATAAAGCTTTCTGAATACCCTTTAAGCTTTGAGCCTGCTTTGCTTTTCTCCTAGTCCTATCTCACAGCAGGAAAAAAGTAAATAAATCTGGTGGGCACTCAAACTACTCCACAGGGATGTGTCACTTCTGAAGTAGGCCAAAATAATTACAGCATAGATGGTGAAATATATATGGGATATGAGAAAAGGCATCCTTGCTAATACAGTACTCCAAATTGATTGAAAAATTTAAGAAAGATATTTGCAATTCTTCATGGAATGGAAATAAAAAGAAAAAAATGTATCTTTCTCAGATATCTCAGTTTTGTATTGTTTTGCTGATTAGAAACAACCCAATTTGTTTTATGATACCATTTGTTACTGTACCACAAGGTCCCAATAAACATTTTAATAAACATCATAACCCAAGAACTCATCATCTTCGGTTATGTCTCCATAAAAATTTATGACAGCATCATTCTGCCAGGGTTTCTGACTGAAGAACTTAACTTAGATGATTATTTATGAATTTTGGCTGGGGGCACATATTTGTAGAACAGTTGGATGCAGCTGTCTAATCATATCCTCCCCACACATCCATAATGGAAGCCATCTAGACTTTTCTTTGGACATTTTGTTCCTTCTGCCTCCCACAGTGGCCTGATGCAAAAGGGGACGAGCAGTGGAGTGGTTACAAGCCTGAGCCTGAACTGCAGCTCAAGCCTGTGGATGAGACGCTGTCTGTACCTGGACATTGCCCTGCTGGCTACAAGAGCTGCTGAGTGACTCCTAGACACCAGAAGGTGAATTCCAGTCCAAGCCTGCTGGCTATTGTTTTAGATGTATCTAGAACCTGCCTGACCTTTATGGTTTAAGCTCTGATGAAAAACAGCTTGAACTGACTTTACCTCACAACTCAATTCTGTTCTTTCCTCCCAGTTCATAGCTTCAGCTGACAGTTTTGCACCAAGTCATGTTGAAGCAGTGGGATTACTTTCATGTCTGTCTTAACAATACTTAATGCCATCAAAAACTTTGAAATAAGCTCTAGTATAAAGGCTTTCCCAGAGTACAGATGAAGGAGTAGTTCTTAAAAAGTGGAGACTGAACCTGCCCATGGCTCTGGGCTTGGTGAGAACCAACAGCCCCAATGAAGCAGTTCATAAGGGGGGACAGAAAAACAATAAACAAGAAAGAAAGGATCTTTCTGTCAGCCATGGTGAGGAGATTAGACATAGTGGAGCCCAGGCCCAGTGCTCTGAGCAGGTGCTAGATGTCCTCAGCTTCCATTTGTAAAAGCATGATGGGTGAGACTGGGAGCCTGCATGAATGCTCAGCTCCATGCAGCAGCATCCCTGGGAGCTGCTGCTCAGTCTCCTCCTTTTAACTCCCATTTTTCTTCAATTTCAGTTGCAGCATGAAAAAGTAAAATAGGAGGAAGGGATTTGATGCACACAGAGATAGTTCAGTTTAATAGTGGCAACAATCTGCCAAATTCCCAATATTCATTGGCCATGTTTGTCTCCTCAGTTGAAAAGAGACTTTATCAGGAACGTGATTTATATAAAAGATTGCTGGTTTTATACCTCTTTATACAAAGCAGGCAATCTTGGCATAAATCAGCATTAAAGCATTTAAACAATAAGTTATTAACTCATAAAACAGTAAGTCAGCTTCCACACAAGCCAAAGTCAGTCACTGTCAGGTTCTGATCACTTGGTAGGAGTCTCCAGGTAATTTCTCTCACATCTGTACCTTAAAAATAGATTTCTCTCAATGCATGGGGGATTTAGCTCTGATTCTCACCAGGAAGAGGTCCATTTCCAGGCCATTTTTATAGCAAAGTCATAGTCACACAGGTGTTGGTTTTTAATTGGGTTATTGGCTTGACTCTTTTTTTAAAGGAAATGTCGCTGTTTTATTTTTCATGAGTATTGCACCACAGAGACCATAGTATATGGGCTTCACCACTGTGCCTTCATTTGTAAGTTGTTCTGTGGCTCAGTATATGACTGTTCTTTACTGTGTTGGCTTATGCAGCTTTTTCCTTTTCAATTTTCTTAGCATTACTTCCTACTGTACAGCTTAGGAGGAAAAATAAAGAACAAAACGACAATAAAGGCTCCCAGGGAAAAACAAAAGGGAGGAAACATGAAAAGGACTTGAGAAGAAAAGGGTATAAAAACACAAAGTACAAAGGAACTTAGAGTTGAAAAGATTATAGAATTAAGGGGGAAAACATGCTAATGTAATCTTAAAAAAAGAAAAAGGGAAATAACTCAGATGAAAAACCATCAAAAGGAAGATAAAAAGGAGGAACATTAAAAAAAAGGAGGTATTTTTAGACAGGCTGTTTAACCTGAGGGGACTACCCTCAGGAAAGCCAGATGTAGTTTACTGAAATTATTATCCTAATAAAATGTGTAACAGAACAGAAAGCACCATAAAAACAGTTTTAATGGAGAACACAAAATTATCTTCTCCCTCCTTGTTGGTAACACCTTCTCTTTGAGCACAACTCTTATAAAGGGTACTGGCATTCCCAGCTTGTTAGTTCTCTGCCAAAACAATGCCTGTGCAGCTCATACATATTTTTCTACATCAAAAATTCACTTTTCCTACCTATAAAACATGGGTATTATTTCTGGACTTGTTTCTCCCTGGGGAGAACAGGTGTATTAAGGGCCGATGGGGACCAGTCCTCAAGTCCTCTGCATGTGGAGAGAGGGATGGGGAAGCAGCCTGCAGAGTGAGAGCAGTGTCCCCAGCCCTGCCTGCCCACTGCCCATTCCCCAGGCTCATCCCAACAGGTACCTTTATTTGTGATGCTCTTAGCAGGGTTAAAATGAAATGGTCACTCTGAGGGCAGAAAGGGACTGTCAGTTCTGCTTAGAAAAACATAGTCATTAATTTTCTACATTATAATCTTTCATTACAGTGCTATACTTAAAGCTAAGAAGCTCTTTTTTTTTTTTTCCTTTGTTTATAGCCCCTATTTAGAGAAATGTCTACATTTCCTGAAATACTACATTTTTGCTGGAAATCATTATGTTTCTCTTAATTTCAGAAAAGAGCTGTAAAAAAAAGTGTAACACCTCTGTTTAAATGATGTCAATATAAAAAAGTAAGAGAGTGAATAGTGTTATTAATTAAATCTGCATTTCCCAATTGTTTTTACTGGGGCCATAATATAAAGCAGTTGAAAGGGCAGTTAGCTAAATTAAAAAAGAAACATTCATTAAGGACTGTTAACTACAAAGGTGCAAACACAGTTTTTGGCTTCGGGACCCAGTAAGTTAAGTCACTAAGGCTACTGAAAACTGAAATATCACATGGTTCTTGCCTTGATTTAATCTTGCTTTAGACTGGGGGGACATGGCTGAGATGCACAGTTGCATGCAGCCTGGCATTTTAATGTTGTAAAACCAGAAGACAAGGAACTAAAAATACCTTTTTAAAAGTATTTATCATGGGTATTTAATTGCCATGCATTGCATCAGCAGACACAGGTCGCCGATGCTAAACACACCATTAAGAGTTGGGAGTATGAAGTCCATGTTTTGCACTGCCACACAGAGCTCTGTCTAGGTTAGAGAGGAAGATCATCAGTGGAGCAACTTCTCATTAGGTCTGCACACATGCAGGGAAAGGCATTGACAAGGAAGGTAGAAGGACACAAATATTCAGAAGTGGTGAGTGCAGTTCCCAGACAAGCTGGACAGCTGCTTTTGATGTTCATGAAAACTTTCTCACCTCAGATTACACACAGCCAAGTCCTGTCAGTGATCACCCTAGACCTCATCATTGCCGGAGTGAGAATAAGGGAGGAGGAGAAAGGCTGAAATCAGAGAAGCCTAGACAGCAAGGGAATTAAAGGTTAAAAATATACCACTGTCAAGCTGTATTTGACAGTTCCTACAAGCAAACCCCTGGTAGTTTAGAGCACTCAGGAGCAGACATAAAACCTCATTTCTACCCATGGTCTGATGTTGACATTGAGTTACATCTCTGACACACCCAAGCCAAAAAGCCCTGAGAATGAGATTGCTGTCATCTAGGGAAGGATCCGAACACCTCTGTCATGTGTGGCACCATGCAACCAAGATGTGCAGCCAAACTAGAGAAGCAATGAAGATGAATCCTACAACCATGCTTTGCCTACCTTGTGGGCTAATGCATGTTTGAGTAAGATCACTTATCAAATCCACTAGAGAAAAATTAGAGGAATAGAAAAATAGTCTGCTGGAGAAACTCATCACAGATCACAAGTGGATCTTTGGTGAACCATTTGGCAATATGCAGCTGGGATGGAATGGCATGCAGCAGGCAATTTCTCCCAGAAGGAGGTATTTTGGGAGCAGACAGTAGAGGATGACAGAGAGAAAGCAATCAGAAGGTATTGGCTCGCTTACCAGTTCAGGACCCCAAGCCTGGGATTCCTCTTGAGCATGTGAATCTATTAAAGTAGGTCTGTGGCTTCCCGAGTTAAAAAAATAGTTCTGTCTATTTGCACCAGTATAATGATTCTGTGGAAATGAAAATACATGAAGCATTTCCCAAATGGTCATGCATATGGTTATGCTTGACTTCAAAGCTGAGTGCATTTCTATGATCTCTCTCCCCTCACTCTCCCTTTTTCCAAGGGAAGAAATTCTCTGATTCTTTTGCACCTTTCTTTATGTTCCTAATGTTAACACCATTCTTCTTTAGCAACATATCCTCCTCTCTTTAAGAAGTCTGAAAGCAAACTCCCATATGAAGAATGGTGTCAATATTCCCCTCCACAACCTCCTTGTCTTTAAACAATAAAATTGTTGACACATGGCTCAGAATATGAATATTTGATCAAAATGAAGCTTCAGTGATTCCAGAAATTTCATGTCCCCAAGCATCTTTTTGGCAGATGGCCAGTAATGATCTACATTTTTTTCCATTTGGATCCACCTTGTTTCAGGTTTAATGCCCTTAGAACAGAACAACCATTATGGAAATTAGTTAGCAGCTGCTGTACATCAATGTTTAGAAAATTAATATTACTCACATTACACAGCACAGAAGCTGAATTTTAATGAAGCATGGAAACTATAAGCAAATTGGCCTTTCACCTCATCAGAGAAATAGTCAAATACTACTTCTTTCTGAGAAAACTTATAATTTTCACCAGAATTCTCCGGACATGATAACAGAAATACAGTATTTTCATTATAACAAATGGAATTAAATGTTTCAGCAGATTAAAGACAACAATAGAGTCTAAACTATTACATCTTCTTACTTCTAAGCTTTAGAAATATTTTCTCTTAGTCATATGACAGTGGAAATTGCAATGCTTTATAATAACAGCTCTAACACATGAAGAGAAATGATCAGATATGCGCTGGGAAGAAAATTGATCTAAGCAGTCAGTTGAGATTTGAGGTTTCCTCTGGCTTAGGAGCCATTACCAGCCCATATCAAGAAGGCAACAGCATCAGTTCCTCACTGAATTTTTGGTTGCTGGCTTCTTTGCTTTGCAGCTTTTCATCACCATTTTCTTCTCCTTTTTACTGAGCTCTCAAAAATGTTCAATTCTGACCTCTGTAATTTAAATCATGTATCTTCTTTTATATTCTAGGACAGTTATAACTAGATCACAGGTAAAACAGAAGGGGTGAATTTATTATACTCAAGCAATGTATCATGGACATTTTAATTTCAGCTAGAAGCATTTGGTTAATGCATTTTTCTCTCCTATTAAAAAAAAATTAAAAAACTAACTTAGAAAAACTTGCAGGGTGTCTTTCTGCAAATGACTTTCTAAAAATAATTTTATAGGCTTTTTTAAAATAACATCCTAGCATGTGTTTCTGTATATGTGCTTGTGTAGTGTTGGGCATTTTGTAAACATGCATCAAGACTGCCAGTATGAATTTACCTTGAGGGTACATTCATTCTATAAATGGCAGTGAGTACAAGAAAGTCTTTTGATGGAAAATTACTCAGTTTCCTGCAGAACTATTTAATTGAGTACAAAGTTAGAGGAACATGAATGCTGTAGTAGCCAAATTTAGGTTTTAGTCATATTTAGTTGGCAATAAAAAAGGCCCGAAATTCTCAAAAGTTAATAAGTGTGAAATAAAAAAAGGCATCAGGAAGACATTACAAGGCTCAAATAACTGTACTATAAGCTGACTCACCTGGCTGCACCAGGAATGCTTGGTGTGTAGGGATTCAAATCAACAGAACTTTGGAGGAATAAGAAAGTCTGCTTATCATTTGCCTCAGACACAATGCTGATTAGGAGACTGCAGGAGAACCATGAAGTGCTATAAAATTACTTAAAGGTCATCGCATGTTGTAATAAACTGTAACCTAATTTATTTTTCCTTTAATGCTGACATGAATCTGCTGAAGCTAAAAAAGCAGGTAACTTTCTCAATTAATGTCAAAATGTTCCATTTTATTTTATAGGTTGTTTT
The DNA here is from genome assembly GCA_910950805.1 of Acrocephalus scirpaceus scirpaceus. Taxonomy (NCBI): domain Eukaryota; kingdom Metazoa; phylum Chordata; class Aves; order Passeriformes; family Sylviidae; genus Acrocephalus; species Acrocephalus scirpaceus. The sequence continues at coordinate 46,355,906 of OU383777.1, read as the reverse complement.
ACCCATTCTAAGTTGAAATGATACTTTATTATGGTATAATTTTATGAGCCCAAAGAGACATTTTGACATTTAGTATGATCTTCCAGAAAATCAGTAGAGAAATGGCTACAAAAGGTGTACTGAAACAAAATGTAAGAAAGATTATATTATAAATAAGAGAGGTGAATAAAGTATTGTTTTTCCCCACTTCCAGTGTGGGGTCTGTATTTCCCCTCACTTTCTCTATAGTCTTCAGCACTGCCTTTGAAATTAAAGGCAAGTAGCTTGCAAGAGAGACCTTTTAAAAACAATAAAAATCCTTCTTCAGCCTTTACTTTCATCTTGTTATTTTACCCGTAACCATTTGATGACAGTCTAGTGCAGAGGTATTATGGATTTAAACTGCAGTTTATGGGCAGTCTCTGCTCCTTGCTGGGGCACTGTGGGTGAACAGACAAGACACGAAGGGTTGAATAGTCTCATTTAAAGAGCCTCTTTCTTGTGGCCCTCTCTGTGACTGGGCACTCAAGCACCCCAATTCATGCCACCACAATGCAAAGGCAGCAGGATGCTGGCAGCCCCTCTCCCTCCACTAGCCTTTGTCCCCTGCCTCTCTGCTGCTTCCCCACTCAGCTATAATCCATTGCCATGGCTCATGGGCAGAGATACAGAGCAGAGGTGACTGTCATACTCTGCTTTGCATCTTTCAAGGACGTGGCCACATGCTCCCCTGCTAGCACCTTCCCTGGCTCCCAGACATGGCTGCCATTGTGCCGGCCACATGCCCTGCATGACTCTGAAGCCAATTAAAAGTTTTAATTTACTTTTGAGCCACCCCTTACATCCCTGGAACAATTCTGATTTTACTCTATGTATCTTCAGAGGGACATTTCTTATTTTCGTGTGCCCACTAGAGACTTAAGAGCTGGAAGTGACACTGGGAAGATGCCTTCTTCTGGAGGTAGATGTAGGAGGAGTAGATGGAAGGCAGTGGCAGTGGTCTGAGAAGATCCCCAGGAATCAGGGCTAAGCCCAGATAGGTCTCACTGTCCTTGGATCTTCATCTCTCCTCACTGGCAAGGAAATGGAAGATTGTACTTCATTAAGTATTAATCACTAAATGCTGATGTCATGTCAGGGTTTTCTCTGTTTTAACAGCAGTTGTTTCCAGGGACCCAGTAGCAGCTACATTTGCCTAAGACCAAACAGTGGCTCTTGTCTGCCAACGGACATCAAATGTTTTAAGGCACAGGATGTGTGTGTGGAGCCAGCAGTCCAGAAGGGTGAGAGGAGAGGTGTAAGGAAAGGCTATTGCCAGTTCTGCCTGAGCATCTGCTCTGTGCCAGAGGTGCCCTGTGCCATGTCTGGAGTTGGGTAGAGCTGGAGAGAGCAAGCCATGGAGGGCTGGACATTCAGGGGGACACTGTGAACACAAAATTCAATCTCTACACAGCTGGCATGTTGTCTGGGATCCCCAAATAAACTGTGTTGGCCGGTGTTAGAAAAGGGACCAAGACCTATAGTGTGCATGGTGAGTGGCCAAGGACAACCACTCAGAAAATCCACCGTTGGGGAGAAGGTGTGGAGCTCGCACCCAGAACAATGCCACTCTTTTCTTGCACTAGGAAGCAGCAAGTGGAGGTAGTACCATCCCACTTCTGCACTCACATTGGAGTACTGGAGCTCAAGTCAGTCAGGCAGGGGGAAATGTCTCCACCAATCTCAGCACCAAAGGAAGGGTGTTTGACTGCCCCGGGATTGGAGAAGGATGTGGTGGATCACCATCATCTCCCCCTGCCAGGTACACTATTCAGGATTTGGCATGGTGAGAGCACCCGGTCCCTGCATGCTTGTCAAACTGCCAGCAGCAATTTTCTTTGGGAATTTAAACACTGCCAAGTGATACAGAGGACAGCGAAACCGTCATTTTGGACAAATAAACTTTCTTCTGAGTGAATTACCTTTGGCTTCCCTGTAAACCTCAGGTATTTTCTGCTCTGGTAGTGCTTACTGGAAAGGCATGAGAATGCACTGATGGAACAAAAGGAGGGGAGGAAAAAAAAGAGAGAAAAGAGGAAAACAGAGGAAGGCATGGGTGTTGCACAGTAAAAGGCAAATGTTACAAAAGAGGGACATATAATTGACATATAATATATGGCTGGAATCCCCATTGATCCAACGAGCCTCACAAGCTGCTTTCTCACCATGCTTTAAATTACCAGATCCCTTCCCCAGCATACCTTGTAATGCACAGCCAGCCAGTTTCCATTCTGAATGATACACTTGCAAAATCTCCAGTAGTCCTCATTAGCAGGGAGCTGCTAGCATGTGCAGACGTGTTGCATTGGACTTGTATTTCACAGGCACACTTTTAACATTCTTGCTATGACTGCAGCTGCAATTTCAAAAGGTTATACCAACTCCAAGTGACCGCAATGTTCTGTCTGCCCCAAGGGAGAGGACAGCAGTCACAGGTCAGACAGGGCATGGGGGATTTCTCCTTCTGTGTCAATAAGAAGGCAGTATCTGAAGTACCACTTTTGTAAAGAACCCCGTGTTCAGTTTTCCTCTAGCCCCGATGCTGAACTGATCAATATTAAATCTAAATTATAACAATGGCCCCTGTGAAGCTTGCAAATGTTATGTCAACATGTCTTAATATCTTTGGTTTCTTGAGCAGCCTTATTAACTGCAATCTTCTCTGCTTCTGCTATTCTCTTAACTACTTCCACCTATGGAGCCCCATCACTAATAATACTGACCACTTCTTCCGTCCTTCTTGCATTTCCTTCTTGCTCTTCCTTCCACCATGGAAGTGGTGGCTTCCGTGCTGTTGGTTCCTGTCATGTGAGAGCTCTCCAACAAGGACATGCAAGAAAAAGAGAAGTGGGAAGAAAACAAAATTAATTCCCCTGCCTATTCTCCCCCTCCCTGCAACTGATGAACCAAAGAAGGAAATAATTGCTACTCTCTTTTAATAACACCACGTTTACAGAAATTTCCATAAAGATGATTCGGAAAGGAATGCATGGATTTCTTCTCTGTGGGGTGTCAAAAATGGTTTGCATTGTTCTGTAATGTAATGTTATTAGTGCTCCATCTAATTTATATTTGCATTTCCCTGTCTCCAGGGCAAATTTTTACAACTCACTTTCGAAGTACTAAATGAAGAAGTGCTGCAGTGCTAAAGAGCATTTCCTAGCACGCTTTCAAGCCATTCATTAATTGCCAAGGGGCCAAACCTAAAAGGTGTTGAAGGACTCCAAAGAAACCCTGAGTTTTCTCCAGCCTCATGTGGAGTACAGAGCACACAGCACTGCAGAAGTGTGTGATCATTATTGTTGTAACATGGAAAGTGAAACTGAACAGACTCTGTGTCTGTAGCCTGAATTTGCTGTAAGTGGGAAGAGTTGTCTCCCCACTTACCACTGGAAAAGAAATTGAAACAGGAACAGCGGGAGGTTAAAGATGAGTGACAGCTGGAAAATCACCATTTTTCTGAGGTGTCTCACTGCCGGAGCATGTATCACATCCACATGTATGGCAGGATAGTTTAGGCAAACAAGCTTTCATTAATTGAATACTTACAAACTCTAAACTGTACAAATACTAATTGTAGCAGAGTTTCTCCTGACAGTTACTGTGTAGGCACAGGGTCTCTATCCCAATGGAACAATACAGGGAAGATAGGAAATAATACTAATGTTATTAATGAATTATTCTGAAGTAGCTGTAAACTCACCTTTAGGTGCACTGGGAAACAGATGCCAAGAGATGTAAATGTCTTGCTCGAAAGTCAGATGGGAAGTGAGTGGCAGTGGGGACATGAATCCCATGAATCTCAGTGACATTCTTTATGCTCAGACCATTTTCCACTTTTCAGATATCATCTATATAAAAAGTATAAATATCTGTACATAAAAACCCCTACATAAATTAAGCATCACCAAGGGGATTCTTAAGTCTAAGACTAATACCAAGTGTATGGTATTTCAAGAATTTGCCCAGCAGCTCAGGTCAAGATAATTTGGGTATAACAACAAAAACTGCAGACACGCCTGAATAGTCACCAAAGGACAATGGTTACTTTCTTCTTCCAGAAGAGAGCTCAGGCTTCACAGCCTGTGGAAGAAAGAAATATACTAAAAATCAGCAGGGCTGGGAGAGAAAGAAACCTAATGTGAGTTTCTCCTGTAAATACCTGATCAAAAGGCAAGAAAAGAATAAAGCAGCAGCTTCCTAACCTTTCTGGGCTGCAGAAAATCGTGATGATTTCTATGCCTGTGGTGCCAAGGTGGCTGCTTTTCTTTCTAACAAGAGAGTATTATAGTCCAATTAAAACAGGATAAGCTTGTTCCACCTATTCTTTAATGTCGATAACTCAAGACTGCAGTTTACAGCAAACTCCATCCACATAATGGGGAAGCTGCACCTGCTTAAACATCAGGTCTTAATTTAGATAAAAATCTTTACGGATGCACCTCAGATTTTGTTTCATTAAGATGACTTTACATGCTTCATGGGTGCTAACCTTTCAGATATATTTGCCAAGCAGAAAAATGTAATATTTCAAGAATATTTCAAGAACCGTGTGTCTTACTTAGCAACTCAGGCTTTATGTTCCAGTATTTTAAGAAAATCCTTAATTAATTCAAGGTAAGGAATCAGAATCATGTCTTTTTTTCTTAATAGGGATTCAAAGAATCCATCCACCCATTCAAAACAGAGGACAAGCTAAAATTTTATGTTGGAGTAACAATTATGTCTGTCAAAGAAAACTTTTCCTCCAATCCCCCTTTATTTGGCCCATCCTTCATGTTCTGGAGTGAAGATATAATCTGTCGAACCAGTCTTCAGGAAATCCAGCAAGTATCATCTGCAAAAATCACACCAAGTTAGAACCAGAAACTAATTTCCACTTCAGCAACTTGAAGCTTAGGTCAGAGGTGAAGCAATGCAGATACTTGTGTTTATAAATATTATTGAGCTCTAACACATAGTGAAGGTTGTATTTTAAAAATGAGATAAACACTGATCAAGGGAATGTCCTGTTATGCAACTGTTTGGACTCCAAAAAGAGTGAGAATGGTTTTCACAACAGAAAAGAACATCCGTCTCAGGGTTGACATCTCCCTTTGTTCGCTCCTCCATAGAACCACCTCTTTCTTTTCCTCTGGCTTTGGTAGTCAGCAAGAAATTTTCTCTTTGGCAGGAGGGTTTCTGTATGCTGGTGACAAACATCTTGCCACTCACAACATTGAGATCCTTCATAAGGAAGAAAAACCTTATACAGCATCCTTATAAACGATGTTTCTATACACTGGGATTCTAAGGGCGATGGGATTGGTTGGAAACTATATGCTGCCTATAACATTTAGGACCAAGTCCCTGAGATAAGAATTTAATAGCTGGGCCATGTTTTCAAGAGGAAGACCAGAAACACATAGTAAAACTTGGAAACTGACCTTCACCTCAACATTTACAGCTTCTATAGTCTGGATACCTGCAGGTTTTGATTATGACTTTCAGTAGATGCAAAGTCTGGTTCTGCATGAAGGATGACTACATGAATCCCTGAAGATCATGCATATGGCAAGACAAAGGACAATGTGCCCTTTTCCTGGTTCACCTCCTTGGCTGCATATATATGTCCTTTGAGGTCTTTCTTTTCTTGAATTTTTTCTCCAGGTATAGTCCTGCAGTTCTGCCCCAGAGAAGACCCTCACCATGGTCTATGGATTTTGCTAAGATGATCAAACAGACACCACACAAAGAGTTTTTTTCTGGTTGAGTCATGTGCAGAAGTTTCCATGCCTTTCCACTGCCTCAATGCAGTATATGCTAGATTAATTTGGACCAGATTAGTGGTACCTGGAGCTAATGCTGCATTCAGAGGGAGAAAAATCCACGGATGTGATGCTTTCAGTTGCATAGGAACAAGGAACTGGTGTCTGGAAGTATACTCAATGCCCTCACAGCCACTGCTTCAGTGGCTGACTGGGGCCATGGACATCTGGGACACAGAAGGTAGGTCAGAACAGTATTTGTTACAGGCATTCTGCCTTAAAAGTGCCCAATTTTTCACACAGCTTAGAAAGGGTGAGCAAACATTTGCAAATGAATCCCCTACAGACCCTAGTCTAGACAAAACCAGTGAATGGGTGTTTAAGTTGGATTTGGAGGATTTGGCAGCCAGCCAGGCCACTTCTTCCCTGTTTGTAGCGAACTGTTAAAAATAGGATAAGGTTCAGAAGGCTCAGATCTGCCCTTCAAAAAAATCCATATAATTGAGGAGTTTCTCTCACTGACACGTTTCTATTTCTGTTGTCAAAAGGAAAGAAAAACTAATAATGTTGGGGTTTAATAACAGAATATCCCTGACATACAGAAGGTCTTTAGATTTTGATTGGGAGATTACAAGGTAGGTTGTTGTTACCTGTGCGTAGTAAATGGTGCACAGTGAAATTATAACTGAAGGGCTGAGGTGCAGGCCAGACATGCCACAAATAAAAAAAATAAAAGAGTGAGAGAGCTATAATATCTTTCATTTCTCTTTCACCCTGCAGGGATTTAGGGACAGTAATAAGTAAATAGGTTTACAGCTGTCCACAGCTGAGGGGTTTTTGATCACCAGTATGGCTATATTTTACAGACATGATAAGTTTAAGACCAGGGTTTTTTAATGATCAGAACTGGTCCAAATTTCAGCCTTAGTATCTCAACAGAAGTTCACAATTACTGTCTAAAACACCAACAAGGATGAAAGTGGTAAAATACCCATTACAGAACCTGATGTGCTGCTTTGCATGCTTATTATTGGTGGCAATCAAAAACAAACAAAAAAGGTACTCATCTTAAAATGAAAGCTTAGTGCTATAAATAACAATTCCCTGTGAGATTTTTGAAAGGTATACATTCAGTTTACTGAAAAAACCCATATTTTTCTTTCTGTCACAAGAGTAGAGACAATATAACTACACATGAACATACCACATTCTGACTCAAACACTTCCCTGGAGAATTTTCAGTTAAGTTTCTATTTTACAATTTTTATAGCTAGCAATGATACTTAAAGCACAGAAATAATACAGTTTAACTTGAAGTTATCAGGCTAAATCTCCACTCTTGGTCAAAAAATCTTGAATTTACTTGAAAAACAAGTGAATTCATGTGGCATTTATGGTGCAGGAATATGTAGGGAGTGTTTGGATGTCATTTTTATAAGGACACTTCTTATAGTAACTGAAGCTGCCATAAATTGAATTATGGAATATGAAAGTCCTTAAGGTTTATGGCAGAGTTTTTGACTGCTGAAATGAAGACAAAGAACTTGAGATAACAGGTGTGTCAGCAGCACAGAAGCTAAGTATGATTCATTTTGTTGTAAAATTAGAATACAGCTTTTTTCTCCAAATATTTGAATTCCATTGTAGGTGAATAAATACTGGTTTTCTATTAATTCGTAATGAAAAAGATATTTTGCCTCTTTGATGTTGAATAGACTATATTGCACTGTAAAATGTTAGGGCTGTTATTTCTTTTACCACTATTATTTTTACAGTTTCACAGCTATTGCACTGCCATGCTCTTTGGACTTGAAAATATGTTCCATGCACTGATCTCACAGAATCTGTTTATGCATTTCACTCTCCTGAGTTTGTTCATTAGAGTGGTAATTACTTGCAGGAGCAGAGCTTGCCTTTTCAGGTCCTAAAACATGCTACTCTACTCTAATTAGGTTCTTTGAAGCCACCACATCCTGTAAATAATTCAAACACATCTGATTTATGCAAACACATTCAAATGACCCGTAAATGTAATTTCATATGGAACAGATATTGGGATACCAGTTCCTAGATTTCTGCCTCTTCTGAAGTGCTGGGGATGCAACAGAGACTTCTGTTGTACTGGGATCTTTTGGGGTCAAGAGGTGTCCTGGTCATGCCAGCACTAGGCAGGGTCCAGCTTCAGCTTCAGCAGCAAGACAACAACCTGACATTCACAGAATCACAAAATCACACAATAAGCTGAGTTGGAAGTAATCCACAATGATAATTTAGTCCAGCTCTTGGCCTTGCACAGGACCATCCCCAGGAGTCACACCATGTGCCTGAGAGCATTGTTGAAACACTTGAGCTCCGTCACGCTTGACAGAATATGACCACTTCCCTAGGGAGCCCATTCCAATGCTCTTCTGGGAGAAGAAACTTTTTCTAATGTCCAACCTAAACTTCCTCTGACACAAGTTCTGGCAATTCTCTTGGGTCCTGTCACTGATCACCAGAGAGAACAGATCAGTGTCTGTCCACTTCCCCTCGTGAGGAAGCTCCAGACTGCAGTGAGGTCTTCCCTCAATCTTTTCCTCTCCAGGCTGAACAGAATAAGTGACCTCAGCTGCTCCTCTTAGAGCTTCCCATCAAGGCCCTTTACTATTCTAATGGTCCTCCTTTGGATGCTTTCTTAACAGTTTAGAGTCTATTTTATATTGTGGCACCCAAACCTGCCCCCAGCACTCGAGGTGACGCTGCCCTAGTGCAGAGCAGCGGGGACAATCCCCTCCCTTGCCCAGCTGGTGATGCTGTGATGGTGATGACCCTCAGGACAGGGTTGGCCCTCCTGCCTGCCAAGGCACTGCTGGCTCATGTTCAATTTGCACTGACCCTTTCCATGGCACTACTTTCCAGCCTCTTATTCCCCAGTCTGTATGTGCCATACCAACAGGGTTGCCCCATCCCAGATGCAGAATCTGGCATTTTCCCCTGTTGAACTTCCTATGGTTGGTGATTTCCCATCTCTCTAATTTGCTGAGGTCTGTCTGTAGGGCCTCTCTGACTTCAAGAGAGTCAACAGCTCCTCCCGGTTTTGTACTATCTGCAAACTTGCTTAGTATCCCTTCCAGTCCCATGTCCTACTTGTTTATTAGCATGGATGCATTTTTCAAGCAAGAAGCTTAGCTGATGTTTTGCAAAAGGCTTTGAGATCTGTGGCAGATAAGGAGAGGACTTTGGATGCTTGAAGAGGTGAGGTCAAGGCAAATGTCAGATGAATGATAAATATGATGACTGATACTGCATTTGGTTACCACAGGAAGAGATAGTTACATTTGAAATAAAATTGGAGACATGTTTAATGTTGGTGAACACAGTGCCTCTGAAAGACATCACAATGGAATCTGACTTTTCCCCCACCCCTGAACAAATGCACCAAAGGTAACAGTAAAATACAGCAAAAGTAGTAGCCTGACCAACCCAACAGTATGCTGCCCACTGACCCTAAAGCAACTTGAAAATCATAAATGTTGCTCACTTCTATGGCCCTCCTAATCTCTGATCTGTCTATTTAAAAGGTGCTATTGAACCTTACAGTAGTGTTTTGTTGTTGCTGTTGTGGGTTCTCTCTGTTCTCCTGCACCGCCCCCCTCCCCCCCCCCTCCCCCCCCCTTTTTTTCTTTTCTTTGAGCCAATTCCTGCACCGGTATGAAGCAAGCAATCCCATTTCTCATGTAGACCTAAAATATTCACGAAAAACAAATTGTTGTTAACATCAGACTAGGCTACATTTGAACACCCAAGCATGAACACCACCTGCTAGTCTTCCATGTTAAGGGGATCATTCCTGTGCTTCCAGCTATACATTTTTAACAGTCTCAGTGGATAAGTTCCACTGAAGTGGAAGATCTTAAAGATCTAGCTTAAAGATCTTGATTCAAATATGTGTTTTCTATTTGCTTCTTTAATATTAAACAACAGCTCCTTGAGAAGGCAATAAGATCCAAACAGGGGTGATATCTTCTAGATATTAAAAGTGAGTATAGAAAAGTATAAAAAAATACAGTGAAGCAGAAGTTACAGAAATTATGTTACATTGTTCATAATGACTAGAGAAATGTGATAGCTTATAACACCTTATGAAAATATTTAAGAAAATTAGATGGAATACTTGCATTAAAATTATGACTTGACTTTTAATTCCATTGACATGGTTTCATTATTCAGACATTTCTATGTCTTTACCTCAGAAATATATTGTGGTCATGTCCTCTGAAACCAAGCTGAAACCACACTGAAGCCATTGCAGGGCTGGTGCTGATACCTTTTAACTCAACAGTAGGGATCTCAACAGTAGTAGATGTGTGAACATATTTGGATATGCTTTACATAATCAAAGTTTAAGGGAGTACAATTGCACAAAACAACAGCAGAGTCTTTCATTAGAAAGATAAACCTAACAATACAAAAAAAATATTTAGTGCTTAGATTTTGGAAAACAGATAAAATGTTCTTGGTACATCCTATAAGGACCCTTCTGATTTTTTCTGTGACCGCTTTTCAAGCTCTAGCCAAGTCTCCATGTGACAACCCCTATGAGCTTGAGGAGAGACAAAAAAGTACCCAGTAAGAGCTACCTACCACTCAAGTGCACAAGAGCTCATTTATTGAATTATTTTTTATAACTCAAAGCCAATCTACTTTGTTCATCTTCCCTATGAAAATGGCAGCTGAAGCACACAGCTATATAAGAAATTCTGACTACTTGCCTCATCAACAAAATCACAGGACAAATGAGATTTTGTGACCTTCCAATTATATCCTAAAACTCTTCTTTCACTCAGTATGACCTGCATGCACGTACCCACATCTGTGACCTTGGGAATAGCTTGGGAATTTGCCACTGTGTGTGTGCTTTCACTTCTGCTGTGCTGTGGGGCTTCATGCTGCTGTGTGCACCAGCCATACTCACCACAAGGAGGGGATGAGAAAGATTTTACAAAGGGTTATGAAGTTATTGTGGAGTTGGATCCCATAACCTTGAAAGTAAGACCTCTCCCTCCTCCACTAACAGAAAGACTGGTTGGCACAATTAGTAAAGTAATCTACAGAACTGTTGCAGTAGAATTAAGCAATCTAAACATAATATCTTAGAAACCCTGAAGCTGTCTGTTTAAAATCAGCTATGTTTAAGGAATTGATGAAATACTAATTATTTTAAGATGAAGCTAACCTATAACTGCAGTATACCACTTTTCCATTTTCTCTTAAACAAATAAAACCCCCAAGTACATAACTTCATAAAATAGTGGTAATTTAGAGTCTCATAAATTATTAAAAACAGCTAAACAGGTAATGAAAAGGAATACATGAATAATCTACGTTTCAAATACAGCCATTCTGTATTTCTTACAGTTAGTTTTGCTGTCATGCTCATCCTGTGCAGAACTTAGGAGATCCACTGTAACAGGGAACTTTCCAAGCACATATTCTACAAAAGGCCATCTCATTACGCAGCCAATTATATGATTTGTTTGTTCATGATGGAATCTAATATGGCAATTTGTTTTCTTCCAATAGAAACCTTCTACTAAGAAGCCAATTTGGCACACCTTTATAATTGTGCTAGTTCCGCTGGGAGCTACAAAGAAGTTTGTGAAGCTGATAACTCTTTAGTGCAAATGAATGAACAATAAAGACAAGCCACTTATGAAATTTTCCACAGTGAAAATTCAGAAACATTGTAGCATCCAAAGAAAATGTTGGAGATTAAAAACCCTGGGACTTTGTTATATTACCATCTTTATTGTAATACTTACGTTATAATATTTACAATATTATTATATTAACATTTATATTATATTATATTATATTATATTATATTATATTATCAGCTTTATTGTTGGTGCATTAATGAAGTATTTTTCTTGAGGATTTTGAGGCCAACAAATTGATATTGCAAAATCTTGTTCTTTCCCAAGCAAGATACCAAAGATGCTGTAAAAGTTGTCATAGTGACAAAGTTCTGGACTCTGATTCTCAAATAAACACATTAACCATCAGAGCCAACCTGGGCATAAAAGTCAGTATCTTATATAAATGCACTTTACAATTGCGAAGAAAAACCTGTTGAGCCTTATAGCCCTTGCTTGTAATGAATGTAAATAAAAATTTGCTATGAAGCACTCAGAGCAATATGCGCCCCACACAGCATAGCCTGCTCATCAAAACTACAATATGTACAAAACCACAGATTAAAGCATGAGACGGGGAGGGAACAGGAGGAAAGAGGCTGCAGTTTTCTAAAAATTAAGCAGAAACTGAACCAGGCACATTTTCTGAGGAAAAAATAAGGGTTTCTGTAGCTCACAGTGGAGTTGCCTTTGGCATAGAAGCTTAGCCAGTGTCATTGCTGCAATAGAAGCAGCAGCAATGAAACACAAAACACTCAGGTATTTTTTTGGCTTCAAAGCTTGTTTTTCATTCCCTAATTTGGATGGGGGGAGGGGGTGGGGAAGCAGTCGAACGAGGACCATCAATATGATCAGGGACAGACCTGATCTCCCAAAGCTGATGGAGAGATTGACAGTCCTTGTTGCAGACCACATAATCCCAGGGGAAATGCTGAGAAAGCCTGACATGAAGAACTTATCATCCTTCTGGGCATAAGTGACTATGCAGCAGTGGCAGCAAACTATGTTATGATGGATGATTCTCACACTGCTTTCAAAGTGATGAGAAAAGATGGGTGCGGTTGGCAGTGATGGGGAGAGGGTGTGACCCCTGAAAGTCTTTACAAGTTTTATTCATGGGCATCCAGAACCTCACACTCTTCTGTCTAGGACTAATAGTATCTCAGGAGAGACAAAAAAAAAATACTAGTACAGAAATACTACTACTGAAAAAATAAATGCTAGTACTGCAAGTACTTCCCTCCATCTCTTCTCCTTAGCCCTGGGAATCCAGCCCAAAAATGAGGAGGGTGAGGGAAGTCTCTTAAAGCTCTGGGGAAGAGCTGCTGCATACCTTGGAACTAAGGAGAGCTCCTAGGGTGAGACACAGGTTTCATCACAAGGGATTCAGTGGCCCAGGCCTGAGGGTTTTATCCATACTGCAGTATTAATCAGAGAATCATGTTTCCTTTTCTTGGAGGCAAAAGTTTGGTTTATATCATTAGAAGATTAAAATTAGAAACTAAAAATGAGGTGTATGCTCATATACATCCAAAGGTAGGAACTCTCCTCAGGGTATTTAAATTGCCTCAAGCAAATCTCCTTTTATGGGCACAAGTGAGTGGAACTAGCATTTCCCTTACCTTGTGACTTTATCATCTTTCAAGTTAGTGCAAAGCAGCAGGCAAGTACCACAAACCCAGAAGTTTGTAGCACTGCATTTTGGCTCAGTAACTCTCTGAGGTGCAGAAGAAAAGATGGTTTGTTATGGTATTTGAGCTATTTTCCTTTGGACAATAAATGTCAGTTTGAAACATCATTATTATTCTTATTGTGGATAAAATTAGAATTTATACTTGTAAAATATATGGCAGAAGCTGACAATATAAATATAATATAATAAATAAATAAATATAATACAATATAATAAAATGAAGTTTTGGAGCTGATGAATAGTTTATACTATGGATGCTCAAACAAGATAAAGAATGGAGGTAATGCTGAAAAAAATGAGTTGGATACATCTCATTAAGGAATTACTGCTGTATTTGCATTTTTGTTTAATACTCAAATCCTGAAACACTGCAAATGAGCTGTAACTTTGCAGTCTTTAAAAAATAAAGATTAGATAAATGCAGATGCTATGCAAATAGTCAAGCAGCATCAGGCTACTGGCTAGCCATTAATAAGTGCTGGGAAGTTACACAGGTGATCATGAAAGACCTTTCCAGGAAGACTAAATGTCACAGTGATGTGTAAGTTCCTTCTGCTTCTTTCCTTGAATTTGTCATACAGGCTATTTGGAGGTAATCTGGAGTTATGCCTTGTTAGGTGGGGAAAGTGGAGGTATCTGTAGGTGGGGAAATACATGTAGCATTGCAGTCATGTACAGAAGAGACAAATAGTATAATTGCACAATGCCTGAATTATTTCAAAGGAAAAGAAACAACTTTTTTCTGTTATTTCTAGTTCTTCTTCATTGTCAAATAACATATGAGTATCTCCTGCATTTGCAATCATACCCAGACCTTCTAAAAATGACCTATCCTCAATCAGATGAGACAGTTGCTCATTTATACCCCAGATTACAAAAACATTTTAAAAATCTTTCTTTCACTATCCATTTATTTGTCTTCCCTACGTGTTCTTATTGGTTGTTATGAGAGAGATTTATAGTTTTAAAACTCCATCTTATTTATCCCCTTCTTTTTAATGAGTAACTATAAAATAAACATAATTTTCCTAATGTGCATTTTGAGTGTCAGAAATAGACAATTTAAATATGAAGGTTCAAAACGCTATTAATGCTGCAATTTAGTGACAAAATATCTCTCAGTTTTCAGTGCCTCTTGCCACTCTTTCTTCATTTTAGTGATTTATTGTATATTATTTCTTTGCCTGTAATAGTTAGTGCCCTAAGTAGCCAGTTTATTTTTGTATTTCTCTGCACATTACTACCCTTTGGCAATGGCTGACTCTATCTTTGTTTGGCAATCAGCCAAGAGGAATGCGACATAAGGCCCACATTGTGCCAGGCCCTTTGTGACACCTTTCTGAGATTGCCTCTCCACTCACTGACTGTGTATGACTCCTGAATACTAACTTGGAAAAGCTCAGCCTGCCATGAATGTCTCCAGTCTCACCAGAGAGCGCCAACCACTGCTTTCTCCCCCTGATGACAAGGGGGAAAAGCTGTCACAATGACTAACATGAAAACCTAAGTAATGATAGAGATTAGAGGTTTCTTGATAATTAGCTCAGCTTCATCTGTTCCGAAGCCTTTAGCAAGGATGAAGTCTGCCTCAAGAAAGGCACTGTTGTTCAGTGAGTTTAGCAGCCTCTTTTCTCAAACATGCTACAAACACAAGTAAGTTCTTAGCACTCAGAGTGTGGCAGGCACAGTTTCAGGATGCTGGATTTTATGCCTGCCTGCATGAGGCACAATGTAAATTATTCAGCATCCTGCTGCTATTTGAAAATATTGAAAGGTTTTTTCCATTTTAAATGTGCACTCAAAATCCAGAGACTGTTATACCACCGTGCCTGAATTAGATATACATTTGTGCTGAAAATGTTTTCAGACAACTTCATATAAACAGGTCCTTTGTGAAAATATATTGTGGTTCTTTGAAAGCTGAAAAAAGACAAATTGTGCTTGTCAAAGTCCTTCCACGGTTTTCTCTCTTCTCCTCCCAGACTTCAAAGCCGATAAAACAGCATAGGTACCCTCATCATATATGAACTGTGTATGCTGCAGGGATGGCTTAGTGTCAGTGTTGCCACTTCCAGCTGAGGAAAAAAACCTCAGAGTTGTGAGGTACCTGTCTTAACATTCTACAGCAGCTCTATTACAAATTTTCCTTGCTTTGTTCTTTAATCCAATATTGCTGATTGGCTGACCTAAATGCATTCCAGTGGTGGTGTCTCCCAACAGCAAAATCAAGTAAACAGCAACATTTGCCACTAGAAAAAATATCTGTTTCCCCAGATTTAGTCTTGAATTTGGCTCTTGTCAAACTGACTCAGATATGACTCTTGGGCACTCTCTGTGTCGCAGCACATCACACGCCCACTTTTGCTGAGGTTTTGTCCTGTAGTTGAAGTGTTGGCAGAAATGTAGGACCCCAGTTAGGGGGGATAAGTACAGTGAAGAAATGGGCTCCTCCTCTGCCTGAATTTTTAAAAAAGCCTCGAGAGTTATTCATAGAAGAGGACAAAGATGTTCACTAATGATGTAAAATAAACAAACCTGCATGGCCTTATTTGGAAAATGAATAATATATTGTGATCAACAGCTCATTTTGATGCCACAAGAGCAAATTTCCTTACAGCTTTTTTTTAATTGAAGGATAATGTCCCACTGTTGTAGCAGAGGATATGATGAGCTTGTGTCTCATGGGTGGTGGTGGAAGTTGTTGCTGAACTAAGTTCCCTAAAGAGAAAATCAGTTGCTATTGCACCCAGAAAAAACATGTGCTAAAATATTTGTAAAATCTACCCAGACTTATCAATTTAATTTCTACTTAGGTGTATGTTTGTACAATATTTAGCATTGGAACACACTTTTAAAAAAATTCTCAAACTACTTTTCTTCCAGGAGTAGGAAGCACCTCCCTCACTTTAGCTGGACCATCCCCAAAGCCAAAATGCACTCTGAAGTTCAGGGGAGACTGGCTGGATAGGAAAATTGTTAATGTAGCTCAAAAATTGTTGGTTTATGGAATGGTCAATGCCATGGAATGAGCCTTATGTAAATCTCCCAAAACTTCAAGATCCTGCACAAAATTTGGATCACCTGGCAGTTGAAATACACTTGCCCTTTGTCCACTTTTTGAATTTTAAAGGACCATATATGCCTGAAATTCTGCCATTATGACTCCAGTTTATACCCACCTGCTCTTCAATCTTACACTAGGTTTTACCATGAGAAGACTTAAGTTTGCATAGAGCCTGAAACAATAGCTTGAAAAACATATATTCTCCACCTGCAATAAAATAAAAAAAATTTTTTCTAAGAGAAGTACAAAATGTCACTTCACTGAATGGGTTCACCTGAAAGAACAGATCAACCAGAAAATTGTTCTCTATGTGCACCTGAGTGCTCTTTGATTGCCACAGTCAGTCACCAACCATCACATTAGTCTTTGAAAGAGAAAACTGCAGGCTGACTGTGGAGATTTGAGGACATTAGGCCAGCAGGACTTGTGGATATTCTGGAAGTTTCTCTCCTTGCTCATGGTGATTCACATGGTGATTCACTGCTGAGCATTTTGCAGTTTAACTGGCCACAGAGAAGGCTGTCAACTATTTCCAAGTGCTAATCATTACACTTTTGTGGAGAATAAAAGGACAAAATAGTAACAAGCAGTGCCTTAGAACAAGAACATGAAGCTGGGCCATCTGAGAGCACCATTTCAGGCACACATACAGGATCCATGAACTCAGGCCTCCCAGCTCCTCAGGCTGGTCCTTCCACATGGCAGGATTATCTTTTTGTTTCTCATGCGAAACAGTCATTTATATCTTACTCATTTTATTTATGGGGTATATCAGTAATTTTCCTATTCTGGCATTTTAATTTTCTCTGAAGAGAAAGATTTATAAAGAAAAAGCTAAAAAAACCCATCCTCTTGTAGCAGTGCCCCTCAAGAAGGGAGCAGTCTTTTTCCCTTTGAGTGAGGTTTGCACAATGTTCTGAGAAGAGAAAGATCTTCATAACTCTGCCCATTGTATTCAAAAGCCACATGGACTGCACAAAAATACTTCATATTTTTACCACATTTTCACCATATTTTTCAATAGAAAAGGAAAACCTACAAGTAAATGTGGAATGATGTAATTCAAGTTTATTAAGTCTACTTGACCCATATGTCATATAGTGACATTTTAATTTCACTGCCTGACATTTAACAAATCCATAGCAGTCCAGAAAAAGCTAATGATTAAAAAAGAAAAAAGAAATCTCTCTGTGGAGTTAACTAAAATACATCCAAATAAAATAAAATAATTAGCAGCATCTTTTGTTTTATCATATAAAATTGTTCACTATCAAGGTTTTTAATTGCATATTCAGCATGTATTTATCCACAGCCTTTTGACTAACAGCTTGACCTATTTATTTGAATCGTGGTTGTTTTTTTAAACAGGCATTAAGGAGAGACCAGTATAGTAATAATAATAAAAATAATAATAAAAATAATAATAAAAATAATAATTTATAATATTCCTCTCATGTATCAGGCCTTTCCTACCTTCACACTACTGACTTGGAGAGCTTCTACTAAAGGAATGAAAATACTACATTGCCTTTGCATATTTCCTACAATAGGATCATGTCCCTCCCAGCTATTTGCAAGAAGTCCTATAGGAACAATTATGAATACTCTCATTCATTTGGCACAATGGCATATGGAAATTTCCTGCAACACTAATTACTATGGTTGCAATCTTTAGCCAAAAATGTCAGTGTCTAGGATTTAATTAGGCTGCAGCAGGATTTTATAACTGACCTTCTGGTTTAGTTAATTAATTTTCCAGTTCTTTTCTTTTTTCTTTTTTTTTTTTTTTTTTGGAGAATCCTGTCACATCAGTTTTTAAGAGATTTTAATTAAAAAGAAATCACTACTTCTAATACCAGCCGAATGTCTAAAAGCATTTGTTAAAACATTTTTAGTAAATAATGCAATTACGTCAAGTCCCTATTCCTTCAGTGTGTCCTCCTAGCCATTGCCCATGAATGCTATCATTGCCACCCAGGTATTGGTAAAAGGTAGTTTGCAAAGTACAAAAGTGTATTGAAGTTCTTCCCCAATTAACTGTTCTTCCCTATGCTTGCATCATAGTGATTTCTTTACAAGAATCTTTTACAGTATTAATTAGAGATCTATTTGAGTCAGAATACCGAAACCAACACACTGAAAGTCTTGGAAAGATTGAATTCTTCCAAAATCTCCAGTGGGCATCTGAGGATGACTTCTCATTTGAACCAGAAATCTTGATATAAATTCAGTTTCAGACTTATAATGACAGAACTGCAAGAAAGATTTTTTTTTTGTTCAGTTTTATCTTGACATGAGCCAAAATATGCCTTTTATTCTATCCTCTTTCTTTGTGACAGTTGCTCTGCTGAGAAGTTACACATTACTCTTTCCTGTGGAGAAAATTAAAAACAAGCTATCTAACAATTCCAGCTCTGCCGCCCATTCCAGCTACTGAACTATGTCATACTGGTTTAAAAGAAGAACTATAGTACATTCCCTGAAATGGAAGCAGCTGTGGCTTTTTAGGTGCTGAGGAATCAATAAAGAATGAAAAAGTACATGGACGTGCCTGAGACCGCTCCTGACAGACCCAGACACAATTATGAGCTATAGGGTACTATAATGTAGGGGTTTTACAGGTAGGATTTAATCGCCAGGAGCATGCATGTTGCCAGCTAAACCATGCAAATGAACCTTGTGCTTACGCAAAATTGAAAACTTTGTCTGGAGACATTTATTTCCTTCTAAAAACCAGAGTGTATTACGTTGGGTGAAACAGTTTAACAAAACAATGCAACTTCCAGTAATTCTCCTTGCCATTATGTAGTGTTAACATATCTAGCAGGAAAGTACACTAGGTCTGTAATAAGCCTTTGAGTAGTAAATTGCATTTCTTCTCCATCAGTGGTGTCACCCTGGAAGGAACATTTGCTCCACTGTCAGCCATTTCTACTGGCATAGAGACGTGCCCATCTGACTCCCCCTTGACTGGTTTTGTATTCAGCTTCAGTTTTGATGTGTTCTTTCCTTTTCCATAGTAATACGCCACCTTTACGAGATATTTTATTTGGGGCTTTCAGACCTCTTCTTCTTACTTTTAAAATTTGTTCCCCCAGAAAAGAGAAGAAAGCAAGTACATTCATCTGAGTTACTGAGTCTGAGATACTCTATGGATATAGTTACCACAACCTGGACACTTTTCAAAGACCATTTCTGGCCTACCTGTTAAACTCCAAAGAAAAATATAAGAAGTTCCATGTGAGACAAAGCCTTCTACCTGTGGACAGATAAGATTGACTTGGCTTTTCAGTAGGTCTTCATAAACCGAAGGTTCCCTGCTAAGCCTTACTGCATGTCTTACCACATTTTGCTACATGACTTTGCTAGGTGAGCTGAGGTGTTCTTCTTGTTCAATCTTGTTCATGATTGCATGAGTATGATGGGTTGATTGATTGTATCTTCCAAAAGGTCTCAAGAGTCCAGTGATATATTCCCAGTGAGTTTCACAGTCACTATTACTCAGCCATCAAAGTCCAGAACACAACTACAAACAGTTAACATCTAGGAACTGCCTTTTTGCAAAACTGTGGTAAACTTTAATCTCTATGGCAATACTTGTGGTATTGCCTATTTCTAGTCATAGGTCCACCCTGCCTCCCCCATATCCCGGATGAAAAAAAAGAATTAAAACACAAGTAGAAGAATGTCATCTTGTTATAGAGTCATCACCTTGTCAAAAAGTCACAGCAATACATAATCCCAGAGCTATCACTTGGGATAACTCATCAAGCCACTAGGAAGGGCAATAGCTACATCTATGTATATCTGCAGCTCAGTCTGCCTGTATCGGTCATCTTTCCATTGCAGACAAATGCTTCCATTGCAACCACAAAATGCTACTACACTTTAGAAGCGGAAGAAATGAGGCTCTATTCTCTAAAGGAGACCAGGTTTTAGATAAATAGAGGAAAAAAACAGAGTTAGAAAAGATGCAAGATTTGAAACCCACAAGAAACAAAAATATCAGAGAAAATAATTTCAGGGAATATTCCTATTTAAATCTCAGAAAAAAATAACGAGGACTAGAACCTCTCTCCTGTAAAAAGGGTGAGAGTTGGGGTTGCTCAGCCTGGAGAAAAGTAGGTGCTGGGGACCTTGTTGCAGCTGTTCAATACAAAAAGACTTTTACCAAGGCCTGTAGAGACAGGGCAAGAGATAATAGTTTTAAACTGCAAGAGACTAGATTTAGATTGGATATAAGGAACAAATTCTTTTCCATGAGGATGATGAGACATTGGAACAAGTTGCCCAGAGAAGTTGTGGATGCTGCATCCCTGGAATTGTTCAAGGCCAGAGTGGATGGGGCTGTGAGCTACCTTCTCTGGTGTAAGTTGTCCGTTCCATAGCAGGAGGGTTGGACTAGTTGATATTCAAAGGTCACTTCCAACCCAAACCATTCTGTAATTCTCTGACCTGCCAGTGAGCAAGTCTGATGGCGAGCTAAGGGCTCCTTATCTTCAGTTTGTTTGCTCAATAGATCATGGCTCATCAGTGGTGAATTATGAATACCATGTCAACTCACTCTCTGTACAAAATCTCGTTCGAATATCATGAAACCTCCAAAATGCAGGAACCTCTGTCAGATGTTCCATAATTTCAAGGAATGTGCTTTTGAAGTTGCCCCATTATTCGTTCATCAGAGGTGGCTCTCTAGAACTTTACAAACTGCACATGCCTGTTCTCATTTCTCAGCAGCGAGCTAGCCTGAAGTCATGAATTGTCATCAGATACATTTTTTTCCTCATGTTACTGGTCTCTTCCTGCATTATTGCATGATGCTAAGCTCTACTGCAAGGGCTACAGCCTTTATTCATGAGATGAATTCTCCTATTTTAACTGGTTTAACAGTTCAATGCATCCTCTTGAGAGAGCCAGAGAGACTTTGTTTAACAGAGTGGCTGCATGGTTGCAGTGTTTGTTGACTCTTCATCCCCAGCAGGGGAGGGTATTTCATAGTTCACAGATTTAATTGAATATTTTGCAGGCAGCATCACTAAGTTGAAACCAAGTAATTTCTTTCCCTTTAAAAGAGGAACCATGGGGAAGTTATGGCCTTTCAGTTGTGTGGTAACTGTTGACCATTTAACAGTTCAAAGCAAGCTCTGAATAACATCAAATACAGACTTTGCTTATTATTATACAATAAATGAATGGTTGACTGTTTCTACCTCA
Source organism: Acrocephalus scirpaceus scirpaceus (assembly GCA_910950805.1). Taxonomy (NCBI): domain Eukaryota; kingdom Metazoa; phylum Chordata; class Aves; order Passeriformes; family Sylviidae; genus Acrocephalus; species Acrocephalus scirpaceus. The sequence continues at coordinate 46,334,495 of OU383777.1, read as the reverse complement.
GAAACCACAGAGAAGACTAGCAGTAATTACTTGTGAAATGGAGTTAAGCTTACAGGGAGCTGGACTGAACACCTAATTTCTCCACTACCATTAGCAATTTTGACTTTCCATTGTACAATATATGTTCCAAGGGCCAAATTTCATTTACCCGAACATACTTTGGACTCACTGAGTTAAAAATCAAACAAGCAAAATAAAGAAGCATCCGTGCATCTTTCATAACATTTTTACTGTTAGAAGGTCCAAGGCCTTGAAGATTTGTCTGAAATCATTAGCTGATTTTCTCATTACTTTCACAGTGTGGAAGGAAAGTTCCCTCTGTACCAGCTTTGACCATCTACAACTTTATCACAAAAGATCCAGTAGACTTCCTGTACCCATAGTTGTATTGACTTTCATGTCCCTTCAGTAGCTTCAGGTACTTTTCTGCCTTCAATAAAATCACTCCTTACCAATCAATAAAAAAATCCAGAGAATATGAATCTTTCAAAATCAATTATTATGTACAATAATCACGCAAGTATGCTAGTGACAGATGGAGTGTCAAAGCAAATCCTAGGACCAATGATCTCAAAGCCTCCAGAAACTAGCAGAAAATGATGTAGTTTTAATCACTTGTACTTTTGTGCGAGCCAGTGCCAAGGTTAAATGATGAGTGGGTGTAGTAACTCCTCAGCCTGTTCCCTCAACTTTCACAAAACAAACTCCGCATAAATGTGAGGATTTTCAGTTTGATCAAAAACTTTCTACTGCTGGCTGCTGATTGAAATGGCAGAGTTCAGACCAGGTGGAAAAGAACAAAATAACCTCTCGCACTAGCTATTTATGAAGTACAAAGAGGATTCATGAGGCCACTTTACAGAAGTAAAAATTACAAGGCTAGTTAGAAATTATTGCAACAATGCAAGCTGAAAGCAGCTTGGAAAGTCCACATTCGGCAGGAAGCCCTCTTGGGTGAAGAGCTGGGGTTTGCATCTTCTTCATAACATTTTTGGTCATGTTGGAAAGTTAGCTAGTGGATGCTCTAGAAATGGCACTGATTCCTAAATAATACATTGATGTAATGTGATTTAAGAAACTTGCAGTCTTCAAATTCTAAGGTATCAAATAATTACCATGTAATTGTTCAACCTTTTCAAATACAGACACTTTTCTGAATCTAAGCTATTTGTAAGATATAGCTGTATTTTTAAAAGTCTTTCTTAGACTTTTAGCTCATTCTGAGCTCTACACTCATGTAAGTTTGCTTTCCTGCAAAGAAAGTGATAAGAAATTGACAGTAGGAAATGATGAGAGGTAAGGGTGACTGGCATAAAAGTATGCGTTTTCACATTTGCCCTCAGTGCTTTTCCAAGCCGGGCCTCAGTTTCTGGTGTTCTTGCTTTCCATTGGGTTGGTGCATAACTCTGAAAGACCTTGCACACAAGGCTTCCTTGCTTTTGACCATTTCTTAAGTACAACATAACTCAGGGGAAAACCTTAGCAGCCCCATGCTCCGTGTGCCAGGGCAGCATAATTTCAAATGGATTTCTAAACTGCATTGACACTTCATCTCTCTAACTATGCTCAGATCCAGGAGTGTAACAAGCATCTTACAAACAATTTCTTCCACTCACCAGTCCTCTTCCCTCCACCCTCCAACCCCATTTTTCCCCTTTGTAATACAGATTTCTACTTACATTTTTAGAGAGTCACAAAAATACATGGATTACATTTAGCTATTTCAAACTGAACATACTATCCAGAAAGTATGCTGGAAAATCCTTTCTGGGGAAGGTGTAAGAAGATTTGTACAAACAGCAGCCACTTCTTGGATGTTACACTTCATGTATGTTGTTGCCCAAAAGTGCAATGGAATACAAGCAAGGTCAGAAATGGAATGAGAAAAGGTTTTAAAAATAAAAATAAATTTAAAAAAATTAAAAAGGAAAGAAAAGAAAAGAATTAAAAGTGTTTCTATATTGATATTTCAAAACACCACATTAGAGCTCAAGTTTATCAGCAGGAAAATGGATACACTGATATCAAACAGTAGCTCTAGCCTGTCAGTCAACAGTTCAGCCAGACCTGTTTAGAAGCATGTGCAGTTCTTAGGAATTCTTTGGTAATAAACTGAGCTTGGATATAGTTCCCATTCCTTGTGTCTTTGGTCTCCAGGGAGAGTGATAAATGTGTGTGAAAGAAAACTTTCCAGAGTTAAAAACGTCTGCCCTCTGATCATTTCTCTACACAATCAAGCCAGAGAAGCTGTAAGTCCGGTCAGTCAACAGAATAAATATGGATGTAATCAAAACATAAGAGAAAAGGGAAGCAATTTGAAGAAGTAAGTGATAAAAGGAAGTAAAACATCAGCATGAAGACTAATTTATTTTTAATCCATTATTGGCAAACAGAGATGAATGTGTCCACAGGACTCTTATAATACAACCATGTTTGTCTCCCTATAAAGTTGGGATTCCTGTGTGAAAAATCTCATTTCTTCAGTAGATTTCAGAACTAGAGAATTTCCTAATTAAAATTTCCCAATTTCATACTAACACAATTCTTAGGAAATATAGAGATATATGTATTGATTTGATGCATTTAATTTCTCCTTCAGAACTATGGAAGGAATAAACCTGAACTAAAGATGCAGGCAAGTAAACCCTGTATATAAAAATATCTTGAGGGAGTTCAAATCTGAGTACCAGTGCCTGTCAAAACAATACTAAAAACCTTTTTAGAAAGAAGGAAACAAAGATGCATGCAGAACTTAATTTGGCTCAGTTTGGTTTTTAGATCACAGTTGCAGTTTAAGGCCATATTACCATGCAGAGAGTGACAGACCAATAGACTGGATAAATAAGATTTGCAATTAAGTCCTCATTGAAAAAAAAACCCCAAAATTCACCAGAAGGACTCTGCAAAGAATTCCATCCTTTTTTTAACCAGTTCCAATAAATGAGGTGACAGATGGCCCCAGATCCAATACAAGGTTGCACTGGCTCAGGGGGCTGTGCTTGTTCATGGGTAGCAGCTGAACTCCAGGACTGGGCTGCTCCCTGGGAGGCACCATTTGTTTTAATGGGTAATGCTTCATGTTTTTGTGTGTGTGTCCCTTTTTTTCAGTGCCACATGCACACAATAGCTTGTAAATGATTCCTCACTAGGTTTCCTTTTTGTACCACTGGCAAAGATTTTGTCCTCCACCTGTTCTTAGGGGAAAAGGCTTGCACAGCTTTTCCATAATGACCTTATCTTTGCAGCCAGCAGCAACACTAGCAATGGGGGATATTGGGTTTTATAATTAAACTAGTGCTCCCTCTGTTGGCTGGATGTCAGGGCCCAGAAACAGGGACTTGCATAGCGAGCGATTGCATTGATTGGGGGGGGGGGGAAGCAGTACTCTGACTCTTTGCAAAACATGATTTCTCCTTTTTGAGTGTGCATGCCAAAACTCCTTCCCCACCCTTTACGTTCATATCAGTCACAAATAATGTAGAGAGTCTGAAGTTTACCTGGCAAAGAGAAATAATTCAGACCTTTTATGTCCTATATGGAATGAAATTTGAGAACTGAATTTATTTTATGTCACTTTGGGTTGTGCCCAAATTCAACTCAGGAAGGTTTCAGAGACAAAACTCAGCAACCAGCTGTAGTACTGTCTTCCAAGTAACTCCACAACTGCCAAAGGATGTGGATGAACAATACATAAAAATAAGAAAAATAATTGCACCTCATTCAAGTTGTTTAGGACCTGCACATCAAAGCTGCATACCACTTTATGAAAAATTATCTACAGTCCACTTCGCTTTTGTTTGAGGGTTTGCCTGTCTCAGTGGTTTCCCTCCACCATCACAGAAAAAGAATGAACTTTTCACCAAACAGCTAAATAACACACCTGGAAACTGATGAAGTGTTTTGGGTCCCTGTGTTTATCTTGCTCATATTGATGGAAGGGGAGTCAAAAGAGTGTAATGAAGTTTTGCCCTCTGTGTTCCATTATGACACAGTGACAGAGAACCTCATTATTACCTTGTTCTGTTTACAAGGATGGGACTAATCTTTTGAAAAAATGCAATCAACCAGGCTTTCCACAAAATGCTGAATATCTTTACTAAATTACAAATCTTACGTTTCAGAACTAATGCTGTTCTCCATTTCAAGAAAGCTGTATGTATCAGCTTTTTAATTAATTACTTACCTGGTGCTCTGTTGCAAGATAAATACATTTCGGGTTGTATTATTAGCAAACAATATTATCTTGTATGCAGCTGATTGGTTTGTCAAGCACTGCTAGCATTAGAAGAGTGTGCCTCTGCTTTTTTTGGCACAGTGGAGTTTAGGATATTTTGAACTTCATAAAATGGACAGGAGGCAAGAAAAACTAAATAAAAATGCCAAGAAGTGCTTCAACTAAGCTCAGGAATTCTTTTAATCTTACCTCTTTGTAGGACATTGCCACCTGCAGAGGTGTTTCTTGGCAGGGTTTTGGCACTGGCTGTTTTCCAGAGCCTCTGACCTTCCAACAGGGTGTTGTAGTACCTCACTGGATCTTGCTGAACATGAGCTAAGTTCCCAACCAAATCCATTCTTAAAGCTTGTTCACCTAGCTGGCTCATAAAAGAATGTCTTTCCTCTTTAGAGACTTAATTTTTTTCTTTATTCCATATTTTTTCCTATTTCTCTCCTACTAAAGCCATTTATCACCTCCATTCCAAACTCAGATTGTTTTATACTTGCTCCCCTTGTAAAAACCATTTTCTTTATTTGATGATGAAGCCATACACACTGCCGGTTTCTACCATTCCCCACCACCTTGTTTGGTGTCAATCTTTCTCTCAATTTCCCATTTCTGTTAGCTCAAATCCTGCTGAAATAATTTCTTGCATTTCAGGTACCACAGGGAAGATCAATACCAATTAGGAGAACATACTGTAATAGAGATGTATTAAAATTTTTCATTCTTATCGGCCAATTTTATTCCCACTGAAGGATAAAATAAGGCAACAATTTAGAGACAATTCCCTTTTTCTGAAAAGGGCTATATATCAAGCTAGCTGAGAACTTAGCAGGGCATGCTGCAGTACAGTATTGTTTCTTCCCATCAAAACTCTCCCTCTTAGTTACTTTTGGATATAAAATAGCACATAAAACAGACCTTGGTTATGACCTAAATGTAGGAAATAGCTAATACATGGCTTAAAACCCTGAAAACCATTGAGAAATTATTTTAATGAATGCCTACGAGAGCTTTTTGTTATATTTATTGGAAAAATTGTATAATCATAGTACTGTTTTCTTCTGCACAGATGCAGAAGTCATATTCTCTTCGTGGGGTACAAATCCTTGACACAGAATTTGGCTCATATTTTTGTCAATATGGTCAGAGAAAGGAAGATACATGGTTGCTAAGCTTTTAAGCTTTGATATATTTCAGAAAAGAGTCAACTCTGCATCAAAATGCTCAGTCAGGTCCTGAAGAAAGGAGCTTGACAGGAAAGATACTTGTCCTGTTTTCGTTAGGGGAGGCAACTGTGGAGAGTCCGTCAAAAAAGGACAGCGATCTGTTTGTCTTCCACCACCAGGAGGGGCCATAACTGCAACCAAGAACTTGTCCTTGACTTGTATCACACCCCTGCCTTCCTACATCGAAACCAAAAATGACTTAATTTTTCTTTCATATCCTTGCCAAAACCTCAAACCCAATGAATTTGTCTGCTCTGCTACCACAAAATCTCTTTAATGGAGAACATAAAGCACACCACGCTATACCTCTGCTAGTAAGCGTGCCTCAGAAAGCAGAATAGAATCATAGCACAGAATAAGAATGGGTGATGCTGCTTACTGCAAATGAAAGTGGGGGGCTGGGCTGGGGGGAGTTGAGCTTTTTCACAGCCTGGTATTAAAAGGTAACTGTTTGCATCTCTGCTCCTGTCAGGAAGAGCTATTCTCTGAAGCAAATGGATTCCTGACAGTGTTTATTCTGGCAGCTTGAGTTTAAAATAATGATCTCAGACATTACTTAAGCATTTAACAAACAACGAATTAAGATTTGCATTCTCAGAGAAATTACTGGAACAGGCCTAATTTCTGGTCTGCCAATCAGACAGAAGAAAAACATTAAAGGAATAAATTGCTTTCTCCCATCCTCCTGCCTGCCTTCAGACAGGCAGGTCCAGCATTAAGGAAAATGTGCTTCACCCACGTGTGTCCTCCAAGGCATTGGAGTTTACTAGGCGTCGTTTCTCCAGTAAAGGCCATTCTTTTGTGACAGGCAGTACCAGTTGTAGGGGAAAGTCTGTACATACAGCCATGTTTGCACCAGCCTAGCTGCCCTCTTTCTGTCTGGTTCGAACCTGGAGCTGACTCCTTCCTACAGAATTTTAGTTTGGTGCCTTTGCCATCATCACTGCCCACAGCTACACCAGACTAACAGAGCAGAGACTTAGTACCTTTTTTACTAAAAATTTGCAGCCTCCCTCTTGAAAATCAGTACTTGTCCCTTGCTTTTGTTTTGCTTGCTTCTTTTATTTAGTTTAAACAGCCCTGGCAGCAATTTGGTCAACTTATTCTCTTTTATGTCTTCTCAGAGCAACTCTTCCTTTTGTCTCCCTTTCCTTTTCTTCCTACACCCTACCATAGCAGCAGCATGTAGCTCAAGTCATCAAAGCATGTCCATGTCACAGATCTGAAACTCTGTTCTCCAAAATACTGCTGATAAATTTTAACTGGAAGTGTACAGTGGGCAAGGAAAGAGCCTGGACTGCAGGGTCAGAAGGCTTGAAAGACTCACCGCATTTTTGTTCCAGTTATAAAACTAACACCCTGGGAGGGGAGGCTGGGGGGGTGCTGGGATGAGGGCAGAAGTTGATGAAGTCTGAGCTATAGAAAAGTGCAGTGTGACTGGTGCTAGACCAGTCCATCTGGTGGTTCAGCTTCTTTATGGCTTGCTGTGAGAGGATTGCACGGCTCTATTCATGCATGAAAAAAAGCAGAAGACAGAGAGTTGCTGCTGTGATCTGGTGCTGTCTGACAGTCTGATTGCAACCCCAACCTAGCAGGGCTAAAGGCAGAGAGCAGTGAGAGAGGGGCAGCAAAATCTGAGTGGGAGTGAGAGTTCGATGTACTTTGCTGACACACAAAGATTCCCAGTTGTCAGTGCTAGTTGGACAATTGTCTTTCCCCTACAAATAACTATTAAGAGTTGGTGAGAATTCTCAAATAAAATGAGTATAAATGTTTATTCATGCTTTGGCTGTGCTTGGCAACTCCATGTCTTTTGACTCCTTGTCAGGCTTCCTTCGCACAGGCTTCCTTTCTCCCCTTGCAGAGACAGGGGCACAGTGTGTGATTGCCATGCTCTCAGGACCACTGATCACCTTTCACTGCTCAACCCAAGACCTAACCATTGTACAAGACTTGCAGCTCTTTGATTTGCCATCCAATTCTCCACAAATGTGCAATAATCAAGCTATTCAACAGGACTTGCAGAGGTTTCTAACCACACTGCTCTGACACATAAAGATTGCACAAGGAATATATATAGATGTAAAGTAACCCAACTCCTACCTGTTGTTCTCTGATTCAGTTTCCTTATCAATTTAAAGCATCAGACTCTGTTAAAGCATTCAGGAGGCATCTTCTCCTCTGTCCTTGGAGCTCCTTCTTTGTCCTTCTCTTCTTGGGTTGTGAAACAAACCTGTCCTTCATAGAATCAGAGAATCACATAATGGTTTGGGTTGGAAGGGATTTTAAAGATCATCTGGCCCCAACCCTCCTGCAGTGGGCAGGAACATCTTCCTCTAGAGCAGGTTGCACAAAAGCCCATCCAGCCTGGCCTTGAACACTTCCAGGGATGGGGCACCCACAAGTTTTGTGGGAAACTGTTCCAGTGTGACACCACATTCATGGCTTCACATTGTGTTCCTTCATTCCTAGGAAGACCCATTCAAATGCCCCACCATGTTATGAGGCTGTAAGCAGGTTTTTTTAAGCTGGCTGCCATTTTATCAAGAATGCTTCATTTCAAAAGTAAATTACCAAGTGTAACCTTTCTCTACAGTCATCCCCCTTCTTTGCCTCTGAAATTTTCCAAGACTGTATATGAAAACACACTGGATGGTCTTGTTCAGTGAGTAATAGGACTAAAGTAATTGTGGTAGGGCCAAAGGTATGATCTTGTTTGCTTATCTCAGTTTTCTTTTTAAATGCTTACGCTGTTTTCCAAGAGCAGTGATGAAATGAGTAGAAATAACTACACCCAAAATGTTTGACTAATACTTCTAAAACCATCACTTCAGAGACAATAATTTTGGACTATATATATAACTTTTAAGTGCTGTTCATTCATCAGTGACCTCCAGGAGTCTGTGTTTTCAAACTATAGAGGGATGGTAGGATATCAAGGGAAGTAACAAAAAGTGATGTGTACAATACATTAGAGAAACTGAAAGAAGTTGAGAGCAAGAGAAGAAGAAAAAGAAATGCATCAGGAATCCTTTCCCAGTTTTGCACTGATTGTGTGAGACCAAGGGGCCCTTTAGATGCTGCCTTTGAGGGCATGAAACAATCAGTAACTCTTTAGTAGCTATCTGAAGAATTGACCAAGACAGCACAAAGGGGGTCATCTTGCATCATGTAAGGAAGGATTTGTGTTTGACAAGGCCACTGAGAAGAGGGACAGAGGAAAAAACACATCTAAATCTCTTACAGGCTATACAAGCTCTATTGTGATAGGCAGGGGTGGATGAGTACATTTTAACCTCCTGTAAATCTAAAATTAAGGAATCCACAGAGATGAGCCTGTTTCCATTATAGTTCTGTGTACACAGAGGTTTTGCAAGCTCAGTGGCAAGGTGCAAATCAAAAGAAAAAAAAGGGTTTCTGATATGAGTCTTGTCTCCCCATTACTATCCTTTACACAGTTTGAACCAGCTTTCTCGAGGCAATTGCAATCAACAGAAGAATGGTGCACTCTCTTCTATTCCATACTTCTAAAATAGCACATTAGATGATGGGGGATTAAAACTCTGAAACTTTCTTATGTGTTAATGTTCTCCAAAACCTAAAATCCAAGAAAGGACTGAAACATGTTTTTCTTTTCCTATCCTTGTGGCAGTTTTCAAAATATGATATAAATAAACTTAACTTCATAATCTTATGATAAGAATGACTGCATGAACAAATAAATTTTTCATTTTCAGAAGCTGCTAAAATATTTTATTGCTGTAGCAAGATTCATAGTTCTTATCATATGAGGAGTAAGGGGAAAATGTTTTTCTTCTTCTGTGTTCTACAGAGAACCTGAACCATTTGCAAGAGTCCTTTAGGTAGCTCATCTTATTTTCTCTGTCCACACTGAGGATTGAACACTGAGTTCAACCTGGAGAAGGTAGGGAAAATTTCCAAGGACAAATGTTGTTGGTTTCACATCTATGGCTTTTCAGAACCACATGAGAGAAAGAAGCATGAAATGCTATATCTAAAATTGAAAAAGTGTGACTTGAGGGGTTCATTTTTAAAGAAAAAAGACATTGAAAAGACAGCAAGGGGTAAAATTGGCAGGGTAGGAACAGAGGAGCAACGGGTATAGGGACAGGATGTGGAAGATGAGAAGTTGCAGAGAAGTCAGTCAATCTCCACCCAAGTTCTTCACATTTAATGACAGTTTTTTGTTCATTAGCTGAACTAAAACCTCAAACCCCAGATGTGTACATCCTTGGGATTGCTCCACAGACACTGCTTTAACTTTTGTCTCCAGAGACATGCTTGAACCCATATTAAATGAGTTAGCTTGGGTAACACTAACTGGGACAAGCAGCAGAGACAACACAATGCCACAGACAAATAAGCATTTGCACAGATTCTTAGGCAGGATTGCAGCTCATGCAAAGCCCTGTGTTGCCATGAATGCCCTTCCAGTAGCTTCAAGCTATGTCTCATGAGCCTCAGTGGGGGCAGGAGGAAGTCCACCCTCAGGCTCAGCCCTGACACCAGGGCAGAGCAGCATTTGCCTGTCTCTTCTGAGTACAGTTGCACAGGTCTGCAACACAAACTGTTATGCTCTTGACTTCTTGTCTTCACCAGCCATGGCTGGTGTGTTAAGATATTTTATCCCTTACCAATATGAACAAACTGCAGCTGTCTCTGGGTTAGACTCTGCTGCAGTCTTCAAAGAAAGCCACAGGATTCTTAAGGAATGGGCATGGAGGAGGGAAACACTTGTCCTAATGAAATAAATCCCCCTGATTTGATGAAAACTGTTATGATGAAAGTCCCACATGATGGACTGCTTTCCTACTGTATTCATATCTACATAAAATGGCACAAACATCCACAGATCTATTTGCTACTGTAGGATGTTATATTAACTACAATTATATATATATATGTATGTGTATATGCATATATAAGTATATAGAGTGAGTGAGAAAGAAAGACATGAATATATACATACGTGCTTGTTTCTTTTTCCTTAAGGTGATTAGAAGCAAGTAGTGGACAGATGAACAGCTGGTTCTTGACTAAACCAGGATACCTGTGTGATATTTACAGGATGGGAAAATACTGCACAGGATGCTCCAGAATTCTGACCTTTGTGTTGTGTAATATCTCCTGGGTCTTATGGGACACCTGGGAAAGAAGTGTGTCAGGAAAGCCTTCTGTTATCTTTGTCTGGCTGCTTCATTTGCTCATCCCCAACAAGAGCTGCAGTTCCTGTGTTTGCCTGCCTTGGGAGGGACCACAGATTCTTACTCTATCTCAAGATGAACATGACTCTCTCAGACTGGTCAAGTCAAACAGTCCAGTAATTCAACCACCCATATGATTTACAAAGGATCTAGTGAACACATTTCATCTTCCTTTACGAAATTCTTCCCTTACACATTCCTTCCCACCAAGTACAAAGGTCAATTCCGGTTTAATGAAAAAACCTTCCAAAATCAGGAGTGATCCATGTAAAAAACACATCCACTAAGTTTCTCATTCATCACTAAAACTGCATCATGAAAAAGCCATAGTTTAAAAGTGATATAAATTGAGGACATAAGACTGTCTGCTCAACCATTGGCTGTAGGACCTGCTTCTGAAAGAAATCAGACTCAGCTGTAATGCATTTAAATTTAACCTTTTTTATACAATTTTTGTCAGGAGCAGTGCCAGTAAATGGGGCAATAAGGCTTATGTACAGGCAGGAAGACATATGAGAGAGAAAGCAAAACAAGGAGAGGTTCACACAACTGTTTTTTTTTTTTCTTGCATCAGGAAAAACAGGATTCTGTCGTCATGGGAAAATCTACTTACCTCACAGTAAGTATCTTAAGACAGAATTTTTTCCTTTTCATTGCCACACGTCCCATGCATTTCTTCACTCCTCTTATAGTTCAGCTTTCTGTTTCATGTTCCTTATCTTGGCACTTCAGAGCCAGTTTATAACATATGGTCTATTAGGTGTAGACCTGCAACTGCTTACATAACTCAAGGCTTGCTGGAGTACAAAGACCTTGGTATACAACAGATGTACAAATGAACACACAGTTGAATGTGCTGTGGATACACAAGGATAATGATACTGCTTAGAATCAAATTTATTCTGCTTCTCCTGTGGAGTACACCTGTCTTCTGCTGGTGATACATGTGCCTCCAGACAGCATGACTTCATCGTCCAAAACTAAGCTTAGATCTTCTTTTCCTCATTACTGCACTGTCATTCCCCCTCCTACACCTCATTTGGACAGGGCATCTACATGTTCATCTAAACATTTCATTAGTGTATTCAAGACAAACCCTGAGTAGGCTTGAAAGTGATACACACAGATGCAAACAAATAAACCTAGATGAGCAAACATAAGTGTACCCATGGGTTCACAACAGGTTTTAAACAAATTCCCAGAAAGGAGATTAGAAGTCACGACACCCTTAGCTGTGAGAAAACGACTCATGTTTGTTAATTCCTTCTGGCCATTCACTATCCCCTTAAAAGAGTGCCGTCTTACTTATGCCATGAAGGGAGCTTCCTCAAAGGAGCCTCAACTATGATCTTCTGTTAGATGGAGGTTATTCCAGAGGTCAGATATTAAGTCCTGGCTCCTGCTCCTTCACCCTGTGTAGATAGTGCAAAGATGATGGAGCTACTCACATCCAGTTGGCAATTAACTGAGGAGTCTTCATGTGGGATAATTCTGGCATAAATGAGTTTACACAGTCTGCTTTTCCCTCTGGCACAGGTGTTTGGGAATGTTCAAGGTAGTCTGAGCTTGGTATATTGGGCTCCAGCAGTTTGGAGGGGGATCTTTAAGGGTCTGAAACTTATAGAAAGACAGAAAAGTAGAGAAATGAAAATATGCTGTGAAACAGAATGTCCAGGCAAGTAGTTGCAAAGCTCTCTTGAATATTTATTAGAATGAAAATTACTTGTTTTACAGACTGGGGACCTTTCACCCCTTCATCTAGATCTACAGTTTCAGGTTCCCTTACATGTCCCCCATAGTCCTCCCACCCCAAATACCCCACCACAAAACATGTGGGCCTGCTTCTGCACTGCCTCCATCATCCCTCACTGGCATCACACCTTCTGTATTTGAGGTGCTTTGACATCTCTGAGACTGCAATCACTGTGTCAAAACTGGTTCACAAGTTCTCAGGGAGTAGGAGCTGCTGTATAATGAAAACACAAGAGCATGATTTCCTTGGGACTTCTTACCTGCATGAAATCAGGAACTTTTCTCCTTGTCTGCAGTTAGCTCACAGATAAGTGTGACAGAAAGCAGCCTCTGAGGCAGTAGTGGGTCTTTTACTAGCAAATCTTCCCTATATAGCATCCTCAACGGCTTTGCCACCAATAGTTTAATCACCTTAGAAAGCCATGGTTCCCTCTGACAGTAAAGTATACTACCTAGAATTACCTCATCTACTTCTTCCTGTGGCTATATTGTCAGACATTATCAGCAAATATTTGCTTGTTATAAACTGTCATTGGGGGAAAAAACATGCCAGTCTTTCTGCCTCCCAGGTAACTAATGCTTTGTTGTTTTTATCCAGTGAAGAACATCTTGCTCGAATTGTTCTTTCTCTGTATATTGCTCATCCAGACAGGCTGACAAGTGACAAGGTGCACCCACAAGCACAAGTAATTCTGAGTCTATGAAGGAGCAAAACCTTTGTGTTTCAAATGGCATGAGTTTGTTTTCTCATTGTCCCCATCTGCTTCTTCCTAACCTCCATCTCATGGCTTATACAGAGGGTAGGAGAGGATGAGCACTTCTTACAATGAAAAGCCTTATTACTCCTAAAAGGAAAGAAATTCTGCAGTATTTGTTAGAAAAACAAGGGATTTTGGACCAGCAAAATTCCATGCATTTCAATTGCACTATCTCAAGTTCAGTATAAAATGGTAAAAAGGTTCTACATAATGTTTTCAGCTTCAAGTGCAAATTCACTTTGAAAATATTAAGAAACTTTCTATAGTTTTGAGAAAACATTGGATTTGAAAACACCCACATTTCTCATTTTCTATTTCCTTACTCTTCTGTATTGCACTATAGAAAAGCTGAAGCCTTTATTTTATTTGATTTAGGGTAAAGAGAAAGGTAGGAGTTTCAATTGAAATGCAGACAGTACCTGTCAACTTTCATGCTTCTCTCCTGAAAAGCACAGAGGGATCACAATCTGAGACTGCCATGTAAAATTGTAATACAATGTTAAACATGCGTTACTAGAAAACAAGATTTCCAGAACAGTAATGTGTCTAATGAGAGGTTTAAGGATAATTGTGAACTAGAGTAATAATAAATCATGCAAGAAGCACCAGTTTTTAATTAACAGCCCATTATTTTGGGTAAAGTGCAGCTGCTTTATACCTTAGGTGTATATAATTAGGTGAATCATAAACCATGGTTATATTTTTCTAATAGTTGAGCTCTGTAAAGCTAGACTAGGTGCTATTTTACTTTTCCTGTTCCAATTTAGTTTTCTTTTTTAAAGCTGCAGATTAAGTAGGCTCACTCTTAAACAACAGATACTTATTTAATGTTCATATACATGAGACATAAACAAGGGAGCATTTGAAGTCTTTCTAACAACCAGTATTACCATAAATCATGCAGAAAAGTGCCTGAGTCTATTACACACTCTTCTAAATGCTGGCTGTGCTTTAGAAAAGCATCTTCAGCTGCATTCCAACCTCAAAGTCATTTGCGGAAAGAGAAATTATTTGTTTCAGTCCTTAACAACCAGGAACTAAAAATTTATTTGAAAGTGTTTTGTGCCGGCTTAAATACTGATGGTGTTTTCTCAAAAACACGAAAATGCGTGTTATGCCTTTCTTCCTTGTAGGCTTGGCTTTCTCATGCTGTAATTCACTGCAACATATAAGCCTTTATTCCTTTTCCTATACAGGGAGTCATGTAACTCAGAGTGTTTTCCTGTTGTGACTGAGAAGATGAGGAATTATAAAAGACTAACACTACAATTTAACGCTTCAGAGAAACAGTGTATATCATTACTCCTCTGTAGCCAAGCACACTAATTAATATTTATTGCACCTGTCAAACCAGTAGCCATGGTCAATCTATTGCTGTAGCAGTTCAATGGGAGGCTGGGCACCATATTTCTCCTTGGCAGGCATGTTTAGGTCATCAACAAAGACAAAAGCCTTTTTCCCCGGTGGAGCACTGTAAACGCTCTTCTTTCTCCTGCAAAATTAAACCATTAATTTTATTCATGTTAATTTTCATCTTACTTTGAAAAAGCAGAAAGAGTGAGAGATTGGAAGAAGAAAAGAAAAGAAGAAAAGAAAGAAGGAAAATCACACACTTTCTGGGGAGCCTGCCTGACATTATTATTAGAACCAGTTCTTTTGGAATCCATGACCTTTTATTTTTATCAGATGTGCTGTAAAGGTCACAGAAACATGGGGAGGACATAGTTATAAATCCACATGGAGTTTAATCAAAGGTGGCATGTTGTTCTGAAGTAAACAAGCTAAAAAACTATTTCAGTTTAAACAAAGAAAAAAAAAAGGAAAAGAAAAACCCTTTCTTAAAGACTGTCAACAGAACTTGATGAACTTGAATGTATCAATGGAATTAATCAGACAAGAAGGATTATAATAAGTGAATTCTGGTTTTGCATCTACAGTAGTCTTTTTGGCACCCTGAGTAAAATGCTTTTATTTTGAGTCCTGCACCTCATTCCAAAGCATGTTGTGGTGCACAGTGTGCTGCTGGGGAGATGTATTCACTCCAGCTAATTACAAGACAGAGAGAACTAAAGGCAACCATGGAGCAGACTGCTTCAGTTCTACCAGCCTGTATCCTGATTGCATCACAAATGCTTGGGACACTGTGAAGTAACAACATAAATGGAAGAGAGCTATGAAACCCTGCATTTCTGCATGTAGTATGACAACAAATTTTAATTACAGGCCTTGAAAAAATTCCCCCCTCTTCTTTCCCTTCTCAAAAATATCAGGCTGGGGTGTCAGAAAAAGGATAGTGCTCCAGTGTAGGTACTGTATAAGCTAAGAAGTCAAAAGCAAGGTATTGGTTCTACATCTTAAATTTAACTGGTTGTGCTGGGTCCCTGGGAAATGTCTAACATACAGGAGGGTCTAGGAATAGGACAGGAGGCAGAATTGAAATGCCAGCTACCAAGGGTGAAAGTGGTGAAACAACCTGAACTTACTGGCTAGAAGATGAGTAAAGAGTTTGCTTCTCTTGAAGAACATGTAATCATCTTGGCAAAGCCCAGTCCTGCATAAGTCATTGTGAACACTGAATATGATGCCAAGACTTATAGAATACATTATAAAATGGTCAGTGAATGGGTGTTTTAATGTTATAGGTGCATAATAACAGCATCATGCTTCTCCCTGCAAAAGAGTCTAGGCTGGTTTTTTCAGTACAATACTCAGAGAAATAGATAAATGCTTTGAATATCTCACTAGCTGTCTAAATAACTCTTTGAAATAAGAACTGGCTGTCAGACCTACTAAGGTACATTTGAAAATTACCTTAGCAGTTACATGATTCAACAGATGTCTAAATACCTTAGGAAATACAATCCTTTATGGTTACATATACAAGGACAGATGTATATATATTTTGTCTCTTATACTAGGGCTTGTTACTCAGATGGGCCTGGATCCACTGGGAAAATTTAAGTCATGCCACACACAGCTCTTAGGCACTTCGCCTTCTTAAGGAAACCACAGCTCAAAGCTGAGTGCTTGAGGCTTCTCCATATAGTGAGAAAAACAGGTTCCAAGCCACCACCTAATGCTTCTATACAAAGACCTCATACATCAGAAGTCTTCAAGTATCAGAGCAAGGCAAAATCAGCTTAAGGAAAGTTAGGCACCTGTTCACTCTTGTAATAGCTGGTTGCTTAACCTAAGAAACAGGAACTGTGTCAACTGTGGCATAAGTCCTTGCCTAAGTGGACGGGTGGCCTGAACCTGGGTCTCCAGCTCCCAGCAGGGATGCACAGGCAGCCAGGGAGCCAGAGTCAGAGCAGGGGAGGCAGGATGTAAACACTGGGGTGACTGAAATGAGTGCTAAATGCTGGCGTCTGTTTTGTGAGCCTAACCCATATTTCTTGGCTCTTTAATTCCTCCACAGGGTTTATTACATGAAGCTGGTGAAATGTATCAAGAAGTAAACTGTGGTCTGAATGTGGAAAGAAGTCATTTTCCCCATTCATATAATTATAGAACTAATTCTAGGGTCTTTTGTCAGCTGTCTTGCCTCTCCCTTAAATGCTCTTGGATGGTTGTAGAGCCATAAAATGGGTTCAAAATAATACTTGAAATTAATACATTTTGATTTAGATGACCATTCATTTTATAGCCCTAGTTAAAATGTCAGGGAGTTTTAACAGAAGATAAACTTCATATTTGCTAGAATAATTCTAGCAGCTCAGAGCCACGTTTTGAGGGCCTAGTGTTAACAGTATTTTCCATTTTCGTTAACAAATGGACTGTAAGTTAGCCATCAGTTAATTATTGACAGATAGAGGTGATATATTAGATAATATCTGGTATCAGAGAATCACAGGAATTAAGTGCAGAAAAAACTTCTTATACCATTCATGTCCCTACCAATATGGAGCCTTTCTCTATATCTATACAGTTCATTTTACATAACCTAAGAAATGCTGCTTTCATTGTTTCTCCTGGAGTCTATTCATTAACAGGAGCTTTTTTCTAATACACAGCTTAAACGT
The DNA here is from genome assembly GCA_910950805.1 of Acrocephalus scirpaceus scirpaceus. NCBI lineage: Eukaryota > Metazoa > Chordata > Aves > Passeriformes > Sylviidae > Acrocephalus > Acrocephalus scirpaceus. Next base: position 46,317,290 of record OU383777.1, on the reverse strand, counting down.
TCATTACTTTATTATGCTTCACAATGAACTGAACTCAGTGCTTTCAGCATATAGTCATAATTTTTACCTATCAGCTGGAAGTGTACTCTACTCTATGAAAACGTCAGAATTATCACACAGCTACTGCCTGATAAAACATTACTCAAATCCTGTAATGTTTTCAAATCTTGAGCTATTAATAATTTAACATAATTAATTCCAAACACTTCACTCAAAGTGAATCAGAGAGAGATGATGGGGAAATGATACATATTCCATCTTTCAACAGTGGACTTAAATATGGAAAACAAGGAAAAGATAAAGAGCTGCCAACACTTACTTAGAGTGTAATTTGCTTGTTTTGAACTTACTGTAAATTTCACGTTTCTAAGACTTTCAACTGACTTCACAGGCATAAATGAGAAAAAACCTTTCCCCTATCACAAGCAAGAAATTTAACATGGTTAGAGCTGTTTGTCAGGCATAAGAAGAAAAGAAACAAATTAACAAATGGGTGAGATTTCTCTACAAAGGGGAGTTACAATTAAGCAGTCTTATAGAAAACCCTTTAAAATGCAATACATGGAGATTCCTTCCTCTTTTTGTTAAAGCTTATCAACAAAGAGTATTGTATTGCTAACACTTTTTCTTGATTAAACCTTCTTTAAATGCATGTTGTTGTTGCTCTTTTCATGACAGGATTGTTTTTTAAGATTTATTGAAATCAAGGCTGGACCCAACCTTTGTTTTCCTGGCTGGAAATTCTTGCTGTTAGAAAGAACTGCAGGTGCTAAATTATGGCACAATACATCACAGCTGCAGAAGTGCACCTGGAAAAAATTAGACTAGTAATGAAAATTTCACCTGAGAAGTGCCAAATTGGAAGTCTCAGAGATTGAATGCTTCCATTAAGCCACCACTCAGGAGCAAACCAAGTAATAAGTATTGAAACTTTCTTCTTTACTTTGACCATGAAGACTTATTTCAGATGTGTTTTCCTTTCTATTTGGGGAAAGAAGGGAAGAACTCAGAGAGAGCATGTTCATCTCTAATCTCCATTAAATCCCTAGCCAACCTCTACTGCCAATAGAGGTACCAATTAGTACTAATTGTAGTAGACGCTAATAGTGTAGACACCTGTCACTATCTATTGAGCTGGTACTGTCAGTAAATTCACAAAGACCACCAAAGAAACATCTGGAATAATAATGATCATCATTTTGGTACTGACCCAATCTGAAATTAAACTGTTGATTTTGAGGTAAAAACCTGAGCAATGCTTTTTGAAAGTACCATAATTTAATAAAAGTAATGCACATATATATATAGGTTTTATTACAGAAACACACAAAAAATGATACAGAATTTGTTACCATAGCAACAGTGCTTTCTGCACTGCACAGACCAACAATCCTCACTATTTTGGAGCATTACAATGGATTTGTGCTTTATAAAACACCACCCCCCCTACGGACAGTGGCAGGACCTGTGCAGGTAGAATGATGAACCCCAGTCTGCCCTGATTCCTTCCACAGCTGACACGTGACTCATGCCCACACAGGGCAATGTTCATGTTCTCCTATTTCATGTGTAATAATGTGGTAATTTTATATGTAATATGTCACAAAATGATGAAAGGTGGCCACCTTTCATTTTGACATAAAGCATGTGGAGTCTGTCAGCTTCAGAACAACAAGGGCAGCTCAAGGGCCAAGCCTGAGCATAGTTTCCAGGCCACCTACAGATTCCGTGATGTAAGTCATTCCAGTAAATGCTCCCTTCCCTCAAAGTAGTTGTGGGAAGGACAAAAACTCCCATGGTGTGAATCACACTAAACGAGCCAAACACAGGGCATGTGCTGCTTGGCCTGGAGTGGTGATTCATTTTTCTTAAATGATTGTTCTGTTTACCCCCAAAATGTGTAAGTTGTAATCTCTTCCCCATTGTAACCCCTGTCCATCACCTCATCCTCAATTGTTTTACCCAACCCCTCCTACCTTCTGTTCCCATTAGTTCATAAGATGTGTTCTCCTCCCCTATCAGTATCCCGTTGGTCCAAGCCTTGGATCCGCCCCCTCGCTAGGACTCTCTCTTCAGCTGAACCACGAGGTCTCTCGCTCTCTCTTGGCCTGCGTCTCTCTGTCTCTCTGGCTCTGCCTCCCTCTCTGCCTCTGGCTCGGGCCTCGCTCTGGGCCCGGGCCTGGGCCTGGCTCTGGCCTTGGCCTTCCTGCCTCTTGCCTCTCCTTTGGGAGCCGTGCTCCACCCCCCGGTGTGGGACCCCGAATAAACCTCATCTGATCAGCACCCTCAGAAGCTGTGTCGTGTCTTGCCTGACTGCATGCTGCCATTAGCTGGCACAACCAAAAGACAGCTTCCCAGAAGCTCCGGTAAGGCTTTTGTACCTGCCCTACCTCCAGGACCCAGGGATATGTTGCCCCCAGCCCACTGCAGCTGCTTGCCAGGCCTGAAAAGAACAGGGGGGGAATGCAACAGCCTGGGGATGGGAACCAGCACCTGTTGGTCTTAGGGGAATTTGTAATTCCCATAGTTATTCTGGAAGCACTCCAGGCACACACTGCAAACACAAGTAACAAGCCCATAAAACACTGAATGTTAGAGATTACATGTAAGCATGATAGAGAAAAATTAAATCCATTTAAAATCCCTGCCAAGCCTTGATTAGCTATTATTTTTTTAATTCATTGTAACATACACTGTGCATAAGAGAAAAATTAAGAAACATGAATAAGAGGGAAGTTAACAAACACATTAATTTTCATTTTAACTTAGGCCTCTTGCCTGAAATAAATGGCAGTGGTCGTGGTAACTCATGTAGATGAGTATGATATGTTCTAAAATCTTCTGGATGAGGGAGCCCTGCAGAAATACCAGCAGGCTGCCATTTGTGAGCAGCTTCTCTCTGACAGTGAAGAGAACCGCCTGCAGTACTCAGAGCAGGTCATTCTTCCTCCATGTGGGACAGCTGGACAGCCATGGATTCTCAAGCAGTTTCTTTGCATCAAAGGAAAAAGGGGGATTAGGAATTCAGCCGATTCCTGCAAGCTGTGTTCTGCTTGAAGTTGAGCACCAAAGAAATTGACAGGAATATATATGGAGAAGACTTTGGGAAAGCCTTTTCCCAAAGACAGGCGTATTTCATTTTTCAGTTCACAGAGAACACTTTAAATTTCTGCAAGTTGGGAAATCCACCATGAAGCTTCTGTCTATATTCTAATCTCTCATAAGATTGCATCTCAGGGCCAGCAAAACATATCAGCTCCAGCAGTGCCTGATGGGTCGAGCTATATTCATAAGGATGGTCACTTTTCTTCATCTCTCTCTTGGAGGAAACACAGGAAAGGTTTGCCATTAATCACTAACTCTCCAGACTTGTATCTGGAGTTCCTTTGCTCACCAGTAGGCTATGCAGATAAGCCTGAAAAGGTGCTCATTTGCTCCTTGCTTTTCAGTGCAACATTTCACATTCTCCAAGCAGGCATGAAGTGATGGCTTTAACAGTGCAATCTGCCTATATGCTCTGAGAGAAATATTGCTACATGCAGCTAAGTTTACACTCAGAGGCCTGAGTATACACCTTGAGAAGACCTGTCTGTGAGAGAAGCTTCTTGGCAAAGACATCCCTCTTCTTTTTAAGAATTAATTAAATTGGTCACTAAGGGAGGGTAAAAGAGCTCAGCAAAAAACTTCAAAACAGAAGATGTAATCAAACTATGGACATTACTCCACTCATGTTTGCTTCAGCAGGCCAGTAAACGCAATCTGCTCTTGGAGAGAGGTAGCACAAGAAAAGCTCCACAGAAGGAGATGAAGTTGTTTCTCCAGCCCCTGAAGAGCATTCTTCCTCATCTCATGTTCCAGGCCAGAGTATTTTGACTGACACAGAAGAAAGTACACTGCAACCCTTGCCTTTCCATCACTGCCCTTCAGCAGGGAGGATTTGGACAAGTTAAGAACCAAGCAGACACAGACAAAGAAGTACACAGTGTCTTTCCTCACTTGTTGAAACAGGGGAAAGCCAATCTTTGTCACAAGGGGTGAAAGAAATCTCTTTTTTGATAGCACACTGTGCACTGTCTGTTAGACTCCTTATTTATTTGACTGTTTAATTCAGTACATGACTTCAGTCATGTAGTCAGATGTCTGGTGCTCATTTTCAGTCAGTTGACAAACTGTCTGAAAGTTTGAGTCATTTGATCAAATACTTAATGAAATAATCACTGGCTGAATCATGCTGACAGATCCAGGATGGGTTCTCCTTTAGCTGATTTTTTGTAGACTAAAAAGTTGCCTTGTGCTGAATGTAGCTAAAATGTCTCTTTGATCAGGCAGTTTGTCTGCTATGCTGAAGGTACCTTGTGCGTATCTGCCGAACACCCTCCTGCTGCCTCCACTCTGCCTGAAAACCATGACCAACTCACTCCTCCTCTCTTCTCTGGGGCCACCACCTCTCTCTTCCCTGTTCTCAGTGATGACTGTCCAGATGGACTTGTATTCCTTTGGCTTTCTTTATCTTACTCCAGTGCTCTGCCCCCAAGAGAGCCCTGCACCTTGTCCAGTCTCACCCTTGGTCCTCACCCATGAGTATCTGCACTGGAGAGGTTTTGTGGGGGTTTCCCTAGTGCCATGACCACCCACAGCCTTCTTTTACTAGTTAGGCTGCATTTTTCAGATTGTTTCCATCTAACTTTCACAGCACCCACCTCAAGATGAGAGCCGCCTACCCCATGTGGGCCAAGTTGGGTGCTGTGTTATTCCATCATTGATGTTTACAACACTAGATTGTGTTGACTGCTACATAAAATACCACATCCTTGGTGCTGGGGGTTCTAGCGTAGTAGCAGATGTGTAATAATTAAAATGTTAATAAAATACATTGACCTTTATTACAAAAATTGTTCCTCTGTTCTTTGCTTTTACAAGTCTCTGTGATCAACTGGAAACCTTAAAATTAAGCTTGCAGCACCCATAATACAGTTTGGTTTCATTCTGAGGAATACTTGCATATTAGATGCATATGTTCAAGATTTGGTCACTCTGAGTAAATGTTTCTGCAATATTTACTATCTGCTCCAGTTAAGGAAGTTAAAGTAACTCAGGAAATGATCCTGGTCTCTAAGAAATAATCCTGAGTGATCTTGGCCAAGCATAATCAGAGAAGAAACCTCATCTAGGCCATAAAACTATCTAAACCGGATTGTTGGTGTTTCTCATTAAAAAAAGGCTATTTAATATTGTCTTGGAAGACCACCTTTCAGGTCCTTCAGCATCTTTTGGTGCAGAAACAGATATGAAAAGAGCATGAAAAGCACTTAAAAATATTTAACAGATTTTTCTAGATGTATGTTATATTTTTCAGAATCTGCATGATCTCACTCATTTTGTAGCTAATCCACTGCAATCCATCAACTAAACACATGGACTTTTCAAATAATTTTTATGAACTGGAAGAACAAAATGCTAGTAATCAAAAACTGACCATCCCTATTTTGCACTTTACACTATAGCACTTTGCTAAAATCTGCTCTACTCTTGCATATGTTCTTTGATCAATTGAAAAGAATCTTCTTCCAAGAATTTTTCTTTTTTGAGAGAAAATTCCTATTTTAGTGCAGTCTAAAACAATACAGCTTCCTCAGAGAATTTATGATGACAGTGTTAGGATTGGGACAGATATTTTTGAATGTCTAGTTATTCCAAATCTTCTGCCTAGGCTACTTTAACATTTTGGTTTTTTATGACAGACTTTGAAAACACAGCTTATAGAAAAATACAAATATAAAACAAAAATACATGGAGCAAGTGGTTTTATCCTGACTACTCAGAGATGAAAATGATCATGACTTGTGAACCCCACAGCAAACACCTTTATGGTGTTTTCTAGTCCTTTGTATTATTGATAGGATATACTTCTCCATTCACTAGAGCCTGCCAGTTGTCATAATAGCATTTATCAAACTCCAGGGTGCATAAAAATGCATTCTTTATATACTTGAACTATTTATGTAACAGCTGAGTCAAATTCTTAGTTTTGTTTGCTCAGGGAAGCTACAATTATTACAGTAATTTTTAGCACTAAAAATATAATCTCCAATATTCCTAAAGATTCATGCTTGCACTGAACATTTTCAGTACTTTCTTTCACTTTTCAAAACATTATTTATTTTTTTTACATTAATTTAGGTGTGATACTCCCCACATATCTCATTTTTAGTGCTTGCAAGGTTTTGTCTAGCCTGTCTGGCAAGCAAGGCTCTCTGTATTTAAAGGTGCAGAATATGCTATGAGCTCCCTTTTATCATGCCAATTAATGTTTGACTTGTTTGTCTGCCTTGTGATGAATTGAAAATGCATGATTCCAATGCTGGTGACCTAGCCATTTTCTGGATATAATCACCTGGATGCTGCAATTCTTCCAGCTGATCTTTTTGCCCTCCCTGGGTTGGCAAGTACCATATATAGCCTACTGCTCAGATCTTTCCCTAACAGATGGCTCTCTTTAGTGGTGGGAATTCAATCTGGTGATTCCCTTTAATATGCTTTAGACTGAAGAATATCCAGGGAAAGGGAGCTGATTCACTCTCCCAAAGCAAAAACTAAGAAGATGAAGTTAAGCAGACATGCTTTCTGGACTATGTGTTGTTCTATATATGCCATAAATCAGAATTTTTGTCAACATCAATTAAAATGTAGGTTCCTCAGTAATAAACATTACATAGAGAAATAAATCAGCTTTCATTTCATCATTCTGTCATAAATGGAAGAAGAGCATTTCATGTTATTTTGTGGATAGTCTCTGTGAAGCAAACTGAGCACAATTACATATTTGATTTTAATTAAAACTCAGGATACCCTTCAAGTTTTGTTAGGAAGATGTCCTGGGTATGATTAACTGAGACCTGTGCTGAGAAGTTAATTTGACACACAACGTATTTTTCATGAGGTAACTGTTGCAGGAAGTTGTTTGTAATAGCTATCTTTCCCAGGCCTATGGGGGCAACAAAAAGTAATGGCTTATCCTGAAGCAGCAACTTCTCTAGTATGCAGCACATCTGCTTAACAGTCCCAGTGGTGCTCACAGTAATGTCATTAAGCTGAGACAAACAAAGAAAGAACCAAAAGATGCAGATACTGATAAAGGTGTTTCATTATACCCACTGTACACAGAATAACAGTAGAACTCAGTCATAAAATAGTTTTAGGTCACAATAAAATCAAAACCCACAGAAAATACCTGGGAATGACAAAGGAGTTAGAGTTTATGAGCATCGGGCTGCATGGAATTGCCAAGTTGGAGAGTAAAGCACAAAAGAGCACTAAGAAATCCTGTTTGGTACGAAGGAGAGAAGCTATTATACGCAAAGCTGGTAATGAGAATGCAGTGTCGTTAACTGTTTTCTTTTACAGTATTTGACACCAGGATGGCTTAATGCTATGTTGTTTTCTCTTCGAGCTACAGTTTTCCTTTGCAAGAGTGTGAGAGCGGAATTCTAATATAGGTATACACTGGGAAAAAAGGACCTCACTGCTATGTTTTGTCTTTTTCAATCTCTTACACTTTAACTGGAAGGTCATTTCATTTATTACACACAGAAAAGGGCAGGAGCCAGGCTTAAAACTTGCTATGTACTCGTATACCAAACTGGCACTTATTTTGTTCTCCCCTATCTGTTTTAGCTTCCTACCCTCATCACTGCTGTAGGGGCATGGTCTGTCTAGAGAGAGGTGAAAATAACCTCACTGCAAGCACTCCTCCTTCACACCCTTCTAAAGGAGTTACCTGAACTTGGGGTATGGGTGTCAGACTTGTTTGGTTGTTGCACAAGGCATCTTCTAACCTCAGCAACTATTCCTCTGCATGAGAAAGCTTCAAAGAACATGTGCTCCATGCAGCAAGTTCACAAAGAAATTTCGTCTATTCACAGCTGGCTTATTAAAGGAATCTAGCAAATGACAGTATCATTGAAGCATTACATTTTCTGCCCCTTTGCTTTTGAATGTAGCTTTGAAAATGTAACCAATATAAGCTGATAGAAGCCAGTTGCTGGGGTTGATAGGTTTCACTTTCTTGAAAACTAGAAGTTATTCAGTCCCCTCTACCAGGGTTCAAATTGTGTTTTGAGCAACAACAGCTGCAAGAATATTTTCCTTGCCGGTCCAGGGCTAAATGTACTGCCATGTCTGCATCGCCTTCCCCAGTTTCTGGGCTGACAGCTCTCCTCCCAGCTCAACCTGGCCACAGCACAGCTATCACACTGCTGAGTAGCCAGTGGAAATATTCTGTACCAGGCTCCAGTACAGTAGGGTCAAGGTGTGGAAGTGCAGAAAAAAGAAGTGAAGGAAAAAACCACTCTTACGTAATGCTCCGTCTTTTTCATATGAATTATCTCTTTGGCGGAGGTCAAACCAATAGGTTCCTCCCTCATTCTTCTGGATTATTACTGACAATGCATATGCTCCAGAGTGGGTGTGTTGTGTGCAATAACATTTTGTTAGGCAGCACACAGACATACAGATAGAGCTAACTCACCTCCTGCAAGAGCCTGAGTTATGAACAGAAAAAGCAGCTAAAAGGTTGGAGGGAAAGCCAGAGATGTGATACTGTTTCCCAGGGTCAAAATAGCAATTCAGAACAAAATAGTTAACAGCGTCCCTAGCTGGCAGTGACAGGGTCCCTTCCAGCAGGATACTGTGGTGAGCAGCACAGGTGGGTAAGACCCATTATCCTCTGCTGAGGATGCCTGTTACATTTATAGAGAACTATGACCAAATATACAAAATAAATCAGTGCTTAAGCAGTTAACATCCTTTTCATTTTAACAAGAAACCTTGAAGTCTTTTAAAGCTACAGACTGAAGGAGAAGCAGCTGGTCAGTACTCCTGCAGTAGAGTATGGCCTCTCCTCTGGGATTCCTACCCATTTTTGTAAAAAAAGAATAAGTTGTGTTTGGAGCATGTCCTGAAGTACTGGCTCTCTAATTGGCCCTTTTCCTGACCAGAAGCTGTCTGTGGGCTTGGATTTACATTACTGATGGGCTGGAATTAGATGTTCTTGCGGATGGACCCCTGTTTTTAGTAGTGCCTCACCCCTGCACAAATCACATACTAGGGGACCTTGTTGTGCTGCCATAGAAAGGGGGAAAGAGAAGAATAAAAAACTATTTAATTATCACAGAAAGTTTGTGGCTCCAGAGATGTGCACTGTACACATGTGAGGATACACAATTAAGCTGTGAATTATGCACAGTTTGGCCTGTACAATATTGCTGTCTTACAGATTGGTTTCACTCCAGTCCAAATTCTCAGCCTAAAAGGTTAAATATATAATACTCCATATTGTCAGTAATCCATTTTTCCTGCTTTCAACACTAGGAAGAAGGTGAACATACAGCTAATTAAAATACATTTGTTGAAAAGGTCATGCAGAGCTATAGTTCAGCTGAATAGAAGGATTATGATCCTATTCACCTAGTCTGGTAACAAACATACTGAAGATGGAGCCTAAGATACAATTAATCTGTTATGCTGTCACAGAATGGAAAATGGCTCAAACTTAATCGTGTTCTGGTCCTGGAAAAATCCCAATCCTTAGTGGTCCCAACATGCTCTGGTCCAATCATAATAGGCTATGACCATGCTTTTCACAAGAGATTTAAGGAGTCCGTTGCTCCAAGTCTATTCAAACGCAGTTAAGAGCATCTCATTCATGTTGCTGTGAAAATACCAGTTTACTTCACAGAAGTAATTCACACAGCACAGCCACATATTATTGGCTATTACCTCCTGACAAATAATGAAGTAATTAAAACCCATTCTCAGTTTGAAACCACTGATCATCCTCTTCATCCTGGGAGAAAACTTACAACAAAGAAAGTTAAACATGCCTACATCTTCTGAGGAGTCTGATCCTGATCTCAGTTCAGGAGTCTGATATTTGACTTTATCAAAGACAGGACCTGTTTTATGTTTAGATTTCAACAGCCCCTAGAGGAATCTAAAGGTATCTCCTCTGCATGAATACATAAAAAACAAAGTTGTGAACATAGCATTTTTCATGCTACTCACTGTTCTGAGTCAGACACCTCCACGAAGCCATAGACCGGAGAAGTCTTATGCCAAGGATAGTTGAACATTAAAAAGAAAAAGATTACATTCATCAGCCTCTCACGCTACCCAGAAGAGGTTTGAAAAGCCATATACTTGTGCTGCTTGTGATCATTGTTAACCCTGGGGCTTTTTGTTGCCAGCTCCTGATCCAAGCCAAACTTTATCATGGGGAGTCCTGCTGAAACTGAAGGGGCTCAGTGGCTCACCCAGCCCCTACATGTGTGTGACCTGTGAGGTGATGCTGTATGACTGTATGGCCCATGCATTTCTGAATAGTCATCATGTACCAGGGAAAAAGATGCAGTTGTCATTTATACTGGAGTGAATCAGTACACCAACAGAAACAGTAACCAAGAGAAAACATGGTACCTGCTTGATTATGCTTAGAGGTAAAAATGCAAACAGGCAGACAGCAAACAGTTAGCTATGGGTACTGTGATTGCAGAAAATGAAAGGCAGTCCAAGACAAAATGTATTTATAGGTCTTCAGGTTGAAGGAGGTTTAAATTTCTTATAAAACTACAAAGACTGACAGAATTATGGAGTTTAATTCATGAAAATACAGATGGTCAGTGACCAGGATTAAAATTTAGGTTCAAAATACAATAGACCAAAAGCTAGGTGTGTATCACAGTGTGTATCTCTTAACTACTTTCTCCTTCTGAGATTCAATATTTCTTATGTAACCTAAAAGGTTGCTGGTACAGGTGATCTTGTACATCACTGTTGTGCAAAGCAACAAAACATGTAAAGTTTTGCCCAGCTATCTCAAAAATTTGAAGCAGCCTTGAGAAAGAGGGTAAATTAGCATGAGCTACAGTACTTCTGCTCTGCAGTGGTTAAACAACAGATCCATTTCCCACACGGCAAGGTAGAGACTCAGATGGCCATGAAGTGCCCTGTGCGACTGCACCCTATCGGCATGACACACAGTGCCATTTCCCCAGCTGACAATGCATCCAGCCTGGTCTCCAATAGCACCACAAAACCATGTGTCACACACGCATTCTCATATGCAAAATGGGCTCACAAATAGCCAGCATGCTGGGCAGGAAGCTGCCTAGAGCTAATCAACACATGCAACTAATGACAACAATAAGTCTTAAGTCCTGTTCCTCATGCAGAAGTTGCCACCCAAACTCTCCCGTGAAGATGGACATCTGTACTTTCTTTCTTCCCAAGTCCTAAGCAGAATCTCAATTCCTCTGCTGAATTGATGCTAAGCAGCTCCTATGTTGAAAGTGTGTGATTATATAAAAATAATGCAAGATACGTACGGTAATCAGGAAAAAGGGGTTGATGAAATATATTTGATTATATTATAAATCTCATAGCTTAAGGAAAAAATGTTCAGCTGTGAGAAGAGAGGGCTGTGTTTCAGTATGGTTTAATCCACCAACCCAGAGCAACAGTTAAAGTGAGGTGTTATCACATGTGGGCCTGTGAACCAGTACAGACTTTAGCTTTACACCCAGTCTATTACACCATCTCTGAACTTGTTCAGTGCACATTAGCACAGCCCCAGAGGTACTTTGTCCTTGCCCCAGAGTAATCCTGGCCTGAAAGTCAGAGGATTTCAGAGGGCCCTTCAGGCAAAGCAGAACTGAGCAGTGGCAGTTGATCACTTGGTAGATGAACACAGAAGCCACAAGCAAAGATCGTATGCCAAGGAGGAGGCAGCAGGTGGTCTCAGAGCTGTTCTGAAGGGGGACACAGCTGGACTGGCCTCCCCAGGGAGCCCAATCTGGCTGCCCATGACCTCCAAAGGCTGCTCAGGCTGGCCTGTAGATGATTTCTCAGAGGGAAAGTTTCCTCTCCACCTTCTTCCATCTCAGGTGGAGATGGATTGCTCTTCTCTTTCAAAACAGAGGGAAGCTGATAGGGAACAAATCGAGTCTTTAGGCATTTTCAGAGTCATAAGAATAAAATTATTAACTAAACTAAAAATGGAGCATTTAATTCATGGAACATTCATTTTGTAGCATTCTGTGAGCAATGTAATGAAAACCTCTTTTCTTTTTGGATTATCTACTGTCTGGCAGAATATGAGTTCTGACCTGAGATTTCTGAGACCATAGCTGGGATTTGAATTCTCTTCTCTCTCATAGAGACTTCAGTGTCTTATAAGGATTAAGCTCATGCTGCAGGCTTTATCACAGTGGGCACCCTAATTACAGTCTTACTCCTCTACACAGCTGTTTATTTTCATCAAACTTGTGGAATTTGATATATTTAAGACGATTTTTCCACTTTGAAATATGGTTGAAACTAAATAATAAGTTCAAAATGTACTCAAAGAGAATCTGTAGGTAAAACAAATGAATTCTGGATGATTTTGACTTTCCTAAGAAACTAGGTAAAAATCTGCAGTACCAGTGAAACTAAGGTACTTTCAAAGGTAAGGTGTAGGGAAGGGAAGTCTTCAAAGGTATCTTTTGGAATCACATGCTCAAGTTTAAGTCCCACCAGAAGATCTGTACCTGGGAAATTTTTCTTCATTACAAAACAAAACAAAACTAACAAGCACTCCAGAGGACAGGACTCATTTGTTTTCTTACCCTGTTGAATAGATATCCTCTTCTTTTGACCCACATGACCCTGCATAATGTTAGCTGTACTAATTGTAAACTGTCAGAATAAAAGGGAGATAAATTAGCAACAGAGTTCATTAAACCTTGTTAATCTTTAAGAGGATGGGTGCAATATAATTGAAAGAAAGGCTAGGAGCTATGTGGATAAAATTTTTCAGGGGAATACATTTCACTTCAAATGACAAAATATAATTAAAAGTGAGCTGTTAAATCAACTGTCAAAAGCCCAGTTACAGCTGCCTTTCTTTTTTCTTTGCATTTTAAATATGATGCTGTTCTTTAGCCAACTTTCCCAGCCTGTCTGACCTACAGTGCTCTGCTCCAGTTTTAGCTTCAGGCTCCATCAGGCTAATTCTTATTTCTCCAAGGGAGAGCAGATACTCCCCCAGTGTATTTTCCTCTCTTTTCCTCCTTAGTTTCCTACCCCATGTACTTAGCTACCAGGTCATCCTTGTAACAACATCTACTGCAGCTTTTCTTTTACTCACTGACCTCTACTTTCCTTCCATTACAAACCTGATACTCCTGACAGCCAGCCACAAAATCAGGTCTTTGCAAGTGACTCTCTCCTGTCTGTAAACCAAGTATCCAGGGATCTGCAGTCTTCTGCTTCAGTTCCTGAGAGATCCCTCTATGTCAGATGTCACAGCCTACCCTCCTGGACTCTTTTTATTTTAACTGCCCCACAGTCCTGATCTCCTTCTCTGCAACTTTGTAGTCAAAATATTTTATCAACTATCAGTTCATAATGTTCCCATTAAAGATGCCTGCACTTCTGCTAACAGTGCTTTTGTGGTTTGAGTATCTTTTCCATTGGGCACAGTAGTCTCACGGTTATGGTTCAGGTTGTCTCAGCCAGAGCAGTGCTCGGTTCCCTGGACAACCTCTACTATCACTGCAGTGCCAGGCTTGTCCATCAGCCCATATGGAAGGAAACCTGGGAAGTATAAGCTTAAAGCTGCAACATCTGCACCCACAGCATGTACTCACCAAGAGGATTTTGCCTATCTCCCTTTGAATTATTGCATGCCATCTCATGTCTCAGTTTAATGCTGCTTCTGCTGGTACTGCCTATCTCAGCTAGACAGTGAGCTCCTTGAATTACAAGCTTTTATGTGTAAACTATCTAAGCAACACACACACACTCGAGGTGTCTCTTCCTTCAAACATAAGCATATTATATTACTCTCATAGTCAAAATCGGTGCTTCCCAGGGAGGGAGGAAAGATGGGACTAAATAGCAGCATAAGGTAATTTCCCCACCATATCATTACTTCTAAGTGCTCTGTCATACTTCTGAGGTCTGGTTTGTCACTGCAGACTGAGTGCTTACACACACATCTGCCTTTGTCTGAATGTGCACACAGAGAGCTGCCAGCGACTATTGCCAGGGCCTTGAGGGTATCCCCAGCACCCCCTGTCCTTGCCTGAACCCCTGGGGTTCCCCCCACCCTGCTTACATCCCAGCACTCCCTTTCAGCTGTCAGTTCCTGTCCCAGCAGGGCTGGTGACCCTTGTCTGCCCTGCTCCTGACTGCGGAGATAGAATGGGCCCTGGCTTTCCCATGGAGAGCTCTTGGCCCCCTCAGGGCCCTGGCAGTTGTACCCAAGGGTCCAGCATTTTCCACAGGCTTTCACAGAGAAAATACTGGGAATGGTTGAATCTCTGCTGCAAGGGCTGCACCTGGGTCACCTCCATGTCTGTGACCACACTGAAATTAATGTAATATGTCAGAATTTCATGAAGTATGCAGAATTGTGGTGTTTATATTTGTGGGGGTTTTATAGGGGGTTGATGCAAAGAAACCACCCATCCTGTATCTTTCACCACCTTGTATTTGCCTGGTTTCCAGGCTTGCCACACTGCTTCCCCGTCATGGCTGCACCAGTCCATGCTCCTCAAGTGTCAGATTCTCCCCTCTTTACACCGCTGTCACAGACACTTCCCATGTTTGTGTGAATGCTGAGTGATGATGCATTTGTTGCAAATAACAATCATAGAGGAACCACTTCATAAGCAAGGTATTGTGAAACTGCTGTTGTATTAAACCGCTGTTCCCACAGCTGTCAGTAAGCTAAATTTTCTTCACAGGAGTCACCTATTTTACAGCACCTCCAGGTCTATGGGCAGCGTTGAAACATACTCCATTGACCAGCAGCAAAAATATTGTCTCTGCAAACAAAGAAAATGTCAGCCACTCCACTAGCATACAGTTTCTGGGAAAGGCACAAGCACAGTTTTTCCTCATATCAAACCAACAAGCTTTTTATTCTCCTGTTGTCTTGGAGTAACCGGCTCACCCCTAAGTGCTGGGAGCTATCTGAGCACCTCAGGTCCTCAGGGTTCTGGAGCAGAGCATCAGCCTACCTCTTTTGCATGCCATTGATGTTGCTTTATCTCTTCAGCTCGAAGGAATTGCTTGTGGTGGACTTAGGCCTCAGTCACACTGGCAGGGTTCACACGAGTGTCCGTGCTAGAATCTGTGTGACACTGTGAGCAGCCCTCCACAAAGATGTACCACTTGACTCTGCTGGGTAGGAGTGGTGGAGGTTGCAGACCCCCTAGACACAGCCTTAGCTTCTGCCTTCAGCATGTCGATCTCAACCAGCTCAGCATCTCCTGATGACATCTGTTAAAAAATTATCGTCCCATAGAACAACCCCAGTGCCTCAGAAGCACTCTAAAGAGCTGGGACCAGCAGTGCACTGCTATGGTGTCTCCTGGCTGCTTTCACCAAATACAGAGCATGGGCACAGTTGGCAGTAAGGTTAGACAGGATGGGAAAATGACAGAGAATCCTGAAAAAGGCAAAAGAATCAACAACAAATATTTCAGCTATGAGTTTGTATGCTTGTATCCTGTCCCAGTCATCTCTTGCTTATTAGTAACAACTCCTCAGTAACAACTCTGACTTTAGAAATGGGAAGTAGTCTGATTATGTGCATATTAAATGTCTAGCACCCTGAGCATACTATATATAAATAATTCATAATGTTCCTAATAATATGACAATACTATTCACAATTTTCACAATTGTCATTCTCATCCTAGCCAAATAGGAAGAGAGAAGCCTCATCCATAACAAACAGAAAACATCTTAAAATATGTATATATATAAACAGAAGGCAAAAGGACCAAAAGTATCCTTCTTTCTAATACATCTGAATCCCTGACCCATAAGCTGTAAATACATCAGGTTCAGGTTCAGGATTACAGTATGGAATGAGCACGACCAAAACTCTGCCTAAATACGGAGATTTAAGGTGTCCCCAAAAGTTATCCATTCAATTTACAGAAGAAAAATAGTGTGCTTACTGAGGTAATTGTTTTAGCTCAGTAATAGTAATAACAAAGATTATTACTGTAGGTTAATTGCATAACTACAAGGGTGTACAAGTTGTTTAAATAACACTGCTGTGAACACAGATCTTCTTGCCTGCTATCACTATATTTTAATATGGTTTTTTGTGGTGTGAATTATGATTAATGAATTTCTAGGTGTATGAAATACAATACTGTGATTAGATGTAATACATTGAAATATCTCTGCTGGCATCTCTGTTCTACAAGGAAATTAGGGTTATTCTTTAGTCTTTGCTTGTGCAAGGGATTCTAAAACATATTCTGGGAACAGCATGTAAGTTTTGAAAATAGGAAGAGATTTCTTCCAAATAAAACTAAACATTAAAAATAATTAGTAGGGAAAAAACCATGTCATCTTTTTAGAGGTTCTGAACTGTGATCTTTGGCATGGGTGCATTCAATCTTTGGGGAATTAATACAGAATTTTTCCTTTGCTTTCTTTAAGTCAGACCTTGGTGTATTGAAACAAACCCACCCAATAACACCAGTGCAACAAAATGCTTGAATATCATATATCTCCTCTACTGTCATATACATGGTATAGTATAGGGCTAATTTTCTCACAAGAGCGAGGAGTTGTGATTGCTTCTAGCTTACTGAAAAAATACCTCATGTTAAAAAGCTTATCATTAAATGTAGCAACAAATCTGACTTAACTCAGTCACAATTAAATATGGAACTATTGACCATAAATAATACATAAGGTATTAAAATATTTTAAATACTTAATATTTTTATAAAAAAGAGAGTTTAATTTTGTATGAAGCCCTGTAATTTTCTTTGTACTGTTTTAATGAAAATATTATTGTTTATCCTATTTTCTGATTAGAAATATGAAAAAGAAACATACATGTCCTGATTTTTTAAGGGTTTGGTTCTTTTTGTTGGTTTGGGTTTTTTTCTTCTGTCTGATGGTAAGAACACGAATAGCATTTTCCCTCTGGCTTCTTATTTTGTTTTACTTAGGTAAACATAAGCCACTTAAAAACAAAAACCCAAACAACTGTTGCAGCCCAAGGATACAGACCACAGACTAACAAAAAAAATATTCTGAAAGATTTATATTTCAAAGGATGACGTGCTATATTGCAAGTATAGTTGATGCTGTATATTATCCTTAAATATTACATTTGAGTCCTAAAAGTCAAAAAGGTGCAACTCCTCTGCAAGATATTGATGAAAAACTCCACTAAATTGTTTGTGCCACCTTCAATTCCCTGAAGAGTGGCCCTTTAATATTTTTTTCTAATAGGAATCATAGACCCAAGCTGCAGCACACTAATGAGTCTAAGCCTACCAATTACATTTTGCTCTCTATTTCAGATTAAATGACTGTCTGTCTATGCAGTCATGCATCCCTCTCCCTCCCCACACTATGGTGTCCTGGTTTTCAAAAATAGAAATAATAACAATAATAATGTACTGTGTCTTTCCAGTTAGCTACAACTCTATATGCTTTGTTAGGCTAATGATAAAGAAAATGCCTGAATCTCAATGTTATGGTAGCTGCTTCATGAGGATAATCAACTTGCCATGCATCCCTGATGCTTTGCAAAGCAGAACAGAGAGATAGGCTTTAAGGAGGTAGAAACAGAAGTGCATAGAGAAAACAAAAATAACCCATAGATGAAAGAGTAGAAGAAAGTCGATGGGTAAAAACAGCAGAACTGCTTGTAATTTTCCACTTCACTCTTTTCCTCTGGAGACTTTTCCTCATGATGTGCCCTTTCCATTATCTTCCTTTAGAAGAAGGAGTATTCCAACTTTCTGGCAACACTTTTCTCCATATTCCTGGATCAGAAAGTCTCTGGGATATCAGCTGTCTGTAGTCTGTTCAATCTAGATGCCAGAAAACCAGTGATTTGGGGTGCTCATCTTCCAGCAACGCATAGAAGTTTGTTCTCAATCTCTCTGTTTGCCTGTCAGATGCAGGTGGACACCCAGGCATGCAAAAACTTTAAGCCCCCTTTGATCTCACACCTCACACATCAGCAAAACCAAGGAGGTTGAACCAGACCTGTGTCTCCCATGATCTGCCCTCTACTCCTGTATGTCTGGCCCCATCTTGGACACCAACAATATACTTGGTACTTTGTTAGTTGTGCTGAAAATGTAACCACACCAACCTGGGACCTCTGAAATAACACAGGTTTGCTGTTAACAGAAAAGTGCTCCCCAGATCAAGGCTCAGCCTCTTGGGTTTTACAGGAGATTGGGAAATAAGAGGAGATTGAGGCTACAATGACAGGCTGCTTTTATTAGAGACAGAGACTGGGCTTATATAAAGTAGATGTAGGAAAAGTTTGACTAAGTCTTGTAAGACACATTTATAAAATTCCAGAATTTGAAATGCACATGCATCCAGGGATATCATGGGAAGGGTTAGGGCAGGACTGCAAATAGACAGGTTGCATAAGTTCAGAAGCAAACTAAAGCCTCTCTGTATGTTTGTTTTCACACACACACCCCACTGCCTTCCCATACATTCAGTCTCTGATCTGCAGGAAGTGGAAAGCAGGCCTTCAAGGGCTATTTCCCACAGCTTTTCCCCACAGGCAGTACCCTAGTTCATTTCGTCCATACTGGGGGGATGTTCTGTGCCATGGGGATGTCTTGGTTTGGAAAGACAGGTGTCGGCCAGGGAAAGCCGGAGCTCCCCTTTGAATGGAGAATGTAAACCCCCTCCCTCTGAATTATTATAATTTTGAAATTAAGGGGCTTTCAGGCAAAGATATGGAAATAGGAATAATAGTTCTTTACTACAAATATTAAAAATGTAGTAGTACAAAAAAAGCAAACAAACAAAAAAGAAAACACTGACAGAGTCAGAATACAACCTGACACCCTGTTGGTCAGGGTGTTGGCAGAAGTCCAATTAAGTCCTCCTGGAGTGACAGATATGGTTCTATTAGAACAGAGATGATCCTGTAGAAGGGTGTAGTTTTCCTCTGAAGGTCCAGTGTTGGTGAGATGGGTCCAGTGTTCCTCTGGGAATCCAGTGGAAACAGGCTGTCCTGGTGTTCTGAATCTCAGGTTTTAGCCAGTCAGGAGTGCTTGGCTCCTCCCACTGGCTGGAGCATCTCACAATGGGATGATGTAATTTTATCAATCATGCAGTGAGCCTTAATGGCCCATTAACAGCAGATATTCCCCAGAGGGAGGATGGGTCATGGAAGAGATAAGAATACTGCCCCACCTGTTTTTAACAGCTGGCCCATTAACAGAAGACATCCTCCCCCCGCCCCCCCCCCGAGTTATGAGGAATGCGTCATAGAAGAAAGAAAACACCTCCCCAACTGGTTTCAGCAGATGGCAATAGAGTACATACTTTCGGTTACATCTTGTATTGCAACCCAAGATAGGGGAATAAGTACTTAGTCCAATGGAAATGTAGCAGCCTTCCTGCTCTAGAATTTTAGATGAAATAGAACAGTCTGAGGAGAAATGGTTCACCCATCTTCATAGCACAGAGGGTAACTATTGCCGTCTGAAGCCTCCCAACACCCACTTAATATGGGGTTGCAGGAAACATTAGTTTTAGATTGATATCCTCACTTGACGATGGATAGTTGAGGTCTGTGTCAACATTTTGCTGAAAAAGACCCTGTGCAGCTTGGGACCAGAGAAACGCACTGAGCAAAGAAATATCCCTATTGTTTGGTGAGCAAGATGCTAGATGCTTATCTACTGCTGTGCACAGAAGGAGGACAGGGTTGGGGCTATCGTAAACACTTTTCCTTGCCTCTGTGCCATGGCCTTGCATTGCCCTTATCTCAGTTGCAAACTCCTGTTCATTGTTAATTAATTAATTTCTCCTAAGCATAACATACATTTCCCTTCCTTACTTTTTCCTCTGCCTCGCCCCAGGTGGGCTCCTGTGCTGTGCCAAAGTCTTTTGTTCTGCTTCCAAAACTAGAAGAAAATCACCTCTCTCCAGCCTGATAGCCCATGCGTGAAGAGAAAAATGGGATACTGACAACAGGTTGGCATGATGCCTGAAGAGCAGATGCAGCAGCCCTCAATTAGCTAAAATTAATGAAGGAGAATGGCTGACCTATACTTAAAAGCCATTCCTTGATTGCTTTGTGATGATGAAGAAAGGTAATAAATTTGCTGCCTAAACCATGTTTTTCTCACCTTGTCCTGAGCCTCTGAAACACTGAAAGATTGGATAGGAAGGATGATTCTCTAAGCCAAATCTTTTCCAAGGCTGATTATATGTTCTCAAACTTCTTGCTGGCTGTTGTACAAACGTGCTGGCTGGTCAGAAAGAGCCAGGAACCCAATTTCATCCTCATTTAATTCTCATGTGGCTAGTCCTTTCAGAGGACTCTTGGGCCATCTTCTGGAATTGATTTGCACAAAGACTTTGATTGCCTTCTCCGCACAGACTCCTTAATGAGAGCAGAATTCACCCAACCAACACACAGGACAGTGTATGATTACCCTGCTGGAAGAAGTGGAAAAACTCCACAAGTGGGAGCCATGGGTAAGTTTTAGAGAAATCACCCTTAGGTTACAAGTCACTAAATGACTCTCATTGGGTTTGAATCAAGCGCAAAGACTGCAAGAGAATTAATGGAATTAACCTACTCTGCAGTTGTTAATTTTGCCTGGTAGGTAATCCTGGAAAAAAAAATCCGGCTGCAAGAGATAAAATTTACAGGTGTTTTGTATGCCCCTTTGGGGTTCAACCATATAAACTACTGAACTGGTACAACTACAGGTGCAGAAAAACCTCAGAGGGGAAGGAAAGATATGGAGGCTTGGTGGTTTGAATTGAGAGTTTTCTAGGGCAGACCCATGGCTGCTGGAGGAATACTGTTCCATTGGAGAAGACCACCTTTGACAGTTGTCCCATTTATCATGTTCATCTTCCCCTCCCTCCAGGGTGCCAAATGTCATGTCATGCAGTTTCGTACTTATAGATAGGCAGGATCACGGGACCTTCAAAAGAATATACAAAAGAAAAAAAGGATTATTGTTTTCAAAAGTGATAATTGGAAGTGCCCATCTAACAGCCCTTATTTAGAAATGATTGAACACCCTTGTTGAAGAGAGAATCCTCAGGGGCAACTTCACTTGGCTTACAGGTGCAGAGAGATATGGCCAGCTGCAGTTTGACTTGAATAGGACTAGGATTTCACTGAGAAAGTCTGTTTAATTAACATTTGCCATACTTAAATACTTTTTACCTTTCATTCTGTTCAAATCTACTACTGTCTACTTCCAGTCAGTATAGAACCAGCAGCTGAACCTGCAGAAACAATTTTATTCTCAGGTAGAGTCTTACTCAATTTAATCAATTACCTATCTGGAAGAAGAGTCATTTGCTAAGAAAGGTTAATTGACAATCAGAAAGTCTGACTGATGTGTAAAGGTACAAAACCTAGTACCAAGTATTAGTATGAGGATACATGAACCACCCAGGAGTACTAGAAACACCTGAACCCAAGGATGTAAAGGAGATTATTAAAGTGGTGTGATAGGTAAGAGCAGGAGCAGTAGTAGGAACATATTTTCAGAAATGACACATTCACAGCTAAATATAAAGTCAAGCTTTGATAATATATAGAACAGCTTTTCACAGTAAGCCATTAAGCCCAGTCTGCTGAGACCTTAAACCTACACTCAGAAAGCATCTTAAATGCCAGGGACAAAGCTGCCACAGCTTCCAATATGGAAAAGATGACCCAATATATCTCTTTTTTTGGTTCATAATTTCTATAATTCCATGAGCTTTCATATTCAGAAAATAAAATTAATTTCTTTTCATTGAATGCTGATGCAGTCTTTCGCCTTGTGAAAGTAGGAACATCTCCCCAAAAAGTTTCAGCTGCCCTTTATTGCAGTTTTTCATCACTGTCATATCTTCATCTTCAGGCTATCTGCATGACAAAAAAAAAAAAAAATTCGGAGCTAAAATTAATAACAGTTTATTGAAAGGGGTGAAAATGCAGTAGGATGCATGATTTTTAGCCTCTAGCTGTTAATGTGACATCTTATACATGCTGGCATTCTTTGTCTTTGGAAAACAGGAATGCCATTTCTGCAGATACTGGAAAATGTAGCGTGTTCACAATACTGCTCTGAGAAGACAAGTAGTTGTTGACCAGTTGCTACTAATAAACAAAGAAACCCTGACTCGGAATACAGCAGTGTTTTTTGAGAAGGCCTTTTTTTTCAGTTTATTTATTTTTTTTCCTGGTTTATCAACTTACCTTTTTTTTTTTTCTCAGCACTCCTGAAATGGACTGTGTCATTTTAAAAATGAATTCAGGTTGAAATTAAGTAGAACACTAAAAGAAACAGTGGGAATGGAAAGGAATTTTTAATTAAAACAGGAATGACTGAAGTTAAATATATTACTGTGGAAGAAAACTGCACTGACTGTAAGCAGTGACTAGCTCTTACTATGAACTCAGAGAAAAATCAGAATTTCAACAAGACACAGTAGTGCCAGAAAGGTGACACAAAGGAAAGCTGGGCAACCAACTGTGAAGAAATTCCCTGAATAATTTCTTCTGCCCTCTCTTACCTCCTTAGTGACAACAAACCTTTGTCCTATCCATTTACCCATTCTTGAGTATTGTGTGCTGAGTAGTTAGTCCAAATTTCATGGAATGAAATTTGTTCCACTGAGAAATAATTGCGCTGCTGGGGGTGAGGAAGGGGAATGTTTTATTACACATCTTGGAAAACAAGATGGGTTTGGGTCATTAAGCCATTCTTTTCTGTCTGGATAAAATCAGATCAGAGGGCACGGGAAACATGACACTAACAGTAGCAAAGATAGATGGACATATAGAGAGATAAGATGGATAGACAGATATGACAGATGCTGATAACATGGTGTTAATATGTGGGGTAGAAGACAGTGCTAAAACTATACAATCTTTCTCTGGCCAGATGTGGTAACTATTTTATGGAATTTTACCTTTGCTGTTAAGAATTCTGGAAAAACAATAAAGTGATCTGATGTATATGATTTATAATAACTATAAAGAAGCTACCAGCCTGTAAATGGAAAAATGGAAAGGCTCTGAGGAGCAGAAAATCATGGGACAACAGAAATAATTTGAAAAATAGTGTCCTCAGGTAATATAGACACTTTCTCACAGGTATCTCCAGAGAAGAAACTTCTTACTGAAATACACAGCAATCTTGTATCTAGTCCCTGTAACTGATAACATCATCTGCTATATTTAGAATACCTCCAGAGTAACCATGGAAACTGCTTTTGCTTAAACTCACATTATTCCATTCAACATTAGTTGACTGTGGATAATGTAATACTTTTAGAAGCTCACAAAACAATGTTTCATTGTTATTACATGCCTATATATATAGTGATGTGTTTTTTCTCAAGTAAGCCTTATGCACACCCAGAGATGTCAGATTTCTGACAAAGACAACAAAGACCCAGATACATGGCAATGGAGTGTATATATTAGACTCTAGGAGAATTCATAGCACATCTCTGTACTTTGCTTTAGGCCAGTTGCCTGTGGAAAGGGTTCATGCTGTAACACTGCATGCATGTCTATGTGTCTGTCTTTGGCACCCAACCGTTGAATCCAGTTTCAACCAAATTAAACAAGGAGAAAAATAAAAAGGGAAGTTTTTAATCTCCCACAAGGTTTGCAAAAATAAACAGCTAGGCAGAAGGAAGCCTTACCAGTTATGCCACTGAAAGGCTAAAAAGAGCAATCCTTTTTACACCTAGAAGAATTTACATAAAAAAGACTCTGTGATTCTTGCAGGTTAGAGAACTACTTATAATACTGATGATCAGATTAGAAACTAAATAAAACTATATCTATGTACTGCATTGCAAAAACAACAAAAAAAAGACCTTCTATTGTTTCTCTATGAAAATGATGCGTGGCAGAAATCATCATGAAATCCAAAACAGGTACCAGAACTTCAAACAAATAATAGAAATCCCAAAGAGCGAATTAAAAACCAACCAAACAAAAAAACCCCCCAGAAATCCCAGAAAGTCTGAAAGACTCAGACTTTCAAACTGGACTCAAGGAGATATCAATCAAACAGTTTAAATTTAGCAGTTTAAATTTATACACGTGATTGTCCAAGGAGGAAATATAAAGTTAGTACTAGGAAACAAGAGAAACCCTCTGCCAGCTGCCATACCTCAAAATTATATTCTTCCAAAAATTTCAATTTCACAGCACAAACCTATGGACAGCAGCTCTCGTTTGTTCGAATTAAGGAATTTTTAACTATATCTCCACCACTTCTTTGAAAGGAAGCAGAAGATAAGTCAAATGCCCATTTTTCACAGTGCAGTAATATTACTATGAGGTCCCAGATGCATCTGTGCTCCTCGGTGTATTTAGAACAAAGCTGTAAACGGGAATGAGGCAATGACATTTGCAGACTACAGCTGACTGCAAATAATTTCAGATAATTTCAGAAGGATCTACTACTATTATGTGTCTGAGTGATAAAATGAAAAATTACATACTATGGTAATAAATATGAAGCAGAGTATATGTAATAATAATAAAAAATAAAATAAATAAAATAAAATAAATAAAATAATCCAAACTATACATGTACAGGGATGAGCTCTAACTTAGCAGTTGTTACTCAGAAATAAATACTGGATTTGTAGGTATCTCAACACAATGATGAGCAAAAAAGGCAAATCAGATATTCAGTTATCAGCAAAGTTACTGGAGCAACAGGGAAAAGACCTTATGTCACTTACACACATTTTTATGACTGCGTATGATTTTAGTCACTTTAGGAGTGATGTGAGAGAACTGACTAACACAAGGAAGAAAAAGAAAAAGAGCCAGGCTATGGCATCCTTTCAAGAAGAGAAGAATATATGAGAATTCCTCAGCCTGGAAGAGAGTCAGCTGGAGGGTGGTAATATTAAAGCCTACAGATACATGAATTGTATGGAGAAGATGAAGGGGGAGTGACCTCTTTTGTGCTGAGGTGAGGATGAAATAGGAAGAAGGTAAATGACCTTGACCTCAACTTCCACTTCAGTTGAGAGTCCTGCCAGCTGAGCATCTTTTACCTGTGTTCCAAATCCTGTATCCTGTCTGTTAGTGATGTTAGCCAAGAATGCATCGTCCCTTAAAGAGACTGTAAGAAAGAAAGGGAATTACATTATGGAAACATGGAAGAGAATTTTCAAGCAACCACATATCAAGATGAAAATAACATTCACCAAAGACATTGCTTTTATTCCATTAGGGCTTCTTGGGTAGATTTCTTTCTCTAGCAATATCCTAATTCTACAATAGCATCGTGGCAAGACCAGCAAAATACTTTGACTGAGTGGCATAGCACATGCTTTGATAAGACCCCAATTTCTCAGCATTTTTCTCCATTTTCTCAATAACTGCTGACAAAACTTGCTGTTAGCTAAAGCTGTAACTGCTAAATTCAGTCATGGGATCAGACCTATAGAACAATAGTGTGACAGATATAGCTGGACTATATCTGCACAGATGATTTGGATTAACAGATACCAGCTTGACCAGCCTAGCTTGAAGTAATCAAGTCCCCGGACATGATAATGATAGGTCAGATTCAAACCCAGACAGAGGACCTCAGCCAACCCCTTTGAAGCACGGATACACCTGTAACATTGGCCAGTGAGCTAGGTGGAGTTGAGATCCTTGACCAATCATGTCTGTAAGTGTGGGAAATTTGAAAGCCCTGTACAAGGAATTGCCAGACAATGAACATGGGCTGTTGCTGCATGACCTTGAAGTGTTAGTGTTGCGTCCCTGACTGACTCCACAGCAACATCTGGTGACCTCCTGACATGATAGCAACAAGTGGCTGTGGTATTGTGAGGAGACAGGGGGCTGCAGAATATTGCTGCAGGCAGCAGAATTGCTGCAAAGTCTCGGTGGAGCAGTGGAATATTGCTGCGGGCAGTGAAAAGTGCTGTGGAAGGTGGTGGAGCATGCTACGTGGCTCAGAATCCTCCTTTCATGGGATAGAGATGCTGCCAGGAACATGGGAGCATTGGGGCTCTACACCTGAAGATCCCACTCCGAAGGTATGGACTTTCTTTTTAAAAAGAAAGGGATAAAACTTTCTTTTTAAAAAGAGAGGGATAAAACACCATGAGTGGGCTCTGCTAGTCCTGCTGATGTGGTGTGAGAACCACAAATTAAATGTGTCTGAAGGAGACACCCTAGACTTAATAAATTGAGAGCGGGCTGGCTGAGATATACTTGCTGCAGCCTCCATTGGTGATAACACAGCCATCAAAGTTATAAAACCCTGGAGGCTCATCATGAATTTATTAGAACAGTTTAAGAGAGAGTGGGAGGCAAAGAGGGCAGAAGGATCGCTACTGGCACCACCTGCTGAGGCGGGCGGTGAAAGCACAGCACCAGGAGAGATGGCAGGGCCGCAGACACTGCACTGGGTGAGTGGGAGAGGAAGACAAGCGGAGAAGTCACAGCATGTCACGAAACCACCCAGGATCATGCTACTCTGTGCTCTGCTGCCCCATGTCCTGCTGGACTGACGGGGGCCCCTGAGACCACCCTCAGCCACTATGAGACCATGCCCAGTGGCTGCAAGATGTCTGACTGGTGCAAAGCCGTGCTTGCTGCTCTGTGCTTTGCCACGCTGTACCCTGCCGTGTCTGCCAGGGCCCTTGAGACCTCACCTGGCTGCTCTGAGGCAGCACCTAGCTCCTGCCAGGTGCTCAGCTACTGTCACAGTCTGGCTGCAGTGGAGCTGTGTCATCCTCCTGTAACAAGGGGGCATTCTGTTACCATGCCTAGCAGTATGGGCTGCACAGTTCCCATGGCAATGGAATGCCCTGCAGCTCCAACTGCACCTGCACAGCCACTGGATCAACCAAGACCGCCTCCTCCTGACACTGAGTGGGCCAGCTCCAAGACCAAACCTCTGCAGGGCACTGCTCTGCTTCCAATCCAGCCTCTGTGGGGTGTGGCTCTGCCTCCAACCCAGCCTCCATGGGATGTGGCTTGCACCTCTGACCCAGCCTCTGGGGACATGTCAGTGAAACATGTCCAGGAACTGTGTCACCAGCAGTTCCTGGAGATGTGACATCAGACGTAACAGAAGTAGCAGCAGACCTGGGGACCCTGGAATCGCTGCTGCTGCTGCCACAAGCACACCCTCATTACCATAGCTGGAGCTGTCCCTGGAATGTATACCAGCAAAGGAGGCGAGGGAGACCAGAGGAGAGACCCAGAGCCATTGTCCCCCTGTAGAACACCACAATATCACCACCATTGCTGCACAGCTGACAGCCTTGCCTGATCCCATGAACGTCTGGTAAAAAGTAGAACAGGCGTCTATCACTAGTACAGACTGTGAAGGGGCAGAATTCATTGATGTACTGATGTCAGGGGGCTGGGAGCCTGAGGACGGGACACTTGCTGTTTATCCACTAATAAGAGGCAATGGAGCTACTGACAAGTACACCCCCTTCTAGTGGCCAGTTCTCCCTGAACTGTATCAGCTGGTGGTTTGGGTTCTACTGCTGTGGCTAATATGCTACTATTCCTAACCACCAAGGAGGTAACTCCTCTTGATATAAAGCAGCTTGCCAAATCAATGTTTACAACAGTCCAATATATGGTGTTCAAAACTACGTGGAAGAGCAGTGCTGAAAAACAGGAGTTAAAAAAAATCTAAAGGTTCCACAAGAAGACCCACATTATGAGGCAAGGGTCCCTCAACTTCTAGGATTACCACCAGTGGGGGATCCCCAACTCCAGGCTAGATTGCATCCCTTAATACTGGCACAGGTGAAAGATTTAGGATTGCAGGTACTGCTTAAGGTAACGAATATGGCAAACTCAACCCAAATATATTCCAAAATAAAACAAGGAGTCAAAGAACCATATCTACAGTTTACAGAAAGATTACAAGATGCTATGGAAAAACAAATTGTTAGTGTTGAAGTAAAAAATCATCTAATTTTACAACTGGCAAAGGACAATGCCAATAAGGACTGCTGAAAGGTCATAGAATTGCTACCTAATTAAAATCCATGACTAAATGAAGTGATAAATGCCTGTGCTAAGGTTGGATCTAATTCCTATAATGTGATCATGCTAGCAGATTCCATTGCAACTGCTGTAAAGGTAACACCTCAATGCTACAGGTGTGGACAGCAAGGCCACCTGAGTGTGAACTGTCCCTACAAGCCCACTGCAATGGGGACATGTCAAGGACAAAAGAATATGATCATTAATTGCAATCGATGTAGGAAACCTGGTCACATAGCCAGGCAGTGCAAATACAAAGTCTATACTAATAAACAATCTTTTAAAGAATCTTTTAAGAACAGGGAAACAGATGACCCAATGTGAGGGAGAGACATGAAGACCCAAGTATCTCCTCACCTTCCTATGCAAGCTTATGCAACCGAGTCACAGGAGGGACTGAAGGAGCAGCTGGAATGGGTGTTACCACCTCCATCTCAGTAACTGTTACTGTCTTAGAGATACATAAAGTCCCTCTCGAGGCACAGGGGCCTAGCAGGAAAGGACTGAGCGCACTGTTAATTGGAAGATCTAGTGCCACCTTACAAGGCATCTATGTGCACTCTGGTGTTATAGATGCAGACTTTACAGGACAAATACATGCAACATTTTCCACCCCTACTCCACCCTTGACTGTCCCTGAAAAAAAACAGAATTACCCAGAATTAGCCTTTTAAGTCATGTGTCCCAAATACAGATCCCAGAGTGTGATGAGACCAAGGCTTTGGGTCAACAAGTGACCCTCAGATATTTTGGACCCAGGTCGTTGGTGAGCAGACTTTACAGGACAAATACATGCAACATTTTCCACCCCTACTCCACCCTTGACTGTCCCTGAAAAAAAACAGAATTACCCAGAATTAGCCTTTTAAGTCATGTGTCCCAAATACAGATCCCAGAGTGTGATGAGACCAAGGCTTTGGGTCAACAAGTGACCCTCAGATATTTTGGACCCAGGTCGTTGGTGAGCAGAGGCCAAACATGGTGTGTATATTGTCATGATGCTTCGGGCAAGGCCCTCCCAAATAAAGGTCAGTGACACAGATTGACACAGGGACAGATATCACCACCATCTCTGCCCACACTTGGCCTCCATTGTGGCCCATCGAGCCTTTGGGATCCACTGTTGCTGGCCTCAGAGGAACCACACAGAGCTATGTGAGCAGCAAACCTCTTTTGGTAAAAAATTGTGAGGGACAAACAGGTACCATGTGACCTTACATCATTGCAGTGCCACTTAAACTGTGGAAGAGAGATGTTTTCTCTGCTAGGGGAATCCAGGTAGAGATGGATTTTTAATGGGGGCCACTATTTTAAGGGGCATGAAATATCCCACACTACCCCTAAAAGTGCTTATCACTCAGCCAGTGTAGGTACCACAATGGCCCCTCGAGAAAGAGAAGTTACACACCTGTCTTGGTTTTGAAAGAAGACAGGTATCTGCTAAAGAGAGGCAGGGCCTCTCTTGGGATGGATAATTCAAATTCCCTTCCCTCAAATTATTATAATTTAGAAAAAAAAAAATTAAAACGGCTCTCAGGCAGAGATATGGGGATAGGAATAACAGTTCTTTACTAATAGGTATAACAAGGCAAACAAACATCAACGACTACAGCAATTAATAGCAAAAACAGAACCAGGGACCTTGACAGAGCTTGGTCCTACAAAACCCAGGGCAGTCTGGTCTCTGGGGACTCCAAAAAAAAAAAAGGTACCAAGCTGGAAGGGTGGGGGATCCTGGGCTGGATGAAATCAGATGAAATTCGGAGCTCCGTCGGTGGTCACTGGAGGGCAGGGGTGTTTGGCAGGGAGGGCAGTGCGGGCCCGCGGTGCAGAGCAGCTCTAAAGCAGCGCCGAGGCAGTGGGACAGGGCTGAGACAGCTCCAGCAGGGCAGCAAAGGAGGAATCAGGATCTTCCTGGATGCACGAGCAGATGATGGTAGATCTCTTCAGGATCAAATCCCGGTGGTGCCAGTGAGAAACCCACGCAGCAACGGCAGCCCCCTCTTCTCCCGATGCAGACCACACCAAAAGTGAAGCTGCCCTCCAGCACCGTCTTTCTCCCCCCCTCGAGAGAAACTCCCAGAGACAAAGGGTGTAGCCAAATACCAGGGTCCATCTTTTTTGTTTCAGCTGAGCACTGATAAGTACCAGCAATTAGCTGCCAAGCAACCCTTGGGAAAAAATTCTATAGGTGAAAAAGAAAAGAAACCTAACCCCCAACAACACCCTTAGGTCTTTGGTGCAGGAATAACTGGCTCAAGGGCACATAAAGCCATACATGAGCCCTTGGAGCACTCCAGTGTTTGTTATAAAAAAAGAAGTCTGGTAAATGGAGGTTGATCCATGACATGAGAAAGATCAATTCAGCCATGGAGAGCATGCGTGCCCTCCAGCCTGGTATGCCATCTCCTACAATGATTCCTGCCAACTGGGATATTCTAACAGTGGACCTGAAAGATTGTTTCTTTAGTATTCCATTGGATCCAGATGATACCCCCAAGTTTGCTTGTACCATGCCTTCTATTAATAGCACTGCATCAGTGGAGCATTACCAAGGGAAAGTACTTCCTCAATGTATGAAAAAATAGCCCTTCAATTTATCAGTGGTATGTTTCTCAGGCACTCTCATCAGCGTGACAAAAATTTCCAGGGACATACTGTTACCACTACTTGGATGACATTTTGATAGCAACCCAAATAAAAAGGGAACTCACAGATTCAGCTAAGTCTGTTGCAAGCATTAGAAATATTTGGGCTGGAAGCAGCACCAGAAAAAGTACAGCATCAACCACCTTGGAAATACCTTAGAGTCAAAATTGTGGATCAGACCATGAAGCCCCAGACAATTCAATTCTTGACAAAAATTAAAAATTTAAATTTAAATGATGCTCAAAAACTTTTGGATACTGTCAACTGGCTCAGATCCTATCTAGGGTTGACCACTCCTCAATTAGTACTCCTATATCACCTTCTAAATTGTGATCCTGATCTAACCTCTCCCAGGAAGTTAACCCCAGAGGCAAAAACTGCTCTTGAGATAGTAGAGCAAGCCATCACAGACAGATCCACGGAATATGCCTAGAAGTGTGTATTACTGTGTTTATTTTCATTGTTGATTTCCATCCTACTGCTATTATTGGACAGTGGGATACTCAGTGGTATTGCATATTTTAGAGTGAATGTTCCCACCTCATCAACCTAGAAAAACAGCCCCTACCATTTTTGAATTAATAATTGCCCAGTTAATAATGAAATGTTGTCAAATGTGTTTACTGCAAAAGATCCTTCAAAAATCATCATACCTGTGACACAAGAAGAATTTGAGTGATGTTATGCCAACAGCAGTGCTTTGCAAAGTGCCGTACAAAATTTCTCAGGGCAAATTGACTACAAGTCATACATTTTACCATTATTATTTACCAAGTCATACATTACTGCAATTGAGTAAAACCACTGCACTATCCCTAAAAGCCCTGAACAGTTGCACATCCTTAAAAGGTACTAATGATTATGGGAAAATGGGAAAGGCAATTGTGACATGGAAGGAAGAAAGTGAATGGCATATGTTGGAAGCTTATGAGGTCACCCCAGTTGGTGGAGCTATGTGCTGTAGCTATGGCATTTCCATATTTTCCCCATACCCTTTTAAATATTGTCACTGACTCTGCCTACCTTGCTGATATAACACAGAGCTTAGACCGAGATCTGTTGAAAGAAATTGACAATGCACAATTATTTGGCCTTCTAAAAACTTTGCAGCATACCATCCAAATAAGAAATTACCTGTACTACATTCTACACATTAGAAGTCACACAAATCTCCTAGGTTTTATTACAGAGGGTAATGCATGAGCAGATCACCTAGCTAGCCCTACATGGACAGCACCACAGCCAGGCATGCTGGCACAAGCAGAAGCCTCACATGACTTCTTTCACCAAGGTGTCCAAGCTCTGCAGAGGCAATTTCTGCTGTTGAACACAGAGGCTTGTAACATACTCAATACTTGTGCTGAGTTCCAAGGCCCACCACACCACCACAGATGGGAGTTAATCCCCATGGCTTAAAAGCCTTACAAATCTGGCAGACTGATGTCACACATATTACCAAATTCCGATGATTAAAATATGAGCATTCATCAGATGAAACTTTTTCCTCTGCCATATGGACATCAGCCCAATCAGGAGAAAAAGCCCAGGATGCCATCACACATTGGCGATTAGCCTTTGCTGCTTTGAGTATCCCTCATAACATCAAAACAAACAATGGACCTGCATACACATCACAAAAAAAATAAACAATTTCTACTAAACAATTCTGAGATGTGTCACACCAAACTGTTATACCCCATTTACCAACTGGACGGGCCATCATCAAACATGCACATGGCACTTTAGAACACATCTTAGATAAACAAAAAAGGGGAATGTGTAGTGAAACCCCACAGAGCAGAGTAGTGAAAGCTGTTTACACCTTGAATCACTTGACAGTACCAGAACAATCCCAAAACCCAGTAATCTTAAATAATTTCCTTTCACTGCAGTCATCTGAAGATGCCCAGTCACCTAAACCTAAAGTAATGGTAAAAGACATTATCACAAACAAGTGGGAAGGTCCATGGGACCTCATTACATGGGTATGTGGGTGTGCCTGTTTCCACGGACACT
This sequence comes from Acrocephalus scirpaceus scirpaceus, assembly GCA_910950805.1. Taxonomy (NCBI): domain Eukaryota; kingdom Metazoa; phylum Chordata; class Aves; order Passeriformes; family Sylviidae; genus Acrocephalus; species Acrocephalus scirpaceus. The sequence goes on along the minus strand of OU383777.1, from coordinate 46,284,538 downwards.
AGAACACAATGGATACCTGCCTGGTGTGTTTGTCCTACTCTGCGTCCTGCTCGGGACCAGAGACAACATCTTCCTGATGAAGCTCCAGCAGACGTTGTGGAGCAGTCAGTTAAGTGATGTGCAAGGCAAAAACCTGAACTGGACTAATTGCTTTCCCTGTTATTTAATTTTCCCACGGTTGTAAAGTTGAAATGTTTCTTGTTCACATAATTAAGTTGTAAGTTTGTAACTTTCAAGTAATAAAACTGTGGTGTGCCAATTTTAAAGCTTGAATTGTTGCTAATCCTGCCTGACAGCTCCTGGGAATGGATGTAACATTTTCAATGATATGTGGGATGCATCACTGGCTGGGAGAGGCTAGGCTTGTGGAGTTAGGTAGAATCACGTGTCATCAAGCTGTCCTGTCATCTTACCTGCAAAGGGCCCTTGCAGGTAGGATAACTGAGAACATTTTGCATTTTTATTAAAACTGAAGGGGGGAGATAGCTGGACTATATCTGCACAGATGATTTGGATTAACAGATACCAGCTTGACCAGCCTAGCTTGAAGTAATCAAGTCCCCGGACATGATAATGATAGGTCAGATTCAAACCCAGACAGAGGACCTCAGCCAACCCCTTTGAAGCACGGATACACCCATAACATTGGCCAGTGAGCTAGGTGGAGTTGAGATCCTTGACCAATCATGTCTGTAAGTGTGGGAAATTTGAAAGCCCTGTACAAGGAATTGCCAGACAATGAACATGGGCTGTTGCTGCATGACCTTGAAGTGTTAGTGTTGTGTCCTTGACTCTGACTCCACAGTGATGCAAAAGGATCTGGAGTTCAGTTTGGGGAATTGAAGTTACTGCAGCTTAGCTCAAGTCAAGTAACGCAGTCTGAAGGCAGCAAGTCTTCTGTTGCCCTCCCTGTGCTCCCAGGAGGTCAGGCAGCCTTCCTAGCCCTGCTCCAAATCTGTCCTGGCACCTTCCTTTGTGCAGCGAGGATGTAAAACAGATTGCTGAAATGATCTGAATTAAAAATAACCCAGAAAAGCAGAAAAGTCTATGCAAAATAATGCTCTGCTGCAAATGATGGCCAACAGCTTTCCAGCTGCTGGGTGGGTTTAGTCCACATGATTTCTGTGGGAAAGCAGTCAAATGGATTTTCAATGCACTGGCTGAGCTAAGGAGGATAAAATAAAGTAATAGTGATAGTCAGTTCCTCCAGCAGCAGAATATCCCCAAAATGGCCAGAAAGAGATGTCTAAAAGTCTATTCTGCCATGTTGAGTGTTGGGGTCCCTTACATATCATTGATGAATCCTTTCTGCAGTGAGGAATTCTTCATCCCTTGATGGTGGCAGAGCACCAGTTACAATCTGCAAAAGCTTCTGTATTGAACATGTGAAAGTTGTAAGTACTTCCCATTGAACAAAAACTATCTCTCACTGGTAGTAGATTGATTTTTAAGCAAAAGAATTCTTTCAACTTTTATGTTTTTAAAAAACTTTTCTCAAAGTATCAATTCCTTTTCAATCATCTCAAAGATGTTAGCTTGAAAAGCATAACCCTCCAAAATATTTTGCAAATGTTTCATGGTATGTCTGCTTGTACCAGTGGAATTCTTTAACAGAAAAATCAGATTGCTACCAGCATCCAGAAACTAATTAGGAGGGAAAAGTACATTTCAAACTGCAAGTATTCCTTTTTATATTCCCAGTGCACTATAAATGGAATAAAAACTTGATTTTCATCCCCCACCCCCTCCTTCAATGTTAAAAATGTGACTGGAAAATAATATATCACCAACTTGAAACCTTGTTTTACAAATACAAATTGTAACCTAAGGGAATAGTTTCAAACAGTTAAGTGGAGAATCCTAAAGCGAGCAGCTGGAATGCCCTCTTGGAGTGGGGAGACACCCTGAACTAATGTATTGCATGCTTGTTGATGTTTTGTAGCTTCTTATTCCATCTAATGGGGCAGAGATTATTTCAGATCTACATTAATTTGCTAAGCAAAGTCATTAGGCTCCTTCAAGTCATTTACATCTCACTTTAATCCTTCAGTGTAACATAGACAGTTCCATAGTGCCACATAATATGAGCCAGCTGAATGGATTCCAATTTATCAAGAAAGTATAAATTGCAAAATATCAAGCTGAAATGGCAGCAATAAATCCTGTGACCATTGTCCCATACATTTTTGATTGTTATTTAAGACCTCCTGGGAGATCAATTCTGTATAACCTATTTCTCAGGATTCTTGTCTGCTATATGAACTCTTTGTGACTGTTTTCACTAATATATTATTACTTCTTTATGATACTGAAGAATAAGTGATGAGGTCAGCATGGTTACAGTGGAACAAGAAATTGTGTGGAAATCATCAGGAAAAGGTATAGGTTTTTTTCTATCTTGGTATGCATATACTGAAGGATTATAATTAGCCTGTTCCACAGGCTTTCCATTTACATCCTTCATCCATTGTGTCTGCACCTAGATGTACCCTCTTGGTGAGAAATACAGTGTCTGTAGTACTCACTGATTCCTTAACAATAAGCACAGAACTCAGACCCAAGATTTAACTTTTAATTTAGAAGTTCAGAGAAGATGTGTCAGCAGAATTTTAAGTCTGTGGATTTCTTCACAGATTATGTGGCTGCCAGGCAAGCAACACCCAATTTGATGGCAGCCAATGTAACAAGCTGATTTTGACCTCTATTGCATTCCTGCCTGTTCCTGCTGATGCATGCAACTTTCAGGAACCAGGAGATTGAATCCCCCCAGGAGAGGTTTCCTGCTCAGCTTCTGCAGAGGAGACGGTTCAAACAGGCTACTTTGGAGCAGTACCCACTGGGCAGGAGATTTGTGATTATATCTCCTCTACTTTCCCACATGCTCATCTAGCACTTTCAGGGAATAAGCCAAGCCTAACCAGGAAGACACTGGAAAGAGTAAACAAAACATAAAGTCAGTTGTTCTCCTCCTTTCTGTGGTAGCAGCTTCTGATAATGAGGCTTGGAAAGCAGTTGTGGTTAAAAATGTCAGAGAGGGCAGCCATGGGACTACCACTGGCAAAATTTTATACCCCTTCTTGAAGCCAAGCTCCCTCACCCTGTATCTCACTCCTGTGTCTCTTACGTTCATATCCCTGTGCAATCCGCAATGTTGCTGGCACCTCGGGAGCATGTCTTTCTCTCTGACAGCAAAGGGAATCATGTCCCTGGGGAGGCTGCTTTACGTTAGCTGTTTTCAATATTATATCATGGATTTCCCAAAAGGCTTATGCTATCAGTACAATTACCTCCATTTTAAGGAGGACACAACTGCAGCTGAGAACTTACCAGTTTTCTCAGAGATTTCTCATGTGAATTAAATTTTTAGCTCAGGGATTCATTTAAGTATATACTTAAGTCCCTTTACACTGCTCTCCAGGACTAGACTATTAAAAACTTATTTTAAAGCCTACTTTAAATCCAGTTGATTAAAGTCCATGCCTAGATGGCTTTTTGAGTAAGAAAACTTCACCAAAATTGAGTCTTGTGTATAAAATGGATGACTACACCCAACAGAGCAAAGAGATGTAGCAAGTGCTTTTATGCTTGGTGTCAGGCATGATCAGGTTCATTTTCGGTCTGTCCTCTGAGCAGAGAAAGTACCAGCAGTCTGAAACTGTAACACATAAAATAAGAAAAATAAACACAACCATTTCATGTGATAATGAGAATGCAATGTATTTTCCTTTGTCTTCTGTTCCTGTCCTTATTTGTTTCCCACAAAGCATTAAAGAATAATAAAACCATTTGTCTAATAATGGAAAGTTTCATTTCCCATTGTTTGTAATGCCTTAGCATATCCTACATCATTCCTACAAGGAAGTGAGTTTTACAATCAATATAGTCCTATAATATGCCCTTCTGTGACAAGGTGTTTTAAAAGATTATGCTGTACCACCATTTCTCATGCAACTCAGCTGCTCTCTTTTTCTTCCCTCCCTGTAGAACAATTATCAGGACATAGCCAAAATGAGTTATTTGTAAAGCCATCACTTCATTTCATCCACACTGATATACTGATCTCTCACAGCAAAATATTGTACAATGCATTGAAATAAAAGCCATAATGAGAGGAATTAAATTGTGGGATGTGTTGCAGTTGCTAAAAAGAAATATTAAATCCTTTCCGTTTTCTATTCAAATAACTACTGAATTATAAGAGGTAGTTTCAAGTTCTGATTCTTATTCTAGTTATTTGTGTCACAGTTTTAAAATGCTGTACTAAAAGGACAATGTTGCTGTGACCTAGTGGAGAGAGACCAGTATTTATGAACCTTTGCACAATATTGAGATTGTCTTGCTCACAGCACTTCATCATAGACATATACACACTCAGATGTGTATACACATGTTGCCTAACTCAAACTGCAACAGAAATGCCCCTGTCTGCTGATAAAATATGACCTGTAGAGGATGAAAGCTTGCAACTATTTAATGGCATGCAGTCGTGCACACTAATGTGGGAGAATGGATTGTAAAAGAATATAGTGTTGCATGCAATCTTGCACCTGAGAAGTTGCAGCTGTGTAAGACAGGTAACGAGCATTGAAGGAAAAAGAAGCATGGCATGTTGATGTGTATTGACCAATCGCAAAAGGGTAAAAGGGCCCACAGATGTTATGCATGTGAGAAGGGTATAAAAGAGTGTACTGGGGAATAATAAAGTGCTGATGCTTGAAACCTTTCTTTGTGTCAGTTGTGAGTCCTCCATCAAATGGTGACCCTGGTGTGACTGGGGTAGAGAACTGCAGACCAGAGGGCAGCTGCTGGAGGAGCCCAGTCTAGCGAAGCAGGTGGACCAGAGAACCTGAATGTCTAGATAACTTTCTATTAAGAAAATAGAGACACTGGAGCCCTGGGTGAGTGACTGGGAAACATAGTAATGGCAACACAAATAACAGCACAACAGGAATCTGTTTTCGACATTCTGCTGAGAATTTTACAGAGGAAAGGTGTTAAGTGTGAAGATCAGGCACTATGGACCCTCTCATTTGGTGTAAAAAGAATAGTGTGACATTGAACGCACAGACTGCTTTTTTGTTGAAACACAGGAAGAAGTGGGGAATGCATTGTGGGAGGCAGCTATGAGGGGAGATGAAGTAGCCACAGGGTTGCTTACAACATGACTTTTAGTTCAGGACTCATTGCTACAGATACAAGCTGATGAAGAAGCAGAAGCTGCAGGCACCGCTGCTGCCACTTCCACAGTCCTGGCCACAGCCACTGTTCCAGCAGCCAACTCCCCTGCTGCAGCCATGTCCCCTTTGTCTCCTCCTCTCTCTGAGAGTGCTCCTTCTGTGAAGGGTCCTATCCTGCCAATATCGCTACAGAATTGCACCCTTCCCTCAGACGTTGATGACAACAATCTGAGGTCTTGGGAAGCAGCGCTGGCTTGGCCATGGCAGAGATGCTGTGACCCTACCACCTGCGTGAGTCCAGTGGCCTGCAGAGGTTTGGGGTGGCAGCCGGGAGCCTGTGTGGGTCACTGACGATGCACTGCTGACTGCTGAAGCTTCCCTTGGTGAACAGCTGCCTCTGCAGGGGCAACGCAGAGCTGACCGAGGGCTGTTCCCGAGTGCTGCCGAGTCCCAGAGAGAGCTGCTGGAGCTGTGCCAGTGTTGTCAGGCAGCCTCTGCAGTGGGCAGGGTGCTGGCGTGAGAGCTGCCTGGAGGTTTGTTGATGGATGAGTGGTCTCCCCACAGGCGGAAGCCACTGGTGAATCTCGTCCACAACCTAAGCTTGTTTTGACACAGTATCAGATACAGCAGCTTTCAAGGCAGGTTCTGCAATTATGGAGGTTTCCAAGAGTTGTTTTCAGTGTGATCAGGGAGGGTGTTTTGGGAGGGGCTGCCCTGACCAGCCTCCCGTCTGTTCAGAGCCAGGGAACAGCAGGCTACACACTTTGCTTATTTGGTGTGAAGGAGATGGGGCAAAACTGCACAGTTTGCTTATTTGGTATGGAGGAGGTGGCTTCGGAACAAACATGCAGGCTGCCTTTTTTGGGAGAGTACCAGCCCCACTTTCACTCGTGCCGCTGCCTGCCACTCCCTGCGTGCACGGTGGAGCAAGCCCTGAATCCCCCTGCCAAGGTATGGCCACAGCCCAGCTGGGTCCCGGGATGGTGCCAAGTTCCCCTTGAATGCCGATGTGCATGGCGGGACACAGAAGCAGCATGGCCAAAGCGATGGCTGGACAGGCAGCCCCCAGAGAGTGCAAAAAGAAGTTTGCTGAGCTGCTTCTGCATGAGCACTGGAAAAAAAAACCAATGTGAAGCTCCAAGAGGTGGCTTTGGAGCTGCAGAAAAGGCACGTAAGAGAAGCTTGGAGTGACCAAGTAGTGCAACAAAACAAAAGGAGGTGACCGAACTCGAAGAAACATTATAAAAACGAGTATGAAACTGCATGGGGGGAAGTTTGAAAAGAGCAAGATGAGGGACAGAAGCAGCAAGCAGATGAATTGCTTCAGCAGATAGAAGAACTGAAATTGCAGAAGACAAAAGCAACAAAAACTGAAAAAGGAACAAGAGAATTTACCAAAGCAACAGTAGGAGCTGGAGACAGAGTAGTTCTGTTATTCAGTACAATGTGTTTATTTGCTTGTGAAAGATATGTATTGTGTTTTTGAATTGCAGTTATTAATCATTGTTAATATTAGTAGACATAAGTATAAAAGTTAATGTTCCATAGGCATAAGCATAATGTAATATCCCATGGGCATAGGTATAAAAGTTAATATTCCATAGGCATAAGTACAAAGGTTAATATCCCATAGATATAAGTGGAAACACTTTAATATACCCCATAAGTGTAAAAACTTTGATGATAAGCGCTTTTACTGTGTTTGCTATCTTCTCTGCAAAGAGCCTGCAGGGAGGATGGTAAATATGGCATTTGCCATTTAATGACAAAACAAGGGGAATTTTAAGAGAAATGATGTTCTATATACTGTTAAAAGCAAAAACTAAGCTGAAACAAACAAAAAGAGAGGGTTAACAATTAATCAGAGAGAATGCAAATGAATTGGAAAAGGCTGTTATGCCACTGTAAACTTTCACTCTGAGTCTACATTTTGAATAACATAGGTACCCCATCTGATGGAGGATATGGAGTACAGAATAGTTTCATATGTAAAAACTTAAGTGGTGAAATTAGGCTTTTGGCCCTTGTCCTGAAGTGACTTTTTGATGCTTGTATCCCCAATTGTCTGTTCATGCTGTATGTTAAGTTCTGTATCTTTAAGATTAAGCAACCCCTGATAATAACAGCTGTGTTAATTAACCAATACAGCCTTGCCCCTGATCAGTAACAGCTATATCCACTAAGGATGAGTGAGATAAAAGAGGGATAGCTGATTAGGGGAGGATGGTCAAGGAGGAGCAACCTTGAGGAGTGTGGAGCAGAGACTCATGAAGCAGGATCCTGGAGAGAGAGAGAGAATCACTGCTATGAGACTAGTTCCGAGACTGAAAGGGGAGAAAGAAGACGTGCAGAGTTTGTTTTGAAAACAGCATTCCTTCCTCTACATTCCTGCTCCTGGACTGTGCTTGTCTGAGGCATGGACAACAGCAGCATGGAGATCTGCTTTGCTCTTAGTTAGTTTTAGCAAGCCGAGGCAGAGAAACTCTCTGGGCTGGGTTTGTTTTTCTTTTATTTGGACTGTTTAAACCTGCTCCGGACTGAAAAACCCAAAGGAGCACTGGGAGCTCGCACCTGCGGCCCACCACAGCCTGGACCTCTGGAGGGCCTGATAAGAGACTGAGCGATCTGAGCTATCCACCGCAAGGACTTTCTGAATTTACCATCTCACTTCAGAACAGTGAAAGGCTTTATTGTTTCAAATTATTCATTCTTTATGCTTGTGGGCAGTTTGTTTGTTAAATAAATAGTTTCTTCCACTTTTCTCTGAGGAGGTTCTTTTCCTGGACCAGTTGGTGGGAAGGGCCATTTGGGTTTGCTTCCCAGAAAGACCCCGTTCAGAGATCTCTCACAACAGCCCTGAAGAAAGGTGACTATCTAATTAATTTAAAAGAGCCCTAAAATAACTTACATAATGCAGAAAATAAACATGAAACAATTTTTTCTCACAGTGTAAATATAAGGACCTGCTGAAAGAAATAATCATAAATGAAGCTAGGCAGACTACTTGAGATATTTGAGAACCAGGATCAGAAGCATATGTTCTTACTGTGACATGTTGCCTAAACATTTGTATAGGGAGACTTATTAGTCTTAAGTGAAATATGTGAATATGTCATAATGTCAATTTACTTGAACATGTCTTTCTGGAAATGCTGCAGCTTTGTAATTAAAAGAAAACGGGGAATTGTGGGAGAATAGATTGTGAGAAATTAGGAATGGTGCTGCTGGCTGACTGAGCCTCATCCCTAATTGGGTGCAGCTGTGTAAAACAGGTGACCATTGTTAAAGGGAAAAGGAGCCCGTAATGCTGAAGTGCATTGACCAATCACAGGAGAGTAAAAGGACACACAGATGTTATGCATGTGAGAAGGGTAGAAAAGGTTGTACTGGGGAATAATAAAGTTTTGGTGCTTGAAACCATTTATGGTGTCAGTTGTGTGTCTTCTGTCACATTAATTGGAAGAAGTTGTGGGCTTGGTTACAGGGGGAGCTGCAAGGACCAAATCAGTCATAAACTGAGATTTGGTGAAGCCATCAGGATTAAGAATCAGAGGCTTAAAGACAAGGCTGCCTGCAGTGCACGATAGTGAGGAGACCTTGGCTTCATGGCCCAACTAAATCAGAGCATTTCCAGCAGCACAGTCTCTGCTGCCGTCTGGACTTGGTACAGATGCAGCCTGGACCTACCAAAGGCCCAGCATAATTTCCTGCAGTTTGGGGGTATTTTTTGCTGTATGCTTATGCAGAAAAGACTAACAGCATTCACTGCACCTGAGCCAACTCTGGCTGGGCTCTATTAAGAACAAGAAGCAGCCAACATGAACTCTATGTTTTTCCTCTTCCGCCTTGCTGAGAGGAAAGTATGTGGTATTGATATAGGCTTCCCATCTAAGCAATGATTTACTTTCTCCTTGCTTAGCATATTGATTTAGACAGGATCAAAGTACAAGCTGACATGGCTGAAAACTAATCAACTTATAATTTATACAAGATAACATGCCAGTATTGTACATCATTAATAAATATGACAAGAATCAGACAACTCTGCTTGCTGATCATTCATACTACATAGGAAATTGACTGAGAATGTCGTTAAAAAAACCCTTGTATTTGCCCAGAATCTAGAGTACTTTTTTCTGTTTTTCTTTGCAGAAGTTGTCCAAATCTTTAAAAACATAGCAGAGAAGTTGCTTTGATTTTTTTAAAAATCATATCATATGATCAGTTATCCCTAAGTGAGTTTTTTCTAGGTTCTGAAAAGTATTGACAGGCTTTCTTATTTGCAGCTCTCAGAAAGTTTTGCAAATAATCTGTTTTTCTGATTTTAAGTCAATAAATATGAGACTATATGCAGAGGAAATGGGATGAAAAGCAAATCAACCAAAAAGTCATCAATCAATAGCTTATTTTAAAATATCTACTAAATTAGAACAAAATTTTTGAGACATTGGAAGTAATCTCTGCATCCCTTCAACAATGAAAAGTATTTTGTAGGGGGCAGTCCGAAGAGCTTATCTTTCATCTCCAGTTCTAGGTATGAGTGGCTTTAAAATATATTAGCTGTGGGCAAATGGCCATCGTAGCAAACCTCTGAGTTTTCTGGTGAAAACAGCCAGTAAATTAAAACCTATGGAAAATACAGGATGCTGTCAAAGCACAACTCAAGGGTGTAACCAGGATGCTGGGTATCTGAGACTGCTGTTTGGTGGCACCAGCCTTCTTTGTGTTGCTAACCTACCACAGTGGTCACTCAAGGGCCGATCCTGGGAGAAATCTCCTGCTTTTCGTTAAGCTTCTTGCCCCCATGCTGTGCTGCCAAGTCCTGTGCCAGGCTGGGCAATTCCTGTGCACAACTGTCTTTCCTTTGACTGCCAGCTGCTTTCTGCAGTACCTGGAGCTTTGTTGTGCATTTCTCCTGGCTGACTTGGTGTGATCAAAGGCAGGTGCTGACATGCTCAGAAGTTTCACTGCAGATGTGGGGCTGTATTTCATAGTCAAAGTGAAATTTGGGGATTTTGATGACCATGTCTTTGTCATTAAATTAACAACTATTATCAAGGGGAAAACAACTCAGAGAAATGATAGAGGTTTTAAAAGGTAATATCACATATTATATTTTTTGAAAAAGTTTTGGCTTAGGCAGATCAATTAGCAAGAGGAATAGGCTAAATTAATCTCTAAGTGAAAACATCATGGAAAGGACTGCATGCTTGATAATTTCAGGCCAGGACCAATAATAATCGAGAATAATGCTTGTCTCATAATAATAAGCATAGTAACCATGCCATTTTAGCTGGAAAAAGTGGAAGGAAAAAAGTGTGGCCTGCTTTGATATTAAGAATGCAGTCTTTGACTTTGTGAAGATAAAGTTGAAGATGGAATGAATTATTCATATAAATGTTGCCATAGTAACAAGCCAGCAAATAAAATAATGAAAGCAGTTCCTTGGTTTTAAGGGAGAAACAACAAATTTCAGCCTTTGAAAATTCAACCAATTGTACACTCTGAGGCTACTCTGACTGATGCCTACACCTGCAAAATCAGTTCTGCATGATCCTGAGACCCCACCATATGATCATTTTTTGCATTCAGAGGAGTGCAGGAGCATTGAGTATTTCAGTGTCACCCAGAACTTAGTTCTGCAATGACTGGAGAGCTCTTCTCTCTCCTCTCCTCTCCTCTCCTCTCCTCTCCTCTCCTCTCCTCTCCTCTCCTCTCCTCTCCTCTCCTCTCCTCCTCCTCTCCTCCCTCTCCTCTCCTCTCCTCTCTCCTCTCCTCTCCTTCCTCCTCTCCTCTCCTCTCCTCTCCTCTCCTCTCCTCTCCTCTCCTCTCCTCTCCTCTCCTCTCCTCTCCTCTCCTCTCCTCTCCTCTCCTCTCCTCTCTCTCCTCTCCTCTCCTCTCCTCTCCTCTCCTCTCCTCTCCTCTCATCTAGATAGTGTCATTAGAAGTGCTTTATTAAAAGGAAATTTAGGCAAAAAACCAGTCCACCAGATCAGGAATTATCAGCACAAAAATGATAGCTAGAAGATTTTCAAATAACACATTTTTTTGTGAAAATGGATGAAGATAGAGAACTTTGTATGTTCAAGGCATTTAAATCAATTAGGGGAAACCAACAAAAGGAATTGAGTAGGGTTTTTTATTGCCTGGTGAAAATCAGAGCCCTGTGCTTAAAACATGAACTCCCATTTGGTGCCTGAGGCAAATTCAGCACCTAAAACTGTCCCAGCTGGTACGGTGAGACAGGGTTGGCTCACTAAAGGCAGCAGACAAAAAGAGAGCAGCCCAAGCCTACCATAATGGGGGATAACAAGATGTGAAAGAGTGATAGCTGGAACAAGGGTCCCTGCCCCAGGCACCCAGTCAGAGAACACTCTGGTGAGGTAGCAGGCAATGCCTGACCTTGTCTGCTGGTGAGGGACACACATCACTGGGGGCTGAGCCATTGACTCACCTGATCAGCTGTGGTGCTCAGGACACTCACCTGGGAACAGGGAATCCAATACTTCAGGGAGCACAGGCATAAATCAGAGCACTGGTAAGCTGCCTGGTGGTGTCAGACATTTCTGATGGCTTTCAGAGCCCTCTCTGACCCCTTTTGTGAGGGAATGGATATGCATACAACTTTTCACAGCTGTTGGTGCCTACATACATAAATAAACATTTTCTGCTATATATTCAGTGTTTAAAATAAAGTACATCTAGAGAGGATCAGTTCAGGTGGCAAGCAGTTTTCCACAGGGAATGCTTTCAAGTAAGAAGGGACAACCCATGGGGTGAGACTTGTTCTCCTCCAAACTGTTGTTTTAATCATAGGTGTTTTGGCTTATTTTGCAAATCTCATGTCATTAAAAATCAACTCAGCATCAGTATTTGGCTCTGTAAATAAACCTGAGGCTAGGCTAGGAGCAATACTAGCTTATATCATTGGAGAACCTGGCATATATTCTTTCATAGTCTCCTTTTTTTTACCCCCTTCTGATATTTTTTTTTCTGGAAGTATTTCTTTATTTTAAGAAACTGTGTGTAATATCAGAGAAGACAGAGTGCAATGTGGTATCTTTGTAGCACATTGTTTAATGTCCCAAGTGTAATCAATTGAGACAGTCTCTAGCACTGGACAGTTTAAGAAAAGGTCAGATTCATGTCAGGAAAAATTTAAATACTTCTGCTTTCTAAAAAGTTTTTGAAAATATGTGTAGTTGGCCAAAAAACTTATTATGGATAGATTTCAAACAGTGTCAGAATATCCTCTGTCTGGTGTTTTTCTCTTCATTATCATGTAAACTGGGCTTTATAGACTAACTTACATCAGATAATTTCAAAGCAGCATCTGTTGATTTCAAGGTTAAGCTTGCTGTTACAATAAAGTACTGCTAAAATGTTAGCTCTCAGTAGAAATACCTTGGCCAAGGACCACTTTATGCACAAATTATTGTCTCATAATACTGCATTGAAATTTGAACATATAAGCTAAATTACAAGGATATTTGTTTGCAGCAATCACTTTTGTTTACAATAGCTTCAGCTTGAGAGCACTAGAAGGCCCTGGCTTTACACTGTTTTGTGGATGTGTTCATGAAACACATGAAATGTGTTCATCCTCACATTCACACTTCCCCGGTCAAAAAGCCAAGAGATCCCTCCCCTGGAGTGACTGCCAACCCAAAGGATAGGCAGGGCTCAATGAAGTCAGACCATAGCCATTGCTTGTAGGGGATCCCCATAACTGCGCCACCTTGAAAATGGTGTTGATGGATTATTATGGATCCATTCCAGGGATAAAACCTCAGTTGGGGCATGTCTGACTCAGTGGGTAAGTAAACAAAAGTAGTTTTGTTGTATTTATGGTGATTATTTTCTTTCTGCTAAATTTAATAAACTAGAGATTGGGCAGACTCCTGGCAGTTTTTCTTGTTACCAATGTAGCTGGCTTTTTACACATAAAACTGCCAATTATTGCACCTAAGCTGTTTATTAGATCAGCTTGTGTGGGTAGTGATGCTTGTGAATTAGGTGGCTACGTAGGCATTTTCACTTCCATGCTGGGGTTTGGGTCGAAGACTGAACCCCAGCCTCTGAGTGGGGCAGATAAATGTTTGTACCAAACAGCTTGAGCAGGATCACTGGTCTCAAAAAATTCTCCTTAGCAAACATAAGTTTCATTAAGGTTAGAAATATAAATTGGTGAAGTGACAGATTCTATGATATGATGGAAGCCCAATTATAAGTGGATAACATAATATAACTAGTGCAGATAAAATCCTATTAAGGTCTGAAAATCCAATATCTCATCTTCCTGACTTTTAATTGATCTTTAAACATATTGTCATTACAGTCAAATATTTGAAATGATTCCTCTACACATAAACAAATGTAAGCACATTAACTCTGTTAATAATTTTAACAAGTAATTTGTATTTCCCATTAGAGTATCTTACAATTTGCTTTACTATAATTAAAGATATCATCAGTGATAAGCTTTAATGTGTTATTTAAACTCTACTTGTTTATAAGAAGAAGAAGCTTTTATCATTAACTGCAGGTTGATAAGATCTACATTGTAATGAAGACTCTCATTAAGAAATTAGATTTTATGTCTAAAGCAAATAGGCTGTTCAGGTAGACAATGACTGCTGATTTTTCATAAATCCTAAATATAGACCTTTCTTCCTAAGGCAGATTTGGGATTAGTCAAGCAAGTTCATTGCACCATGGTTATTAGTCTGTTTTAGTAGAGAAGCAACATTTCTGGCAAACAGCATATACTTCACTTGACATAAAATTACATTTCTGTTGTGTCAGAGTACTGATGAGCAAAAGAGATTCTGCACATGAAGACAGTTATGGGCACTTGCTCTGAAGCAAAGTCAGGCCACTTTTCTTTTGACTACGATGAAAACCCCTAAAGAATGGCAATGTTTTTGCCTGTGTTTCCCAAAGTCCAGACAGCAGAGACTTTCAGGGACCAAGCAGGGGATACATGCAATGTGGGTCACTGATTAAATCTTTTGTAAATATTTTGCTTCCTATGCACTTCTAAATCAGGTACAAAACACCCCTCCTTTATTCTTGACTAACACAATGGGAATAAACAGACTCTGCCCCTGCTCTGTCTCGTATAATCGTTATGTCTCTCTTAACAGCAGTGCTCTGAAACTGCTGTTCTGAGATGATTTCTTTTATGTTATTTGCCAAGAAGGGAAAGAGAAGTAATGTGTGTTTCCAACTTGAAGTTTGAACTATTTGCTTGTGGTAAAAATGTCACTTATGGGAGACTTTCCTTAGATATACCAAACACTGCCACTTTGTAAACAAAAACAACTTTTGTCACCAGCTATGACTAATCCATTGTTTTAGTTCAGTAAGTAGAATATTTGTTCAAATCATAATCAAAGAGCTGAAATTATCCTTCAAGGCTGAAAAACAGACAGGTGGTTTAGCTTTTTCTTTTTTGTTCCTAAGATGATAAGACTATTAGATAGAGGTAAATAAATGTCCGTGTGAAGAAATTGGCAAAGTAGGTGGAAGTGAAAGTAATTTTCCTTAGTTTATTTCTCACTTGTGGTTTGTTTAGAGGGCTTTTTGTGTCCTTGCTTTTATTTTAAGGAATGAAGCACTTATTCCCTCAGAACTTGCTGCTTAGCTGTTCTTATTTTTGTGTAGAGAGGAGATGATTTGGACCTTAATTAAAATTAGAATAACTTCTTCCCATGGAATGATATCAAATATTTTGCTAGCGAGAACTAGCAATTAGTAAAAACTTTCTCTTGTTGTTACTTTCATGGAAGTTTCAAGATTTATCAAAGAGATGAAAAGGGTCTACAAAGACATAATTGGCAAGTAATAGACTGATGCTCTTCCATTCCACACAGCAGTCAAAACAGCAAAATAATCTGTATCCTCCTTCTCTTCTGTATCCTTTTTCTTCCTCTGTAACTTACATGTCCTAAATTACTGAGAGCAGAGTGGATTCAACTATAACATTAACTGAGAACTGTTTAACTATTTATGTTACTATAATTTTGTATTGATTTTATGTGAACTTTTAGCCAAATACAGATTTCATTACTTAAACAAGACTTTGGGGAGTTCCTAATAGATTGCCTTTCCGATCTTTAATGGAGCATTAGTAATTATTGGGAATAATGTGATTTAAAGTAATTTAGAAACCACATAACAGTAGCTTGATACAGTACATTTCTGTTTCACTAACAAGTTGTGTTAGATGCAATTTATATCTGACAAAAATACTAGGAAAAACACTGGCAAAAATTTATCTTGGTTCTAAAATTCTGTGTGATCTTCATGATATCTCATATGCTAGATAGTATTTCATCACTAAAAATTACTATAGTGATTTATGCATTTCTACAGGAAAAAAAAAACCAGCAGAAGTAGCACAACAGAAGGTTGCAGGATTAACTCGCACCTAAATTCAACAAAATCTTAGCCATGGAAAAATAACCAGGTCCAGAACAGGTAAGAAAATGAATGAATAAAAAAACCCACGCTCCTGCTTGCAACAGTCAAATTATAACAATTTTCCCAGAGAAAGATGAAAACAGAGAGATAAGTAATTATTCTTATGACAGAATTTCTGGTGATGACTGGATCTTTAGACTTTCCCTTCAGTTGTTTAACAGCCAAGAAACCCAAAGAACATACACCACTGGCTAACAAGGATCTTTGGATTGCTGAAGCTGCTATGATGCAGCAAAATTCACTATAGTGGGACAAATGAAGGCCCTAACAAGTCTTCTGTATACTTTCCAGATCTGATAACACTTCTGATACTTGCTTTTGATAGAAAACACTGTGGAATTTTTTCCATAGTCCTTCTGTTGGTCATCTGACACAGCTTGTTTAAGTGGGCTGATTGTGCAATGAATTGAGGATGTGCTGAGAAGGATAACATATTATAACAAGTGCAGATAAAATCCTATTAAGGTCTGAAATTATTTCACTTCTCTGTATTGCTATTGCTTTTTCTTTTGTTGCCAATAACCCCCGTAGCTCCAGCAGCTGGAACCAAAGGTAAGGACTTTTTATTGGGCACCCTGTAGCCAAGGCCAAAGGCTCCATCACATTGGAACTGCGCACAGGCCTGAGAGAAAACGATCCTTAGCATGCTAAGGATGCTATAGCTGTCAGTTTATGCCTCTGTCCCTATCACAGCTCACTGTATCCACAGCCTGCCCACAGTGTTCACTGTTCCTGTTCTTTCTTGCTTCTTTCTTCACTGCTCATCCCCATGTGGCCCTGAAGCCCCCAGCTATGCCCCACAAAGATGCTGATCTGTCATGTCTCTGCCTCCCAGTCCTGCTTTTTGGGCATCCAGTTCCCACCAGTACACATATTTCTCCACTCAGAATCTGAACCACCTCTTCAGTCTCCTTCCTCCATTAGCTGCTTCCACTTTGGCTGTTACTGCCATTCAATTCTCTTTCATATTTTCACTCTATCCACAGCAAACACTGCCCAGGTCTGCAATAAATTTCAGCTAACCCATTTCTTGTTCTTTCCATCAATCTACCCTGATGCCTTTTATCAGTTTTGTCCCCAGGGAATTAAATAATTTGGGCCTTTGACTTGGCCCAATAAAACTGTTGAAGTAACTGTATTCCTATCATGTCTACCCATCTATCTTGAGCATTTATGGTCCTCAGGTCATTACAGAGCATAGGTAACTTTCCTGAGATCACCAATTTCCATTGGAGCCACTTCTTTAAAACTCAACCCATTAATTAGATATTCCTGCTAGTAGTCTCAACCTTTTCTTACTAGCTCACATATATATTTCAATACCTTTACCAATCTATGAACAAAGAAAAAGCCCACAGGGCTTGTATTTGTAGGTGGTTTCTGCCAGGCAGAGCTGAAAAGGCTTCCATGTGTAATAACAGTGCTCCCCTCCACTCTTGCAGATTGCCAGATGCCACAGCTTGGGGCCTGGCCCAGAAAAGTTCATCTGTTAACTTGAGTGGTCAATGAATAGTTGCCTTATTTCTTTATTTGCACAAGCAGACAAGAGCAACACAACTAAGCAAACATTTTTAAGATTTAGGAGAGGCATTTTTTTTGTCTGCTCATGGTGTACCATGACTCATGGAGGTCATGGGTGTGACTCTAGAAAGCAGAAAGCCCGCAAATATGTTGTACAGCACTCGCTGGTGGAAAGAAATGCAAATGTTCACAGCCAGCAAGCAGCTAGCTTACCTCATCCATTACCTCATTTGGCGTATTCTCATGTGTGTAGGAACCTTCGTAGGTAGATCTAAAATGAGACTGTGATTGATTATGGAAGGAACTGTTATGTAACTTAAACATCATTTCCATTTCCACAACCCTAATCACAAAGTTCCAAATGCATTCAAGTGACAAACCAATTTAAAAACAATTTGACTCCCAAGACAATAACTACAGGGAAACACTTTAAACCGAGCAGGTATTACGATGCAATTAGCACAATTAACCCTTTGTCACAGCAGCAAATCAAGAATTTTCACCTCTCACTGTTTCTTTAAAATGTCTGCAATTGGAAAAGTGACTTCCGGCAGGGACGAGTTAACACTATGGCAATCTCTCCCTTACAGGTTTTTAACAGTCACCAGGTGGCAAAATCTATTTATACAGCATATGTTTGTAATAGGATGTCAATTTGTAAGATACAACATTAAATTTCTCGAATGAATATACTGAACAGAATAACATGGCAACTGAAGCTGCAATAACATGATAAAACGTATTAAAATCTGTGTTAATATAATAATCAGCTGTGTTTTGTTCCATATGGCAATTTATGTTAACAGTTAAGCTAAACCCCATCTGCTTCTTCTAAAGCTGAACATAATAAAGGAAGGTCACAATCATGAACTTTTGCCTCCAAGTCACACCATGTGTATTTAATAATGAATGTATAGCTCAGTGGTTCTCTATATGATGTGTTCCAAAGAAAAAGGCAAGGGTTTTTCCTCCATACTGAAATTGGCTGTTTCTCAGAGAAACTAGCTCCCTATTTCCTAACTTTAAAAGAACCTTATGGAAGCGCATAGATGGCAGCAGAGTGGTCAACAGCAGTGCAAAGAATAGATTTTTGCTGCATTGAAGACCCTGTCGTCTCAAGGTATACCTGATTCTGCCGCTATGACAAGACAAATGGTATATTCCACACATCTAACGGGTGTGCTGTGCTACCGTTCTGCTTGTACTGAAATGTGCTGACAGTACAGCAATGGGGAACATTTGTCTTTGTAACAACTGACAAGATGCATGATTACAACTGTAAGGGTATCAGGGATAAAAAAAAGGCAGGCCCTCTCTACAAGCTTAGTTATTAGTCACGTGTTAAAATGCTGACCAAATCTAGGAGAGCAGGAATTATCCATAAAATTGCCCTCAAAGAATATTATCTTCCATCCTGCCTCCAATAAACAAACAGATCTAACCTGGTCTAGATTTTATTCTTTTTTTGTGAGAATGTTTGTCAGTTTGAACTTATTCAAATTCAAACTATTAATGTCCATCTGAAATTCATCACATCTGTGGCTTTATTTTTTCAATCCTCAAAAATATCTATTGCTATGAGGAATTTTTTCAGCAGAAATAGCTCAGAAGAGTTGCTACGTGTGGTTTTTCCCAGGGTGGGCAAAATATATATGTATTCTGTATTTATTTTTTAAGACAAACTTCTCTTGGGATACCTTTGAAGGAAATATAATTATCAAGCCATGTTCAAACAAAGGATCCTCACCTAGATCCTTTTCTATCTTACATCTTTTACTTCACTATGTAAAGAAAGGGTCTAGGTTGTCAGTTTTGTCACACACATGAGAAACAGCCTATCAAACGTTTCTTATATCAGCCTGTAAATAGGACAGAATTCCTGAATTTTCCTTCCTAAAGTGTGTGCATTCTCAACTTGCCTGGAAGTTAACCAGGAGCGTAATTTCAATGAACACATAGATCTGTAAATATAATCCTGCCATTGATGAACAGATGTGTTGTCCCCTGCAACACACAACCAATTCACCATGTAAAGAGCTCTAGGTTTCTCATTTGGAGCCAGGAGTTGACATATGGAAGGATAAGAGTTTGTGTAACCTGGGATACCCCTTCAGAGAACAAAAATAAAGGGGATTAAAAACATAGTTTACACCTACCAACAATAATTTAAGCTTCATTAATTGCCTTCCAGGGCACAGTAAAGGCAAATGTGGGTTTTCCTCTACCTGTGAAAGCATGGTTTTGGTTAAACCTTTTCCACCTGCGAGGAAATTGCACATACAGCACCACTAGCTAGTGTAGAAACAGGAGATCCTCTTGTTCCTCCAAGGATGTGGAGTATGAAAACATAAAAGGTCTCCGGCAAGATCTCCCCCAACACTCCCACCAAATGAGTGAATGTCCTCTTTGGACAGTGAAGACAGTCACTGTTCATCTGCCCTGACTTTATACAGCAGCAGACTGGACATAGGAGCACCTGCAGCAGCAGTTCAAGGTAGAGAATGATGTGACATAGCACTGATATTATTTTCAAGGTGTTTTCCTCCAGACAGTGCTAAAAAAGGGATAACTGAAAAAGAATATTCTCTCTTTGCAAAAGCTCAAAGTCCCAGCACCTCAGAGCCACACTCACAAATTTGCTGGGTCTTCCTACAAGCCCTGTTTTTCTGTTACCTGTCCTATCTACAACGTACTTGACCAGATATTTTCTTCTTGTATCTTCCTGTGAAAGCTATCAGTAAATTGTTTAACCAGGCAAACATGCAACTAATAAAAAATAATCAATTTAGAAAGTAGGTCTTTAGACAAGTGGTAGAGTCCTTTCTATCACAGACAGTTATTACCTCAGGAGAGCTGCTGCAGCCTCTTTGCATATTCAGTCCTGCACTGCTCTGTTTTATTTATGTTAAAGTAAAATAAAAATGAATTTAGAAAGAAATGATATCACTTCTATGCCATTAAAATTGAGATATAAACTACAGAAGCCAAGATATGCAAAGACACGACTGTCATTTTTCCTGACACCATGCAGTCTGACATAGTGTCAGACTGAACTTTGAATTTCCTGGCTTTGGTGGGTTCTTGTTCTAACCCCAAGATATCATTTAAATGCAGTTTGTCATTTCTGAATATAACTGTAGCTCTTATATTATCAATAATAATAGGGTACCTTCTGCTCCTCAGGGGAAAACTCTCAAACAAATGGCTTGTGAATCAATAAGTATGTTGCGTGCTGCAGCTGAATTTATTTATTCATGAGATGCTTATCTCTCTGTAAATTCCTTAGGAAAAATCCTTAATCCCACCATATTGAATTGACTATTTATCAGTTTTAAATTGGACCTTATTAATTTTGTTCCATGCTGGAAAACGTCTCTCACAATCCATCTTCGGACAGAATTGAATTTCTTTCTGTCTTCCTTTTCTCTCTCAGGGACAAAACTCAGTGGTTAAGAATGGGAAATACCAGATGGCAGCAATCTCCCATATACAAATCTGCTCCATCTGAGCATCCTGCAAATTCTCTTTGCAATGTACTTGCAGAAGCCTGTATGCCACAGTATAAGCACAGTCACATTTGGCTTCTCACTTATTGATGACAGGCTGAGCTGTTTCTTCTTTTGTTTTATTGCTGGCTCATTGGCAGCTGTTGTAAGTAGAGATCAGTTCCATTACAACCAAGCACAATTATATTTATAGGCTACAGAGGTACTTGCAAACCTGTAAGCATAACATTGAATTCAATGCTAAGGTTGTGATGTAGGTTTTACCTACTGACTGTGGCAGGAGATGTCTTCTCAAGATCTGCGAGCTAAGAAAACAATGTTCTGCTGTGGGCTCATTTGAATAATCTCACCACTCATTAAATACAGCTGCTAGGCAAGGAATGACAGGGTTCAAAGGCAGAACAGGGGAATATATTAGTAACAGAATTATTGTCAGAGCCTTTAGGTATGTTTCCCTATATTCCTCAGTGTAATGCCATAAAGTACAATGGGAACAATTTTGTCGTTTGCAAACACTTGAAAAGGTTATCTGAAGATTCTGTGCTGATAGCCTTAGTAGTCTATTTTTAGAAGCACAGTCGCTAAAGAATTTCAAAATATTGTATATTTTGATTAAAGACCAAAAGAGGGATTTGGTTTGGGCATTCATGGACTATTTCACATTATGAGATTAGTGAGTGGGAGGTCCTAGACTGTTCTTTTTTAAAAACTGGTTGTTGATATGATTTAAAATACATTGCCTAATTCTAGTATCTTTTAGAGGCTGCAGACTGCAGGAAAAAGACAGCATTCAGAGATTCACACAAGGTTATGTTTTGCTTGTATTTTTACATATTTTTATCATCCAGCCACTTTTCTGGCCATATGGCATCCACTGGATCATCAGAAATGCACCATTCTCTGCCTTTTTGGCAAACGTTTCCCAATACACCTGTTAGGGCAGGCAGTGAGCACAGCAACGGGGCAGTCTCTCTTGATTCAGCTCCTGTGATCAGAGGGTGCCAAAATGCTTCAGGGCTATCAAAGTGTTGATGTCTCCAGTGCAATTTTCATCTTCGCTAAATAAAATAAACTTTCCTATATGGCTCAGGAGATTGGAGTAGTGTCTTTTTTCTTCTCTGCAAATAAGAACTGCTGCCATCCTTTAATATTTATCAACCTGAATCCAGAGGGAAATATACAGCTGCTCATTTTCCAGAATACGTGTTTTTTTCTCACCCCAAAAAAACCTCTTGCATTCTATGAGGCAAAGAAATTCAAATGCATTTGATTTGGGAGAAGGGGGATATTACAAGTGCCTGGAGGCCTTTGTGGCAAGTGACCATATTTCAGATCTGCCACTGTAATCAGAAGCAGAGTGACTGGAAGGTGTTTTCCATGAAATACCTCTCTGGAGCTAAATCCAGGGACTGGGCATTGTTTGTGAAAACACTGTCATTTTTAAAGGAAATGTACTTGTTTACACATCATAAAAAATTTAATAGGTACTTCTCCTTTAGGGACAAGTGCAGATGACAAGAGCTAGAGAAAGTTATTTTCTGGATCCTTCAAATGAGAGAGAGCACTGAAAAGAAAAAGACTGTAAGTGCTGCTTATGGAGCATTTCACTTTTAACTTTCGTAAAACAGGTAAAGGAAATGCTTCATATGGAAGAGAGACAAGAGTTCCCAATTGGACCTTGGTTTACACAGCATTCAGGCACACACTTATCTTCAGCCTGTGAGCAGTAATGCTGACTCCCAAAGGACATGCTTACAGCTGAGCATAGTCTTCAGCCTGGATGGAGAAGAGGAGCTGGCACAGTGGCAGGATGCCTTGCTGTGTCTTCTGTGCTCCTGACTCCCCTCCTTTTCTAGGCCAGGGAGCAAAGGACTTTTCCAGGCAGCAAGGATTATTCTGCAGCAGAGATCAGTGGACACACTAATGAAGTTTGATTATACACACTGTTGCTTTAAGTCTTGATTTGGTCCCGCAGATGCTTTGTTTAACCCTGCAAAAGTCATTTGCAGGCAAATTCACAGGTGAAAGTCCTTTGTTAACAGCAAGCCAACACCAGCTGCTTTTAGCCTTTCTGTGTGGGAACAAATGTCACAAAAAAAGAAGGAAAGAGAATACGCTTTTATTTTTATTTCATAGGGAAGTAAAAACACTAAAAGCCATGGGCCTATCTCACTGCACAATTTAATTAGACTATTTTTCAGTGGTTTTTTTAGTTCTCTTATTCATATTTAATGTGGCTGCATACAGCAAGCAAGGAGTTTGGTTCACCAGCGTAATGATGCATTATGCTAGCCACTAAACTCCTGAGACTTTGTGATTCTGGCATTTATGGTCAGGTCAGCTCCTATTATTCAGTTTCTAGAGTCACATGTGAGGAATATTAGCATTTGTTCTTCCAGCAAGGGGAGGGAGAGCACATGACCAGCACACCAGTGGATGCTATTGCTAGGCAGGAGCCAGAGTCCTGCAGTAGGGTCACGCTCGCTCCCCCCCCACTGTGGTACCTAGTGTCATCACAAATTACTGGACACAGAATGAAGAAAGCAGAACCATATTCTCTGGAAGGACAGAGGAAACAGAGTGGATAGAAGAAATATGGTGTTAAGAATAAATCTTTGCCATTACTCAGCATAAGGGGCCATGCTCATCCTTGGCTTTTAGCATGGCTTGTTCTGCTGAGTGGACAAACGGCACAAAAGGACAGACAGAGCTGGTTGTGCCAGAGGCCCTGAACTGCTTGTTATCCCCTTTAGCCACTTGGAGAAAATATTGAAACCAAAACATGCACCCAAATATTCAGGTTTCCAATAAAAGAGAACTGCAGGTGGTGAGATTTAGAAATCCTTGCCCTAGTCATCCCACATCCCTATTAAACATGTCTGCTGCCCTAGAGGTTTTTCAAGCCCTGAGAGCTCTTCAGACACTGTGCTCTAGGGTAATAATTTCACTATCTGAGACAGAGAAAGAAGAGTTGCCTGCAGCTTCTGCCAATAACACAGGAACGTGACAGGTGAAATTTACATTTTGGTTTTTTGGGCCTTTCTTTTTCGTGACTTTTAAAAAGTCAAGCTTTGATAATCTAGCAGTAGTACAGATCAACTTAATTTTCTCAAGTTGGCTACATATTGCAATTTCTAGAGTACATTTCTGTGAGTATATGTAACAAATGCTAGATTTCATTTGACAGAAATGGATATTTTTAGGAATTTTGTGAGGATGTATAACAAAAAGGCAAACTGACAAGGCAAAATGCCATGGTACCTTTGTCTGAGTTTTAGAAAGTTAAAAGACTTATTGAGTTGTCTCAAATATTAATTCCTCTTCTAGCTAATGTAAGAAATACATTTGGAATAGAATAATAAGAAGAAAAATAACTACCCACATCTTACGTAGAAAAATTTCAAAATCTATGTCACAGGAAAAAAATAACTGAGAAAAAAATAATATTCTAATCAAGTCTGAGATGTTATTGCAGTCATATTGTACAGTAATGGTATAATGGATTATGAATGATGAATGAAGGCAAAAAAATTAGATAATCTAAACCAGCTCACCATACACACGGCTTTCCAGCCAAAGCTGGTGTTGACATACTATACAGTCTTAACTGAAAAGAAGGCAAGCAGCTGAAGTCTACTGATGGTCTTGCACTTTGAGAATATTTTGCATATCTGAAAAAGAACTATCCTGGCTTTAAAATCAGTACATAAAAATAGAATGGGAAATAAATCCATGGAGGAAACTCAAGTTGAACGTGAATGCTATTTTAAGTAGAGGAAGGCAAAAGTCTCTGCATGGAATATGGACAAAGCTTCTGAAAAGGGTTGATAAATATCTTTCTGGTGCTTAAGAGCAGAATACATAAAACAGTCAGACAAAGTCAGTATTCCATAAAATGACCATGATGTACTTTAAAAACAGAGCTAAAAACAAAAGCAAAGCATATAACAAGTTCTGTGGTTGGAATAGGTGTTGCAATCAATTGGTCGATGCTGGCCTAATCCTGGCACGGATTACAGGCAAGGAAGCTGTAACATGTGTTGGCTTTTGTTTCCTGCACTATCTCCCTAAGAAAGAGTAGTGTTGAAAATACAGCCTTGCCACAGTAACAAAGAATAGAAAAGTGAAGGCCATTGACCATATAGAATTTTATCTTGTGATTAGACTGGCCAGTCAGACCTAGGAAAATGCACAACAGAAGTACTGGATATGAATACACCAGGATTAAATCTACAGTGTTTCATTAACATGTATGGCTTGTCTGGAGAGGACCATCAAGCAGAAAAGAGAGCTTAATTCAGATCTTATGGCTGCTTTAATATGAAAGTGAAGAGAAAATTCTCAAGAGGTGCTCAGAAATTTGTAAGGACTCTGCCTGAGAGTCAGAAAAACAATCACAATTGTTCATCCCTTTCTGGCTGTATACAGACTTCCAAAAGACATGTTACTGAAACATGATCTTGACGTCTGTGTATATAATCAGTTTCAAGTCCAGGGCAAAAGAGTGGCATTTCACAGAGTTCCTTTGTCCATGTCATTATGAGCATACATTATAACAGTAATGATAGTGAAAACAATGAAAAGGAATGCAGGAAATGCAGAATGTAGCATAGAGCGTTTACATAAAAGGATTACTTCACTTCATGGCTTTACGATGGCTATGGAACAAGCCTTTTTAACTCTTTAGCAATATTAGCAATGCTGAGTGAGATGATTAACATTACACAGCTGAAATTATGGAAGTCTAGAGAGGTGGTCTTCAGTAAGCCAGGCTGGACTGCAGCCAGGATATTCCATTAAGTAACACTACTAGAAGCTCATGAAAACCAATCTTGGGATTTTTAATGACTGCAGAGGAGCAAGTTAACTGCTTTGTAACTCATCTGAAAAGCAGTTCATCACCACAGTGGAGACATTCAGTCTTACAGCCACGGTACTCTTGGGCATTTGGGAGATCTGGCTTTGACTCCCCACTCTGTGGAACAGAGAAGAAATAAATCCATCTTTCCAGGACTCCACTTCTGCCATGACACACATGGCTGCAACCAGCCTCCGTGCCCTCCAGCCTTTGCCTGCTTTGTCAAAAAAGCAGAAATTGGATGTGATGAACTGTGCACATCTATCCCTATGTGACCCTTTCATTAGTGGGAGTTGCTCCTGCTCTGGGGAACCACCTTCTTAGGATGGGGCAATGTGGTGGCACTCTGCATCCTGTGCATGTGGGAAACAGTAGAAAGTGACAGGTATCTCAGGTGGTAACCACAGGGATGACCCTGACAAAGAAAGGGTCCTCCAGATGGATGCTGGAGGCCTGCACGAATAGCTATTCCAACAGAGGCCCCCATGCCAGGCACATCTCAGTAGAAGACCTGGACTCCATAGCCATTGCTGAGGCTCAAAAGCAGAAGAGAGGCTCAACACTTCAATGCAAACATGAAAGGGACAAATATCACTATGAAAGAGAACAGGGCTGAGGCCAAAAACAAATTACATTTAATGGGTCTGGTCTGGAAGCATGGGCAAAAACAACAGTAGGCAGATGGTAGAACTAGGGCTTATGAAGAATAAGTTAGAAATACTGAGGGACTTGCTGCTAGACATATTAATCTGGAATTAAATACTGTTATGTATTTCAAAGGGGGCATAATAATATCCCCAGATACATTACTATAAATCATCTCATTTTAACCCCCTAAAATATTCATATTTCTAAAGTGGTCTGATAGTTAAGTGTAGAGATAGGGCATTCAAAGATTTAATTTAATTAGCTGTAGAATTACAGGTGTTTAGTCTAAATCAGGAAAGACAGCTGTAGTGGTTGCCTAAGAATAACATGTAAGATTTTAAGCTCATTCAGACTAAAATTTTCTAATCACAAACTGCCATTAAGCTTTTGAAATAGGTGCTACTATATGATCTGGGAAACAGAAGAAAATACTTCAGAACTAATCATATTAAATAATAAACTCAGCAGATTAAGGAAAAGAAAATATAAAAAAGCAGACACTCTTAGGAAAACAAAAACCTTAAAGAGAGTGGACCAGAAAGACAAAGAAGCTGTCGCACACGAATTCTTTATCAGCAGAAACAAAACCAACCAAACTGTTACAATAAATCTAGATTACTATGCTGAGATGAAACAGACAGAGAAAATACATCTATCTGAGTTCTAATAAATAATATCTTTAACATAAAGGAAAACTGATTGGGTTAATTGTAACAACTGTTTGAAACCTTTGAATCTTAATCATCTACAGAAAACATACTCATAAGGTCAAATTGCCTGTAGTAGGCTGTTAGAGTAATATGATGAATTAAATAAATGATTATTTCTCCATTACAATAAGAATAACTGACAAATATATCAATATTTCTCTCAGTTTTTATGAGCAGATGAAATATTTAAGCTAGACATTGAACATGGGAATCTGTACCTTTTCATTTGTGAAAATGGCCAATTTGAAATAAAATTAGTCTATGTAAAAAAATACAAGCTAAAGAAACAAAAAAAAATACAGCATAAAACCAAACACCACAGTTTTGAAAATAAACATTAAGTAATGGAAAGTGCATGTGTTCAGAGAGCATTGTGTGACAAAGTTGCCAGATGGGAACTCTTGAGGGCATAAAGGAAGTGTCTTGGGATCTCGCTTCTTCCTGTGTGCCAGGTGTATGGATGTGAGCTGATAAGAGTGAATTCAGCCTTTAAAAGGTCTATTAACATTCCTCTTATAGTTTTCCCAGTTCTTCTGTGGTGGTTTTGGCTGGGAGAGAGTTAATTTTCTTCATAGTAGCAGGCATGGGGCTGTTTTAGATTTGTGTTGAAACCGATGTTGATAATAGAGAGATGTTTTAGTTACTGCTGAGCAGCTATTTTACAGAGCCAAGGACTTTTCTGCTTCTTGCAACACCCCAGAAGGCTGGGGTGTTCAAGAATTTGGGAGTGGGCACAGCTAGAAGAGCTAACCACACTGACTAAAGGGGAATTCAAGAGCATATGCTGCCATGCTCAGTATATAAATTTGGAAGAAGGAGGAAAGAGGGATGATGGTGTTGGTTAGAGCCTGGTGCTAATAACACCAAAGCTGTGGGTTTGATCCCTGCATGGGCCATTCACTTAAAGCCTGGATTCAATGATCTTTGAGTGTCTTAGTTTTGAAAGACAGTTGTATGTCAGGGAAACCTAGAGCTTCTCTTGGAGTGGAGAATGTAAACCCCCTCCCCGTCAAATTATTAAAATTTTACAATTAGGGGCTTTCAGGCAAAGATATGGGAATAGGAGTAACAGTTCTTTACTAGGATTTTTTTTAAAAATACAGTATTTTTTAAAGTATTTTTATACTTTTAAATTTTATATATATTTTATATATTATATATTTATATATATTATACTTATATATTTTAGAAGTATTTAAAAATACTTTTTTTAAAAAATACAAATGTAGTAGTACAAAAAAACAAGCAAGCAAGCAAACAAAAGTCCTGGGAAAAAGCCCTGACAGGGTCAGGGATACAACCTGACACCCTGTTGGTCAGGGTGTTGGAAGCAGTCCAAATAAATCCTCCTGGAGTAACAGATGTGGTTCTTTGGAGTAGAGATGATTCTGTAGAAGGTGATCCTGTAGAAAGTCCAGTGGTGGCAAGATGGGTCCAGTCTTCCTCCTGGAGTCCAGTGGAAAACCCCATTGCTGCTGTTCCTGAGTTTCAGTTTTTATCCAGGTAGGAACGGTTGGCTCCCCCCACACTGGGTGGAACAACTCACAATGGGATGATATAATATGTCATGTCACTGGTGAGCCTTAATGGCCCATTAGCAGAAGATATCTCCCTGGAGGATGGATGGGTGGTGAAAGAGATAAGAAACACTGCCACACCTGGTTTTAACAGCTGGGCCATTATCAGAAGGCACCCACCTACCTCCCCCTGGAGTTACAAGAGGTAAAGAAAAAAATCTCTTCAATGGTTTTCAACAGATGAAATAGAATACACATTTTTTGGTTACATAACCCAAGACAGACAATCCCTTCCAACTCAGAATATTCTATGATTCTGTCTTCCCAAGTGATGGAACCCTACTTTCCTGGAGATGGCTGAACACCTGTCTGCCTGTGGGAAGAGGGGTAGGAAGGGCTACACCCTTCCTCTTTTTCCCCTCATCTCACTAGTGTGGGGTAGGGAATGAGTAGCTGTGTGGGGCTACGGTTGAGGATGTGGTTAAACCATGACACTTCGTTGGAGTTCTCCCTTTTGGTAAGCATTCAAAGGAAATAATTGCGTAGCATCAGAAAAATTACAAAAAAATGGAGCAAATGGATGGAATCTGGAGCAAGAGATATTTCAGAAAACTGGTTTTGGAGCAAGAACTATTTCAGAAAATTGGTCTAGGAGAGAAGAGGTTGATTCCATGGAACAGCAACTATGGAACTCTATGGGATAACTGATGTGTGGGCCAAGAAGTTGTAGGCATATTTCCTCATACATTTTGTACATAAAGTCAGGATACCTGTAGTCTCTAATGGAAAGCTCACTGAAGCCAGCGGTTGTATGTCTAGAGTCCCTCTCAAGTCAACAGAGTTAATAAGCACTCTAAGGGTAGATTCTTTTTATCCTAATGTAGGTGACTGGAAAATAGGTCAGATTATTCACACTTTAAAAACTGCATATTTCATTAATTTGGATGAAAGAAATCTGTCTGACACAGTCTATACAGATTTCCAAAAGTCATTCAGCAAGGTTCTTCCACAAAATTTCCTAATGTATATAAATGGGTGTGGGATAAAAAGTTGTTGCATGAATAAACAACTGATTAAATGATTAGAAGAAAGGGTAAGAGTAAATGGCCAATTTTCACAGTGGAGGAAGGTCACCAGTGGAGGTCTACATGGACCATGCCAGAAGTCCTACTGTTTAACATATTCTTAAAATGCTGTGAAGCAGTGGCTATGGAAGTCTGGGCAGAGAAGCGGCAAAGTTTACTGAGAATACTGGGTTGTTTGGGTCAGAAAGTTGAAGACCAGCGGTGGAAAAAGATATAAGGACCTCTTAAAGCTAAATGACTGGGCATCATAACTCAGTGTAGAGAAAGATATGAGGGAAAGCTTCTGATACAAAATTGGGGAATTTTGTCTTATATTATCCTTTAGGACTAAGATCCTCGGCTTCTAGTGGATAAGTAGAGAATTCCTTGAAAATCTTAGCAAGGAGGAGTCATGATCAAAAAATCAAATTTCCAGCATAAAGAGCTATAAGGAAAAAGAACACAGATCAAACCAGAAAACAACACAATACTTTGAAAAGCAATGACTGAGAGAGGCAGAAGATTATGAAACTGTGAAGGGCAGGGTCAAACCATTTCAGAAAGACTTTGCGGTCTTTTTATATTCAAGAACAAGAAAACATCAGTAGTCATTCAGGGATGGTATGTTTATAAAAACAAAATTAAAACAAGTTATTCTTCACACAGCTTATATTTCAGCTGTGGAATATTTTGCTTCAGATTTCTGGGGGTTTACAAAAGTGCTTACAGAGATTCAAAAAGCAACCTGCCCAACGAGGAGAATACATTTTTTTGAGGGTAACTAATTGCAAAATAAATAAATAATAAAACTATTCCAAAAATAACAAGTGTATTGGTTTATGAAACCACTGAGCTGCAACTTGCAGAATGCTTGGAGAATATTTTAATAGTATCTTAGATAGTCAAGAGCTTTTCAAACTCTTCCTTTGGCATCTGCTGTCAGTCATTGGCAGGGGTAAGATACAGGGTTGGATAGATCTTTTTCTCAACTCGGTCTTGTTGCTCTTATATTACATAATATGAATGAAAGGACATTCTTGACAAAATCTTGTCTTTTGTGCCACAGTGACTTGCATGCTCAGTGTTAGAATTATAAAAGCACACCTCAAATGTGAAATAGAAAACTGAGTAATTTTCAAAGAAGGGCAAAATGCAGAATGGAGCAACACGAAGCAAAAAGTCAAAGAAAAGTATTTGAAAGAACAAGCACGCACACACACACACACACATACACACAGAGAGAGCTGTAATGCTTACCAGATCTGTAAAACACAGGAATTGGAAAATGGTGAAACTTAGAGCGACAGTGCAGTGATTCCTTTAAAAGAAATAATAAGCTCACACTGGGCTGCACAGAAACTAGTTCCCTTGACTACCAAAGATTTTTAGAATGGAAATAGATCCGGAGGTGACTGAGAGAAAGAGCAAGTGCAGAAAGAGGGGAAAACAGAGACTCTAATTATAATGTGCCAAAAGGCTGATAAGATTCATGAGGACACCTCAGATGACGTTATGCAAAAGACTGGGTTACAAGTAGAGTTCATTGGGCCAACATGAATTCACAGAAGGGTAAAAATGGTCAGAAATCATTGCCACTGTGCAAAGTACCAGAGACAGAAATGCTGAGAGGCTGTGACCATTTGTGATGCACCCAGCCAAGCTTGACAGCAACTGTCAATTGATGTATTTGAACATGGAAGAAATCACCGCCTGCTGCTAATTGATTATTACAGTTGTATTTTTGAAGCTAACAAAAGTAAGCAACACATTATCCATCACTCTAGTGAATCACACTGAGGTAGTAGTCATCAAACACTGCATTTGCAAAGAGTTCATTTGAGATAATGGATCATCATACACATTGGAGGAATTTTAAGGTTTTTAAAGTACAAGGGTTTCAGATGCAGCTGGTAGTTCTTACTACTGATAGTTTTATGGGCTGATCAACATTATTAATAGCTAAAAAGATATTAATTCAGAGAAGATCTTCCTTGAGGTTTACTGACATGCCCCTCTGGAATCAAATGCTTTACTGGCTGAGATGCTAATAAGCTGAAAGCTCTACTCTTAAGTCCTATGGCATGCTCCTTCTACAGCCCAGAGCTGCAGATAACAGCCACAAAGCACAGATGGGAGCAGAGTGGAGAAGAAGAGAGCCAGCCCAGCATGATCATTCAAGAAACTACAACACTGTTCTAGGTAACTCAGAGATAATGGCATGGCTGGTGGTATCTTTGTGTGGAAACAGCATTTGCGGAAAAAATCACTTTATCTGCAATACATGTAGAAAATGGAGAGAAACGAGATTAACCTCAGACATTAGAAGATAGGCCTGGCCATGCAACTACTCTTCTGCTCTGATAAAAATCTTATTCTTGATCCTCAAACAGCATCTGAAAAAGTCAACAACTAAAATCTCACCATGGCTTTAAAGCCACCCACTAGACAAGGGAAATGACTCATACCTGAGCATCAAGTGATACAAGTGAACTATGCCACTCAAAAAGTTCAAGCCCAAAGATGTGACATTTTTATGTTGTGATTACACAGAAACATTGGTAAGAACATTTCCAGTTTTATGTCTTTTTCATGCATCATTAGATAACTGATGCAACATAATTTAGAGAAAAGCTCTTAAATTACTCCAGATTGCTTTCTGCTTACTCAATCAGCACAGGTACTGAGCTCAGATGCTGAGAGCAAAGGGTGTTTTTGGAAGCCCGAATTAAAAAAGCTGTTTAAGTTTATATGCGTGGGGTGTCATTCAAGTGAGCAGTCCAAATAAGACAAAATATAGGTCAAATAATAAACATGAAAATAAATATGAAACGTTACACTCAAATCAGAAATTCACAGCTGTGCTGTGGAAGGATTGGGGAAAATTTGTGTTTCTGAGCTGTATCTCATCTCACAGAGGGAGAGGAAACCCTGCGATCCAAAAGCCATGCTGATTTTACGTCGCACATACATTGCCTCAACTCAGAATTCGTTTAAATTAGGAGCATTGAATGTTACAAAGCAATGCGTTCAGGTAGGAAGGTGATTACGGTATCCTGTAAAATGGTTTACTTGAAGAATAGGCCCCTTACATTGCAGGATCAGGTTCCTTTCCATACTCTTAACACTGTCTCTGGGAGCAATCTGGGTGATAAACCCTTGGTATATGAGCTGAATGGCTCTTTTGATTCCCCTGTCTCAGATAAATATCCACTGAACACAGTAGAAGCTTATATATCCAGAGAAGAGGAAGACACTCATTCAGCCACCTAAACTTAGGTATCTTAAAGTGTCATTGTATTACGACTTTTCCTCTCCTCCTTTGTGAGTGCTCTTACCCTCTTGCTCTTATTCAGCATAATTAAAATGAAGAAAATTGTAATTAATTTAAATTAGTGGAAATCAACTACTCATTTCTTTGTTTGCACAATCTATTTCCAGTCCTTTTTGTCTGACTGGGAAAGCTAGAGATAGTTTCTTTTTTATGTTTGCCGGGTTCTAGCATAACGGGAGCTGGGAGGCAACTGGCTTTTTGGACTGTATCCCAGTAAAATTTTATATTATTGATCTTAAAGTTCTGGTTACATGTTAGATCCTATGTAATGTCAAAACAGCAGAACTTGCCTCTGCTGCTTTACGTGTATAATTGCAATGTGACATTTTAACCTGACAAATATCAGACTGAAGAATATGAAGCTGATCATGTGTGTGTGTATATATAAATATATATACACACACACATATACATGTAAATGAAATAATTGTGACTGTGTTTATAAAATTTCTGTTCTTCTTAATTACAAATTTGTCATCCATATTTTGCATAAACAGCTGCACTTACATTACAATTTGAGAACAGTACAGTCAATTAATTTTAATTAGCAGCAATATGCTTTCCTGTTATTATTATCTTTTCCTAATAATCTGTTGTTCTCAAAGCTTTCTTTAGCCCTCAGGAATTTCTTCAGTTTTTTTATTCAAATGTTGATGAAACTTAACCCTGGTTAGTTTTCATATCTGACAAGATCATAACACGATGTGTACTGTTATCCATTAAAAATCACTTAAGGCAATTCCTGTTACCATTGTAACATGATAAACCTGACAATAGATTGTTAGATCAAAAGAAAGAACCCAGTAATTCCATTTATTTTCTATTCCTCAAAACATCTGCAGTGACGTGAAAGAAATGTCAAGTTAAAAATAACAATTCATGGGTCATGGTATCAACTGCGATTTCATTACATTACGTCTGTGAGCAGACTAAAGCTGCTCTGGCATTCAGACTTTAGGTGAGCTTGTAAATGAAGAAAAACTTAATCTACTTCAGTTTAAGATTATAAATTATTCAAATACCTACAAAGAGTCTTCATTTTCCCCACACTGCTAAAATGAGAACACAATGTAATCTGCTCAGTGGGAGGCGAGTATGTACTGGTGAGCTCTGTTTGCAGTCTGAACCTGCAGCCTCTGCATTAAGCCAGGGTGGGATACTGGGAGCCCGTGGCTAATGTAGTGCTGAGGATGGCTAGCCAGCCAGCTGAGGAAGCTGGACATCAGCTCAGTATCAGCATCATGCCGAAGTGGCTTCCTGCATTTTGTCTGGAAATTGTGTTGCACCTGCAGACAAGCCTTACCTGTGCCGGCCAGTGATCTCCTGGGATGGTGTGTCTTGGTTCTGGGAGAAAGAAAGGTCTTCCAGGTCCCTTCTAAGCACCTTTCCTCCTATGCTGAAAGCAAATTATTACAAAGAATATTATTACTTTTATAATAAGTAATATACAATCATTACTTTATCACTTGGAAAAATCAATTTATGAATACAATTTGAAAGAGCTGTCAATCTGACAAAAACCCATCAGAGGAAAGTACATATAACACCTTATCCCTTCAATGCATTTATGGCAGTTGCATTGCAGTATCTATGACTGACAGGGCCTGGTAAGCTCTCATTCTGTTCTGAGATACCTGCATCAAGAAAGAAAGAGAAGTTTTATCCTTATTTAAAAACTACATTGCTTTAAATTAGCAAAACTTCAGGGCTGACCTTACTTTCAGGGAATGAAAATTGCTAACTTCTAAGTGAGAGGGACAAAGAAGAAATCTAGAAGAGCTGATGCTTTAAGCATCAGACCCTTGCTTTAAGCTATCTCCAGGAAAAATGAAGCTTAAATGCAAGAGTGATGTAGGCACTTTAGAAATCCCCATACAAAAAGGGACAGATGCTCAGAGATATGGACAGTTATAGGCACCCATTTCAGAATGTATCCACCAAGGATCACTGCCCAGAATTTGGGAAAAAATGTATCTCATGTTTAAGAATGACACAGATAATAAAAACTTAAAATATTCAGAAGCAGAAAAAATCTATAGACCAAGAAGAATTTCACCAGGGTTATTTTCTTTCCTGAAAGCATCATGTCTGCAGCTAGTGCTTGAGTGCATGCACAAATTAAGTTTACAGATTTCATAATGCAATTTATTCTGCTTGAATGTAATAGCAGTAATTTTTCATGTAAGTCAGCAAAATACAATCCATAAAGGCAAAAGTACTGCCATTATTTTAAACTCTATTGTTCTTACTCAATCAAAATGTGAACTGAAGCTAAATAATTTACTGTGTAAATTTCATTTTTAATTTTATGCCATTGAAAAAGAAAAGAGAGAGAATGAGAGAGAGAGGGGGAATCTTCAAAGTTCTAAATCCTTGTATACTAATGTCTCAACAGTAAAACAATCTAAGGAGCGTGTTTCAGCAAAAATGATTGCTAGGGTCTATAATAGGATTGTTTTAACTCAATAGTGTTTTATAAATTTTTGATTCACTCTGAGTTTTTGACAGCTTGCCAAGTTCCAATTCTTATCTGATCATCTTTGCATTAATAATACATTACAATAAGTTTTGCAGAAAAGTGGCCACTTTTTTCCCACTTTACTTGAATACTTTATTTTTGCCAGCAAAATATTGACTTGAGTTTATAATCAATTCCTGTTTGTCTTGATCGTGCTTAGCACAAAACTAAAATATTTGCTGCTAGACAAATGCCAATACAAATGTCATCATTGTCATTGTTGTACCCTGAAAAATTCCATCAGCTGCTATTTAGTAACTGCCTTGCAGGTTGCAATATGTATTAGACTGAAGCCCAGAGCTTCAGACATACCAGGAGGTGAGTTAGTTGTACTTACTTGAAGCTCCCATTCCCATCCTTCAGAAACACTTCCTCCCAGCAACAGCATCTATTTCCATACAGACATTTTCTGAGTCATCTGTGGCTTGCTCACTGACTAGATTTAATCAAGGAAAAAATACTGAATAAGGAAAAAAAAATTACTTTAGTCACCCTCCCCTGTCTTCCGAGGCATGAATGAAAATTGACTTTCAAGAAAAAAACCAAACCGACCACTAGAAAAGGAACTTACTTCTCAAGAGATTTTTCAGAAAAAAAATTAAGCTAGTTGCAATTCACATATCTTTATCTTCCATCATAATTATAATGTTTATATACAGATTAATTATACTTGATTAGTATCAGAAAACAGAATAGTCTGAGAAATACTACTGTTTAATCTAACTCAGTCAACTTACTTCATGAAGACAACACATATTATCCCTTCCTTTGCGTTGGCATGCCATTTGGAAAACCCCATCCTGTTCTGGCAAATCAGTCCCATACCCTGAGTTTGCCTTGCCAGAGGAACTGAGCAAGAAATCTTGCAATTTTCTCTTTCTGCCTTCAATGTTGAAAGCACAGCTCTTGGAAAGGCCCAGGCCTCAGTCAAAGTCTGCACTGTTGGCAAGAGATTGCTTTGCCACATGGTCCAACCAGAGAAGGCAAGCATGCACACCTCTAGAAACTCAGTGCTGTGATGATGATGGATAGCAGGTACTCTCTGAACAGGTGAAACCTTGCCACACTCTCAGCTACTTCCACTGTGAGTAATGGTAGTGACTTTTCTCAAGCCCCAGGACGACAACTGCAGAGAGTTAGAACATACCTGGAGAATATAAATGTTGGAGCCTGTGCTAAGCAAAGCTGTGCTGAGGTCCATCTATCTGAAAGGCAAAACAAGCATGCAGGAGTGGCACAGGCACAGAGCCAATGGCAAACACCCTACCTGACCCTCACAACAGTTTTTCCTGACATACATCTCTCTTTGACATGGCTGAATGCTCTGATACTTTGTTACCTTGTGGGGGTCTGCAATTGACGTAATGTGTTGTTCTTTTCATGCCCAACTTAGATATTTGAAAAGAGTGAGGAAATTAAAAACTGGCATGTGCACGCACTGCAAACCAAAAGACATGTCATCAAGACATGCCTTAGAATTTCATAAAGTCACTGCTGATGTCCAGACATTATTTGTAATTAACTACTACCTTCAGGCTGGCCAGTTTAAAAAAAAAATTACATGAAAATATGAATTTACATTTAAACACAATTGCATATTATATTTATTGCTTAATATAGTAAATTTGTCCTCTCCCCCAGGCAACAGGCAATTGCCCTGAGAAATAAAATATATGTGAGCCACTAAATTATGCAGGCCCTTTTAAGCACTGCATACATCACTGCATACAGTGACACTGCAAATTGTAACATGGCAATATGGTCTTTATGAAAGTCATTTTGCTACATCTGGTCATTACACAAGTACTTTCAGAAATAAGTTTCACTTTTCCAAAACTTAAATTCCTTTCCAAAAAGCTTGGGAACCTTTTTCTATGAAAAAGCCAAGGTTGACAGTCCTGTAGCACATAAGAAAACCAAATGCCTCAAGTCTCAGCTCTAGTGATCTCAGAGAATAAACTCCCTTTATATAGTTTCATCTCATTTGGGGCAAACAAGGAAGACAAAAATGTGATTTTGCTGCAGCTGCTGTCTCCTGCCTGAAAGTGACTGTCAATCAGCTTGAAAGGAAGGGAAGATGCATCCCTCCCTTAGCAAGACACAAAGAATATAGTGGGAGCTCACTAAATCAAGACAGTGAGAAGCATAATTTGGAATTAAAACTGGAATCAGCTGGGCAATGACCTTCTTCCATGCCTGTGATTAATCAATACTTCTATAATGAATCAATTATTGGTTAATAGCTGCTATATCTATTATGAAAGTCAAACAGCAGAAACAAATTGAATTGAAATAAATAAGCCTACACATATACATCAGTGAAAAAATTTCTCAGGAATGCTGAAAAACAAGTGTTCATTATTTTTAATGTATACTTTCCATTCGCCAGAGCTGGCCTTCCCAGTCCTCAGGGCTGGGTGAAGACAGCAAATGGATGGTGCTGCAGAGAATGCAGAACACGTGAATGACACATGGGACTGACTTAAAAATTACCTTTTGTCTCATGAAACAATAAAAAGAAGACAGTTTTAGATTCATTCACATCACTGTCTTTTTGCAAATCCACAACAGTAACTTTGTCACTGATACAGAGCACAACACTCTCTATTCCAATGCAGGCAAGCATAACCTACATGGCAGCAAAGGAAGACTGGAAGCAAGAAATGCCATTTTGGTTTCCCTTCCAAATGTATAATTTGTATTTTTCAGATTTGGGGGAGTCAGTAAATTCACTGAGACCATGGACGGGAAAGAAAAAATTAAACCTCTCTCTCAATGTCATATGCATACAAAATGAGAATTATCAATCCAATGCTATCAAGCATATGGAAAACAATTTTATTGTTTATACAATGGAAGCAAAAAAGGTCATTTAGCCCTGGCTTTCCAAACTCTGATTTACTATTTTTTTTTTCCAATAGGAAGGATTAGTTTGGTTTGATTTTACTTTCTATTGAAAGATCAAAAGAGCTCACTGGTGTCCTTTTATCTGTGAACCCTCATCAGGCTTAAGCTGAGCTAGGAGGTTGGTACTTTGCATGTTGTTGCAAAAAGGAAACCTTCTGGTTTTGATATAGTGAAGAAAAATGTCCAGAAATAGCAAAAATGTGTCAGATATTAGCTGAAAATACATGATCAGGAATCACTAATAAGAACAACACTGCTAATCATTTCATCACTTTATCAAAGGATAAAGACACTTTCTGCTTTGAGGATTGTTTTTATCTCACCCTGTTGAAACAATCATTCTTTCATTAACGTACACTGGTCATGACATTGTGGGTTTGTTTATGTGATTTCCTAGCACTGCGGATGTCTGTGATGCTTTGTCCAAGCATCCTGACACCTCATTTTCTCTGACAGCAATCATTCCTATCACAAATGTCATTGGAGAATGTTACAATGGAACAAAGTGAAATTTGGTGCTTTTCTAACCACGCATCATTGTTACATTGATTGAAGGTCAAGCAACAGGACTACACAGGGTTTTGTATAGCTGCAGCACCACTAACAGTGAGCGGTTGATGCCCAGGAAATCACCTTTTATTGTTTCCTTTTGTGTTACACAGATCCATGCATTTCACTGTACACTGACTTGACCTGTGGTGAAGTATGTGTCATCTGAAAATCAATATCATGGTCTTTTTGCCTTTTTCTGTCTCACAGGTCAAACAAAAGGAAGGTGTATTTGCTTGCCTCTTTTTTTTTTAATTTTTTTGAGAGTGTTCCACTGAAATGATCCAGTAAGTAACAAAGAAACTCAAGAGGAAGTTGGTTTCATTAAAAGGAAACATAATGAGTTTTCCTTGTATTAAATGAGGAGCTGACTCACACAATAGAGGAGGGGATCAAAACCCAGGTACTTATAAGAATATCACAAGTTCTCTTCCTTGGCCTGAGTCAACATGGGCATTTCATTACATTAGTGCATCTCATGGTGTTTTGTTTGAAACAATACTCTCAAATGCCAAGATGATCCCATCTTGGCTCTAAATCATGCCTCCTCCAGCTTCTGAGTCAGGCAGCAGCCCCTGAGCACACAGAAGCAGCAGACAGAAACCAAAGTGGTTTTGAGCCACACAAATTTGTATCTTTTGTTGCAGATATTGGGCAAAGTCTCTGTTTTCTAATTGAACCAAAACAGTTTGTCTTCTCCTAGTGCCAAGCCACTCAAATGTAGGTCCTTAGTTTTCCACATTTACTGTATCTTGAGGAAAGAGAAGGATGTGAAATGTGTGATCCTCCCTTTTGGTCAGAGGTGCAGGAAACCAGATGATTCTTTAGAAAAGCTGCAGAGGGTCTGTCCTTTTCTACTCTGTATTTCTTTCTTAACTTCCTTGTTCTCACAGTTTCCTGCCACTGGCACCAGCAGTTCCGCTTTAAATGGAGCTTTAACATAGATATTCCATCCTGTCTGCCATTCTTCCTTGGACTAACATTTGCATGGCAGATGGTACAAATGGCCCAGCAAATATTTACTGGATCAGTGTTAGAAAGGCAAAGCAAAGCACAGCAAAACAAAAACACCCCAGCTGCCAGACTGATGACTTTCTGGCACCATGTTATGTGCTACCAGTCAACAGGATGGGGAAAACACCACAGGAAGATAATTGATGTTGAACTTACTGGATTTTTCAGAGTACTTTCTGAATTTTTTTGTTTGGAGCAACCCCAGAGGGCAAGTACAAGGACAAGAACTTTTCCCTTTCCTTCTCAGTGTGCCTTTTTCTTATTGCTTAGGCAAAAAAAAGGTATTGTGACAGGATAATGTATTCCTCTTTCAAATAAAAACCAGTCATATCCGGTATTAGAACTGTATTAATTACAGAGAATAGATTGAGTTTCTTGCAAATGAAGTCTCTGAAACTCTCATGACAAAGTCTGGGACAAATATCTTATGGATTTAAATAATGATAGAAGCAGAGGAAGGTGATCAATGTTAAGAATAACCCATTGCTTTTGGAGGCACTTACTTGCTAAAGCTTATCACAGGAAGAGAAGAACAGTGACCTGTGCAATGAAGTTGCTTTTTAATTTCCATGTTCCTGTCAATCACTATCCCTTTATTTTGCCATTTCTTTGCTAGTTGAACTAACTGGGTATGAACATCTTTGATGGTGAAGGACAATTAATTGCCAGGAAGTCTTATGGAGCAAAATCCTTTTTCTTCACCATATTGATTCTCTATAATATCATTAACAGTGCAGAAGTAGTTCAAATTGTATTACTATTCAAATGGATGTTATTTTCTAAGCAGGTTACATATCTCATAATTTAAAAACATTCTGTTAATATTCCAAGCAGAAAAGAAAGGAAAACTGGAAAAACAGAAGCCAAGAAATATATGGTCCACCATTCTGAAAAGCATTTCAGCCAATGCTTAAAGAAAAATTTGATAGAATGGGGCACAACAGAAGGAGACGGAGCTCATCTAAAATTCTTGTTCCAACTGTAAGTTTAAACCACCTGAAAATAAAATTACGTTTATCCTACAGTTAATTTTTAATTGAAATTACTAAGTCTAAGAAAATTTTAATAATGTTTTTGAATATATATTTGTTTAAAGGAAGACAACTTTCCTTCTCCTCAGTACCTTGGGAAAGATTCAATTTCTCTTTAAGCCTAGGAGCAGGATAGACAGAAGGAGAATGTACACACAACAAATGTAAGTAAAGAGAAGAAAGAAAATTCTCCCTCCTGCAATTGTGTTTTGCTCATTTATCTTGCACTGTAAACTGTGAACTAAATGAGAATATGCCATGAACTGGAAAAGGGAAAAACAATACAGTCCTGATTAATGTAGTTCAGCCAAAGTTCTCTTCTTGATCTTATGGCATTTCAGAAGACAGTGTTCATTAGTTACCAAAGCTAAAAAAATGTCATTGTATCCTCAGTGCCAAAAGAGAAGTGAAGAATTCTTCCACGGGAAAACCAAAACAACTACAAAATCTTTCCACGAAGGCTACAGAGAGTAGGACTAGTTTGAAACAATACTCTCAAATGAGAGAGGGGTCTTCTCTCCAGGATTTCTTTCATGACTTTCAAACAAATCTTGCTTCCCAAACTCCTGTGTCTGAATGCTGAACCCTGGCAGTATCAGAGTTCACATCTGATAAATCACATCTGTTCACATCTCAAAACAGATATAGGCATCAGATATAGGCAGATAAGAATATATTCTTATACAATCTTTGAACCTCATGCCGTGAACTTCTACATTTTATTAAAAAAGTGGTTACCTAGTTCAGGATGGTCAATGGTTCGCATCTTGTATGCCAGTAATTCTTCAGTTAATCCCAACTTGGCTGCTGAATTTATTCAGTTAAGGAAACTAACCAAACAAAAACCTACCTAGCTGGTTTATTAATGTCTATTTGTAAAAGAAAAAAAAAGCAATGTGTAAGTAATTTATCAATGTTTTAATCACCTTCCAGCTGCACAACAAAGAGATTCTATCTGCTATAATTTCTACCATTTTGTCTCAGTGATTCTTAGAGAGGCTAATCTCTCTGAAGCACCTGCAAACTGCTACCTTGTTAAGCCAAAAAATTCACCAAAGGATATTGGATATTGGATTTCACTGGCTCAGGATAGAGTATCACCAGATTTTTATTTTAACTCTCCACATTTATGTGGTAAACGTGAGGTTAAGCAAGGAGAGGGAAGACTCAGTTTTTGTGCCCATCTTCCTTTTCTTTCTAGAAAAGGTGACTTAAAACTGCACATTACTAGAAACAGATATGTGGAGTCCAGGGTTTAAAATAAACCTATTTTGTAAGGTTTAGATTTTGTAAGCAAATCTGTTCATTATCTAATTAGGGAAGAAGCCATGAAGACACTGACCAACTCCTCAGCTGGATGAGTTGGACAAAGCTGTGGTGAAGCCCAGGGAAGGACTGCTCAGGGAAGGTTTGAGCCTTTTTTTAAAGTTACAGCTTCTGTAACTGAAGTGGCTTCTGTCACTCTTTTCCTATCTAGAGAGAGTGCTGTTGCTCTGTAGAGAGAGCTTATTGCTCTGTCAAAAGCACCAAAATTTTCCATTTGGGATTGCTACCTCAGATTGCACTGCTTTTTAAAATTTTCAGCCACAACATTCAGTAAATAAGATGTGGGAAATCATCTTGTAAAAGGTTTCTCCTGAAAGAAGAGAAAGCAATTCAAATGAATGTTAAAACCAAGGATAAGCAGAAATGTTGCAGGTCTCTACCTGTAAATGAGGGTCAGCAGACCTTGCTCTTCTTAGGGTATTGTAAAGATTCATTAAAGTTTGCAATGTGTTCAGATAGAGTGAGAATTGCGGAACAGTCAAGTAGGAAATGAATAATTCTGTCTTTAGAATCAAGCCTGAGCAGTGTGCAGTAAATAAGGCCTGAGGCCAAACGCCAAGCAATGAGGATAAAAGAACATATTGAATAGCTGCTCATTAAGTGAGCACCATCTATCCTGTGACCTGCTGAAGCAGGTGTCCTGGGGAAAAGTAATAGTATGCAACCTTGTAATTAAAGCTGTATCATAATGCATATTCACCAGGAGGTGAATTTAAGGATGCCTTGAGAAATTCAGTCTGACATTGCCTAACTTTTGAATGCTTAACTTTTGAATGCTGGACTTTGCAACTTTTATGTTCTTTTTGCCATATATATATGTGTGTGTGTGTGTATAAAACATATATATTTATATATATATATATAATTATTATTTTCTCCTGTTCTCTGTTTTTCAAGAGGTGAAGATATATGATAAGAGATTGCAGAATATAGTCTTTCTGGCCACACATCCAAACAAGAATAAGAATGACTTGGAGCCAATGGACTGAAACAAAACTCACTACATGTGTCTGAAGAGCCCAGAGCAGTGCTGAAAGGAGGGGAGGGGTAGGTCTGACAATCTGTAAATGAGGTAAAAAATGTCTGAGAGCCAGCCTGTGGTCTGTATATAATAGGTACTGATGCACATCAGGGATAGATCTTGGTACTTTCCTTGCTTGAAATCTGGTTATGTTTCATTATAAGTTTTAAGTAATACTTTTTTTATTAAATAAATTCTATGTTCTTTGATAACTTGTTCTTGAACATACTATTCATTCTACTCCTTCCTTCCTTCCTTCCTTCCTTCCTTCCTTCCTTCCTTCCTTCCTTCCTTCCTTCCTTCCTTCCTTCCTTCCTTCCTTCCTTCCTTCCTTCCTTCCTTCCTTCCTTCCTTCCTTCCTTCCTTCCTTCCTTCCTTCCTTCCTTCCTTCCTTCCTTCCTTCCTTCCTTCCTTCCTTCCTTCCTTCCTTCCTTCCTTCCTTCCTTCCTTCCTTCCTTCCTTCCTTCCTTCCTTCCTTCCTTCCTTCCTTCCTTCCTTCCTTCCTTCCTTCCTTCCTTCCTTCCTTCCTTCCTATCACATCCATACTTAACTTACCCCAAAGTAACTGTAAATAATCTTCCATGTTTGTTCTCTTAGTCTTTAAACACCTTTTCTCATTTTCTACCCCAAGGTGATCTTATTAATTACCAGTACGTTTTTGCCTGATATATTGATAGTATCTCTATACCTGTCCATATCTAGCATGTGAAAATGACTGTAGATATCCATTTACATTAACATATGTATGCAGGTCTTTATAAGCACACTTGTTTTTCACAGGTATAAACTGTAAATTAAAAGAATAGTAATGTCACAAAGTCAAGGTCACAACAGTAAATTAATCCA
This sequence comes from Acrocephalus scirpaceus scirpaceus, assembly GCA_910950805.1. Classification (NCBI taxonomy): domain Eukaryota; kingdom Metazoa; phylum Chordata; class Aves; order Passeriformes; family Sylviidae; genus Acrocephalus; species Acrocephalus scirpaceus. The sequence goes on along the minus strand of OU383777.1, from coordinate 46,240,509 downwards.
TAAATGAAACCTTATCTGAACTTAAATAAACATAATTTCTTCCTCTGTCTTTGTATTTTCCTGTCAGTGTAACTGCTTTTGCTGTTAATGAAATGGAAGTTTATTCTCTTGTTGACCTCCATATCTATCAACACATAGTGTTCTAGCATCTCTGTCCCTGTGCACAGATGGGGATGAAGTGCTTGGACAGTTGTTTTCCTGGCCATGCTGGAAGAGAGGTGACATGCCCACAAGATCTGTTCTTACCAGGAGCATGGTCCTCATGAAACAACCACTCTGCAAGTATGAGGAACATCAAGGAAATAGATTTTCAACCAAAGACTAAATTCAGCAGCCTCAGCCTTCACCCAATGGGCCTGTGCTCTCTTTTCTGCACATCTGACTTCACAGACAAAACTAATTACTTTCTCACTGCTCACAAGACTTGTCTGGGTGCTCAACTTAAAATGCAAATACTTCTAACTTGCTCAGCAAAGAGAGCTGCCTAGCAACTTCCTGGCAAGGCACAAAGTCAAATCTATCCTGAACTATCCTCAACCCACCTTGGGCTTGTTTATGACTACTTTTCAAGCTCAAGCCCTAGATAAGGAACTCTTATGTAGTAATATATTTCATATGCACCACATTTTTATAAATTACATGTTTCAGAAATATTTTGAATCATTGCTTTTTAACTACATTTTTCATCACCTACTTATTCAAAAAGCAAGGGATATTTTAATACTCCAAATGTTATTTTATGGGCTTTGAGAGAACTTTTTTATACATAATAATTCAGCAAATTTAACTTCTAATATCTAATTCTGGTGTTCATTTAATCCCTCTGAGAGTCTCCCTTTTCCTTACAAAACATTTTTGAGGTTAAATCTCAAGACCTTTTGACTTTCAGCCTCTAAAACAGTTATAGTCTCTAACAAAATATTGCACAGGCTGAGGCTCAGGGCTAGCACAGTGCAAAGGTAAAAACTTATGAGTTGGAAGAAAGAAGGAAGGAAACGTTGTGATTTTATTGCTTCAGACAAATATCTATGAACAGCAGAATTAATGAACTTGAGCTTCCAACATATTTGGTCTGCCTTGTGGCTAAAAAGGTGCAAGCTGCAAGCAAAGTTTTGTGTGCAGCTGCGGGGGTCACAGATGCCCCTCCAGATATCTCAGTCCTCTCATGCTCCTTCTTTTTTGCATAAAACTTGAAGGATTTTAAGATCTTTTTTTCCTGTCTGCAGTGTGGAACTTTGAAGCTCTTCGTGATCTCTGATGCAACTGCGTCCAACATCTGGGCTTATAAAAATTAAATCTATATAGAGGCAGAAAAGGTGGAATCCCATTTCCATACAAAGATCACAGGTCAAGCTGTACCACACATAGGCAGGAAAGTGTGCATCTCTCTGTGAATGTGTTGTCTGACCTCTGCCTCTATGACAGATCTGATTGACATTGACCAAGTGGTTCCCAAGTCTTAGACACAGAAGCAAAAAGACAGCATTACAGAAACCTTGTTTCTGAAGAAGCCCAGGGTCAAGATACCATTAGCCTAGAGAACCATTGGGATACACTTAAACTATTGGGAAGTAGATGGGTTTATGATCTAGATACAATTCACACAGTCAATGCCTCTTCCACAGTCTCCTTCAACTGCTGGTCACAGCAGCATCAAGAGATTTTAAGACTGTGAGGAAGAAGTTGAAAGAAACCAATATGCAAGTGCAACACTACCTTTCCTGAGCACTGTGGAGGGCGCACAGATTTAACACAGGACAGAGGAGAACATGAGGGCAGCTTGAGCAGAGCAAACCCAAGTCATAAAGGCAGAGAGGAGTGAGCAGCTGAGCAGCTCCCTATGCCACTATACGGTGGAGGCATGAGCACATGCTTTACTGCAGCCACTGAGGACCCAGTTCACTGAGCAGTTGCTGATGAAGGGCCAAAAGGGGAAGAAACAGAGTCTGCAACTGAGGAATTTCCTTTTCTCTTCTCTGGCTTTACGAATCTTGCAGACAGAAAAGAAAGGAGCATCCTGATAGATTTGAAGATGTCTCTATTCATTGCAGGACATTTAGACTACCTGACCTTTAAAGGTCCCTGTCAACCCAAACTATTCTATGATTCTGTGAAAACAGTGTTCAAACATGAGGGAGAAAAACAGTGCACAAGTATGTGGCTGGGTCCTTTGGCATCCCAACCTCTCCTGCCTCTGTTTAAGACAGTAAGAAGAATTCTTCAGCAAAGCTGTTGAGAAGAGTATTTTATTGCAGTTTGCTTCACCTGGTGCCAGGCATACAGTGGTACTCTCCTCACACACCAGCCAAAATTGCTGCTAACAGCTCTGGAAAGCCACAGAGACAACAACAACAACAAAAATAATGGCAAGGGTGGGGATGAAGTAGCACAAACCACAAAACTTTGCTGCATTTATACAGAGAATGGAACTCTAACTCAATGGAGTAACAAGAGGCCAAAGGTCACCCTGGCTGTGCAGGTCCTCAGACATACCTGTGCTCTGAAGGTACCCACGTTGCTGGTCTGCCACATCCAGAGAGTACAAGATGTGTTCAGCCATTTTTTGTTCACAGTTCAATATCATGATAATTGTGTCACTTCTTTTCAATATACAATGAATTAAAGGATAGAGAGAGGATTGTGAAAGACCAGCTCAAAGTTCAGTTTCCTAGACTTATTTGTTTCTTCTTCATGTGAAACCTTTCCGAGAACAGCCCTTTTGTGCAAAATATCTTTGTGCTTTTATAGCACCAAATTCCACTTAGAGCTTATTGAGGTTCCTGTATAACAAAGCTTTTATGTACCTGCTTAATGATGAGCATTTATTTAAATCACATCCTTAGTCAGCAAAGTATTCAAATCCCTTATGAGCCTCAAGGACTTGAAATTGTTTTTCAAACGAAAGAATAATACATCAGTATAAGAAAAAGAGACCTTGAAAAACAGTAATGTGACAAATGGAATCAGAATCAAGCCTGAAAGTTGCATCTTTAAATATCAATAATAAAAAAAATGTTATGGAGAGTATATGAAAATTGTCTCAGCACTGAGTATTTAGTTACTATTATTCTTCCAAAATTTTAATATCACCATTGCCACCTGGAGAAAACATACTACAGCTCTATATAGATCTTTTAACTTCAGGTAAAGATCTATATAGGGGACATGTGCAACAGAAGCCTAAAGTGTGTTGTGGGTGCTATAGGTCAGATTGTCCCCACCAGGACGCTCATCTACATAGTCAGAAAAGACTTTCCCAAATGTGGACTTGGCATTTGCCCCATGGCAATGGAAATTTACAGTTTTGTGCCAGCAAACGCAGCAAGTGCAGAACAGATATTACAGACTTTGTTACCATTCTAAAGGTGTATCATTCATTCTGTTGAAAGAAAAAAGATTACTTGCTCTGTTAGTGGAAGTATGCAGTCCATACTATTACAGCATATGAAGTGAAGTATTTATTTAGCATTGGGACATTTTAGTTTAGGTATTGGGCCTCATGGAAGCCTGTAATATTTTTCTTTATATGAATGTAGAGTTGTAGACTTCTTAACATGAGAAGATTAAAAACAAAGCAACATCTGAATCAGATCTTAGGTTTTCTGAGTGTTTTAAAGAATAATTTATGTATTGAACCTGAATATTGGAAATAAACAAATAAATTGACAAAATTCCATAAAGAGAGTCGCTAGCTGATGAACAGTTACATTACCTCTCAGTTAATTTCTCTCTCTCACATGAGAAATACATCAATTAAAAAAGAAAGCTTATACATCAATTTCAGCTTTGGGAAAAAAAAAAGTTAAATCATAAGTCCTATATCAATATAAAAATGTTAAGAAATTTTAATGAAAATAGAAACTGCATAGAAATATAAACTGCATAGAAACTGAAATATAGGGCATCTGTCACCCAGACTAAACAGCTTTTGGTACCATCTACAAATAAGATGCACAATTTTCACAGGCTCTCCTGAAGAGCAGAGTTATTATCATACATTAGATTTTGCTTCTTGATTAAAAAATCATATTAATTAAATGCAATTAAATTAAATTAAATTAAATTAAGAGTTGAAGAAGCAGCAATCCATTTATTATTATTTTCTCATAATGTGGGTCACATTCTAATAGAGCGATCACCCTCTCTCCCAGCCCCCCAGTCACAATTACCCAACATTCCTGGAGCACCATGCAGAAAGTATTAACATATTTTAATTTTCTTCTGTGAAATTTTTCTTTGCATGAAGAAAACTGGTTATGGGGCCTCCTCCTTTTTGGTTAATCTCTTCCTTTTAATTTTGATTTTTTTTCTTTGTCTTGCTGTCTCTGAATTGTCTTTTCTTTGTCTCATTGTGTCATGTCTCCTTGTATGGTACTTGTCTACTTCACTGTATCCTCTCAAGAATTCCTGGAAACTTTCATAGATTTCAAAGATCCTTGAAAAGAGAGAAGTGGAGAAGAGTGGAAGCAATTCCTCAAAGTAAGAACAAATTAATTTTTCTTTGTCTTGACAGCAGGAGATATTGTCCAAAAGCCACTATTGGTTTCATATACTGATTCCCAAGCAAAGTTTAATCAAGTCACTTAAATACTAGAGGTCTAGTTTATGCCCATTTGGGTAGCGGGGAGCTTCCATGCTGGCAGGGTAGTTGGCACTGAGGAACTGCAGCACACAGACTGCTCCTGTACAAGTTTCTGTGTCAGGTCTTTCTGCCCTACTCTACTTATACTGACAGTAAGAAACATGTGGGCTGTCCTGTTAAACCAGAGCTGAACTAACAAATTGAGTGCTGTGTGAATCAACACACACAGATGAGTGAGGGTGACTAAAACTCCACAGCTGCAATGCAAAGAGTAAATCTAATTACCTCTCTGGCTGGAGGATCCTGAAAGAATGCCAGGCTGCAGAGACATATGCAGCGGGGACACAGGCTGTCAGGCTCAGTCCATCCCAGTGGATGGCAGGGCCCCTCTTTGCACCCATTTGTCAAAGGCCCACACAGACACAGTTTACTTCCATGCTGCGATCACCTCTGCTTTTTATGATCTCTGCTTTGACCTCTGTCCCAAGACAAGGAGCTCAAGCTTGTCTGGGAGAAGACCTCCAAGTCCCTGCAAACACCTATGTTGTCTCTACACAGAAATTCTACTTCTCAAAAGAGAGAGAGCATAAGCAGCAGTAAGCATAACATAACATATGATTTCCCATTATTCTCCAGACCTTGGCATTCCCAGCTGCAGGGTCACTGGAGCCCATCTACCATCCTCCTCGCCATTCTTCTGCTTTTAACCCTTTTCTCCCAACACATGACCTGAACCATGACTCAAGAAAAGGTTAGCACTTTTGTGCAGCAATATAGAGATAGGTAATGAAGTCCCAGCTGGCTGAAGAAGTGAGAACAGGTGGGGAGTCTGGGGCAGAAAAAAAGACCGACACTAAACAATCCATTTCTTGCCAGTTAAGTCTCAGAGCAGTCCTGCTGGCAAACCTGTGACCTTGAAATAAACACATTCTCCATGGAATTTTGTCTTCTTGAAAATACTAGAAAAAATATTTGCTTATTTGCAGTTCTTTTTGGGCAGGCAATCCTCACGTGGTAGAACTATTGAGATCCTGAGCAGTTGCCCCTACAAAACTAAAACCCAGATCTTCATAGATGACTGGTACAGACATGCCATATATTACACCAGTTTTTAAACAAGCATATAGCAGCATGTTGAACTGTTTTCTTTTGTTGTGTTCTCCTTCCTTCCTTCCACTAAGTGCCATTCCTCCTTTTCTGAAGCTCCTGCTCCTCTCTGGAGCGTACACCCACCATCCTTCATGCTCCCACCATCTGTGAGAAATTTTGTCCTATATCATTCTCAACTATTTTCTGTCTCTCCTCAGCTCACTGCTGGCAGCATGTTCTCTTTCTTTTCCTCCTTAATGCCTTTTCCTTTCTTTCAGCAATATAATTTTGTATGTTAATACTGTTATTTAATATTGTCTCAGCTTCTTGGATACAGCTTATACTGAAGTAGCTTTTTCCACAGTATATGTTATGTTTTTATCTCATATGACAGATTTGTTTCAAAGATGTTACGAAAATGTGTCTGTTCATGATTATGTACTGATGATTCAAGACAGAGTTTTGTTTTCCTTTTGGAAAATCATGTTGGCTAAATATCTTTCTCTTTTGATATCTCTGGACAGCTTCTGTGTTGTGCTCCCTTATGACAGTTTGTTTCATAATCAGATTTAACTATACTGCAAAATAATCTCCTTATAGTATCCAATTCGCAGAAAATAATAACATGGACCCTACTGAAAGGAGGATGCCTTCTGTGAAGAACATGAATCCATGACAGTTTTAACTTCAATATTTATATAGTCAGGAACATGGGCTTAGAGTTTATTCTCTTTCCCATAGCCAAATCCTGTTCAGATCTTCAACTCACCTAACTGAGGGGCACACCAGCCTGTAATTCAGAGCAGGAAACACCCAGAAAGGCCAGGCCACTGCTGGACAGAAAGATAGTTATGCACATGCATGCTTACAGTCATCCTTTCCACTTCAGCCGTCACCACAAAGATATTTTCTGGACCGAAGTGAACTGTAGACAGGCATTTCATCATAACAAGCTCCTTAGTCTTTTGTGGTTCACTTATTCACATTGAACACTTGTGGCTAAGACTGGCCTTTAACTCATTATCACATTTAAAAAATAGCTTTAAGGGTTTATTTGTAAGGTTGATTTGTAGCATATGTTCATTCATGATGCAGAAAAAAAAAAAAATAAAAGCTTGCCAGGTGTCCAGCAGTTTCCAAAAAAAAAAAAACCCTAACCAAACTAACCTCCGGAGCCTGAGAAATCAAAATGTAAGCCTTTCAGGAAAATTGCACTATAAAATAGGCCACACATGAAAATATAATTAAAGTGGTTAGTAGTTTTCACTACAGGAGCCATGTTCTGCTCTCTGAAACACCAGCCATCACCCCATTCATGTGAAATTGGATCAAATCTGCTATACAACTGCTCCATAGTGATCGTTCTGGGGTATATGAAAACATGTTCTACTCTGTGGTCACTTATTAGAACTTTTCCTTCCTGCTGTTCAAGAATCTAGCAAATACTTTCAAAGTAGAGGTTTTTACACCCTAGAGGGCTTTCCACAACCTTAAAACCAATCCAAACTAACATTTATTCATAGATTTTCAAAGACAAAATAATGTTCACATTTATTTATGGGGACAAAATGCTTAACCACATGATTATTCACTTCTCTGTGACTGAAATTGCTATGCATAGCTTAAATGCCCTCCTAAAAAGATAAAACAATTATTATGTCCTTAAAGAAGCCTGCTTGTTTGCTTGCTTGCTTGTTATCTAATGGAGGATGACAGAAGGACAGGTAGTACACCTCTGAAGTGTGATATATAAAAATGATTCAATACATTATAAAATATACAAAGGTAACAATATCAAAACTTTCCTAAATAAAGAGGGTGGGGTATTGGGGAAGGAAGGCAAGAAGGGTGGATTTAAAGGAAATGTTATTTTTTTCCCATGGTACCCCTTTTCCTTTGTTAAGTTTTGCCCTGGGCTTCCATTTATCAGCTTGCTTAAGCAGTGAGCACACATACTTCAAAACAATAACTGTTTAAATATATGAAAGATTATCTATGATTTCATTGGAATATTTTTACATTCTTTTCCTAAACCAAAGAATTCTGCATTCAAATTTTAAAGAATTAAATAGAAACATGTCCTGGTTTGTATTATCTAACAAATGAGCCAATGAAACAAGGAACCAGCTGCTGATTCATTTTCTGTGTGATTTCCCTGATGAATACATTCAGGATACTATGGTCAGGAGACAGTGAAACAACCCCTGTGAAGAGGTCACAAATGATGCTGTCAGAGAACAGAATATTGTGGGACAGGTATAGAAAATTAAAAAACACCAAAACCAAAACAGATAAAGAATGTGCAGCTAGGGCCATAACTGACGTAATAATTCTAGCTTTTTCTGTTTAAATCTCCTTTAATCCGTCATCAACAATTAATAAGACTTGCTATTAAAAACGTAGTTCAGAGGGTTCCGCACTTACTGCTAAAACATAAAAGTAAAACTTTGGCCTTTCATCATCTAAAATATATATATAAAACTTTGTGAATCAAAAGTCTCTTTTAAACATCTCTGAGGATGAAAAGTTAAAAAACTGCCAAAAATGATAATTTTATTGTCAAAATCCAAGCACAGAGTAGCAAAGATATAAGCCAAGATGATACTCGGTGGCATACTGAGCTGTCATCAAAGAGAGTGAGCATTCCATCTATGGAAACAATTTTTCATTTAAAATAAAAGGTAGCCTATTAAAGATGCAGAGATTATCTTTCCAATTCTTAATAAGGGTCAGTCAGACCAGTGCATGGAAGAACAGAAGCAATAAGCACAAGGATATGACCCCAAATTAATGTTAAATGTGGACTTTCATAACAGTAATGACAGCAACAGCAAGATAAAAAAGAAACTGTACATACACATATTTTGTGTTCTTTTGGACCCAGATGACATATTTGCACAAGTAACTCAACAAAAACGCTCAACAAAGTCCTGTCTGCTGTACAGAGATAAGCCTGATGTGGTGTGCAGCAAAGAGCACCTGTGTGCCTTCCTTTCATTAGTGTCACACAGCCCCATTCTGGGCTCAGCCTGCTGGGGAAATGCAGCCAGTCCCAGCTGCATGGAATCCTCTCCTCTCCTCTCCTCTCCTCTCCTCTCCTCTCCTCTCCTCTCCTCTCCTCTCCTCTCCTCTCCTCTCCTCTCCTCTCCTCTCCTCTCCTCTCCTCTCCTCTCCTCTCCTCTCCTCTCCTCTCCTCTCCTCTCCTCTCCTCTCCTCTCCTCTCCTCTCCTCTCCTCTCCTCTCCTCTCCTCTCCTCTCCTCTCCTCTCCTCTCCTCTCCTCTCCTCTCCTCTCCTCTCCTCTCCTCTCGTTTCACCCAAGCTGCCAGGTGAGGCAACACACCATGGGACAAACCCTGCTGGCATCTCCCCAGCTACCCAAGGGCTCTGGCCAAGGAGCTGGTGCTGCTCTGCCTGGAGGTAGGAAGACAGCAGGGGGGCGAGTAGGGACTGTGTGGGCACAACCAACCCCGGGGGAACAGAGCCCATCCTGCTCACCAGACTGTTGGAGAGACTGTCATACTGAAGGGAAGCAGAGAAGGGAGGAGACAAAAAAAGCTACAAAATGGAGTCCCCCATCTGACCAAAGTCACAGACTAAAGAGAGGCCACTAGTGTCCAGCAGGCAGCACAGACCAACTCCAAAGCTACACTGCCATAGAAAAAGAGACCTTTTCCAATCTTCCCTATATATTTGCCTGGATCTGATTGCTTTTTCGTCTGTTGTATAGTCAGGACTATCTCTTCCACCTTTGAATGTCTTGCTGTGTAGTAAGTCTTCCTAGAGGAAATACAGGAAATACTTAAAAAAAATTCAAGACCCAGAAGATTACTAACAGGTATAAAAGAGATCCTTTCCTGATTCCATTTCATAACTGAGAAAGAACTTGTGCATCCAAAAGTGTGTCCTTTTTTTTCTTCTCATAGAGGATATTTCTTCTAAATTTGCTGCCATGAGAATGACTTATGGGTACGACCAGTAGTGCTGCCCTGAGAGATTTAGGACATGGTATTGCTTTAACATGAGAAGAGACAACATTACCCTTCATCATTTATAATTTTCTTCTTGTATATAGATAGATATGTGTATGCACCCAGGAGAATAAATCCATCTACTCTGGATCAGTCCCCTCAAGCAGTTTCCTTTCTTCAACAGCATGTTTAGAATCAAAGCAGGAAGTTTCTGCATTTTGGAGATGTTTTCTCCTGCAGCTTTGAATGCAGATGACACCCTGTTTGGATCCAAGCAGCCAACCTCTTCGGTGCTCCTTAGTTTCCAAACTTGCCCTGCCAATGTGCAGCATGAGAGTGAGGCAGAGGCAGGTAATGAGTAGGTAAGCTCACTTCTGCTGATAACTACTTGCACAGAGGGGCACTCTGGCAGAGGTGGCCCCTGAGACCACTAAAAAATGTAAGGATACTTTAGTGATAATATTGCAGCCATAGAAGAGGGCTGTCACCAGAGACTTGATGTTTGTCAACAGGATATCTGAATGGGCATATCTCTTTTGTGTACCACTGCAATACAGGAGGACATGCTGCATATGTTTTTTAAATGATGTACCCTTTGGGTACAAGTCCAGCCTGGATGGGCAAGGAGGTCTTGAAGGAACTTAGGAATAAAAAGCAGATTTATCATCTTTGGAAGGAGGGTCAAGTCGCTCAGGAAGTATTTAAGAGGGTTGCTAGAACATGGAGGAAAAAAATTAGGGAGGCCAAAGCTCAGTTTGAACTTAGAATGGCGACTGCTGTAAAGGACAATAAAAAATGTTTTTACAAATATATGAATAGTAAAAGGAGGGGTAAGACCAACCTTTGTTCTTTATTAGATGAGGGAGGGAACTTAGTAACTACAGATGAGGAGAAGGCAGAAGTGCTTAATGCCTACTTTGCCTCAGTTTTTGGTGGGAAGATGACTTGCCTTCATGACGACTGTCCTCTTGGGTTGGTAGATGATGTCAGGGAACAGAATGGTCCCCCTATTACCCAAGAGGAGGCAGTCAGAGAACTACTGAAATGCTTGGATTTCATAAATCTATGGGACCAGATGGGATCCATCCCAGGGTGATGAGGGAGCTGGCAGATGAGCTTGCAAAGCCACTCTCCATCATTTACCCACAATCTTGGATCACTGGCAAGGTTCTGGATGACTGGAAGCTGGCCAATGTGCCTCCTATTCACAAAAACAGTGTGAAGGATGATCCTGGTAATTACAGACCAGTCAGTCTGACCTCAATACCTGGTAAGACAATGGAACAGTTTATACTGAATGTCATCACACAAAATTTACCGGATGGCCAGGGTATTAGACCCAGCCAGCATGGGTTTAGGAGGGATAGGTCATGTTTGACCAACCTGATCTCATTTTATGATCAGGTGACCCGCCTGGTGGGTGCAGGGAAGGCTGTGGATGTTGTTTATTTGGACTTCAGCAAGGCCTTTGACACTGTCTCCCACAACACACTCTTAGATAAGCTGGCAGCCCACGGCTTGGACAGGAGCATTCTTTGCTGGGTTAGGAACTGGCTGGATGGCTGGGCCCAGAGAGTGGTGGTGAATGGTGCTGCATCCAGCTGGCAGCCAGTCACCAGTGGTGTCCCTCAGGGGTCTGTGCTGGGGCCAGTTCTGTTCAATATTTTTATTGACAACATGGATGACGGAATTGAGCCTTTCATTAGTAAATTTGCAGATGACGTTAAGCGGGGAGTGTGTGTCGATCTGTTGGAAGGACAGAGGGCTTTGCAGAGAGACCTGGATCGGTTGGATGGATGGGCAGAGTCCAATAGGATGAAGTTTAACAAATCCAAGTGCCAAGTCCTGCACTTTGGCCACAATAACGCCCTGCAACGTTATAGACTGGGGATGGTATGGCTGGACAGTGTTCAGGCAGAAAGGGACCTGGGGGTTCTGGTCGACAGCAGCTGAACATGAGCCAGCAGTGTGCCCTGGTGGCCAGGAAGGCCAATGGCATCCTGGCCTGTATCAGGAATAGTGTGGCCAGCAGGAGCAGGGAGGCTGAACAGCATTTGAATAGACTGGTTTGAAGAGTTAGCTTTCTGAGATGTCCTAATTTGATCTGCCCTCTTAAAGTAGCAGAACTAGGTTGGTTTTCACAGACAAGTTTGAAAGAATGCTACTGTTTCTGATAAAATATGTAAAAATGATGTTATTCACATTTCTAAGATCACAAATGTCATATTGTTTCAAAACACAAAAATCTCTAAAATCCAAATTTCAAATGGTGAAAAACATCATGTTTGTCAGTGTGTTTTTAGTCCCATCAGAGATTAGGTTTCAATCATGCCCAAAAGAAACAGTTGAAAAGTACTCTGCTATCAGATTGCAGATACATTGAACTCAATTGCTAACTGTGACATTTAAAACACTCTGGTTGCTGCAAGGCAGTATAAATATATCGAAGAAAGGTTTCATACCAATAAAAAAAGAGAAATTTATCACTCAATAAACATAATTCATATCACCAGAAAGAATGACAACTTCCAGAATAAAAGCCTGTCAATTCCCAATCTCCTCCATACACATACAGATGTGCATCCAAGGGAAAATAACATCTCATAGCTTCCATTATAATATATGTTTAATAACTCTACAGGGCTCTAATGATGCTTTAAGGTTTTTCAAACAATAAAAACATTTCCAAATGCATTTCAAGGAGTAAAGGCTACTAACAAATTCCCTGCCAAAACAATTTAAATTACCACTTTTCCATGCATGTTCAAAAGCAAAATGGAAATGAATATGAAACACCAAGTCTAAGATCTATTTTTCAAAGTGTTGTAGCCAACACATGACAGAGAAATGTTTCTTAGTCTCCCTAACTATAGATCCAGTGCATTAATGAAAGACAACAACTCAAAGCTATACCAAAGCATTTAAAGGCTGAAAAACAAGCAATCTAGTTTTCTCAAAGAAGGCATAGTAAATAATCTGTAGAAGAAACAGTGTTCAGAATTCTGAGGCAACTAAAACAACTGCCTGTAGAACTCCAAGAGATACTTATCTGCAAAATTTCAAAACCCGAAATACTTTATTTCTATTTTTAAAATGCCGGTTCCTCTTAGGAATATGAAAAAAGGTACATGCACCTTAACCTGAAAAACCTCAAGAAGATGCAGAGACAGATGGAAACGTAAACAAGTTTGAAGGATCTCTGCCAAAAGTCTGCTCTAATCCACAGTCCAATCATTAAAGAATAAACACCACACAAACCCCTTTGTTTTGAATGAATTACAACCTGGAATTACTTGGCAAATACACAATGCAGAACATTGTGGAAATAAAGAATTAGAATCTAGCATAGAGGGACATATTTGCAAGTCATCTCCTTCTGTGCAAGATCACAAAAAGGTAAAAAAATATGTCTTTAGGACTCTGTTGGCTAAAGCTATAGAAAACAAACTTTCCACTTTTTGCTTCATGGGCCTGACAGCAGCAGGTTAGAGGAACTGCAAACTGCAAGATCAATGGGAAGTTTGACTGTCATACAAAAACTGCCCCGGATGTACTCTTGGAACCTATTTTTCTCTGTCCAAGCAGGCATTGGGCCTCTAAGGAGGCCAGCACATCCTGTGGCACCTAGCCTGATAGGCAGGCAGCACTCCAAAAAGGACACAAGGACCAGATCGCTGTGGCTGTGGAAGCAGGAGACATGAGGTTGCCTTTCTTGTGCCTGCATCTCATATGCTGCATCTTCAGAAGGTATGTGATAAAGAGACTAACTTTAATTTCTCTCCAAACCTAGCCCCATGGTAGCTTAGTTGACCAATTTCCCTGTTCTAATTTACATCTTTCTCACAGTAAAAAACTTCTTGTTTTAGAAAGAGAAAATATCCTTAGCAATTTCCTGCTCACTCCTCTGTCTTGTGGCAGCATGCCTTTTAAATTAAGGGTTATCATCAGAGAAGGTGCCCAGCATGATCACATTTTATAAAAAGTAGCTATAGATGTCCACAGTGCAGAAGATCATGTTTGCAGTGAGGCCATCAGTATTCTGTTCCTCTCTAGTTTTGTGCTCTCAGCAGTCCACTTCATTTGATGTTGTCAGCAGCACCTACCAGGTGCTGTCTGGCAAGACAGGAAAATGGACATTGCTTTTAATTGCATGACTCATTAGCTAATGAAATTAAGTTTGATCAGCAAAGATACTTTATGTTCTATTTGTCTCATAGATTAGTTTGACTAGATTCACAGAAATAAAACCATTTTGCTTTCAAATTCCCAGTATCTGCAACACTACCCCAGTCATTCTCCATCCACACTTTGTAGCAACTATGAAACAATGGTTTTTTTGCTGACAGTAGGCACGGAAAAGGACAAGATGTCCCTCTTATCGATGCCAGCATAGATTTAAAGTAATTCTATTAAGGACAATGTGGACCTGTCAGACATTGCAAATCCATATTTCACAGGGAGGGAAGTGAGCAGGAGCTTAGTAGGATATTGGTAGTCAGTTGTTCTAGGGAAACTTGGTAAGATATAAAGCTTTGATTATATTTGTATGTACATACACATAGAAAATATATATATGAGCAAGAAAAATTCTCTTACTCATCTGTTGGGGAAGTCTATTAAGAATGCATTAGTATAGACCTGTTTGCTTTGTCTAGATTTGTCCCAGTTGTTTCCCCCTCTTTCAAGGAACTTCACCTCCAAATGAGGCAAATATTAGATCCTCTTTCTGCAATTAGCTATATTTACATATGCTTTCTTTGCTTGACAGATGTGGCTAAGCCCAGACAAAATGGTTCCCTCCCTCTGATTCCCTGGTAGCCTTTTTTATCAAAAAGGCATCTTTCTTAAATTTCCAAGATATTTTCATTTTCCATGCAGGAAATAGGCAAAGATAACCAAATTGTCCCTCTCCTCACACACATACTCCAGAAGCAGCCGCTGATAAAAAGAGGTGACATATGGATGCCTTGCACAGCCCAGCCACAGAGCAAGGCAAGTCAGATCATCTGTACGGTCCTGATCCACTACCTCACACCTCTCTTGCCAGCCTCCATCTCACGTCCCCTTTCCTGCCTCTTGGAATGCCTTGGCCCTTCCATTGCTGTTTCTGTAAAAGCAAAACTTTTACAGAGTTTTGGGTTTGTTCAGCATAGTCTTTGCACATCATAATTGGGAAATGCGCTAATTCGACTGTAAGCTTTAGTAATTGAAACATGATGTTTGAGGCCCACAATGTATGGAGTCATCCTGCTGGGACTAGCAGCAGCCTCAGAATTGGAAAGAGAAGCTGGGAAGAACCAGGAGACCAGGCAAGGAAGGTGCCTGGAAGGGAAGAGAACAGCGCATTGGGGAATTCGAAGAACCTGACACGGGGAGCCCATCATGCCTGGTGTGGTACAAAACAAAGTGCAGAGCTAAGTGCATCCCCCCTCAAGGTGCAAATACATAATTGTACCCTTTTTTTTTTTTTTTTTTGCTGAAGAGCACTGATGAGTGGATTTCTAACAGCTTGGAGATTGTTTCACTACATGGTCCATGTGATTAGATGAGCCCCTTGGGCATGCAAGACCAAAATTAAATCTCATGTAAACAAGCTTAACTGTGAGATGGTGAACATTTTTACTCCTCCTTCTCAGACAAGGCATAATTGTTTGACAAACTTACGATGATTTGAAAAAAAACATAGAACTGAACTCTTCAATCCTGGGAAAGACTTTACTTCATTTTCATGTGCAGATGAGAGCTTGTAACAGCTCTGATTTCATTAGACACCTTGGGCATTGACACACAGAGATAAGTGCAGTATTCACTAAGCCTTACAGGCAGTCATTTGGGGTGGCAGTACTATAGAACTTGGTATATGTGTCCATGTATTAAGGAGAATTGATTTGCAGAATTTCTCTTTGTATGTTTAGTTAATTCAATCTAGCGTTTATCAACCCTCTCTCAACCGCAGGCACCCAATTTCATTGGCATTATTGCAAATATTTAGATGAGATGATCCTCTGATTTGTTATTCAAGAAACAATCCTGATTTCTTAATTTTCAAGGCATTTAATCTACTTGAATTAGTTGTTTATAGTGACCTAGCACTTATTTTTCTGAGTAAAATTTTTTGTGAACAAGGAATCTGTAGAATACTTATGTTTTCACCTGAATTACTACCACACTGGCTTGTCTAACCAGCTGCATGTACCTCACCCAAATGCTCAATACCTCCTTACTCCATGGTCTTCTGTACTCCTCCTGGTGTTCTGTACTGATTTTCACCGCTGAATACAACCTGTGAACATAATCTTTTTGACTGATTTTCAGCCCCAGATGCAGGTCCTTCCAGTGTTCCTTAAACCTTTCCGAATGGTATGGTTCTGCCTTCGGAATCCGCCGGAGTCTGCATTAGTGCCTGGTTTATGTATGCAGAGAGTTACTTCCACAGCCTAGTGGAGAAGAATTACACAAAATTACTGCAATTCTTGAGGGGTCACAGGTTTCATAGGCAGCAGTGCTAAAATGCCTCTTTACAAACCTCACCAAAGAGGCTTTACAAGCCAGTTGTTTCCCAGCATTTAATTGATACACCCCAGGCCTGATGAAGAACGGAAGCAGCACATCCACTCACTGCAGCAGCAGGCAGCTGGGAGCGCAGTCCTTCGGTAAGCTGTGGGCAGTGCTGAAACATGGATTTGTGTGATCTTACATCATCTTTGGCTGTAAGATGTCCATCTTTTACAGCATGTATCATCCACATGGGGAATTTTCCCACCCCTTCAGGAACCCCATCCCCAGAACTAGGTTGGAAATGAGCCCTAGCAGGAGCAGACAACACAAGCTACCCCAAGGAGAGGTCTTGCTTGCCATTCACTGACAGGGAAAAGGCTTGACCAAAGCACAGGTCCCCCACTTTGTGCAGAAATCATACAGTTAAGCCCAGGAATCCTAAGTGTATAGAGAAACTCTTAACCTTGCAAAGTCAAAGAGCTTCTCTGACAGGTGAATTTGATTTTTAAGACCAGAAGCTTTTTCCCAACTGGGAAGGTGACTTGTTGAATCCCATTAACTGTTCATATCTCCTGGCTATCTGCAGGTACTATCAATATACCTTCCACCATCTCTCCTGGGATAGCTGAGACACTTGGCAATTAATCTGCAGGATCTCAAGCAGAAAATTGTCTCTCTGTAGAACGAGCAAACTCTGACTGGTCTCCATTTTAAGAGAGACAGTGCAGAAATGGATGCTATTCCCACAAAATCCTGAGCATGCATGCACCTCTCCTGTCTATCCTCTCTTACTCTTTGGAATGATATAGCTGAAAAAGGACAGTGCTGTTCTGTTAAAAAATCACAGCCTGAGCACTGCCAGAACAGCACCCAAAACTGAGCAACAGCTCCTGTGGAGCCATCTGACCGTCACTTTCTGCATCTGTGTGAAAATGCTGGATCCAGCTGGCTCTCTGGAGCAGGCTCAAATAGTGGGGGATACAATAAACATTTTCTTGCTAATTTTCATCAAGGAAAGCAGTATCTAACGCATAAGAATTGAGAGCTGCATGTTGTGGATGAGACAGAATTTCTATTTTCTGCAACTTGAGAAAGCATTGAAGTGAATATGTTTTATTGATTATTATGATTGTGGATCTGAGAACAGGATTTATTCCAAGTCACATCTGCCACTTAAAACTTTAGCAACATGCTAATTAAATAAAATTCAGTTAACTTTTAATCTATTTCTATCACTTTATTTTCCAGAGCCACCAAATTTTGTTCCATAGTAGATAGTGCTCTTCTCAGAATTTAAAGCGTAGTATATTAAGGTTCTTTGTAGATACTTGGAATTTTCTTGCAAAATTGAAAACTCTTGCTCTGAATGTTCCCTTTCAACGCAAGTAACTATGCCTCTTACCATGCACATCAAGAAGAAAAATTAATTACTGGAGAAGCTTCAGAGGGCTATAAAAATTGGTAACAAAATTGTGATATAAAAATTAAGTAAACATACACAAACTGAAATGTTAATGCTACACTTTCTATATAATAGTTACCCAAATTAAAATTCCTAGCTTTCACTGTATAGCACAATCTGGTTTCAGTTATTGTAAATTAGATAGCACCTATATTAAGAGGAATTTTCTTTGGCTGTGAGGTGGGAACTTAGTAAATTTATTAGGTATGAGAAGAAGAAAGAAGAGTGAGGTCAGTGCAAATCTGGTAGCACTGATTAATTTTTCCCACTTCCAGAAGCAGCTCATCAGCTTCAAACCTACACTCTTAATGAAAGTGTGAACATTTCTTTAAAGTTCCCACAAAAGTGGTTAATTCATAGTCAGGGCATGAGTAGTAAATTTCTTTTCTCTCCTGTAACATTAAAGAAACATTAATTACTCAACATTAATTAAACTAATGTTAATTATTTTACTAAAGGACTTTTATTCTCACAAGCTGCCACTCAATTAAATCCTCACTCACACTTTGAACAAACAGACCCTAAAAATAAACAAAAAATAAATTCCAGGACCCCTGAAAGTACTCTCCTGTCTGGGAATGTCCTGGCAAATTCTGTCTGTGTATCCATTTGCAATATTGGTATTGCCTCCAACAGCAGGCTTCCTGAGTACCTCTCTGTATTAAACGTATTTACTGTCCAGTCTCTCTGGGGCATTATCTTATGAGTCAGAGGAAAAAAGCCCAATGTTTTCCTGCCCTAATTTAACTTTTAAAGTTAGATATCACCCCAGGCTCATCCACTGAATAAGCCTCTAGAAACATCCCAATCTCTACCTCCCTGCCAGGGCAGGGAAACGTCATTGGCTCAAACTTATACATCTTAATTAGAGTCAGCTGAAATGTAGCCCAGCTCAAGTGATTTACCTAGTGCGCAACACTGGGAAAAAAAAGGCTGTGGAGTCTCCTTCACTGTAGATTTACAAAACCCACCTGGCTATGATCCTATGCAATATCCTACAGGTGGAGTTGGACTGGATCGGCTCCAGAGGTCTCTTCCAGCCCCAGCCATTCTGTGATTCTGTGACCTTTCAAACCCAAGCTACTATACTTTCTCTTCCCTAGTTCAAAATGGAGCAATTGTTTTTTTACTTACACAATTTATATTTTTTAATGCCCTGGGACTGCTGTCTGGTTAATTAGGCAAAGATTTCTTTATGTGGAAAAGTTGGTATTTAGCAGAAACAAACACCTGATATAGCTTGTGAGGACATTAGGGGTTTTTGTACACTATCATCACTTACAGTTTTTCTAACACAAAATTTGCATTATCTTTCAAAACTCGTTAAAATTGTATTATTAATAATATATAGGTGGTGTCATAATTCTACTACTGTCATAGAATTATTTAGGATGAATTTCAGGAAGGCATTCAGTGCAGCTGAATTTATACAGAAATCAAAAGAGATTAAAAAGAGTTTAATGACTTATTGTGCTTGCTGCACAGTCATCAAGTGTCCCACATGCTCAGTAGGCTGAAGAAAATGGCATCTACAAAGTACAAATGGTCACAAGGACATAAACAAGAATCAACATAACCTTTCAGGAGCTATGATGCAAGATTTCATTACCCACTAAGTAAAAAAAAAAATCCTTTAATCTCTTATAATCTACTTATAAATAGATTATAAATCTTTGCAAAGTCTCGGTTTAAAAATCTAGACAGATTTGAAGAAGCATCACAGAAAAAAATGTCCTCTAGCCAATTAAGAATGTTGTACCTGGAGTCCCTGGCTCAAAAGTTGTAATTTTTGAAGTCTGGCCCTACTAAAACAAAGTAGTAGCCATGAGTTGTAAATAAAATTGACAATAGATACTAAAGAGGCTGTATTTTACACAGAATTCATTTACTTCTCACGTTAAAAACAAGAAATAAACACACAGCAAAGAGATCCCTTAACCAGACACAGTTTAATCTGCATGTAAATCAGGGTTAGGGAGACCTGCAAGTAGCAAAAATCCTTTGATAATGCCTTGATTCTTCCAGAAACCATATATCTGTCTGCTTTTCAGCCTGGATAGTGCAACCAGTGTCTATATTCAAGTCTGCAGGTCAGTGTGGTAGCTGTAGGCCTCTCACCAGCAACTTTTCAATAGCTGTTGAAAAGATTAACCTGTACATACTGGTTTGTAAGTCTTCATAAATATGTTACAGCTACAACTACAAGGGACAACCTCTTTTCGTTATGAATTTCACCTCTCACTTTCAGACTGCAAAACAAACTAAGCACATGGGCACTATTAAGAAAATATTAAATCCCTCATATTTAGCAAATTGCTACTCCTGTAGGATTACACTTTCAGAACATAGGTGCTAAAACCTTGTTGCATAGCATTCACTTTTTTTTAAAGCTGTAAGAAAAATTTTCTTTTTATTTACAATATAAGGTGGATCTGAACTGGGGGTTTCGTGTGAGGAAAATGCCTCAGTGATTTTTGAAGAGAATCTTCAATGTCTTTTTCAGATTTTTCTTTAATTGAAATTAAAAGTCAATTATGATTGTTCAATTGTGTGGTAAGAAGAAAAAGAACATAGAGGATTTTTTTTGTAGACATTTATTTCTGGTCCTTATGAGGTTCCTGGTATGTCATTACAAACTGGGGAAAATATGAACCAGAGATACTAACAGCTTTGTTCTCATTCTCTTGTCTTAAAAAAAACATAAGACAAAATGAAAAGTATCAAAATGTGGTGTGAGCCTCATGAATTTACATCCAAACTGGTGGTAAAAATAAATAAAACTTTGATGAGTTATGCTGTTCATCTTAGATAGAACTGCCTTCTATATCCTCCTGGAAATTATTTTTTTAAAATTCCTGCATTCAGCTCTTTGTTAAACGTTTTTATCAGTAGCTGTGAAGGTAAGAAAACGTAACATTTTATCGGATATGTGAGTGATAACACACAGTAAACAAGATATAAACTTTAAAAATCTTCCTTGGAGAGTTTCCAAGCCCTGCAATGAAGCCCTGAGTCCTTTATTTCCTTAGTTTAAAAGCCCATTTAGAATATATCACTTTTCATTTCCAGCAACAAATAGCTTCCTAAAATAATTTAGATTTAAATATTGCTAACTGAAATGGGCCATACTGAGTATGTCTGATAAAGTCTCCACTGAGATATGATTTCTGGTATGCAGAGATCATAGCTTGTGTAAATATAGTGGAAATCCCAGTTCTTGTTTGACTCATTCAAGAAGAGGTGACTTACTAAGATGGTTCTCCTATTGGAAAGACTTACGTAGCTTTTCCTAGAGTAAAACATCAAGAAACATATTCATGATTGACCAAGAACAAGAGGCGGAACACAACTAGTAAAACAAAGAGACATGAGAGTAAAGAAACCTTGTACAAATGGGTGGGCTGTAAGAAACCACAGCATTGCACAGACATGCCCTGCTTAGCATCCACAAAACAGGTGAGTGGGTTCCTATACACCCAGAGCAGCAGTAACAGACTCTCACATGAACAAGACCAAATTATGATAGCTTAATAACTTACTGGAGCACCCAAATCCCAATTTTCATTTGATAGAGCCTTCCTGTTGTGGTTTAACTCCAGTCAGCAGCTCATCCCCACATAGCTGCTCGCTTACTGCTCCTGATGGGATGGGGGATAGAATTGGAAGAATAAAAGTGAGAAAACTCATGCATTGGGATAAAGACAGTTTAACATGTAAAGCAAAAACCATGCATGAAAACAAAGCAAAACAAGGAGTTTATTCACCCCTTCCATGGGCAAGTATGTGTTCAGCCATCCCCAGGAAAGCAGGGCTCCATCACATGTAGTGGTGACTTGGGAAGACAAGCACCATCATTCCGAATGTGCTCTCTTCCTTCTTCTTCCCCCAGGTTTATATGCTGAGTGTGATGTCCTATGTGGAGATGGGTCGGTGGGATCAGCTGCCCTGGCTGTGTCCCCTCCCAGCTCCTTGCACACCCCCCACCTCCTCTCTGGCAGGCTGGTATGAGAAGCAGAAAAGGCCTTGGCTCTGAGTAAGTACTCTATAACAATAATTTAAAAACTCCTGAATTATGAACACTGTTTTCATCACAAATCAAAACCACAGCCCCATGCTAGCTACTACAAAAAAAATTAACTCCATCCCAGCCAACACCTGCACACTTCTCAAAGATGAGTCTAACAGTGTCTGAAACTTCCTTCTAACTGCATTAGCCTCAGTCTATTTCATTGAGCTTTGGACTAAAACAACTTTACCTGCCAGCTTAGCCATGCTCAGCCTGCACACTGGGGAAACTTGTGCAGCCTTTCTGACAGGTTCTATTGCCAGTGCCTCTGACTACACCTCTGACAATCACATACTAATCCCATTTGCAGCCAAAACATACTTATTGTTTTTGATAGATTATTTTTACTGTATGTGGTCTTAAGTCATCCTGACAAAACATGCTGCTTTTTGTTTAAAAACAAAATATCACACTAGTTTTTAAACAATGCTACCGCAGAAATGGTAAATCAAGCATATTGTTAATATATTTATAGGTATAATTTTGTATAATACTACGTATTTTTATTAATTATTAATAGATATTATAGCTTTTATAAGCATACCCTCTAGCCATGTGTTCTGCACCACATCTAACGCCTGGATTTCTGTTTTATTCCCTCTGTGCTCTTCCCTCCAGTGGGGGAGAGCAGGGAGTCATTGGGGCACTCAGCTTTGTCAGCATGTTTGGTTTGGTTCGGGTGTTAAATGTGATGCTTTGGGCTTGAGTCAGAGACTGAGAGGGCTCAGCAGCACTTGTCACCCTGGAGCAGCAGCTGAGGAGCACATCAGGGCTTCTGCAGGAAGGCATTGGCTCCTTGCATCCCAGCCAAGTGCCCCAGAAACCCACAGCCCTCTGCACAGAGAAATCCTGTAAGCTAAATCTGTGAATTCATGTGTACAAATGCACAGATTTGCATTATGTAATGCAAAAGCAGCATATAAACATTCAAGGAAACTCTCTGTTCAAGAGAAGGAATTGATACCTCATAGTTTGAAACAGAAGTAGTTTCACAGGGGTATTTTTTCTGTAATGGTCAGGAAAGGTATTTTGACAGCAAGGAGGGAAGAAGTTGGCTCTGTCACTCCACCAGCTCCTCCTGAGAACAAGTAGACAAAGGGAAGGTGAGTATTAAATAGATGCCTCCAAAGAAAATGGCCTCTGCTACCATCAAGAAGAGTTAATTTTGGCAAGCTGACATCTCTGATTGTTTTTCTGAAAACCAACACTTCCAATGTCTGTAAATTAACTTTCAGATTTCCTGTGAAAATGACAACAAATTTTACCCCTGTCACCCATGGGTTGCAAAGACAGATCTTGTGACAAGAACTAAAATCTGGAACTCATTTTAAAAGCATATTTGACACAACGCTAGCCATTGGAATACATCCAATTTATAATTATAAGACTGGGAAACTTTAAATTAGGTCAAACTTCAGCTCCAAATTAAAATTAAAGCATTCAAGGACTTAATGCATATGAGCAAGACATGCAGTGTTGCATTTCACACTGGCTACTTGAAGACTAAAATTATATTAAAAGCAAGAATGTTAAAGTGAATTTCTTCTTAACCAAGAGTTGCAGTTTTCTTTGCTCATCACTTTGCGCTAGAGGGCCATGAAACTATCTCAGCAAAACTGTCAGTGTTTGCAGTCTCTGCAGCCTGCTCCCTAGTGAAGGTGAGCTACTTATTTAGCTATAAAAATGTTTCCTTAGTTGGAGTTTATAAAATTACCTGCAGAAAAAGTTTGATAAATCTCTCCTTAATGTAATGGCAAATCTCAAGAAATTTACCTTTAAAAAATTTATTTACCAGAGACAGTTCAGTTTTAGATAAAATATTTGCTTTTCCACAAGGCTTTTTTTTCCCGTAATTTACCAACAAGTTTGATTGGTAAAAAGAAGACCTGATGAGCTACCACAAGGTATGTAATGAAAAGGTGGTTTTGTTTTTCAGTGGATACTAGAGCTCTGCTGACTGCAATGTTTTCAATCCTCAGTGTAGACTATCTTGAAATCCTACTGGAGGTTGGTAGGATCCCAGTAGGAGCCATATTCCTTTTTTTCTTTTTTCCAACCTAGAGTGTGGACAGTGTGTGTGGAGAAGTAGTGATATGTCTTGCACACTGTACTTGGCTGCTGGACACAGCTCTGAAATGAAACAGCAAGAACTAAACTAAACTAGTCAGAAAAAATAGTTTAGTTAATGAAAAAATAACTTCTATTTGGATTATGCAAGAAATCTTCATGCTTTGAAGTGAAAGAAAGCATTCCTAGGTATAAAGAGCAAGCAGCTTCCATTCTTTTTCTTTTAAAATTCCATTTTATGACAGTAAGACTAGTGAACTCTCTTCTGTGAACCCACCTCTCAAAGACATTTCATCAAAGTAACAAGGTTACCTACTGGAAATCAAAGATATAGTGCTGTCATACAGGGCAGGGGCAAAAAGTACAGGGAACGATGCATTGTTTCCAACTACTTAACTGCAGATAGTCAGGAGGAAGTTCAGTTATTATTTTTACAGTTTTGGGGGTTTTTTATGTGTGTTTGAAGGCAACTAGACCAGGAAAAAAAAATAACACCAAAAAACTCCACCAAAACCAACCAAAAAACCCCCCCAAAACCCCAAACCACAGCTTCTCATTCCTAATAGATCATCCTGTTATCATTTCACGACTTCAAATATATCTCTATCTTTTCCCTTCACCCTTTCTGAAGACCTGAAATAGGCTGCAAATTTACATACTGTGTTTGGGTAGTACAAGAGAGAATTGACTGAATTAATTAATGCAAATTTATTTTCCACACTGTCCAGGGATGCAAAACCTAACTGTAAGTAACAGATGGGCAAAATAATAAATATTTCATTTTATTTTGATTTTTAATCATTTTCTCCATGTTGTATTAAAAGGAACATAGATAAACAGCCCCTTTTTAATATGAGCATGCTAATTATAACCTATTCCTTAGAACCATAATAGGCAAAAATAAATTACTTAGCTGAAAAAAGCTATTAGTTTATCGAAGCTGGGGTAACAGATAGAAAATTTACTTAGTAGTTTGGGATTTTGTTGTGTTTATTTTTACATCATAGGCAGCTGTGTTTAGGGAAGTGATTTTTTAAAAAGAATTGAAATAAGCAACAAACAGAAAGCAACCCTTAAAAAAAAGAGAAAGATGTAACTATTTAGTTTGGTCTGGGATACCTGTGTAGGTAATGTCTGCAGCCTCCAGAGCAGTGTTACACTTCCTCCCACTGCCTTCAGCATGTAATTCCTCTCCGTGCTGCTATTGGCTGAAACACTCCACCCCACCTTGTCTCCACCCCTGTCACTTTGCTCTTCGAGATCTGCACCCCACTCTGTAAAAGACAGCACAACACCTACTGATGATGTCTTACCTCTACGGCTGGTGTTTTCCCTCGTTTTAATTTTTAAGTGGTAGTTTAGTCAAAATGGTGCTTGCAAGTCTTTGATGGCCTAAGGTAAGAAATCATCACGCTAAGTGTGTAACTGCAGCCTGAATTCTGCTTTTAACACAAAGCATCATTAGCTTCATCAAAATGAAGCTAATGAGATATTGTTTCTACTTGCACATGAGAAACCCTTTATTTCCCTTTTGCCATGAACTCCCTATGTTTGTTTCATCAACTGTCCTTTAAACGAGGAAAGAATAAAGTTTTTTCTTTCAGAAGCAGACTGCCCTCTTAGCAGACAAATCCTCCTTACCCTAAAAATCCCAATTTTGGGCCAAATTTATTTATTGGTTACTTGATTAGGGACTTCCAGAAAAAAAACATGGAACCTGCTTTCAAGCTTTTAAATTCTGGTCCTGTTGAGGATAAGGAAAAATAAAATTCCAACAGAAGAGTACACCTTTTAAGATGAAATCCTTAAAAACATTTGAGTTAACTAGAAGCCTGTTTATCCAGGAAAAAGGTCAGTACACTTAAATATAGCAACCTAGGTCTTCTTTTTAAGCAAGTAAAAAAATAAAAATTGGCTTTAGCCCCTAGTTTAAAAATAAAAGCCCCACAACTGTCTCAACATTAGCTGAGTGAGGAAATGAAATATGACATGTATTTTCTTTGAGGAAAATATTGCAGCCTTTCATAAGAATGAAATATATACACACATACAGTGTGGTCATCAGCTGGGAAAATTGATATACTTTAAATAAATATTAGCATAGTCAAACACATTGTTGAAATGCAAGTGAGCCCTTTACATGCTATAATCATATTGGTCCCATTACCTGAGTGCAACTTTCGCATACATTAAATGACACATAATCAAAAACTTTGGAAAATTACTGTGGAGTTAAATTCAAAATGGCCAGGGTAATGAAGTCATCTGCTAAAATGTCATCTTTGGGGCATTCAGAATATCTACTCCTTGCAAATATGCAAAAACACAGCAAGAGAAGAACAGATTTTAAAGTGTACTTCTATATAAACTTGGGAATATGTCCGTGAAGAAAATGCTACACTGGTATGTGAATTGTTCACTTAAATATAGGATCACTATCCTAAATATCAGTCAAAGATTCAATTTTTATTGAGCTTTAGACAAAAGAAAAGAAATTAATACAAAAGCACAGACATCCTATGTGTTTTGAAATCTTCAGAGATTCAAGGCCCAGACAAGTAAACTAATTGGAATAGTTCTTTTCATTAGTCCCATGCCAAGATGCATCACTAAATTAACTAGAGAACATATAGTGCCTTCAAAATTAATGGCCACACTTTCTTTGACTCCTGTAAGATTACGATTTCAAGTTGCTTTACTTTGTACATGTTAAATTTTTTTACTGAGACTGGTATTGCAGTGCTAGTGTAGAGCTTTGGAGGAACAATCTAAATCATCTTCTGCCTTCTGAATTGTTAATGAAGGTGCTGGCAAGCATTTCTAGTGCACACTATTTGCAGTGCGTTAAATTTTGAGGAGCAGAAAGAGGTCCAGATCCATCTTAAGATGTTAGATCTTTAGATGCTCTGTGTTCAGCCTTCTAAACTGAACACATTTGATATAAAAGACAGTGAGAGACACTTGGCAGGAGAATTTTTAGGAGGGTATAGAAAAGGATTATTTTCACTTATACTACTTTTAAGGATAAAAGATACGTTTTCATATTTTAAAAGATATGTTTTCATATTAAAAAACCTCACAAACTTACAAATAGCTGACATTTCATCCCTGTAGCCGTGAATATAAAGACAAAACATAAGAAAAAATGGGATTTCAGCATTTAAACTAATTATCCATAGTTTTCTTGAAGTTTTCAAAGAAAGGGTATTGAAAATGTTTAAAACAGGACAAACGAGCTTAAAAGTTTGCTTATGGAAATAAGTAAATAGCAGAACCTACCCAGAATAATTTCAGTGGGTAGAAACCAGCTGAATTTATAGTGACATTTGGAAAATGAACAGGAAAAGTCAGCTATTTGCTTCATTTGTAAGGAAAAATTATGACAGCATGCTGTTCCCAAGGCTGATGTGTAAATACATGGTCATAAAAAAAACTAAACAGAGAAATAGTAAAATGGTACCTTGCACAGGGCAACGTCACATAATAGTAGAGAAAATTGAACAGCCTTGTGAGCTCCCATAAAATAAAAAATATTAACAAAATTAACATAACTCGACAGCCATCATTGGTATCAGAAAAATCTGACTGCTGGGAAAGCATACTTTTGAAAGAATTCATGGACAAAATTTACAGAATCTGTGCAATATAAAGCTGTGGTGCAAGATTTCCTTAGCACTCTACCTGCTCAATTTAATGCCTTCAATTAACCACATCCTATACAGGAGGGTGTCACATCTTTTCAGAATGACAAAAAAGCTGGAGGTGGTACCGGAACCTATTTTAACAGTATTCTGAATGCAGAATGAGCAATAGGCCAGAGTGGGTTACAGGTGGAGATACTGGTTACAGATGAGGAAATCACACTCGAAAGCAGGATGGATCTTCCCTTACCTCTGTCCCCGAGAAAGAAAAGACAAAAGCTGTCTTGGTCTTGGTGATTTTGGTCTAGAAGACACCATCTGGAAATGATTACCTCCCAGTAAGCAGCATTCCTGTTTCTAAAATTTAATGGTGTTCAAAAGTGGGAGATGATCTTGCAATACAGAAGCCTTTGCATACAACGCAGCTCACTCCTGTGTGACAGTTTGAATCACAGCCCTTGGAGTAGACAGCTGCCCTGGCATCACTGGGAAGATATGGTCCATCAGGCAATATTTGGGCTTTTCTTGGACGTGGGAGGGGGCACTAATAAGTCATCTTTTGAGGACTTTCAAATTCAAAATGAACACTTTTGTCCTTGTCCCAGAGTAGAGCATGTGGTTATGAAGACAGCTTTAAATTTGGAGCTGTGTGCTTACTTCAGCTTCTACAAGATAATGTAAAGATATGGAACCCAATACGGACATTAATCAGTGGCAGAGATTGTGCAGGTGAGGTTAAGAAGCTGGGAAGCTCAGGGAATACAAATATGGGCAATGAGAGAAAGTACATGTTGTGGTTCAAATCAAAGAGGTGTAGGCAGACAGGAACCAGAGCCTTCCTGTTTTACCTGATGTTAATTGAAAGTAAAGCTCTGCTTTAAGATAATTCCATCATTTTCCCTTATTTATAAATGCCAGTAGCAAAGCAGATATTAGCTCAAAACCAACCACTAGCTCAATGGCAAGAAGAAGTTCTTGTATTCTTTCAGGCATTGAAAAGCACACAACAGAATGCAAAAAACAGAACAAACAAAACAAAATTAAAAAAAAAAGAGAGAGAAAATAGCTGAGGCTAGTAATCCAGATACTTTATTATGAATGACAAGTATTTTTGGTGTCAGAAAGTAGAAGGCTGGATTTCTCTCACAGAATTTTTCTTACAGAAACTAAATCAGTTTTCATCTCAAGTTTGGGGAATATAATTGCAGAAAAGATCAGTTCACTTCTTTTGCCATCTAACAGCACAACATACTGTCCTATTTAATTTTCCTGTTAGAATATTAATTTTCTTGTTATTATAGCGGTGTCAAAGAGTACTTTCTTTAAGCACACAGATGCATAATATCTTTCTGTGAAATGAGAGAAATTCTGAGGTTGTTTGAATTGAGTGATGTGCTACAACGTAATGTCTGGCCTGATGCGGTGGCATACTAGCTGGCTTTCTCCACAGTCCAAAATTCTTGTAAATACTTGCCCCTTACACAGTTTCAGACCTTGTAACACACCAGTGAACTTACTGTCATCTAGATCTTAGTACTCAGAATTCTAAGGGAGTATTTTATTTCCTATTTTTCCCGTTTATTCTTTCCTTTGGTATGACATTAGGAAAATGTTCCAGTGCGTGAGTTTAAAAATATTTAGAAATTTCAAATCCTCCACCATGTATTCTAAGTGTTCCTGTGTGTATACTTATACAAAATTAAGAGTGACAGTATCAGAGCTTTTGAAGAGCAATTAAAGATACTGAGACAAAATTTTGGATATACACACTTTAATGGCAAAATTCCTGGTGGAATTCCCAAAGGTTCTCCCTACAGGACGTTTACAGTCTCTTACTTTTAATCTAGTCCATTTCAACACTTACAAGAAAAATGAATAGTTTTGTGAACTTCTAGATTCAGGAGTGGATGATAGCAGATGAGTCAAGCTTGTGCAGATGACACACATATCACAGTACTGGACTGAGGGAAGAAACTGGACACACGGTAAAAATGATTTTTTAAAAATAAAATCTTCAGACTAGGCACTGTATTAGTCCTGAGCTCTTTTTCAGACATGAAAAAGCCTTAGCAAACCCAAAGTCTTTCCTGACCACAGCTCTGATACTGGTGATCCAACACAGACTGAACTGTTTCACTGCCAGGCAATGGCAGTGATAATGAGCAGTGTTTGGGAGTGGCTGCAGGAATTGACCAAAAGCACGTACCAGAATAAAATACCTACTGATGTCTGTTGGATTTCCAGGCACAGATCTACATATGCTATAAAAGGACTTCAAATTATATCAGGCCATTCAAATATATGTGTGGCCTCTACCAAAGTTATCCCTTAACGTCTCACTCTGCCTTGTGGGTGCCAGAGGCTGAAACACTCCTTAATCAGATATATTGACCTTTGTTTAGATAAAATTCTTTGCCATTATATGGTACTTTTTCCTTTGGAAACAAATTGCTACAGCAATTTGAGGACTAGAAATACCAAATATTTAGGTCTCTCAGCTGGAATACATGCAGTCTACGTCTCAGAATTTAAACAAACAAAAAAAAGATTAAAAGACAAGTAAAAGCAACACTGGATAGCTTTAATCCTTCAGCTGATTCTCATGAAGTAGATATCATTATATCAAATTTATGATAATATATTAAAACTAAATAATATTTCATTATGAATCAAAGAAGGGCTAGAAAACACAACACATTTAGAACTGCACATGTATGTAGTTTAACTCTAACTGCCACTTAGCCCTATGTTATGTAAGAATCCAGGTTTTAGGTGACCTTACCTTAAAAGAATAAAAAAAGAATATCACTTTGCAAGCATGAAACCCATTAAAAAATGCAACTATATGAGATGAGCTAAAATAATTTTAACTAGAAGCAACAAACATTTTACAGAACAGGAACTTAGTTTTTAGAAATAAATAAATTTTAAAAAGGAGCATTTTTCTGGCTGTTGATTAGTGGCATACAGAAATTATAGCGAATGGTGAGTATCCTAGTCATCCATTCTAATTAAAATTTAAATTGAAAACTGGGTTTTAATGAAGAGGAGCTTAGTGCTGGTCTTGAAGGATCTTCTGTCAGTGGGCAAATGAAAAAAGTGCACAAAGGCAAAAGAGATTTCACTCAGGCATTTACTTGGTGTATGCTGCACTCTAATAAAAAAAGGGGTGACTGCTGCTTCTTTATTGAAAAAGAACCAATGTAGGCACAGTTGCTCTCTGTGGTACTGCCATCTGGGGAGAAAAATCTCTCTAAGCCTAGCCGAGAAGCAAAACAGCAATAAAGAAGAAATGATCCTATAATTTTGTCCACCGCAGCAAAGTGGTTATACTATTGTTCCTTTTGGATTGTTTTACAGCTCCACTCCTCCACCTCACCAAAACTATTGATAATAAACATAGCTGAAGGTGAGTACAGATATATCTTCCTATACCTACATCTGCTCAGACCTCGTGTCTGAAGGGTCAAAGTTTGCTGAACAGATATAAAGATCATCGAAGTCAAGCACAAAGCTTTGACATGATTTTAGTTTGAAAAAAAAGTATTTTTTTAAAAAAAAAACTTCAAAATTATGCTTTAATGTATGACTAAGTGTAATAAAAACAAGAATCCATTATACCTTTAGGCTAATAAATTGCCCAGTGCATTGCAAAATTCCCTATGCATCAAATAGGGATAATCTGTTAAATAAATGAAAATGCTAAAGCTGTATCATCTTCCAGAAGCAGCTATGTATCACTAATGGTCTAATCCAAGATAATGGAAAATACAGCAAACATATTGTATTTTTAAAACCAGTTTCTGTGCCACCTCAGAAGCAGAAATTTAAATGAATGGTTATAAACTAATTCAATGTCTATAACTTCTACATAGGGTTACTTGTAGCTGTGACTCCAAAAGAAAAAAAAATCAGAAAAATGTTGGAGCTGTAAAAGACCAATCAGACAAGCTTATGCAAGAAAATAAGTTATGCAGTATCTCCCAATATAGACACTTAATTATGCGTTGTGTAAGTGCAATAAATTACTGTCTTAAACCCCAGAGCTCTCATTTGTTGTAGGTCCCACATTGAAGGGCTGTTTTTTGGTTTTTGTTGCTCCCTCCTCCCCAGCAAAGTAAAAAATGTGGTATTAAAGCAGGCTCTCTGTCTGGCTGTGAGCTTTGTGAAGGTGGAAGTTAAGTCCTGTCTTTCAAAGTGCTATGAGTGGCAGTTGCATACCTGTGTGAAAGAGAAATCTCGCTGCTAATCTATCACGAACAAAATACGTCTCCCCACAAACCTCCCTCTGTCACTATGCTCAGAAGGTTGCAACAGCAATATTTCTCTGCTATGTTTCCAGTAAGAGATGCAGAAACCATAAAAAAAAAAACACAAGGAGAGATTTGCCATAAACAACTGGTTGCATTTGATTAAATTGTACTAAAATTGTGGGGGTTTTTATTTAACAGTAAAACTCAGTCAATGTTGTTTAATGTCAGAGCTGTTAATGAAGTTGTCAAGCTTGTCACTTTCATTGAATACCCACTTTATTAAGAAACCGGTACTACAATTACCTCCAGCTCTACACGATTAAATTCATCAAAGCACACCATGGCTCCAGATTGTGCCAGACCTTTGAAGAATTTCCCCATGGCTTTGTAGTCTCGTCCATCCGAGCAGCTCAACACAATGCATTGAGCAAAGAAAAGACCTTAAAAAGATCTCGGATTTTGGTTATTTAAAATGTATAGGATTCAGCAACGTTTACTGCCTATAATTCACCCTCCTGTGCCATCACTTCCCAGCCCCAGAATTCCTCCTTATTTATCCAATTTGAGTCTCTAATATAAAGACAGCCCATGCAGCTCTTAACTAACTCAATCTTTCACAGTAGCATGGGAGATGCATTTACACACAATTTAAAAAATAAATCTCTAACAGCAGGAAAATAAAGTTAAAAGAGGAACAACAGCAGCTTCATGTCCACCCAACTTCTCCACTTAAATATGTTTCTCAGAATCCCTCACAAAAAATCAATTATTTTAAAGAAAAGATAAAATGGGAAAAAAGGTGTTCCTGGATTCCTCTCCTCTCTCTGCTGACACAAGGAACCCCACCAGAGTGAGGTGACTGATATCACCAAGAGGCACTTGGATAAGACCCAGCTTCCTCCTCCATCCCCATGTCTTCCTCTCTCACCAAAACATCTGGTGTTCTGAGAAGGACCAATTCCAGTACAGCCTAGGGGCTGGTACCTTACTGGACACACCCTGCATTGGATACTTCTCTTTGGCAGCCCCGTGGCACACAAGCATTATAGTAACCCGGGTGTTCCCCAAAGCAAGTCATTGTTTTCACTCCATGTTCTTTATACCATCCTGGAAATGTATATGCATCATCTCCTGAAGAACAAGCACAAGAAATCACTTCCCACAGAAGTGGTTTTGTGGAAACTAAAGTACCTATGCACAGCACACACTTGTTCTGCTGTAGCTGGGCTAAAGAATGCAGAGGGTAAAGAGGCAAATGCTGCATCACTGATGGCAAAGCTAACTTGGCAACACACATTGTGGACTAAAAATAATAAAATAGTTCAAATTATACAAAAAAAATTACAAGGAAAGTAAAATTCTGAACCTACATAACAAGCTCAAGAGCTCAACAAGCTCTTTCAGTAGTAAGTGCTCATTTTGGTTTGCTGCATAGGTAACACAGATGGACACCTGATGCAGCTGCAGGTAAGTTGTTCCTCCTGGCTTTATGATCGCTGAACTTGCCTCCCTATACCGTGCTTATAAATAAAAGACATCTAAAACTCTCAGGTTCATTCTTCAAGATAGATGTAGTAGCAAGACTTGGACAGATGGCTCACCTGTGGATCCATCAGGCTCCAGCTCACCCAGAGGTGGAAAACACCAAGTGGAGCCTCATCTACCACTATCAGGAGCCTCAGCTCCAAAGTGCACAGTGATATAGGAGATGCAGATATGTAGGAGATGTAGGAACAACCCAAATGTCTCACACCAGTAGCCCCTCTAATCCGCCAGAAGTCAATCTTTGCGCATGAGCCACTAAAGCCTATGTGAGCCATCCTGGGCACTGAAAGGGAGATGTGACAAAGCAAGCAAGTCACCATGGATAACCATTAGCAGGAGTTATCTGGTCAAGCCACAAGCGTTGGGAAGAAAATAATGTATCAAATTCAGTGATTATCTTTGACATCTACATACCAAGTATGTGGAATAAACAAGAGGACTGAAGTCTTCCAACATGATCAGAATTACTGCTTACATGGCAAAAAGGCTCAATCCAACCACTTTCTGTGATCAGCACAGAAGGTGGTACAAAGCCTCCTCAAGAAGTGCAGGTAGAGGAGAAAGGAAGAGTCTGATATTTCAAATATTAAGGACAAGTTTATTTGCCCTGAGATCCCAGGAGAGGACTTTCAAGCAACTGAAGAGCTCTTAAGTAATAAGGAAATATGTGTGGTGGAGAATCTATAATACTTCAACCAAACAAGATGATCTGGTAGAAGATAATTTCATGACCAGAACCATTTAAGTGAAAGGACTTAGTGGCACCCAAGCATTTCAGCTACATATGTAACTAATGGAAAGCAGATATACTGGGATACAGAATCTCATTCTCCCTCAGATACTTTGGCAAAAACCACTAAATGCAGATGGTACAGAAACCTGCTAAAAACCTGCCAAAAATATTTCTGTATTTGATTTTAATGACATGAGTAATTGGAAAACCTGAATATAGAAAACTTCTCAAGTGAACATCATTATGGAGAAAGAACAGCAGAACAGAAACCAATGGGCTGCGAGATATTGATAACCTCAGAAAATTGACTCATCAGCTCTTCAGAAACTAAGTAGAAAGGGAAAAATATTGGAGGAGAAATAGCAGTTCCCTGATTTGAGTGTACTTAGGACATAATGAAAACTTTAATAAGGAGAAAATAGGAGAGAAACAGTTCAGTAAACAATAATCTTTTCAAGTAGCGAAAATACTGGAAGACATACAGGAGGCAAAAATTATATTTGCTTACAGACAGGCCTCCAGAAATAGCCAAAGATGACAGATGCACAAAAGCATGAAACAAAATACAATAATGAAGTGACATGGTATGTAACTAGAAATCATTCGAGAGTATTAGTTATACTAGAAGATGAAAAAAATGTTGGAATGCAAATTAAAAAGGAAAAGTCAGCAACATATAGTGATGAGAAGATCCAAGTTTACTGCTTTTTTATATTGTTTTACTAGAGAAGCCAGCCACAGTGTGGTAGCCAACAGCACCAACGGCAGTGGGATAATATCTCAGGTTAATGCAGATAAGAGGTTAAAAACCAATTTGTTCAGTTATTGTATTTAAATACCTAGCTGAAGCAAATTTAGAATAATTATCCACATTTTTGAGGATTCATGGGTGACTAGCGAGACATTGGAAAACTGGCAAGGGCCAACAGAAAGCTGGTATTTATACAGGAGAAAATGAAGAATTACTAGCCTAATTTCAAATCCCCTAAAAAACACGGAAACAAGCAATTAAACAAAGGACTGTCCATAAGCCCTGAAAAGAAAACAAGATAAACAACAGTCTAGGTTGACTTGTTGGGAAAAATCACACCAAAACAATCTGATTTCTTCCTATGACTGGAGACTGACGAGTAGATATGTAAAATGTAGTAGATGTCAAATGCCATCTCTTCAATAAGGCTTTTGACAACTTCTAGGAGAAAGCTAAGGAAAAGTTTTGTTGGGGAATTTTTTTTCAGGATGGTGAAACTGCTGGAAAAACATAGTTTAAATGTAGCTACCCGTGGCTGACTATCAAGCAGAGGACTATATCAAACATGGCTTTGCAGTGCATTACACGTGAGTCTGCTACTCTCTGATGTTTTCATTAGCCACTTACATGACAGAACAGTGTAAAAATTAAAAAGAATATACCTCACTAATGTGAATTAAGAAAGCACTGTTGCTTCAAAAATTGTGTGATGAGAGGTCAAAAACCATAGAGATACGCTCAAAAAATAATCAATCATCACTAGAAAATCTCCAGCTAAAATAGTGTGGTGAATTTTGAAGAAACTGAACAAAACTGTATGCCATTGGAGAATATCTTGAAAGAGAAATAAGAATGTTCTACAATAAATCATTTCATAAGACTGAAAGAGACAATTAGAATCATTAAAAAAAAGACTGTTTTTGAAATCACTTCAGTGATCATGTTCAGAGAACAGTGACAATGGTGAATGGGCAAGGTGTGGAATGCCCATTCTTTGCCCATTCAGAGAAGGGTGCAAGACACATGAGTTAATGTCTAACAAGAGAAGTTCCTAGCTTGTGTTGTCAGTTTTAAAGTAGCAGTGCCATAGAGATTTTTCCTAAACTTTATAACTAACACAGCAATTTCAAGTGCCAGGAGTCATAGAGAGTGTATCACCTCTTTCTCAGTTCATTTAATCATAACTGCACAGCACTCTTTTCTGCAATGGAGACATACGGCTGGCAATTAGTTCATGCCTAGCAACTTCAATTTTTATAATCACAAACAATAAGTGTGAAAAAACATATCTGATCTGAAGATAGCATGGAGGCTTTCATTGCCCTTGCAAATGTTCAATTCTTGTTTCAACCTCCAGGAAGTGGAAGTATCTTTATCAACTGGATAAACTGGCTACACTTTTTTATTTTATTTTTTTGAAAGGTCATTGTTTTCCATCTTTGTCCTCTCACATACATTGTTAAGCAAAAAAGGACACAGGAGTAAAGCATCTCTGCTGGGCAATGCCCTATGTACATATAACTGTCCCAATACTTTTCAGTCTCTTCTCATTTCAAAATCATAGGCTCATATAACAGCTTATGCTGGAAGGGACCTTGTAAGATCATATGGTTGACCTGAAATCTCGCTCTGTCTTAAAATATCCCATAAATCATCTGAAGACCTTCCCTCTTGCAACTTCTTTCCTTCCTTTCCTCACGGAATTGCTTTGGCTGAAAAACAGGATGGAGCTGAAGGGAGATGGAAGTCTTTCTGAATCATGGCAGAGGTGATGTTTTCAATATTATTCTGTATTCAGTTAATTTAAAAAACAGTTTAACTGTGCCGCTTCTTAATCGACTGGTTCACATTTGCACTTTAGGCAGACGTTTAGAGTGACCTGTCCACAATGATATCCTAGTCTTTTTCCTTGGTGGTTAACAGATAATTTCAAAGCAGCAATGCACATGAAAACTCAGATTATTCTCTCTGAAGTCCATTAGACTATATCCATCAGAGGAGTTTTCATGTGCCACTGTGCTGTGCTGCCTGGTACTTTCATTTTGGTCTGCCTGAATTTCGTGCTTTACTCTACCAAAGCATAAGGCTGGGAGCCAGTGCGAACAGCAGAGGCACACAAATTTCCCAAGAGTGAGCTTGAAATAGTTGAAGGAGAGACCAGGACCTACTGTAGAAATATACCTGGCTTTGTTCTCCTTTGCCCACTCTGAGAAAGCCACTTCCAGATACCTACTAAATCAGTAGTTACACCAAATGAAGGAGCTGGCCCAGCATGTATTCACAGCTGTTCTGAGATTTTCATATCCCTAAACTATCGTTTCTTTGCACTGCATTTTCCCTTTTGTTCATTTCCCTGCTTCCTTTTACTGTGTGAGAACAGAGGTCTGGGTAATCCATTTGTCATTTTTTCATTCTAGGTCTCAATTATCCTTTCTAACCTGCTTTTCTTATCTGTCAGCATTCCCTCTTGCTCCTAACCTTTTGTTTTCTTCTGTCTCCTATCTGCCCAAGACTGATTTAAATAAATCTACAGGAAAGAAATGTGAATGGGACTTTTGCCTGAAAAATGAAAAGCAAGTACTCTGCTGGCACTGCATTTCTATACCTTGTGTGCTGCAGAAAGCTACATTCACATGATTAGAAAGTGCATATATCTGGAGACAAGGAGGTAAGCTGACTGGAGCTTTGTGTCCCTCACAGAAGCAGCAGCTGGAACCATACCCATGAGAGGTGCTCAAATGACTCCTTGGAAATATCTCCATCAACTGGAGTATTTAATACTGAGCATCACAAGTGAAATGGGAAATGGGACAAGTGAAACGGGACAAGTGAAATGGGAAATCTCATGTTTCAGTCTATCTTTCTCTGCAATGTTCTTACGACTGCATTTTCTGAACCTCCAATGTCTCTCTTAAACCTCTTTCACTGTATGTTTTGTCTCCCTCTCTAAAGCTTTACTTCCCATATTGTGAATGCTTCTCTGGCTTCTTAGCTTTTCCCTTTACCTAAAGTGTCTTTCAGATTGGGAAGACTGAAGAGTTGTACCATTGTGCATTGCTCAACAATTGACATTTTCTGATGTGTTAACACTGTGCTGTTGTTGAACCTGGAGTGCTGGACAGAGGAAAGATGTCTACCAAAACTGGAACAACAAGGCACTGACCACAGGCCCTCATGTTCTTTAGTAATTGTTTTTAACTCTTAATTTCCAGCCATCAGTCTGTGACTCTCCTTGCACTTCTCTGTGAAGTACAGTCTGGGAGCAAATGGAGAGCAACACAGACAAGTGGGGAAGCTCCTTTCCCTGTGAAGCTAGCACTGTCCTGAATGGATAAACAAGGACCTGTAACAGGGAATTCAGTAGGCAGCTTGGGACACTGCAACCCAATAGCATTTTGTTTAACCAATAGATATAAACATGTTCTCCAAGTTAAGCACACAGTGGTGAGTCAAAATTAGCTAGAAATTAGAAACCAACCATGGGGTGTTTTGCTACTACATATATATCTGTGCTGGGACCTGCTTCTTTTCATTTGCATATATTTATGTGTTTAAGAGATATTCATAAGCAAATCCTCTCTCTGCTACATGCTTATTTTCTTAATGAAATTGTGCTGCAATTTTTTGCTTTAGAAGCACTGGACTTTTATCAGTAACATACAAGAATTTTTTATCATTTTCTTGTTTCTGTACTTCCTTTTGCTTTAATTTTATTATTTAAGAAGATGAAAAACTATTAACAAAAGTTATCTAAGTGCCATCTGAATGGATTATTATAACAGGAAGCAAACCTACAAGTCACCTTACTATATATTCCCAGCAAATACTAATAACTGTTTGTTATTAGTTATTATTTATTTTGTTATTATTTATTATTTATGCATAATAAAAATAGATACGTATAAAACATTGTATATAGGGCAATACAGCAATGAAAAATACCCCTCGGGGACTTACACTGTTACCACCTCAAAGAAATTCAGATCCTCTTTTCACCACTAATTTAGCAGCACAAAACCCCAGAATCCTTTCAGTCCCACACTGTGCCTCAGAAATGCCTGTGTACACAGACTGTATTTCTTTAATCAGTGTAAATTCACCCTGCAATTTTCTCTCCCCACTGCTGCCCCCTTGAGCTACAGCTTAATAAATAAATAAATGAATGAGCGAACAAACAAACAAATAAATAAATAAAATCAGATTAACTACTCTCTGAGTCAAGTGCAGCCAGACATCCTTTCCAGGTCTTTAGGTAGACGAGCAACCATGCTGATTCCAGTGACTCACATACTTGTAATTACCTGCACACAGGGAATCTACATCCTTAATTTGTTTTTTGCCTCCTGTGGTGTTTAAATCATGAGTTGTGGGTTTGGGGTTTTTTAACTTGCTTGTTGTTCTAGTCAGGTCTTGGCAAATTTTCCTTTTCCCTGTCCTAGCTGGCTTTTCAGGTGCTCCAACAAAGTATAAGTTTCCCACCAGAGTTTTTAAAGAAGAAAGATTTCCAAGGTGAATATACTATATCAATAAATGAAACCCAACCTTTTAAAAATTACACTGTCAGAAAAACTCATTAGGCCTTAAA
Organism: Acrocephalus scirpaceus scirpaceus; assembly: GCA_910950805.1. Taxonomy (NCBI): domain Eukaryota; kingdom Metazoa; phylum Chordata; class Aves; order Passeriformes; family Sylviidae; genus Acrocephalus; species Acrocephalus scirpaceus. The sequence continues at coordinate 46,201,268 of OU383777.1, read as the reverse complement.
AGAGTTGAAGTAAACATTAGATTTTAATATCTACTGCTGCTTAGATTTTTCTGAACTGAAAATCCCCAGTGAGCACTTAAAACTTCATTACTACACTGAAAGGTTGTGAAAGGCTATTTAAAGGTTTTCAATTTTGCTAAAGTCTAGAGGTTATTACAGCTTGAAAGAATACAAACCCTAATATTACATGGAATGAAAAGAATCAAATTTATGTTCTCATCTCCCCTGTAGTTTAATCCAGTTCTATTAGATTCAATGGAGAAAATCAGGGCAGGTTAAAACTTTTTAGGGGCTGATGAAAAATAATATTTGGTCATTGCAGAAAATATTTCTGTCTATTACTCACACTCTAAAGGATATTCCTATCTCTCAGTCCCACAATCATAACTTACAGTGTTATCAGTCTCCTGCTCAGAAACCCATGGGCTATGACCTGTGTCAGTGTCACACCAAAATTTCCACAATTACAAAAGAAAATTGAGGACATCTGACTTCATCTCAGACTGAGGTTATCTATAACTTGATATGCAGTCTTGCATTATAAATATTTTAACCTCTTTTCTTCCTTTACTTAATTTGGGAGAAACTATTGGGTGACTCCAACATTATGGGCTATCATCATATTAGACAGCTATAATAGAAGCTGACCAAACAGTGTAGCAAAAATTAGAACAAGGAAGAACTTTTATACTCATCTACTGAGCAGTACATCAGATTCCAGGTTTGGTCAGTCCCAAAGTGTTAAATAAAGAAGCACATGTCCTGGTGTGCAGCTGTGACTGTGTGAAGACCTGCTCATCTCCAGCCCGCTAGGACTGCAGAGATCAGCTGTCCATTTCTTTACATTTTGGCATTCTAGATATCCCAGGATCTCACAAATGAAAGAGAGAGGTCCCCAGCTACAGAAAATTATGCCAATTTGTGTTATTATAGCATAAAAGAGTAAAAAGAACTTAGAGTTCTGCTTGGTACAACCCATATCTGAATGCCTTTATGCTGGTACCTCTACCTTGAACCCAAATATTTTCATTTATTTTAAAGCTTACTGAACTGCTAATTGCTTAAATTCTTGTACATGACTACAGTTATATTGGCCTATACGCTGGAAGGTAAAAACCCCCAACTAAATAGCACTCTGCATTTGAAGAATGCTCTTAGTAGATGCTTGGTCCCTCTAATAAGAAATAAAATTACTAGACTGTCTTTAAATGTCTGTAGCATATCATCCTCTTTGACATAGCAGCCATGGCACAGTTGAGAAGGGGAGAAAAAAAGAAATCTTGGTGGTTTTTCTGCCTTCATTTGCCTTCTGCTTTGGGACACAGCCACAAGGTGGCTTGGTGATATGCTGGTTGTCTCCCTCCTGGAAAGACTGCTCTTGGGAATAGATGGTACCTGTTCAGACTCTCTACTGCTGCTCCTCCACCAAGCTCTCAGTAACTCCAGTCCAGAAGATGAGCGCTTCCCACCAACAGCACTAGCCTGGAGAGAGCTTCATATACAACACTGTCCCTCAGTGAGATGTTCAGTTCAGGTACTGAACTTTTGACAGCTGTAACCCAGTGCAATCTGTGCCTTTGGCTTCTTCTCCCAACCTTTTGCATCACCTATTAGCCCTTTAACTTCTTCAGAAATCACATGATTCACACAATTCACTCAAGTCACATGCATGAACCACCAAGTAAGCATTAAGTGGTTTAGGGACTTACAGAGTGTCCTAGGTTACAATGTAAAGTTGTGCCCAAGGTATGTATTCTATCCCCAGGAGCCGTTGGAGCCAGGGTGGGGCAGTGTTTTCCTTATCTTCTGTTAACGAGCCTAACAATGCCTTGCCACATGACTCATAGATAACTCCCTCTGGGAGTTATCTCTGTTTAATGGGCCATCAAGGACCCACTGCATGACTCATAGAATGAGATCATCCCATTGTGAGATGCTCTGCCCAGGGGGAGGAGCCAAGCATTCCCACCTGGATAAATCCAGGGTTTGGGACAGCACAGGCAGCTTTTATCCACTGGACTTCCAGAGGAGACAAGAGCTGCCAGACGTTTCTACAGGAATCACTGCTTCGACAAGACCATCTCATCTGGACTGCCACTACCACCCTAACTAACAGGGTGTCAGGTTGTATTCTGACTCTGTCAGTGGGCTTTTTTTTGTACTATTACTTTTATTTTATTTTACTTTCCTTTATTTTCTTTTCCTCTTATTAAATTGTGTTTCTGACTTGGAGTCCTTCACTGGTTTTGCTTTCAAACAGCACACAGAGCAAAGAAGCTGGATGGGATCTCCAGAGGTCTTCTGGTGCAACTTCCCCTCCAAAGGGAGTCCATCAAAGGACGGAGGCTCAAAATCTCTTCAACTTGAGTATTGGATCTCTGGCATGGACATAGGACTGTCTCTGCAGGCCTTTAGGAGGAAAAGAAATATACATTTTCATATAGGAGGATCTCCAGCTGTAAGGTCAGAGAAAGTCATATATTTCCAGCAATTATTTCCTGTCTTGAAACCCAGAAGGTATATGAATAGGCAGAAAGATATTATCAACTGTGTCCATGAGCAATAGTGGTTTTAAGACACAAGTTACTCTTCAAATTCAAATCTTAATATCATTCACTTGGGAGAATCACAGCTTATACTTAATATGTGGACAGAAACTTATGTTGCCACTGGCTGCTATAGGAATCACTTATTCAACACAGCATTTCAAAATATTCATCAACATTTTAGAATTATTGCATCTTCTACATCATTATAATATGTCTTTAAATTTTTTTAAGTAAGACTTCTACCCCTTGTTGGTTGAAGAGTTAATCTTCATATTTTTGCCATATTTTAAGTGCCAGAGCACAGAACCTGTGATTTCCGTTGTTTGTTTAGAGACAAGATATAAAAAGGCATTAATTTCTTAAATATTGGCATGTGTGCAGTTTTCACCATTCCTGTAAAGGTCAGTGAATGTGCTGTCAGTGGGGTAGAAGAAAATAAGTTCTCCTTTGCCCAGGAACGCAGGTGTTATTTGAATCATTCTTGTTAGGCAATATTCATCTTCCCTTGAATTTATTACTTGTGTCAGCATCAGCGACAATAAATCAAACACAAGTTGCTTGTCCGCATGGACAATTCTGTTGTCTCATATTGTGGGAAGCTAACAAGGAGGAGGAAATGACACTTGTGTGGGTGATGCAGGTATGCAAGCTCCCTTGGGGAGGGTATGAGGACATTTTTTGTCCTAGCTCCCACCTACTCCAGGGCCAGAAGAACCAAATATGAGTTGCTTTAACGCCATGGACTTCTTTGCCCAGAAACTTCTCAGCTATGGAGTCCAGGTGAAGTTAGTATAAATAAAGATATTGAGAGATTTTAACTTGTAAACAGCACCTTGACATCACAGTGGAATACAAATTTTATTCTAGCATATTTGAAATGCACGTCCTATAATACTGCACGAGGATCACATTAACTTTCAGTCCTCAAAGGTACTCAGGTGGTTAGGGAAAAAACAGCTTTGCATAGTTAGATCTGAGTCTAACCCAGTGCCATGCTGCTGTCAGTGGCTGCCTAACCAGTAGCAAGTGTTCTTTCAGCCTGGCACTGTTTCATGTCTTGTTCATTCCTTAGAGCCCCAAGTGTGCACAAATCAAATTATGAGGTCAATGACCTCTGAGAGGTTTTTTGGGGGACAAAAAGAGCCTGAACAAGGGTGTGCAGGGACTTTTAAATTGGGGAGATGCAAGGGGAGGGTACAAATCTTCAGCCAACAGGGAGAAAACAGGAGGACTGCAAGGTGGGGACAACAAAACTAGAGCCAGTGGGGAAACTTAGAGGGAGGGAAACAGTGTAAACTAGCCAGTTGGGGCTCCAACATTAGGGGGTTTCCAAAGGGGATTTCCAGAAAAGGGGTTGGGACACAAGAGGATTGACAGGGAATATTGGGGAACAAGGGGCAGGTTTAAGACCAGACAGACAGCTGAGACAGGAGGGTACAACTTAGACTGAACCATCAACATAACACAGAACAAACCATTAAAGAGAAAACACACCACAACACTTTGGAATTAACAGGGGCTGAATGGTTGATAAATTCAAAAATGTGTCCCAGCTTTAACCATGGACTGCAGCAGATAGCCCTGTAGCTTCCTCAGAGAAAAGTGGTACAACTTGTAGCAATTTAAATATTTCTTCAACAAATTTTAAAATGGCATACTAATACACACACTCACACAGAGAAATGCAAGTGCAGACAGCATTACTGGCCTGATTTATAACACAAAAATCCATCAACATTAACTACATAAATATCATTTTTACTGGAGAATCAGCAGTTTCTTAAACCCATCCAAATTCTTTAGAATGTTTCTCTCATCGATGCTCAAACAGTACTTTGAGTAAGCACAGAGACAGGTCTGAGAATGCATCCAGGATGAGACTTGGACTCCACACCTGGTCTGGAGTACACATTTTGTTAACTCAGGATACAGATTCTCTGTGTTACGCTGTCACACAAGTTCCAGGGTGGGACTTAGAGGGGCATGACTTCAAGGGGTTAAACATATAATGACGACATACTGGTTTCTAATGCTAATGTTTAAATGGAATTTAGTTGATTAATGAGGTCTTTTATTTGAAGTACTAAACTTTTTTTTAATCTTACTTGCACAGTCTGCAGTACTTTCAAAGACAGCATCAGCTCATTATGAATAATCACAGTGTGTTCATGAAAAAAGAGCACAACTGAAAATGACAAAATCCCCAAATTAGTAATGTGCAAATATTAAAAGTAAAGTGAAAATTATTTATAAAAAACACTCTGAAATGTTGTATTGTCATTTGTACAATTTCAGAGTGGAAAAAAATAGAGAGAGGATGCAATCTTACTTTTTATCTTTTTCTAGTATTTGGTATGCCGAGGATTAATTTCAAGGAAAATATATATCTTCTTTTTAGACAGCTGCTACTTTGAGACTTAAAATAATATTTAGAGAAGACAATTTATTTAGGAGAGTAAGAATTTAAACACTGCATAATTGGCTGTTAATGATACTGTAAATCTGTTTCTTAAGAAATATATTTAACTGCTGATTTTAGAACTGATCATTAGATTTACATTAAACTATACTTTCTCAATTTTTGTTCTAATGTTCAAAGTTGTCCTTTTTCTCTGTAAATATATTGATACAGAATTGCAATAACCTGTTTTTTTTAAGTTTCTCTCTTTCAGGTATTAATAAAGAGAAAGCATATGAATGTGAAAATATCAAATTTCACAAAATCAAGGGGTGTTCCTTTCCACATGATGAACATTTAACCTACAGAAAACTTGATAAATGAAAGGTATCATCTTGGAAGCAAAGTGTAGGTTTCAGTCTGCAGCTTTTGGTAGCAGGCAGGAGCCTTATTAAGTCACACAGAATTACACCAAATGAAACAAGATCTGGTCAGGGTTTGTCATGATTGGAGTAACACAAGTTGCAGCCTTGAGAGAGAAAAAAAAAAGAAAATATTTGAAGCCCACAAAAATAAAAAGTTTGCTGAATTTTACTGCCATGAAGCTGTTTGGTGGCATTTGTTGACTTATCTGGCAGTCAGATTTAATATTTGACACTATCACTTGATATGCTGAGGCAGAAGGCTCAGATTTCTAGATTTTTTTACTTCCCAAACACAGTAAGTATGCACACCTGACCTTGATGCAGATCTCCACCTTTCCACCATGTTTCTTAGTGAGGCCAAAAGAAAAGAGGGGTATGAAGGGTTGTAATTTGGAAATAATTTAGGCACTACAGGGTTACGAAGACCTTTGAAATATGTTCTGAATTTCATGTAACACCGTTTCTTCAAAGCAATGAATAACTTAAGTTAGCATTGCTTGAGAAACTTTCAAGACCGATTTTTCTGTAAATTAATTTCTTGTGCATTTTTAACTAGCTTTGGCTGGTAGTAATTTAATCAGAGCCTGTAATCTTCTATCAGTTATCATGCCAACCCATAATGTTACTTTGCACTTCAATGGAGTTCCCAAGTATGCTTCCAGACTATTGAGAGAAGAGATTCTAGGTGCTGCTCATCCTAAACTTCATGTTTCCGTGTCTGAAAAGCAAAGAGATAATTGAAATAAGTCAATGTCAACTTCAAGTGTTCTATTTTTCTCATTATATGCATTAAGGATAACATATTCTCAGAGAATCATTAAGTTCTATATTCTATTGATAGTTTTCTCATGTCTCAGCAGAGATTGTTTTGTGGAAAATATGGAGATTACCTAAATGGGAGCATATCTGTCATCTGAAAGTATGAAATAACTCAGAAAAAAAACAACTGATTGTGCAGACTAGTTGCATAAAAATATTGCTTCCAATGTAATTTTTATTTGTTCTTTATGGCAATTTAAAATGGGCTTTTGCCACAAATCCCAGGTGGAATCTATCAATCTTTCTGTCACAATGTAAAACAATGCTTCACCCCTTTTGTATGACCCTGGTGCTATAATATTTTTCTAATTAATATCACCATAAAATTCATATGTGTTCTACTTCTTCCTTCACATCCCACTCCCAATTTTTCTCTCAGAAAAGGAAGGCTACTGTTTCTGTCTACTATCAACATAAATCAATTCCGAGCAAATAGTGTAGTGTGATATCTATTAACTTGTCACCAGGGATAAAATTTATTTAAAAGTTAAGAAGTGTTTTGCAATATAAAATTCTACCCAGTGCTGCAGTGAATAGTATACGCTTCCTTAATAAAGTCCTTTTTCAGATACCACTTCTAGAAATGTAATCTCCTGATCCTGGAATACTGAATGAAATTCACAAATTTCATTAATATCTTTAGTGGTTAGTATCTCAAGAGTAACAGTCACGGACAGGTTGCCTTTCATTATATCAAACAGATTTTCTGTTGTTTTGCTCTGCTTTCGTTTTTTCCTTGTTTTCTGAAACAAGCAATTAGATCACATCTTTTGGATAGGGCTCTAAGAAAAATAAAAAACGTGAACAGTGCAAATAATTTTCTGATATCACTGCATGAAACAGCTAATTGCATTTTTATTTTCTCTAGGCTTTACAGTAATTTGATTTTAGTTGTACAAATATGAATGCATGTGTTAATCAACTCTGGCATGTCCAAAACTGCGCAAGAAATCTTCTCGTATTTTCTAAGCTGATTTGAAAAACTCTCTTTTGGAGGAAATACTTCACTTCATAGGTGTATAGAATAAAATAGGGTAAAAAATATATTACATAATTTCTTTTTCAAGTCATAGTGCTTGTATTTTTCTGTTTTTCTCAGTTTAATATCTAATAAGAAAGAAAAAGAGGGAAAAATATGCAGAAATCACAGGTAAAAGAAAACAAATGAAAATAAACCAGTATTTTAGCATATTACATGCAAAAATGGAAGAAAATAATTCATCTCCAAAGACATACATGAATCTTTTCAAATATAACAATCATAAAGAAAATAGTTTGCATTTCATATTGGAGTTTACTTTAAAATCCCAATCATTTGTAAAGGAGAAAATTTCATTGTATTTTTCCAGTTCCATGAACCACCCTGTGTTAACTTCTCCTGAGAGATATGTTGGATAGGTCATTTAGGAGTTTTGCATAGAATGGAATGTTTCAGATTTCTTTTATCTAAGTATGATTCCTTTAGGCACTAAAATTGCTATTGAAAACCATTTTGCATCGTTAGCCAGTATTACTAAATCGTTCAGCATGCTTGGAAAACACAACCCTGGGAAAACATATGTTCATGTGAAGCACTTTTGATAAGCTGTTATAAAGAGTTCCAGTACATAAACCCATAACTCCTCTCGGATCCCGGGCTGATAGCCTTCCGAGATAGCGGATAAAGTCCTTTTTTTTCCCAAGCCCCGTTACCAGAATAGAGAGTCAGGATGCCTCAGTTTCTTTCTCAAGGGTTGTTTATTCTTTCTTATCTATATACATTCCTTTTCACCCAGTGTAGATGCTACCTACACTGCTGTCCAAGGCTAACTGCTAACTGCTAATTGCTAACTGCTAACTGCGCCGCTCAAGGGCGGTCGTTATCTCTTATACTATGTACTACGTGCTAGTTGTTTTCAATATTGTGCCAATACCCATCACCTTTATTAGAGAGTGTATTTCTAATCTAACTCAATCCAAAAGTGCCACCACCACAGCAGAAGATGGAGGGCAAGAAGAAGAAGCAGAAGGACAGGGACACACCCAGATTCCTCCATCTTGCCTTCTTGAACCTCCATTAAACCCCAAAATTCTACATCTACACCCGGTGATAAATTAATACTATCCTAATCAAACTCTCATGGCTTGTCTCTGGACCCCTTGCCAGGGTCTCAGATCACCCAGGGCACCCAGAGGGATGTCCTGGGTTCCGACAAGCTCCTACCTGTAAAATGAAATATGCAACAAGTAGGCCAAATCTTGATTATATGTCAGATATTAAAGCCACAATTTTGTTTGATTTTACCATGCAGTAGTTATGCCATCTGTGATGGAACCCTTTAAACTCTGCAACCTTCTGTATAAAGTAAGAAAGAGCCATTTTTATGGTTTGCTTTAACTTAATACTTAGCTTTTGGTTTAGATAGTCCCAGTTCATGATTTCTGGCCTAGCCTAGGAATAAGGAGTTCTCAGGTTTTCATCTCAACCCACAGACCTCTGGCCAGTAACCATACTGCAGCTCTGCGATGAGCTCCCTAAGACATTGTGGCAATCAGACCAGAAACCTGACAGCAGCTCCAAAGAATTTCCCAGTTAACAGAATGTGGTGAATACATATTGTCTTGGGTTGGGTAGCCAAGAGATTTGTATTCTATTTCCTCTGTTGTAAAAGCAGATATTTCTTTATCTCTTGTAACTCCAGGGGGGAGGGGGACAGATGCCTTCTGATAATGGCCCAGCTGTTAAAACCAGGTGTAGCAGTGTTTCTTATCTCCTTCACCACCCATCCATCCTTCAGGGAGATATCTTCTGCTAATAGGCCATTAAGGTTCACCAATGACATGACACATTACATCATCAGGGATATCTTCTGCTAATGGGCCATTAAGGCTCACCAATGACATGACACATTGCATCATCCCATTGTGAGATGCTCCACCCAGTGTGGGGGAGCCAACCATTCCTACCTGGATAAAAACTGGGACTCAGGAACAGCAGGAATGGGGTTTTTCCACCAGAGGAAGACCAAACCTATCTTGCCACCACTGGACTTTTCCTACTCCATTATCTGTACCCCACAGAACCTCCTCTAGGATTTATTTGGACTGCTTCCAACACCCTTACCGACAGGATATCAGGTCGTATCCCTGACTCTGTCAGGACTTTTTCCAGGACTTCTGTTCTGTTTGCTTGCTTGTCTTTGTACTACTGCATTTGTATTTTGGTTTTGCTGTTGTTGTTGTTGTTTTTATTCCTATTAAAGAACTGTTATTCCTATTCCCATATCTTTGCCTGAAAGCCCATAATTGCAAAATTATAATAATTTGGAGGGGAGGGAGGTGGCATTCTCCATTCCAAGGGAAGCTCTAGCTCTTCCTGGCAGACAATTGTCTTTCAAAACCAAGACACATCTTCCTTTCTCATAACAGTCAAGCAAGGCAAGAACTACAGTAAAACAACTTTACAAGCAATGAGTGGCCAGTTTCTTCGAAAACCCATATTGATTCTTCGCTGGAAAAAGATGCAGGAGATCCAAAGCTATGTGCACATGTTCCTTTGACTATATGACCAAAGGTCTTTAAAAACAATAGGGGCTCCTTTCCAGAAATCCAGTTAATTAGTTGGCATAATTTATGCCTTGCAGGTTTTTGGATATTAATCAAAATACCGAGAATTTCCATAATGACCCAAGGATCAAAGTGTCTGGAGTGACCCAAGGTCTGCTCCAACCAGTTCCTGCCCCATCCATCTGTCCTTTCCAATGACTTGCTCGTGATCATGACTCAATCTGTCCCTTCTGCTGCATTTGTATCCATGTGGTTGGGTAGACTGGAGGAACTCGACTCAGCTGAAGAATATCCTCTGGAAGAAAATAATCAAGAATATTTACTTTCCACCCTGCTTCACCTCTTTCCTGGAATAAAATAGCTGTGCCAGCATGGGACTACAGGATGAGGAGACAGGCACAAAACACAGGGCAAGAGCCAGCAACAAGGGCAGGTGCTGCTTGTGCTGATGTGCACACCAGGGAATTGTTTGGCATGCCATGCCCACAGCACCCTGCCTGTCACCTACTGAATTTTTATCCTCCTGTCTCTAAATGAAGTTCTGTTTCTTTCCTTTTGTTTCTCAACAAGCAACTATTCAATGTGCAAAGCTCCACTTAGCACTAGCACCTCTATTGCTTTTTGCAGAGGGAGAAGTTCTAGCATGTAATCAGCTAAGTCACCAGAAGTAACCATCCTTCCATTTGGTCAGTGGTATCAATGAGGTCATAGCTGCTGCCAAACACCTCTTCACTGCCTTGATCCACCAGCAAAACAAATCTCTTACAAAACCCAGTTAAATAGAGCAAACTCACCATTCATCTTGCTCTCTGAAAGATATCACAAGGACATTTGGAAATTAACCTCAATGATCATTAAGCATCTTTCTGACACAGGGCAAAGATCAATCTCACCAGCAGGCAGCACATTCAGGTTGTCAATGAGATGGCCTTGCAGAGGGAACTGAAGGGAGGTGTTGAAACCTTCATGAATGAAGCATCCTTCCCAAAGCACTTTCCCTTGCATTACATGCATCCTCCATGGCAGAAGGGAGCTTGCATGACTTGGTCCCTTCAGCATGGGCAGGAAGGATCCTGCCAGCAACACTTTGCAACGCAAGTTGCATGCACTAAGCTGTGCTCTAGCAGGCAGCCACGCATCACTTTAGAATTATTACCAGCACAGAGAGCTAATTTGAAATAGCCACAAGCAGTGAGGAAACATCAGTGTCTCCATTGCCTAACTTCCAGACATACTGCGGAGGTAAAGAAGAAGTGGGATATCTCAGGCCAAGAGCAAGTTGCTGCCAAAAAATTTTGAGGTCCAAAATCACCCCTTTGGTGCCTCATCAGTCCCTGCACCAAAGAGAGACAGAGACAACCGACAGCTGATGAAAAGTACGACACATTTTCACCTAACCTGTGAGTCATCAAAACATTTTTATGCCCTGACTTTTGGTGAAAACAACTCCTAGACAAATCTGACAACGATAGGCATACCATGTTTGCTGGAGACTATCACCTTTCAATATGGATACAAAAAAAATGAGGCTTTTTAAAACTCATGGAAATACCACTACTGAATGAACCTTCACAAAACAAACTGCAAGATTTTCTCCTTTCCGACAGCACAGCAGGCTTGCTCACTGCAGCTGCTTAGGCGCTATTTTTGTTCACATCACTCAAAATCATTGCATCTCACTGCAGAGGGGTGTTGGGCAGTAGGATGAAAGGCTCGGATGCTGTCTAAGGAGTTGTTTTTAAAGCACTATAAATTTAGTATAGCTGCACAGAGCAAGGGAGGATTGCTGGCTGACGGGATGCTCTCTGCCATTAATTAAGGTCTGTTTACTTAGGGATCATATCCCGATTCAAAATAAGAGAATTATTTTAGAGGGGTTTCACCTTTATTGCCATTGACTGAAATTAATGTTAGCTGAATGGCTCACTTGGAAACATAAAAAGCAAAAGCATCTTAGAGAGCCAATTACAAGCATAAGGTCTGGAATGGCTCTCACCATCAGGCAGTAGCTACTGGTCCTTGTGAAATAACTCCACAATGCCCTCCTCTCTCCCTTCCTGCTGTTGAATTTGCTGGTTTGTGATTCTGCAAAATGGCTCATTTTACTGCAGACAGAAGCAAGGACAATTGACTCACTGTCCAAGCTGACTAAAGCTGTCCACGTTCATGGCAGAATGGCTACAACTCAAAACTTGCCCCTTTGAGTGAAATCATTATACATTATTTATTCTGAGTTATTTGCCTGGTTTTAGAGTGTATGTTTTGATGAGCTGAAGAAGCACCTCTCCCTGATGAAACCAGGCAGTTCAGGGAGAGCTTTGACCTTTGCATGCCTTCCGTCCAGCAAAAGGGTTTTGCAAGTAGTAACCTTGAAGGAAGTTGGCTTTCAGCCATGAGCAAGAAAAAGTAAATATTACACATCAGTTGAGAATTTAATAGAGAATTTCGGGGTAAGACTTTTAATAGAAAGCAAATTTGTGCGAACTGGATTCTTCTGTCATGTTTCAATTTCTGATGTGCAAAGTGAAAATTAAACAGATTGGCTTAGGTTGGATTGATCCATGCAGGACTAATTCGGTTTTCTAAATACAATTAAAATATCTTGTCTCAGGATAGTTCAACATTAATCTTTCCTCAAGCTGCCGCAGTGATTCACAGAAGCTGCTGTTCATTCTCTTCTGAGACGGATACCCGACAGACCTCATACCTCACGGTCCACACTGTTTTCTAAATGAGGTAAAGCAAAATAAAGCCATCACTTCACTGAATTTCATTTTGATATATTATCTTTGGTTAAATTTGAAAATGCAGGGAAAGTTGGGATGAGAATTTAGGAATCCACTGGCATAGTAAGATAAAAATCTCTTTGTACCAGGATCTGCAAAGTACAGAAGTAGATTTTACCAGACCCTTCAAAGTGCAGAAGGAGATCATATCATATCTGGCCCTCCAGGTGAGTGTTAAACCACCTAGTTCTTTGGAAATGAATGGCTTCTGTGGCTAAATTTGGAGAACCATGACAGTGATGCATAAACAACAGCCCAGATCCCTCAAGGTGGACCAGGTAAACAAGCTCAAGGTCCATTGCACAAACTTTTACATTGCAAGACTTCAGTGTAGAAATCATTCTCTGAGATTGCCAAAGGTGCAATTTTATTGCTCTGAAAGCTCTCTGAATTGTGCCATTCAAGAATAAAGGCAGCAGCTCTCCCCTCCAAACAGCTTTGCACGGCTGGATACCTTACCATTGAAGGCTGGATACCTTACCATTCCTCTCAGGATTTTTTTCTTTCCAGCACAGTTTCAAAATTGATCCTTTTTCTTTCAATAAGCTCAGGACTTGAAGGGTTCAGCTGTAGATGTAACAAATATTTTTCAACATTGAAAATGTAAGGGTGGAACAGTATACACTTAGAAGTAAAATTTCAACATTTCATTTTCATGGAAAGGCTATTACTTTCTAGGACAGTAATGAAGAGAAGCTTGAATAGGAAAATAAATTAGATACACAGGTGGTAAAGAAACTGCAGAGAGTTTCACCCTTTCGTGAAAGCATATTAATGCCAGCCTGCTGTTACTCTGGCTGCTGGCTGAGCTGAGGTGAGTTTCTCTGACCACTCTCACTGGAGCTCTGTCTTGAGAGGACAATTTGCATAGAGCAGTCAGCTGAAAACCTCCAACTGATCTTTCAGTTGATCTTCTATGACGAGTATATAAAAGCATTTAGTGGTTTGGGGGTATGTATTACAATTTTAGAAAAATCACTGAATAAATGGTAGTTCCTCCATTCTGGTGCTAGTTTTGAATCTATGCATGCACACACACGTATGCTCCAGCACATATTGTTCACAAGATAAGAAGCTCAGAGATAAACAATTGCCTTCACTTCCACTATACCACAAGCAAAGATGAGTGCATAATGCAACAAATTCCTGAGCAGTTGAATTCCTGGAGGACACGGATTGCACCGGCTGAAAACTTGGAGTGAAGCACTTGCTTTGTCTTTTCTTGAGGCAGAATAGTCCTTATTTCTTCCCTAGGACTTTTTTTTCTTTAGACTATGTGGATCATTTGAAATGAGCTATTTGTAAGAAGATTTTAAAGACATTTTATAAAATGGTGATCACTTTTAGTGTAATCAATACCATATGAGAGGCTATACACTGCACTAGGTGGAGATGTTTGGCATTATGCATGAATAAAGAAATTTATCTTGCCTAACACATCTACCTCCTAGTTTCTCACTGCAGGTAGCTTTTCTAACTTCCACAACATAGCAACTTTCTAAATTTTCATCATAGAGTCACAGAACAGCCTGTGTTGAAAAAGACCTGAAAGATCACCTAGTTTTCCAACTCCCATAGAAACTAGATATACAGTTCCATCCTTATTGTTGTATTTTGTATTTCTAGCCATGGGCAGGCACAACTTTTATTTTTAAAATTTTCCTTGGTCACAGCTTAATGTTCTATGCAAGTTCAGCTTCCTCTGCACCTATTGATTCAGTGTTATGTAAAATGAACTTATTAATAAATATGTTTTTCTGTCGTTCTCACTTATTCATTGCAATCAAAAGAGAGAGTTAATTTTATCAGTAACAAAATTTAAAAAATATAGCAAGAAATCATGAAAAATCTCAAGGAGATCACTTTTAGAAATATAAACTTCAAATCATGATTATCCATTGGTGAATGCAAAGGTATTCTGTATTTTAACTCCTACTATTTGTGGCCTTGTACTGTGCTTTAGTGTCTCTCCAAAGGAGCATATTGGAACACATCACAGTGGGCACGATTCTGATTTCTCTTGTGTAAATATTGTAATTGACAGATGTGTGCTGATATTCTCTAACTCAAAATTTATTTCACCACTTTCACTGCATTAGCCCTTGCTTCAAGTCTGCCTTAATTTACATTCTATTTATTTTTAATTGTTTTGTAGGCTGGGGAAATGGGAACTCTTGCTTTTCCTGTATCCAGATTTTGCAGAAATCCTTTGAAATCACACAGGATCTAGGAAAAAAAATTACATTTGATAGCAAATTTGAAATGTCTTACCCAGCAGAGATAGGGTGCTATGCTGTGCTGCCTCTTGTCTCTGCTTCTGGGGAAAGCAAAAGAAAACCTGGATGGTCCTTGACTTTCTGGGTTAAGAGGAAATGTTAGAATTTCGTTTCAGTTTTGCTGAGACTGCAACTAAGAGAAGAAAAATATTGGAATAAAAGGACTCAGAAGAATGGGAAAAAAGTGAAAGAAGGTATCTGAAACCTGCAGTGTCTCTGATCAGCCAGTGCATGGGAAGTTTTCTGTCTTTCTTTTGATTATCCAATATTCCCTGATAAGATATAAGATTTCTATTACTTTTGTACATACATTTTGTACACTGCTTAAATAAAACAGCTGGAAATCAAATCTGTTAAGTAAGGTTACCAAGTAAAACATTTACAATTCATCTTGTTAATTATAGACACAATGAGAAGTGAATGAGCTGCAGTGTGAAACATTTTACTTCTTTTTCATGCAAGAAATCAATGTCAGGTGCTGTGAAGGATCATAATGGGCTTGAGAAAACAGCTTTCCACTATGGTCGTCCATACCCAGAGAAAGACAAGGACCATGTAAAGTCAGCACATTTTATCACTAACCAGCATCTTCAAATGTCAAACTTATTTACTGAACTTACAGTTCTATGTTATCTCTTACAAGCAATGCAAAAGAGTAATATGCTTTTTATAGATTAATTCTTGTAATTCTACACTGCTTATTCACAGAGATAACTCTCACTCACTTTGTCTTCTCGTTATCTAAACAGACATGCCTTTCCTTAAGTCATCAGCAGAGGTCATCACACAAATGCCCTTGTGGAATATTCATTAATCAAACAATTAATTTGAAATGGATCTTCAAAGCATTATTCATTCCCCATCATTCTTCATACAAATATCAATTTAAATGCTTTATGAGTATAATGATTAGGTTGATGTTTAATTAATTGTGAAAATGTGAATTAAAGCTAAATTACAAGACAAATTATTCCACAGTACACAAAACCCCTTAATTCTGTACAGTTAGGTTTTGAAATCTCATCAAGTTTCGATAAACACCTTTTTCAGCTTTTTACTATGTGGTTATAGCAGATCAGTTGGCTACACTTTCTTCAAAAGGTTATAATCTGAATGCCACTAATTTACTTCTGCAAATGGCAGAATAAGCAAGGGATAATGTAAATACACATCACCTACTTGTAATTAAGAATAAATGGGGTATTCACTATTTGAGAGGCAACTTAGAAGGCCCAAGACAGAGGGAGATGCAGTAGAGATGTTCTACTTCAGCTTCAGAATTTATTTAATTTCATGAAGCCATTAGATCTAGTAATTTATTTATCAGAGTACACTAAAAATAAACCACCAGCTATAGAGTATGAAGTAGGTGATACACTATGTGATATGTTTTAGACATGGCAAAAGTCAGATGGTTTTATGACAGAGTAGCGTCTAAATTGCAGCATGTGAGTTACATCTGTGCTATTTACAAACCAATGGCTCCACTTTTCAACTGGATAAACCATTATTTATGTTACTTCCTACAGGTTTTCACACATTGTTGCTCTTGCAGAATGGATATTGCTTCTAAATGCCAGGAGGGCATTTCATAAATGGATGGCTGATCTCAGTACATTGCAGCCCAAAGTACATTGGTAAGCCTTCTGCTGAAATACGTAAAATGACAATACTGATTATACTGTAACAGTAACAAGCTTATTTAAAAAAAGAACTTCCCCAACTTACAGGTGAAAAATAATCAAATATTTTTATGTAACAAGAATTAGAACAACTTAAAAATCTCTATTTCAGTGTATATGAAATGCATATATATGAATACTAGTAGAAAGTATATATATGGCCAAAGAGGTCCAAGAGAATTATGCAGGATTAAAAATATAGTCCTGGAAGGTAAGAATCCCATCTAATTATTATTTTAAAAGTAAATATAATAAACCTAAACAGATTTATTACCATCTGGTTATTTAATGGAGGTAGGACAAAAAAGGAAACTCAGATTAAAAATCTTTCTTCTGCTCACAAAATGAATATGATAAAAACTGTACAAAAGGCATCATATTGAATTCACCCAAAATCAGAACAGGGAATGCATTTTACAGGACAGTGTGACAACAATTGGTCCAAGCATGGCAAGGCAGTAAGCACAGGCATTTGTTCTGAGCCTTACTTGTTTTGAGTTCACGTGTACTCCAGCAACAAGATTTTAACCCACATCCTTTCAGCCTATCCATATGCTGACCACCTACATCTCTCACTAATTCAGAATCAGATGCACATCCAGTAATAGACAAATTCTCTTCTATTTGCTTTCTGTAAGCAATCAAGTAAAACCACAACTTTTACAAAATGCTGCTGTTTTATAGGCAAATCCTTGAGCGTACAGACCTGAGCCACCAAAGAAATATGAATATTAAGGATGTTGACTTTTAATCAAGATGAAATTTCAGTTCAAATCAATGTCAAAATACAATGCCGAATAAAAACATAGTCAGGCAGCATTTCATTCCTTTTCCTGGGGAGAGTTTGGTTGAGGTTTTCAGATGAACCAAGAATACTCAGTCTGTTCAGCCGTGTTGAATAATAAGTACCTTCCCGCTCCCCCCCCCCCATTTTTTTTCCTTCCTCCTCTTCCCCATCTGGGATAACAGTTTTGTGGTCTACAAGCTACACATGTTAAGAAGGAGCAGTGTCCAAATCCTGCTTCAGCACATCACATCCCTTAGCAGGTGACAAAGCAACATTAATAAAGCTGGTCTCATCCTAGTCAAAGCAGATATCATTCAGAAAAATACAAAATACAGCAAGAGGGATGGAATTATATGTCTAGTTTTCAGTGATTTATTTATGAAATTCCTA
This sequence comes from Acrocephalus scirpaceus scirpaceus, assembly GCA_910950805.1. Classification (NCBI taxonomy): domain Eukaryota; kingdom Metazoa; phylum Chordata; class Aves; order Passeriformes; family Sylviidae; genus Acrocephalus; species Acrocephalus scirpaceus. Next base: position 46,183,610 of record OU383777.1, on the reverse strand, counting down.
GGAGACATAGCCATACAAAGGTCTCAATGCCATTGTCTGTGGTAAATAGTATGTTGTAATATATTTAGCAAATTATAATTCAAACCACAGAAAACTAAAAGGAGAAAAGTTTAGAAAATGTTTCTAGATGGAAAGTTACTGAACACTTGGTTTCAAGTTTTATTATAGCTTAGGGGTACATTCACTGCTGACTGTACAAATAAATCATTTCCCCCCTCTGGGGTAGACAAGATTTTTGCTCACAGTAAGATTGTTAAAATCCTAGAAAATCTACAGGTCAAGATGTAGAAGTTTCCATGAAAATGTCCCTGTGGATTGTCAGACACTAATGAAGGAACAGGTTCATATATGATGGTAGGCTTTCAGAGGTTCTTCAAAACCAATAACTATAACAATAAAATATGAGCAACAGAAAATTGATTCAGCATCAGAGAAGACCTCAGGTGATATATCATTCCAGCTCCCAGAGTTAATCACCGAAAAACAAAGAGAAATACTATAGAGAATCCTGTACTCAATTCTATAGTGTAAAGTGTCTGTTTGTAACTAAGTGATGCTATGCTTCTTATTAAAAGGTCATTCCCTCATCTGGTATTGCTGCTAGAATCAACATTTAAAAGAATCAGCCAGAATTTTCAAGCTCCCTATTCCACAGCACTACCCCCCTTTATAATGCCACAAGCAATTATTTTCTTCCCTTGATGCTCATATATGTGGGGTACTATATGGGAAGTACCCTTACCCAACTTCATGGACACCACTTGTAAAACATCTCTTTTGTACTGCTGCCTGTTGCAGGAATTTAGCTACATCACCTTTCACTGTCCCATGCTACAATTTGTAGGATATTTCCTTATAGTATATTCATTTTCAGTTCTGTCTGCCTTTACTTAAAAGAACTCCCCATGCTTTCCACTGGGTTTCCATTTTTACAAAATCCTGCATAATGTTAATAAACTGGGAAAAAAATTACAAGAATTTAGTTGGGTTCTGACATATCTTACTGCACTAGCTAAAATTTTAGTCTGAAGTCTGTCATGCTGTGCCTGTTTTCAGTCCAAATGCTGAGAAGGAAATCATGTGTGTGAAGAACCCCCAAGTTCTGGATTTCTGTCAGGGAAACATCTTTGAATCTGCCTTTGCTTATTTCAAAAACCCTGTGTCAAAGTCTACTATCAGGTTCTCTCTCTTAAATAGTTTGGTTCTGACTTTATTTTCTTTGTTGCTCCTTTCTCTCTTCTATTATTCCCACCAGCTCTTTCTGTAAAAAAAAAAAAAAAAACCCCACCAACGAAAAAAACACAAAAGCCATGCAGTCTCATTAAGCCTGGATACAAAGTTCATCATTTGCAATCGGGAGGACTGTGCAGAAATGTCATTCTTTATGTGCAAGCAAGACACTTCAAAATCCCAGCCATATCTCTGCCTGGCTCCCAGGAGACCATCCTATAACTTGTCATATTCACATTAATTAATTCAGGGCTTATTTGTTTTGTCCTAGACTTTTTTTCCCTCTTTTTTAAGGAAAGGCTACTGGATGGTAACAGTGAAAAGGGTAAAAGTCACATATACAGTATCTTCAGAAAGGTCAAGTCATTAAGAATTTGCTTACATCCTTCTTTGTGTCTGCACTTTTGGTACTGATATCAAAGTCCCAAAACTGAGCAGGAGAGTCAACTCTCCTGGTCCAGGAGGACACTGCATCAGCATCCATTCATCTGCTCTGTATAACTTACCTCCACTCAAGGTTCCCACTGAAATTACCTCCAGTGTTTAACAACACAGCCCTTCCACTCTGTGCAAACAATTCAAAATACCAGAAGCCATTAGTACCCCATTTAAAACATTCCACCGCTGAAATCCTTGACCACTGTAACAGAGTGCAGAAGAATGTAGATTTAACAATATATTATCAAAAACTTCACAATGATTACGGTGAGGTAGGGGTTATACTTGCCACCAATTCTCCAGCCATGTTGACTGTCTGCTTTAAGACTCTTCCTTATTCTTTTTATTGATTTAAAAGTAGTGTTTGAGAACATCTATATTCCTGTTACACTCAAATGATTGTCAAGTAAAGATAACCACCATCAAAGAAAAAGACTAATTTATTCTCATTTGCCCCTTGAAAAATCCTGCTCAATCAGGAGAAAAATCAGGAAGAAGAGAGGATGAAATAAAACTCTTCTAGAAGAAAACACTTTTACCAACAAGAAATAAAGCCTATTGGATTAACTTTAACTGTTCAGTTCTGTTAAAGATGGTCTTGCTCAAAGACTTCTATTTTCTCCAGTATCTCCAGAAAGATAATTCTGGCTGATGACTCATGCACCTTCCAATTTCAACCTTTTACTCTTTATCAGGGAGTCAAAAGAAATGTCCTTAACAGCCTGAATCTTTAGTTCCTTTACTAGCATTATTACTTGTCTTTAAATATGTTTTCCATCACCAATCCAACATCATTTCCCAGTGTTGGTGCAATGTAATAGCAAAGCCTGTGGTTTACCAGTACATTTCAGATTCCTTGTATTAAAAATATTTGCTACAAAAACTACTGTCTCAAAAAAAACCCCCACTAAACAAACATGAAAAAGGTGTCATTAGTCAACAATGTAATTAACTGAAAGGACCTTTATTCTACAAAACAGTGGAAAGAGTTTCATTTCCTTGTCATTTTTAATAGATAAAATTCAGAAGAAAGACACATAATCAGAATTCTGCATTTTACTTTTACTGTCATTTGTCCTAAAGTCACCAGAGTAAACTTGATTCACTCCATATTCAATTTTTATTTTTTAAATGTGATGGTGTTATTTAGTAGATTTCAATGGCATCATGATAGTGACTTTGGGGCACTTAAAATAACTTATCCAAGACAGCATGAATTTTGCTTTGGTACCCTCCTAAAGCCCAACCCCTGCTGATTTTCCTTTCACAATACCCTTTACTGATTTTACTTTGATTTCTGCTACTCTGAAAACAGTGTCAGACATGAATGCTTTCCAAGCTAATCATGCAGCCTCCAAGAGTTCTAATTTTGCTTTTTTGAGAAGAAATGTGAGTGTTTCTGGCTCTTAAAGACATCTTAGGATAGTCCTGAGCATGCGGACTTTCAGATCATCAAGCATAGTACCAAGCCAGCAGGGTCTCCAGGCTGTGAACTGCGAACCAGAGGTGATGCAGATACCAGCTGCAGTGCAACTGCTACGTATTAGGTTATAGAAACTTCGAAAAAAAAAGGGTTCCTGGGGTTCTGTCATGAGCTGTGGGGAATGGCAATGGTCTTTTGATAGAACAGCACCCCCCCAGGATATTTATCTCAGTGGCCTTCAAAACAGTTGCACTTCTAACATACTTGGACTGGTCATCTTTGGAGCATGGCATCAAATAACGTCACCTTCTCTACCAGTCACAGCTGACTGTGCCTCAGCCTTATGTCTTGGTTTTGAAAGACAGTTGTCTGCCAGGGAAAGCTAGAGCTTCCCTTGGAATGGAGAATGTAAATCCCCTTCCCTCCAAATGATTGTAATTTTGCAATTAGGGGCTTTCAGGCAAAGATATGGGAATAGGAGTAACAGTACTTTAATAGGAATATTTTAAAAAATACAAATGTAGTAGTACAAAAACAAACAAACAAACAAACCAAGCAAAAAAAAAGTCCTGGTGAAAACCTGACAGGGTCAGGGATATAACCTGACACACTGTTGGTCAGGGTGTTGGAAGCAGTCCAAATAAATCCTCCTGGAGTAACAGATGTAGTTCTGTGGAATAGAGATGACCCTGTAGAAAAAGGTCCAGCTGTGGCAAGATGGGTCCGGTGGTCCAGTCTTCCTCTGGGGTCTAGAGTGGAAAGCCAGGTCCCCAGATGCGGGTTCTTGGTGTTTCTGAGTCCCAGTTTTTATCCAGGTAGGAATGGTTGGCTCCCTCACACTGGGTGGAGCATCTCACAATGGGATGATACAATGTGTCATGTCATTGGTGAGCCTTAATGGCCTATTAGCAGAAGATATCTCCCTGGAGGGTGGACGGGTGGTGAAAGAGATAAGAAACACTGCCACACCTGGTTTTAACAGCTGGGCCATTATCAGAAGGCATCTTGCCCCCCTCCCCCCTGGAGTTACAAGAGATAAAGAAAAAAAATCTCAACTGTTCTCAACAGATGAAATAGAATACACATTTTTTGGTTACCTCACCCAAGACACCTTAGCACTTGGCTCACCCTGAAAACAGCACCCCCAGCAGATATCACCTACCCCTTGTACCAGTGCATGGGTCAGGTCTTTCCGCTATATACGTCGTTAATGCATTGTTCTAGCGCTGTGAGGCAACCTGACAGTAATTTTCAGATAAAAGGATAAAACCCTGACACAGGCATGGTCTAAATACTCTGGGGTCAAAACTGGGCATGAATGCAGATGCACCCACAGATAATTCTTTTAATAGTACAAGTTATTTATTTCCCACAAGGTAATAAACTGTACTGTTAGAAGGTCCTGTAGTGTTGGTCTAATGGTATCTGTGCTCAGAGTAACACTCTGGGAGAAAAAAGCTTATATCCCTCCCAAACAGAGTTACAGCAATTAAAATACTGCAGTCAAGTAGAAGCCTAAAAAACTGTAAGCAATATACATGCACAAAAGCTGATGATGTTTTGCTTTTGTGGACCTCAGGCCAGCTGGGAGTACACGCGGAAGGGTGACTGGTGCCAACACCCTGGAACAGAGTCATGTCTCCCCTGGCCACCTCCCAACCTAATCACACATGCACATTTCAGCATTATCAGCACAGCTGCTTCTGCACCACACAGCAAACTAGCCTGGGGGTTAATTGGTTGCAAAATTAACCCAGAAGGTAAAGAGAAAGATAAAGCTGGGGGGTCTTGTCTCAACTCACAGAGCTATCACATGCAACCAGTGTTGCTGGATATTATCCTGTTTGGTTAGCAAAGGTTTTGCACCATGATGTCACAAGCTTAATACTGCCTTGCCCCCATCACCATTTTTAAGCATTATACAGACACATTGCTAGTTTCTCCAGCCAGGCATGGACCTTCTTCCATTTCCACACCAAGTGCACCACCCCCATCAAAACAAAGCACATCTTTCAAGTGCTTTAACACTGTAGAAACAGGTTTTCATCACCACATCCCATTTCTCTATGTGTTTTGGAAATGGGACAAACTATTAAAACCCTTTTTACACATATATGCTTTAGTTGACTAGGTAGAGCCTCAGGTACCTGGATGTATATCAGAAAGCTCTTAAAATACCAGCCAGCAACACCCATGTATAATTTCAGATGATATCTATCCTTCTCCTCTTGCAGTCTAGCCACAGTTTCTCTTATCAAAATCACTTCTGCTACAGGAACACAAGACACCAGTAATATCCTTGATTTCTCCTGCTCTCTTCTTATGTGCTGCATAGGTAAGAAAAATTGGCTTTATTATCTTGTTGGGGTGCTTTCCATCATTTTCAGTGCATTTCTCCCTTGGAGCAGGGTTTGGCTGAAAAGCTCTCTCTTTGCAGACTGCAGACATCATCTACAGATTGTTAACTATGGGAACATGGATATCTAGCATCAGAATTGACCTGGTTGGGATTTAGAAACCATTTAAACAGTGACAAGCTACAATGAAAAAACCATAAGGCTTCCAGAGCAAGTGATATGGAAATGCAGAAAACCAGGCTGCTCTTAGCTGCACTGGGAGTTCTTTCAGAGTCTCTGTTAAGAACAACCACTGAATCTGAATCTCAGTCTTGGTCACCACATTCATCAAGCCAAAGTTGTATCCTCCTGCTCTCGATACAAGGTCAAATATTTACTAACAATTCAGTCATAATCGTTTTGGAATTCCTTTATACATCACACTATTGTTCTAGTTTTGATATAACTTACTTGATTGGGAATTAAAGCAATAAATCTCTGAAATTCAGTGAATATGAAACAGTACTTCATAAATAGGGGCAAAATTCCACTTGAACAGTGCTCCCTACCTGCTGTGAGGAAGCCTAAATTCTACAGTTAAATTCTAGAGGCAAAAAGTTAAAAAAGTGATAGGACTGTCTGTTCTGCCTCCCTTCAGCAGACAGCAAACTCTTGTCTGTACAAGCTGAGTGGTCACGGTTATGTGGCCAGCTCATACTTAGGACTAAGCCATAATTTTTATCCATAAGTTAAAATATTAAAGTCTTAAATAAACCAGAGGACAGCAGGCTACCCAAGTGTATTAGCTGACATGGATGGAAAGATAACATAAGCCTCTTTACCCCTTGGGTACCAGAAATTTTGTAGCTTAAAGTGCAGTTTTCTCATACCTTTCATTAACTTCAGTGAGAATTGTGGGGTCTTAAAACTTCCTAATTTAGAGACTTGAGTTAGATGCTTTCTCAAGCTATAGTGCTGAAATATCACCTCATACATGAAAGGCACAGGCTCAGTGGCAACACATTCAAATGCTACTTACCAAATGCGGATGATGTCTTCTTGTAACACAGTTCATCAATATCTTCATTCCTTGGGCACCACCTGTGACTGAAAGGAACTCCTCTGTAGCTGAAGAATCTCACAGTCTAGAGACCACATTCTTACTGGGTTCAGAAAAGCACTCTTATACTGGGAATCTTTCAGGATTATAAAAGCACCAGACTGTAAACACCCAAGGAGTTTTGTACTGATCACAAGGGAAATAGGGAGTCACTGGGAAAAATTAGGTGCTGCCATCTTTCTTTTCCCTGAAGTTATGACATAAGGATTAAGCTTTTCACTTGTCTGGAATGAGTCAGTAGCAGCTCTGAAAAACTTGGTGAAGACCGCCCTTAGCTTTGCTGCTTCCTGCCAAAAATTTTGACCCACTTAAAAAGATGAGCAATACTACAAAAACAGAACAGAACAAAACAAAACAGAAAAAAACCAAAAACCAACCAACTAAAAAGTCTCCAGAATCATTCCTTTTGTTTCCCACTGTAGCTTGAAGGAGCAGTCATATTCCAGGCCTTTTTTATTGAACCTTAAGGCATTAAAAGAAAGATGCAGGTGTTACCCTTTGAAAAGGATATTGGGCTCTGAAGAGCATGCAATTACAAGGCACATACCCACATGTTTACCCAAGCATTTGTATTTGATACTTGTGTGGAATATGACCTGGTTGGTTCCTGTCTAGTCCTGAGTAAACTGTACAAATGTCCAGTACAACAAAAATAACAAAAACAATAAAACCAAACTAAATCAAACCAAAGCAACAAAAAAGTGTTTACAATTTAGGCATTCACTGAAAAATATTTGATAAAACCTGAAAATAGAGCTTTTTCCTTTCATTCATTCATTTTTTTTTGTACTGTGGTAAAGAAATACTACATCTAACTGTTTAACATGGACTAATTTTTTCATTTAAGTAAGAACTAGAATGTCTGCTTGGCATAGTCAATGAATGTTTCAGCAGGAGGGAAGGAAATCTAGGAATATGGAATTTTCTATTTCATAGTACAACAACTGTTCAACAGGACATGAACCCAGAAACTGGAAAATGTTAAAATCTCCCCTTCCTCCCAGCACAGTGTTGTGCTGAGGTCTTGGGTTTTAGCTGGCTCCAGAGCAACTGCTGGAGTAGTGCTTGGAACATCCTGCCAAGGCAGTGCCACACAGCCAGGAGTAATGAGGTAACTTTGGGCCATATTACCCTTAAATGAAAAGAGATGTTGCCCCTACTGTTGGCAGCAGAGGACCTGAACAATCACAATTTTAATTGTGCTCACAGTGCTACTATTTAAAGACATAAAGAGACAAATTTCCAACTTGTCTTTGCTGACCCCAAGACCCTTCCTATTTCAGATTCACTTTGGTGCCTCTGCCTTAGGTCAGATGACTACAAACATCTCTACCTCTCTGTGACCTAACCGCTCACACAATTTAATTTGTGGATTTGTACTGGCAGAATAAGAGGTCAGCTCCTGAAAACACAGCTTTAATGTGTCCTGTTGACAGCTTCTCAGATATTATCTATCTGCTGCCCATAAGACAGTGCCTGTATTCTCACCTCATAACAGTAACAAACCCCCCTTCATTCTCCAACCTGTCATCTTCTTGCCCTGTGAATTTCCAATAACATCCTGAAAATAACAGCAGAGGCTAAATGAAAGAGCTGAGAAAATACTGCAACCAGTGCTCCTGCATAATCCTCTAAACCATGGCATGTATTAATATAAATCTATAATGAGAGCAAATCCCTGGAACAAAACAGCACAGGTTTTCCCTCATCTATTTGTTTGGGTTTCTCTTTGTCACTCCATGTATGTTAATATAAAAGATTGTAAGCAGAGGTACACATCCAATGCATTACTCTCAGCTAATGCATGCCTATGAGGCATTCCAGCTGCTCCTTCAATCTGAGCTGTTTTGTAATGCCTGTGAACCTTGTTTGAGCTGGCATGATATAGTATCTGGAAGAGCAATTTACCGCAATCTCTCATCTATTTCACTGATTGCAACCATTTAGTGCAATCTTAAAGAAAGATGATTAGAACTCTCTGGTTCTTAATGCTTAATTTATTTACATTCATGTCAGCTAGAGAGTCATTTCATTCATCTCTGAAATGATAGCACAAAATCATTGAAAAATGATGTGCAATAAACATTATTATACTGCTGTCCTCACTAGCAGATAACAACTGCTGTCATTTGTAACACTGATTGACCTATATGGCACGAGTCTTAAATTCTAGACATAATAAAACACATCATATGCATAACCATTCTGTATTGATGCCTGGCAGAATAACAGGTTTTTAGTTAAAATAAAATTCAAGCACAACTGGCTTTTCTGTGCAAATAGGTTGAAATACAGCTGCACTGTGAAAGAAAAAAAAAGACGCAACACATAAATATCATATTAGCTGAAAAGAAAGGGTCAATTTTTGGAGACAGGACTGCATCCTAATTGGCACTTTTGGTGTTGTTGCCTGGTGCAGAGGCATTCATATTAGGCTGAACAAATGCCACATTTGCATTTCCAATAAGTGATGATATTTTTCATATTTCTCATGCAGCTCTCAGTTAAAAAAGCATACCTGAAAATTGTCTAAATTAATCTGCCAGGAGAAATTACTATTTCATTCTCATTGGCAGAATTGTGAATTTTTTATAATAATAGCCTTGATTCAAGTTAAAGAAACCTGCCAACAACATTTAGGGGGTTAAAATTTGAGCAATATCAAAAGTTGAAGTGCCTGAAAAATATACCTTCTAACAAAGCCCCAAACAGTCTGTGCCATCAAACACTAAGTATTTACACTTAGTATTTAACTAAGTTTCTAGTAAATGAAGCTATTCATGAGTATAAATTTTATTTTTAAATAACATAATACAGCTATTCTGTGGTTGCAATGCTATCAAGTGCTACTTCTTTCATTTGAGAGAAATCAATATTTTTCATATTATTACTTCTTTCAAAAGTACTGTACCATTAGGAAAGAAGGTATCCATTTTTCTTTCTGAAATCAAGGTACTGCATAATTGAAAGCTACTCTTCATTCCGGCTGTGCAGTATGGCTTCTAAGTTTCCCGTAAAAAAATTGGAAGTAAAAATAAGTTACTCCTGTATAATGCATGGATATGTGTGACAAATAAATATATACAAAATAAATAAATTAATTATATATAATTTTAATTATACCCCCTTCCAGACATAACACTGATTAGACCTATCAAGTTCTTCTAACAAAGAATCTGGCATCAAAAACTCCTCTTCAGGAAAACACTCAGTGAAATGGGAACTTTCTACTTACACCAACTAAAAAACTTTTTACTTTTCAGATTTACAACTTTGAATGAGATAGAGATACAGATGGAGGGAGGAATGGATGGATGGACAGACTGTTTTCTCCACTTTATACTACCTTACCATCTGAATTCTAGCTTAATTCCAGCCTGTCACACATAAGCAGTGTGTGCTGGATGGTTGGTGAGGTTGCCCAGATGCCACTTTATTTTGCTAGTAAAATTGGTATTACTCAGAAAAACTGAGCCTAACTCTGACTATAGGCTGCACTTCCACAACTGAAAAGCAAAGAAGCAACCCATTTCATTTGATGGAGGCTGAAAATATTGCACACAAAATTAGTCAAGTATAAATAAAAAAACCCCAACAAAACAACCAAAACCATAACCTACTTTATGTTCTTTATCAGAGAGCAAGCTAATACTAGTATAATATGGATACTTGAAAATTCACAAAGAACTAACTAAATGAGGGTTAGTAAGTAGTTCCTACCATTATTTTTCACTATTTTTATATTTATTTATTTTATCTTTATGTTTGATGATATTATTTCTGTATACTTACACACATACACACACTTTTGTGACAGAAGTGGTCAAGGGAAGAATTCTGAGAGAAAGCTGGTAAGCTTGCAGATCGAGATTGTGGTGACATGAGCACAGCCATAGGGATCCCCCAGCACCAGTCGCAGCTCTGTGGAGTGATGGCTTTCTGGTATACAAGGCTCAGTGAGTGCACAAATGTTCATTTCCATACAGGAAGGGGAATGTTGTTAGAAAGCTGTACTTTCTGCTCTTCAGTAACCAGAATCCCATACTCTTTGTGTAATGCCATTTCTGTGACATAACTCTTGAACAATCAGGATCAATAAATAGCTATAGCCTCTTATACAACCATAAAAAAAGCTCAAAACCACAAACAACCTACTACAGACAATGGAGTTTCAGTCCAGACTCAAAGTTATACAAACAGTATTGACTCTTCCCTTATAAATTTTATGGTGTCTCTTACTAAATGTAATGGCTTCCTCTTAAAATTCTGGGTCATCTGTCCTCTAGGAAACCCTTTTTGGGACTACTGGGATAGGAGGTTCAGAACAAAGATGGTTCAGGACTTGGTGCACCCCCTTCTCTTTGCAAAGCACTGAAGCAAACCTCATCTGGTACCAACAGGGGGCTCTGGCACCTCTCAGTATTCATGCTTGACTTATGGTTGCATCAGCTGAAAAAAAACAAAACAAGAAATGTTTCTCTGATGTCCTCTCAGTGTACCTAACTTATATACAGTACCATGAGTGTCTGAGGGCACCAGCTCTGGAGGTATCTTTGGGTTTTAGTTCTCCCAGTTACCTTTGAGTTTTAAGTCTCTCAGGATTCTTTAAAACCCAGAAAAGCTTGTTCAAAATATCCAGGTCTTCAATGACCCTCTTTGTTGACTAGACCCACTCTGTCACTGCATAAGGACAACTTGCTTTCTATTGAAAGTAAAAGTTCATCTGTTTCAAGTGAATTAAGAACAACTTTCATTGCCTTGGCATTAGATTTAGAGTGGATTTCCCCCTTTCCTCCATTTTACCAGCAGAAAGGAGAGAGAACGTACTCCAGCTGTGCTGTCTCTCCAACCTGGTGTACACATAGTCACCAATAACAGCTTTCAATAGCTGAATAACAGTCTGAAACTGGAGAAATTAAATTAGGACTAGATGATATTTGATGTAAAAGAAAATCGATTTCCCTGGTTTCCAACGACTATTGCTGCCTTCATCCAGCCAGACTAGAACAGCCTAACAGCTCCAGTTGTGCTTTTTCCTACTTCATCATGCTTGCCCAGAGCAAGAGTGGATTCAAAAGCACTGGGACCAGCACTTTGTAATCAGCAAGACCCTATTAATGCTTTGTGATCACTACTACCCTGAGTAGTAGTCACTACTACACAACTGATCGCTGCAGTTGTGAAGGGGGCTTTCTCATAAAAGCGGGTTTTGGTTCCAGGTTAATTAATTCAAACTATATATCAAGGTGAGGCAGCAGTGGAGGAGTTGGAGCAGTGAGGGAGTGGTTGGAGACAACCAAGTTGCTCTGAACTGGAAATGTCCAAACCACGGATGTACAACCATGCCAGCCAAGCAAGGTGTCTTTTGCAAGCTATCTCGATTTTAAAATGCTGTAAATGACAACATAACTCTTAAAAGCATTGCAGACTTAGCTGAAGAGCAGCAAAAACACAGTGGTTGAGTCTGGGCAAATCATGTCACACTTCCAATTACTTGCACAGTGTAATTTGCTGCAGGTTCATAACTTCAATGTCAGCTCCTTGCTCAGGGGTGCCAAGTCTTACAAAGTCTGAGCTAGTCACAGAGCAAGATTTAATGCTGATAACTCTACCTCCCAAATCCTTGTTATGTGTGTGCTGTGGATAGCAAAGGATGGAGCAGGGAAAAGGCAGCAACTACTCTCTTAAGCTCCTTTTGAAGCTTCTGGTATTTCATGGCTATCCAAGTGCCAATTAGGACTCTGATTTAAAGTTTCAGCAGTCCCCAAGGACAATAGCAGCCATAGCAGAAAGCAAATACTCAAGTTTCCCTTTGCCTTACACTGATCAAGGGAACACTGATGTCAATACATTTTCTCATTTCTCTGTGACTATTATTTGCAGCCAAAAAATAACTTCTAGAGAGAATCAGGCAGAATGGTGAATTGTGCCCTGCATGTTTCATTCTTAGGAAACAAACGAAATTATTATATTGTACCAACCAGAACAAGGCTGCAAGAATCAACCTACACAGATAATTCCTTTTATTCTGTATAATAGTTCCTCTTACATCGTACACAAAACCAGACCAGGCCCTCTTACCAAATTTTTTTTTCTCCTTTTCTCTGCTTTATAAATTATTGAGAAGAGTAGGCAAATTATGGGCCTGGTAGTGTACATGGTTCTGTTTTGTACAAAGCATTGTGACCTTTTTCTACTTTCCAATAACCAAAAAGTGTCTTGGTTTTAAAAGTTCAAACTTGTCATGTTGTTAATCCTGGAAGATGACAAACGCATATCATATATTTGAAAGATAATGGTTGAAAAATAAGGATGATATTAACATTCAAATTGATTAACCTTTGCAGGGATGTTGTATTGTACTGGCAGAAGATAGGCTGATTATAAACACTACTATTTCAGGTGTCTAGTTGAAGCTGTCTGATTCACCACCACATTCACCCTTATGGTAACTGCTGCCTCTTCCACTGTCTCCTTTACCATGCTTAAAGGTATGACACACCTTCAAACCACTATTATCAAAACAATGGTGCCAAGGATGGAAGACCAGGGCAATAGAAATCTTTTGGCAATCTAAGTGCTTTACAGTTTTCATTCCTGGCTGCCAGTTGTTGGAACATCCTGCAGGTATGGTCCCACCTCAGGTGAGGGTGCACGGCTCATCCCAGAAACATTCCCAGTGCACCTTTGCTGTGGCATCAGCCAGCACTCAGCACGATTACCAGGTGATGCCACTGGCTCTGGGAAGACAGGTAGAGATAGTGCTGAAGGTAACCTTGCCCATGATATATTGCAGCTGTGTTAATCACCAAAGAGTGGGAAAAGCCTTTCCCTCACAGCGATGGGTGTGATAAAACAGTGAGTTAGCTTGGAGGGAGTCAGTTGGAGTCTGCTGGCTGTGCTGTGAGGAGGAAGGGACAGGAGGCCATGTGAGGAACAGACAGGGTTAGGTGGCCATGCTAGGGATGGGAAGGAGTGAGCTGGAACTGCAGAAGGAAGGGAGAAGGAGAGAAAGAGCCAGAGCTGCCCATGGGAGTTTACACAGAAAAAGTATGAGACTTTTATATAATGAAGTGCTGATGAAGCCTTCTTTGGAGTCACTTGTACCTCTGTCATCTGGTGACTGCTTCCTTTGGAACACCTGAATTCAGCTTTTTGAGTGGTCCTTTGGTCCTTTAGTGCAAAATCATCAAGCTCAGCTTCAAGGCAATTGTGTCAGTCTCATCTCTATATCAAGCAAGGAAACAACAAAACTGCTTGAAGCAATTCCCCAGTCAGGCACAGAGTCCAGCTGGAAGTAGCCAAGCCTTCTTTATGCAGAACTAGAGGGTAAAAATGGTCAAAATTGCTAGTGAAGCTATTTGAAAAGGTTTTGAGATTTCTGAAATTAATCACAAAAAATAATACTAGTATTGTCATAGCTGCAATTCAGTTTGGGCACCAGAATTTGGATTATGAGTTTTAATTATTTTCTTTTCTCTAAGAACAATCTCTTAACAATCTCTTCTTTTAGGGAGAATTATATCTCCTTTCTTTTAAAATCAACAACCACGTGTGCAAAATGAAGAATGAGAAACTTCATGTGCCTGAGAAATACAATGAAGACAGCTACACATAGCAGCTTTTCCTCATTTCCTATTCTGAGTCCATCCATGCTTAAGAGAGGGCTCACACTGCAGTAAGCAGCATTGTGAACCAAAGGAACACATGGCAACAATGAACACATCTTGGAAAGAGAAATAGGAGTCAGGGAATGGGAGCTGTCCTGGAGAAAAAGAGAAAACTACACCAGCTTTATTGCTCTTTTTATGCCCTGAAAAGGGGACAATCCAGAATCGTTAGGTGAGCAATGATAGGGTACTTCATTTCATTGGCAAACAATCTACTTCTCATGGACTTCATAAAAAGACAATCTCTACTTACTTAAATCCAAAAATGTTTTACATCTAGGCTTGTGGTGCTTACACTATCCTTAAAAAACAGAAAAATGGTGACCATTCTTTTCATTACCTAGAAAGAAGCAGTCAAGGAAATAAAGACCTGGCTAATAAGCATGCCTTAAAAAAAAAAAAAAAAAAAAAAAAAAAAAAAAAAAAAAAAAAAAAAGGAAGGAAGGAAGAAAAAGAAAGGAAGGAAGGAAGGAAGGAAGGAAGGAAGGAAGGAAGAAAAAGAAAGGAAGGAAGGAAGGAAGGAAGGAAGGAAGAAAAAGAAAGAAAGAAAGAAAGAAAGAAAGAAAGAAAGAAAGAAAGAAAGAAAGAAAGAAAGAAAGAAAGAAAGAAAGAAAGAAAGAAAGAAAGAAAGAAAGAAAGAAAGAAAGAAAGAAAGAAAGAAAGAAGGTATTCAGCTGCTTCTTCAACCTACAGACCAATTCCCTTCTCAGGCCATAACTTGTGAGAATGGGAACAATGGGAACAATCTAAGAGTGCTTTTACAATTATTACTTACTATTTGTGGAGCAGATACATTTTCAAAGGTACTGCCATTACATGTCTAACTCTGATTAAAAAGATGAAACATAAGACTTTTATTTATAAGTAGTATTAAATAATCACTGGCTAATTTTTAATGTACAGAAAAGCTATATTGGAATTTAGAAGTTGTATTGTTAAAGCTGCTATTATTAGCCTGACAGAAATACTTAAAAAACATTAATGAAGCCATGTATAAGGCACTAAAAGTACAGAGTTCAGATCCTGTTTCTATTTAAATGTTCTTTTTTTTTCTTGTCCCCAATTTCCAAAGACATAGCTGAATAATTTTCAAAGGCTGAATCTGGGAATTCTGTACACAGAGACTCATCTGGTACAGGCCATCTTTGTTTTCTGTATGTTGTTTACTGCCAATCTCCACCCCATGATCCTGGTTTCAGGCCTCTAATGGGCTCCAATAATTTAACAGAAAGGTTAGAGGACAAGGATACTTAATTTCCTCACTGTGCTAAACACCGGGGTGAGAAAGAGAAAGCCTAAGGAACTCTATCCCCAATCCACAGCATTATCAGATCATAGAATCATAGAACAAGCTGAGTTGGAAGGAACATTAATTCAAACTTCTGATCCTGCACAGGACACTCCAAGAGTCACACCCTGTCCCTGAGAGGACTGAACAATTTCTTCTTGAACCCTGTCAGGCTTGCTGCTGTGACCACTTCCCAGGGGTGCCTCTTCCAGAGTTATGGGTGAAAATTTTTTTCCATATGTCTAACCTAAACCTCCTCTGATTCAGCTTCACAGCATTTCCCCTAGACCTGTTAAAAGAGTCAAAGGATGGGTACTTGCCCCTCATTTTCTGCTTTTGGGGTACCAGACAACAAAAATCAGCTATTGAACTACAGCCAGCACTACATACCAGCTGCTAAACATATCACCTGGTTTTCCTTTGATAATCCTCAGGGTACTTCCACATTGTTAATTCTTCTCAAATTGCAATAATGGTATTTTTCTTCCATGGTATTAGTGTTATAAACGACAGTTCTCCAATATTCCGTTTTAGAGGTTTATTGGGAAATGACAAAATGAGATCAAAAAGAGACAAGTCCCACAATCAAACGGCAGCTCTGAGCCCGGGTTTCGAGCTGCCGGGTGAACTCAGACCCCAGCCTCTATCGCACTGGGTCCCCCATAGTTCACACCAACCATCTCTCAAAGGTTAGTTTTTATAAGGTTTTTAGGCCTCGAGGCTAGTTTTCTGTCCAGTCTGAATATGCAGATAGGATTTCCGTCCACCTGGAGTGAGAGTAGAATAGAATTCCGGGAAATCTGGTCACATCTCTGGATCTGTCCATGAATTATTCCTGAAGTCTTCACTAAACATGTCTATGAATTATTCTTGAAGCTCCTTGCCAGACGAACACATCTTGGTTTGGGTTTGGTCTCAGCAGGTGTCAGGATTTTCCAGGAGTGATGGGATTTTCTGAGAGCTGAATCAGTTCTGATGGGCCTTAGTGATCATTATCTGGCACCCTTTTGGCATGGGCCACCTCTCATTGATATGGAGAATACAGGTCTATTGTTCTATGGGCAGGCTAGTTACCTACCCCCTGTCCCGTCGGTTTCTGTGCAAGGGGGTACCTTTTAGCATACTTTAATCAAACTATATAATTATAACAGTAAAAAAAACTCAAATTAAACTACATAT
This sequence comes from Acrocephalus scirpaceus scirpaceus, assembly GCA_910950805.1. Taxonomy (NCBI): domain Eukaryota; kingdom Metazoa; phylum Chordata; class Aves; order Passeriformes; family Sylviidae; genus Acrocephalus; species Acrocephalus scirpaceus. Next base: position 46,166,926 of record OU383777.1, on the reverse strand, counting down.
TTATAACAATTAGTATGCCAGTGTATTTGGAATTCTTTAATAATTTAGGCACCATCTGACCACCCATCTTCTGTGAAGGTCATCAATGCTTTTTTCATTTTATGAATACACAAAAGATTTACCTCTGGGCTACCCTTAATTTTCTTGTACTTTTCTGTTTGTCCTAAATTCCTACTGTATTTTTCACCCCTGCCCACTTCCCAATGATCACATGCAATGCCCCCTTATAAATATAAGAATTATAACCAGATATCCCAGGGCAGTGCCCTTTCATCTAATAAGGGCTTCAACTTAAAGAGGGCTGAGGGCTTGTGTATGAAAAAGAAATGGCACAATGCTGCACCTAAAAGTCCTGTGACCTGGTGATCAGAAAAAAGTAGCATATTTACATCACTGTACTTCAATGCCTCCAAAGACCCTCCTATCTTTCATCAGGCAGTGAAAATTAAATGGTTGCTGATCTAAAACAAGTGGTGGAAGTTACCACACACTTCACATTCATCATCACCATCATCAAGACAGAAACTTTGCTATTGCAGTTATCTCTCTTGCTTCTCTTGCTATTTCTCTTCCTCCTTCCTATTCTTTCTCATGCTTTCAACTGGGCATCAGATTTCTTCTTCCTTCCTGTACCAAGACTGCAAAGTCCTATCCAACCCCCTAGCTGAAACATTACCTGTCCACAGAGGCCACTGTTCCCATGTGTGTTGCTGAAATAACTACCAGGCATTTGGTAACCAAAGTATCTTTCTGCAGTGTCTGCTGCTTAATAAACAACCCCAAAGAGTAGAAAACTGAGATCCATAATGTAATAAGTATAATAGATAAATTCGTGTGGATTTAAGCTACTAATAAAAAGCTACCCGAGAATGTCTCCAAGATTCCAAAGTTCCCAAACACATTTACAACTGTAAAGGCAGAGCAAGAAGATGGCCCATCCATCAAGGGTAGACCCTCACTTCACAGCTCCTCAACATCCGATACCGATCTTGGTGGAGATCCTGGACGATCAAGATCACCCCTCCCAAGATGAATTTCAGAAAAAACTATCAAGCAACCTCTTCATGCAGACAGGACTCTTTTGGAAACACAGCATATCTGGACTTTCAATAGACTTAGCCTTAAGGTAAAAAAACTGTATAAAACCCACGGGCTGAAACATAGCAGTGTGGCAGAATTTGGAGGGTACCTTTGTACCGCCTCTCTGTCCACCCAACTCTCGATCGATTGTTGTCCCGTTTTTATTGTAGCTTTAATTTAGTGTTAGAAATTTTGCTAATAAACCCTGTTATTTTTAAATTAGCTTATAATCATTTATAACAATAATGTACTCTTGACACCTCAGCTTGTAACATTCAGTGTGGGAACAAGCGGAATTCAGGTCTATTTCCTCCATGCAACTGCAAATTTGTCACTGAACACCCATCCAAAATGGCTGTGAACTGCAGGACAGCAGTAGCTCTGCACTGGAGACAAGGCTGGGCAGAACCTTCTTGCTACTCTCTTTCCCTACTTCAGGTTACAAATAGTTGCCAACACATACAAATAGCTGACTTCTTGTACAAAATCATCCACAGTTCTTCTGAAAGCATCACTGAAAGTAAAAGTAGGGTGAGTGAATTCCTGCCTTCTATGCATTATGTAAAAATGCAGCATATTGTTAGTATTCCCCTGCAGATGGCTTGTTACAGAAAAATGTGAAGTGAGAAAGGGCCTCCCTTTCACACCTGAAAGGTCACAGACTTCACCGCAGCTTCTTGACCCAGTCAAAGAAGCAGACACAGCACGTTCCCTGCCATGAAGGACAAGCCTAGTGCTCACCAAAATGACAGTATCTGTGTGATTCCCAAGGCATCAGGATCTGTCTTCCTTTGTGAGTACTGGGCTGGAAGGAGACAGTTCTTGTTTTCAGTGGTTGTAAAACAAAATCTCATTTCTTAGGCTGTATTAATACTATGTGTAAAAATGTCCCTTCAGTGGGCAGGGTTTCTGGGGTTGTGTATCAACAAGGTTATGAATATATTTTCAAATTCTGACAAATTTCTTTCTAGAGCAAGAGCTACATAGAAGTTATTTTATAACTGTAGTGATTTCCTGAATATTTTTATTTATATAGTGATGTATATGAAAATACTGATATTTCTATGTAGCAACAGACACAGCTCACATATTTCTAACAAATGAGACTGTGTTACTGGGTGTATGCTGTGAATTGCCTGGAGATACTACCACAGGACTGTGTGTTTTATCATGCAAGATGGAAACGAAACTGTTTTGTTCCCTTGTTGAGTGCAATACACAAGGAACTCTGTAAACTCCCAATTACAGCTGCCACACTTTTGCACATTCCCTAGTCAATTCAAAGAAATAAAATGGATTTTTGAAATCATTATAATCTGAAGCAACTGGAAAATATGTGGGTGGAACTGGTGTAAAGGTGGAGGAAAAAAAATGCACCAGGATACATATAACAAAAACACATCTTCCTTGGAGTTTACTGCTTACATGCCTTTTGATGGAGAGGGATGCCGCAGCCGAGATGAATGATACAGTGTAAATCTGAAATCAGTTATGCTTGGTGTGCTGGGTGATGCCAAGGCTTCAAATCTCCGTTAACGGCTCCTGTACATCAGTTTTGACACTAGCTGTTCAAAAGCCACAGAATCACTACCGCCCCAAATGTCAAAACACAGACAGTCAAAATTACAAATGAAAATTGCAAGGCTGTCTTAAGAAACTAAAACATAAGGCTGAAGAGCTCAGCAAAGTAGCCAGATTATCCAGCCTGCTCCCAGTCAAAAGTGTCCAGTCTCTGTCTGTGAAAGAGAAGGTATTCCACCACCTTTTGCAACAGCTACCCAAAAGCAATATAAAATGAGACCAGTGTGGAGAATTTAAGGGTCAGTATTTGCAGTTATCATATTTATCTACATACCGTTATAAAGGGCAAATTATTTTTTCAGACAGCTGAATATATGAAGGAAGCTTTTAAAGAAACTATGGATGTATCAGCTCCAAGCATTTTAAAAACACACACAAATGCATGACCTTCAGGAGTCATAAATTCACCTTAAACATCTGAGATGAAGACTTATTCTCAGAAAAGTAAATGGCAGATTTGATTTCAAGTATGGATTCCACTCTGTCAGATTTCCTAAAAAGCTTCAGGCTGATTTTATTTGCAGGTCAGGTTTCTAAGCTTGCGAGGTGCATTCAAGTTACATTTTCATTTTTTTTTTCACTGTAGAAGAGCTAAGAAAAAATTGCTTAGATTTTTGAAGAGATGAAATTCTCATTAAAAAAAATAAGTACAGACAGATCTGGAACTTTAACATATGCTCCATTTGAAACACAAAATGAGGCAACACTTGTGTAGTTCAGGGTGTTAAAATCTACCTAGTTAATAAACTTGCACAAGAAAGTCCAGAAAGAATGCACTAGTATTGTCAGTTCTGATGAAGCTTTGGTTGGGTTTTGTTTCAACTTTTGTTTTTCAGTAATGGGTTCTAAAGTAACCTGGTAAAATAAAAAGCTGAAGTTTAATTTTAAAACATCATTTTGGGATATGGTAAATAAGCCTCGCTATGCATCAAGGTATGCATCAAGGTATGACCTGGTATGCATCAAGGTCTGAAATTTTAAAAAGTCAGCAACACAACCTTTTATTCATCTTACCAAGACAGGATTTCACATGGGGATAAACTCTTATCTACCCAGACAGGTAATTTTTTTGCCAGCAACCACTATGCATAAAAATTGTGCACTGTTAAAAATAATAAAAACACATTTATTACACTTAAAAATTATCAGAAATGGTACCTATTGGCATAGAATTTTCAAATTTAGAGAACTCAGGAGTCAACAGGCTCTAATCTATTTTTGTTAGGAATGTAAATTCTATTCAGAAGCACACAAGTTAAAGTCATTACAACCTACCAAAATGGAGGTTCTGTAGGATATTAAGAACCAAAAAACAGCTTGTCTTCAAAAAGCTTTGGAAAGAAAAAAAAAAAAAGAAAAAAGGAAAATAATTTATTTGGTCCATCCAAAACATTACTTGACTCAACAATTTTAAATTACCCACAGGACTACATGGGGGTAAACAAAGCCCTTAAAATGTGCTCACATTGGCTGTGAGATACACCAGTAACTTGTAACCATGCTGAATTGCTTCTCTTATCTGTTTCTCAATTTCTGCTTTCCTGTCTCTCAATAAATCTGATTAAATTGTGCTTGCTTAGTCAAGGGCAATGGAAAGAGGAGATGGAACTGGCTAGGGTTGAAAAACAAGGAAATTAAAAGGGCAAGAAATAGAAGTTAGGTTATTTTTTAAACCTTCTTCACACTATGACACTTCACACCATGCAACTGAAAACAAAAAGCTTTTTCAAAATCTCAGAACAAATGCTATAGAAATAAAGGAAAACAATCTGCTTCAGATAAAATATTTTTCTCAGCCATGTGGCCAAATTACATTGTAATAACATAAGCAGAGGCAGAGGTTGATTTTTAAATTACCTGTTAAATTTTTAAATTTTTAAAATTACTAGATTTTTAAATTACTCCAGTCTAACCAGCTGCATAACTAGCTTTTTTTCTTTGAATTTTTTTTCCACTTTGAAGAGTTACAGAGTTAGAAACCGGTTCTTCATACTGTTGTATAAACCTTTATGTCATGACCACTGAAAAGAATTCTTCTGAATACACTTTAGACACAGGCATGGAAACAAAATACAGAAAGTAGGGGGTTTTTGTTTGTTTGTTTTAATCCCCTGAACAAGAAATCACAGCTTGAGAGGAGAGGTCAAACTCAGTTTTCAAACCCTACATTCACTCGGTGGAGCATTGTGTCAATTGTGTTCATAGCTGCCCTGTAATGGAATTTATGAAGGATTTTCTAAGTTTTATATTTAAAAAGCCAATAACAATAACAAAAAAATCAAACCAAAAACCAAAGCAAAACCCAAGACATTAATAAAAAAAAATGCCACTTGATCAGATTCACTACCACACTCTTTAGACAACTACTCCATATGATCTTTTGTCTGTCTCCACTCCTCTCCGTCTGTTCAAATGGAACAGTGCCCACTTACAAATTAGACTGTCCCTGTTGCAGAGGTGGCAGATGCAGAATGAATACTTGAAAACAGGGAAAAAAGTAGCTTACAGACTAATGCTGTGTGGCAGTGAGACACAGCTGCATTGCAGGAAGCACATTAAAAGGAAAAGAAACTTACACAAAACCCTCCAAGAAACAACTGCGGCTAACTTTTAAAATTATGTAGCTAATTACAGCTGCAAAGCAGACAATTGCCTCCCCAGTCATGTGTGAGTGCATTGACAGGCCAGCAGGTACTGGCAGCACAAAGTTATTAAGCGTTAACGTTTGCTAGATGCATTAATCAAAGAATAAAAACTTTTTAGCAGGTCAGATAAGAAGGTGCATTATTTTCAGCATGCATCTCAGTGCCTGAGGAAGTCCTGGGCAAGACTGCTTTATCCCTGCTAACATTCCTCCTGCCTCTGCTCATCTGGTACTTAGCTGATAGGCTGCAAACACAACTAGATCTGAGAAGCAACGTTTCCTACATTTTTCACTGCACCAAAGCTACAGGAAATGTTGTTTGCCCATGCAGTTACTCCCTCAAATATTGAGATCAATATTTTATTCAAGTCTATTCCATTTATTTGTCAACAATTGCAAAATAGTATATTTTATTGTACTATAGGAAAATGAGGGAAAATAACAGGGACATGAGGGGGAAATTAGGGCACTGCAAAGCACACCCAGCAAAACACCAGACATAGTGATGCTCCCCACTAACTCCATCCAAGAGTGTGCACCTGTAAAAAAATACATTTTCAGATTTCTTCCAGATGTTGTGAAATGGACTTAGGGCAATACAAAACACAGCCATTCAGATATATAACCAGCGTCAGGTCTTGACAGAAGCTCAGGGAAAGATGTATAGAGGAAGAGAACAACTTTTGAAGAAAGCAACTTTTGCAGATGGCTGAGGAGGTGGCAATGACCTATGGAACTGCTGCTCTGCCAGGATGGGACATGAAACCAGCATTTGACTGTTTTATGACCACATTAGTATCTGTCTAGTTATTTCTTGTAAGTAGCTGAGACAGATACTGCTTAAATTTCAGGCCAGGTGATAAAACTTTTAGGCTCAATCTAACGACTGCACAGTCCCAACCAATTTCTGTGGCCTGCTGGAAAAGCCAGCAGCTGTCACTGCTTTCCTTCCACTACAGCTTAACTCTATGCCCATTTGCCATAAACTCCTATAAAAACACCTGGATAGAGAATATAGTTTTAAACAGGGAAGAGTTATTAAATATTAAATTTCTACTAGTATAAGTAATTTAGTATGAATAACTTCATAATTTACTTTTTATTTAATTTACTTCACTTCATAATTTACTTTGCATGACAATAGTAGCCAGATACCCTCACACTGTGATAAGCAACAAGCTTCTCTGCCCTAGAGATTATAAAATCAAAACAGACAAAAGAGGAAATAAAAGAACAATATATGGAGAGATTAAGTGAATGTCTAAGTCACAGAAACCATGTGCCAAAGAGGATGGAGCTGAACCTAAAGATGTGGAGTCACACTGCAGCTATGATTGATTTAGTATTCCTGAAGCCGACAGCTCTAAGGCAGCACAGCAAAAAGAAGGTGTATTATGGATTTAACTTCCATCTAAGGATAAGCCAAATCAACCATCAGACTAGGGTCTGATTCATCTGCAATTTAGTAGGTGGTCCGTCATCCATCACAGCTCCACAGTGAAGGGTGAAAGCAGTAACTGACATTTTTGGTGGCATCATTTAATTTGATCTTTTAAATTGACTCTGTCATTAATGCTTCTGAGACAATAAAAAAGTAGATGAATGTCACAGTCATATTAACCTGGAGTGATCTTACTGTTTATTAACCTAAAAAGGTATGGGAAGCATTAAGAAATAAAAATAGCTGTGTGTCCTGCAAAGTATTCTTTTTTCCTGCCAAAGCCTTGTCTCACTTGATTGTTTGCCACAATTGTTGCTTAAATCATTGTTTCTCTTTTTGTCACTGAATGTCTAAGCATTTTAAATTTCCAGTGAAATGAGGACACCTCTTTACTTATTTGATGACAAAGAAAAGACAGGAAAAGGTGGTGCTGTTTATCTAGTTTTTTGTTGTTGGAGTATTAGAAGGTTATCAGTATCTCTAAAGCCTATAGCAATTTGATTTTGAAATTGGTTTCATTGATTCCCTTTTCACCTCATTTCTCAGGAGATTTGGAGTCCCATTCTCCTTTGATTCTCTTCCTCTGATCCTAGGGAGATTGAACAGATAGTTACATTCAAATGTAATGTTCACTAAAAACTCAAGAAAATCTCCAACACTTTCTCTGTCACAGCTTTGTTTTTATCAGTCTCCTGGCTTGTTTATCATCTACTCAACAAGCTACATAGCTAAATGAGATAGTGATTTTTACTATATTTACAGAGCCATGCAAGAGCTGATTATTAAATTATGTCCTGTAATCATCTGCTACTGAGATTCAATCACAAATGTAAATAGAAGTTGTAGACAACAAATTCAACCATGTTCTTTCTCAAATATTGTGAGCAATTGTACATTTTTTTCTCTTTTACTGACTAAATCTTTAATACATACATACATCCAACTTTGAGCACTGTCTTTTAGATCAGAATAATACTAATGATCCTCTGTGTTGCCTTTCACATTTGATCAGGCAGAACAGAAGATAACATCTGATCAGCCAGACTTGAAAATTTGTCACAAAGAACACAAAGATACTGAAGTGCATACTGTGTACTCCTTCTGCAAGGGACAAGGGCTGAGCTCAACCCTGAAGTACTCCAAGTAGGTGTGCCTGCACAAGAAAGCTTAAAATTGATTCAGTGTTGGTAAATCAGTCAAAAATCTTGGCTGATAAATCTGGGTTACCTACAGTACAAACAATAAAATCATGCCCTTCATTTAAAGCACAGTTTCTGATGGTGTCTCTGGTTTTGGATAGAACTTTGAACAGTTTTCTTTGTTTGTGGGGGAGGCAATGGCTTGTAGAAAATGAGAAACTTTTCTACATCCACAGGACATCATTAATTCTGCTGAGCTCCATGTCCTTGCATTGAAGCTGTTTGCCTATTTTTTTCCCCCCAGAAACCCATATGTAAAAGAATCTCTGTATTACTGCACAGAAACATCTTTAGAATGCATCTGTTTTATTTCACCTTCATCATTTCACCACTTATTCACATCATCTCTCACTGTATTTCCACTATTGCAAAAATGTTTGACTCAAAAGGGGTAGGAAAATGTTCTTCACCCAGAGGGTGGTTGGGCACTAGCACAGGCTCCCCGGGGAAGTGGTCACAGCACCAGCCTGAACTGAGTTCAAGAAATGTTTGGGTAATCTCTGAGGCACACGGTGTGTCTCTTGGGGTGTCCTATGCATGGCCAGGAGTTGGACATGATATTTGTGGCCTCCTTCCAACTCAGGATATTCTGTGATCCTATGGTCCTAAAAAAGCTTCTTCCATTAAGATCTTCACTAAACCAGCATCTTCTGAAATACTACCTTCAGATAGACTCCTACTAGTTACAGCAAATCCTATACTGACATTATTTTATACCACATAATTATGAATCATCTTAGGAAAGCCCCCCAAAACTAAAAAAAACATTTTTGTTCAGCTCAGACAGGCATTAATGACAGAAAATATACTGACAGTAAGTTCATTGCACTGACATAATATTTTCCTTGCTAATAGACTATATTTAAATCTAAATCACTCACATAAATAAATTAATGAATAATAGATTAGGAAAGAATCTGATATTTTGCAAATGAAAATCCTTGCTACTGTTATAACCAGATCAGTCAGGAGCTAAGGCTTTTCAATTCAAATTGCCTGATCTGAGGTGAGTTTCCCTTTTTAATGATCCTTTTATCAAAATTCTGCATATATATAGAAAGTTAATTTACTTCTTGAAGATCAGCCATGTTATCATCTCAATCTAATTAGAGAAAATTGTCCTTAAAACAATATTGATTTTGTACTAAAGCTTTCTGTTGTATTACCAGTAGGCAGCATTTCCCTCATTTAACCTTGGTGACAGATAATGTCAAATTCAACAAAAAAACTGTTTAAGAGCATAGTCAAAGCAATTTTGACTCTTAAAAGAGAAAATTAATTAAACTGTGGTAATTGCTACATCAAATAAATACAACACATTGTCTTATAAAGGGGGAAGTTGCATAATCTCTTTTTTTCATTTATAATGTTTCAGAGCAATTAGAAAACATTTCTGCTGCATAGAGAAGACATATTTGGTCTTTACTGTACTTTCAGATTATGGTTTGGCTCCCATGCTATTTTTCATTATTAAATTTCATGATTGTTCTCAAAGGTAGGTGAAAACTAGTATTTACTCATATGATGTTATGTCCAGTTAAGAATCGACTTTCTGTTTTCCTGAAGATTACTTTTGCCATGAAAAGAGTTCTTCTGAAAGAGACAGGTTAAACCAGGTGACCTTCCAGAAAAGAAACTCTTCAGTCAACAGGGGAACATGAAATTTGAAAAATTAAAGTTTGGAACATTTATAAACAGAAGCTCAAGTGCCTCTCCTGGAGTAGTTTGAGGCAATGAGAGAAGTTGCTTCAGTGCAACAGCAGAAGGGCTGTGGGGCTATTCCCCCTTCCACCTTCAAAAGTGCAGCAGACACTTGTTAATGGGAAAGTGAAGGCTGGCACTAAGCTGAGAGCAGTTACTAACTCCAGATTTCAGCCAAAGCATTGCAGGTAGCCAGTACAGATACTTGTCCACAATTGTAAATAAGCCTGGATTTGAAGCAGTAGCAGGGGAAAAAAGTCTACTGGCCCACTTGCAGATTCAGTAGCTAATGGCCTGGGCTGTGAATGCACTTTTAAAGATGATGAGATTTTTATCGAGTGATGTGTCATCTTTCACTAGCCCCAAGACAAGCATGAAGAAGCCACAAAACCCACCTCCACAAGTTTCTAAAAGATATTTGGAAAAAGAGATAACAGTAAGGAGGGAATAATATTTGGCTTGACTCAAACTGCATATTTTAGCATTACTACAGAAACTAATACAGAAGCAGTTTTCAGAAGTACATTTGTGAGATGTCCAATCTTCAGGCTGTTTTGTACATTCAAAATGTGTCTACACTTTTAGCTACACTCATAATAGTAGACTGTAATAGCTGCACTTTTGCTGGTAATGGGAAAATTCCAGTTATTTTGGTAATGTTTTCAGTTCATCATGGTTACAATCCGTATTTTCTTGCCAAAGCCTGTATGAATTATGGAGAAAGTTGACAATTTTGCATTTACTATCATTCTGGTTGTTCTTTCCTTGGCAATATAGGAACATACTGTAATAAAAGTAGCTAACGTGTATTGGATGGTTTTGTTCAGTACAGTTTAGTGGACTCCTGGCTCTTTGGAAAGGATCTGGAGAGCTACACCTGGCTGAACAAGAATATATTACCTCTCCTTGCTGATATTCTATGTTTTTCATGTATTAAAATGTATGTTATGAAGAGAATGGTTTTATATTTTTCTTTCCCTGGTCACTGTTAGAAGTTACAAAAAAAAAAATCTCACTTGACCAAAGCACACACTTTCACAGCTCAAATAGGTGCCTGACCACAGCCACATTGCTGGAATCTATGCTCAGGACTAAGACAGAGAATGGCACTGCCAGCTCAGTGATGCTGTGTTGCGATTTTAAGAGAGATGGGACACCTGGGAGATGTCTTAAAACGTGATTTATTGCCTCAGCCTCAAGGAGTGAGAACATCTTAACTGCATACGCCAGGAGTTTGTGGTCGGTGGTCACAAGACCACAGTTTACAAGGGGTTTTAAAGGTTAATTAGCCAATAAACTACTGCCACACATATTGTTTTTACTTTCACACCAGTAGCTAATTAAACTGTATCACACATCCTGCTGCAATGCGGGCTTTTTTTATCCAATCATGTAGTGACACACAAACTACTTGCTACACCTTAAAACTTTTTACTATTTCTATAACTACTTCTATATCCAAACTTAAAACTTTCCACTACCTAGCTTAATATGTCTCTATCTATATTACAAACCCACATTCTTGCTTATGGTCTCTAAATTTGGAAGCCTTTTCCAAGGTCTCAGGTCGAACCCTGTATTCTCTTCAGTATTTGGGCCTGCATGCACAGGGTTTTGAGAATTTTCTGTACCTGGACTTCCCACAATGCTGCACCTGGGCACAGGAACAGAAGTTATACTTTTCAAAGACCCTCCAATAAACCAGTTTCTGATTATAGTTAGTACTTATCCTCAGTGGTCTCATTTCCTCCTCCATACACACATAAGGACTTGGCTGAGATAAGACAGTTTTGAACACCATTTATCTTCTTAAGTTTGCTTTTTTACCCATTAAAAAAAAATCCAGAGGCACATTCCTCTGAATGAGATTCTTGTCTGGAAACAGCATCAGATTTTAGCCCTGCTATTTAATTGGGATGATTCATCATTGATTTATACTTAAAGTAAAAAACCCTGTAAAGTCCAAACACACTGATTCATGTTATTAACGTCATATTATGCAATAAATGGAAAGAAGTAGAAGTTCCTCTAAAGTCAGACCTGTTGCCTGGACCTCCATTTGTGTGTTTACCATCAATAGCACTTACACCCTGAATGACTAGATAAGCCACCCAATTTCCCCACTCTTGAAATACTAATTAATAACTAAAATTTAAAAAGAAAGCCTTTAAATGCTACATCTATCGTAGGCAGTAACTTCTCCCATGCCCGATATATTTTGCAGAGTTTACATAACTTGTTGTCAGCCATTGATTATGAGCAACAAGCCTAATTAATTCCTATAAGTTTTTGCTAAATGGTAGCTGAGTCATCATAAAAAAAATCTAAAAAAACACAATAAGTGGTCTGGATCCTCAGTGAGCTCTATTTCTGCTTATCATTTCCAAAAGATAATCAGGCTGGCTTAAGCAGGCAATTCTTTCTTGAGGAAGAGATTGTAGGAGGAAAACACCATCTGCAACATGTTCAGACCAACTGCTGTTCTATCTATGCCAAGAGTGACCACTGAGACCTCTGACCACTGCAGCCTCTAAGTCAAATTATCTCACTCTTCCACTTACCACTGTACAGGCTGGGTGAGTAGGGATCTCTGCAGCACAGATCAGGCTGTAACTGCTCATGCCTGCTAATTATTCTTGTGAGGCTAAAGGCATTTAGCTGTGGGCTGGGTCCCCATCCCCATGAGAAGGTCTGCCAGCACCCTATGTGAGAAACCACCCGTTGGTCCTAAAAATAAAATACATGTATGTGGGAAATAAACTAGCCACTGAACTTGAATTGGGATATCCGTGAAAAGTGATATGAAGAAACATAAATTCCAAAATAATATGAAATGCATCAGCTTACAGACAACTAAAAATATTTTTTAAAGCTCCTTCAAAAAACTTCAGTGATAACAAGTGGAAAGTCACCAGTGTCTCACTAAAAAACAATGCGTGGAGGAAGTAACATAGATTTTTAAATGCTATTTTATCATAGCATTTAAAATTCTAATATACTGTTCCACTTAGCTGAAATAACACTCTCATAGAGCCAATAACCTTCCCTGCTGATGGACAGCAGATCATACATAACAGGATTACATTAATTCTTTCAAGAGTTCCCCTATCTGCTCAGTCCTCACTCCACTTTATCCACTGGAAATAATTGCAAATGTTCTAGTGCCAATACAGGTACCTTAAAATTGTCAAAAGAAAAAAATTGTGCTGAAGTTAATTTTTAAAAAGATATTTTAAAGTTCTGTGAAGTTATTCCTTTAGTATTTTGCGTCTTTATTTCTTGCTAAATCTTCTAAAATGTTTTGCAACAAAATATGAGAGGAATCCTTCAGATTCTAATATTTTAGATTATTTTCATATATAGCTGTATTTCTAAGAAAGTTGTTGACTGATTAAACATGAAAAAATAAGAAAATTTTATTTCAGTTTTAGCATCAATCTTTTCCATTTCAGTGGCTGCTGCTGTTCTTTCTACCTTAAATATACTCCTGTGTGAACTTCTAGACCAGTAGTTACTGGATACTGCTTTCAAAATGACTGAAGTACACTGAATCTCATTGACTTTCAGTTTTGCCCAACATGGCATGCCCTCTGAACAGTAACTGACAGATGTGTCTATTGTCCACAGTAGGACTTAAAAGGCACCAGTGCTTTTTTGACAAGATTCATTTTCCCACATAAAATGTTCTGTCAGACAGAAGCTGGCTGAATTGCTATAAAAATTCCTTCTTCTTGGATCATAAACATTAAAACAGAGCTTTTAGAAAGGCATCCAGAGGGCTTCTGAACCTGGTATGCTCTCCCACATTCAAGAAAGCTGATGCATCTTGCTTGATGATGGATTCAGGAAGAATCCAAAGTTTTGAACTCCTCCCTGTGAAAAAAAGAATTAACCTACTGTCAATTGTACTGTATTTTTGACACACAAGTCCACTCTGCTTTTGGGGTTTTTCTCATGAAACTTTTAAAATTTATTCTGAAATAATAGCTGACTCTAGAAAAACTCCCATGCCTATTGCTCACATAGCAAAGGCTTTGGCCTTTTTCACCAATCAAGAGCAAAAGGAACATGAGAAGTGATTCTTAAAATTTTCTTCAGCTGAAAAACGACTGATCTCATTGCACAGGCACAGCAAAAAAGAGGCCAAAGGAAGCAGCCAGGTGTGGTAGCTCCCCAAAATGTCCCAGGCAGAGGGCTGGAGTGGGACTGGTCCCATTTCTGATGCTGACAGCAGAGCAAAGCGCACCTCATCAAAATTCCTGGTGCTCCCTGGTACAAGCAGGAACTTGTCATCATCACCAGCATTATGTTCATACTGAGATCTCCTATAAGGGTAGAAATCTGCTTAGGAAGTATCTGGCCAGTTTAAACTCCTTAGCGCATAATAATCAATCCTAAAGAGTGAAAGTAATGAATTTAGGATAAAAACATAAATTTGTGCAACTGTGTAATTTTACATTGCAAGTAGCCTGCCTCTGTTGCAACCCTCGAATCTTGTGCACTAGCCTCTGTTTGTAAAAGAGCCAGATCTCCAAGGAAAACAGTCCACTCTGTGCAAAGATTTTAACAGCTGAGGCACAAAAGAAAATAATGGTACCCAGCAACTGCTCTCTACATAAATGTCTTCTTTGATGTTGGATCTGATAGTAAAGCTCCCTTTTAAGTTTGATGAGCAAATGCTGATTGCACCATGGAGACAGTTTCTACAAGTAACCACAAAGTAGTGAGAAAGTAGACAAAAGTCCGTAATATTCAGGGAACGCCTCCCTCTGCTAATCAGAGAAAGCTGAAAGATCAAATGCTTGCTCAGTGGGCAGCTGTTACTGGGTTTGCTTTTTAGTTCAGTTCAATAAATTGACTTGCTCACTTGTTACTAAAGCAGACTATTGTTAATGGGCTTCTTGGTCAACAGCACCTCTTGATAACATCTTAATTAAAATGCGTATGTGTCTCATTTACTTTTTGGGGTCTAATATGTGACACTTCATAACACTGACAGTGTCAGATGTCATTTTCTTCAATTAATTGGTGTGTAATTATTCTCAAATGGCTGGAAAGCATGTAACTTTTTACTTCTGCCACATTTCCCACTTTGATACTCCATCCACCAGCAGTACCCATTAAAAAAGTCATGCCTTGTTTCTGAAAGGAGACACCAAGTTGAATTTGCAGATCAGACTTCTGTTGCTTACAATCATTCTCAACTCAGCATCATCTGGCTCTGCCTGGTAGTCCTGTGTGACCCTGGCTCAAAAAGGTGAAGGAATAATACCAGGAACCAAAGAACACATCCCTGCTCCTGGTTTACCCCAGGAGGAGACTCACAGCCCCAGCATAGGCAGAGATACTTCTGGCCAAGGTTATGGCAGGTTTGGAATACCATTGCCACACTGTACAGGATCAACATGAACTTGTGAGAAAGAAAACAAATATAGTGCAAAGCAAATATAGCCAGATTCACTAATCTTTTCTATCCTACAAGGTCTAACAGGATCTCTGTCTGCCTAGCTGGAGCTTCTGCCAGGGCCATTTCTGTGAGGCACTTGTACACAAACCTGAGTATACTTAACTCACGCTGCTGCATTAGGAACAGGAGTGATATCCTTCCTCTTCTTCTTGTACATTTAGGAAACTAAAGCACAAGGACTGGTTCAAACACACACAAAAAGGCTGTCAGGGCAAAAGCAGCAAAAGGACATGGGACTCCCATGTTTCTGGCTACCACATGAACCCCTGCACCAAGAGTCCCCTGCATTAATGATAAGTAATCAAAATCACAGGTTTAGATCTTGTACCATGTATTTTTCTGGTAGATATAGATCTAATTCAAATCAATGATAGATTTTCTCCTCTGGTTTCATCTTCAGAAAGAGGACTATTTTTTTCCCTTTTGTACCAGTTCCACTATGCTAAGAAATAATGATTAAAAAAACCATGGACATCATCCTAATTCTTTAGTTCTAGCATTCCTATAATTTTAAATGTTTTCCTTCACTGCTACCATTACATGAGTTCTGTAATGAATTATTTGTTCATCAGGGAGCTAACTTGTAAGATGTAAGGATCAGAGCTTTATTTCAAAGGGAGGGAAGACATTATAGCATTTCATCTTATGCATATTTGTAGTGGTTTAACTCTAGACAGCAATGAAGTCGCTCACTTGCTCCCCACCCGCTCCTCAGGATAGGGAAGATAATCCATTTAAAAGATAATCCATTTAATTAGAGTTTAATAGTTTAAGGAAAAGCTGTGCATGCAGGCAAAGCAAAACAAGAAATTCATTCACCACGTCTCATGGACAGGCATGTGTTCTCAGCCATCTTCAGGACAGCAAGGCTCTATCATGCACAAGGATTACTTGAGAACAAAGTCAACAAATATTGTCATTCCAAGTGTCCCCCCTCTTCTTTCTTCTTTCCCCAGCTGTATATGCTGAGCATTACACCATAGGGTATAGAATATCTCCTTGGTCAGTGGGGTCAGCTGTCCTAGCTATGTCCTCTCCAACCTCTTGTACAGCCCCAGCATCCTCCCTGGCAGGTTGGTTTTAGAAGCAGAAAAGGCCTTGACACTGTGAGCACTGCTCAGAAGTAATCACAGAATCATAGAATTGTTTAGGTTGGAAAAGACTTTTAAGATCATCAAGTCCAACCAGATGATGCAATGCAGCACTGGAGGCAATGCACCAAAAACTTTTGGCCATATACCACAGCTGTGACCAGCCACAGCCATTAACTATCTCCCAAAACTTGACATCCAGCTAAGTCTGGTCACCATACAGTCAACCTTTTAAAGTCAGCTGCACTTGCCTGTCCAGGTGTCCAATTGCTTTGGAGTAGACATGAGTGTGGCTAAGACCACTATCCAAGAGTAAAAACATCTACTAACACTGTTTTCAGCACAAATACAAAACATCCTCCCATACTACTACTACTAAGAAGAAGAAAATTAACTCTATTCCAGCCAAAACCAGGACAACATTTAGGTGAATTTACAACACAGAGTAGAATCATAGACTAGAAAGATAAAATCATTAAGGTTAGAAAATAGCCCTAAGATCATTGAGTCCAACTGTTAATCCAGCAGTGCTGTGTTCAACTCTAAATGATTTCTCTAAGTGCCACATCCACATTTTTTTTAACTCTTCCAGGGATGGTGTCCCTTCCCTGGGGGGGCTGTTCCAGCCCCTTCAGTGAAGAAATATTTCCTAATATCTGATCAAAACCTCCCCTGGCACAACCTGAGGCTATTTCCTCTTGTCATGTCATCTTTTATTTGGGAGAAGAGACCAACCCTCACCCGGTTACAGCCTTTCTACAGGATTTGTAGAGAGCAACTGAGCATCATCTGTTCCAGGTCAAACACTGCCAGCTTCCTCAGCCTCTCCCCATCAGACTTGAGCCCCAGACCCTTCACCAGTTTCCTTGTTTTTCTCTAGACTTGCTTCAGCACCTCAATGTCCTTCTTGTAGTGAGGAGTCCAGAACTGAACACAGCATTTGAGGCATGGCCTCACCAGTATCAAGTACATGGGGACAATCACTGCCCTGGTCCTGCTGGCCACACTATTGTTGATACAGGCCAGGATGGCATTGGCCTTCTTGGCCATCCGTGGACAGCTGGCTCATGTTCAGTTGCTGTTGACCAGCACTTCATGAGAGACATTACAGAAGCTTACTCACAGCTGTGGGTGTACCAAAGGGGTACAGCAGGATTTACACATTTTAGGTATTTCCAGAAAGACCTGTGGACTCCATTCTGCAACACACTTTATCCAATGATCAGAGAAGTTAGTCTGTTTCCAGTGCCCATAAACTCTCTTCTGCTGCAACCCTCTATTTATGCAGGTGATTTTTTTCTTCTGTGGTGGACACCTGTTCACTTGGAAACATCTAAGCCACAAAACAGCTGTCAGACACTAGCAAGTTTTGGTTACTCAGAACCAAGGCTGTGAGAGTTTTGGTGTCATCAATTTTGTGAGCCATCTGGTTCAAATTTGTGCAATTTAACAGTGAAACATTACCACAAAGAATCTAGTAGCATTTATGAGGTATAAGACTAGAATTAACCTCTGAAAGGATAATCCTATCAACTTCAGCATATTATTGTTTAAAATATACCTACCATTCACAGTGAAGCAAAGATACATACTTCCTAATGAGTTTGGAAGTGTGGTTGTCAACCTGGGTGGACAGTCCTTACAGCCATTCAGAAGCTTTATTAAAATTAATACACATCTAGGAAAAGGAGGGTTATGATCCCTACTACTGAAAGAGTACTTCAATATTATTTAAGATTTTATTTTAACTTTTAGTTAAATATTAATTTCTATCCTGGTCCTAATATAAAATTCTTTGTTATGTACTGGTAGTAATTTTCAGAATCTTGACGTTTTAAAGTAGGCCAAATGTTAGGTCTAAATATCCTGAAAATGTATTTCTAGAAGATAATAATCAGTCAAATACAAAATTGAGCTTGAAAGGTAACATGTTTGTATGGATCGTTGCAATTTTGAAGACTAAACCATGTTTAATTAACTAGCCTAAGATAGTAGCTTTTTATTCCCACGTCAAATTTAATTTAATTGGTAAAAGCCATAATCTATACATTAACCGGCTCTCCACCTGAAATGTGGGGGAGTGCTGCTTGCAGAAGTTTCTAAAACCAGACCTAAGATATCAGGCTGTGCAGTTCCTTGCAGCTAAGAAATATGTCAAATGCTGCTCTCTCTATCACATCCCTGACATTGGCTTTTAAGGAAGGATTCAGCCTGAAAACCCCTTTGAAGGGGAACAGAAACTTTGAAGGCAGCATCAGAACAAAATCATGTTACACTCTTCACATCTGTCTGTGCACTGGGCAGATGCCACACACCAATAATTTAAATTAAGGCATTTTTCATTTTTGGGCATTGTGATAATTCCAGGGCATTTCCTCCATCGTATTTGTAACCTATTCATTATACCATTTTACTGCATAGTGAAGACAAATGCCAACACTTTAGCAACAGATCTGGGTAATGACAAGATGTACAATAACATAGAGTAATGTGACCAGGCCTGCAAGTTCTAATTGAATATTTTTCTGATCCTGCTTCCATTAATCTTTCCTCCTGTTTCATTTTTCGAGCCATTTTACATGTCGCCTGCCCCTTTTCCCCTTTCTCCCTCAAACCACTCTCAAAGCTTTTTTGAGAAATAGATTCTGCCTCCATTGTGGGTTCAGGCTTTCTCCTTATCAATATACACGGCTCACTTGCCGATGAGCCATTGAGCTTCTGACAGAGGAAGCAGCGTGCATCCCAGGCATGGTACTTAATTGGTATGCTGGCCCATGCAAAGCTATCTGATTGCATTCAGTAACTGGCAGGGACAGAAAGCATTTCCAAGGGAAATAAAATCTAGCTGTGAATGCGGAATATGTGTGTAAGAACTGAACAGTAAACACCAGTCTTAATTTTAATATCTCACATTATGCAAAACTTAAAAAAGATGAGTGCTCCAATATTCAAGCAGACCCCTGCGGGATAGGAATGTTATCACAAGAATATTATAGAAACCAATGTAAAATATACAGCTGCTGTGAGAGTTTAGGGACATCAAATGATTTTGAATCACCATTTTCCTTCCACAAATGAAAGTATTTACCTATTAACAGCAGCAAAACTATATTATTTTGCTGGGCAATACGACCACAAGCAACATTACCTTTCAGTTTAAGCTCTGATATGTTAGCACTTAATGTCCCAGACAATCCTTAAAAGCTTCAAGGTGAAAATGTAAAACCATAATCCAGTCCTAAATGGTCATTTAAAAAATGATCATCCCAAAGCTCAAGAGTGCCTTTATCTGTTTATGAGGCATTCCAGTTAAAACAGTTACAGTAGGAATGCAGGAAGGATGATACCTATTTAATTTTATGGTGTTTTTCTCTCTCTCCAATGATGAAAGGTGGCTGGGACTGCAGCAAAAGCCAAATCCTGTTTGCTTTGTTCACACAATTCATCACACTGACTACAAGGGGGCTGTGGAAGGGATTTGGCCTCATCTCTTACTGTGTAAATTATCTTTCTTTATAAGCCATTTTGTTTGTGTCCTACTCTCTAACGAAACTGTTACTCATATTCTTCCACAAAATAATGTCGGACAGATAAGAGCTAAGATGTGAAAACAGAGAAAAGAAACGTCCATTAAGATCAGTGGGTTCAGATTAAAAACAAAACCTTGACAAAACAAACCGTCTTTCTGACACAATTTTTGGGGAGTTAGTCAAGGAAGATTTGCACAGAACTGTTTACACAATATCTGTATTGTTCATCCCTTAGGACTTACATCTCCTTTCTCAGACATGAGAAGGCAGGAAAGAATTTGTGATATTCTGAGAAAATTTGTGTGTAATTTATATATCATAAAAATGTGCTAATGTTCCCAAGTTGATTCTATTTTTTTTTCCTAAAGTAATGAGTGGCAAAAAGAGAATTAAGTGCCGATCTTGCTGGGCAGTCATTTAAGCCAGGGCAATAAGTAAACAACCTGGCAGCACCACACAGCTGTGTTTGAATCCTACCCTGCAAGCAGCCTGATGAGCTCATGCTGATCACTTTTCACACCTCAGAGCTAAATCTCAGCAGTCTGGGTCAGACACATCCAGAAGCACCTCAGGAACATGGTGCTGAGAGACAGTGGCTGCCCTGGTGTTGCTAGAACTGCTTGCTGCTATCCAGAAGTGCCACTTCAGATGTGTGTCCCCACTTTCTCAGCCTGGTTCCAGCTCTGCAAGCCAACTTCCTACAGGGTCGCTCCTGAAAATAAAAAAAACAAAGTCTGCTCTCTGATGATGTCCCCTCTGGGTGAGGAGGAGGAACTGGAATTTCATGGCCAACTTTCCGGACTCCCCTTGAACTCTCTGCTCTTGAGGGATAGACCACTGTCTTTTACTGCTCTGTAAACTTTCTTTTGTTCTGCAAGTAGCAGAAGAAACCTCAGCAACTTAGACTAGCTCCTTGTAGAGCTCCAGCCCTGTGAGAGGAGGGGATCTTGGCATCACTGTTCTCTGGAAGGAGGAAGAAATTTCTCTGCAAGAACCCAGACATTCATCCTGAGAGACTGAAAAGCATGACATGGTACTGGGTCCTTTTTGCAAGCCTGGAGGAAGCACAGAAAGGCCTTGGGAAACCAGCATACCTACTGAACAGAAAACCCTGCTCTGCTTAAAATCAGGAATTTTAATATCGCAAATGCACTCCTATGAAAAAATTCCTATGAAAACATCACTACTATTTCCAGAGCATAAATGCAATATTTTAAACATCTATCATTACTTATTGTTGCAGAAAAGATGTGGATCATGTATTTATTTGAGACGAAGTCCAAATCATCCTCAGTCCTTGAAGATCCCTTCCTTCTTGTAAAATAACAGCAGGGAAAGGCGAAAACTTTAAAAAATATTTTAGCACTGGAGATAATAGCAACAAATCTCCACAATGGCATAAACCTTCAGTTTCCCTTATTTAGGCATTCAAGTTCTTTTGATTAATGGACATCAGGGACAAAGATTTGATAAACCATTCATTGTGATCTATTCTGGGTGTGAGTGTCCTACCCTACAGCAGTTGGAGATGTTACATCTAGCTGTCAAGGCAAAAAAGAACAGAGATAAATGGTTAACCCACCTCACAGCTGTACTTATTGCAAAGTGAGCATGAACACTGTGTTTAGGGCCCTAACACTTGAATAGGTTACAGTGAACCTCCAAATGAAAGTTTCCATATTAAAAAAAAAAAAAAAAGTGACAGAATTTCTTTGCCTACTTGCATAACGCTCTTCTAAATGACAGAATTTGAGGGAGATTGGATTCACCTCAGCAAGGCATGCTGCACAGTGAGTTGTGTGATACTTCCTCAGTACATTTTGCCAATTTGATCACCAGCAGTAAATTGGGTGAACTTTTGGGTTTCAATGCATGAGACTCCTCATGCGTCAGGATGAGACAATCCTGTGACTTGGATGATTACTTCTGAAGGCAAAAGGTCATAGCTTTCTCCTTGAACTTTACATATGAATTGATCAGCTCAATGCCTTTACATAGTTTTAGGTACCTCCCAGCTTTGCCTAGCCACATCAAGGGAATACAGGGGTAAAAGGCCATTTTCCTTCTACTTGCAGAACACATTAGCATTTGACAGGGAAAAATCTATAAAAGACCCTATAAAAATAATCAGAAAATGCATTAATCCCAGATATTTTGTCCATAGTTCCTTGCAAAGCTATCGGAGTGTCTAGGTTATTGACCTATAATCCATTAATAGGATTTTTAAGAGTTCTGTTATGGTTACTCTTCATGAGGTGAGTGAACAGATGGATAGGATGGTCACCCCCTTACCATTGCTGAAGAAAGCTGATTAATTCAGTCCTTCAAGTTGATAGAGCATCAACTGTGGCTTTGTCTACAGATAATTAACTAAGATACAAGCCAGAGGAGTCAGAGGAGATGAACAGCAATGTGAACCCTCGAGGCTAAATCCAAGAGATTGGGGTCTAGAAGCAGAGGTGAGGTAAATGATGCTGTAAAGTATATGTCAGTAACCACCACTGTGTCAGCCCAAGCTTTTGTGAGAAGAGGCAAGATAGAGCCCAGCAGATGAGCAGGTGGTGAGTGACGTCAGGCACCATGAGCACTTGCTGGAGCTTTGATAGAACCATACCTGCAGCCCAGCACCTCATTCACTGCTTATTACACTTACCTGCACAAAACCTTGAAGCCACTTGAAGATAGTCGACCTGCATTAGGCAGCATTGGAGGTGGCATAGAGCAACACCCCTGCCCTGCACAGGGACATTTCCAGAGCAGGCAGAGAGGCAGAGGGAATAGTACTATAGATGCAGATGCCCTGCAAACCCGTGGAGACATGCTTCTCTCCCTTCTTGCTTGCTTTTGTTTGGCTCTTTGGAGCAGGACCAGAGGCTAGCAGTTCTCTCTCTTGCCTCATTAGACATGAGTGGTAGGGGTTGCAGCCATCTACCACACTTAAGACATTCAAAAGCACCCAGACACATAATTGACTCTTCAGCTCCTTTCAACTCCAAAGCAAGCTAGCTACAGTCAACAATGACAAATAAAGAAAGAATTCAGGCCTGGTAAATAACCTGAAGTAGAGCAGCTGCAATGGGAAGGGAAGCAGCCAAGTGAATTAAGCCTTCCATATTCCTTGCTTAGCCTTTCTTTTCTCTCTCTGACCTATAGCTGAATACAGCCTTTTGCCACTGCTCCTTGTGGCTTGCAGCTGCAGTACTCTGAGGCTGTCAGGAGCCTTGTAACACTTCTCTGGTCACTAGCAGGGAATTTGCAATACCAAGGCAAGTACACCATGATGCTGCCCCTTTCACTTACTCCTCTAAAGGCACATCTGCCTTCCTTGGCATCCTCCCAGATCACCCCTGAGGCCACTCCAGGACACACCACTGACTTCATGCTTGCAAAGCAGGTGTCCTAATAAAGTACCTTAGGAGTCAGCCTCAGCCATCAGTTTGCAGCAAGGGAGTTGATATAGATATAGGTTAGCTGGTCCACTGTCTCACCTTGCGGTGGGTAGAAGAAGGAACACACAATCTATCCTTGTTGGGAAAGTGGTGGACAAACTGTTTCTCACATCTTCAGTTTAGAACTAACACTTTCAAATGTGGCATCTTATGAGCAGCGGTGCAAAGGTTTTAATTCTGTTTCTGAATGGAAAAAAAAATTAAATTCACTCTGCCAGAGCCCCAGCTTTTTTTTCCAGGAACACGGGCTGAAATATTATCAACACTGAAACAGGAAGTTATGCAAAAGCTTTGGGAGATTTTCACACTTAGACACTAAATTCTGATTTACTAACTGTTAGTCCAGCTGTGGAATAGTACTATAGCTTCCCAAACATCTGCTTTGGGATTGCAGAATTTTGCATTGTGCAAGTCCCAGAAATATCTAAGTGTTGCTAAGACAATCCAGCTCTAACCCCATCTTGCACTCATGCCTCATCAGAGGGCACAAACAGGCAACCCTCTTCTTACAGGCTAATTACCAAATTGAAAGCTCCTCTGGGGTGGTGTCATGTTTTGGCTGGCTCACTGGAAACAATGAATTTTAGTTCAGTTTCTGTCCCAAGATCTAGTTAACATATTTTATTCTCTTCCTATTTAAGGTAAACTACATATGCAGCCCGTAGCAGAGAACAAAAATGAAAACCAGATTTGCTTTGAGCCATGGTCAAACCGATACATTGCTCCCATAAGAAGCTATGATTTACCCTCTTTATTAGCTTGCTTTTTAGATCACTTTCTTAGAAGCTGGAAGACTTTAGTGCCATGCAGGCAAAGAAGAAAATGAACTCAGGTTTATCTTGTCCTAGATGAGCACTTTGAGCACCTAAATAATGTATTAAAATGCCACAGTGACACTGGTACACACACAATGCTTTACAGTAAGGTACAGATAGGAATGGAATTCTGTCTTAGCCAAATGTTAAAATTCTATACACCTACATCCAAATTTACACTCAGGGTTGTATACAGACCAAATTTCAATAGATAGAATTGTAAGGAACATGCACAGTTAAGCATTTTAACCAGTCATTTATGAATGTTTAATGCATTTATGTCTAGCACGAGTGTATTTGCACTCTTTACTCCAATGAGCAGTGCCACTAGAGAGGCTATTCATGTGAGCACAACAGTATGATTTAGTTTTGTCTGATTTCTAAAACTTGTAGTAATCAGGATACAAGCTTCAAAATCAGGGCTGTCTTGGATATTTATTAGCACAATTATGTCTGCTACCTCTCCTAGACTGAACACAATTTTGGTAGTAATTTTCAAATCATTAGCACACTCTTTTAGTAATGTCTTATCTCAGCTATTAGACAGGCTGTACTTAAATTGAAGTCATTAGCAAACACTCCATTACCGTATTGTTTAGCAGTATGCATTTAATATATTGGATTATTTTGTAAAGTAAATATCCTCTGCATATGAAACAAATCAACTTCTATCTATAAAACATAATTATAAGGCTACTTAATTTTAAAATGTATAAAAAGTATTTTCAACTTTTATATGAAGTAGCTTCTAAATAATAGAATTCATGGTACATGATTAATTATAGCAATCATCTATCTGTGTTAAAATATGACAGTTTAATCTTCTAAATCACATCAGGAATGAAACAATTCTGAATCCAAGATATCCCTTTATAGGTTCTAAGTACAGATCATAAATTACTGTGGCTTTTAAATCTCATCTATATTTCTGCAGCAGACAGGCAGGACAATACTGTGTTCAAGTCTGCAGTCTTCTTCAAGTAAAATTCTTGTTCATTAAAATATTTTAGAGGTGTTTTCATAACAACAGTGCCATATAGCTAACTTCCTCCGGAAGAACAACTTTAGATTCAGTGTTTGTTAGGGTAGGTAATTTTTACCTTTGGGGGTTTTTGAGAAAGAATCCCTTGGTGGCAGCTTTGCCGCATGAGTCAGGTGAAATCTCTGTTGAGAAACCCCTGTGAGATTAACCTCAGCTGTTTAGTTCCTTCCTTTTTTTAGTAGCATTAAAAACTTATATAAGAATCATGAGTCTCTTGCCTCATAAATGGCCTGAACTGTGACTTTCTCTGTGGTTCACAGCTGCTTATGGCTGCCCTGATCCAAACTGGGGGAGCCCACACTGTGACCGAGGAAGCTCTGCAGCTAAGTTCAGGGGACCCCTGTCCTTGTGCACAGGACCCTGTGTCAGGACATGCTCTCTAAATGATCTGCGGGCCACTTTGGTCTTCAGTAGGAATTGGGGAAGCTTGCAGGTAAGACTATTGCTCAGCGAGCACAAAACAATAGAAACAAGCATAGAAGCTTGGTTACTTCCATTTGGAAAGAATAGTTAGCTCAAACCTACCCCACTCACATGTGGATTCTACAATTAGTTTTAACAAAATAGTGCTGAATAATGTCTGGATGAATTTAATCCAACATCACAAGGCAGAGCAACGTAATTATGTAGCTGAGGTGCTTAGAACCAGCCATGGTTCAATGATAATAAAGACCTGGGGTTTCTCAGTAACTCATAGGCAAAAGAAGAAGAGAAGAGACAAGAAGCTGTATCATTGTGTATGCAGCTCTTGGGCTCTTCTATTCTGCAAGGCTGGTAGCAGGGGAGCAAGTCCAGCACAGGTGTTTTTCCTGGGTGTCTATGCTGCCATCTTCATTCACAAATCTTTGCCAATGCTAAGAGTTCCTGTGAAGAAGACTGGTTTAAAGGCAAGGCTGAGAAAGGTCAAGCTATGGTAAATCTACTTTCCTTTTATTAACCTTTTCCTAGGAGTAGTCTTGAATAATCACCAAAAGAGCCACACTATTCCATGGTGGTGGGAGCAGGCAGGGGGAGAGGTCTCAGTAAAAAAAGACAAGTTAAGTTCCAAAACAAATAGCACAAGGAGTAAAAATTATGGACAAATTCTAACAACATTTACAGAAGGTGCTTAACCAAGTGAGCCACTGGCTTTTTTCTTGACCCTTACTATAAATATATAACACCAGTGTGAAAAAACATATTCACTGCACATGTCTTTGGTTATAAAAGTGATCAAAAATATGTCGTAGCAGAAATTATTATCAGGATGATGTAAAAAAAGTCCTCAGTAAAACCTTGTTTTATAGCTCCTGGAGCCCTAAGAGCACTATTGTGCCTCATGCAATGAGAAAAGGAGTGACTCTGCAGCTGCCTTTCAGAACATCTTTCTACTGTCACACTGATCCTTTTCCAAAATATTTTAATGCACATGTCAGGCTCAGAAAGGCACTTGGGTGAAAGTTGTGATTGGATGTAAACTTTCACAATACAAATAAAATTAAGTTACCTTTCAGCTTTCTAAGTTGAAATAGTGCTTAGATGTCATACATGTATTTCCAGTTCTCTTCTCCAAGGTCAGAAGAATTAATAGCTTAGTGGGTAAATTGGCAACAAGCAAATCCTCTCCTGAGTTTTCAGTAAAAGAATTCCACTTCTGTTTATCAGACTGCCTGAAGGTAATTTGCCAAACACAAGATAAAAAGGGGATTTTTGTTTTGTTAAGAAATGGTTTTTAAGGAAATCTGATTTTGCTTCCTGAGAGGCTTTCAATGAGAATAGCATATTCAAAAACAACACTCACTTTAGAGTTTTCATTTGGCTGTGTACTTTTACTTCTTTCAGCAATCTCCTCCAAGTTGTCCCTGATTTGAAAGCAAAAGCAGGGGAAGAGGAGACTGTAAAATATGGGAGAGACAAAGTAAGGCCTTGAGATGAAAAATAGCTGCAAACCCTTTTATTTTCTTTTCTTGTTTTTCAATCCAACTGCATTTTTATTGCCTAAGAACTTCATGGGAAAATAGCATAGTTCAGTAGTGCAATACATTATAATGTTAGGTACCCAAGCACATAATCCAACATTGCTGCACATATGGATATCCTCCAAGAAGGTGTTAGTTATTATGCATTCTAAGTTACTTTTAAGACTTTTTTTCTCTGTACTTCTATACATCAGCTCTTCAATTAGTTTCACCTTTAATGTTGTTATCTGCTTTGACATAAGTTCACGGCAATCCCTATTTATTCATTGTTTCAATGCTTTATATCCATTTGCACCTGTTGAGGGCATCTTCATGAACTCTTAACAGCAGCAGGGGAAAAACAACTAGTGAACCAAAGGGAAACAAACTAGGAGCAGGTCATCCTCTGGACAACCTCTGGTTCATGCTCCCGTGTTGGCAGCTCCCAGCATGTTCCCACAAGCAAAACCTTGTACTGAAACATATTAAAAATTCCATTTTACTTCTTCATTCAGTTTTAGGAATAGCTTTTCTCAAAACAACTGAAAGTTGATGGGCTTGGTTCAGGAATTCCAGCTTTGTGAATTAGTACCAGTACATTTCTGCCCTTTTTTCAGCAGTTTAAGCCGATGGATTTGGGAAATCCCTGCAGCAAGATTTGGAAATCTGTCACATCTTCCATCCTTTTGGGTATTTCCTGATTTTTCATTGTTGTTCCCACTTGTCATCATTTTGAGAGATCAGTATTATTCTGCATTTTATAATGTCTGAACATTTATGCATGGCTAGAGAGGCTCCCTTTATATATAACCCTAAAGATAAAATATCAGCTACCAGAGTTTTTCCTAGCTTAATTAGATATACATCTCTTTAGTGTATTAGATACTATAACAGCATGAGAAATATCCACAATTTATATGGATATTTATACATGGATAAAACATATGACTGATTTAATCATTAATGAGCCATCACATAAAAACTTACTAAGGATTTTTAATAACATCAGCACATTCTCAGTTTAGCACATTCTGAATACCAATGAATGGTGATCTATATATTTACTGAATAAATGACATACTCTATATTCCTCATGCTGCTACTTCATGGGACTTCATTTTTCTTGCTGTACTTTACAAAATATTTTCTAATGTCACTATTTCCTCTGCTTTATATGTAATCTCCTCATCTTTGCTATAGTATGCTAAATGTTGCTTATAATTGTGTAAAAAATCACAATTGGACATTTTAGAAATTATCCAGACAGTCCTGTATTTTGACCAGGGAAAAAGCATGTTCTCCCAAGTGGGTTGGATGCCTCTGGACATGGATGTCTTTTGGATGATAGGTCTAAACATTTCTTTGAATGCAAAGAAAAAATTCTGTGTAATGGAAAGTAGATGTCTCCTCAAATGCACCTGTTATCCTATCAATTTTAAGGTCAGGTGAGATTTCAGAGTAATCTAAACCATTTAAACAACAAATTGTTACCTATAACTTGGTTTAAAAAGAGATCAATGGGATTTGCAGATATGACAGTACTGAGGTGGCAAACTCACCAGCAGGATTTCTGGTGTGTATGACTGCAGTTTCAATATCTATTACTAATAAATCATTCCATTTTCCCTCCCTCTGCCTCCATTCAAACTTACACAGTTCACATGTGTGGAATATGATATGGCAGAACGTACTACTGTTGACAAATGATGCCCCAGGAGAATTGTCTGAAGCACAGGTTGCACAGATGATCCATAGCAATCGTCAGTGTTTTAGTGTTATTCAGTTTCGTATTTATATGGAGTAGAATCACAACTGAGAACCTTAATTCACACATGCTTCAAGACTTCTCCCTGCTCAGTAACAACTCACCAGGAGGCCCCCAGTGATGCCCGTCACATCTGTGACAGCCAAGCCTGGGCAGCTCTCCTCCCAGCTCCACAGAAAAGATCTGGGAGTTCTGATATGCTGGGGTGACAAGGGGCTCCCAGCTGCCTGGCATGAAGCTGGTACTCAAACCACACATCAAAACAAGGATCATAACAGCTCCAGCACACCCAAACTGCCCAGAGATGATGAATCTTCTAACTGCGCCACCTCTTAGCAGCCATTAGGAATGAGTCAGGTTTTCACGAAGTTCTGCCTTGCAGTAATCAGAGATTTTTCAAACCAAAACCAAAACAAACCCAAGAAAACAAAGAAACCATGAAAAGCTAACCATCAAAACAAAACCCCAAAAGAAACCAAAAAGTAAAAAAACCACCAGACATCTTCCTTTACAAGAAAGGAGGTTTTTGTCAGACAGCAATAGTTCCAATGACACAGAGGTTGATGTTTCCATACCTGAGGATCAGATGCATGATATGACTCACAGAGAACAAGTACTTGCAAGATTTTTGTGTCCAGCATTTGCAAAACATATCATTGAGGTATCAGTGGAAAAGATGCTATCACAGACTAAAGCAGAGGTACATATTAGCATTATTGACTAACAACGCTGAGTGACCTATTTTCTTTAATACCAGATTTATCTCCATGGTGTCTACAACCACAAGAACCTGAAGATTGGCAATTTACAGGAATTGTCACATGGAAAGACAGGATAAAATTATGTGATGTGTTTCCACACCAAAATCAAGTTCAAATTTAAAATCAACTAACCAAAAAAAAAAACCAACCCCAAACCCACTTCACAATGGAGTTTGGTTTTTGTTTTGTTTTTTAATCTTTAATTGCCAATGTTGCATATTGGTTTGAGGTTTGAATTGTTCTGTAGGTGCTATTCCAAAGAATCAGTGTCCCTGGAGAATTAATAGCATATGATCACTAGAATAACTCTTCTCAAGTCCCTTGAGTCTCTGTAATTAACATATGAAATTGCACTTAAATGGAATAAAGTATCATTATACACAGAATAAATAACTTCAAATTACTGGATTATTTGTCTGTACAATTACCCAGATAATTATCTAAACTTTATTAATAAAAGGTTTCATTAACTACCATTTACTCTGGATAGAAATAACACATTGAGCTTTTACTCTCAAATATATGAACAATGCAAAATACAACATAAATGTTATAGACATTTAAAAAACCCCAGAACTTAATTATATGCTGAGCTGAGCTCATTTTGAGATTGTGTTTTTGTTGCATAGGGTGCTTTCCTAAACTGAGTTGAATAGAGGCAGATACTGCAACACAAAGCGTAAGAAAGGAACTGAATATTTACCAAAGCATAACCAGCCAAGGCGAGTCTTAAGCCTAAGATATAGGGTTGAAATTGAGGAAAATTGACCTGTGACACAGTCAAGCAAAATTTCATGCACCAGCTTGCCTATATTTAAAGGCAGAACTTTCATTCAGCAAAGTTAGGGTTTATCTAGGCTATTTGCATGGTGGTAGACAGTTTGAGTCTAATAGAGGGGTAAGATAGCAAAGTGAGAACTAAAATTGATGACAAGATGGCATTCCTGCAAAGACTAAGACCAGTGGTTAAGCAAGGTCTTCCTAAGCAGCATGGCTGATCACACATGCCACTGCTCTGAGGGCAATGAAACCTAAATGTCTTGCTCTTTCTAGAGCTGAGGCACACCAGATGCAGATATGTGGCCCAAAGGGGATGACTTTATCTCTAGAGCCATGGCTTAAACAGTCTTACACTTACACAAAAACTGCTGTATGATCTCATTATCAGTAAGATGTAAAACCTTTGTGAATTTTGCTTTCTTCCATTTTAAATCAAGTCATTAATGACTTTGTCACTGTTATAACCTGCTGAACATGTAGGATTCATGCATGCACTTGATATCCTGCTGTGGCCCCAGGTTCAGCCTTGTAATCCAGCTGTCACACATCAGCTGAATTCCAGTAACTGCTGCCAGCCCTCAGCAAATGCAAATTGAAATGACTAAGGTGTAAAGTCATATTTCCTTTAATTTTCAGCAGACTAAAAGCATGTACATGGACAGCTATAATGCTATAAACACCCATTCTGCAGCTACTTCAGCCATAATTCAAGCACATGTCTAAAACCTTAACCATTATGGTACATGAAGACACATGTAATGTTTTATACACAGACCGCTTTGCCATTTATAAGTTGCACAATCACATTTTTCCTCCCACAGATCGTTCTTTTGATCACATGGTTTTCCAGGAATTAGGCACAGAAATACCGTTGTTTTCCGACTCTGAGAACCTACCAATTCCTAAACTTCACATATTATCTGTTTCTTCTTATACATCCCAACTTCAGCTACACAGCTTGTAAATGTATTCTAGAGCTGTACTCTAAACCCTTTGACTTCTAAAAACACTCGATTCCAGATGTGATACTGGTGGTGTTCATACTTATACAGCTGATGAGTTCTTGGGATGCTTAAGGCTTTACCTGAAAGGTCTTGAACTCATATCGGATATCTGAATTGGGATATCCAGAGTGGAAATTCCTCATCCTTTCCAAGTTGTTCCACTTCAGGTGAAACCCTACCTGTCTTTGTAGCCATGAAGAAGGTTAGGTCCTGAATGCCCTTTCCACTGGGTATGCTATGCAGTGTGGGACCTACTATTAAGATGTAACTGAAGACTTGGTCAAAATGCATGTAAAAGATTGCTTCTTCCTTATTTTGAGATCTATATGTACATACACTTCTAAACAGAGAACTGGGCATCTTTTTGTTTTTTGATTTTGTGTATGTTGTTTCATAGGTTTTTATGTTATTTTATTATTTTATCATATGAGCATAGATATTATTGAGGAACTAATGCAGTAACATAGTTCATTAATAGTGTTGGAAAGGCTATGTTCAGTGGATTGACCCTCACCTCAAACTATTACAGCAAAATTGATACTTTTTTCCCTAAGTATCTTGGGGTTTTGATTTGAATAGTTTTGGTAATCTGCTGAAGAAAACAACAGGCATAGAAAATTTCAGCCTGATCGAGGTATTGACAATTGAAAGCAATTATAACAAAGACTGCACAACTTTGACTTCAAGAATTACTTCTTCAGGTGAATAAACTTATATATAGACTTACAGTCTTCCAACCTTAGATTTGAAACTGCCTTATAGCAGAGAAATATTAGAAATACTAGTTTTCCCTCAGCTAGAAAAATTGTCAAAGCCAGGACAGACTTGGCTACCATACAAATTCCAGTTCAAGATATAACCTGAGAAAGATTGCTGATTACTGGGATCCTGCTGCCACTCTCGGGAAGGGAAGCATGGCAGGTATGAGCATCCCCTCTGAACCAGTTGTAATGACCGGAAGCCAATGTGGATTCTTAGACATGCAAGTAGAACCTTATCTCTTGCAGACAGATCTGTAAGTACTTGGTGACTGAATAGGAGACTAGCATTTGTTCTTCCCTTGGTATGGGAAAAGTACAGAATCATACCTTAACTTTTGTGAGTTTATAACCCCAGTTTTCCGTATTCAAAGGTATTTCTCTGTCTTGAAAAGCACAAGAGATGGAAATGGATTATAGAAAGTCATGCTTAGCAAGAAGTTTTGTGAACAGCAAGCAGTGTGTACAATTCCAACTGGTCATGAAGCCATCACAGCTCAAAAAGCATGTCTGGAACTCACAGAAGACCATGTAAATATTTTGCTGTATGTTAGAAACTCTGTTACTGATGCAGGTTCATGGAAAAAATTTTTTGAAACAGAAATTTTACCAGGGAAATGGAATTTTTACATGTTCTCAGAATTGCATAGCCCTAGACTGCTGTCCACAGCTGTGAGGGAGGACACACAGACCCCTCTGAGGGCAACTATCAAAGCAATTTGACTCAATTGTATTCACAGTATTAGAAAAGACAGAGGCTTAAAACCAGGAGCCCCTCACTCAGCATGCCCATGGATTTCTGCCATTAAAATGCATGAGTACAAAACACTGAAGGTCTGACTTCACATGTGTGTTCGCTATCCAGCTCCACCAAACTTGTGGTAGAGAAGTGTGGTGCAGAACAGCCTATAAGCCTATAAACCTGTAGGTACCTACCTTCCTGAGCTGCTTTTCAGTTGAGAGAACTGTGCAGTTATGTTGAAATTAAGATTTTTTTTTTTTTTTGTCTGACTGTTGGTCATTAATGACATGAAGTGCAATTAGGCAGTGCATTTGCTCACTGGTATCAAGGTGACAATGGCAATTGGCCTCCAACCTACCTGGTTGTCTCTGAACTGTCCCCCAAAGTTGCTGCATGACAAAAAACCCACCACTTTGCCCAGCTTCCCACACTCCAGAAAATGTTGGTGGTGGAAGGGTTAAGAGCCTCTCTGATAGCAGACTGGTCGTGTTGAATTCTTTAGTACCACTGTCGTGAGGTATGAAAAGTGTTTTTCAAGATTACATATCTCCATAGGTTATACTGTCATTATTAGGAACAGCATTTACACAGTAGGAAATTTAAGTTGGAAATGCGACACTCCTAGCAAAAATTTGAACTGGAACAAAAATTACCCAGGGAGGAAGCACCTTAAACCTTTAATTTCAAAGAATCTATGCTAAGCCTGAAGAGAGTAAATAATAAGCAATGAAAGGAGGCTTTGTTTTGCTGTGATTTCAAAGCTCTGCCAAAATGTCAAAGAATCCATTTAATCAATCAGAAAATTAAAGAATGTGGTAGATTCCCAAGGTAGCTTGATGTTTTAGCTCTGCCAAGTAATTCAGCTACTGCATAAAGCTTATGTCACAATAGCAATTACTTAATAAGGCATTTTTGTCTAACTGTGTTGATGTAAAAATACAGTTTAGTTTTCAAATTATTTGCAGCTGTGTTCCTACTTGGATCAATACTGAGCATGCAATAACTCAGATGTTTACATTTGTTGCTGATTTAAGCAACTGATCAAGCACTGATTTAATTCAATTTTTATCACAATATATCCTTCAAAAGTTCGTTATTATCTCAACACAAAAAGAAAATGATTTCTTAAAATAGGCATTCATGAGGTCACACAAGAAAAAGTAGACACTGTCTGTTGGTTCACATACAATACTCATTACATGCTTCAGACACCACTGGCAGAATCCCTGTGATTTCAAATACAGATTCTTTATGATGTTTACATTTCAAATTTGGTTATTTATTTTGGGACAAAGTTTAACAATCTTGGGAATCCTGGATTACCATACATTAAATTCTGGGGATGTGAAACAGTTTACACTGAACATTTTTTATATTATAGGTCCTTTATTTTCTATTTCTCTCAAAGGAAAAATTTGATAGACTTGTTAAAAATGTAGATTTTTTTCTTCTAACAAGCCAAATAAAATGAAACATCCATTTTGTTAGTGTGAAATTAAATACAAAAGTTTTATTAAGGTAAAAAGTTCGATGACCACTTGAATACGTTATTACTTTAGAAAACTTGAGTATACTGATATTGTCTGCCAAAATAATACTCCTGAATAAAAATGAAGTTCAGCTTAAATTTGTCTTAATTTTAAATGAAATTATTTGAGATATTATTTTTAATATCTACACTTGTGCATATTCCAGAAATTTCTTATGAGCTTTACCTTGTGTCAGTGGCAAGAAGTACATCCTATGTCTATGTGTAACTATATGGACAATATGTGTTTTTCTTTTTTAACTTTTAAAATTTGAAATTCTGACATGAAAGGATCATAAACTCTGCCAAATATATACCTACACTTCAGTTTTTAAAGAAAAAAGCATTCAGCACAGCAAACAAAGCCTGACCTGTGCTCATGACAGCAGGTGGTGCATGTGTTTGTGATCCTGGGGCCTATTAGTATGATCTCCTTCAGTGGCCAGATGAATATGGACCTTTCTTTCAGAAGCCACCGTGAGTTTCACAAAAACTTCTCTGCAGAGGAGGATTGGAATGAATCCACTCTTGCAGCTTCCACTAACTCCCTGATCCTTTCTTTGGCTCCCCATCTCCATTGCCTACCTACCTCTTCCTGTCCCCCTACATTTTGTTTCCTGGTCTGATCTTATTGCCAATGGAAAAAGACTACGAGAAAGACAGCAAAAATATCCCACAGAAATGTATTGAAATGGACCATAAGTGGAGAGCTCCTCAGCATGACCAGACTAGCACTCACAGAAAATTCTGCAGAAAGTTCTTGCAGAAAGTGCAAGAACTTTGGCCAGAGATTAAGCACCAAACTTGTATCACCTCTGAGTACTGTTAGTCTCCAAATTTTATCAGACCAGGGCATCTTGGCACACTTACTCTTACAATTTTCAGATGCACAAGTGCTTCCAGGGCTGAAGCACCAAGGAGACATCCTCCCCATCTTGTGTATTTTCTTGTGGAAGTTGGAAAAATGACCATAAACACTAGGAAGCGTAAGTGAAATAACAATAAAAAACCTATTTGTCCCAAAAAAAATAGGTAATTTCTTTTTTCTGTAATGATTGTTGGAATTTCCCTACTTGCTGATGTTCTAAAAGTGACCAAGTTAACTCATTGAAAACAACATACAGGATTGACCAAATTTGTTGAAAACTTAGGTCAAGCCAAAGTGTTTAATTTCAGAGTTGAAAAAAAAATCCTCTCAAAACATTTAGCTGCCCAAGCAGATAATTAGGAACAAGGACTCTGAGTTCTACCCAGAAGTATGGGTAATAAAATAAAGAGAGGAAAATTTGTAAAGATGTGTAATATCTTTGAGTAAATCATATTGAGCCGGAAAAATTGACTGGTCATAGGTGTCTTTTCCCATGGAAAGAAAGTGCTAGTTTTATTTTAGCAGTAACTGCCATAGATTAGAAAACCAGAAACAAACTCATCTAATATGTGCCAGAAGTTCTGGGTGATAGCTTGCAATTAAAAAGCATGTATGGGACAGGAATGAAAAACAACAAATTGTGTATAATACTTTTTTAAGAAACCAAGAAATACTAAGAAAATTAGAAGAGACAATAATTTAAAGGTAGTAAAGCAGCAGGTTGACAAGGCCCCTTTTAAACTAACTCTAGAAATTCAAGCAACATAGAAAAATTTGATCAGAAAACCCTTTTTTCCCCTTCTCTCTCTGTATAAATCTTTCCAGCCCCTAACTCCACAAAATGACGTAGCTCCTCCAACTTTTGTCTCATAATGCCATACCTGATTTTTTCAAAACTCACCATGAGGTTGTGGATGAACAGTGAACTGATACTGACATCAGCGTGACAATGATAGTGCTGGGAGAATAGGTAAGTGCCAGCCTCCAGAAATAGCCTTTTCAATTTTATATTTGTAAAGAAATTGCAAACCTCTTTTCTCCCTTCAGTGACACAGACTTCCCAACAATTAATGAAGACTTTCTTACATCCAGATGAAATTGCTGTAATTTATTCTCCATGATGATGCGCTTGAAGACTGCTTTAAAGCACTAGCTCCGGCAGAAAACCGTGGCTCTTGAATTTATAATCCAGACCATAGAAAACATTACACTTGCTTTCAGAGACTTGCCCCCTTTACAGGTGACACTCAAATTGTTTGCATTATCCAGGAAAGACTTAGGAAATCCTGCTTGGATCCGAGATTACTAAGATGCTGCTTCTCCTGAAAACTGGTATGTCCACTACCTCAGACAGGTATAAGTAGAACATTGCCTTGCTCTTGACTAAGGCTGTTAATTTACTAAGAACACATGTAATATGGACATTTGTAATATATTTAACAAAGAGGTAACTTCAATATTTCATCTTTGTGACAAGAGCTTGCTTTTTTCTGACAGCTAACTACATTTTAAACTTACACACTTTTTACTCAATTTGACACTGACAAGAAAAATATTCTCTTTGCCAACATGGCAAGGTGTCACTTAAAACCCGATTGTCAAAGCCTTACAATGTATAATTCAAATAAGTATATATGAAGCAATATTTCAAGATTTATAAGAAAGCATATCTCTTGCTCAGAAAACAAATTAAATAGATCAGCTCCACCCTGGAGGCAGAGGGAAAGGAAAATAATTAGGATATAAATACTAAATTTTTTTCAGAAAAGAACAGAGTAAAGAAGGTTATCTGCAATATCTACAGATGAACTACTACTAGAAAGAAAATATAATCCCAAAGTAACATGTCGGAACCCAGGACATCCCTCTGGGTGCCCTGGGTGATCTGAGACCCTGGCAAGGGGTCCAGAAACAAGCCATGAGAGTTCGATTAGAATAATGTTAATTTATCACCGGGTGTAGATGTAGAATTTAGGGGTCTAATGGAGGTTCAGGAAGGCAAGATGGAGGAATCTGGGCGTGTCCCTATCCTTCTGCTTCTTCTTCTTCTTGCCCTCCATCTTCTGCTGTGATGGTGGCACTTTTAGATTGGATTAGAGTAGAAATACACAGTTTAATAAAGGTGATGGGTATTGGTATAATATTGTAAACATAGAACACGTAGTACATAGTATAAGAGATAGCGACCGCCCAGGAGGCAGGCAGATAGCCTTGGGCAGCAGTGTAGCTAGCATCTACGCTAGCTGAGAGAAAAAGAATGTTTAAGAACATGAAAGAATAAACAGCTCTGATAAAGAAACTGATGCATCCTGACTCCTTCTTCTGGCACCGGGCTTGGGAAGAAAAGAAACATCCACAATCTCGGAAGGCTATCAGCCCGAGATCCGAGAGTAACACTCTCTCCTCTACTAACACCTTAAGATGTGACCACTCCAGGACAGGTCATTGCTCATTAACTCCAGGGTTGAACACTCATGGGCACTTGGAGTTGCTTCTGAAATAGTCAATGGAGTTAGGTCTGCAAACATGACATGAAGGGAGAATTGAAGCACATTTAGGCCACTCTAGAGTCTAGTTTCCAAGGATGAACTCACCTCTGATGTTATTTCAGAGTACTGTAACTTTTGACACTTGAAATCATTTGGAAACAAAATACAGTACTGAAAATATACTCTACAGGTGGGATTGTAGACTACTTTTTGAAGTACAGTTTGCAGTACAGATAAATTAAATTTATCAACAGAATAGTTTGATTGCAATTCATCATTAAATTGCTAGAAAAAGAGAAAGAGGGTACAGGAACCCATGTTTAAATGGCTTTGTCTCAGATCTCTGAAAGGTTACCACCAAAGTAGGTATTGAAAAGATGAAGACAATTTTTATCTTAGCCAAATACAAAGTTGAAAAACGCCCACAGTTTATTCTCTTATACTATGTATCCTGGATACTACTGGAAAAAAAATTTGTTAATATAAGGAGAAAAATAGTTTTTCTTTTAATAGGTGTCTGAAGATAATGTGTTTTATAGTGGTTTAAAATGTGGGTTTTATACTTTTCTTTCACATGGCACCATTGGCACTATCGAAGCAAACCTACGTCTACCTTTTGTAAGCCCAAGTAAGACTGAAATAATTGCCACACAATGTCTGGGAATTTAATCATGGTTAATTTCTCCATGTACTGTTTGATTTAAAGAAGAAATTAAAATTTATAATAAAATGGGAAATATACATCTTGCCTAATGATCTTAGTTACAATAAAGTCAATATTTTCAGCAAA
Source organism: Acrocephalus scirpaceus scirpaceus (assembly GCA_910950805.1). Taxonomy (NCBI): domain Eukaryota; kingdom Metazoa; phylum Chordata; class Aves; order Passeriformes; family Sylviidae; genus Acrocephalus; species Acrocephalus scirpaceus. The sequence continues at coordinate 46,128,464 of OU383777.1, read as the reverse complement.
GAGAAGCAATTACATCTAAGAGAAATAATAAAGGAGCCGAAGTACCAAAAAACCAATAAGTGTTTATTAACATATATTTTAAAAAAATATTAAAGCAGAAATATTGGAAATATTTGCATCAGAATAAATAACATTCCCCAAAACATTCCCAAAGAAAATTGATACACAAAAACAAAGGAGACAGAACAGTAAGGCAATATGTGGAATAGCAGCACTGTAAGGAATTTGTCAGAAATTGTTTTCTGAGCCCAACACTGTCAGCCTTCTTCTCTTTTCCTCTCAGTTCCAGAGAGGAAAAAAACAAGCACTTTCAGAAAGACATGCAACAGAGAAAAGAATTCTTTTTTAATCCCTGGATTGCCTCTCATATTTGCTCTTAAACAAGGAAATAAAGAATCTGGACCAGTTGCTAACAGGGTAGGCCTTGCTTTGTTTCCTTCCTTATTTCCAAGCATTTAGAAATTCATTGGCATTTGTTTGTATTCATTTTGGCATGTGTTTATTAGCTATATTAAATTCTTAGTTAAGGGTTTCATATACAGTGTTATCTTTGGCAGAAAATGAAAGATGTATGAATAATTTAAATACTGAACACTGATGTAAAGATGGATTGTCTCATTACAAACTGATTTCCTCTCATCAAACTATGTGGGTGAAGGATGAAGAAACAAAGTGCAAAAACATGGTCGTCAAAGTGATGACACACTAAACCATCTTCCAATCATCCTCAACAACTCTACAACTACAGCATACTATCCTGATGGCCCCATCTGAGTTGATGATTTTTCACAATGTATTTCATGGCTTCCATCCCTACATGAGACTTTATTACTATCACATAGGAATAAAAAGCCATAAAACACTAGAGTGAATTTATCTTGATCAGATGCAATACTTATTTTCTTCACATGATTTCACCACCATTCCAAAACTAACCAATGATTTCATGCTACATTACTGAACATTTAAAACTACATTTCAATGACAAGAAAGACACTGAAATGGTTACATCACAAATCAACAGAGCTTTTGCCTTTAAACACATTCCTACCTATGAGAATCAAGAAACAATCACAAGACACAACCATTTAGTTCACTATAAAAGACAGGACACCACAGAAAAATATCGCTTCCACATATAGCTTTCAAGACATAAGAAAAGACAAGAGACACAAAAGAAACTGGTATAGATAAACGCTATGAAAGCACCACTACCAGCATCTTTTTCCTAATTTTCCTTAGTAACTTCCTGGCATGCCTTATAAAAAATCAGACTCCAGTACTACGACATCTTTAAGACATCTGTGCTTAATTGCAGAAACTGAACAAGATTCCCTACCTATGACACTGAAACAGCTACTGTCACAGAGAACCTGTCAAATATGACCCTCTTGTCCCTAGGACTTTTACCTCCGTGGCTATGACAAATTTACTATAGCTCCAAAGTACATATTTCTCCTGATTAAATATCAAATGAGAAAATTATAAAATATCTTTATTTTCTAACCCGGACTACAATACTTAGGTCCTGGTTGGAACACAGTTATTTATTAGTGTAATTGCTATTCATCTTCTTATTACTACTAATTGGGCAAGTAGAAACACAAGCCTCTAAGGTCATTGAAAAGTCAATACAATAATTTAACCGCCATTTGAAAATAATTTTGCTTCTGCACTTGCAAGCAAACCAGGCTGCATCAGAAATGTCTCAAGCTAAAAATCTATGCCTTACCAAAAATATTTTACATCTTCCCAGCCATGTAAACCCACTGGCATGGGACCAATATTAATTCTAGTTGACACTAGAACTCAAAATTAACTTGGGTTTGATGTATATACTGGTATCCTTTCTCACCTACCAAATCCTACTTCTTGCATAATATAATGTTGATAGCATAGAAAAAAGTGAGAAATCATTAAATGAAAGGAAGTGCATAAATAAATTCAATTATCATGCATAAAACATGCAAATGACTTAAAGACTGCATATGAAACTCTAGTTTATATTCATTAATCTCAGGTTGCACTTTTGAGGGAGAAAGACACACTAATCGAATCCAGATTAATGCACGCCCAAACCTTCCCATTTGTTTTTAGGTGAGGGTTAAAACAGATGTATTAAAATAAACACTGCTGCTCACCTACCTCAACACTGTTTCATTTGTGGAAGAAAGTGAAAACTAAAAATTATATCACAGGTTTGAGAATCTGGGTTTTTCCTGAGTTCCTCAGGACTGCCACTTATCCACTGTCCCTGTTGTTTTTTTTTTAATGGAAGAAAACTTTGTCTGTAAACTAGTCCAAAACCAAGCTGGTGGCTTGACAGAGAGAGTAGGGTGGGAAGTGTTTGGGCTTGCCTAAATCATCCTCTCCTCTTCCTTTCGCTATCCTGAATAATGATGCAGAAGGATCATTTTAAACTGTGTGCAGTTTAAAGCCCTAAAGGGGCTCCATCCAAAGCTGGCACATTGCTGCTTCATTGTGTGGGAAAAGGGGATTCACAAGTGGGCTTATGCAGTCCAGCTTTGCTCACCCAGCCAGTAGAAACACAATACAAGATAGGGCCAAACACCTCTAACCTGCCACCTGCTCCAGGTTTCACTGCCCAGGGATTCCCCCCCCAGCCTCTGTCCAATCATCTGGCTATAAAAATAGTAATGCCTCAGCCTCCCCTCCCTTCTCCTGCTAGAGCTGGGCACCAGTCCCTGCCACTTACCCTTGCCTAGGGAGCACCCTGGGACCAGCCCCTGAGGATGAGATGAGTACCCACAAATGCGAACAAAGGGGAAGTGGAAATCCTGGGGCTGATCCTGCCCCAGGAGAAGGGTAAGCACATGGAAAAAAAATGCCCAGAAAGAAAAAAGAAGGAAGGTCCCATTCCCATCCACTGGGAGAAGAAGGTTAAATAAAGCACACAAAAAAGGTCACCAAACTAATTTTGTACTGGAACCAATGAATTTAGATTAGAGGCCCAAAGGGGAAAGGTTAGGATGTTATCAGTGTCATAATTTCTCTTCCATTTTGTTGAAATGATTGGATATTAAACCCCTCCAACACAATGGGACACACTTTCTGCAGAGTGGAGAGAAGCCTTCAAAATCTTACATTTCTTTGATTATTTTTTACATATTATCCTCCTGAACTACAGACATTACACCATAAAAGCACAAAAACACATACATGTAGACTAAAACATATATTCACACATATGGTTTCAGACACAGACCAACTTCTGCTGACAGCCTGATTCAAGAGAGCTTTTTATTAAATTTCTGCATGTTTGCAGATGCTAAATTAGTTGCAATAAATAACAACAATAAGGCTGAAATATGTCAACATCTTGACAAATATTTAGAGAGCTACTTTGTATACACTTATAATATTTATTTCTCCTAGAAGAGAAAATGATCATACAGTAACCAAACCCAAAGTATGAGCTAAAGATATTCACCTCATGAAGCCATTTCTCAACTAGCCCCTTGGCGCTTGCTGGAATTATTCACAGCACGAGCTCTACTTTTTCATTTTCTGCTGACTCCATGTGGGTAATTTCTCTCTTGTGATTAAAAGTGAGCTTGTCAATCCCTTCAAAGCATTTCCTTAGGTGTGGTTGGAGGTGGAGTGGATCCTTTGTCTCAAAAAGATTCCTAAGAGATCATTGCTGCATCTAGGGAAAAAAAACCTGAAAAATGATTAAAAAATGAACTTTACAGGTATTTATATAAACATATTTTACACCAACACCAACAGCAGACAGATGAAATGGACTGTTTACCTTGGAAAGAGTCTTTTCTTCACCAGATAATCATTCAAGGCCTTCCTGAATGTCATCCAAAAGCGATTCTGCCTCCTTCAACTTATCCAGCATCTGGGGCTGCAAGATAACCCTCGTGGCATTGGTCTCCTTCACTGACTCCTTCATTATTAGCCTCCTGGTGGGTGAGATAGAATACAGTGAATGTAATAACCATACTTCACACAACAGGCTCTCCCTCTCTTTTAAATTGAAAATCCCCTTATTACAAAACAAGGGGTGTTCTTTTTCTTCTACCTTTAAGTAGGACTGCCACATTCATTGCTTTTTACAAAAATGCAGCTGCTTTTTAAGCTACAGATAAATAGAATCTGCTAGGCAGTAATTCTGCTCAGTCTGAATGTATTATTTTCTAAGTCACTTTGGTGAGGTGTTTTTTATTATGAACTGGAATGAACAGGGAAAGTCCTTTTCTCGACTAATTATGACTATGCTTTGTTCTGTACTATTAACTTACAATGCCAGATTGGTCAGCTTTTTTTTTCTTCCTTCAACCGGTTCAACAAATTACAATGCTTTTTCTGGGAAATTAGAGAGCTAATTATTAAGACTTTATAGACTAATGATGAAAATATAAATAACACTGAACAACAGTGTATCAATAACGTTCACACAATCCCCTTGATATACACAATGCAACCTCCTATTTTAACACCACTGGTTCATGGACAGGAGTTACTTTGATTCAGTCTTCAGTATTTTCTTCTCAAGAAGATTTGTTATACCAGATATTTCCTAACTGAGGAAAAAACGAAGATGAAACACCATTTTTCATATACCTATGCCTGGCATACTGTTATTGTACTCCCTAATTATGAAAATCAGGAAAGATAGAATGGAAAGGAAAACTATAAGGACATTAAACCAGGAAAACATCATGACATCTGTTGTTTCCCACTATAAGACATAATGTATGTTTGGTTTGAAAGACACTTCTGGTTTGTTTCTTTTATTTTAATTAGCAACTTTAAGGAATGGATTAGTTTGCAAAGAAGATTTCTATATTCCTCACTAATGACAAAAACTGGAATATTGTTCTGAGGTGTTGAAGCCTTCAGTAATCCATAACACCTGGCTTTGACAAAGTAAAACAGCTACATTCCTAGTGGAAAATAACACCTTTAGCTTAATTGTTGTCCACACAGACACTCCAAGAAGTGAAATGTAAACATTTAGATATCAAACATAGATCCTTTTATGTAATATATACTGTGCTGAATGGAATTTAAATAAATAAATATGTACATACATAAATAAATAAGAAAAATACTTTCTCCTTAAAATTAATTTTCAATACTTTTGAGCTGAAAACCATCAGTATAGTAGAAAAACCTGTCAGCAGAATTGCTGCTGCCCAGCATTCAGGTTTGCAAATTAGAAAGAATTCTGGAAAAAAGAACTTATTCAGTGAAAGAAAACTCACATCACCACCATCTCAATATCCCACTTGCATTCAAAGTTATCCCATCCCTATGTATTTCTGCCTGAAATATTATGGGGGATATTTACTATATATTTTTACAGCACCTACAGTAAAAAGATCAATCAATCTATCTATCTATCTATAGCAAACAACTGTGGCATTGCTTTGAGAAGCTAAAACTTGCTACTTCATGAGGTATTTCTCAGACCTCTGATACTTGGTAAACTATGGACCCATTTGGGTTGGTTGTCACCATACCAAGAGGCCAAACTGAGTGCTGGAGTATCCGAAGAAGCCTAATTCATGTAGACTGAAAAACAGTTGGTTCTACTAAAAAAAAACTCCGCATGAATCAGTGGAGCTTCCAAGATGTGAAAGTAAATGAACAGATCCACACAAACATTTATTTAATTTTATTTTAATACCAAGCCAGATGTTCATGTACACTCTAATATGTCCCTCCATATTACCTCTAAAACAAGGACATGATCCAGCATATTGCAAATTTTAGTATGTTATCTTTTGCACTAAACTAATAAAAGTATTTTGAAATGCTTACTCCTGCTTGATTAAAAATATAACTGGATCTGTCAATTTAGCAACATTTCCTTTCAGGAAATGACAGTAAGGACACTAAAAAAAAATACCTGTGAATGTGAGAAGCCTTACCAATGTGGGGTACTGTTTTTCCTAAATTAATTTCAGAATTAAAGATATCCTCAGTAATTTTGTTGAGAATTCAATTCTTTCAGGCATGACAGAGTACTGATTATCCCACTTTCAGCATGGTTAATATCAATGGTGCACAATATATTTTGATTAAAAATCAACTTTTTTCATTTTAGCTGAATCAATTAAATACAGTGAATAGTCAGATTCCACCCTGTGCTCATCCTCTGCTGACCATCCCTGAGAGCTTTCCACAATAGACAGGGTTATGGTACAGTGATTGAGTGACTTGACAAACATTACAGCCCTAGTAGAGGCCCATTTATATACAGCGGCAAAATCTATAGACTCCCAATTTTGTACTTTACCCATCTGACATGTTTCCCTTCAGAAGAGAGAATCAAAATGAACAACATTCAGGGGAAAAAAAAAAAAAAAAAAAAAAAAAAAGAAACAAAAAAAAAAAAACCCCACCATCCAAACCTCTTATCTTTAACAAACCATTTTGTAGCTACTCCTTTCTTTTGCAACTGTATTAAGACAGCTGTATTAAGATTGGTGCTTTTAGATATGTATGCATTTTGAATATTCTGCAGGTCATTCATTAGCAGATCAGATATATATCTAAACACAGACTTAGAATTTCTGGGAAGAGACAGCAGTAAAGCCCAGCTTTTATGAATTTAAAAATAATTTAAGAAATATTTTGCTAAAAATGTTCGTTACCTGTTTCCAGTTTTACTTCATGGAGTATAATGAGAAACAAGATATGCAGAAATTGTTGTCTTTCTCATGTGAATCCTAACCTACTGGAAGGCTGTTTCTCTATTGTTTCTGAGCTCATATAATAGAAACTAAATAGAAATCAATTTAGGACAATGAACTTTAAACTTTACTTTCCCCTCAGTATTCTAAAGTGGCACAGCTAAGTTGGAAAAGTTTTAAATAATGGAAGTCAGTGAAGCCTAAATCACACACAATGGTGAATGAGATGTGAGATGGAGATGAAATCTAAAAGCTAATTAAATTCAACAAGAGCCTCTCAAAGGCAACATACCAGCTTAGCCTCCCATGCTAACATTTCATTTTGAAGGGTGCAGTAAATGGAGGGCCTTTCATGGCTGCAGATTTCACAATATGATCCACCAGCTAAACCTGAGAGGGGAGAGAAAAAAAGATTAGATGCATGGATTACTGTACTGAATAGATGCCAAGGCCAAGATAAAAAGAATAGATAAGTTAGGGCTTCTGAGGAGCTAAATTTGAAGCCAACCGGCAAAACGGATTGAACTTTATTACCTCTAGTCACTGAGAAATTCCCTAGACAGTTGGATGTAATTTGAAAAGGTCAGGAAAAAAAATTTCCTTCACAGTATTATTGCTCCATGCTTTAAGGGTGTACAATTCTGAGATGCCAGCTTTAATCATTTTTATTGACTTGCTCTAGAGAGACAGACAGATGCACAGGGAGTCATGACAGACAGATAAGACATATCCTACCTTTGTTTCCAGTTTTAAGACATATCACACAGTATTAGGTACATTTTGATATTAATAATTTCATTTTATCCTTTGTCATATCTGAGAAGAATGTATTTGTTTCTCTGAGAATGCACAGTAAGGGGGGAGGGAGGGAGGGAGGGGAGGAGGGAGGGAGGGAGGGAGGGAAACCCTGTGCATAACATCAGAAACTTGCTACAAATTTTCATATTTGATCTGAGCACTCATTGAACTATCTGTGAATCTGAAATACATAACTGAAATTCAGTAAGTGTAATAGGATTTTCCAGACATTTTTGGGTACGCTCAGCTGATTTTTTTTCACCTAAAGTGGAGCAGATCTTACTGAATAGATTATAGGAATGATCTTCACTTACTGACAGTACAAGCTTCATTACCAGTGTGGCTGTCTTGGAGGAAACCCCCCACCCCCCCCCCACAAAATACAAAAAACCTCATGAAGAAACAGAAAACAAACCTATCCTAATTAAAGTAATTTAATTCTTTGACTTAGCATTCACAGATGTTTGTAATCAAATATGAACATTTGCTAACATCACACAGTCAATTTTTTGTCATGCAATTAAAATCAAAAGATTTAAGAACACAAAAGAAGAATTATTCAACCCAACCCCTGGGAAATTTTAATTAACATTAGGTTTTCTTTTGCTCAGAAGATATTTTTCCTTCCATTCATCATATAAGTATCTGTATTCCATGTATCCTGACCCTGAATGCACAGCAGAGGCAATTAATGGCCATTAAAGTACAGCTCTGTGAGTTTTTCTACTGTATTATGTTTATGGACCCCTCCTGCAAGCTGACTAAACCTGTTCTCACTTGGATAAAAATGCTATTTCCATATGGTCATATTCCCTCCCTTTAAACCGTGTACATCAGAGGGTCACATTAAACTGCAGTGGAAGAATTGCATATATATATATATATATATATATATTCGCTCCTCCAGAACTTTATGTCTCTGAAAGGAAGTCAGAAACAAATTATTTAGCTACAGCAAAGAATACAAAGCATCAGGAATTGTTCTGCTAATGGCAGCAGATACTTTCAATTGAAATGGGCTTTCCAACAAAAAAGATGCACAGATGATTTAAATGTAACATTTTCTTCTACAATTCAGGAAGCTCTTGAAAGCAGACAAGTGCCTCTCTACATATGGAAAAGGGGCTGGGGAGAAGTAGTCACTTACTAGATTTATAACAATTGATTTGGACTCTACTACTCTTATTTTATTTTTTAGTCCTATTTCCACTGTCAGCTTCAGGATGATGCTGAAACTAAAATAGGAATTAATTTTTGTAAGATCACAGATGTGTAACTTCAGAGGAACCCTCCAGCTTCTGTGGCAACATAACAACATTGTGATTTTCATTCCTGTTTTTATTTCCCAACAGAATGAGTAACAGAGAAATTAAGTTCTGTTCTCCTGATCTATGCTCAAAGACAAAATCATGTACCCTATCAATCTTTTTGCCAAAAATCCCCCTTATTCATCATAAAAAAATATTTGTTCAAGACACAAACATTTAATGTCGGAACTCAATTTTCCAAAAATATTCCCCCATCAACATATTTAAATGCCATTTGCAACACTATAACATGATGCCATGTCATTCCATGTTTATAAGACCCTCACTACCTTTGTTGCTATTCCTTTTTTCCCCGTCTCCTCAAGGGCAGCACATGTTAACAGATAAGTAACTTAAACTCTAATTCATTGTACCACATATGGAAGGGATAGATCTTTAAAATGTTCCATATGACATCCTTCTCACTTTAAGACAAAAAAAATGTGAGAAGCTGATCCTATTTAACCCTCACATACAGGTGACAACACTGTAATTTTGTAATAATTTTTGTGATACTGTTTGCCTCCCATATGATTATTAGCCATGCTGATGGTAAAATTGCACAGAATTCAAAATAATGCTAACTTGCTAACAACAGGTTTAGTTTACCACCAAAACAGTTTGCTCAGAAAGGTGAAAATTTTTCCATTACTTCTAATAAGGATTTAACTTTAAACAAAATTCTCACAGTTTAACAAGTTGTTTGGTTAGGTGCAGGAATCACACTTCTTTCCTTTCCAGCCTTTAAGCCTAAAGTGTTGTGATCCAAGTGGAACACCAGTTGGTATAACTACCAGGGGTTGGTTGGATCCTACCAGTGGGATGTCTTACTTTCTGTTTTTCTGTGTGTGACCAGGAGATTGTGACATTTATATATATTCAATTTGAAAATAAAGACTTTGTGATTCTGTGTCCTAACAAAGAAAAGAATTGTAAGTGTCTTTGTCTTGTGAACACTAGATTATTGAAACCTATCCAGCATGTGATTTTAGCCAGTTGAAAAAACATGAATCCACACAATATTTTTTTCTGTTGGAAGCACATAACCATGAGAGCTACAAGACAGGTGTTCCCTGTATGGTATCTCACTAGAATGAATCCTGCCCTTCATTTCTGATGAAAAGCCCCTCCTCCCCAAACAGCAGATAACAAAGGAAAATGCCATTTGTCTTCCTGACCAACAGCCAGAGTCCTCACAGGACTTGAGGGAGGGCAGCATTCTCATATTTATTTTACCAAGATTAGATGTCGCTCATGTATTCTTCAGTTTTTCTCTGACCAGCTGACATGCCTAAGCTGTATCCCTCTTCTTAAAAGGAAAAAATCCAATCAAACAAAACCCGCCAACTAAAAGCTAAACCAACGAAAACTAAACCAACAAAACAAAAACTAAACCAACAAAAAGCTGGCTTCGGAGCATGCCCCAGACACAATCCTAGTTTTAGATGAGCTCCAGCATCACTTCAACCCTCAGCAGGCCATGTTGCTCACATACATAGTGCATGCAAAAGAATTTTACAGATGAGGAAGAAATGTTTGAGAGATGGATATAATCACTAAGATTTACTCCAGCAAGCAGTGTTTGGTGGAGGCTACCAGTTTTACTACTTCCAAGTACTCCAGCAGGTCTTCCTTCTGAGTGGGCTAGCTACTGGAAAAGGCTGGTGAACTTGTTTGTTTATTTCTGTGCTTTTTATTTTGCCTCTTTTTTTGTTATGCTCGATATAAAAAGTTTCTCAATAAAGATATAGGAAACATTTCAACATCTTCCATCATACTGGGGCAGCTAAACCCATTTTGCATCCTTCAGAATAAGTCTCAAACATTGATGATTTTAAAGGTCTTTTCCAACTTAATAACTCTATGACTCTTTGTCAGTTAAACACTTAGTAAATGTTTGCTTTCTCCTAAAAGCCACTCCATGATGTGTGTAATTTGAACCTGTAATTTTTTTGCTATACAAAAGAAATACAGCGCTCTCAAAAAAGGCTGCAATACACTTACTAGATGTAATGTTTATGTCTTGAATGGCAACTCACTCTTAAAATAAATTAGACCTTCTTCAAGACATAGGAAAAAAATCCCCAGTTTTGGATTTACTATGTATTTTGCCAAATTCTCTCATGTGAACACTGATTCATGTCACAGCTCTAATACCATTAGACTTAACATGCAACAAATTAGGTTTGAGAACAATGAAATGCAATTAAAATACCATATGTACTGCAGCAGAGATAACATTTTATGTATGTTTAGTGGGAAGAAAGAGAAAATCCTTTCTTGTTATTAAAGTTGTAATGAAGGGATCTCAAAAAATATACACAGGCACAGGAGGAATTTATAGCTGATTTTTTCCTCCCAGCATGTCAGCTAGCAATTCAGTATTGCTTGATCACATGAATGAGAATCTAAACATTTGAATAAACAACAGTTTCTGTCACTTGAATTCTTCTGTATTTCTAAGAAGAAAAGTGAATATATATTTCCAATCAGCAGTTGTTTTAAAAGGATTCTCTGATACACAGTTGTGGCCCTGTATTTTCTTGGGCTTTAGATTTTTACTGCTAGTTACTGCTAGCTGTTTCCCATGGGAAGAAATTCCCATTCTCATAACAATGTCTTTGTTATTTTGTAAACACTAAAGAGAGCTTTGCTCTTCTCAAACCTAGTAGCTGTGGTAAGAAAAGCCCTTTTTAAGGGTAGACTTTCTTTAACATCTACCATTAATTTAGGCATTCAAAAGAGTTTTGGAGGACTGGTTTTGGCTTTCTGTCCTGATGCAGCACTGACCCATCTCCAGCCACACAAAAGCTAGAAAGCAGTGATGCGCACTTACTTTTTGATGAATTCCCTTGTTTGTCAAGTGAAATCAACCTTTCAATTGCATAATACATACACATATGTATATGTATACATCTATGAATACGTAATATATTACAAATAAAGCCATTGGTGAATGGTCAGGACCAAGAAGTTGTTTTGCTTTGTACTGTACAAGCTAGAATGGATGCACTTGTTGCCCTGAAGAGTCTTCCACTGAGTTAAAAAATAGTGGTTTGATTATTTTGTAACAGTCCACTGCAGCCTTGTAACATTTCAGTATTTGATAACTTACAGCATATTTATCTTCAACAAACAAGCACAAGAGGTCAAATGGCACCATTCATATTTATGCCTCCCTTCTATGTCATGCTATTTATAAGAATGATTTTTTTTCTTTACTTGTATCAAAATAGTACCTGAAATCCCCAGCTCCTTCCAGCACAGACTACAACCCAACAAATTCTGTACTTTTCTCCCTCAGAGGCCTTATAGCTGAAGTTGGAAATCAAAGAGAAACAAAGTTAATTGCCTATAATCTTTCTTTTATCTCTCCTTCACACATGCATGGACTTACAGGGTTGTGTGTTTTTCTAAGGAGATGAAAGAGACCTTATAGAGAAATACATGGGAAAAGCAAGGAATCAAAGTTCATACTATGATGAAGAAGTGGGGAAAGAGTTAATATTGTGCATAACATTTTAGAGCATGCTGGCATTGTTGAAGGCAGACTCAAACTGTAAAGGTATAAAAGGAAAAGGACAATTGAAGCAAAAACATTTAAAAGTTACACAATCTAACAACAAAAAAAAAAAGGCTGGGTAAAATATCAAGATTTGATTTTATGCATCTGAGAGCTCATGTGGTTGGAAAGTAGTAATTTTTTTCCCCTGGGAATTTGGCAAAGTTTTCTTCCTTCTTTCCAAAAGTAAAATTTTCACTCTCATAACCAGAGAGAAAATTAACATAAAAATAATCTCGGATTTAAACATAGTCTAGTACTACTTTGGTGACTAATAAGCATACAGATAGTTTTCATCTAAGAGAAAAAGGACTTTTTAGGTTTTTTGGAAAGACACTGGCAATTGTTGGAATATGTTCCAAATGCTCCAAAAATGGTCAGCCAAAAAAATGGAATTGTTGAGAAACAGAAGAGAGTGATAATGAGAGTTTTGATAAATTTTCTGTGTGATCTTTACAGTCATTTTGATGGGCTATGCATTTGTACATACACACACATGAGTATGCCAATTATAGATAGAAACATGCTCTGCAATCACAACTTTTAAGACAGGTCTTTTCACTAATTTAAAAGCAGTTAAGCATATTTTTATCTAGTCTTGCAACTTTCCTTCTGAGAAGGCTTGGAAAAGACAGCATTCAGAAATCCTGTCTCTTGTAGTAGATACTCACCCAAATTAAATGTTCTGTGTTTATGGCAATGTAAAAATGCCGCACACAGATTTGTTCATAACTGCTGTGCGAAGCATCAGTCAGTGCATACATACCACTCAGGAAAGAATCAAACTAAATTAAAATACTCATAATGTTTGATCTATTTCTCAGTTGCCACAGCTGACAATTGAAACCTGAATTAGTTCATTAATAGACATTTTAACATAGGAAAACTTACTGTCTTATGTTGAGACTTTATTAATTTCATAGCAGTTCTATCTGAAACAGGAACCTCGTAAGTTCACACATGTGCACGCTCACACAAACACACATATACAATATCTACCAGAAGAAAGGGCTGCAGCATCATTGTCATCGATGATGAAGAATGTAGATGGGGGAAACACAATAATATGTGAGGGACTATTGAGGAGAGGTAGTAAGAGCAAAGGATGTGAGGTTGAAAAGAAGACAAGAAATCTCAACTTAATTTTATTGACAAAGGAGTTAATGGAGTTATCTAAGAAAGAAATTTTGTTCTCATAGCTTAAGTCTTCCTTTCTGAGCATATTTCTGCACAGACATGGACAACACAACAAGCAGAGTATCTGTAATGTTGGTACTGAAAAGTTGGCAGAAAAGTTGGTACTGACCTACTCTGCTTTTCCTTCTCTTACTGGCTTGTGTAGTTTTAGATAGTTGAAAGTAATTTAAGATTAAAAGCAGATTGTTTCTAATTAGTGTAAAAATATGAGAGGAACAATTTATTCTGTATTGAAGAATAGAGAAAAAATCAGGAAATTTAATTTAAAAGCAGAATTTTAAAAGGCCAGTGATGTGAAAAAGAAATTTTTAGTTATCAGCCTTGATTTGATGGAATTTTTCAGATAACATACAGTTATTACACTTGCCCTTATGACATACATATAATGGCTTGAAATATAGACATGAAGTAAATTAATGAATGAAAAAATGAAGGTTGAAGCTGAATCTGAGCATGAGGCATAAGAACATCTAGCAGAGAAAAGCATATGGAAAAGCTCACAAACAAAGTGAGTGTGATTCTGTGATAGCACAGAAATAGTTGATCATATAGAAATTTGCAAGACTTTTTCAAATCCATGCTGGCACAAGACACTTAGGAAAAAATATTCACCGTTGGTGGTAGCACTCCCAGATGTTTAGAGTAGCCTAGTAGAATAACACACTTTGCTTTTCAAAGGTAAAAGAACTTTTTTTTTTCAGGTGCATAACATTTCTCTCACACAAAGAAAGAGCAATTGCAGAATAACAAAGACCAGACTAAAACTCATGGTCAGTCTAAAGGTCTTTCAGCAGAGAGAAATATGATCAACAAGAAAAATCAAAATTACCTGAATTGTGTACCAAGCACAAGGAGAAAGGGACAGACATGAAATAGTATCAGGGTAAATGATGAGGTGAGATACAGTGATAGTATAGAAACAGAGTGAACGTAAAATAGCAACTGTACTATAAGAGAAAAGGAGCCTGGAGAAGGGGAACACAGAATCTGGAAGAGACTAGAGGACTTCACTTCTGACAGGGTCCTGAAGGCATTTTTAAACAGGGAACCTTCATACCAATCGATATTTTGAGATGGAACACGAAAAAAAAAAAGGATATGTAATATGTACTTCCCATTTTCAAGGGGAATTTTAATTGCTTAATGTTATACAATGGACTTAAAAATAGAGAATATATAATTGTGCAATAGATTCAGACTAAAACGGACTTCTAAAAAGCTCGAGTAACTGAGGGGTAAGTTTTTCTCTGTAAGTGAACTGTAAGGTGTTCTAGTAAACTTTTAACAAAAAGGCTACTTCAGAATGCATCAGATCTCAAAAATTCAGTGCTGGAAATTAGAATAGATATGAAAAAATTCAAAAATTATCCATCAAAGCAGAAGATACTTTTTGACTTGCAGTCTATAAAAGACTCCCTAATGCAGCAACAGTCTCCTTGTTTTGAGAAATACCTTAACAAGTCAAAGAGGTAGCCCAGAGAGCCGAAACTGACACATTAATTGCTTGGAAGACCAGAAACCTTGCTCTGATTTTGGAACCAAAAAATCCCTGGAATCCACTGGAAATATCCGAACAGAGAGGATGAATATATATAGTCACTTAACTCATTCACAGAGCAGAAACCAAGACAGCACAGTGTCTCATCTTTCCTTCTAAGTCAACCCTGTATAACAAGAATTACAGTAGTGTGAACTGCAAAATAAAAGCCCAAAAGCATTTAAGGAGGAGACGAGAATTTCTGCATTAGCAACAGGTTGGTTTTTCTGTTGTAGGGGGAAAAAAAAAAAAAGTGAAATTGAACATGATTGGTTAAGTAAGAAGCAACACAGATGAGTTCAAATCAAAGATACATATAAACCAGTACTAGAAACCATTTCCATTCTTAGTGGGGCCTGACCCTGACCAGAGATGTAAAGTCACTACATGATGTGGGAATGTAGAACCTATAAAGGTGGTGCTGAGTGTGGAGGACGAATCTCCTTTTGTATTATTCCTCCTTGGTTCATGTCTGCAGTTCAGGTTAAGTACATTTCATAAGAACCAACTCTCCTGGATACTTCAGGTCTTTTTATGAGGGTGCTTATATCCATGGCTTTCACATGTGTTTTAAATATTTCAATTCCAGTAGACCAAAAGTGATGTATTTTCCATAGGAATTTGATAATCACTCACTTCCATTGATGCAGAAATTTTTGAGAAATAAATGCAAAACAGGCAATTAGTCATGACACTATGATATTTTTCCTGCATTTTTTTGTGTCCTTCTTATTTGAGGGTTGACTGCACAGCTCATAAGTATCTATTTATTGTGATTTGGTTAATTTATGCCTAGACTAGCTAATTTTGGAACTAAAGAAAGTAATCTACTAAAGAATGTAACCTTAAAAATGTTACTGTATCTCTTTACTAAGCAATTTTATACAAATTCTGTAGAATGCATCGTTCAGGCACAGCAGGTGTCAGAAGATACCAAACACACCTTTACATTGTTGACTGGAAACAAGAACCTGTTGCAAGGTTAAATCAGCTTTTGCAGCTGTATCACAGATGACCTGAGTAACAGCTGACTTCTGCCACCAAACTTCTGACCTGAACTTCTATTTTAAAGGCCAAAAGCAAATACTTCAGACTTCTTTCGCACTTATTTTGCTCTCAAACAATGGTTGAGTAAAGGTCAAAGTTCGGGGAGATTTTCTGCATCAAGTGTTGTCTTTCTTTAAACTTTTATGTGGAAGTTGCTGCTTTATTTTCTATGGAAAAAAAAGCATTCTTTTAAGCTATGGGTCAATCCATTCTTTTTTTCATCCACCTGTTTATTTGAAGATCATCAACTGCCCAAAAGATCTTGTCTGTGAATCATTTATTCCAGAAATTTGCTAGTGAGAGCAATGTCCGGACTTAAATTTTCATGATTTTTTTTAAACTCCATCTTAAAACTAATTTGGATTTGTGTGTTTCCCTCTTTCCTTTTCTGTGTTCCAGAAGTTGATGTTTCTCTCTCTTTTTCTCTTTCAGCTACTCCTTGCATAAAGAAGTCAAGCTCTATTGAGGGTGGTGAAGTACTTGACATTAAATGGTCTAGTATAACATTTTATGACTCAGAGCTCCTGATAAATGTGATTTATTAGGGATAAAAGCTTTTTCCTAGGTCAGATGTCTGGACTGAAGAGACAGTTCATTATAGAGGATCACTCATATTTAGCAATGTAATAGGAATGAAGTGATTTTTTTATCATATTGGTCCAAATCTGACTTATACCACTACTGTTCTCCTCTTCAGCCAGAGTTAATTGTCAGCTGAACAATGAAGGTACCTGGAACTAATTTATTCAGGAATATGTTCCATCTGTAAAGCCTCTGCTAATGGAGTACAAGAGGCCATGACTAAAGGATTCAGGTATAATGTTTAAGACCTTAGATAATTACTTGCAGAAAATATCATCAAATCTATGTGTCAACTTACACAAAAACAGAACTATTGAACCTTTTAAAAAGGAATATTGTGTTCACAAAGCTAAAGTAACCAGGACCATTTCTATTCACCATAATGTTGGAATAACAGAGTCAAAAGTGTTCTCTCTCTCATTGCATTATACAGAAGAAAAGAGATTCCAACCAATTGAGATCAAAAGATCTAACACTTTTTATAACTATAACTGTAGCTACCTAAGTTGAACCAGGACCACTACAAATATCTTGAGAACATTTATGAAAGGACTGTCCAACTAAGAAAATTACAAGTCTTATTATTATTTTGGTACAAATAGGCACAGTACTTACAACCCTTGCTTTTCATTTTGTCAAGACATTTTGTGTAAAGCTTCTGATGGAATTGCTGAATTTCACATGGGAGCTGACCCCTGAATATTTAAGCTCTGAAGCAAAAGAATAAATGGATTGAAAACTGGACATATGCCATATGGTGGCTGATCTATATTAGGAACACTTACGCTCTAGATATTCTTTTGTAGTACTTTTAAGACTTATTTACAGTTTTGCATCCAATTGAACTACGAAGAGGGATTAAGTGCAATAATGAATACCTCAATCTGTGCTGCTCTAAATAAAATTAAGAAAATTAATTGTATTTGTATTTTCCTGCATAGATTAATGCAGTTAAAAGCCTTTCCATGACAATCTGAAACATGTACCCCAATTGTCCTATTATATAAAAAACTGGATTTTTTTTTTAATTCTTGCAAAAGGAGAAATTTCTGTTGTTACAAAAGTTATTTTAATGAGATTGGTTTAATATTTCTGTTATTTGGTTTTATTCCATTTACTATCTAGCCTTATTAAATTTGCAAAATACCTTGTTTATCTTTATTCTGAGAAAGTAGGTACCTATAATTTGCAAATATGTCAGTGAAAAATAGACCAGTTAGATGCTCCTGGCTGGCACATTGTCAAGGCACACAATGAGGGAGCCTCCTTCCTCTCTCACACACACACTCACATACATCCTTTTTCTCTCACATATACACACTCAAAAATGTATCCAGTAGAGTAAAATATTCACATTTATACTAGAAGTGATGGAGAATAACCCCGGTCAACATCCCATCTGTTCCCTTGAATTAAATTTAGAATTCATATGTAATATAGACATTTCTGTCTGAATATCATAAAGCCCTGACACATTCAGGCTTTCATTAAAAAGCTCTGAGATGTGACTTGAATAATAATCTGTCTTTGCTAATTAGTATTTTCAGCTTAGCATATTCACTTTCAAACGTATTGCTGTTTGCACATGGTAATTTAGGTAAACAGAGCCCATCCACAGCTGCATCAATTAACACTGCTAATCAAAACTGAATTCAGGTAATTAGGCACATTTATGCAAAAAATGTGTAATTTGTGGGGAAAGCTAGATTCTTTAGTAATATTTCAATAAGTAGGAGTCCCTTTTGCAAATAAGGCAAGAATATAATGGTAAATCAGCTCTAACATATATATGATACATTGTCAGTCACAAATATCCAAATTAAATCTCACTAATTGGTCTGTATTTTCAGAAACTTGACAATACTTTTTCCATATAAATATTTTCCTCGCTGTTTCTACATGAAAGAGTGGATTCGTTTCTGACTGAAGTTTTAGTGATTTTTTAAAAGTTAATGTTTTCTCAAGAGGTTTTGGAACTGTTGAACACAATGGTCCAACTTGTTCTCATTTTCAGACTGGAAAATTTTGATGAGAAAGCCCTCAACTAAAGTAAAAAAAAATTAATTTCTTCGAAGAAGGGACGTTTTGGTTTACTTTAAACAAAAGCTAGAAATTTCTAACACCATCCATTTCAAGAATGTAAAGTAGTAAATACCTCAAAAATATCCTGCCTTGACCTATAGAGTTTGACATCCTTTCCTTCCCTTTCTCTCACTTAATCCAAAATTTGAAACCCTCCAAAAACTACAAAAAAATCCCCAAACTCAAACATTTAAACAGTGTAAGAAACTGCACATTCATAAGAGAATTTCAATTTCTATTCAAATGGAATGAAGGAATGTTCATTGAAACATTATATTCCAAGAGTTTTCATATGCAGCTTTTTAAGTTATTCAAATTTGATTCTCTGTTATGCACACTTTCAGAAAGCTACACAGGTCTGATGAACAAGGAATGCAGTTATCAACTTGCAGCTAATTTTCCATGATGAAAAGAAATACCTAGGCAATTGCTGATTTTTAACAGAAGCCTAAAATTAATCTACAATTTTTGTATCTTCTCCCTGATTTGAGGCTAACTCTGGGGGAAAATATGCAATATATTTTGTGCAGATTTGCAACATGGAATATATAGCTTCTACTAAAAACATCATTGTTAAGAAAAAGAATTCTTTACAACTTTAAGGTCTAAGCCTATGCAGCTATTGAAATTGCAGTGTGTTTTCCAGTCTGTGTGATGCAGTGCATAACTCAATACTCAGAAACTTTTCTCTATATAGAAAATTGTATTTTGTTCCATTATGAAAATATTTTTTAAGTACTGCAGTTAAAATGGTCTTAAAACTCCAATTTTCATTTAGCTATTGGCTGGGTAACATATTGAAAGAATATTGAAATGAGAGGGAAGAAGAAAAATAAAGCCTTTGACAGGAGTAAAATTTTGAGGTATTTTCAAATAATCATAATGACTACTGCTAATGTTAGAAATTCTGAACAAGATAATTTCTAAACAATTATCTGACCAACAAAAAAGTATGGGAGCAATAGTGGGGGCAAATAAGGTTTTAACTGCACCTTTTTTTCTGCCTTTTTTTTTTTTCCAAGAGAGAAACAATCACCTATACGACATATCACATGCTAAGCACTTCACCGACCTCTCACGTGACTTGTTAACATTGACATACAGTGAAGATCATCAAAACAATCTTATGTGACATGTCTCTGAAAGAACCTACTTGATAAATGCTTTTTCAAAAGTAACGCAAAAGGCACAATGACTAATAGTGTTTATTTTAGATGTTATACTCCATAGGAAGTGAGGACAGTGACAACATCATTGCCTTCTCCCTCCTCCACCAGCCACATTGTTAGCACTTTTTTTGCCTAAAGTAGTCTGATATAGTATTCCAACAGAATTTCCAGAAGAACTTTACTACACTGCCCTTTCTCTTCAGCCTGACTGCCTCACTAAACGTAAGGAGACACAGTTAGGAGAATGTCTTCACTGAACACATATATTTAGCGTACCTTATTACTTCTTCATGAATTTCCCTGATGCACCACCCATTTGAAAATTTTATATCATGCATGAGTATCATTATTTCATGCAATTTGGAAGGGGTTTTTCCACAGAGGTTTAATAAATGTATGGTAGTATTAGCTGTTAACAGACAAGGAAATAATGCCTATGTCAAAGGAGAAAATGCTCTATATGAAAGTTGGTTGGTAAATAGGTGTTTCTGGCACAGGTAGCTCTGGGTTTTTTTTCTCCTCTGTATTGCTCCACTGTAAAATATGGAAAATAATTGAGGAACATTTCTATTTAAAAAAAAAAATCTAAAAATTGGATTTTACATTCCTATTACAGGTAATTAAAATACTATGGATATGTATGACTACAAAGAGTCAATAAATACTGTTCTTCTCAATTTAAAGAAGTTTCCTATTATAAGCACTCAAGAGCATTCCAGAATTACAAGCAAAACAATAAATATTTGAAGTTATTTATTTTCTCCACAGAGCATGCAATTAATTATTCATAACATAAAAATTGTTGAAATGCTTCATGTTTCAGGCATTCATATGGTTAATTTGATAACATGCAAAAATTTTTAGTTTGAGAAAAGCAAAAGCAAGAGCCAAAAGCTGACAATGAGTACTCTACATTTGACATGACAAAAAAAAGCTCAATAATTTGCAAATGTTGAAGTAAGCGCTAGTTCCATAATTAAAAATCAGGCAGAGATCCTTTTGGCAAATGGATCTCTTTGTTAAACATCCCACTAATCCAAGCCTGAAGGTATAATTCAGTACCCTGGAGGATGCCCTCTATACTTTTGCCAGCTGTTCCATTTAGGTCACTTCACCACAAGTTTAGCTTTTATCTATTCCTCACTTTCTTCGCTGGGTCCCAGAAGCAGCAACCCATCTCTCTGAAGGCTGTTTAAAGTGTAAATGAAAAGACGAGACAGAAATGAGCTGCTACCTCAGGGTCCTTAATTTCTGAACTGCAATTCCTTGCACTTCCCTACCTTGACAGATGCAATATGAAGTCTTCCTTGATGAAAAGTGAGGAGATAAACTGAATACGGAATGCAGATGGCACATTCATTATCATTTTAATGCCTTACAGCTGCATTAAAGAATAGGAAATTTTACTAGGCAGAAAGTCCACTCAAGACCAAACAGTTGTAGCAGCCCTTCTGCCCTTCAGCCCAATTCCCAGCACTACTGTTGTTGGCATGTGAGCAAAAGCCTTCAAAGAGTTATTTTATCTCTTCTCAAGTGGTCAGCGAGAGGTGGATTCAAGGAGAGGAAATAAAAAGAAAGAAAAAAAAAAAGGAAAAGAAAAAAGTCCATCATAGTCTGATCCAGTACAGTGTATGCTGAAGACCATGAAGAGTCCTGAGTGCAGACCTGACTCTCTTGCCTCCCTCTTCTGGACTGGCAGGTGAAGGAAGGAGACAGTAATCCTTGAAGGACTTGTTCATGCAAGTTAAACCAACCTCAAATAACAAAACTACTTCTAATTTACCATTATTTTGGTGTTTTTAACAAAAACATAATTTCCTAACAAAAGCAACAAAAATATGTAAACTGGATCCGTTTATAATGGCTGTAGTCAGTGTAAATTTAAGCCCTCAGAGAGTCATTATAGTCCTCCAGAATGACTTTTAGAGAGTATGCTGCTTTATAACAGCACCCTGATTTCTTACTCTGCAAAAATTAAGTGTAATTCATTATAAAAAAAATCACTGCCCTGATATTTATTTGTATGCTAAATAAAAATAAAGAGTCAAGCAGATACTTTGGGAGGAATTCCTAAGTGTTCAACTTTTAATGAAAGATTTATAAAATTCAGCAAGCATATTACTGAGGTCTCTCCAATTTAATATTAAATAATAAAGTTTACACACACAGAAGCAAACTAATGTGAAGCAGAATTATAAGATCTATTGGAAAATAACTTTCTAGATTTTTTAAATGCTGTTCAGTAGCATAACCACAGCAACTCTGACAACCATCTACAAGAACTTTACACATGAGAGTAATCCCACAGGCTTTAGGCAACTACTAAGATCATGTCCTGATCCTACCCATCCAGCATGACATACTGGCTACAGCCTAGGAAGCCACTTGTTCACACTTGAAGGAAGGATGGGAATCACAACCCTGAAGCAGCGCAGCAAATTAACACACCTGCACTCAGCCTGCACTGGAGGAAGCGCTCTGTCAGTCAAGAAGTACAGTTCTGCAAGCTCATACATCTGGCTTTTAAAGATCAGGGAGAAGGAAAGAGCAACTCAAAGAATGACAGAAATGCAACTCAATTTCTAATTCTGTGAAGGCTTGCACAGGTGAGCAACCCTTCTCTGACAAGCCGCTCTGTGAGGCTGAGCAGGAACCCTCACCTCTGTCACACTGCCCGTGCATGCATCAGCTAGCCGGTCTCCTCTAGCAGACAAAGCATATCCACAGTGAGTTGCACTGCTTACCTCGCTGACACTTCCACGCTCTCCTGCCAGTATTCCTGCACGTGAAGGCTCATTACAGGCAGCTGCTCCCCAGTTCAGCATCTCCGTGGCACGGCTGCTCCAGTGGGGGCTGGCAGAGCAAAGGCAAGTTGCCACTGGCCAGTTCTACCACAGCCCAGCTGTGTGTTGTCTGCAATCACATCTCACTGAGTGCAAAACGAAAATTAAAACATTTTTTTCTCTTACACTTAGAACAGTATGCTATATCATCCATGTTTGCATTTAAATTGGACAGAATAATTTACTACTGACTTTTAATTTCAGAAGGGTTAATCACCTCAGCAAAGGTCAATCAAACTTTAATCTCCAATAAAATTGCAGTAGCTTCAGTCACCTGTAGGACATTTATTATTTTCTTATTTCCATGCAAAAAGCTGCATCACTAATCTTTTAATTCTTTACATTAGCACATTTGCCATTAACATTTTACTATAATTTTTAATTCTTCCAAAACTATTACAAGAGCTCATTTCTACACATCTCAGAAGATAATCCTGTTAAAAACCAGCCACATCTATTGTGACATTGCTTTAGTTGTCTGCTCTAATCCTCACAACCATTTGATACTCCAACCGAGTTCTAACAATGCACAGAGTCTCAATTACAGAAAATATTACAGGCTTTAGTTGAGAACAACAATATACTGTTTTAGTAACTTAATCTTCCCTATTGTCTGCAATCACAATACTAATGTGTTTTGTCACTGCTCAGAGCCTTTTCTATTCAAAGCAAAATATAGATTTTTAATTTTGCTTAGCAGCTCTTGAAAAGCAATAGATTTACAAGAATAAGTTAAAACCTAAAATCCATTACCGAGTATAGGAATAATAATGATGATAAGAATATGTTTCTGGCCTGCAGAGAAGTATTTTCTCACAAAACAGAAGTCTCTTTTGGGGTATAACCATTAAAAAAGTAAAGAAATAATAAAAAAAGAGCAGCTGGGTTTTACAGTTTGGTCTACCAATTAAGAACAATTTATCTGCTATTAAATTGACTGAGAACTGCAAAGTCTCTCTGAAAAATTCTCATCAGTATTAGTTTTAAACTACCATTGCAATAATATCAGCTCAAAATGAGAAAATTATTTAAATCAAAACAGATAGTTGTCAAATATAAAAGAGCACATCCCTCAAAAATGTTGGTTTTAGATAAACATCAGCTATGCTAGCTACTAAACAGTACATTCCTTCAAAAGTCTACTGTAACAATTCCATCTGAATGCTCAGAACTAGTTTACCTGTAAAGACACAGAGAAAAGCAGCAGAAAACTCAGGGAGAGCTCGTTACAGAACCAAAACAAAACACAAACAATTCATTTCCCAAATTTTAGACGCTAGTACCAAAAAGTCAGAATTTATTGGGCAGAAAAATACTAATACCACCACAAGATATGGGTGTTCCTTATCCTCCTACCATGGCCGTATTAGCTCCTGTGGGAAAGAAATCTTGTATCTATTTTAAATGGATTTTTTAGCCATAATAACATTTTGACATACCGTAGTGTAAATAAACTGTTCTTTCCCATCCCAATATTTCCTTCTGTGTCTCTCTGTCTCTCTCTGTCTCCGTCTCTCTCCTCTTTTTGTTTTAATATATGGCACACAGACAGACACACGCCCCCGTCACTGTCAATATGCACACTCATTAGCAATATGTCAGGCTGGCATTTTCAACACACTCCAGAGCATAACTGAACCACCACACAGTGCACATACACACACGTTACAATACAATTGCAGAGAAAAAGAGCTCAGTGGAACAATGTTTAACTTGGGAAACTAGGTAAACATACAAAAGGAGTGAGATCCTCAGGCAGTATTTTACAAAAGTGCTGTGAATTCCCAGCTAACATCATCAATGCTCCTCTTCACACACACAAACACACGGACACAAATACACATATACAAAAGAGAGCATTTTAGCAAGACATTTCAATGCAGCATTATGGATGCAAGAACACTGGTTTTTCCACTTTTTTTTTTTTTTTAATGCCTTTAAGTCACATTCTAACTTGAAATAATGTACGAAAAGAAATACTGCAAAACATAAACCCAAGCTGAACTACAAGTTCCTAGAACGCAGACTGTCAACAGCATTTCTCAGCTTCCAGCTGAGAAAATTAGCTATGAAACAACTGCATCCGCTTTTTTTTTGCAAAAAGCATCCAGCAAGACACCAAAGACCACTTAGAAAGGGTGGGTATCACTGAACTAGTTTTGATTATTCACCTCTTGACACATTGATAAAACATATTCTAGATTGCTAATGCAACTGCTTTAAAATATGAGAGAATAGCTTCACATGGCACCCTGAAATGAAAGGTATCATCAAAGGACCATGTACTTTATTTTTCAAAAGGATGAACAGTGGAGAAATATATAGGGAAAGAAACGTACCTTTAGTTATCCCAGAGAACGACTTTGAAGCACGTCTATATAGTCCTGCAGCTCCACCAGTACAAAAGTCAACACTGCCGCACTTGTGATCTCTATGACAATGGCATCATACTGCCTGCAATTTTTTCGATTAAACTTCTCAGACATGGTAGCAACTTTGTTAATTATGATATTAGCCAGCTGGCGGGTACAATCAATCATCCACTGTAAGAAAGCCAGACAAAGAGACATCTAATCATTGCAACCAGAGTAGATAAATTTTGTTCCTTTCTTATACGTGTCACAGATTCTATCCCTCCTGACCCTCTACACAGCCATCGACTATCAAATTTAAATTCAGCAAGCTCCCAGCTTTTCTTTATCCCTGCCTTAGATCTGAAACTCCTGGTTATCAGGAAGACAAGCGTCACCAGCTGTCTCAGAACAGGAAGGCAATCAGGTGAATAGTACTTATTATCTCTCATTGCCTTTTGAGGAGCAACAAGATTGATTTTGGATCAACAACACATCCAGATCTCAGGTGCAGTTACTACAGTGTCAAGTCTAGAATGCAGTGTATACATAAAGCTGACCTCAACTTTTATTAATACTGCATACCAAAAGTTTGAGGGCTGCTCTTCTTTTAGTTTTGTTTTGTGTTGAGTTTGTTAGGGTTTTTTGGGGGGGGGAGGGTTCCCCCTAAGAAAACTCTTAAAAATTTTTTCTCCAAAGTTGCATTGGATATTCTCTTATTCCAGGCCTCCTTCCCCCCACCTCAGAAAACCCAGGCAAGCAGACTGAACTGTTACTCCAGGGACTCTGTTTCACAGTTGGATAGTCTTAATTGAGCCCACAGAAGCAGTTAGCTACCATTAAATGCTTCTTTGTATACATCTTTCTCTCAGCTAGTCTGATCATACATAAAACCCCACAAGTGAAGCCTATGTTTTGAGAAGGTTAAACACCCAAATATGTTATAAACCCAGAATAATAAATAAGAATCCTAACAAAATCTGAGCTGATGGTGAATTTCAGCATTGGTCTAAAAACAGGAATATATTTGGGCTTTTCATTTAGAGCAGCATTAAACAATCATGCGCTCTTTTTACAAACCAAGTGCACTGCAAAGTAGTGGAAAGTGGCTCATATGAAGTAGAAACAAAGGTTACAACAGAACGCAAGTTATCAGAATAATGCATTCTGGTACAAAACCCCCCACCAACTAACTTGATATATTTCAAAATCCCTGCTGACAGTTCCATTTAAGTGAATAGAGTATAATAATCAATGAACACAAATTTATAAGGACGTGCAAAAATTTTTAGGATCAGTTTTGGATTCTTGGTACATTGGCTGCCCTAGCACTTGGACTGAAGACTGCTTTTCCAAAACCATATCTTTTCAGAAAAAGTGATCTTATGTTTATTTCACCTTAAGTGAAAGCTAGTTTAATATTTAAGGCGGTATCCAGCAATACTGGCTCAATCGTGAAGAAGGTTTTGTAGACTTTACAGCATAAAATGATCTCTGTTTTTAATAAATCCATTAAAAACAATAGAATTTTTCTTGAAAGTTTTCACATGCAGTTCAGCTGAAATTTTCATGCTTTCTTGAAATGCAAACAGAAAAATCAACAGTTAGAAAATAGAAGCTAGTGGGAACAACAATTACATCCTGACCTTTCTCCATTGAAATTAGTGTTACAGAACCTTCTTTGCCTTTGGAGAAGTTAAATTTGTCTCCTATATGACTTCCTCATTTGTAAAGTTTAGGAAGCTGAATATAGGAATAATAATGGTGTTCATAATTCATTATTAAACACAGCATTATTAAACACAGATATTTGTTGGAAAGGATGAGGACAAGAAAATTAACTACATTCTCAAATGTGATGTCATTGTTTAATTCATTTTGGATGACTGAAGTATTCAACCAGCTACTCAGGCAGATATTGAAGGCTGCACCAGTTCTGTTTTGTACCCTATACCCAAATTGTTAACAAATTGAGATCTAGCCCAAGCACCTCCACAACACTTTGCCTAATACAATGACAGACACTCTTAGAAACTCCTGACTAATTCACTTTATTAAAATATCTACCAGCAGGAAGATTTTACTCAGAAGGAAGACCTTCATGAATTATTTGCTCTCATTTCTATTGCTTTACTCAAACCAGATCTTGCTTTATTTAGGGAGCAGCTAAATATGAAGAAATAGCATTGATTTTAGCACAGAGATGTAAGGCAAGAAGAAATAACTGAGCAAAGCAAATGATTGAGGGACTTGAGAAGGACACAAAACCAGGAGGCTGCTGTAACTACCAATTCATTTTTCTGGAAGGTTAACCAAAATCATCAGATACATAAGCCTATCCCTAGAAATATCTCCAGTCAGTCACCAACATATATCCGACTACGTTTCTAAGCTCACAGAACAGATCTGAGCCTGCAAAACTGGAAAATAAACAGGATGGTTTCTGACAGATACAGATTGACCTGACCAATTATTTTAAAGAAGCAGGAATGAAAGATCAAACTTGGGACCCCAGCAGAACATGCTCTTGTCCATTTTCAACAATTACGTCAGGTTTTCCTCTCCTTCACACTTTTTTTCCTTTTCGTTACTTCCAAGATCACTGTGGAAAAATATGGAACTAACTTCACGTACCCCCAGCTACACTAAACAAGGCAATTGGGCTTGTCACTATGCACTCCTCTGCCACCACTAGGAGGGACAGCATGACAGAGCTCTGCTGAGCTTGAATTATTATACCTATTTTCATACTCAGATACTTGGATACTGATGGAACAACTTATACTCTGGATGGATATACTAGCTCTCTCTATTAGCTCCCATGGAGATTGCAAAACTGGTCCGAGTTCAGTTTTAACCCTGCTTGAAGCAGGAGGCTGGATGAGTTGACCTCTGGATGACTCTTCCAAACTGAATTATTCTATTTATCTATTAACTGTCTAATGCAAAAGCAACATAAATAGTAAAAATTATGAGATTATCCAAATTACAGGAATTAGATGTAATTTTCACAAGAGGGCAGGGCACCTCATCTGAGTACTCTGGCCCTCAATTTCTTAAGCCTTTTGAAAAATCAGCCATATTTACTTGGGGATTTTTTTCATTGAGACAAAAATACTAGAATTACCAAATCCTCCACAGATTAAGTTCAGAGAAAAGGAAGCGTATCAAGGCGAATACACAAAGGAAGTGCACAAAGACCACCATGGAACGAACTACATAACATACTTGATACAGGAAGAGAAAAGGAAAGTGAGTGGTAAAGGAGGAGTATACTCAGGGTCATCATTAGAATGGAGGGAGATAAAACAAAGGCTAGGCCATGGCTAACTAAAAGTATATTCAGTTTAAAAAAAGAAAACATAATCCATGGCCATAATAATCGTGTTACAGCCTCAAAAGAGAGGTTTATTTTGGTAAAGACAGTATAATTCCCGGATTTCCACAGTATTTGCTACATTCTTAGAACATGGAATATTGGGAGGAAAAAAACCCCAAAACACCAAAATAAACAAAACACCCCCTAAAATCCCAAATATCCAATGTAGAAAGAAGTATAGAAAAGAGTAGGATGCATTATCTAAAAAAAAAAAAAATCAAAATAAAACAACCTATTCATAAGTTTAATTTTAAAAATGTCCATCTAATAAACTTTCCATTTTAACTCTCATAAATCCTGTAAATATTCCATTCAGTACCTCATTACAAAAAAAAAATTAAGTGAAATTAAGCAATAATATATGTAAATTATACATTTAAAATAATGAACAATGTAATGAAAGGACGACTCTTCACATTGCAATCCAGTGGGTTTTTAAATTCACTTTTAATGCTCAGTGACTGCCAATTATAAAGGAGCCTACATGTTTGATTCTGCTAGAAAACACAAACCAGGAGAAGGAAAAGTGTAACACAAGGGCACAAAGCCAGTGCAGGAGGGTACACTAATACCAACCAATGCAGAGCTTTAAGGGAACACATGTAGCAGAGCCTGGGTCCAAAGACCAAAACCCGTCAGCAGTGAAGCTCCTCCTGAAAACAAGAGCTTTGAAGGCTTGGTGACACACAGACCCTCTCACTGATTTCCCCCTCACTCCAAGAAAAAGCATACGCAACTACAGACAGAGACCTTATGGTATGGTTTCTCATTTTGGCATATCATATGCACCTGAAATAGCCATGGATATTTTTCTTTTTAATTTTGTTTTAAGCAGTTGTCCTGCAGTATAAATTGCACATATATTCCACTGAAAAGAATGAAATAATAAAGTTTCACAGTGCAGAACAATATCTGCAAAGGTCACACGTACCTTCTTGAGAGGGAAGCACCATGAGGCAGATGTGAAGAGGCCACATGTTGTGTTAATCCTTAGCACAGAATGAGCAGAGGTGAAATATTAATGCATTGCAAGGAAAACAACCTTGCCTATATTCTAGGAACTGATAAAGAAAGAAAAAGGGGAAAAATACTGTTTCTCCACCGGCAGCATGATGAACAGGTCCAGTTTCATCCCACTTTAATATTGTCAGGACATGTGAGCTAAACGACTTTTGTTCTGTCCTGCTGTGGCCAGATGCTGACAAGACTGAAAGCTGGAAATGTTTTTTCCTTGTCACTCTCTTTTGCCAATGCTCTGTTATTTTGTTACCTGCACTAGTAGTCAGACATACCTCTTTTTAAACTGACGATTAAGAATTTAGACACTGCATATATATATACACCAGCAACCTGCCTTTGACAATATCCAATAGTAGGTGTCCAAGAAAAAATGTAAGGGCAAGCAAGGAGCAATTTTCATTCCTGATGTACGCTCCCATCTTCTACCCACTCATGGCATGGAAGTTAACTTAGCACAAAGCCAGGACAGCTTGATGCAACACATTTGACAAGAATTTCAATTCTGTTACCTATATAACAGAATGACCCAAAAAAATCAGTACCAAGGGTGCACAGTTAAATTACTGACAATATATCTGTAAAACAGAAACGCTCATGTGAATAGGAAAGACTGAGCTGAAATCTAAAAAAACTAATATGTCCTAAACTGTTTGTCTATTTTTTAAAAATACAAGATGTTCATTAACATTCAGACTAAAAATTTTGGATTTGAAGTGGGGTTGGGGGTTGTATCATTCTGTAAAGATGAGGCAATAAAATCTTGCATTGTCTTAATGGAATGACAGGATATAAAAGCACCTTCCCAGAGAGCCACTTGCTAGGTCAAGTGAGATATCTGAGCAGCACAACTCCAGGAGCTAGTAATAGTTCTTCCCTAAAGGCAGTGTTTGCACTGTTTTACAGGAAACTCATTCCCAATGTTGTGGTTAAAAAACCTTTACTACAGCCTGAAGGCATCTCCTGTGCAAAAGTTCTCACCTGCAGTAAACCAAAACTGGGATGGCAGACACACACACGCAGAGAACAAAATAAAGACTGAATAGAACAAATACTTATTCTGGAAACAAAAAACACAAAATACATTGGAGAAAACATATTGCCATGCTACAGCAACACAATCTCTTTAGATTATATGGTACTTATGTTTAATGTGTCATTTTATATTTTTCCCCAAAATAAAAAATGCACTTACGGCTGAAGTAGTCTCATAAAATTATCCATTTTGTCTGAATAAAATTGAACACGTAAAACACTAATAATGTGGCAGAAACAAACTCTGGTACATGACCCATTAGAAAGGTTGTAACTTCAATGATCCAATTAAAGTGACATAAGCCAAACACCCAACAGACAGAAAAGCGAAAAAGTAAAATCCAACAACATAGACCACTAAAATTGTCTGATTATAATTTATTAAAAATAAAGTATAAAGTTAATGTAGTTATATTTCGAGTGCGGATTCTATGCAGATAGGTTTCAAATTTTGAAACTGCCCAACACAGGCATCCAGGATAATAATAATTTTCTAAATTCACTTAATGAGCTTCTTTCAACACAAATAGTTAATTTCCTGACAGATAATATGCTACAAGTGATTCATTTCAGAGCAGCAAAAAGCTCTAAAAGCAAATATATATATAAAAAAAGGATAGCAAGGAGGCCAAGTCAGTCACCATTTTTTTTTTCAAATTCTAAATTTCTTCCTTATATATTTTTAAATTGGTTTTCATATCAACGTCAGTTATCTATTATTTTCAGTATTAGATGACAGAGAGCTCTTACAGAGTCTTATGTCATAAAGTATCTGAAAGAAGATGATCTAACAGCAAGAGAAGCATAGTTTAGGGTTGAAGGGGGGTGGGGGGTTTAGTTTGCTTGTTTGGGGGAAAGATATTTATTAAACTGGGCAAAAATTATCAAATTATCTTTTTTTGCAGCAACAGCAGATGTCATTGCATTATATCAGATTCAGGTCTCTTTTTACTTCTTCGCTACAGAAATTGTCACTAGTAACAGTGTTATCTATCTATGCCACAGTGAAATCAAGCCTAAAACAAGTAATTTTGTGAGGTTATGATTACTTTTAAATAAAGCTTAACAAGTTCAAAAGTAAAAATGTTGTTCTTTCCCAAAATATACTGTTTAATGGGGTTTTCCCCTCATTTAAAAAGATGGTATTTGCACACAGATACTAAAAGATTCTTGTGTAATGTGACAGAATGGGTCCTACGTCATTGACCAAAGAAGCACTGCTGGAGGATACGTCTCCATTTTTAAATGTAGGTTTCCCCAACACATCAATCAACTGCCCCAGGTTTTACCAAACCAAACAGGGAAGTGGAAGCTCTGCATAAGGAGCCCTCTCCAGAGAAAGAGCTTTTAAAAAACCCACAAAAACTTTAGTGTCCAAATGCTGGCTATTCCAAAAGGGACAAAATATGATGTGTATATGCAGCAAAATGGGGAATAGCTCTGAGTGTGTCATACATGTAAGATGCTAGGCTGCAGTGAAATATATCAAAATCTTTTATGAGCAAAGACTCAAGAATTTTGCTGCCTTAGACCTCTTTGTTCATTTGAAAATGCTCTTTCCACTCTAGCATTATTGATCATGAGAAAAATTAAATTTCTATTCTTACTGAAAGCTAAACACTGATTTAAATCTCTTTAAGAACAGAATTTAAACTCCATTGTATGAGTAGAGGAATCAATCATACCATTAGAAGATGCTCTGTTGGTGGTGCTAGTTTCAACTGAAAAGTATACTGAAAACTATTAATTTGTTGGCTTCATTTAAAAAAGAGTAATCCCTTGCTAGTTGTCATACTTAAACTTAGGATTGGGGGAAAAAAATAACCCAAACTGTAACTGTAGCTCAGCATTTAACTGAGTTAGAACATGGAATTTTGAATGCCTTTAAATCAAAACTGCTTGGAGTAGAATAAAACCACAATTACGAAAAAGTATAACTTTTTAACAGTTCTTAAGGAGCTGGCTTAATTAACAGAAGTTTAGAAGGGATGAACTTAAATATATATGCTCATGTGTCAGGTTGTCAAAGTGATATAACTCAAGAAAGTTCTGCATTATATCAGCTCTGCCCACTAGTGCTCGATGCCACTGCAGTTCAGGTTTTGATACCCAGTAGCAGGGTACTACTACTCCTGTGTACGTACTAGTATGGTGCTCCGAATGTGTGTACTGTCACAACCTGTTTCTTTGGCATGTCCACTATTTATCACCACTATCACCAGATGCAGTAATCTGTAAGTTTGTAAAAAATTACATTAATCCCTTTAAAGTATTCCAGTCAAGGCTCTAAAATGCAAAGTGCCAACCCTGAAAATGACATGGCTCTCCCAGTCTTTGCGTTTTAAATACCCTTACCAACTTAATTATCATAATGTTAAATCTGTGCAATCAAGTTCATTGAAAATAAAAAGTCATGCTAAAAGAACAAAATGAAATTGGTGTATTCAAGTGGAAAAAGGTAAAATAAACAAAATAAAGTATTAGCTAGAAGTTTAGAAGATCATGCATTAAGATGAAAGATTAAACAGATGCAATACACAGCAAAGATCAAAGAGCTCCATCAGTTCATTCTGAGACTCAAAATCCAGCTGAGCATGGGCGCCCTGTCCGCATAATAGGGAAGGTTGACTAAAACATAAGGATTAAACAGATGAGCTGTCTCAAGAGAATGTATGGCACAGGAAGCCCTGCTGAGCCACTTGTAAAGACACTTTGGAATTGTACACCTGCTACTCTACAGTGAAACCTACAGGAAGCCAGCCTGCAAGGGGAAAGAAACCCACTAATGGACTAAATAGCTATCTTTAAGAGGAAAAAAAAGAGTTGATACAAGAAAACAGCAGCTAACAAATTTGCTCTTTCCCCTCCATTTCATTTATTTACCAAATATTTCCACCACAAATGACTATAAAGAAATTTTTATCACTACCCTCTCACTCCCTCAAAATAAAAGAAAAAATGTTTAGCACTTAAACTATCAACACAACCATCCATATAGAGCAGGATCAGCCCAGTATTCTCAATGAAACTGTTGCAATATTACTGGTTTGGAAGCTCTTTTTGTACTCCAACACTTGTGTTAACGGGACATATCTCTAATAACTTCAGTGCTCTGGGATTAATTTTAAGGGTCAGTAAAATTTATATTGTTTCTGATACTGTTGGCATTTAAAATAAGTTTAAAGTCTTCATTTTTCTCATCCACTTTATGGATAGAGATGGAGACATTTCAATCAAAATTTATAGCTCATGACTAGTTTCTCTTCTCTTATCATTGGTAACAAGAAACAAAACTAAAAAAAAGTTAACAGGTAAGAAACACCATTCAATTTAATTAATTCATTCATTAGCTCATATTAAAGTAAAATCCCTGAGACATGAATATAGCCATACAGCCCTCTCACAAAAAAAAGGAAAATGTAGGGCTAGTAGTTACTTCATGAATCAAAGAATCCAAACTGCAGGGGTTTCCAACACCTCTGACAGGATCAGTGCTATCCATTACACCTCCTTGCAAAGAACAGATCAGGGATGCCCTGATCACATCATAAGATGGTAAACCCTAACTTAAAACAATTAAGAAGCAAAGCTTGCAAGTTTCTTAAGGTTTTGATTTCTGACATATGCATAATTAATATCCACTGCAGGCTACAAGTGGTTCCCTATTTATTTTTCCAATGAATGTTACTAACCTGCTTGTCCCACAAATGTTATTTACAATCACATCTTTTATTCTGATTTTAGCTGACAGGGCAATCTCCTCAAGGATATGGGCAGAGCTGATATATCTGATTTTCAGGTTATCTACTGCCTGCAGATACAAGCACTTTGATTGTTTACAATGCAGGAGTAATTGGTAACCATTAAATAACTCCAGAGACTGATTTAAGAGTCCTTCACCTACTGCATGAAGGTAGGGTTTCATCCCACAGTCCCTAATCTGGCTAAATACTTAAAGATTTCACTATAAAAACAGGATATTAAAAAAATAGCAAATGCAATCATAATCTAATCATCACATACAAGCACTATATTCAGTTTTAATGATTTCAAATCAATTTATGTTTCCAAGCAGAAACTAAAATATGAAACAAACACATTTTCTCTCTACACTTCCAAAATCAGTTACAAATATTAATTTGTGTAGCACAGTTTAAAGCAGAATTTCTAGTGCTGCTTTCAGCATCTCAAGCCAAAATGAGGACACTAAAACAAAATTCAGCCAGTATTCCTATGAGGAATTTCACATGTTGTTTAATTGGTGATACATTACTTGTGATTGCATAGGTTCAAGTTGCTGACAATATTTAAAATAACTTTCAAAAGCGTATGCCTGGTCTTGCACAGTCAAATAGAATTACTTAGATATAAATAAATCTGGCAAAAAGTCACAGAGGGCTTTTAAACTATTTTCTGCCACCATTTAATTGTCACTGAACTTTCCTGCTTCACAAAGTGTCATGGAAGCACAATACTGTTACGAACACATTATTTGTTGACAGAACTTGTCTGAACTTAGCATTTTGTGCTGGAAAACAGCAGTGAAATGCATCATTGAAGATATTACACATTACCAGACAGCACCATCATGGATGTAGCCTAAATCAGATGCTAAAGCACACTGCACGAGGCCATCCAGTTAGAACTGCAGCGAGCTCAGCATGCCCTTATTTCACCACAGAGCCCACATTCACCATGCTTTCAGGAGCAAGGCTGAAGTATGCTGCAGGAGATAGGGGTATCTCTGGCCATTCCCTGCCCATCTGGCTTCATTGGCGAGTGCAGCACCAAGACTTCTCCCCTGCTTCCGTGT
Source organism: Acrocephalus scirpaceus scirpaceus (assembly GCA_910950805.1). Classification (NCBI taxonomy): domain Eukaryota; kingdom Metazoa; phylum Chordata; class Aves; order Passeriformes; family Sylviidae; genus Acrocephalus; species Acrocephalus scirpaceus. Next base: position 46,093,074 of record OU383777.1, on the reverse strand, counting down.
GAAAATAATGTGGTGCTTAAGGGCTGATCAGCAGCGGCTTCCCACAAAGAGCAGCTCCACTTGTTCCTGGACCGAAGGAGACACCAGTGGCAGAGCATCCACACCTGTGACACACTACAGCTGACCTAAGGAGTCACAGGATCCTCTTCTGTTCCACATAAGTCTAACTGCAACTCCTCAGTCTCATCAAGACAGAGCTTTCTTTCCAAGCAGAAAATTTAAGGAAAACTGAGATTGTTCCTAAATCATTAACAATGCAAATTTCCTGACTTCTTGAGGCATAAATACACTTGTTAGCACACTGTAAATTAGTCAAGTGGAAGCCCAACATTTTACAGTTTACAGCCAGCACCACATAACACCTGGACTCCTGCAAATTCCAGGTGCACATCCTGCAAAAGTCACATCAGATATATAGCAGAGACTGAGCCAAGTGTTCCTCCAAGTAACCTGGTGGATATATTATCACAAATTTTACCGCCCATTGGCAAACCACAATGTGTTCAGACCAAATCACAACCGATTTCATAGAGACATTTCAAACACTTTTATCCCAAGAGAGAACTGCCACTTTGAAAAATTTCAACCTGTTTACCCAGCTGTTTTGGTCCTACAGCTGTCATTTAAAAGGTCATAAACATTCTTTTTTATAAAGAGGTAATGATTTTACCTTCTCCTGCTCGACAGTTTTCCATAAACTATTGAAATAACTTTTGTGTTGAAAGTTTACTGCTGAAAATTTTAGAGCAGTATGTGAAGAGTTCAGAAGGTCACAATAAGTCAAATACAGAAATTGTCTATATTGTTAATTTAACCACTAGGCTCCTATGGGATGTATGTATACAGTGGGATGTATGTACTCATTTATTTGTTCTGCTTTTACATTTGAATGCTACATCTCCAGCTCTGTTGCTCTTCATTTTTTTTAAACATATGTATATATATATAACTAGTACAAGGCAAACAATATATTATCTCACTCTTTTAAGTAAAAAAAAATCTGGCAACAAAAATCCTTTATAAGCTTTACAGTTAATGTGGAACAGTAAGAAAAAATGCAAACATTTGGACATACTTGCAAGTATGCTAAATGAGGCAAAAATGCCCTCACACTTAATTCTGAAACATTTGTTCTTTGTGTCTGCCTCAAACCATGTTTGGTTCAATACTAAATAAGAACTGTGATAATTTACAACTTTTTATATGGAGACAGGAGTAAAATTTCCAAGTTGTACTCACATGTTCACATGTGCAAGGGACACTAAATTATTTAGTTTAGCATACGTCTCTGGCTTATCTCTGTAAGTTTACTTTTCTGAATTTCATTCCCTAGACTAAAACTGTAGTTCTTTGTATTTCTTGGTGGAGAAAATCAGAGAATAAACTAAATGCAAAAGAAAGTGTCATTTCAGGGATTAGAGTTATTTGTATAACTTTTTTTCTTCTCTGTCCTATCTTCCAGTTTGTTTAAAAGTCTTTCATGCATTGTACTATAAGCTTGGCTTTTCAATTATACATCAATCAGAAAAATATATTCTGAAGTAAAAAAAAAATTATAATTTATACAAGTTTGCTGAATGTGAGGTGAATTTTACAGTCATATCACACAGAGAAAACTCTGCCTTATATGAAAGTATCTATTAACAGGTTTGGTTTTATTTAAATATAAGATAACACATAAAAACACATGTAAACTGCATATGATGTTATACCCTGCATGAATTCTATTATACTTTACTTTGACAGCATGTCATGAATAAACAAACTCCAGGTCAAATTTAAGTACCCAAGTCTCATCTTGATCCCTCACTGTCTCTCGGTCCAGCTTCATTTAGAGTGGATAAGGTGTGAGAGAAGAGTAAGGAGCTCGACCTGCAGTTTGTATCTCCAGCAAAGAAGATAATGTGAGATGCGTGAAGTGAAAAAAAATAAACAAAATCAAAAGAAATTTATTTCCTTTTAGGTTTACAATAGATGCCCCTATACAAAGCCCAACAATATTTCCTTGGTCTTCCAGGTTCAGCTTCCACTGATCAAGATAACAGCATGATCGCGCATATGTCATCATGCATACCTACATGCATAGGAAAAACTATTAAAGTTTTACCGAGTTCATAGTCTGAGCCCTTCAGAATGGATTACTAGCCTTTCTTCAAGTGATTTCAGGCACCAAATGTTACAAACACATTTTAATCTGCCTCACTTCAGCAATGATCATGCATCTACTCTAGCTTTCTTTATATCAAAAATACTTCATCAAAAACAGATGAATTAATTATTTTTTTAATACTTCAAACCATCTTTTTTCCAATTTTTTGTTAGCCCCAAGGTTCTTTCAGCAATATTGGCTCTTTCTCTGTTCCATAAAATTGTAATCAATCTCTATTATTGTCATGAAAATGGTGTTTGTCACTTTACTGAGAAAAAAATAATCAATACACCTTGCAGAGTAGAATAGGAGTTTAATGCAGTGAATTGATGTCTGTTACAGAAATTTAGCTTGCCAGCAGTTTGGGACAAGCTAATAGAAAACCAGAAATTCACTGAAGGTTGACAGATGAATACATAGTCATGCCACAAAAATTAATATTTGGGTACTTTGTATAGGCTGTCATTTCACATGCTGGAGAAAAATAGATGTAGACAAGCATATCCCTCAGGAAACCCTTTTGGTTTCTAAGAGGCAAAAGCCAAAAGCATAAAAAGAATTCTTCACTGTATCATTTTTGTATTTATATAAGTTTCTGAAAAATAAGCATTCTGAAACAATCTTCCATTTAAATATTTTGCGATGGACATGAGACCAAATATGAAAACACTGCTGAGTGATAAAATAACACAAAATTTCTGAGGCAATACTGAATTCCTGATCTTTCTGGATACATTTTATCCTTCCAGATACAATGCATTGCAAAACCAAATCAGAGCACTACTTCAAAAATTAGTACAGAAACTGAACAATAGTACTGCTCACAAAATGTTCTGGATTGTGAAGAGAAAAAGAAAAAGCCCAAGTAAAATTTTCGTCAATAATACCTAGAAAGCGGTGCAGTCATACATTTCATGACAAACACAATACCTTCAAAAGAGCTGCTAGAATTATTTGAGCCTTATTGAAAAAAAGGTTACATTTTAGGAACACAATCCTCCTTTCTGTCTATTGCCATCTGCAGAAGCTGTCAAAACACTCCACCTTCCAATTACTCGCTCTCTGTTTTTCACTTGCTCTAACATAAGCCTATAATCTGTTTAATTCCTTTGTTTGGTTGGTTTAATAAACAATGCTTTTAAGTAGCAGGGCTTGATAAACCCAGCATCCACAACAAGCTGCAGTTATCCCTCCCTCCAGGAGAGCATCAGCACCACTGACTGCAGAGACAACATGCTGGCCACAGTAGGAAGTAGCACAGAGCACCCAGCTATGGACTTCTGCTGCACCACTTTCTGAAATCCATTCTTCCTATGAAATCTGCTGATTCTACATTGGATATAAACAGGACACTGTCTTCAGCACCGTGCGTGTGGTTCCCAGAAAGCTCTAAAAGTATGGATTTTAAGAGCTCAGGTACCCACCAGGTCAAAGAGAAGCAAACAGGTCTTTAAGAATCTAAGAAGGCAACCAGCTGATTATTTGTGGTAAAACGTTCATGCTGTCATTCCAGAGACTTCAAGTAAGCCTGGTATATGAGCTCTGTTTTAGTAAGAGGATCAGCTTTCTATCATGTGCGAAAGAGCATTCTTGGGCAAAAGGAGGAAATGCTAATGATGTCAGTAATTTTACATTGAAACACACATGTTTAAACAAAAGACAACAGAAGGGACAAAATTTAATGGTTCTTTGACTATAAAACTGAAATAAGACCAGACAACAGAGGTCTACAATAAGGTGGACATTGAAGAAAGTCTGCATCTCCTACTGCCTTCACCATTCTGTCATGGATTTAAAAACACCCATGTGAATCCCCTGCCACTCCTGCACTCTTTTCTGTTGGCAGTGCTGCTAATCCTCCTTTCTGATGGCATGAGAAATTTGATACAGGAAGTGAAGAAATGTTAACATTACTGAGGTTCTCCAAAAATAGGAAACTTAATTTAATTTTGTCCTAATCTGTAGAAGAATTTGATCTTCAACCTGATGAAAAATCAGGTCGAGTTTCCACCACTGCAAAATTTAAGTCAATCAATAAAAGAAAAATAAGCTTCTACTGAGACTGTGCCAGTCATAATTTTGCAAGCCTAATAGAAAGCAAACAATAACACTATTTGTAAGAAAGTTATGCATTCTTAAAAAGAAGATGTCATATTCCACAGGAATTTCACAACACTAATGTAGGAGGTCCCAAAAGCCAACTGTGTGGTCTTTATTTCATATCTGAGTTTCAGCTGCTATTGTACATTATAGGATCATGCAGCTGATAGTAATGACAAGAAATCAGTGTTGCATGTCATTGTCAACTTTTCACGAGTGCAAATATTTGTGGCTCGTCCTAGGAAAGGTAAAGGTTTATTACAGAAGGTGACAGAGTGTTAGTAGAGCTCGTTCAAAATAAGAAATGTTCTATTATACACTCTCAAGCCTGATGCATCAGATTTGCATGTGTGGTGAGAAAATGAACACACATGTTATGCACTGGGAGTTATATGTATTTTTGTCAGAAGTGCAAAGCAAAGTTTGGTGTAAATGCAACCTGCTACAAAATTTATCAGAGCTGTAAGCGCTTGAAACATCACTGGCTCCATATGAATGTATACACTGAATCTCTTTCATGATAAGTCGTGAAGATATAAACATAAACTCAGTATTAAGCATGGATATTTTTTGTAATCAGTATAGTGGATCCTGAGGGAAATATTCCCATTGAATTTTCCTTGGGCTTTCTAAGATAATTTGTACAAGACTGATGATGAATTTGAATAGGTTTGAAAGCTCAGTTCCACAGAGGAAGAGTAATAGGTATTTCCCAGTTAAACTCTTTCAGATCAGCTTACTGACAAAGGGACATAAATTTGAACCCACAGCATACATTAAGATTAGATGAGCTTCTACTGAAGATGGTAAATTTTCAGATTTTTTTCTTGATTTCACAGATATTTTTCAATCATTTCCACACAAAGAGGCAGAAATTTTGCTGTACTCACAGAACAGACTAACAAGTAACAGCAATGACTTGGAAGCACCTTTCATCTTTAATATACTCCCCAGTCATCAAGTGAGAATTATACCATGTAAAACTTTCTAGCACTTGCCATTAATGCAAATGTAATCTATAGGAATCTGTTCTAATTTAAAGTCTTTTTCCTCATTGTCTAAACATAATCGTAATGTAGTCTGTTCCCTCTGAAACATGAAACATTTCCAGGGTCAATGCAAACACTTTTTCCAATAAGATTCAATAAAATTATGATGCAAGGGCATGATCTCCATCCACTGAAGTTAATGAAAAGTGTACTCTGGTTTAAACAGTACAGAAAGAATGTCTATCAAAAAAATTAAATGCAGCCAAAACAGTGGACTTTCTATCTAACATCTGGCCTCATTTACCACAAGTGTCAGTCATGAGCATTAGGTAAACACAAATCAAATGTCCAACAAATTCCTGCAGCTTCATTTCCATGCAACTCCCATGTTCATTAACATCAGCAAATACATTTGCCTCAGGTGGAAAAGAGTTTTTCAAAAATACCAAGTAGATATCTCAATTTCTCATTTTGCTATTGACCAAGCAATAACTGTTCACTGCTAACTTCTGAATCATTACTAGTTGAATTTGGATCTGATTTCTTTTATGAAATAGAAGGCTTTATACCATACAGATTTTCTTCTGAATAGTCTCTTTCCCCTCACTTCATATTTGCAAATGAACTTAACTAGTCAGCAGACAAGGGTTCATATGGTATTGAAGAAAACGTATGACAAATTCTTCTCAAAATCTTACCTTCACTTTCAAGAACAACCATCATAGGCATTTTGCATAATATGTCCTTTTAAAACTATATTTAGTTTTAAAAGAAACCTTTGAATGGATCCTCATCCTGGGTTTTGTGAGGGGCATTACCTTAAACCTGTTTACAGAATAACAGCAAAGAAAGCTGGTCATATGTACTCACAGCTATTATCAATTAAAGACAGCAGTGATGCCTTCTATCAAAGAATAAGTTGTCCTAGTTCTGTTTTGCTTCCCTTGTGAAGTGAAGTGTGCTAACACTTCTCGTTTGTTTAAGAGATTTGAAGTTAAAGGATCCCTAAACTTGTCTGTTTGCATATTCATTGACGTACACCAGAATGTTACCCATTTTGATTTTTTAAGGAAATTGACTGCACTGACTAGCTACAAATACAGAAAGACATTTGATAGCACACAAAATGGGCTAGACAGCACTCACACCTCCTCCCTAAGCTTCTGTTTTCGTCTTCATATAAAGGATGTTTGTTGCCTAGCCCAGTCAGGTCTTTTCTGTGGTTCTCTCATGCTCAAAGGAAAGCCAAGGAAAGGGCCAGCCTCCACAGACACCAGCAGAAGGAAGTACGACTGAGCAGGAGCGACAAACTTCATAGCATTCTCCTTCATCAGCTGCCTCCTTGTATCTATCCAGAGGGATCCATGAGCTGGACCTCAGCTCCTCCCAGAGAACAGATGGGTGAAGGAGATGGCCGCTGGTGGTCAGAGATTATGCCTTGCACTTCATCATGTCTTTCACTTTCCCAGGAAAGTGATTTCAGATCTTAAACAACTCCTTAAATGCTAGGATGCCAGATAAATCCAAAACTTACTAAACTTCTTTGACAGAACTTCTGCTTTGTATATTAATGAGAAAATGATGATGAAAATAATTTTGGTGCGGTGCGGTACAGCACAAGCTGTTATAAGCCATTTAGTCAACTGAAATATGTGAAAGTTACACTATATTCTTGAATTGCAGATTGGCATTTATTTTAAAAATAGTTTTGTGCAGCTATAATTAGTAACTAAAATGTTTTAAAATGACTAAGGGATCTAGAAGTCAGGATTAGATTTAATCCTGAATAACCACAATTAAAATTCAATTGTCACACTAAAAATTTTTCAACCTAAATGTTTTGCGAATTTTAATTTGAAAAAGCTGAAATTAAATCAAGTTATCAGTGAACTTCAATCTACATACTTTGGGAATTATTTTTATGTATAGGTATGCATACACATACAAAATACATGAAACCAGATCAAAAATAAGTAAATGAAACTTCTCTGTTGAAGGTTTTTGCTGATTTTTATGAGAGTATAGGATAAGGGAGAATAGTCAATATTAAAATTAATTGAGTATTTAGCCTGAAGGTCAACAACTGGTGGCCATCTGCCATATGGCTGGTGGTGTTTGTTACATTTTGCAGCTGCATTGGTTTGAGTGCCTACTGTGGATATCAAAGAAGCTGATGTACAAGGAAAACACTTAATATGCAGAGACACTGACACTGATCTTGCTAAACACATCCTCCAACAAGTCAGTTGCAGAACCTGTAGCAGCTCATGGCCAGTTTATAGTACACTTGGACAATTGTGTTGCTCTAACAGCGGTGTTTGGGATATTATCAATGTTATCCTGTTGCAAATTAAAGTTTGAGTTAACCTAACATGGAAAGTTATAGTTCCTAAGATTTAATCATTGTACTTCAGTTCATTAGGAACATGTCATAGCAAAGAGCAACCTAATCCCAAAATGATCGCAATACCTTGCCATGGAATTAAGGCTGTCTTTATATCAGAAATAAAGAGTGCATAAATAGGTTTTAAATAGACTGTTAGTCCAGAACCATAGACCAAAGGAAAAAAGAAGCAAACAAAGAGCTATTGGCAGGTTAAATAGGGAAATACATGGTAAAGATACCCCAAAAGCTTTAACTTTGGAGCATATATCATCTTAAAACAAAAGAAAATATGTGCAAAACCTCAATTTACTATTCAATGCTGAAATTTTTCAAACACAATCATGTTATACTTACAGGGCATTTTGATTGGGCAGAATCAAGACAGGTTAGATGCCATAGCTGTAAATTCCTGTATTCTGTTTAGTACACTTTTTTAAAGTAGAACTTCAAGCATGAACACATCAAATGCTATGTTTAAATTCCCAATTTGAAATACACAATAAAAACAGTTCTGCTCTATGATGGCATCAATTTACCAGTAAATGTTGTTCAAATGATGTCATGAAATTCCATGAATACAAATCTTTTCTATAATTTTCAAATTGAATTAAAATTCCAGTGAAGAGGGTAGATACAATATTAAAACATTTTAAGCATTAACTTCTTTCACTTTTCTGAACACTGGTAAAGCTATCCATTTTTATATGGGCTTATTCAATTTGAAGAGCAGAAAGATGCTCAAAGTTTATATATAGCGTGTGAGAATGGAGTGCTGCAGTTATATTATACCTACCTTGTGATTCAGTTCTTAAATCTATTACCTTACTAAATGTGGCATGCAATGGTTACTTCTCCTGAAAAGATGAAACAAACATTGTATCAAAAACTTAACAGTCTTTTTGGTGTTCTGAAAAAGCTGCCTGATCGGTGCCTCAAACGTCACGGAGACGTTTCTTTCCTAGCTGCAAAGTAGGGAAAAGATGTTTAATTCACAGTTTGACTCCTCTCTATTTGCAGAAGGCCCACACGAGGACTTTTGATTTTGTTTGGCTAATAACAGCACCAAAGACGAAGTGGTTGAAAGAAGCTCAAGGAGAATGCTTTCCTATGGGCTGTTCTCAGTGACACTCTGCTCTGCTCCAACCGGGGGAGCAAGGGAAAGGAAGCAAAGACAGAGAAAATGGCAGAGACCAATTAGTCAACACAGCCTGTCAAGCAACCCAGCGCTGAGAATCAGGAAGCCGCCTCATTGCACACCCAGCCACAGAAACATCAGGTGGAAAAAAAAGCATAATTGGTCAAAGTAAAGTAAAGCCTAAATGGCATTTCTCACACAAAGAAAATAAGGTAAGGAAACTATCTTTTTTGTGTTGTTGGGGGAAAAAACCCACATAAAAAGAGAAATGATAATCGCAAAGTTGGAATCTTATTAAGACCCTGAATCTGTAATGCTGACATTATGTGGAATAGGAAAAAGACAAGTAAGAAAACAGAGTATTTGGAAAAGTATTAGTGCCAAGGACAGCACTGATCTATTTGCCCAACCTTCCTACATAGCAATCTTATCACTTTTCTCAATCTGCCAAAATAAGCTTAAAAAGCAGTACTCTAAATGTGAAAGTGGCTGCAGCAAAACCCAGCACAAAATGCCTTCTTACAGAAAACTACAATAGGGGAGAAAAACATTTAAAGGTTGAGAAACTTACAGCAAGAGGTAGTGATTGAGGAAACAATCTTTAAAAAATACCCCAAAACTTAACAGTATGTGTGTGTCTATCACAGCAGCAGGTTTGGAAACGACAAGGAAAATCCCAAATTCCCCTCTGAACCAATGCTCCAGAGAATCCCAGTGAAGTAGGGTAAAGACATGGCCGTATATTTAAGGGCTGTGCAAGAGGAGACTTTCCTTCTATGCGTAGCATTCATTCAGGCAAAATAAAAGAACAAGGTAAATACACCTGATTTTTTTTTTTTTTTTAAACCACTGAGGGCAGAAAAGACAACCCTAACTTGAGCTTACCCATAGTACTTTCATTTAAGGAACTAACTTCTAACTAACTAACCATTCTTGGAAGAGGAGCAATTAATTTCAAAGAGAAAAAACTTTCTTCTTTTCTATGCCAAATCAGATCAAAAGTTGTCTTTCTCTGAAAGGTTATTAAAACTTACTGGACATAAAACATCCTTCTTTGATCTCTTTACAAAGTCAGTTACAATCCTGCTTTAACTGCATGAAACTACAGTTTACTGTTGTTAGTCAGATAGTAATGACACATGATTGAGAAGACCCAACACTGTTCTCCCTCTATTTGCCTAATTCTGATTTGCAAAGTAACAATTAAAGTGTCACTGTAGATGGATGATAAATGCTGAAATTATGTTCATTTCTAAAGATGTTATAAAAATAGAGTATAAACTTAGAACACACAAACATCCATTATAAATAAAATCCTTTCTAAAATGCTCCCTCTGTGTATTCCTCTGCCTATATATTCCCTATTCCTCATAGGGATATTCTCCATTTCCAATTCCACTCAATGGATATAATTTAAATAGGGACCGAGTTCCTCCTGATTTAGAATAAACAGTTTTCAAGTATTTTGACTCATTCAAGCATCAATAATATTTGCAGGTGATGGGTGAAGGAAAATTACGTCAAAGCTAGGGAAAAAATTAACTTCAGAAGCTTGAAGTTGTCCAAGTCATGCTAAGCACATAATGTGATAATAAATGTTTTTATACAGTTTCAAAAACTTGGCTTTATTTGGTATTTTGGTGATTAAAATGTTGGCCTTTTAGGGACCTAAATGGCTCTGAAAATATGCTATACTATTTTGCAGAAGTATGGACTGAGGCAGTAAAAGAAAAAGAGCATCTTACATCATGGCTGTCTCTAAAATTAATTTTAACATCAAATAGATGCAAAAAACTATACACACACATATTTAAACGACTCTTTCAAAATATCAGTACATCTGTCTTGTAGGAGTTGTTTCTCTTGGTGAAAATACTCACAGCAGAACAGGGGCTTCTGATAATTAGTTGAGTCAAAACAGGCCTACTTATTACAAACAATAAATTAAATAAAAATAAGATTATTTCTTACTTCTCCCTTCTGCATTTTGAATGTTTTTTGTTGTTGTTCCTGAACAAGGCATCCCCATTGTGGTACCCTGAAAAGCCGAAATCTCTCCTGTGACTTTCGATCATAATATCACAAGCACATTAAAAATATTATTTCTGACTCAAAAATTTACCTACATTAGGTATAGAACTGTAAAAGTGGTATCTCTCATGATTACTATAAAACTAAAAGACACAAGCAAGCTACATGCATGCAACAGAAGCATTACTACACATGATTAACCTAGTAGAAATTAGTATTCTCACATGGTGCTTCATTGCACACTTGCAAGAAATAATACCAAATAATTCAATAAAGCAGTAATTAAAAACCTATCTCAATTCTCCTGGTACTATGGCAATCATGCTCCCACAACCTCACAGCTGAGCATGGAGCACTCAGCTGCCTGCACTGCACTGCAAAGAAACAATCCACCCACCACTGACTCCTGTTGTTTCATAGGGGATCCAATTACTGATATCGTTCTGACACTGGAGATTAGCTGATTGCCAGTTCAGTGTGCTTACAAAATCTTATGTGTCACAGGAGGCCCTTTACTTGTTTCTGTAAGACAAACAGTGGGGTTTTTTAAAATCTATTAAAAGCTCACTAGAATATATTCTCTCTCATGTGTAGCACTTCAGCCCCATCCTGTTGGACTCAAAGCAAATTCCTCCTTTAAAATTGTCATACAACTAAAGTGTGGTGACAGTAGCAGCAAATATACACTTTTAATTGTGCTTTTCAAAGAAGAGATTTAAGAGAGGCAGAAGCTATATATGCCACTATTTTAGCACTCAGAAAGACACAGATCTTTGTGAAGTCTAAGATCACAACTGAATTTTTTTCTAATTAAAAAATTTTAATGGAATTTTGCACTGCTCCTTTTCCAAATCTCAGAGCACATTGAAACAAGTACTTGTGTGGAAAAAACTGGTTTGGTTTTTGTTAGAAAGTGTTTTTCTTATCCCCAATGTTGTAAATAAATGTCATTAGGACTGTGTAATATCAGTGAGTTAAATTTTATGACCATTCAAATGTAATATATCAGTGGGGCTCCAATACAGTTTTCCTGTTCTAGCTTTTGGACTGAAACAAAAAGAAGAAATGGAAAGGCAAACTACAGGTCAGGCAAATTAATATTAAGGCAAGGAAAGTCAGATACTAAGGAAAAACAAGGAAGAAAGACAGTGATGAGCAAAAAATTCTATTTTCTCACCACCAACACCAGTATTGTTACAGGCAGACATCATAATGACTCTGCTGGTTATTCAAGTGCTTAGGCTTTACCTACATATGAGAAACCAAGAATACCTTTTTAATGCTCCAGTGAACTCTATCATCCATTCTAGAAAACAATGTCTTCAACAGATGTGACAAGACACATTTTATTACTTTGATTACCATAGGATTTTACCATAAATACACCTTCTCTAGAAAAGAGAAGCCTAAATTGTGGGAAATGATGCAACGCTACATAGATTTAGAATAAAAGGCATTTTCTTTATGCTATGATATCCAAAAAAAAAAAAAACAAACCAAAAAAACCCCACCAAAACAGAAGGGCATTTTAAAACCCCCAATTTAATTAATTTCCACAAATCTTCTTTAAATAAAAATGTAAATTAACCCATAAGTTTCTGGGATTTAATTTTATGTAATGACAATACACAAATTTTGTTTCAAATAATTAGAAAAATATTTAATTTACAAGACATGAACAAAGAATACCACCAAACAACACAAAAGCAGGGCTAACACCGTATTAAACAGACATGCTGCATTTTCTTTTAATACCCTTCTTGGGAAAGGAAAGCTGTGGAAGTTTGCTGGTCAAATGTATATTTAGGTTTTATCTGATATGCTAACAAGAGCAAACAGATCAGGATAAAGAAGCCACTGCAATTCAAAGTTTTTAACCTTACTGCCTCCCAAGCACAGTATAAACACAGAGCTGACCTAGACAGGGTGGGTAGAGATGCCACAAGCCATATTTGCCATCCCTCTGTTCACAACAAGGATCACTAACCTGCCTCAGACAGAAGCTTGGCTACCTCATTCCCAGACTCTTCAACAGGGATGCAGCAGCATCTCTAATCCATCAGCTGCTGTGCTTCACTAATTTTATACTTACAATGGTTACCCCAATGTCTAATTTGAATCTCCCTCACTAGAATGTAAAAACATTATTATTATTATTATTATTCTGTTCCCCATAGACAAAAGGACACTTTAGTACTTTCCTCTGTGCAACAATCTCATGTATCTGAACCTCAATCCAAAATCTTTTCTTGAATTGACTAATTCTTTCAAATTGTGGATTTGGGGAAAGTTTTCTAGAATGCTGACCATCCTGGTTGATTTTCTTCAGACTTGCATGGAAGTCATAGATCAACTAAAGTATGATAAGGAACTACAAACATTCTGCTAACTTCCATAGCACTGTCCTTTCCACTGCCAACATACACAAATGGTGTCAGCCTACTGCATTTAGAACTTGCTGATTGCTGCTGCTCTTCAACTAAAACTGTACCTCAGCACTTTTTACTAATAAAACTGTTGAATGGGCAATTAAGACAAACATATGGCTAACTTAAAATCAATTTCACTAAAAAGCCTCAAACCCAGGCCTCATTAACTTAAATTTCACATTCTGTTTTGTGGTGTGACTTACCCTTGCCTCATCATATCACCTAGGCAAGGCACATTGTTACTCAAGAGTATTATTTCATTAGGTAGGTACTTATTAGGTTGACAGACATTTCACAAACACCTATTGCAAGTTGCTGTGCAAAATCAGGGGGCACAAAAATAAACATCATGTGTTCATACATCTGAAGAAAGTTAAATCCATTAAACAAGAAATATAAAGAAGTGCATTATTTTATGAAGATAAATAGTTCCTTTTGAAAGAACTGACAATGACAGTGAACTATAAGCAATAGGAATGTTCTAGATCGGAGGGAATCTCTTGCTCCTTAAATGTCATATAGATTAGGTGTCATTACTCTCCTGGCTCTTGTTAAACATTATCAGCTAAACTTGTTAGAGAGTGTTTCCAAGGCAGGGCTCCTGGAGCATTGAACCTAAATCATCAAAATAAAAGTGAAGTTATTACAAATTTACCATAGGTGAGTCCATACTAAATGTTAATTTTAAACTACATTATTGAATTACATCATCCATCATTAACACTGAGCCTCTGACTACATACCCTTCACCAATTCAGTGTGTATATGATTAGGAAGAGTGAATTTTTTTTCACTGAAGCAATAGGACTCTATCTTGATGCTTGCTCCAAGTATTTTACCATCCCATATCACCATCATTGTGACTTTAGTGGAGTGTCCTTGCTCGTCAAGGTTACCCAGGAACCCTGAGCAGATGTACTACAAAATAGAAATGTATGTATGAGGTAACATATTCCAAGTAGGCTTGCCATTCTGTGGCACTAAGCGTTTTCAACCACTTATCAACTGTAGAGTTGCTATTTGCATTTTGTACTCTACACATGAAAGCACTATGGCTGCCTGTGGTAACAAAGGAAATGCAAAACTTGCTGGAAGAAATAAAATTAAACCATTTCCTGTGGGAAAATTCAAAGTCTCACCTCATCATCCTGAGACATCAGAGATTCTGTGTTGTCTCTTTTTTATTAATAATGTAGCAACAGTCTTTCAACCACTCTTTTATAAGAGAAGCTTTTCCTTTGGAGGTGATATGAGTCATGTGATTACCTCAGTCATCTGGAGTCAAAGGCTAAAAACTGATAGAGGCTCTCAATATCAACTAGCCTATAATTTGGCACCCAGAGAAGCAGTAATAAATGAGTGTTTATCTACTCAATGGGGAATTTCATTTTACTCTCTGCCCCCAAAGTCATTACCTGCACAATAGGAATGAGCAATGGAAATTCACAACATAATAAACTATTACAGGCTTACTGCTAAAACTGCATCTCAAAATCATTTTCTGGACCAGAAGCTATAAGCAAACTGTGCTTGACATAAGAGAAATTTGTTGATATGATGAAACAGAAGGTATTGGCATCTCCTAAGAATAGAGAAGTATTTTATATTCTACATAAACAGTTTCTTCTGTTCTCAGTATTATTTTCCTTGGTGAAGAAAAACATTAAATAGTCCTAATTTTCTTCTCTTAAGAAACCATTATTAAAAGAGCATTACTAAGTAATATTTGTATGTCTTTTTATCTAACTGAAAGTTGAAAGACATTTTCTATCTTGGTGAAAAAAACTTATGTGATCAAGAGAGTAAGTAATAAAAAAATATTTTTCAATTAACTTGGTATACCATTTACACTTAAGTATATTGTCAGTAAGTAAAAAAACAATACTTGTAGCATAATATCCACTCAAAATCCTGCACAAAAACCTACTCCGAACAATAATTTTTTTCTAAAATTGGCAGCTTACCACAGAAGAAATGAAAATATTTTAAATATAACAGCACTGAAAATGGTCAAAAGTCATATTTTTATTCAGTATTTTTCTGGAATGTATTTGGGTATAATTTTAAAACTAAGATATGAAAAGCTATCACAGTTTCTAGCAATACCTCTCCACTGCCTTGATCTTAACAACCTAGTATCTCATCTCTGTTATATTTTTTCAAGCATTAAAAGCATAATATTTTCCCCTTTTTTCATGTTTTGCGGAGATATTTCAGTCTAGAAATCTACAATTATCTAGTCCAGTACTGATATCACTGAAGTAACTGTGTAGTCATCTCGTGATCCCATGTGAGGAAACACAGCAAGAAAATTATGTAGTCATTAAGGGAGCAACAGAAGCCACTTACATAAATTACTGTACAATAATTCAAAAGAATATGAGGAGAAGAGGTGCTTGAGGTGTATGCTTCTTTATTCTGTAAGCCTTGAATATCTGCGCAAACCTTGGGAAAGAGACCACCTGATAACTCCTTTTTAAGCTTAAGTGACTAAATCAGTGTTTCTGTTTTTTCTAGAAAGCTTTTTTTTTTTTAGCATATAATATGGTATCTACAGTTTCTTACTACTTTAAAGTGACTAAACTAAGTAACTCCTTTAAAATAGGCAACCATCCTAGTTCACCATGGGGATTTTTCTGTTTGTTTTCTTAAGTCACAGGGGAAATTGGAAGTGAGGATACCATCCTTTCTTTGACCAAAGGAAAGGAACTTCTTATAAGAACATATTTGGTTTAATGAAAATATGTTTCCTTTCCTAAAGCCTACTGACATTATAACTTACTTATTTTAATTTTTTCCTGTCTATAGGAAATTAAAGAACACAGAAAGAAACAGACAGCTCCAGAAAATTTGCAGTGAGAATCAAGTCCTGATCCCAGAAGGTACCAACTATGTGCACAAGTCATACAAGTCCCATCATCCTGGTTGATTTCAGTCACCATGGAAAACTCACACCCTGGACTTTTTCAGTCTTGGCTTCAGGTTCAAAATAGAGACAATCAAATTTTTTTTTTATTATTCAAATTATTTCTCAGGCAATAAGTCAATTAGAGGTTTTTCTCCATCCATCAGTGGATAGTGTACTCCACCATGATGTTTACAGATGTCATTGTCAGCAGAGGAGAACATAACCTCTCTGTGCAAATTTCAGGGAATTCCCATACCATCAGCCTTCGTACTCTGACAGTATAGAGTGTGGAAAAATTTTTTTTCCTTTTTTGTGCACATTTTTTGACTAAAGGAATAGTGGATTTTAGTCTTCAGCTATGAAGTATGCACTTTTCACTGACAATAAAATTGCAAAGGCTTCAGATTGCACCCGAACATAATTGTAATAGCCTAGAAACTAGCATATTCAAGAAAAATATCAGAATTTCTTATGAGGCCTGGCTTATGTTTTTCAGAACTTGACTCTTTTTTATCAAAACTTGACTTTTACCAATCACTGACTTGTGATTTATCAGAATATATTTATGCTTGGAATCATCATTCTACCTCTGTGCTCACTGATATTGACTATCTGAAACAGGAGTTTCACTCAGAAGTCATCAGAAAGGCTGAGGGATATACAGGAAGGTGCAGCAGAGAACAGGAGAAAAGCAGAATGGATCAGACCTTAGCATTTATCTTTGTTGGTGAGTCTGAACATTTAGTGTTGCTCAAAGTCTCTTAAGAAGAGCAAAAGGAGCAGAAAAAAAAAAATCCCTGATGTTATTTTCTAAACGATTTCAGGACACACTAATTAATTTTTCTCTGCTAAGAAAGAGGAGTGGACAACCTAAATTTCAAAATCTTCAAATTGTCTAAGTGAATCAGAAAGCTGCATGCATGAAGGGCAAACACTGATATTTAATTTTTAAAATGGTGCATGTCTTGAGAGGAATTGCCACTAGATTATTCCTACTCTGCATGTCAAACATTAATATGAAATCAATATGGACCCACGCTCCCAACATTTTTCACGCACCTGTGTTATCCCCCCAGAAGGTTTTGCCACACTTGGCATTTTGCTCCCCCAGGACATGGGAAGAGGTTTACTGCAATCCTCCTGCTCGGCACAGCATCACTGCCGAGGGTCAGCAATGGCTCAGCAAGACCCCAGCATCTGTGGAGGAAAAGTGCAAGGTGAGACAAAGGGGATTGGTGGTAAATTTTCTGCTCTGTCAGCAAGTCCCTAAAAATAGAAAGTAAAAAGGGTGTTTTTCACAACATAGATGACATCCTCATTTGAAATTATACAGTTGGAGTTGCTTTGTGACAAAGACATGTTGCTTTCTGTCTTAAGACGTGACAGGAATAAACCCACAAGAACAGCTAACCTGCTAAATACACTTATGCTACATAAAACCTGGACTTGGTAGATCCCAATTTTTTTCCCCAAAAGCATAATTTCCTTTTGAACTCATGATAAATTAGCCTGCATTTCACAGCTGAGCTAGTTCTTAAACAGGCTCTACACTTCAGTTTACTACATGATCAGACATGGTCAAAAACATTAGTTAATCAAAAGCATCACAGCTTTGAGGAAAGAAAACCCCAGAAAACCACATCACATTATTTTTTCTTCAAATTGGATGTAGTAGATCTCCCTCCCTGTTTTCACTCTCCTGGAACACTGCTCAGGCAGCTGTTTTTGAGCTCAACATCCAAAAACTGCCAGTCTTAGAGGAGCCCCATCTTCCCAAGCATCCTTGTGAATCATTGGCACCTTTCAAACCTGGATTTGAAAAGATTCCTATCTAAGTTAAAAGGTATTTAAGGGTGCAGTTCTAACATATTTCTTCCGGATCAGGTATTGGTATGCCAACTTGTTTTAATGCCTATAGTCAGAAAATTACAATAGTCTATTATCCTTAACTGAAATTACACCAGCTAAGGCCACTGCTTACTCCTCGCTGCTGATATACTAAATCATTTCTCCTAAATATGATGACCTAGTGGTCAAAATACACTCAAATTCCCATCTGGATTTTGTTCCTGGATATTTTGCTTTATGGAATGGAACTCAGTCATTTATTTCCTTTTTCTCCACTTCAAGCTTCCAAAGCTCAAGGTCAACATTTTTTCTGAGGCCCATGGGAGAAAACCACAACTAATTTCCATGACACAGATGGGGAAAAGATCATAACCAAAGCTCCTTACCTTCACTGGCTGCAAAAGATACTACACTCAGCTATCATTGGCAGAATGTTAGATATATTCCAAAGAGATCAGGGAGGGGACTATTCAGAGAAGCAGCTCCTTCACACCTTGTTACTGAAGGTGAAGAGGTTAAACGTGATCCCAATATCATAGGAAACATTCGAGGCAATTTCTACTGTGGCTTCTACTGCTAAAACTCAAAACTAAAAGCTTGTTATCCTGGACCAAAATATTTGTCTATATTTTAAAACAAGATTTTCAGAAAAAAAGGGATCTCTGAGGAGAGATGACAGGATGTTTGGT
Organism: Acrocephalus scirpaceus scirpaceus; assembly: GCA_910950805.1. Lineage (NCBI taxonomy): Eukaryota > Metazoa > Chordata > Aves > Passeriformes > Sylviidae > Acrocephalus > Acrocephalus scirpaceus. The sequence goes on along the minus strand of OU383777.1, from coordinate 46,074,410 downwards.
CTCATCTGCGGATGTATATTGGCAGCAGATCCTGTATGGGGATGCCAGATGAACTCACAAACTCATGAGTATGTAATTTATTGCTTTCAGTTTTATAACACAACAGCTTTTAGAATCAATAACCCTACAGACAAACTAAGGAATCCCAAGGCAAGTTTAGAACCTACTGGATTTTTGTTGTTGGATAACAGCACACAATGTAAAGTCATCTAAACTTGGTATCATGCACCCATTTCCTTAATGCATGAGATCTTTTGTTTTAATCAACGCTCGTGATGTTTCTAAAAGCATACTGAAACTTTTCAAAAATCTGAGAGGATCTTATGAATCAGTGCATAGACAAGTCTTTTCACCAACCACTGACATGCAACATTGTTCAGGATGGCTGGTAGAAAAGGGTGAGTGTATGTTATGGACCTGTGACTAGACAGAAGTTTGGCCAAAAGAGCTTACAGTTATAAAAAGAGCCATGTCTTTTGTAGTCAAGAGAATCCTGTATTATAGGTGCTTATAAGAACAGCCTCTACACAAAAAAAAATTTCATCAGAGCCCATTTTATAGGCTTTATAATGGTGAAGGACCAAAAAACCTCGTCTTGGAATCAAACCCATGGTTTCAGACAATAATTCTCCCTCAAAAGTCAATTTGTGAAGGTAGAACATCCTGCTGAAACTTAGGCTTCCTTCACTACTTCTAAAAAACCAGTGAGAGAATGAAATAGCTCAAGCAAAAATTACTGTATAATGAAAAAAGGAAATTTATACAGATATACACAACATTAAATTGAGTAAAATAGTCACCACATCTTTGATTAGTCAAATTTTTCAAGCACTCAAAGCTTCCGACCTAAACCCCACTTATCATGAACTGAGAAGTTAGCTGTTCCTTATTCCTAACTAAAAGGCATGGGAATTCCTCTGCAATCTATTAAAAATATCATTTGTCTGTACACTGGTACCTACTTAACTAAAAGAAAGCTATTGAAAGAACAAATTTTGCTAGTGTTAATTCGATCCAACTCTTTTTTCATGCATGAACAAAAAATTATTCTTCTAACCCAATAAAACAGAAATACAAACTGCAGAAACAATTCCTTCAGTCCTCATGGATTAGGCATTAAAAGGTTCAACAAAAGTTATTATCTAAGACTGTACATTTACCATTTAATTATCGATGAGCTGCTTCTATTGTCATTTTTACTTCTGTTACCAGAAATGAAAGCAAATACTAAATTTCTAAATACAACATGCTTAGGAAAAAATGTCATGTTCATAGGCACCAGGATTCTCTGCAGTCCCAAAGAGATTTTCATAATCTCACAGGTATCTTCAATCCTAGAATTTGCATTCTGCTTTTCGGCTCAGCTTGCAGATGTTTAAAAATACATGCAACAAGACAATTCACTATTGGCTACACATCTAAGAGGTTCAAACATCTGACTTATTCTGCCTGAGGTCAACTACAATTTATGCACCAAATTAGGTTGAACTCAAGCTAGGAAGAGCTATGAAATACTAAGATCTTTGGTGCTCGGGAACTTGAGGCTATTTCTGACCAATGTGCACCATCTCAGATCTTCCAGGAAAAGAAGGCATTTTCAGAAATTAAATATGAAATATAAGCTTACAGCTTATGGATCTGTAGGCTCCAGTGAGCCTAAATTTAAATTTTGCTGTGCAAACAGATATAAAATGTGGATTAAAATAGCAACATTTTATAAGCGTCTCTTGGACTTTGGAATTCTAGAAAACAAAAGATGTACATGCCATCATATGCGCTTGCATGCCAACAAGATTTGCAATAAAGACAAAAAAGACATTTTCCTCTAGGCTTTAACAGTCTATATTGCTATACTGTTTAATATAATCAGAAAATATGTTCCAGGAACTCATGTTCAAGACTTCTAAGAGGTATAATTCCACAAAAATGTTATAGTGTATACATACAGTACTAATTTTAAACACACACACATATATGTTTCAATATCATTTAGTCAGTTACCAGGAGAATTAATGTACATCCCAATATGTATGGGCTATTTTTTGCACAGTTCAAAATTGTGAAATAGTAACTCTAGTAAACATACTATTTTTACTGTAAAATAATTTTCCTTAAATTTCTAAATGATGGAGGATATTTCATATAGCTATCTCCTGAAACCTATCAATACAATTAAGGTAGAGCTAAAGAAAACTTAAGTGATTCTCCTCCTCAGGGATTCATGTTTAAGTAAATTCCCAGCACTCAACCTAAAAGCAATCTTTGCTTTCTATTTTCTTGGAACAGATAACACCAATATTAAAACTAGTCTTGGGAAGGGACAACTTGAAACAGAATTATCCATAAATGAAAATGCTAATTAACATCTTTTTTTTACTAAACATACTAAACTTCAAAGTCCAAGAAGGAATTTTAAAAATCTAAAGTAGCTATCAGCCTTCAGTACTCTTAATGTCTCTCCCACTCACCTAAGCCCATCCCCACCAGCTTCCCAGACTTATCTTGACTTCTTCCAGGAACAGAGAATAGAATAATGAAAGAACATTGGGGAATAGACTGAGATGCCCTTGTAGACATCTGTTTAAAGACTGAAAACTCAATAGCATAATTCACTATGTTCCAGCCACATTTTTCAGAAATGGATTTTGGAATTCTAAAATTTTGGATTTGGAAATAATCAGCATACTATCATAAACCTTGAATTTAAGCCTCAAATATGCTTTAATCTGCTGATTCCAAAAATATTCAAAATTTCCATAGATCAAGAAGCTACAGGGAAAAAAAGTATAGCAAGTAATTTCTGGTATTTTTTCTTCCCTAATTATAAAATTTTTAGTAGAAAAACAAACTTAAAATAGATTGTATTCGGCCAAAGCCCTCTTCCTGTACCAGTACAAAATCAAAAAGAAAAAAAATATTGTCCTTATCAGGGAGAGAAAAAGTCAGAATCTATTAAATCTATCTTGTCTGACAGAAAATTACAAGTGTGACATAAAAATTTAGCTAGCCTGAAACAAAATTAAGCTGCTCCTGGTGTAACTTTAAAGAACACAAACCATCTCAAATGCAATAGAGGAAACCACAGGATGAAGTTTCTAGAAGTGGGATCCAAGATCCTAGTTGAATTCATTCTGTAAGTGTGGAGCACGATGATAATGATGTAACTGAATTTCTACAAGGGACTTAGAGCTGCACAAAGAGAAGGCAGCTCTGGTAAAAGACCCAAGTTGCCTGATCACCATGGGCTCCTAATGAACACCTGTACATTGCCTCCTTATGTAAATCAGAGCAAAGGCTGAATACTATAATTTGAGAATTCATTTTCAGTGCAGCCTTTGAAAAATACAAAACTATACACTGAAATAAACATCTGAATTCTGGAGAAAAAAAATCCAAGCTCCCTGACCTGCAAGAATAGTTTTGCCAGTACTGTTTATGCTTGTCCTTGACCATGGCTCAGAGCAGGCAGTCAAGGAGGATTGTAAAACTAGGACACATTCCTCCCATTTTCTGGTTAAAGTGGAGATTTAAACTTAACTTGAATGAATAGGGTACATCTTGACAGTTACATTTTATAGCCACTGTGATATCTACCCTCGAAGAACCTCACTAATTCTATTTTTAACTTACACTTTGTCCTCCTTTATTTCCTCTGGCAGTGAGTTCCACAACTCAGCTTCACACTGCCAGGAAGGGTTTTAAAACTTGTTCTTCCTGGGAAGCAGAAGAAACATTATCTCTCTCTGCTCCAGTCACCGTTTCCTCACAATGCCCTGGTATAAGGAGAGTCAAATCTGACCTAATTGTATTATAGGACAGAGAGACTTCTCTTCTTTTCCCCCACTCAAATTCTTGTTTCAACCCCTTCATCCTGTGAACACAGCAGTAAATTCCTTTTCTAAGAAACTCTCTCTTCCCAGCACACTCCTGCCAGGAGGCTTATGACTGCTCTAGCGGTCAACCCTGCTGTGTTATTTTGGTCCACAAGTCTCTCCTGAGCTGACTCTATTTAAATTAAAGTTATGCTTCTGTTTAAATTAACTGCAGTATTTGTGAGCATTAAAATCACCATGCAGAAAAGCCCTCTGACCTGCTAGCTGATTCCTTTACCTTGACAAATATTCAACCTGGCCAAAACTGCCACTTTATATACAATCCCAAGAAAGCTAAAGGCTCAGGGACCTCCTCGGAAGAGGTAAAAAACTCCTTTGAGACAGAGTAATTTATACTGAGCCCAACCAAAAAGAATAAAATGGAGGGAAAGGAAATTGATGGAGAATGATAAAGTTTAAAAATAAGACAAAATTTCTTTCACTTAGAGTAAACTGTTGATAACTGAACCAATGGCCAAGGGAACACATTTGTCTGTATTTCACCAGATTCACTAAATCACTTAGTATGACATGGAAGATATGATAATGAGATGGCATTAAGAAGGGAAAAAATAAGATTGAACAGTAGAAAACACCATCGGTTAGTGAGATTTGTTAAACTAATAAATGGTCCTCTCTGTCAATGTACTTAACACTTCTGAGAATGAAGACAAAAGATAAGAAAAAAAATTAAAGAGAGAATTCCACATGGAGGGCAAAACCAAAAATTAAATCGATTTTCCATAGAATGATCTCCCTCTCTTCTAACAAAATCTGTACAAAACTGACCTCTGCCTGAAACACACTCTACGGAGTTGCAAATGCTGATGGATGGCTATCATATACTCACCAGGTGGACAGTCCTGTGGAACATAATTTGAGGGATGAATCAGATTAGCTCAAGTTGTTTCAAAGCCCCCTCCTCTCTTTCTGATTCTCTCCCTCCAAAGGCACTATCATGAGTGCGACATTCCAGAACAGTGAAACTGGTAAAGCAACAAAAGGAAAACTTCCTCTAAAAAAAAAAAACCTACACAGAAGCAGAACCAAGGCTGCAAAATTTTTTTCCTAAATATCTCTTCCAAAAGAAACATTAAAAAAAAGTTAACATTTGCTGCCCACACCCTGAAAGTGCCCTGCAGTAGTACTACTATAGGTTAAATCTTTTCCATTCCTGCAGACACGTGTTAGGACCTATCACATGAGTATCTAAGTGAATGATATCAAAACTGTTACCTTTTTTTCCTTTAGTGTGACTCATGCCAGCTGGACTAATCTAAATATTATTAAACATCATTAAATATATTAAGTTTAAGCTTAAATTGTGCCAGAAGGGCTAGTTAAGAAAAAGAACATTAAAAATAATATTTTCATTAATTATGTTACCAGGTTGTGATGATGGGTGCTACTCTCACTACTTACATACAGTCTCAGTTATTTTCCACAAATGGATAGGTATGTCTACCAATCCTTCTGGCAGCACTTCCACTGCTGTTGCGTGGTGCAAGATTTAAAAGGCAATCCAGGAAAGTCTATAATGTGCTATAAAAAATAGGAAGTATTTAAGTGCCTAGATCACCTTCCCAGAGGATCTTCCACACTTACCTGACTAAGTTTCATTGACTGTCCTTGGAAAGTGACCTGCTTTCTGTATTGACAGCAGCATAACCATACATTTATTCTGGCATCCCTAAGAGATACTCAAAACAGTACTTACCAGCACAGTGTTGTGGAAGATCAGTTCTAGGACCAGAGGGATTGTTTTACAGCAGTAAAAATTTTCTGAATTGCTTTTGCATATTATGGTACCTACACCATTGCAACATTCAATATTTTTATGAATATTCTAAACTTATACCTGCGTATATGTACAAATATATGTATATGTACAGCAAGCTATAGTAATTGATGCATTTTGCGGCTGGTTTTGCTGTTGCTTTTATGAGATAATGATGTTTATAGTCTTAGAAGCTTTTCAGTGGTGACAAATATATTTTAAAAAGTCAACTTGTGTATTGCATGTCAAATCTAGCATGCCTCTGGGAGGACAAATCAGCATCTGTTACACTTCCAAGTCTGCAAGCACGATTGTTAAGTATATTATGATCAACAGGAGGAATGCAGAGTATATCAAAGGGAAAAATAAAACTCCTGGTAGATAGTAACCATTTTCTTCTTTTCAGTAAGAAATACTAAGATGCTGGAAATCGCTCATCCTTAAATCACTATTAATTAAAATAAGGCTTGGCTACTCCTTCCTTAAGACCTTACTCCTTTTCCTCTCTCTGCTTCTGAAACAAGAGAAAAAAGGAAATGTCTGTGTAATGGAAACTTACATAATCTCCAACAATTTACTTTTAGAGGTAAACCAAATTTATCTGGTTTACACTATAATGGAGCTTCAGTTTTTATAAAGGTTATTGAATTTTTGTACAATGTTTTAGAAAAAATTTTTGTTAAATGCACGGAGTTCAAATGCCCTCTTTGTGCATATGCCCTTTTCCAGCAAAATAACTTTTCTCATTCAAATTAACCAGACACTATTCTCTGTTCCCACTTGTCCACACAAAGAGATTTTTTTCTCTAAAATTTCAGAAATGCCTCTCATCTGAGGTATGAAATGCAGGAGTTTATTCCAACTGAACTTTACCTAAATCAACCAAGAGTGCTCCTAGTTCCCACAAACAGCTGATTTCTGATCTTTGCCACCACTTTGTTTCTCTGGAGAGTTTTCTCAGCAGCATCACACAGCCACAGGTTCACAGACATGCCCATCAGATGCACAGGTGGCCTTAGGGAAAAAATCAGATTCTGGATACAATATGAAAAATAGGAATATTCCTGTGTACATGTGGCAGGGCAGAGAAGGCAGAGACCAGAGTACTCTGCCCCAGGTTTCCCTGGATTCCTAAGGAATCAGTCAGAGGGAGAGAACAGGACACCTCAGTCTGAGAAGAAGCACGCAAATGCAAAAGGATATCAACTAGTTGGTTTCCTCATTCTGGTTTAGCAACAGCATGGATGGAAACTGACATATTATATTAAGTTGTGGAGTTGCCACCTCTCCTGAGTGTACTATTTTTTCTTTATTTTTAATTTCTCAATAGATTTTTAAAAATTGATTAAGAAGCTAAGTCACAAGCTCATCTAGTTTCTGTATTCTAAAGGTTAATACAAGCATCCAAGCATCACACTAACATAACAGCAGCAAAAATCAATCCAGCATGAGACTGAAAGTGCTAAATTCATCCTTAATTCCAATTTTGGCCTGTTGTATAAGTTTTAAATTTTATGTAAGAAATTGATGCAATCATAATTTCCCACCTCTTAAACCCTTTGAGGAGAAAAAAAATAAGTAAAACAGAGACTTAGCAAAGAATTCCATTTTTCAGTGATACACGGTGACCTTCTTCCAAGGTCTTTCTTGGAAAAAACTTCATACAATTTTTCTTGAAACATTCTAATGTCTACATTAGAAGTTGTCAGTGTAGGGACAACACTGTGAAGGACAAAGAGAAACAAAACAGAATAAAGGGAATAAAAAACCTAGATCATGTTTTCCATATGGGTAAAACACACCAAAAATTTTTTGAATGCAGCAAAATATACATCTATTTTGCCACAGTTAATATCTAGTGCAAATTCATGTCTAAGAAAGAGCCTTTTTGCCATCCTTGAAATTACTGCACTCAAAAGGATGAAAACAGGAGTGAAAAAACACCTTTAAAATGCATTTCATGTTTTCTTCTGGTCCAAAATTACAATTACTACACACTTTATAAGCCTGCAGCCAGTTTTAGTAAACTGCTATTACAGGTCTTGCATGACAGCCAACAGATGAAAGTGGTGAGTGAGAGCACTCATTCACTGCTGCTGGCAACCCACTGCCTTTCTGATTTCCTTCTTCAGAAACAAAGATTGGGTGGGGGAAAATAAGGTAAAGGGTTATTTTTAAAAGTCCTTATTTTTAAATCACTATCCAGGAGCTGTCTTAGTTGGCCTCTTGTTAGTTGTCTCTCATCTTCCACTTCTGTCTCCATAGAAACCTTGCAGCAGCATCTCCTGCCTCACTAGCTTGAAGTCTTCAGATTTGGCTAGTGCCAAGCCTGGCTGGGCAAGCTGGGGATGCTAAGGCCGCAGCCCTCTGGTGCTAGAGTTCATGTTGCTGGCCCCCTGTCACATGAAGACTGTGTACAAAAGAGAAAAATCACCTCTAGCCCATTGCACAGACTGTGGCAGAAGGCTCATCCCAGTCCCAGCTCCTTCCCTTTTCTCTATCACCCTTGCAGAGATGGATACATGGATTGGGATGAGGGAAACACCTCAGACCTCATAAACTAAAACCCTGAAAGCTCGAAAATAAGTGAAGATAAATAAGTGAAGATACTGAGCTACATAATCAGCACAGGGAAAGTTAGCTGGCTGCAAAATGGAGCACTTCTCAAACTCTTTCCCCCCTTTCCCTGCTTCTAGAAAAGTGCAGGAGACACTATCAGAAAATTGATTTGGGAAAAAAAAATCAGTCTGAATATTCAGAGGTACATTGTAATACCACCTCTACTGCAGAAAAACGTACTCAGAAAGTCCTTTCTTCGTGGTGTTTTTCTATTTAAATGGTTTATCTAGGAAAAAAGCCACTTTTTTCTAGTGTCAATCAATTGTTTTAGAGAGAGAGAGTGTACTGAGAATTAACTTGTATTTATTTGTTTTTTATTTGAATGGCCTGCACATGAATAGAATGGTACCTTTTCTTTTACCTGCTTTAACTTTTCTGTCACTATTATCCCAACTGGAATATACCAAAAAAATGTCATTTTGAGATGACAGATGTGAGTCATTAGCTGGCCAAAACTGACTAGTCAAATGCAAAAGAAGTTACTACTCTCTACAGACTGCCCAAGGGGACTACTAAAAACTTTAAGATGGGGAATTACTCTCATCAAAAGGAGAGGGTATGTTCAGGCAGACAGTCTGTCAGAATGGTTTTCTCTGCCAGCCCAGTTAATCTCATTTCAGTTTGAGTAAATTGTTCTTAAAATAAATATCTCTGCTCTCAGGCACACAAACAGGAAGAAGTGGGTTACAGGAACAAAAACACAATAACTACTTCTAGCAACTTGCTAACAACAAGGGAGCCTACAAAACACTCAGGGCTAAGTAAGAGGTTACAAAATGTATCCCGTGAAAATCCAGACAAAGAAGGGTCTATCCTCCTGCATTTGAGAACTACTGCAACAGCCTATGACCACCATTTCTCCTCTTTGTAGCTATCAGGCCCTGCAGACAGTTTCTGCTCAAAAGATGTATGCATGGTGTGCCAGAAATCCGAACAATCTAGAAACAGAACTGATTTTTTTTTAATGTATTAAAGCCTTAACCTCTATATGATATACATACTTACTGAAAAATCAAGCTATACATTATGGAACAGATTTGGAGCTTTGGTATGTGTGGTAAGTCTAGAGGTTGCACAATAAACTAATGTGAATATATATATTAATATATACACACAAAGAGTAAGTAGTAGATATTCCTTGTCTACTGTTTTCAATCAAATCCTAAAGCAAATTGACAATCCAAATGTTTATTGTGGTGCCAAGAATGTATCTGCATATTGTTTTTTATTCTATCTAGAGTTGTGAAGAATTTCTAAGTATAAGGAATGTGTAAGGACAAATATTAACTTTAAAGTCCATTTCATGGACATGGAAGGTGGTGAACAGAAAGAAAAAAATGTCAGATTTGTGCAATAAGTTTGAACCAATATACTGAATGCAGATAGCAATGATCACAAGTTATTTGCCAGGATGATAGTTATTTTCTACAATATCAGTACACATTTACTCAGGCAAAATTTTTTGTCCAAACCACTTAGTAGTTTCTTCTTTCAGAAAACAATTTTCTGAACCCATGTACTTCAAACTACGAGCAAATAGTTTGTTTTCTAATACAAATTTTCAAAGGTGTAATTTATGGGGAAATAATACTCAGTATTATGAATTTTTTTAGTGTCTGTTGCACTTTACTGAATGTTAGGTGTGAATTTGTTACTCTCATCATAGAAAGAAGAGCAGTCTGCTCGAATCAGCATTCCTGGTATGGGACAGTACAGTTGCCATCTGTGTCAATGCAACAACCCTGCCACGACATGCCAAGCTCGTAGTTTAATTTGACAGAGAATCTTGCAGTGCCCCCATCACACTTACTCTCTTTCAATTTACCATACCTCCTCAGTGATGGAAACCAAACGTTAAACAGCAAAATGAAGGCTGGCTCAGTTTTCAACAATGAGATCATTTTCCAAATCTATGGTTTCCAGCTGATGGCCAAGTGAAGGTCTTGTATGCCTTAATTCTCCATTCTTAGATGTAAAGGCCCTGTCACAATAACAGGAATTCAGATTTTTAAGAAGATATTAAACAGTAATGAACATAAGACAGCTACTCTAGATGTTTGTAGAGATCACGTTGCTGCCTATATAGTATAGTTGCTGTAGCAAAATTGAAAAATTTAATGTTGAAAGCTGAGAATAACACTACAAAAATTAATTTCTCCATTCAAGTCAATGCCATCAGCAAGGAGTACACTGCCACCATTTTCTGATGCCACAGGCCTAGAGGAAGATGACAGCTGTTATTGAAGATAAAGATGATTTTTTAAAAAGTGCTTGAGGATTTACTAGCAAGAAATGAAAGAGCAAACTTCTCCTACCTCTTTAAAGCAGAGGGCTGGAACCCATGCAATCAATAACAGTAGACTGAACAAAAGCAGAAGAAGCTAAAGGAAATACCCTGACAGGCTAGAAAAAAATACCTGCAGAGGTAAAAGACACCTCTGGAAAATGTAAACTATCAATTTTAGTAGCAGACCTGCAATTTAATCACAGCACGGCACATTTAGAGCATTGAGAATTGAAACTAGAATTCAAGGGGGTCTACATTCTCATTCAGGTTTAAGGGAATAATATCTTTGTCTAACAGATTGACCTACAGACTGTTCCAAAAGCTTTTTTTGCAAGAAATGACACTAACAACGTGAGGCAAAAAACACTGGATCAGACCCCTTTCAAGATGCAAGTGCAGAGAAAAGAAGCATCTTATTCACACATTGTTTGACACTCAAAATCACCAAGGCAGGTGGCTTTTGTTCCAGAAAGTGCAGGAGCAAGAGGGGCAGGAGTGTAATAGAGCTGCCTGTCCACAAACACTGCTTCAGCTCCTGCTGAGGGCTCAGAGTGGACCTAATGCAAAGGGCTGACCTGCCTTCTCCAGCCTGGTGCCCTGCTAGAGCTGCCTCTCCAGTGCAGGCACCAGGATGTGAGCAGCCATGTAGTCAGCTGGATCAGGTGATTGATCCATCTGGAAACTAACCCTACCAGAGAGAGAAAAGGAAGATTAGTTTTCAGTTGATCAGCAAAGATTTACAAGTTCTTTCTACAACAGAGGAGATAGGACCAGCCATTTCTCTGGCATGGCTGGCCCAGGTCAGCAAAGCTGCTGCAATAAAATGTGCCTGCTCACTCCTCCATGCACAGAATGACAGCACTGCTAACCAGGTGATCCTTCCCCAGGTGCTTCACATCACAAAGGTGTTTAGTTTAGTGGAGGACATCTTGGCCTGCAGTTCAGGCAGAGTTACAGAGCAAGTGGCCCAAAATATCTCCAGCCAAAGAGATGGTAACTACTTCTTTCTTGCATTCTAAAGAGAGAACAGCATGTCACCCTGTACTTGAGGCCTGAAAATTTTTTACATAATTGGTCAATAGTATCATCAAGATGATTGAAGATGATGAAATTGATAGAGAGAGACAAAGCAAAGTGCTCTCACTCAGCCAGGCTCTGGCAGAATCTATTGATTTACAGCAAACAAAACAATGTGAGAAATAATATTCAGATGATCTTGTGGGCATATTTTGGCTGCCAGTGCATTTCAACAAAATGGATGCTATTCAAAGCCACAATTCTCACAAACTTTAAGTTAACCATGCACACACACTCTCTATACAAACACACAGAAATTAATATTAAGGATTATGATAGAGGGTACAGAATTGTCAAATAAACAATAAGAGAGGAACCAAAATTAAGGTTGATGATGAAATCAGAACTGGACCTCATTATAACATGTTTAATTACATGACTATATTTTTTCTGATTTTGGTAGGACCCCTATCTCACTTAGTGCACAGGAAGACTTACTAAATACTGGATTATTTGATCCAAATTACTCTGTTCTCAAGCATCTTTGGTCGGCAGAGTGATATACAGACCACAGCCATGATGAGAAGGAGAGGAGGGATGGCATGACCTGGATCAACCATCAGATGTTAAAGGGGTTTGTACTGTTCATAGTCAAATTTAAAAATCCTCCTCTGTAGGCAAAATAACAACATGAGCCACCCAGACACTACTTCAATCCTCCACAAAACTTTAATCAATAAGATATCTCAAAAGGGAGGAGGCAAGAACTGTGGAGAGGCAGACACTGAGCTATGGCAAATTACACCAGGAAATTAAGAATAAGAATACATTAGTAGACATAGATCAATTAGGTAAATACAAATATTTGTGTGACAACAAACATTGACTGTGATAGAAACAAATATGTAGTGTTTGCTTGTGCAAGAGCAAGATGATTACCCCCAGCCTCAGATGGATGACTCTGTTGTCCCAGTTGAAGGGAAGAGGAACCAAGGGCTTTAAACAGTAAATTGAATACTTTGGTCAGTGTTTCTGGCCAGGGGCAAGAGGAGGCTGGGAAAGACAGGCCTTATCTGAACACCTCATTTGGTGTCCCAAACGTGTGAACTGTGCCAAAGGAAAGGGAAAAAAAAAACCACCCCAACACATTTGTTTTATAGTTCCTCTGCATTATTTTACAAGTGTATGACCTACTGTAGCATAGTAGATGTAGAAAAAACTTTTATCAAAATTAAGTGTACTTTTCAGAAATTTATACTTGCACAGTTTTGGCTTCATCCAAAATGCAAAAAATCATGGGAAATTGTCACAGCTTCTTCACTCTGAGTACATGTGAGAGAATGTGTAATTCTCATGGAAAGTATGGAGGAGAGAAAAAGAAACCAGCAAGATTTATGATTGTGTACTTATTCATACATAATATTATTCCTTTTTCTTACAAAGCAGACTATTAGTTAACAGAGTTCATAGTAAATATATCCAAAATATGTACATGTTACTGGCAAAACTACATGCAAAATCACATGCAAAATCACGCATTTAATAGAGCAAAAATACAGGGATTTTCCACTGTTTTACCTTTATTTCAAAACCTGGAATATAAATCAGCTAAAAAGGCAGATTTCTTGCTAACAAGAAATGATAATGACTTCATTCACATATGACCACTGATTAAAATAAGCTTATAAATTTTCCTGTTTTCTTGCAACAAGTTGCAATTTGATGGATCTTATTTGTGTATTTTCATAAACGGAAAGTCTGCTATAAAAATTAAAACTGTACTACCAGTAAAGGAAACTTGTTTCATAAACTGAAGGAACTCCCAAACAACAGGAAGGATTTTTTTCCTCTCACTTAGGTACTCCACCAAGGCGGTAGTGACATTTTTGCCAGTTAATCCACACTCTTTTATTATTCTCTATTTAAATACAAAGACAGAATGTCTGCATTCTCTTCTTTTAAGCCAAATTCTGTAGTTTTGAAGAGAGTATTTCATAAAATACTTCATTTTAGATTATGAAATCATAACAAGAGTAAGGATATAGTGTGTGTCCTGATCCAACAAACCTTTATTCCAAAAGCAATTTCTGCCTAAGCATGCAGAAAGCAGTTAACCTTAATACAAGTGTGCAAAAGACAAAAGATACAAACCCTTCAATAAAGCTTCTTTATTCACTGTTCTAGTAAATGAAAAATTTTCATAAGATGAGCAAAGTAGCTATTCTTTCCTTACATTTGCAGAAACAAATAATAAACACTGAAACACATTGTAGTAACAACAATGTACTCCTGATTAGTATTTTTAAATTTTTTTTTCTAAGTCATTTCTCTTTTAAAATCATTGTCTTTTTGTTTGGTTTTGCCTATATTAAACCTCATAAACCTACTTCCAAGTGTGGAGGACCAATTTAAGAGTTTCTTATTGTATAGAGTAGTCAGTAGGAGAATATTGTATTATTAAAAAGCACCTTTATAGAAAGAAAATCCAGGTTAGTTCTGTAACTAACATCCTAGACCATTTTTAGCAATAGCTGCTAATAACTCTTGAAAGCCCTGAAGCAGTAGCACTATTGTGAACTAACCCCAAGGAACTGCCTCTGCAAATTCTGCTATCAATCTGATGCTGCAAAGCAGCTCAGTAGTTCCAGATGCCTTTGTAAATTCCATCTCTGAGAATTGATTTCAACAACCATCATCTACTGAGTATACGAGGAAAATCTGTTACCACTGTAGATTCAAATGTTAAAAATCCACCTCAGGAGGACTAAAAATTGCTCAACTAAAATACTAACCCTCACCATAGCCTAATACTAAAAATAAGCTATGAAAAGAAATCGGGCTTCAGGAAATACTACTTTTTCTTCTAATACACTAATTTTAAAAGGCATTCAACTGAAGAATGATTTTTGTCCAAAGCTGTACTGAACTATATTGTATGCAGGTATTCTTTATATTTTTATAAAGAAATAGTTTGGTTTATATATTTTTAAGCAATATATGTATAATACTGTCAAGTACTAAGATAACAATTGATCTGACTTTTCCCTCTATGGACTAGTAAATCTACAATAGCAAATTTTGCAGGAGCCATGTTTACATCAACCTTTGTATAGTTTTATATATTTATTACTACTACATCTAGAAAAAAAAACCTAACAAAAAACTAAATAATAATAATAATAATGACCAAAAACCCCACCAAAATACTTTGCTTCTGCTGCTGTGTGTTCCGTATCATATTTGTTCAGTGTATGTACAACTTTAATGGCTACAAGTAATTTTGGTGGGAAAAAATTTACTACTAATATCATAAAAATCACTTGATATTCTCAATTACCTCTTAGAGCAGCTCCTACTGAAAGACGTTCTAATACAGATGAAAGACTAAGCACCACTAAGAACAGCACAAGTAGTACATGTCTGGAAGTTTCATATATCTGGTATTACTCAAAAACAAGGAACTTGCCTAGGAAACAGGGATTTTCCTGCAGCTAGGACACAGTTTATTTGAATGCAATTACTTTTGCAGTTAGTAATACAAAAGTGGCAGGCAAACAGCATAAGGCATAATACTTGTGACTTTGTAATATATTTTCAGAATAAATAAATTCATAATTGATCAATTATATATTCAGACAGGGAAATATAATGCTATGCTTTCATTGTCCATGGACACACAGTCTCATCACCAGAGAGCACAAATGAAATGCTAATGGCAGAGAAGATGAATGCCAATTTCCTTCACTTTGCTCCAACTTTCAGTGGCTCTCTACAATAAAAGATAGCTATTTGTGGAGACTGGTTTGTTCCATACCATTAACTCAGAACAAAACATATTTTTAGTGGGACAGCAGTGTTTACTTGTAAGAACTGATGAATTGTACACCACCATTTATCACTTGTAGACAAAGACATTCAGGCACAATTTTGGACATAAATCAAGGTACATGCTCCTAAATAAAAAAGGGATTGCTTAAGTCCCTAAAACTGCATAGATTGAGGTCAGATTGGCCATAGCAACCAAGAATGGTACTTAGGCCTTCAGTAAGACTTAGCAACCAATAAATGAGCTCAGATCTCTTTTCATCTCCACTGGTGTGAAAGCCAAAATTAAAAAGATTAGATCACGCTGCACCCATCACAATAGACTTCACAGTGAAAAAGTCATTTCTAGCCTTTGATTCACATCCAATAAATAACATTCATCCCTTCCATAATGAACAACTTTCAAAGTAAATTGAATCTCCATAGTGCTGCTTTCCCTTGCTGCACCATATTTACATAACAATATATCACAGGAAGCTCAGAGTGGGTCTTGCAAATGGAAGACGTCTTTAGCACTGATTACACTATACTCAGCTTTAAAATGCTTGCCATTTAAACATAATGCACAGTGGATTATAATAAATAATAAACAACACTTTAAATCTTTTGGTATGAAACTTTGACAATTTCAATATGGAAATTTCATAGTAAACAGCTCCCTCCCCCTTTCCTTTGAGTCCTTCCATTTGAGGATATTCAGCAAATTCTACTTTCCAGGAGCATTGATGATACTATCTGTCTCATGTTTCCAGGAAAAGGGATAGTACATTATTCAGTTTTTACTGCCTCTTTTTGCCCTGATCCTCTTCTCTTTTGTAGATCTTTTCAAGTACTTGAACAATTCTTTCTAATATTCCAAACACATCAGTAACCTATCACTCCAATCTCACACAAAGCACTAAGTGTTGCTCGTTTTCCTCTCCCTAGAGCAGTAGTTATTTGTAAATAGGTGAAGCTGATCACAGCTGCAAGAATCTAATACAGATCTAACACATGAAATCAAAAAATGCATCCAGCAAGGGTTTATGTTGTATTGCCACCGTATGCCCTGTATTTCCCATGCTCAGTTTGTCATTATTGTCATTCCCTTCATATTGCAGGTTGCATAAATTGATGTAAAAAGGAGTGTTCAACAGAAATATATCAAAACAAAAATTCTACACCTAATTAAAAACATGCAGGAAGAATTTCAGCCCTCTGCACCAACAACTCATGTAGATTATACTATGTGAACTCAGCAGGGAATCTCATTAATTTTTAAAACTCTCTGACCGTAGTGCAGTTAAGAGTGTGAAAATAATTACAAATTAGGGTTGAGGAAGCACTGTTTTATTATTGCATGTGTGCTATCAGCTACACAATGTTTTATCAGATATGGATATTTATGATAGCTAAGCATCATTTTAACACCTTCAAAATACATTTTAATATTTAAAAATATTAGAGATCTTATATTTTCAAGAACATTGCTATAGTAGCTACCACTTCCACAAAAAAGAAAGCCTGTCTGCACTCTGCAAACATTCTCATAGCACAAAGCATGTCAATTACAGATTAAATGCTAGTAACAGCCTGGATACGGCAGTAAACTAAGACATTTCTATAACAAGGCATGTTTGCAATCTACCAATTTCTAACTTATTTAGAAGCCTATAACATATTTGGCAGAGGGTATAAATAGTCTCTCTTACCTAAAACTTGTCAGAAGAAAGATCCTTCTTCATTGCTGTCACCTCCAGTGCCCCCTCTTGCCACCATGGAGATTGGTTCTGCTATGTTTATTGCTCTGTGCCTCAGTTACAGCCGTGACACTAATCTGCCTGCACAGACCAGCAAAGGGGTGTGTATGGGTGTGCGGGTGTGTGTGTGTGTGAGAAAAGAGAGCCTGCTGACTTCAGGACTGGGAACCTAAACCTCAGGCCAAGCCAAGGCTGAATGAAAATGATCAAAGCTCTGTCCCTCATCAACGGAGTAGACAAGATTTCTCTCCCCCCTCCCAATGAGAAGTAGGGCTGTCATTAGGGATTCCCACCAAAAAGCCTCTAACAGAGGCAGACCTTCTCCAGACTGCTAGTGCCTGCCCAGCAACCCGTGCAGAATACAGGTAGCTATTGTTCCTGAGACAGATATGTAGCCAGCCACTCAGACTCTGACAGATCTCAACAAACCACTGAGCCTGCCTTCGGTTTAACTCTTTATTTACTAGCCGTTCACTTTTTACAAAGATCTCCTTTTGCCCTGGAGACGGAGGGACAGGGAAGGTTAAAAAAAAGAAAATCAGTAAATTGTTCTGGCTTTGTTAAGAAAAATGTTTCACATACATAGGCAGTAATCCTATGCAAATTTAGGAGTTTTGACCTTCATTTGAAATCTCATCTAGTCTGGTGCTGGACAACACAGCCATAGCACTCTTCAGCAGTAAAACAGGACTCCAAACCTGTAAGGGAAATAAGTCCTGCTCTGCCTTCCTCTGAATTTTCATAATTCATAGGAAAATAAAACAGTTAGAATAGATAACATGCATCCTTTCTCAAATAATCTAGGTATTAAGAAACAGAGAAATTTAGTGCAAAAGCTTCAGCAGTTTTCCCAACAGACACATATTTTAAGCATTGACTGAAAATGAAGTTAGCATCTCCAGCAGCAAATTGTGCTAGAGCAAGTGGATAGTAATTAACTGACATAAAAAGCAGAGATAGTCATTTCAGTCTCATAGCAGTTATATCTTTCTATAAGGAGATTTTATTTGCACAAAAAGTTGCGTGGGTGGTTTTTTTTTTAAATATTATATCACATGGAGCTCAATCATTTATTTGCAAAGACATGGTCAATGAAGCTGTTGGAGGAAATATCCTGACATTTACACTCTGCGCTTCTAGGAAGTAGTGCATTTTTATTTGAAAAGCTAATGATTCTTCATCCTATATAACTATTGTATAAGTTCAAGCCAGGTGCAGACTTCAGCTCTAGAACACTATTTTCCCTTCTGTGTAAGTCAGTCTTAATTTCATTTCAGGCAGATTGTAGTAGGATGTGTATATGCATGGGTATACTTGCCTTAGGGTGGATTGCTTGGATTGCTTTAAAACAAGTTTAAGGTGTTAAGTTTGAAAACTACCAGCAACATTTTCATGTGCCAATAAAATTAGATTTATAAAATTCACAGTTCAAAAAAAAAATAAAATTGAGACTGCTAACACAAGTGCAAATTAGAGACATGATGTCAAAGCAGTATTTTACCCTGACAGACTCTATCAACTCAGAGAAGCCTTCCTACCCATTACAAATAAACAATCATTTTATCAGCAACTTCAAATTGACATGTTGAAAAAACTGCATGTGATTTAATTTGAAAGTTGCCAATGGCCATTTTGGAGGGTCTCAAAGCAACCTTTTCTGCATTCTTGAGAATTCAATTGCATTCTTACCAAAGTGCCAGGTGTTCAGAGCCATTCAAAATTCTACCAGTGCAGCGAGGAAACAAATAGACAAACAGGAAAGCAAATCAGTGTTATTCATTGTAACATGCCCTGTGTGGCAGAATACCTCTAGCCTACTCAATGCATTTTAAAGAGCCAGGACTTTGCATTCAAAAACCTTGTTGCTGATTAATTCCAGAGTATCACTTTCATATCAATTGGAATATCAGTCCTTAAAGATAGACTTATTCTTTGGAGTGTACTTTTTATCATCAGTTTACATAAATGCCTGGTGCTATGTAGGAAAATAGTTTTCAGTTACAGATGTATTTGTAATTTAATTGTGTTCTTAGATAAAAAGATTATTTTATTATGAATTCTGAAGCATTGTGTACCAGTTTCCCTTCTATTTGAGCAAACCAATAACAAACTCCTGCCACTAAAGAAAATTTATAATTTCTGGAGAAATATATGCCAGGAAGATCCTCTGCTGCTGGTGCACAGCATGGCAAGACTGGTGACAACACGGCCTGTAACAACAAAAGTCTGTGGAGTGCATGCTACTGTCTGGAAACACCTACCCTGCCCAGCACCTGCACTCTGCTGCCAAACGGAGACCACCAGTACCATGCCATGGAAAGGCTGTTTTGAAGCCCTGCTAAGGACCATGTGATAAGCTACTGAGCATGGTCACATTTGATTTCAACCTCTGGCAATGCCTTGCTAAGTGTAATAACCCTGGATTATTTCAGTTTGAGTCCAGGATCCCACACATCCTCCAGTGTTTTGTTATCCTGGTACGCAGTATCTGCTGCTGGCTCGGTATCTCCATGAGCACACAGGCCATTCAAAAGCATTAGTAAGTATCCCTTTACAGCGGGATGAGAATGAAAACTTTCTGGAGGGAGCTCATGTTGGAGCTGGGCACTTTGCAGGAAGACAGAGAAGTTGTTGCTTGCTATAAAGGTGTGACTTCCTCCTCCTCCTCAGAAACTGTCCTCACTTTTACTGGAGCAATCCCCAGGCTGCATTCATGAGGACACCATCTTTCTTCAGTTTTGGAAAGAAGATGGGAGTCTTCTGCCCAAAGACTTCCACAGTCTCTGGAGGTTACCTTTGACAGGAGCAATGGCCACTCTTCCCAGTCAAGTCTACCCCAAGTGACCAGTAACAGATGTCTTGCTATAAAGTATGGGATTTATGTAAAGGATGATATTTGTTTACACTGATTGGCCCTAATTTTTTTCTCTCACTCTCCCTTTTTTTAAAAAAATTTTAAACAGCAAAAACCACACAAGCACTAAGTGGAAGGGAAAAAGGGGCCACTTAAGGAGGAGGAAAAGCAAGGTTTTTTCCTTTTTTTTCCTTTTAGTTGTATAAATCATCTACTAAAAGCAAACATTATGAACACAACATTGGGTAACTAATCTCGCATACCATCAGATATTTGAACAGTTTGAATTGATTTCCAAAAACAGAGTATAAAGAAAGCCAGGTATGTCTTGCATAACAATTTTATATCTGAGAAATTCTCCTGAGAACAGATTGCCAGAGTCGTTTCTTTCAGCTAACCCACACAGCGCCACTTTGGCAAACAAAGGCACACACCAGTATCACATATCCATTTTCCTTTGGAGATTCCATTTTAATGATTCGGTAGTAAATACCTTTGTATTTAGAAATTATTCATACCAGATATGAAAAAAGCACAGTGTTTCAGTAACTGTCTTACAGAGGTGAAATGAACATAATGTATTCAAATATGCAACCTCAATTAACCTTTTGCCTCACTTTGTGGACAAACCTATCTATAAAAAGTGAGCTCCCTCCATGATCAAAAGTCAGTTTTACGACTTCACATTGTTTGTGGCTAGTTCCCTATACAAAAGAACGTAACAGGAGGTGATCTTCACGAAATGCAAATTAAATTTAACTCATTGTTATTCTTGATCTTTATTTCCTTAATACAAAAGCTACTGTAAAACATCATATAAGAAAGCACTGATTTTTTTTTTTTAAACCAAAATATGTTCATTTATTATGTGGTAACTAGACTTCATTTATCTCAGAAAATACTGAAAAATGTAAGGTAGCAAACATAAAGATATAAAGATATAAAAATATTTTGACAGAAGCCAGTACCTATTTTGCTTTGGACATAGGCAAGCAAATCATGCAGTTTAAGAAAGAACTTATGATTAACATACATTTAACTATGTTTCCATATTGCAATATAAAACACTGGGGAATTACAATATATAAATATTGTAAGGATAAAGAATCCTTAACCTTCCCAAAATTTGGTATGTATATTACTATCTTAAATGATTTTCTTTAAAACGCTCTTCTAAAAAGTACAACTTTTTTTCCCCTCAACTCTTTCACAGAAACATAATTAGAGTATTGCATTCTCCACTAGATGCTTTGTGAAAGCAAATGTCAGGGATTACAACTCAGCAAGATAATTACAAACATTCTACATAAAAGCATAGGAAACCAATATCAGAGATAGATTCCGTTCACATTCTTCCTACAGATTACATTTTTGATATGTGATCTGTTGGAGAAAACAAGTAGAAGGTGACAGTATCCTTTTTTTTCTTCCCCAATTACTTTAGAGCTAACATCAGCAGACCAAAGCACTATTCAAACAAATCCTTTTCTTTTTGTAAAGTTTCAGATTCTGAGCCCCAAATACATACTTTGTGAAGTCTCCCTCCATTCAACACTGAGCCCAAACATTTGCCTAGCTAACTAGTAGTACATGAATTACAGCAACAAGGTATATTCGCACATGTAGAGTGAATTAAACCATCTCTTTTTAAAAAGTTTACTATTTAAGTCAATCCTGTACCCAGTTCCATATCAAGAAAAGAGATAAATAGAATAAATAGAACAAGAGATTTTCTATATAAAATCCCCAAACAAACAAAAACCCCACAAAACATAACCCCAAACTCCCTAAACAATATCAACACCACCCCAAATGTGTTGAACATTAATAGGAATTTTCCCCTTATTTCCTTAGAAACAGTAATTTAAGTAGGCGCACTACATTACAGATATTCTAGTTTGACAATTCACTTGTTAGCAGGAATTAATATTTATCACTTGTTTTTTTTCACCTTGGATGGATTTGGACCTACCGTTTTATGCACTGATTCCTGGAAGTCGATGTTTTTTGAAGGGACACTTTTTGAAGTAAAGTAGTTGGATGGAGAAAGGCAAATCAGGACTGCCCCTGTGACTTCAACCTGCCGTGGATAGTTTTCTTTCTTGGAATCTTTTGATAAAAGCCAGAACACAACCTGATTTATTAATGTAGCAAAGTCATTACAATTCAAAGCTAAAAATGTTATTCGACTTCCCTCCAGCTAGTGCTGTTTAAGCAAGCCTTTAAAAAGCAATTTAATTCCATTCCACAATGTCAAATTTCCTCCACAGATAATTGGTTTTCATTGTATGTGTAAAAAGCTGAAATGAAGCCAAATAAATCAAACTATATATTTTCTTAGAGTAATATTTGTTTCTGAAAGACTGGCCTGCTCCTGACAGAATTGTATTGTCTGTTTTTCTACTGTTAACCTGGAATTTTTCTGTTAATAATACAATCACACTCTATAGTAGCATTCACCAATGTACTATGAAATCCAAATATAATCAAGAATTCTTCTGGCCTATCATATTTATAGCCAAATAACTTTATGCTGTCAGTTGTCATACATTAAATCTTCATATATAAACTTATTCAATAAGAGTTAAAGAATTCACACTGCTTTGAGAGCTTAAAGCAGTCAGAAAATACTTGCCTGGCTTGGGTCATTATCAGTATATTTGAAAATTGCCATAATAAAACAAAGATTAAAGCCTGGGTTTGTGTATGTGTATATAATATACAATAATATGGAATACAAATGTGCCCACGAGTAATACAAGAGCCTGGGAACAACAGTGCTCTTTTGAGCATCTTGAATCATCAGACTTCAAAAGCTTGCACACTAATAACAGCACAACAGCAAAACAAAGAAATCCAAAAACTATCAAAGTTGGAGATGCAAAGATAAGCATGAAATTTTATAGAACTAAAAAACTTCATAAAAGCCCCACATTCATTCAAACCTTGTTTATAGCAGATACTTATGACTAAATCTTCTGTCTCAAGCAGCCAAATGCAATAAAATACTTACCAGATATCTTGCCTTGCTTTGAATTAATGTATTTATCTTTCTTTTTTTTCTTAAGAAGACAAGGAGATTCATATTTAAAGCTGTATTAGTTATTGTCCTCCTGCTCCTGTAGCTCTTCAGTTGTAAGAACGGAGGAGCTTGGCTGGTATTGTTTTGAGATAAAGAGAATGGCCCTTCTGAGCCAAGATATTCTGTACTATCTGATGATCTCTGCAGTGTTCTTAAACTCCTCCACCAAGACAGGTATTTTTTTGGTATCTGTTGTCCAAGCGGGTTCGTCTGAGCTCTTACAACCACCTTCATTTTTCAGCTGTGGAG
Organism: Acrocephalus scirpaceus scirpaceus; assembly: GCA_910950805.1. Lineage (NCBI taxonomy): Eukaryota > Metazoa > Chordata > Aves > Passeriformes > Sylviidae > Acrocephalus > Acrocephalus scirpaceus. The sequence goes on along the minus strand of OU383777.1, from coordinate 46,051,089 downwards.
GCCCTATGTACTGAGAGCAGAGAGGTTTCTTTCTCTCAGTATTTATTTGCTTTTGGATTGGAGGAAGAGGCTGAGAGATTTTCTATTTGAGATCAAAGACAAGCACATGCAATGGGACGAAACATAGTTTTCTCAATTGCGCTCAGAATAGTAGTCCCTGAGTTCCCACACTCGGTGCTCTCAACTCTATAAGCTTCACAGGGTAAAAAAGATGGATAGTTATATATATACACATGCACACAGACGCACGTAGACACACACACACACACACACACTCATATTTTAAATATATTAGTTTTCCCCCTTGCAGCACTGCAGTCTCTCTATTGTCAAATAATAACTGTATCTGAAAAGAAAGCACTTAATAAGGCTAAGGTCAGACTGCTCAGACTTGGCATTTGCTGCGATAACAAATCAGAGATGATAGCATCGTATAGATTTATGAATTTTTTGCCCCCGCAGTCACAAACATCAGACGTTTACTTTATAAAGAAAGCTTTTAGATTCTTCCTGCAGTTTCCATAGTGATTTCATTTTTTCCCTTTTATCACAGATTGGCTGAAGTACTGCTACCCTTTGTGCTTTAAAAGGCTTGTGCTACCAACTGTCGATATAAAGGCACTGTAGCTAAAGCACACATGCGACACAAACTGTCAAAAATAATTGAAATAGGTAAATGCTGGCTGAAAAAGGTTTGGATATTTTCTCTGCTTGTCCTGAACAGTACAGTAGAATAGTACTTCATTTGAATAAATGTAATTAACTTGAGCCAACCACACTTCTGTTCCATTTCCCATAACCTATGAGCTATTCTATTTGAGCACACAAAAAACCTACTTTCTTCACAGAAAGTTTTAATACAGTCTACATCAAGCAAAATGCCTTTGTTTGTTAGATATAAATGAAAGCACATTCATTAATTTTTATAATCTTCTAAAGACATTGCTTTTGCCAATGATATTCTTCCTCTAAGAAGTTTATTCTTTTAGAGAACATGATGATTTAAGGAGCACTTACACTGTTTCTGGCAAAGCAAACAATACTCTTTCTTGCTGGAAAGATAACCACCTTTCAAAGTAAGCCTAAAGGATTAGTTTGTTTAACCCCTTGCTAAACAAATGAGACCATCATCTTCTCAACAAAACAGAACTCAGCTAAGTAAACACCTCTATTCTGTTATCATTCCTTTAAAAATGTAGTCTTTAGATTTCAGAATGCAAGCACAGTATTTCCCTACCCCTCTTTTAACCAGCTTAATAGAAACTAGGTGTGTGGTTAACCCCAGCCATTTCCTTCACTCTCATGAGTTTCTATACTTGTGAGTCAGAAATTATCTAACTTATTCAAAACACTGAATTCTTATAATGTAAAGATTAATATACTACAAAAACTTTTTGAGTTGGAAATTTTCCAGGTGACTATAAATAATGAGTTCCCTTACTTTCATACAATAATGGAAAAGTTAGCACAAAATTCACATGGACAAATATCTTAAAACCCTACAGAAATCAGGAGAGTTTACAAGATACTTTAATTTAGAGGGGAAAAAAAAAAAAAAGAAAAAGAGTAAAAACAGACAACTTCCTTTCAGATTCAGTTATGGTAATTAATTTATTTCCAAACAGATTATCTACTGAAAGCTACCAAGCTTCCTATTTTACTGTCATCTATTTATATAGTGAATTTACTTTTGCTTTTGGAATATTAAAGTCAATAGGGACCCATGGCCACTAAATAGGCACTAACCATGAGTATAAAATATGTTAGTACTTATGATAAAGTTTATTGGAAAAGAGAATTTGCAGCAAGGTGTAAGTGAAGTAAACAAAAAGCTGAGAGTTACTAAGATTGTATTGATTACTGAAATACTCTATAAGTGGTCCTGGCCAAAATTCGTACAGAGAGATGCAGCAGTTTTTGGAAAGATGCAGAGACAGCTGTTGCTGCCCTGGGACATGAGGGTGGGCTAGATGAGCTCCCTAAAGTCCTGTTACCCCTTGGCATGCAGCCACTGAACTTCCCCTTGTAGTAAGCCTGACAGAATCTGAACCTACACTTCATATCTATTTTCCCCCAGAACCCTCTCAAGGACCATTTAATGAGCCTATTAAGTGCTTTGTTTAAGTTATCAACATTATCTGACTCAATGGTAAATACTGTCTTTGTGCAGATTTTTCATGCATTGGAAAAAAATAACCCATGCTAAACATTAGTAAGTAGAACCCTGACTTTCCAATAGGATTATGACTTTTCACACTCCCTATTTTAAACACGATGGTTATTTTAAAGTCTTCTATGCACACATCTCAGCACAAACCTGAATCACCAAGGAGAATTTCTATGCAACAAGGGGGATATGCAGATCCTTAAAAATAACTCATCAACAAAAAGAAACATGAAAAGCCTTTTCTCTAAAGGGGTAAGGATAAGAAATATGTATTTTACAAAATAAAAATCTTTGAAATCAGTTTCATCCTACCTAAAAAACACTAAATCATGTTCTCACAGTATTTTATTTCCAAACTTTAAATATATAAGACATTCAAATGGGTTTTGCAAGATTCACAAGGCAACTGACTTTCTGGGGATTGTATGAAACTGTTGCATTTATCCCCAGTCTTTCCCTAAGCCAAGTTACCCTCAGAAAATTACTTTTTTAGAAAGAAAACACAAACGAAGTTGTTTTCTTTTTAGCTGTTAGAGACTAAACAGGGCATTTGAAATGAAAAGTTGACTAGCAGTCTAAGTTAAAAAAATAATTTCATGCTTGTTTGCACACAACTCTGCATATTCTCCTTGGAGAAAACTCTTAAATACAGCATGAACGTGCTAACTAAAGTAAATAAATATTTGTTGCTATACTCTTTTAGTTAAATCTCTTTTAATATAAGTGTTTCTTCAGTCATACCACTGACAGGCATCCAGGACATTCACTCATTCTCTTCATCAACTAAGGACAAGAGGTCAAGCTCAGAGTGCGACAATCCTTCCTCCTGTCACACTCCGCAGGTAGACCTCAGGCAGACACTTTGACTTTTAGCTTAGGTGGTAGAGGCCAACACTCTTAGATGTCACATTTATTAATTAAAATTCATAGTTTAAAAAAAAATCTACAGAGGATTCCCCTTCCTCACCAGTTCTTCAGCAATGAGACCCTTTTTATCATCCTCCAGATTAGAGTGGGAAGCGGCAGGGGAGCAGAGTTCATAGCTAAAGAAACAGGTTAGATAATTATTGGTTTATCAGCCTGAAAACTACCCACAAAAGAAATTAAAAATACTTTTCCTGCATATATAGGCAGGGCTCATCTTCTTATTTAAAAGATAAAAGAAGCATCTTCGGTTTCATTCATATAGTGTTTTCTTAATTTTTCCTTCTGGGGAAAGCAATTTGCTACCTTCTCTGATTTTCCAAAACCATCCTCCACACAAAGTGTGCTTAATCAAATACTGAAATCCGCAACCTACTGTGAGACATGAACTACAAAATGTTTTAAAGTTTGCAGTTCTAGTTAAATCATTCAAAAACTCTGCAGTCTTAAATCATAGACTATCTCAAGTTGGAATGGACCATAAGGACCACCAAATCCAACTCACTGCTCCTCAGAGAACTACCTATAACTAAATCATATGACTAAAAGCTTCACCCAAATGTTCCTTGAACTCTGTCAGGCTTGGTGCTATGACAACTTGCCAGGGAAGCCCGTTCCAGTGATCAAACACCCTCTGGATGAGGAACCTTTTCCTAGTGCTAACTCTGAACTTCTGATGCATTTTCACTCCATTTCCTCTGTCCAAATGAACTCCTGATTTATTTACCCACCAGCATGAGAAGCCAGTAGCATATTTTCTCTCTGTCAGAACCAATGCTAGTAGCATCAGGAATTCCCTGTCTAAGGTATCTATCATTTTCTAAGAAAGACAAACAAAAATTCCCACTGAGATCTTCAAATATATATTTAGAAAGAAAAATAAGGCAGCCTTTTAGACTATCTTTAGGATCACAAAGATATTTCTCTTGTACGGTAAGTGGAATCTAAGTCACTTGCTTCCTAACAAGAAAAGAAATACCGAAGTACATGAGGTGCAGCATGAAGTATCAGACCAGTCATTCAGATCCAGTTTAAAGCTCCTAAAGTTAAACTCTTACTTCATTTGGGTCAGTGTTAGAGAATGTAGAAGTGCTTTCTGCTTTGTTTTCAGTAACATCTCAACTTGATAAATATGCAGATATAAAACTGTTTGTTGGAAATCTTCCTTAATGAATGAAAGCATCAGATGCATCCAGAAGAGCATCAGCTATAAATCAAGGACATAATTAACTGCTTATGACAGTTTAGCAGAAAATTCCCATGCAGATTTTCTCCTTCAAATAGAGAGACAGAACTGTGCTACACAGAAAATCCTTGAACATACTTCATTCTTCATGATGAAAAGACGTTGCAAATTTTTCTAGAACACAACTGACATGAATGCCATTAATGTTGTACCTAAAACTGCACCAGTGTACACAAGCGCCTTCTTATCATTGGAAATCAGCAACTAACCACCAAGAGATAAAACCTTTTTAAGTCATGTCTGCTTGAACATGTGTGTGAGCTTATGCATGACCCCTTCTGTACATCATCTGGAACAGCTGTGAATGCAACTATCTGAAGTCACTTCAATGAAAGCATTGAAAACAACAACCACCACCATGAATTTTGACACATGAGCAAGTACACATTAGATTACTGTTTGAAGGATTAAAATTAAGGGAACTGTGGTGGAGTTTAATTTATTGTTTTCTATATACTGTTTTGTATTTACACTGGCAAGTTTGATAATGTTCCTAACTATGAAAAAAGACATTGAAACAAGATTTGTTATGATTCTTAGCTTCTGGGAGAATCCCAGAGCCTTGGCATGAACCCCAAGGATGAGATGATTTTTAACATTGCCAAAGAAGCTTACATTGTAGAAAAAGAATGACACTTGCAACCACATTTTCATCCTGGAGCTTTAGACAACTTTGAGATTAAAAGAATTCATGGGAGGAACTTTCTCAGAATCCCTGATTAAAGTATGGGTAATTTTAATTAGATACCACAATAGCAAAAAGTGGCCTCAAGAAGAAGTGCAAGAGCAGAAAAAGGAAAATCACATTCAAAACACATGCAGAACTAACTTTACAACAGACAAAGTTTCTCTAGAAAGCTCCTCTTACTGTTCTCTAAATTTTGCAGAACACATATTGTTCCTTGGGGTTATACTGCCTATTTTAACTTTACTGATAGAATATTCCAGAAATACCTCTAATATATATTTTAAAAAGGTACAACCTCTTTGAGCAGGTTTGAAGCAAGAAAAGAAAATGAAACAATGCAATGCTTATCTTCCAAGGAATGCTGAGAAAGAGATTAACATGATGAGGCACAAGTCCAGGCACTCCAAAACTCCAGTATTTTATTCTTTGCTCTCCCAACTTAGAAAAATAAAATCCATTTCCACTGTGTAATTTGTTTTTACTTGTGAAATGTTGAAAGAATGCCACATGAATGTGATTTTTAAATTATGTTCTTTCTGTACACTGAAGTCTGAAGAAAATAATTTAAGAAAATATCTGCAGAAAAACATTTTACATATGGTAATACAATAACAACCATATATTCTTCAGACGAGGAAGACCTGTACAACATTTGCATTTCAAAGACTGTCATTCAAGAAAACTCTGATTAAGTGCACAGCTCTATGAGTTTTATGCAAGTACAAGTTAGCTTTTTATTAAGAAGAATCATAAGTGTTTTCAAGAGTTATTTTGGTAAATCCCTTATTAAATTCAAGAGAGGTTTTGTGAAAATCTGTGGTAAGCAATACTGAACCCTAGCCCATAGACTGTAAATTAAGATCCAAACTTGATCATTTTTGAGAGCAATAGATCTTTTAAAATAATACTTAGCATTTATTACCTACACTAATTAAGCTTCATCATGCCTGTGAGGCAGGCAAGTAAAGCCTCATTTTACAGACAGGAACATTTACAGCAGACAGAAAGGTTATGTACATTGTCACTGATTAGAAAGAAAACTCTCTGACCCATAGCTGAAATTCTTTGTGCAAATTGTGAGCACACATCCACACCATCAAGTTCCTCCTCCAACAATTTACACAGTTTGCATTAAACACAAAACAAGGAAAAGTTAGACAAATACAGAAAAGCATACATATTCTCAAACCAAAAAACACTCCAGACGAGTAATATTAAAAATGGTCGACATCATCCTGTCTTACTTCCACTTCGTCAAGTTAAAGGACATACAAAGGTGGAAGGAAAATTGAGAGAAATATGTAAGTACTGACAATCATAAAAATGCTGAATCCTGTCTAGATCCATTCAAGGGCTTGAGGATAATTTTTCTTATTAGAACACTTTGATTACCCGTCAAGGGTCAGAGACAGTCGAGAAGAGCTCACAGAAGCAATGTTGGATTCTACTGAGTAGAAAAATATCCTTCAGGGAACTAGTTTGCTCTTTTCTGAAACAAAACAGAAAGCATTTATTTTTCTCTTGGACAGAAAGAACAATCTATTTGTGGTGTTTGTTCCCATCTGAAATTTGATTGACTTGATTACTAAGTCTTTCCCAAGTCAGCTGTGAAGAGTTGCTCCTGTTGTTAACTTCATCGGGATGTGCCCTGTCTAGTGCATACATTGTTGCAGAAGTTATGGGCAGGTGAATGTGCCACTTTCAATGACAGATGGCCTCTGAGATGAAGGATCTGAAATACACTCCATTATGGCAATTTATGTAACACACCCACAGTGGTGCTGTGCCAGAAAGAAAAGGTTTAAATGTTAGTATGACAACTCTGTTTAAATTCTTTTATGTACAACCAGATCTCCACTTGCATGCAAAGCTAAACATGGTTAAGGTTAACTAAATTCTTCGACATGTTTTGAAGACATCATGTAGAAGGATTTCAAAAACTGGTGTTTAATAAAACATGGACAATCACCTCTAATTCTATCTGCAGCCCCTCCCATCTCCCAAAGAAGTCTTGTATTCAGTGTGGCAAAACAGTTCTATAGAATTGGAAACAAACAAAAATACTCATGAGGCATCCCAGGTCGTACATGACCAACAGTGTGTATCCAAATATCCCAAAACAGTGCCTTGAAAATTGATATTGCAACACCTGAGAAGTGCAGAGACCTGACAATGTCTTGGGTCTTCATAGAATGAGAGAGACTCAGCCTACAAAGAATCTTTAGACATTCTGTTGCTCTCCTCAGCTAAAGTAAAGTGGTATTTGTGCCAGTGCATTCACACATTCTTAGGATTTAGAAGCAAAAAGGAAATATCTGGGGTTTTTTCTAAAGAAAATTGAACCTTTAATAATCTACAACACATTATTCTGTTAAAGATATGGACTCATTTATGCCACAATCATGAAATAAGTCAAGCAAAGAGGTGAAATGGCGAAGTTTTATGTGGACTAATAAAACTAAAAGTGGAGACAGGCATTTCCACACTGATTTTGACTAGACCAAATCACAGAAAGCAAGTCTCATGCTAAAATATACTTGCCACCTCCTTGGGCTGTTGTTGGTGTACCTCTTGCGCGGACCGTCTTAAATTTTTCATGAGAGCAAAATAACCACAGAAGTGAACGTATAAACACAAAACTGAACCAAGAGAACTTGAAAGTTTACAATAGTAGCATGCTAAAAGGCAAACTAACATATTTAAGACCAAGATAATTTTACTTTTGTCATATACTTATTCGTTTGTTTAGATGACAACTGCTTCATTTCCTCACTTGGCAGGAGAACTTTCAAAGGCGGCAGCAGTGTACTGAGAATTTTATCAAAGCCTTGAGGAAATTTGAAGTAACTGGTCTGCCTAGGCAACGTGCATACATTTTGTAAAATAAAACAAACCAAATAGTTTGTTGATATCAACAGGCAGAGAGTTCTTTCATAGCTACAGAGAGGATGCTTTCTTAATTTGGTCAGAATTAATACCAAGTAACAGTGAACAACACTGATCACATGAAGGAGTGAAGGAATAGCCCAGTCCCTGTCTGGGTCATACAAAGACAGTACTCCCTTGATACAAGGAATATTTCTTTCAGTTTAGGCTTTGAGATATTTCAAGGCTGGGATTTGAAACATGGTTCAGGGGTAGCCTGAATCTGACAGATCCTGACTCTCGAATAGTTGCTTATGCCTCTAAACCAACAGAGTCAAAATCTTCTCTCAACATTATTTGAAGAAAGCCTAAATGAGATTACTGCTCCTCTGTGCTGATATTCTGAAGAAGATTAATGTCTCAGTTTTACATTACATTTGCATTCTATGTACTCATTCCATGGAAATAATGCGTTAAGTAGTTAGCATATAATTTGGGTGCATATCAGCCAAACGTGCATCCTATTCTCCACATTGGCTTCCCACATTAACATTATTGCTAGACACTGAAAAGATTAACTACGCAAGTGAAATATTCTCAGTAGTCTTAAAATTATCATAACAGGTCTACACCATATCTTCAAATTGCTTTTCAAAGCCTGGTTTCTATTTTTATAATCAATTTCCTAACTAAACTCTATTTGTCATTATGAAAACAAATAAGGTCATACACACATTTTTGTCTCCTTGTTGCAGACATTGCTTGAGAAAGGTACAACTAGTTTCATCCTCCAGTAAACAGCTGGTATCCTCAGATAAGAAAATCTCTGCACAAGGCCAGGCTTCCAATACTGTGAAAAAATGACGCACTAAAAAGAAAAAGAGAACAGAAGTCCCAAGTGCTTACATGAGACAACGTAATTTATAACCAATATTCATAGCATAACTTAATTATCACCTTTTTTTGTATTCTGTCACTAAACTACAACCACAGCTTCTTTTGGCATCATTGGATTTGTTCCTCGGAAAATAAAAGGCATCACAACAGGATATATTTTTCCTTTAGTATGAGCAAATCAGAGAATGATTGAAGGATAAACTTGAGCAATAATTAAGCTTTGATATGTGACAGTTCACCCTTCATGACTCAGTCATAAGATCTACAAGTTCTGAAAAGTCAGAGCCAAGTTCAATCAACCAATTTAGCAAGTATCTCAGGGTAGGACTAGAGTGTCTGATTGTCATTTTCACATAAATACTGTGAGAGTAATTCAAATTCCCTGCTTAGAAATCTTACTGGTGTATTGAATAATTTTAAAGACATGCTTTCTATAAAACAATGACTCATTCAGCTATCAATTGGGCAAATATACAAAGGCAAATAAATACTAAAACTTGAATAGAGATAATTATTGTTCAAAGTCACATTCTGGCTTATTTATAGGAATGGCATGTAAAAGCCAGCTTGCAGTGACCACACATATGCTTCTTTCAAAATAAATTAATGAGAAAAATATCAGTTAGTGATGAAAAAGTAGAAAGTAGGGGATTTCTTAGTGAATATAACCCCTTCCCCTTTAGTATGGGGAAAAAGAGAGAGACACAGGATATGTTAAGTGAACTCCTTAAAAAAAGTATTTTCTGTATCTTATTCCAAGGTAAAAGAAAAAATGAAAAACATTCTACATATATTTAACCTACTCTAGGCCATCACAATCCTTCCTAAATAGGGGACAGGGAACTATAATCTCCTTATTGGCTCCCCCTTTTACTTCAGGATGCTAGTTAAAAAGAAATCACCAAAGCCGTTGTCTCTTCTGTGAAGTGCACCATACTCTTGGCAAACTAAGCAGGAACAAAAAAGCAAGTATGGTCTTCCTTCAATTAAGTACTCAGGGCAGACAAAGTGGCCTTCAACTTCCATAATTAAAGAAGAAAAAGGCAATTGGCTCACAGGCCATAAACTCTTGCTGAAAGAGTAGCTAAGATATGAAAGGAGCAGGAAGAACTAAAGACCCAGATAACAAAGCATCTAAGTGAAAAAAAAATGAAAAGGAAGAGAAAAGAAGAACAAAGAAAAATCATGCATATATAGAATTATCAAGAAGGGCATTTTAAACTCCTTCTCTTTTTTCTTTGTTTTTGTTCCTTTCCATTAAGTTCAATTTATTTGAGTTTTTCAGGAAGCATAATCACTTTTCAGAGATTCTAGATAATTTTCTGGTTTAAAGTAAAAATTTAAGCTTTTGAACTGTTCACCTCAACAATTATGAATTACATCTCTAACGTTGGGTCAATGGTCCTCAGACATGTTTTGACTATACTGTGCCTCGTGTCATTCTGGAGGTGCTTTTTTATTATGTATTGAAGTATGACAGATGACAGTTCATAATAAATGGTTGCATAATGTTTTCCCCACTCTTCAGGAAAAGGTCATTGTTGTCAGGGTCTGCTTGTGGGATAGAAAGAGGGATCTGGGACTTTATGAGTTTGATAAATATCTTACCACTAGGACTGTCCAGAAACACACACACACAAGGCAGCAGGAAGAAGAGCAGGTTACTATGTCTGCTAATTCTGGAGAAAAAAACACCAAACCATAATCTCCTTTTTTTGGGTTACTTATGAAACAAGGTGTTGATTTCACATACTGTAAATCCCTGAAAGACTAGATGTTGCACTGACTGGGTCACAAGAACTCACAAGAAAAATGACAATTTTTCAGGTGCCATGAGAAAATGGAAAGAATGAGAAAGATATTGAAGTCATAGAGTCATATTTGTTCTTTACGTATGCAGTAGGCAGAGGTCTTTAGACAGAAGTTGTCTTCACAGACTCCTTACGATGATACACCAATAGGCTCATTTGGTTCAATACTTCATCTAGAAAACACCTAAAGTTCACTACTGCAAAAAGACTCAAAATTTTTTATCAGAAAAAAAAGCCAGCACAAAGAAATTTATCCTAATCCAACCAGAAGCATCTGCTCACACTGTCTGCCAGTCTGTTCTGCAGACCTAGTAAAAATGTACAGCTGAAGAGACAGACTTAATTTCAAATGCATTAAATCATAGCCAGACTGCCATTTGGCATAATGAGAAAGACCTTCCCCACTCCTATTCTGTTTATGTATAAAATGCATTTGTATTGCCTGTCATTATTTAGACTGACTGACCTTGAGGGTTTGTGGTGTTTTGTTTTGTTTCTGTTCCTTCTTAATGTGTAAGCTCGATAAAAAAACACTGCAGAGTGTGATACAAGTGAAGACTTGGATAGGATGAGTTTTCTGGTTTGGTAGAATAGTACATCATGGTTATGCTGCTGTCCATGATGGGATGAACTGTTTCAGGCTTCTCCTTTTCAACATATGTAAAAATAACTGATAAATTCCTTTCATATAATGACACTTATATGTCCTGCTCATAAGCATTTTAACATGCACTCCCCACAGTATTCAATTCTCTGGAAGTATTGTATGGCTGCTGTGGCACTGCAGCGGGAAGACTGAGCAAAGCTGCTTCCAGAATATTAGCTTTCTGAGAGACAGAAGCACATCACCTGTGAGGGCCATTTTCTGTCTGATATCTAACAGCAGTCAGTATTACACAAGTCCTTAGACTGAGATGAACACAACACAACCACAACACAGTTGAAACCAAAATGATAATTAATGCCTGGAAGGACATCAGATTATCGTTCCTTAATGTTTAATGATGGTTATGAATGGTCAGGGTCCCAGAAAACTCTTATGTAGCAGAAAAGCTGCACCACGTGAATTAGGGTGGTCTGCACAGAGAGCTCATGTGTGTATGCACACACAGGCCATAGCCAGGACTGTACACACACATCTACATCATACAGAGACATACAATCCTCGTGTTACAGCTACTCAGTGTGTCCACAGCCAACAAAACTGTCATGCCGCACCCGGTTGTGTTGACTTGCCTCTGATTTCAGAGAACTCCTCTTCCAAAATGGAGAAACACTTTAAGAATTCTTAAGAACACCAGCCAAAACAAATGAAGCAAAATTGGAGCAAAAGTGTTGTGTGCCATGAAACCAAGAGACAGCTATGAGTAACTCAGTTTACAAGAGAGATGGACAAGCACCAATTGCCAAAGGCATGCAATTTGATGTAAAGTGAAAAAGAATCAATGCAAGGGAATATAAACAAAAGAAGTTGTAACTATCTGCCTGGAGTACTGAGGGTTCTTTTTTCACCTTACTCATAGTATGTGTGGTGGTGGATTGGGCAAGGCCTGGCTCTGAAAAGAATTTCTGAACTATTTCGTATTACCTGCAAAATCTGTTGGGTAGAAAGCAGTCTGATTTGAGTTTAAAGTCCATGGAGGTATGCATTTTAATTCAAGCCAAAGGTTATTTCTGTGGCTTTAAAGTCGTCTGTTGCTATATCTGAAAGGAGAAAGTTTTGACAACTGAAATTTAGATCTTTGAGAAAAGATTCACTTTGAGACAGTGAATAAATGTCTCTGAATATAACACCACAGGGGTCCTCCTCACAGACAGAAAGATACCCAAATAACAGTTCTAGACTTGTTCTTTTCTAATATTCTTTCTGGTATCTTCCTATAAAAAGGAAAATTCACCATCTTTAATTCATTTTTAGGAAATAAAATGGATCACCTTATTAATATTGAGAAGAAGTGAAAGTTACCATTCCACAAGATGAACTACAGGGACAAAAAGAGTCCTGAGGGCACTATTTTAACTGTTTGACCTTCAATTAGCCATTCTTTAATGAACCTGTGGAATTAAACTGTTGTAATGTATCCTCTTCTTTGAACAATATTAGTAATATTACATCACAGCCTATTTGCTATTCTTTTCCAGTGAAAACAAAGGAGAAAACCACTTTTATCTCCTTTCTCACATTTCTTAACAAAAATCAACAAATGCAAGCCTCCTCCTCGTTATTAGCTACTATTGGCATTCACATCCATTAAGGAAGGAATTGAGGACTCTTAATTATTCACTTTTCATATGTTAAATAACTCAGCTTCCCAACTCCTACAGAAACAGAATGACAAAAGAAAGGTGCAATATTTAGGCTGCTATTGCAGTTCATGAACCTTAACACAGGAGGGGAAAATTTACAATTTCAGGGAGCAGCAGAAGTGTCAAATACTGATGGGAGCTTATTTCTGAAATCCAAGCAGAAGTTCTGGAGTTGCCACAGGTCTATTACAAGACTTGAGGATGTTAAAGCGTTCTCAAAGTTGACTTTCCTCTAGCTCAGTTTTCATTCACCTCTATTTTCCCACACAAAGCACCACCTTCTCCCTTTCCCCTGACAGCATTAGTCACAAAAATCAGAATTGTCATCAGATCTGCAATGTTCAGACCCACATTTTCTTTTCTGATGATGGTAAATCTCACTGTATGCATTTCGGAAGTGGCCAATAAGAGACAAATGCTACTTGGGATAATTTCCCACTGGTGCCAATTCCAGATGTCCTGGTTCCATTCTCTCACCATTTCTCAACAGGGAATGAAGAGACAGTATTTAAACTCTATATTTACCTTGATACATTCCTCTCTAGAGACAAAGGTTATGACAGAGCCCTGCCTAAGGCACAGAGGCATCCTGCATCTTTTCTCCTAGCGTATCCTGGGCTTTAGCTGCTCACAGCTAGCTCCAGTAACACTGCTGGATTGGCTGCTAGGAAAAGTGCTGCTGCCTCTGCCCCTCAGCTTAGGAGCAGTATTTAGGCGCCAGCCCATGGCCGGTTCCTGTGCCATGCTGTAGGCAGACCTGCATCTTGCTTGGCCTCCTCTCCATCAGCCCTGGTCTTACAAAGTTGTTCCTGGCCCAGGTGAGGGATGGTCCCCATGAGCAGAGGCTACAACCAGTAGGGACGCAGCAGCAGAGGGCAGCACACTCAATGCTGAGGGCATTGCACTTCAGTACTCAGAAGTGCAGAAAAACCCCCAGAACTTTAAAAAGCCCCTCTACACAATCTCATTACAGAGCTTGCACTGGTCAGCAGAACTCATGAGCAGAAAAATGCAAAGTGTAATTTAACTACATGAGAGCTTTAATTTATAAATTTCAGTTCTATAATTTCTATTCAGTGTGTTGGCAAATAATAATTGTGGCTGATAAAATTGCTTGCATGAGGGGGGGTAGTGATATGTGAGCTGTGTGTGACGAAAGGGAGGAAGACAAGACTGCTTTGCAGACCTGAGTGAAGCACAGGATATCGAATTACTTAGCTGCTTATTTCTTTGCTGTTTGCCCTTGTGTCAGAGGGATACACAGTCTAGCACATCTCGCTCATGCCTGATGACATTTTCCTGATGTATTGTTTTATATTTACATCTCAAAACATATACACAATTAGAATTAAGGTTACATCAATATCATCCCCAATCAAGACTCAGGAAATTAAAACCCACTTCTACTAATTGAACTGTATATCCGATCCTTTAATAATTGCTATTAGTACTGTTTAGCTACTGACAGTGTACAGGAAGGCAGTGTATACCTTGCAAGGAAGGGAATTTCTTCTATGCAGAGCAAAATAAATGGTAATGTAATAAGCTTTAGAAATCTACTGGGGAAAAAAATCTATTTGTGCAAAGCGGCTGAGCTAGTGTTAACCTGAGAACATTTATTTTTCCATTTGCTGACTTGAGTTTCAAAAAGAATTATTTTTATTATAAAAAATAACCCAAAAGTTAAGAGCCTTTCAGTTCTGTTTCTCTTCCAAGATGCAGACAAACACCACAGATGAGACTGCTAATCTCTAACTTCTGGTTCAAACAACATACAAACCAAAATAGCTCCTCAATTTTTCTAATTAATTAAGATGGAGATTGCAACCAGAGAGACATATGCCTTTTTATACCTCTATAAGATGTGAGAATCAAATGTTATGTTCTTTCCAAAAGAATTTGAAAGAGAAAAGGAGGAGACTTTTGTTCTTTTTTAGTTTCAGCTTCTACTGTATCACTAAAAGAAATAAAAAAGTGTTTAAAAAAAGGATTTACTACCAATTTCCAAGTTCCACCAGAATTATGCTCATTCATTTCAAGAAATTATCTATGAATCACTACAGTACAGCCAATCTGGGGCAGGACAATGACTTAGTAAAAGGCAGCAGTGAAAGCCAGCCTATCTACATATTTATATCACATTTGTCATAATGGCATACATTTTTTTTGGAACTATAATTTACTGTGAGTGATTCCCACTTCCTATACCACATGACAAGAAAACACTAGAGGTTATGTGTAATTTTTATGGGTTTTTTTTACCCAGTTCCCTAGTTAAACAGGTTAATGAAGTCAATACTATCTGCCTTGTCAGCCTGCTTACCACCCTCATTAATCATATTCTGAACTGTTAGTTTTGCTGAAATTAAACTTTGGGGTGGAGAGGTTAAACACATGGTTCCCATAGGTATTGTCAAAAGAGACTTCTGGTGAAAGGGAGAGACCTCAAACACAGACCCCTAAAGAAGGACAGGTTGTGGCCTGAATGTATGCACCAGAGAAGCCAACATGGGAAAGAGCTCAGGCATAAAATGTATGAAAAGTTTCAATCCATTTTTATGTCATTCCAAGGCTCCAAAGTAAAGTTAACCACAAGATAAATAAGTAGAAGGGATTTCATTAGTACCAGCAGAACTGGCACCAAGGAACTAATGGCTGTTATTACCTCACAGGGTGTATGAGGTAGAGAAATGGTCTTCTTACACAAGAAATACTGTATTTTTATAGAGTGAAAACAAGGAAATAAATGATAAAAAGGTGTTATTGTAAACAACTTCATATTTCTTTTGTATCTGCTGGAAGGAAATAAATTCTGTCATACTGTTGATTTTTAACAGCATTTCATTAAATACCAAGAAAGGACACTGCCAGCCTATTCTCCCCCTTTCCAATATGTGTTTGCCAACAAAAGGGAAAATTTAAGAAGCAAAGACACTATTCTTGCCCTTACAACTTAATAAAAGCCTTCTATGCATTGAATGGGGACTGCTGCTTGCATCAGTATAGATGACTAAGGGGAATCCAAAGCTAAATGAAAATAAAATTTTAAGAAGTTGCTGACAAGTATGCAGTTAAAACTATTTTATAAACATAAGAATCACATGTTCTACATAAGAATATATATATTTTATCTTTTATTATTTTAGTCCCTTATCTTTCTTAATAATTATGTTCATTTTTAAGAGAAATGGTGTTGCTTCAACACTTAGGTGGTAGAATGTGGATCACACAGATTTTTAAGGTTATCACAGAGGCAATGAAACAGTCATGGTGGGATTTTTTAAGCTTAAGTCATAACTAAATTTCTACTATGTTTCAGGAAATCTCATAGGAAGCAAATCAAACTTTCAAAGGAAGATCAATATTGCCTATCAACAAAAACAGATCTGGCAGAATTTATAGATGCACAAAACTGCAGAAAACAGAGGATGGACATAAACTAAAAACCAGCCTCTTAAGAAATTATTGTTAATTTCATTTGATTAGATGGTGTTAAATGATTCTGTGAAACACTTTTCTTTATTTAGCAGCTAGTATTATTTCTATTTTAAGTCATTGATAGAAATTTGGTTAATGTGTGGTCCAAACAGAATCACCCAGCTTTGTTTTGTCCTCAGATAGCAAGGGAATAAATGGAGCAGGCAGGCTCCAGGGCAGACACTATGATTCCTTCAAGCTTGTTAAACCTCTACAGTGAAGAACACCCCTAAAACACGCATCAGAGAATCTTACCAAACATCTCTTCTGAGGTGTTTTATTGCTTTGTAAAACTGTGAGTGCTCTCTAGGAAGCTTCACACCAGGCTGCTCCTGCTGCTGCTGCCTGTGTCCAGCTCCTGCTTAGGGTTCACATCAAGAGTTCCTCAGTTAAGATCTGTTTGCTGTAAGACAGGATGTCCTTACAGGTGTGTGGTTGTCAACCAATGGGGTGCCTGGAGTGTTGCAGGTGAGTCACAACCCAGTCACACGTCATAAGCCTCTGAGAAAGGAACTTTTGGGACTGTTTTTTGGGCCATAAAAATGAGAGCATAGTCAGGAGGGATGTGGGCACAACGCATCAGAAGCAGGTTGGTATGCAGTTCCTTGACACAAAAGGCAAAGAGAATGAAGAGGGAAAGCCCCTATAGCATATGTCTTGTTTCCTCAGAAGATTCACTTTTTTGTTTTTTTAAATGTGTGCCTAAAAAGTTTTGTGTTTGCAGCAATCCTGCCCTAATAGGCTGTTAAATATGAAATGAAATGCAGTTTCCTTTACTCCACTTTCCCTTTTACTGGCTTGATTCATGAAGACTAATTTTCCCTACTCATATGGGACTGCCATAGTGCAAATCTTGTCTTCCCTGGGAAGGAAAATCAATGCCTCAACAGTGTTACAGTTCTAAAGGTGATTAGAAGTACTGAGCAAAGCACCTCCATGCCACAGCCCTTCAAAACCCTACACCATCACTTAACATCACAGTACTTCAGTTTTTCATTACAAAATAAACCAAAATGCTATATCTGTCATAGTGGTCTAGAAAACCAGCAAGGAGGCTGCCAGACCTGTCTCTTACTGAACCAGGCAGAACCATGTTGTGGACAGTCAAGGACAGATCTTCAAATGTCTGGGAACAGCCATAACTTAACTTCAAAAGTTGCTGAGATGACAGTACAGAGAAAGGGAAGAAAAGTCATCTCAAAATGTATCTAGCATTAGACTTTGGAAGCAAAATCAAGACAATCTTCAAATTGTTTCAAGACTGACTCACCCATAACAGAAGGATGTAGTAGGAGTGCAATATGCTAGCAGAGCATCCCTTTTATTTGTATGCAGATGCACAAAATTACAGGCATAAAGATGTTGGGATGTACCTGAAATAATATATTTTCCCCCTATAAAATATTTATGACTAATCTAATCCTACATCAAATGTTTCTTAATAATAATGGCAAACATTTGAGGCATTATAATTGGTGAATTGCTAGGAAATGTCATGAAACGAAATGCTTAAAATGTAGAAATTACCTTTAAGTCATCTCATTCGAATGAAATTACAAAAAATTAGTTCTATCCATTATTTTATGTGTTTCATTATAATAATATGGTTTAGTTTGTGTAACAAAAGGATCCTAATTAGATTTTCTTAAATAGATACAAGTTTATCAGTCAGCAAATCCCGGGTAAGCTGTTCCAACTAATGCAGCTTTTGCTGCTAATGCCGTGTTTCAATTCTTTCCACTTGCTAGAGGAGTTATTTATACGCACAGCATGGAGGCTTATACTCATGCTTCTTTGACTGCACATAAAAATAAAGAACATTCAAGTAGAGAGAGAGGGTAGAAAATTAACAATTTTAAATCTCAAACCAACCCACATTTTCGATAAAGGAAAAGACAAATAGATGAATATACCATGATAAATAAAACATGTGCTTTGACATCTCCTGGATTTAGTAGACAAATTGATTTATATCTATCAAGTAAGAGACAGCAAGGAATACTTGCTTTTTGAAAACTGGCACACTACTAAGAAACCAGAATGTTTTTACTTAATTATGATAATTGTCTATTAACATTCTAATGCATGCTAAAACATTAGAAGCTCTTCTTGCCTTTCTTCTCCCACCATGACAGATAAATTCATCCAAATTCCCATGCTCCTTTCTGGCAACACAGATGAAGTTAAAGAAAATCAGTGAGAAAAAGAAGAGAAGGAGAATCATTTTGTTTTAAAGTGTCATTGCCTATGTTACAAATTCACAAGTATCAAAATACATGAGGACAACTGATGAATTATATATGCTATTTACCAGCAATCAATCCTCCCACCCCAAAAAAAATCTTTAGTTCTCTTTGAAAACACTAAATGCTAAACACATTTCTAGTTCCTTCTTAAAAGCACCATATCTTTTTGTCTTAACACTTTGGCCTGATTTCTTAGGAAATTAGGCTTGATGAGATCATGGGGCAATGATTTTTTAACTTGTTGGCCAAACATAATCAAATCTGAGAGTGAGATAGTGATCTCACAGTAGTATTATTAGAGGCAATTTATGATATCAATAGCTTATGGTGGTAAGGTCAGCACACTTTGGAATACCAACCAACATTTCCTCAAATGCCTTCTGAAATCCAAGAGTAAGCCTTGTCAAAAAAATCCCAAAGAGAAGAGTTTGTGTACTTTTATTTCCCCCTTTTTCTTATTTTTAATGAAAGACCTTTCTTGAATTTGTAACAGTAAAAAAAAAATTGTAACAATAGTAGCTTTTATACCATAATTTTAAGGACAAAGTTTTACCTGGTTATTCTGGAATTTCCATTCAAGTTTTAGCACATTAAGTTTTGTATTTCTCACTCATGATATAAGCATTATATACATCAGACTGTGTTTTACATATATGAATATGAATATATACACACACATTTGCACATCAGTATGTGGCAGTTGAAACATTTCATCTTAACTAAAAGATTTTCTGTTTGTACTATAATATAGCAGTTTAGCATTTCTAGAAACAATCAGATTTTTGAAACCACTGTGAAACGAAGCTCTTCTATAGCATTTCTTACAAGCAGCCACATGGAAAAGACAAGGTTTAATGGATACAAGTTACTCCTGGGGAGATTCTGATTGCTCACACGAGGAAAATTTTTCACAATGAGAACAATCAGGCATTGGAATAACTTTCCCAGAGAAGTGGTGATTTCCCCAACACTGGGCACTTTGGCTGGACATGGTGCTGGGCCATCTTGTTTAGACAGTGTGTTGGTTAAGAATGGTTGGACCAGGTGACCCTTGAGAACCCTTCCAACTTGAAGCATGTCAGCATTCAAGAAGTGTTTAAACAACACTGTTAGACATTAGATTTAACTTTTAGGTTGCCCCACACGGAATCAGGAGTTGATCCTTGAGTCCCTTCCCACTTAGGGTAGTCTATGATCCTATGATTCACTATCATGCATTTCTGGACAAATGGCAATCAAAAACATACACCAAACAGATTTTCATGGTGAAAACATAGGTTTGATACACACAAAAAACAGGAACTTGAATAGTTTGCAACACAAAATATACACAAGGAAATTACATACACATAAGTACATACAAGCCAAAGACCCAAATAAGGGGAGTAGTCCTATTCCTCATCACACCATGCCTTTAAATTGTCACTCACTGGTTTCAGAAACAAGCTCTTTATTCCACTTTAAGGAATAGTTGCTTTTCTGTATTGTCTTTAGATATAATACAATACCATTCAGCTCTCTCAAGCTATTCGTTCATTAGTTCACAGGTAGGCAACTCCCTTCTTTGCCTCTTGGCATATTATAATCCCACTTTATGTCCTCTCTAATTGCAGTCTATATAAAAAATGGACTCTCCCAGATATGACAGCATATGAAAATCTAGGAATATTTTCCACCAATTTCAAGAAAAAACAATTAAAATAAATCTATACAATTTAAAGAACTGGAATCAGAATTATCTTACATGAGTAATAAAAAATGCAAATTTCTGTAGATTTAAGAAAGCAACATGACTAACTTGAGATTCAGGGGCCATTTTTGAAGATATATGGTTCGTTTAAAAATGGATAAAGAATAATAGAGAACATGCTAAAATAAAAGCATTTTCTCAGTGCATAATTTCAGCACTCCTCCTTACAATTAGGTAGTGGAAAATACTTGAAAAAATGATAGAAGGTATTATCACTTTAAGTATAAGGTGGTTATAATTTAGCAACACTAGTATTCTGTTGAAAGTCAAGAAATTTAATTCATAATGCACCTAAATAAAAGATCTCTGCTTATGAAAATAACATTAGCGAGCATACTACTCAATAATGAATCCTGGGTTGCACATTTTAAATAGATTCCCAAGAGTAGCAGTGTTGGTTCACTAAAAAAAAATAAATTCAGAAAACTGTAACATTAATTCTGTTAAAACAAAATGAATAGTCAGCATGAGTACATTTACCCTCCCTTGGATAATCCATTTCTTCACATGGACAAGTCTAAAGCACCTTGATCCCTCTGTCTCTTTTAATCACTTTTTCCTAGACAGAAAAATAGCAGAAGTAATGAACCAAAAAAAAAAAAAAAAAAATTAAACAACAGATCTCAAATTAAACAACAGAGACCTATTTAAAATTTTAAAAAGTTATCCATTTATCACTACAAATTTGGCACTACTGTGCCAATATGAACTAGAATTTCAAACCTTGTGGTCAATGAAGCATAAAATAGATTGTCAGAAATACTGTCTGAAATATGAATTCACAGAAGAAAAATGACTGAAAATACCTAAGATAATTTAAGAGAATCAAAATTGGCTGAATACACCTCTAAAATATTTCTGCCTCCCTTTCTCAATTCATTGGTTTTCTCCTAGTGACTGCTTCATACAAGTAGTAAAAATAAGCTTCTGATTTCTACATTTGAAAATGCTGTACATTTCTGTGGTAAGATAAATCCCTTTTAATCTGGAAATTATTTATTCTGGAATAGAAACTAATAGCAAAATAATAAGCTTTCCACTACTCTGAAGCAATCTTCTTGGAAAATTCAGGAGGCTGTGTTACGAAGCCCATGATGTACTAACCACGATGTTGTATGAAGTAGAGCATTACCACAAAAATGACAAATTAAGAGGCACATTGAAATTAATTTTTTCTAGGTTTAACTAAGAACAGAAATTTAAAAAAAATTTTATGAGAAATTATACTTGTTATATGCCAGGTGAAAACAATCATCCCTCAACAAACATCTGAATTTTGGTCAGCCTAAATCCTACAGCACCACGTTAAAGCTCATTAAGGATGAAAGATGGCTACAGTAAGCTTCAGTGGGTCTCTTATCAGGTTGGTTGCCTCAGCTAGATACCCCTGCATAGGAATATCTCCAGGGTACCTGGAATAAACCAGGGTAATGAAATGCTGTGTACCCCTCTTAGCTCACATTTTGGCCCAGGTAGTTTTGACTCTGCTGATATTGTTCTGCTGGGCTACTCCTCTGTTTTGATCGTCCCGTTGCTATTTAATGAGAATGCTCCAGAACTAAAGTAATCCAATCCTAAAATAAGAGCAATTATGTTAAGAAGGTAAATGATAACAAACATCCCTTTATATATTCCCTAATAAAAACAATAATTAAAAACAACAATTAAAACCAAAGAGTATTTAGCAAGCTTTAAATTTTTCCTTATTCTTAGAGTTCAATAAAAATGATCACAAGCTAATTTGGGATATACTAAATAATGGAGGGGGAGGGGAGTCTGTATATTCTAACTATATTTTTTCCTGTAAGAATAAACAGAATGGAATAGAACATGAAAAAGAAATATTGAAACTTGTCTGGGATTATCTATAAATAAACCAAAATTAATAAGGAATGAAACAGCAGCTGCAGTCATATTGAAAAAATTTAGAGTTATCTCAGAACACCCAGCTGCGGCTTCATTCAAAACACTGAGTCTCCAACTCAGAATTCCTGAATTAGTAAGCAATCTCTCAACTTTATTTTGGCCAGTGGACAATAGTGGCTGGTAAGGGAAGGTCTCAAGACTGCAAAGAAATAAGACTCACTGTCTCTGAAAGATGACAAGAACTCAGGGTTAAAACAACCCTGCTTCTTGATACCAGTACACAGAGAGATGTATTATTTGTAGCTGGAATTGGGGAATGTCTGACCACTGAGAGAAAAAGAGCTGATGGCCCAGTAAAAGAAAGGGAATGACATAACTGCCTTCTCATTGTGCAGATACTAGAAGGCACTCCAATGCTTCAGGTGTTTTTTTGACATTTACCCCTCCATCTCCCCCACTACTTTTAGTCCCAGTAATCAGACAATATTAAGAATACTTCGGTCCAAAACATTTTCCAGATATGGAATCAGGAAAGGATGAGTTTGAGCTTTGGTTCCCTCACTGACTCCATCTGACAAAGTTTGGAATCCTTTTGCAATATTTACAGTGATTTAGAGGTGGGGCTTTAAGAAGTACAATTAGCCTTGATTTGAGAATCTGAGAGGCAAGCTAGGAATGAGTATCCCACTGCAGCTTTCAGCCCACATCCAGAGGCAAAGACATCCAATAATTCTCAGCAGTAAGCCCCAGAACTGTAAATATAGTGGCAATCTGAAATCTTCATGAGTTTCCATTTAGTATTCTTACATCGTAAATAGGAACACAATATTTACTAGTGATTGATATCCAAGGAACATAATCTGTCTTACACAAGGTTATTTATTTATGAAGAGTCCTGCAGCTGTGCCTGGAGGCAGAGTGGATGCTCTGTGAAATGGAATGGATGTGTATATATATGCCCTGTATTTGGTGTCAAACTGTGACATTTTATCTAAAATTCCTTGGGTGGTGCATCTTCATGCAATCTTATGGCAATGGCTTAATGATGTTAGCAAAAGAGTGCAGCCAAGAGCTCCTGTCTTGTCCTCCTAGTTCAGATTCCTTCATGAATGGGATTCTTCTTACACATAAAAACAACTGGCAGTATTTTAAACATATCTTCTCGGTTTGCCATATCTGCAAACAAATCAAGCTGTGAACTCAGGAACACCACACATGAGCAGGCTTATAGTCAACTCTTACTCTTTTGCTTGAACAAAAGACAAAAGCATATTTGCCATAAAATTCAAATTTCACTATTTCTATGAAAGGAAAGTGAGGGAAGGTAACGTATGGGTATCTGTGGCTAACAGCATTTCAAAGTTATCAGCTGTTTAGAGGGCAATCGGGCCCATTCTGAATAATAAAACATGTTATTTAAAATGTTATGACCTTTACATTAAGGGATAAATCCTTAGTAAATTCCTAAGTAAACTGCACTGGCAGTAAGGATTCATCTTCAGTTTTTCATTCCTTTGATGAAAGCACCTAGCACAGAACTCCTACACAACCTTACTCAAAATATTAAAGGATAATATCCAAAGTTCAGAAAGTCACAAATCTGAAACAAGGTCCTTTGTATTTGCATCACAATAATTCCTGTGAGAATCATAGGAATAATTAAAATAAATAAGTAAATAGAAGGTTTTATCTTGAAATACCTCAGACTTCAGACGCATGCCATTTTACCTGAACTCACATTAATATATTTGGCACCTGTGAAATTACCATCAAGCTCCTTCAAGGCATGCTACTGTATGGAGTATCTTTATATGCACATCTTCAGGCAAGGACTTGATCTCCCTGTGATTGATAGAGGCATTTACCACAACAGAATCCTAATCAAGACACAGATCCTCTGGAGAAATAAGAACAAATAATAATAACAGTAGTGCTTTAATATCCAACTAAGCAAAAATCATCTCTTCTTTCTTAAACTAAACATTTTTCTCACTATCATTTATATGCATGAAATGTTGGGGCTAACTGGTATCCCTACGAGCACACTCCAGTGTTCTGCAGAATACCAGACAGAACTAAACAGCAGTGTGATGAAATAGCAAACACATTAGTAGGTCTGGGGTTTTTCATATAAATACTTTTGCAGTAGAATTACTTGCCTACAGAGCAAAAGGGAGAAGCTTGAAAAACAAAAAACCAAGAGCCCCAGCATTTCAGACCATAACTGCATGTGCTTCCTGAAAATAGATGCACCTGTGAATTCTTGGGGGACAAGGACTATAAGAACCCCCAAAAAATTTTATGTCTGGAGGTATATCAAACATGTCGTTTTAGGCCAGTGGGGAACTGCAGATGAAAAGCTAATGGAGAAAGGCTAGTAAGGGGCCGGATTTAGGGTAACAATCCTACCAAATACTTGAGACTATTTGTTGTCCCCCTTCTCCTATGAAGTCCATAAGACATCAGCATTCCCTGTTAACCCTTGCAAAATACAGACAAGACACAATGTTTGATGCAGATAAACTCTATATCTTCCAAACTGAAAACACAACTAAAAAGATAAATATTAGATGAAAGGAATGTACCTATGATAAACAATTCTGTTGATGAAATGCAATTAGTAATCTTATTAGTTGGTTCTGGAAAAACATGTTTGTTCAGAGTCTGCAATAAACAACGACACGTTTCTTCATCAGAAAGTGGAAATCAGCCAACTTAGTTAAGAACTATTCTAAGAATACTTAATAGCATTCAGGTTCAGTGACTGATTTTCTATTTTAAGCAGGAAGAGAGGTACAGCACAAACAATCTGGAGGATAAAAACCTGACAGCAAAATCTCCACATATACCAAAGAAAATAACGTGCCTATGGCAGCTACAACAGCAGCAATTTTCAGCTCCTTACACTGCTCATGCAATGCACTTTGCAGTCATCCCTCTTGCATAAATCTGTACGTTATAATTTTGCATTCCAATGGATGGGTTTGTGTGCTCCGTATCTGCAAATGAGCCAGATAATAGGAGTGTGAGAAGTGATTTGTGCTATCAGTGACATCAGGAGTTTTGCAGCTGTAGTTATTAACAGATTTTTTTCCATCCAGCAGCATTGACTAAAATCAATCACTCTGATAACCAGGCATGGCATGAGCTGTCCACCCTGTCATTTCAATCTGATTAATCACACATACACAGACCTTTACCTTAAAGGAGCAATTGTTCACATTTAATCACAAAGATACATTCAAGCATACCATCATAGATTACTAAATTTAAGTGCAATTTATGTCTTATAGTTTGGCAAATACATTTATGATAATGTGGTTTTGGCATATAGATGTATTGTTTCATTCATTTTACAAACATTAAAATCTAATCTAATGTGTTGCATTTTGAATCATTTATCACATCAGATTTGCAGCTTTTGAAGCTTCCATTATACACATATCCTTATCTGCAGATTTATCTTAATAACCTAGGTACAAATAAGTTATTAGTTATTATGCCTTCTTCACACTGTGCTTGCTTGACAGTAGGCACCTTCTTCATCATGGATTAAATGACTATTTTACCTAAACACCTTATATTCTATTAACTGTCATTCTTTTGTTTCAATTTTCTTTTTTTAACCTCAGAACAAAGCACAGCTCTTCCATTAAGAGTTATGCAAGAGCTTCAGTCTCTTTTGGGGTTTGGGGCATATTTTTTGTTGGTTTTTTTTTTCTCTTTAAAAGGAAAGGCATACAAGAGGGTCTGTACACTATTATAACATTCTTCAAGTAACAGCCGGCCACTCTGCAAAAACACACTGTTATGCCCAAAAAAAGATTGAATTTGAGATTAATTAAACCCATAATATATTTGACTCTGAAACACCCTATATTCCAGACATTTCTTGATTAGGCCTAAGCACAGAAAAGCATTCAAGTGTCCTGGGGTCCACCACCATTAACGAATGTAAGTGGACGTAAGTTTCACTTTCAATCCAAAAGCGAGCAAAATATTAGAGTAAGCTGAAAATTTGAGTAAAAGCCTAAATGTTGCCTTGATAAAACTGCACAAAGCCATAATCTTTGGCTCTGTTGCCAAAGTAATATGCAGTGGTTATTACTTGCTGTGCATATTAAGCAGGTGGCTCCTTAAGCCTCTAGCTTCTTCAAAAGTATTAATTCACTGGCATTTCAGAATTGGGTGTATTTTCTGAAGAGTCAGATCCATATGCTAGGAATTAGTTTTTATTTACTGTTTCTAAACTAGATAATATCTATGTTTTAATATAAACACTTTTTCAAAGACTGTTGTACTTAGATCTACATATGAATTGACTGAATAACATTTTTATGTTTTACATTTAAACAAATAAATTTAAAAATATTTTCATCAAATAAGGCAAAAAACCTTTTAGTTAAAAATACAACATGACAAATCTAAAATGAACCTTTCTTTCATTTGTAGCACACTGTGCAGGAGGCCCCCAATAGCAGACTCCTGAATGCTCCCCAACTGTATTCTCAGGAAACGACAAGCTGAATAAATTGACAAGTAACTAACCTCCTGGAGGAGGAGAGAAAGCATTCTTCTGCCAAAGAATTTTAAAAGAAAAGCCAGAGTCTTGGAGGCAACCAGAGACTTGCTTATGCTTAAATAAATGGCAGTGACACAGATTCATGGACAGACTACAAGTAATTACTCAAAACTGCACAGTGCATTTATTTCCTCTGTCCAAAATTGGGATACAGAAGGATATTGCTTTCCACCACGTGTCATGCACCAATAGTACATACATTATAAAGCACCCAGAGGTTCACTTGTCATTCTGTAATGCAATCAACAGGAGCCAGGCAGAACATAACTGGGATGTAATCACCACCAGAAGCTTTAATATAAGTGCCTCTTATACAGAAAAGGCTGACTTTTAAAAACATTCCTCCTCATCACATCCTAGAGTATTTTCCTAAGCAAGAACAGCTGTTAACCTTATTGTGCCCACCCAGTTCAGCAAAACTCTACCACCTGTGCTGTTGTAATGCCCTTTATCAAGTAGAGCACAGGCAAGGAACCACACAGCAACCCATACTCCATGCAGAGTGTTTTACAGGGATACACTACGGCAAGTGATTTCTGGATCTTTCTTAGGCTCTGGAAAAAGATTAAAGTGATAATTTTTGTACATATATTCATATTCAAATTGGAAATCTAGAAAAATGCATTTGCAGATCAGAACATTAGTCCATCTAGTACACAGTCTGTCTCCATAGCTGCTACCATCAAGGAACGTACAAAATACCTGTGAGTAATAAATGAGAATAGTATCTCACAAGTCACAGGTTACGTCCACGCCATTGTCTTCAATAGCTATTCATTAGCCAGTTCTCTCTTGTTTTTCAAGTCCCTTTTTAAATCAGTCTGTACTTAAGACCATCCAAAAATAGTTGAGGTGCATTCCACATTTTAAATTCTGTGGTACAGAGGAAAAAAAAAAATGCTGAGGGTCTTTTCTTCCTCTGTCTAGGTCAACCAGCTCATACGCCCATTATTATCCCCTCTACAGCAATCATCTTTGTATTCACCTCTACCAGAGTACTTCTTATATTTGTACCCCGTCTGTTCTTTAAAGTTCCAGTCTGCTCAGCCTGCGCTTGGGAACAAAGTCATTTAAGTACACTGACTTCATTTTTTTCTGAAGACCATTTGGTAAAGAATTTGACAAATAGTCTGAAGTTCAAAGTTAGATTTAAAAGTCAAAGACTAGTTAACTATTTCCTGCTATACCACATTTGATTAACTTGATTTTTTTTTTTTTAGTACGATGCTGCAGAAGCCTTCTGGAAAGAATTCCTTCAAACATTTGGAATTTACCACCTCACCTTCCTGTTTTACTGAATAATCTGTTATTAATAAAAAAAAATGCTAACCATAACTAACAAATTCATCTATTTGATGATAAGAAATTCCAACTTTTGCTTTTGCCTTTTAAAAATGTTTTTAATGCTCAAGTTTTTCTGTATTCTCTTCAACATTTTTGTATTGTTGATACAATATTGCACTGAGTATTTTAAATGCAATTCCTATTGCTGATGTAGAAAAGCATATTAACAAGATTTCGCTTATTTATTCTCATTCCTTATATCTTATACTCTATATATAACTTTTCACCCTGTAATTAGAAAACTGATTTGCTCTGACTGATGAAGAAAAGGAAGCAATACAGTATATGACATCTTTTCTTCTGCCTGCTTGAGACCTCACAGTTAGTCAGGAGTCTCTTAAGTTAGGGTGTCCATTGGCAAAAATAAGTAAATAAATAAATATGCACATAGTGTAGAGCAAAAATGAGTGGCTAATTCCTCTCACAACACAAACAAAAAGTAATTTTTGAATTAGTAATTTTGAATTAGATTTTAGTAATGCATTTTCATCCTCTTGAAAAGAAACGCTTTTACTGTACAAATTTAGTTCAAAGAGTTGAATGCCACAAGACATCACAAAAGCCATGTGTTGCACTGGGCCTTTCCTCTTCTTCCCAGACCATCATAAGTATCTTTCAATAGAGGACCCAAGTAGGTATCCATTAAATAGTCATATACCCTTCCAAATGTATCCAAAGCAGAGATTTATATTATCTGTAACTGTCATATTTAACTTGTTTCCTAAATGGAAGTACATGTAGGAAATAAGGAAAGCTGTATTTATCAGAACTGAATATGACACATTAATATGGTGTAAGCCATTAACTGAGGAATACTAAATACAGTCTATTGCTACAACCCTACTCCAGTGTAATGCAGATCACATAGACAACATGCATTTCTAAGAGTGTAAAATGTTTCTTTCTATTTAATATAAATCAGGAAGTCAATATTGTATCCATCTTCTAAAAAAAATTCCTAAGGGAAGAGATGTCTAATTTTTTTTTTCAAATACACTGATTTTCTCTAGAGTCTGTTAAAGATTTGTCACAAGAAAAAGATGCAGTGAACTCTCACCATGTCCTCATGTGCCAAGCCCCTAAACACAAAGACATTAGAGAGGAAAGTTCTTACTGATTGAATACAATGATGAGACGGAGAAAAAATTAATATAGAATAGAAAAGTATTCTCAGAATCTGTAAAAAATATTAATAATTGGGGGGAAGGGGAGAAAACATATCCAAAATAGTATTTTAAAATAAGGTCACAAAGACACTTTTTGTGCATATTGTATCACTAATTGATGTAAATATAGACCAAGAGAACCTTTACTAATAATGAAATAAAAATACTTTAAAAATTGCATGGTATGTTCTAACTGCTTTGAACTGTCACGTGAGATGTCAATGGTGAGATTAGGTCTGAAAGAGCATGTATAAACTTTTCATTTTTTCTTTATTTTTTAATACATTTGTAACTATGACATCACCTAAATTCAGCTTCAATAACATAACTGAAATCAAGATATTGCTATATACCAGGAGCCGAGTAGGCCTTTCCTTTTAGTTACATAGCAGTGAAATGGTCATAATTAACATTTTTGTCACGTTGCTGTGTTAAGTCCTGATTTGTGCTGCATAAATACACAGAAATTCAGCTGCATTACACTCCTCTCTTTACCCTACCTACCATTTTACTTTTTTTCTCTCTTCCCCTCTGTCTTTTCCTTCCAGTCTTTCATCATATATGAGAATTACGTGCTTTTTCCTCTGCTTGTTGACAGGGAAAAAGAGGCTATAATGTCTGCACAATACCTGGTCCTGAACAAAAATCAGCAAAACTGCGATCAACATCCAGATAAGGTCCTCTAATTTCATTTTGAATATGAGAAAGATAATTTAAATAACAACACTGTTAATGCTGAAGTAAAAAACAAGCAACACACAGGCCTCAAAAAAAAAAATTCTAGACTAAAAAAAGCCTAGGATTTCTTATAAAATGACAGAACCAAAGGTCATTTATGCTTTACACCTAATTCTAATTTTTATAGAATAGATTGAAGATAGGACACATCAACCATATTAATATTCAAGCTTATCTCTTGAAGTATCACACAGTCACTAATCAGAGCTGAAGGGGACTGAGCTTTTCTCACAGTTTTCATTCTCATTTTTAAATGACTTAATTTTGTACTATGTTATATTCAAAACACTTTTCTTTATCTGGCATGTAACCCCTACAGTTCAAGTAGCTAAACAAACAGCACCTAATTTGATGTTCTGTAAAATTAATTTCAATAGAGAAGCTGATGAAAAAGAGAAAGGCTTTAGTATTATATAGGTATTACTAAAGTTTGCCCCTCCAGAATTAAATCTTCAGAGCAGTCACTTCATAAACAAGATTCAGGGGTTTTGAGGTGTTATTTACATATGCAGGAGAACATATGTCACAAAACAGTTTGTTGTGCTGTTGACATATAAGTATATATTAAAGAATCTAAACTCACAGGGTTTGAAAAGCAAAGATTTCATCAGAAAATTACAGAGCAATTTTGGTACCTGAGGCCAAACAGTGCTCCTTTGCCCACAATATTTGCACATGAGCTCTATATAGTGGCAACGTTCCCTTCACGACATTATCAGCTGTAACCCATCTGATACTATCAGCTAAGCTTTTGCTTTTATAATAGACCTACTGAAGCCATATCTACTGTTTGGTGGGGGCTTTTTTTAATCACCACCATTTACTGATTCCCTGTATTTTGGTCTTCTTGTTGTTGGATTTCTGATAAAAAGATTCAGCTCATCTTGTCACACTTAACTTGCCCAAGATAACCCTTGCTTTCCCAGGCTAACATTGGTCAAAACCAGAATTATCAGAATGCAAGCGGGGATTTTTTCCAAGTCCCACTCAAACATCTGGACTAACAGGACTTTCACATTTGAAAACCATGTAGAAATTTAAAGCACCTAAGAGAGACAAAACTTATTCTACCAACACAGAAAGAATCAGTATTAATATCCTAGCTATTTTTATCATTCAAAAAGCAATTATTTAGTCTTTTATGTGTACTGGGCCCAGCTTAAAGACACATCTTCCCATCAGTTTCAGACAGCTTTTCAGAGTTCCCAGGAGTGGTGCGAGTTCCTCCCTCTGCCTCAACCCCAGCAGCACTCTGAAAATGTGGTTGCAAAAGTCTTCAAGAGAGAGATCTTACTCATCAGCACTCATTTTGGTCACTCAGGGTGACTGAGCCATGCCTTGCAGTATTCAAAGCAGCATGAGGACACAGAATGAGAGAAGTCTCAGTTGATGCTTCCAGAGAGCAGAGCCTCTGAGGATGGAG
This sequence comes from Acrocephalus scirpaceus scirpaceus, assembly GCA_910950805.1. NCBI lineage: Eukaryota > Metazoa > Chordata > Aves > Passeriformes > Sylviidae > Acrocephalus > Acrocephalus scirpaceus. Next base: position 46,019,592 of record OU383777.1, on the reverse strand, counting down.
ATGGCCGTGACAGCAGTTCAGAATGAACCTTTCACCACGCCAGCAGTGCCTAAGCAAAATCCCTCTATTCATCCAGTTCAGAAAAAGGAGCATAAACTCATCATACCGATCTAGCAGAAGACTGATGGAAGTATGTTTACAGGCAATTAATACATAAAGCACTTACACTAAGATCACTAAGAGACCCTCAGAGCAGGTACCAATGCACACAGAAGCAGAACAGCCAGCTTGCTTCTGAACTGCTCTTTCACACGTATTGAAATCTAATTGAATGCATCAGTCCCACCACACCATATTTATTTCTGCTTCCACTCGCACAAAAAGACAGGGAGTCTTTTTGGCAGGTGACTGTCCCTCCCTGATTTTCCACATTGATTGTCAAATCAAACAGGCTTCACCGTGGCAGAAGGAAATGGGCAGTAAGATCCTTCTAAATCTGGACAAGACAGACTCTTCAAAAACTTCCTAGTTTCTCTGTATAATCTACAACACTGGCATTTTGATATCAGTCTCTGACATATACATCTTCTCTCGTGAAACCCACACATTTCACCCACCTTCTCTCTCTTTTTACTGTGTCTGCTTGGCCAGAGAGCACAGCACTCTGTGAAGCTCCTTACACTGTAGGAGGACAGCAGCAACCACTGAACATATTGCAGAGGTTAAATGGAACTTGAATAAATCTTTTCTCTGTGAGCTTTCAGAATAAGTAAGAATTCAGAAGGGAGGAAAACAGTGATATGAATAAGAAGAGTTATTATTTTTTGAGCATGTCTTCTACCACATTTCCACCTTAGAGTAATCCAATCATTATTCTACTCTTCACTGAAGATATGTAAACCTCACATTCCCATCCCCTGATCAAAGCTGTGTGCCTGCATGGATACATTGGCTATACATGGACTGTACAGAGTACATTGGGTTTACCCTCTTTGTGCCTTGAATTTGGACAGTGGTACCTCTCCCTTCAAAAGCATGCTATCAGCACTAGGTAGAGCCTTCCTTGCAGCAAAGGCAATAAATCATTTTAGGAGTCATAAACCATTTGAAGGAGAAAGAGACTTTCCTAACAGCTCATACTGATGCCCAACTGCAGTACATTCCTTTGATTCTGCCCACAAAAACAAACCAAAATGTTCATCTACACTTTTTTCTTCCACAGGGACACCCGCTCTCCTGTGGAGAAAATCTTGCTTTGTTACAAAACAGCATCTTCAACCTCCAGTTCCTCATGCCTTTGCTGTACCTACATTGTCTCCTCAAAAATGAGAAGTGTCACCCTTTGAGTCTCTTTTTCTATGTCTTTTTTTTTTAATTGAATTGCCAGCTCAGTCACAGAGAAGCAAGTTTGAGTTCAGATATAATAACAAAGTCATTCCAGTGGCAGTGCTCTCTCCGTATGCATATAAGTGGAGTTTATGTTATGCTCATAAAAACTGTTGGAGCTTTCTTGTTTGTTTTCCACAGAATCTGGGTAAAGTTACACATTATTTAATACAATCATAGAAAAAAGTGTCCTCCAAAAACTGCTCCTTTACCTATTTCACAATTTGATTTCTCTCTTACTGATGCTGCTTTATACTTATCAAGTTGGTCTAACCTTGTTTGTGCCATTGGGCCGGTGCCAGATACCTCAATGAGCCACACACAGAGGCACATCACAGCAACTTCCCCTCAAGTGCATGCTGCGTTGAGTAACAGGGATCAGTGCCCAAACATGCATGAGAGTACTGAGAAGCATGTGATAGCTGTTAGATTTTGGAAAGTTTAGGTGATGACGCTTCCCACCCACCTTCCTCACCTGTGTGAGACCAGAGCATTGAAGCGAGGCTGGCTGGTTAGACCACATTGACAAGATAAATGCATGCCCTTGAAAAAGCCCTGAGCCTATTGACGTCAAAAAGCAATGGATTGGGTCCCCTGTCAGACACAGAAAGCAGACATCTGCTTCACTGCAAATGTGAAGAGGAATTCATTACATCAAGCATAGTCTTATTCCAAACCAAACACTATTAACATCTGAAGTGTTTAAAAATTTTAACTGATGTAAATTCTCTTCTAGATTTCCTGTGTTAAATAATGATAAATGTTCAAATCACAAATTTTATAATTTCTTATTCTTTTATTGTTAAATTTTGTTTCGGTTTTTTGATACTTTCCCTGTGCTGCCCCCCTCCTCATTCTATGCATTTCTCCCCCCTGCTGTGTGCATCTGCTGTGTCTCTCTCTCACTTGCTCTCTCCCTGCTGGGTACATCCACTATTTCTCCCCACCACTCCTCTGTGTATGTTTGCCATCTATCTCTCTCCCCCTCCTGCTGAGAGTATTCACCGCCTCTCCCCCTCCCCCCAGTACGTGCTTCCATCCTGCATCTTCCTCTGCTGCTGCAGTGCACATGAGCCTTTTCTCAGCAACTCCTACTGGCATCTTCCTCTGCCTGCCTTCCCTCATGCCCTCTCCTCTATTTTTCATCCCCTCCTTTGTGCACCCCTTATCCCTGCTCATTTTTATACTATTCTCCCTTCCATCTTTTTGATATCCTGGTTCCTTCTGTCTCCTTATCTGCACCACTCTTCTCTCAGTCTCCCCTTTGTACCATTTCTCTCCAGTTCTCTCTGATCTGTTCTCACAAATTGATTCTACAGGAAAAATGTCCTTGTTTTCGGGTTGTGCAAGACCGCATTGCAAACCATTCAGCACTGTGTCAAATCTGAGGTAGTCAGCTTAATTTGCAGAAGAATCCTTGCTTCCTGCCATCATGCACACAGGGTAAAGTCTCCCAACACTTTCCTGTCCTTTTTTCTCCCTTATATGACTGTGTTGCAAGGTTCATTTGCATGTAATGCAAATTATTCAAGATATGCCTTTGCATACCTGCAAGGTTCTTATTGGCAAAAGAAAAGGATCTATTGTGACACTAATCCTAACTGTTGCAGTTTAGGTCACAAAAAAATAAACAGGTGCTCTAATTGATATAAAATAGTGGGGCAGAATCAAATCCAAATTCATCCTATGATTTTCCATCTCCCTTTCCAACTGATGTATAATAACAGTGACTTAGTCATTCAGTGATCAACTAATTGAGACAGCTCTCTTCCTTCTCCTGAGAAAATTTCATCAACTTGCTCTCTATTTTCGGTGTCCAAGTAAGTCACTTGAAAAATTTAAGACTGATCACAAAACTCATGCTCCAAGAGCTCCAATAGGGATACCTACACAACCCTGTACTTCCTCATTCAGCAGTAACTGGTGCTGTCTTCCATTTAGCTAATCACTTACATTACTTATGCAGATCCCCAGTTTTCCACTTTTGACTAATAATATCCAGATATTAATTACCAGATACCCAGTACAGTCAGATGATCTAAATCAGACCTCCTTGGTCGAGAAATTCATTAATTTTAGCAAAGATAACGCCTCTGCCCGGCACAATGCCCCCTTAGTAAACCCTTCTAGCATTTATCCCACTTTGAATTTTTTCAAGCCTTAAATATTTATATTTTCTGTAAAATGTGTCCTATTGTCTTACTAAGGCCTTTAAATTTTTCTTTTTAGAACATATATAATAGATTTGCTATGTACTCAAATGTACCTATTTTATTTTATTTATCCTACAATAAGGTACTAGTTCTTTTCCAAAGTCAAAGATGAAAATTATGCAATGTTTGGGGGGGAAAAGCAGATATTTTTCATTTTGTTTCTGCTAACTTTTACTTACATGTCTAATCTGCTGACTTCCACTTATTTAAGTAGAAGCCTAGTCTAGTCGCACCACCTTTGTCACTTTTGTTCATCATTGTCACCTCCACAGTTACCTATTTTGTTTGGGATAATAGTCCTAGGCAGCTTCCTAAATGTCCTTGGCCTCCTCTAGTGCATCTTCCTCTCCCATCCCCAGCAGGTGGTTATCTCTAGCTGGAGGGGCACCATGGCACAAGCAGAGTTACTGGGGCTCCTGAGCACTTGGTGCTTTCAACCCCTGAAATACAACAGTTATTTCACAGGCAAGGAAGCTGCTCTTGATTGTGTTACTCTCACGTGTCTGTGGTATGCCAAACCTAGAAGCACTAACAAAAACCCCACTAGAGGCTGGCATTTGAGAAGGCATATACCCATGATCCTGGCATCCACACATCTAAGTCTTGCTCAGGTTTTCTAGATCATCAGCTGCTTTAAAACAGATGCTCTCACTGTTGGTTCTGACCTTGAACTTGACTAAATTGTTTCTGCTCTGATTTTTGTCAAAGTCCTTTATAATTGTGGTACTTTACTAGACAAATTGGAAATACTTCCACAGCAACTGACAAATTTTATTGAACTGTGAGTTGAAAAGATTTTCAGTAAAATCCCTGGTATTAAACTTACTTTTTAGGTCCCTGCTAATCTCCTTTTTTAAAAAGAAAAAAGAAATTAGGCAGAACTTCATATTCAAATGCATAAACACACCTGCTTTACATTTTGTATGAAATAAGTAAATTTAGTTTTAAGAGTGACTTGTCAACATCATTGTAGCAAAAGAAAATTTTGGTAGTTGCACAGAAAAAACAGATGAAGGATTTAGTGCTTCAAATATGACCTGGGCTTGAGAAATAGGCTCAGTTGGTGAATACTTCTGTGAAAGTGATCAACACAAAAATGGATAACATTGCCACTGACATTTTTATCACACAGTTTGAGTGTTGACACTCCAAAGAGATAATAAGAATGGTCCAAAAGATCAAAGTTCCTGTCGCAGACTTTCTGCACTTTCAAGGAGATGATGGCACATCCATTTATACATGTTTCAATGTTTGGAAATGTTCCCTTTCTTTCTTTATCCAAAGAACTTTAAGACTCATCTACATGACATTGTGCTAATGAATAGATTCTACAGAGAGTGACAAAATAGGCAGGTCCATGCCTATACATGAAAGCTTAAAAAGAAAACTAGGATATTGCTAATAAAAACCACCTTAGAAACATGAAAGAACAGTAGGAAAATATTATGGATATTTTTTTCCACATAAAAATACCTGCAATATTTTTGTTACCTTACTAAATTTAAAAGCTCCATTTGTATTTTAAAGAATAAGTTGCCACCGTATCCCAACTAGACTAAAAGTCATTTTTATCTTGGTCATCCAGAAACAGGTCAAACCAGTTTGAATTTCCTGTTTCTTTTGCCAAACAAACACTCTTCGTTTGAGAATAAATTTCCATGCCCTGATGGAATAAGCTCACAGGAGAGTGATCTAACAAAAATGACTGAGACTCAGGATATGAATGTAAAACTGATTGCTTGACCTGCTCTGTAACACAGCTCCTATCATGCATATGCACCTGAGAAGCTATTATGATTTGCACATCTTCTGTCTGAATGACTGTCATTCTATCTGTAATAACTTTACCAGCTAAATCACCATCTGTTTCATAGGCTTTCTAATGTTTATATCTCCCTTTTCTGTCCTAGGAAAAGAACAAAATTGTTTTCCTCTATTGCATTAGAAGAAATATCTCTGCACTCAGCTGGGGAGCTAAGCTAACATATCTTAACTATCTCTATCAAACCAAGGCAGACTTTAGCGTTCAAATGAACCTGAGTGAAAACCACAATCTGCTACCCCTATAGGGGGCAAGATAGAACAAGAAATACATTGCATGTTTTCCTTTGTCCTTCCATCCCATCTGGCAAACTTACTTAAATGCTAATGTAACTGGTGATAATGAATGTACAAAAACAAGAACCCTTACACATGCCAATAGAAATGACACAGCATTCACAAGGATCCCAAACAGATCCCAGGTCAATATAACCAGAGGAAATTTGGGTACACCCAGATGTTATAAGCTTTGTAAACTCTAGGATCTATTCTTCCCTGAATTATTACTTGGCGTTTTAACAGCTTCCATATTGCTACTCAATTCTTCATTATTAAAAAAAACCCAAACAATACAGCAAACCAGACATCTCTCTCAAACTCAAACAAAACCAAGCCCAAAAAATCTAAACTCCAACAAAGCTACATTTGACCTAGCCTGGCCTGCAAAGCTCAAAGAAATAGGTAACATGCCCCCCACCATCGGGGAAGTCCGTAATCATCTTTCTTACATTTTTATTACACAATAATAAACGCAGACAATGCTGGCACCTGCTATAGGTAGCTCAGAGATTATAACTGTGCAAGTCAGAGACTTGCAGAAGTCTGGCAGGAGGGGGCTCCAAGGGAACCTTTGCAAAAATGTATCAATATGGATTTGCAGAAGAATTCTGGAACTGAGAATTGCTATTCACCTCTCAGGACTCCGGATTAAAAAGTCAGAGTAGAGATCACAGTGACTATATATAAAATCTTTCACAATGGGCAAGATTAGTATTAATCACTTTGTCTCTCTTTATGCCTCTCCTGGACATGGACAGGATCTCTTGGGTTTTGTTAATGCTGAAAAAAGTGTTAATTAAAATAACACATGCACATTAGAAACCAACCACGCAGAAATGAGCTTCTGCTATGTTTCTCTATTACTCAATTTTACTGACACAAAGAAAAATTACTTTCCTCTAGTTGTTCGTCATAGTCTGCTCCCTTCCCTCCCCATACAAGCAGTTCAGAGGGTTGGCAACATGGTACCATCTATCAGAAAGCGGCAGAGGCAAAATGGTTTTGAAACCACTTTCCTAACACACGTGCATCCTTAGTGATCCCCTCCCTCCAGGTCCCACATATGCTTCTTGTGTTGGTGAGATTTAAAATTTGCTGGGAACAGCCTCCAAATCCAGGATGAATAAAATTTTCAAATAAAACAACAATTGAGCAACCAACCCTTTGTCTCCACACAACAGTTCTACCCTCTTCAAACTGATAAAGAGCCTTCAAAGCATTCAGCTGACAACTTAGAGATACAGGCTTAACACTCATTTGTTGTAACACTGAATTATGCTGGCAGAAAAGACAACAGCGCAGGAATTCTCTCGCCTGACCCCAAGCAAGATGGGGCAAAATGACAAAATGGCATAACAAACACAAAGAGGAGCCCCAGGAGCTCACATGGTCTTTCTCTTGCCCTGAGACACAGTTACCTACAACTGCCCTTTCCCCAGCCTAAAGCTACCCAGCCTTTTATCAAAGGCTCCCTGATAGCAACTCCTTCACACACATCCTGAAATAGTAACCTCAAGTCACCTTTACCACAGCCATTAACCAAAAACAAACCTTTACCACAACCATCAACCAAAAACATTTCCTAGCAGCCAAACCAGAGTTAAAGCTTTCAAGTCTCACTGGCAGCAGCAGATGCAAAAGCTGCCAGCACAAAATGGAGGGAACAAGATGGGAACTAGTTCACAACAAATTTTGATGAAATAATGGTTGAGGAAAGCAAATCTACTCAATAAATTAAAAACAAAGAAATCTCAGGGAAAATTAAGAGGGAAATCACTACAGCTCAGAACTTGCTTAACCTATTGCTATAAGATACAGTTCTTATGCTACTTTAAAAAGCCACAGAGCATTCTCAATGGAGAGTTTCCTGAAACTCTGAAACCAAAGCAAAGCTCCCACAATAGTAATCCAGGACCAAAAGCAGGGCTCTGCAAGCTTTGAGATGTTAACCTCTGTGCTGGTTTGAAAGCAAAACCAGTGAAGGACTCCAAGTCAGAAACACAATTTAATAAGATGAAAAGAAAATAAAGGAAAGTAAAAGAAAATAAAAGTAAGAGTACAAAAAAAAACCCCACTGACAGAGTCAGAATACAGCCTGACACCCTGTTAGTTAGGGTAGTAGTGGCAGTCTAGATGAGATGGTCTTGTCAAAGCAGTGATTCCTGTAGAAATGTCTGGTAACTCTTGTCTCCTCTGGAAGTCCAGTGGATAAAAGCTGCCTGGGCTGTCCCAAACCCTGGATTTATCCAGGTGGGAATGCTTGGCTCTTCCCCCTGGGCGGAGCATCTCACAATGGGCTGATCTCATTCTATGAGTCATGCAGTGGGTCCTTGATGGCCCATTAAACAGAGATAACTCCCAGAGGGAGTTATCTATGAGTCATGGGCAAGGCATTGTTAGGCTCATTAACAGAAGATAAGGAAAACACTGCCCCACCTTGTCTCTAAGGGCTCATGGGGATAGAATACATACCTTGGGCACAATTTTACATTGTAACCTAGGACAACCTCTCTTTCTTTTCAAATTATTTTTTAATTGCAAGGTTAGTAGTAGGGAGAGTATTTTGTGCATGCAGACTTTTATAGTGTCCAAGGAAAAAAGTTCCAATTGTTCAAGAGAAAGCTCTAAGCTGGCAATGTTACAGTGTCTCCTCGTCTGCAAAAGGAAATAATTCATGTACAACGTCTGTATCTTCTTGCTATTAAATCAAGCAACAGCTGAAAAACTCAGCTGCATGAACCAACTCTACTCATCTTCCTTGTAGTCACCTTCAAAAGTCACCTAAGATTTTGAAGAACAGGGCACTAAAACAAATATTCAATGTCTTTTAAAGTGTCCAGAAATGAATGAGCTGCCAGACTCATCAATTTCTAGAAACCAAGGTGACAGAACTATCAAAGACCCGGAGAGGTAACCACTGCTTTGTCTTGCCTGACCTTCTGTGATGATGTGAAGAAGAATGAAGGAGCCACGGCCTTATTACAGGGAAAGCGTTCTTTGTTCTTGTAGCTTTCAAAACAAAGTACAATGATCTTTTCCACTGCAGCTGAAGCAATTCTATCACCAGTATCATTTTTTCTGATATCTGAGCTGCCTACTTCAGAAACATTTCTCTGCCTAAACACAAAGAGCCGGTGAAAAGACAGAACATGGGTAGCTGGGCTTTTGTCCACAAACCCAGTAGCAAATCTTTTAAAGGAAAGATGCATACTGAAAGTAATAGTGATGGTCTGCATATGGCCATGTTTATTTGCTGCCAGATACAAGTCCAGATAGAGAGGCAGTTAAGCACACAGTCCAGGTCTCTTGCAAGGCTAAGAAGCCCATTACTTGGAAGGAGACAATGGGATAAACACACACTTGGAAAACCTGACTCCTTGAAATCTGGATGCCACTTTTTTATTGACACTCAATTGCCCTGATCATGAAAATTAGCCGGAATAGTCTCTTAGGACAAACTGTCAGAAGCCTGCTCTGCCCTTCCCACTGCATTTCTACCCACTCCCTTCACTGCAGTCTTGGCCTTCTTGCTCCTCCTTTATGTGAGGGTTTTCTTCCCCTCTCCTTTTGTTTCTCAGAAAAGAAAGAAAGAAAGATGATGAGTGACCTGAGGAAAGGATCAGTCTAGACACTCAGAGAAAGAGGTCTGACATGGTTGTCAGTAGATGACACAAAGAGGATGATCTATAGTGCTTAGTGCCCAGATTACCTGACCCGCAGCAAAAGAACACTTTAAAAATAATTATTCTTAGACAACAAACTTAAAATGTGACATCCAAGCCAAATATACAGGGAATAATTCATGTACAGGTTATCTGATAGTAAATTCACCAGCATTACCTTTTTAAAAACAAATTGAGCTCCTTAATAAACTTTCTAATTTATATGAACATTTTAGAAAACATATAACAATTCTTACCATAGTCATGTCCAGCCACAATACCAAAATAATATAATGATCAATTTATGATCAGACTGTCTAGCAGTAAGCTTTTGCATTAAACGTGTGCAGGAGAAAGCCTTATTTAAGCTAGTTTAAATTTGAAACAAGAAACAGGTAGTCAGGGAATTACTATTGATATTTTTAACTTCCTGAGATCAGTAAAATAAACAAAACATCTGGAAGGAAATTTTTTAAAAGATACTTTTTATGAAAAGAATTTTTTTAAATAGACATATAAAGACAAGAATAGTAATGGTTAGGACTGCAACAAAAAATCTGACACATCAAGGAAAATTTAAGCTAAGATTTCAACTGTCTTTTTCAATTAAAGTATTTTACTTCTTCAAAGACATATCATTGGCACAAAAGAAGTCGAACTGCATACTGTTCTCAATTGCCTGTCATAACCTGTCAATTCACAGTGAGATAAAATGAAATGGTATCCATAAGTGCTGAAACACTAAACCATTTATTAATCAGTCTGCTTTTTTTAAACAAAGTTTTCTATTGGTATTTAGGAAATCTAATTTTTTTTTTGCATAGAGAATTATGTGTAAAGTCAATAGCAAACACTGTAAGAGCAAAAACATTTGATGCTTTTATATGCAGCATAAACTGCTGTCACAATTAAAGCAGCAGATGTACAGAGTAACAAAAGTTAAACAGTGCAAGGTATTAAAAATTCAAGGAAAAAAATCTTACAGATTACTTACAAGATTCAACATATTGAACTCCAATGTTCTCTCTTGTATATACCTCACTATTGTTATAAATGACAATTTCCCCAATATTTTTCGGTTAAGAAATTTATTGGAAAAATGACGAAGTGAAAAATTGAGTAAAGCCACAATCAACAAACAGTTCTGACCCCGGGAATCAGAACTGGGTGAACTGAAAATTGGGACACAGTCTCTCCGGACCACTGCCCCTGTCTTGGATCACACCGATCACCCTTTGAGGACCAGCATTATAGGAAAATTTTGCCTTGAGGCTATGTTATTGTCCAGTTCTTTCTTTGAATATGCACATGTGCTTTCAGTCCACCTGGTGTGTATGTAGCATAGAATTCTGGTAAATCTGGTCTCATCTCTGAATCTGTCCATGAATTATTCCTGAAGTTCTCACCATGCAAACAGGTCTTGGTTTCTGGTTTCTCAGAATTCCAGGAAGGTGGAGTGATTGGATTTTCTGTCAGTTGAGTGGAATGAATGGATTCTGATGGGCTCTTGTGATTGTTATCTGGGTGTTGGTTCCTGTCCTTCGGTGTTATCAGCTTTTCCCTGGTAGCAGTCCACCCCACATTGAAGTGGAGATGCAGTCCTTATTGTTCTATCAAGGGAAGGCTGGCATGCCAGCTGCCAGCCCCACGTATTGATCTCTGTACAGGGGGGTACCTCTGGATACACTTTATTTCATACAGAAATAACATGTTTCTTAATAAGAAAACTCAAATTAAACCATATATTTATAACACCATCTTTACCCTGTAATTCAAATCACAAACTTCCCAGATAATATTACACATATAGTATGCCTATTCTTCTTCACCTACACCTGGATCTGTATAGCTACAGCTCTCTCTATATTCATTTGCTACTGTTTTTGGATACTGACATAATTTTTTTTTCATTATAAGGTTTATTCTACTTTCTTGGCTAAGGGGCGAACTTTTAAGGAAGCATTGGAAGCAACACAGCTGTTACGTAGAGTAAGATGTGTGCCCAGTTGTGTTTGTCCCCTACCCCTGTACTGACAACAGCCTACTTCTCCCTTGGATTTATAAGAATAAGCAAAGTCCCTTCCAGCTACTTATTGATACTATTCTGCTTCTGTATAGGTCACCTGGTAAAATGGGAGAAAATTAAGTGCTTTATATGCTTACTCACTTAGTTTCTTAAAGATCACTCCCCTTTAAAGGATCCTGGGTTACTTTTGGCTTTCCAAACTAGAAGTAAAGCATGACTGTAGGCTGTGCTGAAGTCAAGGACCTCACCAAATTGTTACCCAGTAGCCCTGTACAAATCTCTTTCCCTAAATATCATGACTCCCAGATCCCAGCTGTGAATGGACCCAGCTGTCAAAATTCCCCCTATGCCCCTTTTACCAGCACTGTTGCAGGCTGTTCCTCCCAACCTGATGCACAGTGCTTGTGAGGTATCCAGGCAGCAACTTAAATTACGTTCAATTTCAGCAGGAAAGACCAAGAAGACATCAGAATACCTAAACTTAATCCTTTTTTACCAGATTGCCCTACATTGCTTTGGGTCCATGACTTAGAGTAAGAGGTGAGTGCATGCAATTTCCTGAGGATGAAAATTACTTGATGTATAACTGGCAAATAACACTGAAGTAAAATGCAATAGCCCACTATCACTTTGTTGAGACAAACAGCAATAACCTTTCCCTAAAAGGAAAGAAATCCCTTTGGGAAGAAATCCTCTCACTTCACAATGCCTCCAGCACAGAGAGAATTTTTATTTCCTCCCCCTTCCCTTTGGGACTGCATTTCTCCTCGAGAGCAAACACCTCCTGCCACCACCTTCCTGTCAGATGCACTTTTGGCTGAAACATGGCTGACAGCACCCTCAGAGTGGAGATACCCTAGGAGCCTGTCCTTGTGGTTGCCACGGCTCAATAAAGCAGACAATAGCAATGCTAATGCTCAAGGACTGTCTGCATCCCTGTCTTCTTTTTTTTCACAGAAACAGCAAAAGCAATTCAAAGGAATGGCAATTAATAGAAGATTCCTTGATTCAGCCTGACTGACTATTAGGAGCCCTGAAGAATTGATACCACAGTCATGGAGACAGATCCAGAGACATCACACGTCCCCAGTCACCGACAGTCTGGGGCTTTTCCAGAAATGTCAGTGCTCTCAACATCTGAGAATCAGGAAAGAAAATGTAGAAACTCCTAACATATAAATAAAGGGAAGAAGCTTTCCTTTCATCCCTTTACAGCAGATAAACACCTGGGAGCATGGTACTGAGGTCACGCAGAAAATTACACTCTTATACCAGGCATTTCAAACATTACTTGATGCTTTTTTTGAACAAATAAATGAAAAAAAGAAAAAACAACCTCAAAATTAATTTATATATCTTAAGTACAGCATTACTTGCTGGGTTTCTACATGTACCTCAGCAGAATAAGTGTGATAAGCTACAGAAGTATGTTTAAAACTGTATTCACTGCATGACTGTGACCTTGTTACTTATGATTAACATGCTCATTTATATCGATCAATATTGGTTCTGTAATGGCAAGCTTCACAGTTTCAAACATCTATTTCTATGGGGTAAAATGACCCCATAGAGCAAAACCAAAACCTGAACCATTCAGAAAGTATTTTTCCTTTTGTTCTCAAATATATAAATTAGACCTCATCTTTTATTGCCTTTAGAGTTGGATGGTCACTATTGATTCAATTTTTATATTCTTTCACTGTGTCACGGAAAAACATCGGATCTATCATTCCTTTACATTCTTTTCCTGATATGAAATCTAACAGATCACAAAACCCCAGACCTCAAACTCTTCCAAACTCCATGCCCATAATTTTGCACTGCCTCTTAGGCAAGCCTTTTGTTATACTGCTTTCTTCCTAGCCCCTAACTTCATCAAACAGTAAACCTAAATAATTCTATGGACTTCAGAGATCAGTTTGGGGGTACAGTACAGTTCTAGATGATGGTCAGGGAGATGGAAGGGTCTACAAGGGGGCCTGGGAACCATAGTGCTCAATACAGTAATACTGCAATACTGCATTAGAAAGCACCATGACCCAGAATTATAAAGCTCTGAGGAGCTTTTTTGTACGTGTACATGGTCCATGCTTTAAATAAAAGAAAAGCTGAATGCCAAAATGCCTATAGAGAAAGGCTCTTTGTGAACTGCCAAACAAAACCAAGACACTGGAAGAAGAGTAAAGTTCCAGTGTGGATCTTGCTGACAGTTATTAGGCAAAGAAACAATCCAACCTGCACAGCAGAAAAGGCCTGGCTTCAAAATGGGCATAGAAACTGAATATATGCAGATATCCATAGACAAACCACCTCTCAGCTTGTTAGCAGAGGGTTATGTGTCCTGGTGGGTCTCTGGAGACTGTTGCACAGACTCAACTTATCTTCACAGCAGATTGAGCTAACAGACCTTTCTGCTTCCTAGTGGCTCCAAATAGGTATTTTCTGATACAGACATCTTCCTTTTAGCCAGCCAAAGTTTGGCAGGTGACCCATCGTCATCTTCAGCACAGGCTATTTGTATGTGCCCAGTCAGGTAAACTGGTCAATACAAGCTTTCTTAAATCACAATAGGCCTGGTAAGAAGACACATCAAACTACAGAAGTTCAATACCAAACTACAGAACACACAGATGGAACCATTGACCATCTGAATGGCCCAACTCTCAGCGGCAATTACCAAGTTTGTTTGAGGAGACTTGGCATCCTTCAGACCCCATTCACAAATGACAAAGGCAGATAGAATTATTCTCAACATTATTTCACAGTCTCTTCTGTAAACAAAAGGATAACCACCATACATAACTAAAAAAAATAGTTAAAAAGAAAAACAAATAAAAAATCTAAACCCCATACCAAACCAGCTTATTTATATATAGTTCTCTATAAAAATGATTGGGAAAAAATTCTACACTTTCACTAACCTATCCTCTAATAAATAATGGGAGCAAAAATGTGTCTATGTTCACAATTAAAAAGCCCCAAGAAATATTTCTCTGCTGGCATTTTGGATAAAATTTTAGCAGAGTCTCCAGTCTGTCTAATTGCTATGACAGTGTACATAGCCTACCTCAAAGCCCAGAACATATGGCATCCTCAAAGGATTTGATATCATTTTTTCCTTTAAAACGTGCAAGTCAGTTGGTCATTGTTATCCCTCTGTGGAATTATTCAAACAGCTGCTACTTTCCAACTAATAGGTAAGAAAATCTTTGGGTTTTTTGTGGCTGCTAATTTCACTGACACACTTCTGTCATATAATGAGAGTGGGTAATATGCCTATAATGAATTTTAATGTTGCATATTTGATCCATGGCGTAAACAACACTTTGTTGAAGACTGACATATACAAAAGGATGCATTTCATGTTGCTTCCAAGGTAATCTGAATCACAAGGTACACATATAAAATTGTGCTCATAATGCATAAAATATATTGTCTGTAGAAATATTTTAAACTCTTTATCACCAAATAGATTGTTTCTTTTGAAATTGTCCTTTACTTGCCAAATATTGATTTGCTAAAATGTACTTCTAGGTTATGATTGGGCAGTATGACACTTTATTAATGCTACATGCAGGAGGGTTACAAATTTCATAGTTTTCTGAGTTCTTATCTTCCATGGTTCACAGATCCTATCTATCCTTGATCATCAGTGGATCTTCCCAAATCAAACCTTTTTTTTTTCTTACTCTTTCAAGCTGAAAAATTTTTCTTTCTTTATCAGAAGACTAAAGAAATAATAACCAAAATGAGAAATAAAACACACAAACAAAAGATACGTAATTAAAGAACTGAAAACCTAAATCTCATAAAGTAGAGAAAAAAATGGTGATGAGAAAAGGAGATAGTAAAATCATGATCATTGTTATAAATGACAGTTCTGCAATATTCAGTTTTAGAGGTTTAATGGAAAATGGCAATATGAAAGCGAGATGAGACAGAGCCCACAATCAAAAGGCAGTTCTGAGCCTGGGATTCAGAACTGGGTGAACCCAGAAACATGGTCTCGCTGGACCGCTGTTTCCCCTGTGGTTCATGCCAGAGCCTTCCCGAAGCTGTATTTTATACAGTTTTTCTGCCCTGAGGCAGTCCAGTTCTTTGTCCAACTCAGTCTTGGAAATGCAGATAGGATTTCCTTTATTTCTGTGGGTGTGTTGGAATGAATTCCGGGATTTGCATACAGTGTTGATTTAATCGTCTTGGCTGGAATAAAGGTGTGTTGAAATAGGTTTTGGAAGGAGTGTCTGGTTCTGATTGAATTTTCTTGGTTGAAACTCAGGCCTGGGCATCCCTGATGGCTGATCCTGATGTTATCTGGGCCTGGTGACTGAGTCGTTATCACTGATGGTTTGGTCCCTGGTCCACCCTCTGTTGTCACTGTTCCGCTGTCGTTAATGCTTTGGTTCTTGAGAATGGCATTTCTCCTATCAATCATGAATAGTTTTGCTGCAAGGGGGGGGGCGGGGGGTACACTGAAAAATACGTCTAACTTACTCGGTTTTAAACGTACACTTAAGGCTAATGAAAAACGTGAATTAACATGACTTATTTATAACAATCATGAACCACATGGGAACCATATATGACACATCACAGCCCCACACGTGATGGTTGGAAGGAGGGTAGGAAAAATGAGCTGCCCACATTTTGAAATTAATTCGTATGGACATTCTTAAAGTAAACACCCTAAATTTAACAAGAAAATTGGCCAGGTTTTGTTTTACCTACTTTTTCCTTGTTTTGAGTTTTAAATGTAAGGTCAGGTTTCTTCAATACATATATGAGCTTCTCTTCAGGTAGAACACTAATGAATAAAAGTAACAGTTAAAACTTCCCAGAACGAGCAGATGACAAGCATTATTTTTATAGCCTAAAGGCTGCAGCTTTATTACAGTTTACTAATAAATAATTTATATTATTATAGGAAAAGTGCAGAAAGTTCCTCCTAAAACCTCACAGGCTCACATTAATCCATATTTTCAAAATC
Source organism: Acrocephalus scirpaceus scirpaceus (assembly GCA_910950805.1). Classification (NCBI taxonomy): domain Eukaryota; kingdom Metazoa; phylum Chordata; class Aves; order Passeriformes; family Sylviidae; genus Acrocephalus; species Acrocephalus scirpaceus. Next base: position 46,003,278 of record OU383777.1, on the reverse strand, counting down.
TTTATGAATTCCAATGCATCTAAATGGAAGAACAACCTGTTCTGAAAAAACCCTATCATTTTACTGTGTGACAAGTACCAACAATGCATTCTTTGCCCTGTAACAGATATGAGGAAAGAGGCAATATATTAATGAGGAACATTAACTATGCAGATGATACAAAATGACACAATGAAGAAAGAATGCACAAAGCATCCCATGCACAATATACAACCATTGGAAATCTTTCCATTAACTTCAAAGACTTTTAGATAGCTGCTAACAGACACAGATCTGCAACAGTTGTAGTTTAACATAACTGCCTTCCAGCTCCACGTCCATGAGCTGCCCTGCTCTCCCCAGTTGCATGTGTAATGAGAGGGGCAGAGGACATACAAGTTCAACATGTAACATGTTAAAACCTCAGCAAACACAACTTTCAACAGTTTCAAAAGTACCAATGAATCAAAGAATTTATAAGAATGTTCTTTTGTGGTTAGATTTGTTATAAATATGTAGTTTAATTCGAGTTTTTTACTGTTCTAATTATATAGTTTGATTTAAGTGTGCTAAAAGGTACCCCCTTGCACAGAAACCAACAAGGGGGGGGGGAGGGGGGTAGGTAACTAGCCTGCCCATAGAACAATAGACCTGTATTCTCCATATCAATGAGAGGTGGACCATGCCAAAAGGGTGCCAGATAACGATCACTAAGACCCATCAGAACTGATTCAGCTCTCAGAAAATCCCATCACTCCTGGAATCCTGACACTCGCTGAGACCAAACCCAAACCAAGATATGTTCGTCTGGCAAGGAGCCTCAAGAATAATTCATAGACATGTTTAGCGATGACTTCAGGAATAATTCATGGACAGATCCAGAGATGTGACCAGATTTCCCGGAATTCTATTCTACTCTCACTCCAGGTGGAAAGAAATCCTATCTGCATATTCAGACTGGACAGAAAACTAGCCTCGAGGCCTAAAAACCTTATAAAAACTAACCTTTGAGAGATGGTTGGTGTGAACTATGGGGGACCCAGTGCGATAGAGGCTGGGGTCTGAGTTCACCCGGCAGCTCGAAACCCGGGCTCAGAGCTGCCGTTTGATTGTGGGACTTGTCTCTTTTTGATCTCATTTTGTCATTTCCCAATAAACCTCTAAAATGGAATATTGGAGAACTGTCGTTTATAACAGATTCTACTCAAAATTCACTAATATGAAACACTTAAAAAAATGAAAATTAAAAAAAAAAGAAGATTGTGTTGTGATGCACCATTCTTCCTGGACTTTTATAGGGAGTTTTTTGGTCCTGTATTCTCATAGAAAGACATTCATTATGATTTTTATCAAAACCATCTTCTTTTTATCAGGGCTCCTTCTCACAAAAAAAAAAAAAATCTATTTAGTTTTTCATTTATGAATGTAGAGTATTCTTAACAACATCAAAATCTTTTCCCTGAGATCTAAGTTAAAGACACACATTTTTGCCAAGATGTGAAATCGGTGTTTTTCAATTATTTTCAATTTTAGGAGTTATAAGAGATAGCTGGATACATGCACATGATCACTTACTTTGTATGCATCATATGGTAAGGATATATTCTTGTCTGTAAAGTCCATCATCATCTTGAAAATAAAATTATTAGTGAGGTGACACTATCATTCTTTTATGGCACAGCCAAAAAGTTCCAGATAGTTATCATCCTTTTACAATTTTACTGATGGAAATCAAGAGTTTCTATGGCACAGAGAGAGAGATTTTCTTGTCAAATCATTTGTAAGATCTATTTGAAAGAAGCTTTGCTACATACTTTTCCAAGCATTATTTGCACTAAAGCCTGATAGTGTAGGGAAACCAAAGAAAATGGAACAGTTATACTTCAGGTAGTTTGCCTGCTTATTCGACTGTAAGAATTTAGTTAACCTTTAAAAAAAAAAAAAAGAAAAAGGAATCACAATGCATTTATGCAGCTCCTGAAATTAAGAGCTTTACAACACAGAAAGTTTACCATCGTTTACTTAATGTGTTAGTGGCATACATGAGCTCAAAAGCAAAAAAAAAGTTATACATAACACTTCATTAAACCTCAACGCCTGCACAAAAAACAAAGGGAAGAAATACGTAGACATGCACACAGCCCCATCCCTTAAGTATCTTCCTTCTGCCCTACGTGGACACGTTTTGGTCTCTCTGTCAGAACCTTTTCATTTTTCACCTGCCTCTAAGCAGGGGTAGGAACTCCTACTCAGAAATGTGCCTTCTGAGAAACAAAACCAATCAAAAAAGTATTTTGACAACTCATCAAACAAAAAGTCAGAAGTGAAATGTCACATGCTCCTCCAGTAGTGTCAATCAGGCTGGGATGGGGTGAGAAGAATTTCAAGACTTCAGCACATAGCTTAAAGCTGAATCCCTTTTTCTCCAAGTGAGTGATAGCCTTTCATTGCTGATGACACTTTAATGGGCCTTCCACACCTTTGTGAACTTTCTTCATTAAGTGTCACCAACCTGCTAAGCAAATGGATTATCTACCTAAGTGACTCTCAGAGCTCGGACAGACATTTCTTTCAGCATTGCATGTTGCAGCAGCTTCATCTCTTCTACCATCCTTCTCCCCCTCCCACCACCAAAATTCATTCCCTCTGCTGTACTGCCCTCTCACTTAAAGAAAAATGACCTTTATTGCCATACCTCCATATTTGTTATTTCATAAGACAAAAAGGAACTCTGAAAGATGTCTGGTTTGAATCACTGTTGCAGACTGATTCCTCAGCCACTTCTGTATCAATAAGTAAGCTTCATGCAGTTAACATAACAGCGCAGTTCAAAACATAGTTAAATGAGCTTGTAGACAAAAACAACCAAACAACAACCTAAAACACAAAACCACCCTTGAATGTATGAATTATTTTAAAATACATCCTTCAACAAGGAAGAAAACAGTAGGATAGGACTGTTAAGTAGCCATCAGCAGGGCTGTGGGATTGCAGCACAGAACTTCAGCCTGCTCTGATCACACACGGATTGCAGACAGTACTTCTCACATGAATGCAAGACATCACTTGTAGCTTCCCGGGTTACGCACGGAGAGGAGGGAAAAGCTAACACCTCCCTTTCTCACATATGGCACTAGCATATGCTAAACAGACACCAGAATTGTAGAGCTATAGATGGAGAAGCAAAAACCCCTGCTTTGATCCATGAAGGGAACAGGGTCAATTTCAGCAGTCTAATACCAGCAGTTTGTCAAAATATGGTAGACTGAGCTCCTGTGGTAAAATGAAGGACTTAAGTGATGATCATCTGATTGACAGCCTGTGGGTCACACTGTTAGTGCACTTACTGGTAGGATTACACAGAGGAGACAGATAGAAGGACTGCTGTTGTGAGTTAAAGTAAAAAATCATAAAATTTTTAAACCTAGATTATTATGCTGGATTATTTGAAAGCAAGGAAGTGTTTCTGATCTCTGCTTCTGAGAAACCAAATGGCAAAGTAGAGAGTTTTAGGTCAGATCATGGCAGTGGTGCCTAATATTAAAAGGTAAAATACTTTCAATCATAAATTTTTTTGGCTTAAATATTTCAGCTCTTGGCTTCTTTCTCCAGTAGGAAGAAGTAATTCACTGTTCACATAGCGACATATTTTATTTTCATGTTACCTGAATTCTGTATTTTTACCATGGCGGGGGGTAAAACTAGTTAAAAATATGCCTAGTTCAGTTTAGAATGCTGTCTGTTTTTATTTGCCACTCACAAAGACATATCATATTTGCAACCAAAGAATTTACTTTCACTATGCAGGGATAGCACAGAGTTACTGGCTCCAACCCAGTCTGTGAGGAGATACTGATTCTGTGTGCTCAAATCATAGCTGTATGTCTGGTTACCTGCAATCAGACAAAATCAAATAGGTGGAAAACTGCTGTAAGCACTGTGCCAAACCTAACAGATATAGCATCGTCCTAGTCCATATTGTCATATTACCCATCTAAATAATCTTCTGAGGAAGAGCAAGGTTTTACCATAATGCTGATCAAGTAGTCACTGTCAGGGGTGATCCATGCTTCGTTGGAGCTCCTCAGCTCCCAGGAATGCAGTCAGGATCTTTCTTTGGCCAATTCTCTCAAGTAAGCTAGTCTAGACTTTTAAATCACGAGGAAGAAATTCACTTCCCGCCCCCCACATTTTTTTTGCCATAGATAATATTCTATTAGTACAGTGAACGGTTGTGATTCACCCAGAATCAGATTCACCGTTCCCAGTAAGAAAGCCAGGAGGCAGCAGTCTCAGCAGCAGCAAACCATTTGATCATTCTGGCTGCTTTGTGTAATCTCGGCCTATGTTCAAAAGGCCAGCAATTATGTTGTTAGCTGTGGCCAGAGAAATGGGGAAATGGCAAGGAAGACATCTACTAGAAGCCCTAAATTCAGTCTTTCTCAGAAATCAGTGAAGTATTAATTCTGCCCATTCTTTTTGCATAGGCAGGCACAAAAGGGATTTTTTAATAGCTACAGACTAACACTTAAATTTAAAAGCACTACAGAGACACTTTAGTACAGAGCAGTAATTTGACAACTATAGAAGCAGCAAGTGGGTTCAGGTGAGGAGGAAGATTTCAAGCTTTATTACTAACTCAGCTGGGAAGCTAAAAAAAATTGAAAGCAAAAGTAGTCTGACAGATGCCAGACAAGCAATTGATCTGAGGTAAACTTGGAAGTCCATTCTAGTTGTACAGAAAGCTAAAAACTATTTTATCCCAATTCACTGTTATCCTGTTCACCCAGAGGGAAGCAGGAAGTTTTGAAGTGTCGAGTCAGGGAAACCAGAGGTCCAGCCACAGAACAGCTTAAAAACCCAGAGGATTAAAGAAACTGACTGTACACCTTGCTTCAAAAACCATAAGCTATATGTTCCAGGCTTCACAAATATGGTCCTTACATTAGCAGTGCAGCTTAGAGAAATCACTAGGCTGCCTAGCTCAAGGCTTTAAGTAAAATAAATAAATAAATACCTTAGCTTTTAAAAACAACGAGAATAATCACAATGAAAGATCTCACAGAGTTGAGAAAGCAGCCAAAGATCAGCTCTCAGGACTTAAACAACAGTTCAGGGAATACACACCTCTACTGATCTCTACAGGATGTGCAGCTTTGTTCTTGGTACCATGTCTTGAAGTGCACTTCCAGCAAGAATTCTAAAAAAAATGCACCAAGAGTGGGATTCTGTGTTTATTGCCTCCTAAGGATCCATCATTTATAAATGAAAATACAGTATTTGTTAGAGAGTGAGCACCAGATCCTTTAGCTCCTCTCAAGATCTTACACAGAATGTCAGTTCCTCCTTTACATCATTAATTAAAAGGAAACACATTTCCAAAGATGATACTTTGGCACAGCTGTCTAGTAATCTCATCATATTCAAACTGTATTCTCCATTTCATCAGCACAAAGAGCCTCCAAAGATTTTCCAAAGGGATTATTGCAGCTATGTATATAATGTCACTAAATGCTACACAAAATATGGACTAAATCCAGCTTGCTTACTTTAAGTTACTTCTCATGCTTCTTAGCTTTTGGCAGATAAGAGTAGGACAAATTGATGTTTGTCTTTATAAAGCATTTTTATTTTCTTTACTTTTTAAAATAAACTAAAACATCCAGATACAAACACGATTTCAAAAAATGAACACATTTAGGGGGAATAAAGTACTTTGTGGAATTGCCTATTAGCATAGAATTGCAATTTTAAAATTAAAGTTACGTGATGACCATTCTCTGTAAATATATAGAGCTACTCAGAAAACATGCTTGACTGAAATGGAAAGAAACTCACTTTGCTGTGCTTGGGTGATGTCAGATAACATGGATTTAAAAACAGTGAAAAGGTGCGTAAAGGGAATACTGGCAGAAAAATGGGGAAAAAATGATGGGGACAGAGAGAAAAGGAAAATTTACTAATTTAATTTACCCTTTCAATCAAAAATCTACAGTACTAGGAAAAAAGACAGATGCAACTGAGTGTATTTACATACCTTAAATAATAATATACTAAATAATAAAATTGTAAATAAAACTTATTTGTCATGTCAATATCAGAAAGTGAACTGAAACTGTGATAAACTGAACAGTGAACTGATACTGATAAATTCAGTATCATCAGTCCACAGAGAAGTGTGTATATACAGTGTGAATACATCTCTTACTGTTTCCATCACTAAACAAATTCGTGCCCAGTTATACATAGTTACTAGTCCCAGTTGCTTTTAAAAATCCACACACCATCAATCAAGCTCAACTGCTCACACAGAAGGTATTATTCGAAGGTCAGTGTAACACTGGACTGCCAAGGTAATGTTGATGAGAGCAAGATTATAAAGTTTGACATTTTTATGCTAAATCAATTCTGAGTGATGTGTGGATAAAAAAAATATTTTATCCCAAAGTGATAAATTACCACTCTTCAATCATTCCACAAAACAGCCTCGGCAGTTATCCTCACATTTTCCACAACAAATCTGTGTCCTTCCGTGGATCTACACATCACTCATTCTGTGCAGAAAAGAACTTCCCATACGCTACACTTTGCAAGTGGAATAAATCAACCTCAAATTTAAGCTCATAACTGTTACATAAATTAAGAATGGATCACCACAGCATTTAGACAGTCATTACTGGCATTCCTTTAAAAAAAAAGCAGCAATCCTACTACAAGACTTTTCAAACGTAAACCCCCTAAAATTTATAGAAGAAATGTATTAGCTCTTTACTATACAAATTAAATAAGCTCCAAAGAAGATTAAAATACCTCTCTATGACTACCCAAATACCTACTTTACCTAAGACTCCTCCATGGCAAACTCTGATTGCATCAGTCTTATGTTCACACTTGATTGTGTTGTGTACCATGGGTCCAAAACTACCTCTCACCTCAGCTGGAAGGTCTACAAACAGTTAAGAAATTATTAAAGAGAAGATCTTTTAGCCATCTTGCAGCACAAACAGGCCAGCATATTTCAGTCTAATTCAGAAACTGGACAGACAGACAAAGAGCCCAACTGCGGTTAGGGTTTCATTTCCCTTGTCCTAATATGGACCACAGAAACCCCACAAGCAAGTGCTACATCTCAGCTGGGATGCCACAGTTAAGAAACAAGCACTGGACATTGTGGCTACAGGACACACCATGTATGTTCAACCAGGAGATCGGATCCTTGGTCCATTACCTTCATCTTATTGTCCTGCCCCAGAGTAAGCATATACAAGATCACCTCCCTGTCTATACAAGGCATGCCAGGGTCCAAGAGCTCCATATAGACACAGCCAAAGACTATTGACATCCCTCCTTTCATATACAGACTGAATCAGCCTGCAGATGCACTAGATTAGAGAGAAGAAAAAAAATTTTTTGTGTGTTTTTTTTAATATACTGCATATAGAAGACTTGCTCTATCAAATTTTGGTCTGTCAAACATGGTTGCAGTCACCCATGTACAATATGAAATAATTTAAAACACCCCACAATGCAAGTAGTGCAATATCACAGAAACATAAAAATGATTGAGAGGAAAAAAATAATACATGTATTTTAAATATATATTGTACAGAGACTAAGGCATGTCAACTTCAGCTAAAGGAAAGGGAGGACTCCAGTGATGACCTGAAAGGTCTATAATTCACTGGATGACAAAAGTGGATTACTCAAATATACTCTTATTATATGACATTCTCCAGGTAGGCATGAAATCAGGATGATCAAAATAGAGTTTCTGTCACTAGAAGTCAAATATTCTGAAAAATTTATCTTCTCTAGTCAATTGAATATTAGAAATATCTGACTTAGGGAAAAAATCACTCTGACTGGCCAGACAACCACACTACCTTGATTCCTATGAATATAGCTTGTTCTCCATGATGAGAAAAGGTAACTGCACAGAATTTCTGAAAGCCTCTTGCTGAAAGTGGGATTCCAAGGTGTCCTAAGTTACAATGTAAAATTGTGCCCAAGGTATGTATTCTATCCCCATGAGCCCTTAGAGACAAGGTGGGGCAGTATTTTCCGTATCTTCTGTTAATGAGCCTAACAATGCCTTGCCACATGACTCATAGATAACTCCCTCTGGGAGTTATCTCTGTTTAATGGGCCATCAAGGACCCACTGCATGACTCATAGAATGAGATCAGCCCATTGTGAGATGCTCCGCCCAGGGGGAAGAGCCAAGCATTCCCACCTGGATAAATCCAGGGTTTGAGACAGCCCAGGCAGCTTTTATCCACTGGACTTCCAGAGGAGACAAGATCTGCCAGACCTTTCTACAAGAGTCACTGCTTCGACAAGACCATCTCATCTAGACTGCCACTACTACCCTAACTAACAAAGTGTCAGGTGGTATTCCGACTCTGTCAGTGGAGGGGGTTTTTTGTACTATTACTTTTATTTTATTTTACTTTATTTTCTTTTCATCTTATTAAATTGTTTCTGACTTAGAGTCCTTCACTGGTTTTGCTTTCAAACCAGCACACAAGGCTTCTTAGGCTTCTTACAGAGGGATGAAAAAGCTTCAGGAGTAATTAAGACCAAGTGCTGATGATCTTTAAGGTTCCTTCCAGCCCAAACCATCCTATAACTCTATGACTTTCAGGCATGGAGCAAAGTCAAGGAAGACCATAGTCCTCATGTAGCTCACTGTAGCAAAACACAAGCTCTGGCAAAAGCCTGTGTAAAATTGAAACATTTGCACTCCTCTGACCTAACATCTTCCAATAAAAAAATTACTTACTTCAGATTTCAGTAGACTTTTAAACAAATTACAGGCAACAGGAAAGTTATAAATTCAAAGTCATTCAACTTTTGAGAGGAAGAGCTAGGAAAAGTGCTCTGCAATCCTTGTGATCTGCAGCTGTGGTCTCTTAACTACAAAATTCCGTCTCATAAAATTTCCACCTGCTGCTTTTCCCACCCTCTCATAATTTCTTAGCTTTCCATGAGGACACACAAGGCTGGGAAGTTGGTCTTGTTGATTATAAGTAATACTAAAAGATGGGAAATACAATGTTTTATTTCACCAGGTTGCTTTTCAGATGGATCAGTCCCTTAATTTGGTCACTGCACTGACTACACCACACTTCTGTCAGTAAAGCTGGTCAGCTGTGGGAATGGACATCAGGGAGCAGCAACATCAATCTGATCTTGCCAGAACATGTCACAACATCAAACTACAGTCTTTTTATTAAATTAATTAACCTCGATTTGATTAACAAGTGAATTAAATCAGTTCTCTTTCAGAGATTAAAAGCCATGTTGTCAAAAAGATACTAGATTCCCAACAAGCTCAGATCCTGATGTGCTACACCTGCTCTTGAGCAGACACTGTAGGCAAGTAGTATTATTTAAGAAGGTTAAAATCTGTCAGTGTCATGGGGGCTTTTAAGACTTTACATCTCTGCATCTGAAGCCTTCAGAACACCTGAAATTAATCTAAAAGCCCTCATGTGCTACATCTTCTTGCTGTAGCTACACTGACTTTTAGACCTGGAATCAAGTGATTACTGCTAGTTCAGAGAGATGTATACATGTTCTCTCGTACAGGGTAAACATGCAGTGATAGGACAAGTGGTAGCAGTTTATAATTGAAAGAGAGCAGGTTGGGATCAGATATTGGGAATAAATTCTTTATTACAAGAGTAGTGAAGCACAGGCACAGGTTTCCCAGAGAAGTTGTGGATGCCACAACCCTGGAAGCTTTCAAGGCCAGGCTGGATTGGGTTCAGAGCTACCTGGTCTAGTGGAACTTGTTCCAGCCTGTGGCTGGGAGGTTGGAAAGAGATAATCATTAAGATCCCTTCAAACTGAAACCATTCTATGATTCTATAAAGTGCCACTGCTGTCCCCAACAACCTCAAAAATGATTTCCATATTTTTCCAAGAGGTAAAAATATGGGTTTGAAATTTAATTTTTTTATTAATATAATCTTTTCTAGAACAGAAATAGTAATTACTCAGTGTTATACTTAGTAGGTTGCCTCAGGCAAGAGGAAGCATATATCCATATATCAAGTCTACAGATTCTCTTTACCATCTTTTACATTTATGTTTTACATTATAATTCCCTTTTATTTCTTTGGAATGCTTTGCTTGGGGAACATTATAATGCATCATCAAGTATCTTTTATGCTTGTGCAAGTGCTCATATCCTCAGTCTTAATTCTTCATTAAGATGTCTTTCAGTTGTTGTTTTGGGTGATGGAGTTTTTAAACCAGAAATAAAAATGCACCAGAATGTCCTCATGTTTTAAAACTAAAAGAATGGTATAACTAAGGTAATCACTCCTCCAGTATTCTGCATCCAAAGCTATACAAAATCAGTAGTAAGAAATATCACTAGACAAAATGATACAATGCTGATAGGTTATGAGTTGATTTACATGATCATCAACATATTGGGAAACATTACAAACCATTTAATCTACCATTAGAGTAAAGAACACTTAGGAATGAAATAAGACCAATAGTGCTTCATACAAAATTTGGCTTTAGGGACCAGATATGTTATAGCTTCCATATGTCTCAGCCTACTAAATGCATTTTTAATGGCAAGATCTTGCAGGGAGAAATCTGCACAGTTGCCTGGGTAGTCCGTCAAAAGGCAAAATTTGCCTGAACTTCATTTCAATGATGCTTTTACATAATCTGAGAGCCCCACAGAGGTCACAGAAGGAATGGAAGCATCAGACTCAAACTATAATAAGCCTTTTTGGATATTCTACCAATTTCTAGGGCATTAAACATAGATTATTGTTCTTATGACTCAGTATTTCCAGCCCTACTGATTAAGGATTTCGAAACTTCCCCTAGATAGCGATACATCATTAGTACTGGAGGACCACCAGACCAATCACACATTTGTTTATCAGAATAGAATTGTTCCAAGAAATCGTCCCTAAATCAACAGCACTCTGGGTGTTACAGTTCCTCAGGGCTTTCAAATTTCAGACACTTTTTTCTTGTTCTTTACTGGCTCTAAAGGGCCCAAAGATCCCCTTTGGAATGAAATCTAGCAGAGTCCTACATTTCATAAAACTTATACATCAATTTACACATTTATAATCAATACATTTCATGAAATCTAGCAGCTTCCTACAAACAGAAGCTCAGGACAAAAAAGCACAGAATATTCTTATGTGAAAATGACTTTTTCCAAGAGGAATGAAGGGCAAAGCAAGTGTTAATTGGTGCACCCAAAAGTGCTATTTGGCACATAGTGGTATCAGGATCTCTTCAGAGTTCCCTGATACATATTGTGCATTAAGCCAACATTCAAAAAAACCCATGTTTTGTATGATAACTAACATTTCTTCATTTTCAACAATGTTTCAATGGTATAAAGGTCAAACTTCTATTTTAGTGAAAATTATCCAGATGTAAATGATCTAAACTCTAATTGAAATCTAGTAGGACTTAAGAAACACTGCCAAGAGATACACCTGAATGGGTTATCACCAGACAGGTGAGCCATTATAAGCTTTTACAGGTACTTCACAGAATCACAGAACAGAACTGGATGGGACCTCTGTAGATCCTCTAGTCCAACCGCCCTGCCAAGATATGATCACCTAGAGCAGGTTACACAGGATCCAGGTGGGTTTGGAATGTCTACAGACAGGGAGACTCCACGCCCTTCCCAGGAGGCCTGTTCCAGTGCTCTCAATGTAAGGGTGTTCTTCCTCATGTTCAGGCGGAATTTCTTACTTTTTAGTTTACAGCAGTTACTCCTTATCTGGTCCCTGGGCACCACTGATGGTCTGGCACCATCCTTTCAGATATTTACATGTACTGATGAGATTTCCCCTCAGTCTTCTCTCGATTAAGCAGGTCCAGCTCCTGCAGTCTCTCCTCACATGAGAGATGCTCCAGACCCTTAGTCTTTTTGGCTGCAAGGGCACCACTGACGTCCAGGTCCCTTCTTTCAGAGCTGCTCTCTAGTGGGTCAGCTCCCAACCTGTAATGGTACTTGGGGTTATTCCTCCCCAGGTGCAGGACCCCATACTTGCTCTTGCTGAACTTCTTTAGGTTTCTCTCTGCTGAATTCTTCAGCCTCTCCAAGAATGGCAACACAACCTTCAGGTGTATGAGCCATTGCTCCAGTTTCATATTATCAGCAAACTTGCCAAGGGTACATTCTATCCCTTTAACCAGGTCATTGATAAACAAGTTGAATAAGACTGGACCCAATGTTGATCTCTGGGGAATGTCACTGGCTGCAGACCTCCAGCTAGATTCTACTCTGATGATCACAACCCTCTGAGCTCTGCCATTCACCTAGTTCTTGATCCACCTCACTGTCCATTCTCTTAACCCACATTTCCTCCACTTACCTACGAGGATGTTATGGCAGACAATGTTAAAAGCTTTGCTGAAGTCAAGGTAGACAATATCCACCACTCTTCCTTCATCAACCCATCCTGCCATCATAGAAGGCCATCAGATTGGCCAAGCATGATTTCCTCTTGACGAATCCATGCTGACTATTCCTGAAGAATAGTCAATACTTAGCCAAGTTTATAGTGCAAAGGCAATTCGGTCAGAGTACTCCAGATCTGCATGTTACCAGGGTGTGCACAGGCTGTTCACTGCAGCGACTTTCAGCAAGTTCAACTTGATTGCACAGAGTAATATTTCTACATGTCTAAAAACATGGATTCAAGATGCATGTTATTGATCAGTCACGTGAGAGCAATTTTAAATATGGACAAACATTAAAATGGAAGTTTCAGTGATCACCTTTTGCTACTGGAAAAAAAAAATTAGGATACATGAAGGGGCAAGACTGTTGTAACTTCTCAAGACAAACAGGTCTTTAAACTCATGTTTTTGTAGTCCCTAATAAGGTTAATTGCATGGACAATTTTCAACGCAACCTGAAGGTTCCAGTCTGTAAAGGCAGTTTCACGTAGGAAACAGATTTTCACCTTAAGACATTGTCATGAGTTATAAAGTAGATCAGATTCCACTGAAGTCAAACAAAAATTTTACTACTTTTTGAATGTCAAAGATGGCTTTTTCCTTATCTACCACCCACAATAAAACTGCATGTGAAGTACCTTAGAGAACATTCAGCCTCTAATTGTTATTTTACTGCTTTTAGAATCCTGTAGTGAGCAATCATTGAATTACTGTCAGTGATGGTAAGTTTTCAAACAAATACCCTCTTAAAAAAGCCCACATGCATATTTCATACTCAGAAAAACACAAGCACCTTCAAACTCATGAGGAAAATGAATTGTTTCAGATACAATGTTCAAATCAACCAGTAGATTTACAAGACATCTCACACAGACTTACACTACTAAATGCAAGCTTCTTTGCAAGTGATTTAACATTACTATTATGCCTCTTTATTCTGTGCTCTGTGCTGGAGAAACTTCACCATTTTGGACCTGCAAAGTTTAAAGAAGGATGTGCTTGCACAGATCAGACCGAGTCATAGGGATGTCAGTTAGCCAACAATTAGTAAAAAATACCCAAACATATACTGTAGCACAGTTGCCAATTATCTGAAATTAAAATTCAACACCCAATCACTCAATCTAAAAAGCATAAGGTACATACATGGAAAGAGAGATCATTTTGAGAGGTTTGGTTGTTGGGGGTCTTTTTCCTTTTTTGCTGCAATGGAGACTGTGTTCCTGTTTTCGTATTGGCTTAAAAAACAGAAGTTGTTATAGACACTTTTTGGAGGGGATCAAAATGGGAAAAACTCCTACTTGACTAGTCAGTGAAGGCCTTTCTAAAATGAATATTGCAAATTTCATGTTAAAAACACATTACTATGCAATTGTCCTCATATTAAACCTGAATTTCTGTTTCCTCTGATACATATGTTTATTGGAAATTAGAAGAATGTATAAATTTTGTCAAAGATAGACTTTATACTTGGCACACTCTTCTAAAACATCACACTTGTCAGACAGAGGTTACTTATTAAAGCGTTAAATCGAACATCTTATCCCAGAAACTTAAAAATTGCCTTTCTCCCCTCCTGCGAATCCTAGCAGATTAGTCCATTTATTGTTAAAACCTTCACACATATCAGATCTTAAACCTCTAAACATGCCAAAGACTACTCTTCAACACGTGTTTCGTTTCTCAAGGAAACTATAAACAGAAAATTTTGCTGTGGTTTGGACTTGCATCAAGTGCTGAAACAGATCAGAGTGGCTGTAGCATTGTTACAATCAAATACTCTGTAAAAGTATCTTTTAAATTGGATGTAAGATGTTATTTTCACTTAATATTCCTTCAGTAGCATGACAGGCACATTACATCAGTTGTTAAAGGCCAAGACCCTGTGGAAATATAAGGCATATGTGTTATACTTAATTTTGCTATCTCTGAAACTAACTATACAGGTCTGCGCCATCTACAGAAAAAACCTTATGAGACACAGCTTCTAGATGAGTAGTTAATATAAACAAAATTTCTTTAGAGTCATGGAAGAAGCAAACAGGTCATGTTTCTGGTGCTGTGCATTATCTAAACCACAAGAATATGTCAGGTTTTGTTCTGAAGCAGGCTTTTCTATTTTATTAAACAACACAAAAACAACCTCATTTAGAAGTAAGAATCAAATAGGTCAGACTGAGATAGACCAGGTAATTGTGTTGCAAATGAAGTCTCTGTCAGGTCAAAGCTCCTTGTTAAATGTTCACCCCCTCTGTTGAATACCGGGCCATCCACCTCTTTGTTACACCTTTGAGCCTCGCAGCTACCCCCAACATAGCAACCAGGAATCCAAGGGAGAAGAAAAACAAGAGGACATGCAAATAGAAGTGGTGCAGTGCCAGCTGGGAGAAGAAATTATTGCTCCAGACCAGAAAAACTTTATTAGACTAAACCACCAAGACACATGCATGGACCATGCAAGGAGTGAGACTGCCTCCTCCCAAAGCTGAGCGGTTTTCACCCCTCACCCTGATACTCAGAGAGGGACCCCCTGGAATTTCAGCGCAAAGCAGGTCTTCGGGACGGGCGGCCGTGAGGACCCTGAACCCGACTCTGCCTGCATTCCAGTGAATGAGGCTGCTGCACACCTCCCTTCCGAGTTGCTTCTGAGAGCAGCCTGCAGCCCAGTGGATGAAGTTGCTGCACACCTCATCCTCCAAGTTGCTTTTGGAAGCAGCGGCAGCATGCATTCGACCCGTCGGGCCCTCACCCTGAGCTGATCACAGTAAAGGCTTATAAAAGGAAAATAATCTCCTGCCCTTGTTTATAACAAGACCAAATTCAGATACATCCCCCCATTCAAGAAGTTCTGTGAATTTAAGAGACTGTCAGCACTTAGTCTGAACATTTTGAAAACCTTCTGTGCATTCCCCTCTATCTGCTTCAGTCTGGATAGGAGACATGGGACTTACTGACTTAACTTCTCAGCCTGAGACTTAAATCTAAGATGATATATGTGTTATTTTCAGAACCCTAGATCCCTACACACTTCTATATTAAAAACTGATTATTGTGTTTTAAGTCATAGCGATTAGACTTGTTTGTTTATTCAGAAGATATGTTCCCTGTGAACAAATTAACTGGAATGGAAGAAAATTGCTTTCTTGTTGACTTACCTAGACAACTCTTAATTTTATTGAAAATTTTATTGAACATATAACATTTTGTATTCATATAAATGCTGTCATTAAATTACTTTACAATTTTATAGTAATGCTTGCACCATTTTGCTTATATAAACTGCAAGTGAACTAGACTTGTCCTCAGTTTACCCTTGAAACTGTTCCAGCCAACTTGAAAAGGAAGTGTAGTGTAGAGAGAACAATACAGGCCTCTTTTTCAAGCAAGTAAATCCTAATATTCCTCCCATTTAAAAACAGTGTCTCTAAAGATAAGTTGTTCAGAGTATACATGCAAAATAGGGACACTTATCTGAAATTCCCCAATAAGCTGATAACAGAACTGTTGTTAAAGCAGTCAAATGGATTTATAGAGCTTAAGAAATGCTTAAGCAAGAAGGATTAATTACTACTAAAGTTACTCCCAAACCATTAAATTTTATCAAATGCACTTTGTTTGATCAGGTATACTTGACAGCTGTCAAAATGTTAAGCTTTAAAAATATCACTAAGTTTAGAAATACCTCAGAGGATTTTGATTTTCTTAGTAACATCCCTTTTAGGATGGCACTATCAGCTTCATACTGATAGTTTTCTCCTTTTCAACAAATTATTAATCAATAAAGGTATAAGATATAATGCAATAATGAAAGAAAACTTGAATTAGAGTTTCAGAGTTAACAAAATGATCTGGCAAGCATTAAAATACAATTGATCAGATTATCACTGGTCTCACACAGTGCCCACAGCTTGTTCCTGCTGAGTAATGATGATGTCTGAAAGGTAACAGGGATACAACAGTTTGATAGTGTTACAGCATGATCACTGTGACAATGCTCGTGCGATTGCATTTTGCATTCAGTCATTCAGGTAGGGTGCTTAAGTAGATTGCTGACATGTGAAAACACTGCTTCTTTGACTATTCTAAGTGAAGCACTTATCCTGCAAAGGTCATTGTTATTTTGATCATGGTGCTCACAAAACAGTGAAGGGCTAATGGCAGCTCCAAGTGAACCCTATGCAATCCAAAACAAACAAAAAGAAAGTCTCTGAATTATTATTAGCTTTCTACTTCACTAGGTTACAGAGCTGCAGCCCAGCACAACACCCTGCATCTTACCCAAAGCCTTATGCTAAAATAACAAGTTACTCTGACTTTTCTCAAGTTTTACTCAGTACATATACTTCTACTAAAACACACAAAACTACCTTCTCAGAAGGTTTTTTTTTAGTGAGTCTGTCCCCATTCAAGGGAGAAAGCAATTTTAAAGAACCTTCTCAAGAGAGAAATTTAGGAGGAAAATTTACTATTAAAAACTGTATCTATATAAACTGTTTCATCTAACACATCACAGTTTTGTTCTGTATATGAGTATTTTATCTTGCTGCATATACACACTGATAAACCACATAAATTAAAATGAATTGTCCTGATGGTGCATCCTTAACTGGTTTATTCACATCTACCTTACTCATAACATTGTCTTTTTGGTTTGGGGTTTTTTAGCATTTACAGGGAAATTTCTCCTAGATTAAACCATTCCAGAAACAGCTTCATTTGTATTCCTTCATCTTCACTAAATCCCTTTAGTCCAAGATGCAGAAGCAGTAGTAGACAGATTTAATATTCCAAAGACCACCCTACATACCACTGGAAAAGAAACTACATACCACTGGAACAGACAAATATCAGTCAGTGGAAAGGTAGGAATCAAGGCCCATTGCTGAATTTGCTAGCTGTAGCATGAAGATTATTTGAAAATTATATCCTCTGACTATGAACAAGACACAGGATTTTTGTTGTTGTCTACAATGAGAACTATGAGTGTTTGCATAGGATCTATGACTAAAATCAGTGGAACAAGCTGAAAAAGATATTTTTTAGAAAGCTATTCTAAAATGGCTTGAGGAAAAAATAAAAAATTCCTCTTGCTGCCACTGTCATTTGCAAGAGCTGTGACAGAAATGTCTTGTGATTTCATGCTTTAGGATCATAAGTGGAAGCCAGTGTCCCCCACTGAGATACCACACATCCTTGTCATTGCCCCCACACCTTACCAGATCCTCTGGCACAGGCTGGTCAAAGTCCCAGTGGAAGTTTCCAAGTGCTGCCATTCCCAAAGGCTCCTTCCAAACACACCAGCTCAGTCCTCATCTTGACTGTTATGGAGAATGCAGAAAAACCCACAGGAAACATTGAAAACAACTAAATGACAGCTTTTCCCACATTTAATCCAGCAAGCTCTCACTGGTGGAAATTTCACTGATAAAAAAACCCAATTTGTAACTTTAATTTGGTGAAGTGACCCAAATAAGTATTAGAGACTTTTTGCTTTCTTTGCCTTTAGATTTCCACTGAAATCCTGAATGTGGATAATCTTCAGGCAGTGTTAATGCCTGGGTACACACCTCTACCATGCTGCCAACTGCTACCTGAGAGACGGGAGCACGTTTTGCTATAGCACTCCACTGGTGTTTTGTCAGTCAGGGAATCCATTGCACTCCTGAACAAAACCCCAAATCAATGCACTTTATCCAGAGATCTAAAAGGAATGAAAAGAAT
Organism: Acrocephalus scirpaceus scirpaceus; assembly: GCA_910950805.1. Classification (NCBI taxonomy): domain Eukaryota; kingdom Metazoa; phylum Chordata; class Aves; order Passeriformes; family Sylviidae; genus Acrocephalus; species Acrocephalus scirpaceus. Next base: position 45,985,113 of record OU383777.1, on the reverse strand, counting down.
GAACCTACCAGCCATGAATTCTTCTTGTAAAAGAGAAGGTTGTTTACATCAGTAAAAGAGGGGTGGCAGAGACTAAAATTCAGATTAAGACATGACCAGATGCATGTGAAAGTAAGTAGCTGAAAAGTAAAAGTGGATATAGTAAAAAACAATGCAGAAATAAACCATTAAAAGTCAATTAGAATCCCAAGGAGGAAAGACAGGCAATGAAGGAACAGATTGATAATTATAAACTGCAAAATGGAACATTAGGTTAGCAAGATGATAGTGCTGGATAGATGAAAACAAAAACTGTTAAAAACCAGCAAGTCAACAACAAAAGGGAGAAAAACAAGGTAAGTTAAAAAGAAAACATCTGCACTATGTGAAAAATCTTCTGTGATTGATTTAGCATTTACTTTCTCCATTTCTAGTTTTATACTTTCTCTAACTCACAGTATCACATACATAGAATCCTTTGCTCCAGCAAAGAAGAAAGATAATGATTGCCCCTTGTACAACAATCATTACAGCTGAATTTTGGGTTTTATCCAGTCGTGTTGATCTCACACCTTACACCTCCCTTCCCTGGCACAGATGTACCTATGCATGCAGGCTCACCATTCAGCCAAGTGAGTCTGATGACTACAGACAGCCATGGTGAGCTGTGCACTCAGCACTAGCATATTTTTCTGTTTATGGTACGGCAAATTAAGCAGTTTTAAAAACGCTAAACAAAACCAAACTAACATGACCACTGCCATCCCTCATAAGTTTCACAAGTTTAACTCCCTCAAACTGCAGACTATATCAGACAAGCTAAATGCTATGAGAATATGAGACCAGACAACAGGATTGCAACAAGACTAACACACTGCCTCAGTGGCAGGTAATTAAGTTGGATTAGTTTAGATGAGTCCTGAAAACACATTTGAAAATCCTCCACATTTTCCTTGCCAGCTGAAGATCTGTCAATAGAAGAGTCACAAGTAGGAAAACAACTAGAAATTGAGTAGCTTTCTGTAAGATCTTTGTCAAAATGCATCTCTCTAGCCTTATCCACTTATGTGTGATAAAAAGCACTGGACTAAGAACTACATGTATTTCTGAAATTAAGCTAAATTGGGCTGTCTACATCTCACCTCTGGCCTCATTTTCAGTACTAACAGCCTTCCTCAGTAAACGTAACCATCACCTGTTTCATCCTGTAGCCCAAGGTCACTAACACTCATCTGGAGATTGACAGCTGACAACTCTGGAAACAGTGGACCCTTAAAGGAGCTGAATTACTACCTCTGTTCTTTAACAGTCTTCAAAATCTTTGTGTCCACACTCCATGGGAGCAGAATGAAATAATTACATTTAAAGTGGCCAACAGACTTCCCCTTGGCCGCTGTCTCCCCTGGCCAGGAGCTGTTGACAACAAAATCTCTTCCAAGCTTCGAAAGCAGGTTTATCCTCAGGCTGCAGTAACATTATCACAAACAGAGTCATTGAGGGATCAGCTATTTGACAGACTTGTGCAACACACAGGTGTCGTTTGCTTCTTTTATAGCTTCCTTTACAGCTTTGGGCTGTAACTCTTCCCTGAGAACTTGGAAAATGTCGGGTGTCCTATCTGCAGTGGACTACAGGTGACAAACAGGATGTGACAAAAAATTGTGTTCTCTCACATAGTAGTCCATCTAATGCCAAAACCTCACGCACTTCCAATCTGCATCAGGCTGGGCAAGTGATGAAAATGGAAGAATCCAGGATCCTAAAGAGGCTTTTGACAGACAAAAGTATTTTTGGCAAATGAACATCTGAAGAAGAGTACAAACATTTTGATACTATTCCAAAATAGCTCTAAGCCTGTCTTGAGATGTATCAATAACAAAGAGCAAAAGTCTCCAGAACATAAAAGCTGTTGACAAAACTGTCAGTGTTGTGCAGCATTTGACAAGAAGTACAAGAGCCAACCTGGAGCTTAGAGGGAAGAAAATTAAATCTACCACCAAACCACAGTCACCCAACACTCACTCCTTAACCTGGAATCAAGCCTGACCCTCACCATTGCCCTGCCCATGCACAGACAGTAAAATCCAGCAGACACAGTATGTAGACAAAACTGTCCTCATAATTAGACTTGGATACAAAACCTTAATAAAAGATTGAGCATTCACTTTATACTAACATTACCAGATGAAAAACAAAACCTAGTATCCTTTAAAGACAAAATACTTTTTCTTCTTTAGTCTTAGACTGAAACACATGTAGAAAGAAACACTATAAAAGAACATGCTTCTTTAAATACCATTTCAGGTTTGAATACACATTCATTTCAGAAACATAAAGGAAAAGTTCATTTCATCTTTCTGGTCAATGACAAAAAAGAGAATTGACTAAACAAAACCTTATTTGCATTACAATTGTTAACAAAAAATACTTTTTTTGCCATTGTTAATAAGCAAAAATTTCAATTCTTTCCTTGTAGGTCACTCTTTTCTGTTTTTTTATTAGAGAAGTGAAAATAGATTGAAGTGGAAAACAAAAAAGGGGAAATCAAAAATTAAATAGCAATATTCTGCTATTATCATAAAATTATAAAGAATAGTTTGAAAAAAAACTCCTTTGTTGTTAAAGACCACTAGGAAATGAAAAATTGCAATCAATTGTATAATGATATCCACTAATCTCCTAAGATTCATAAATTAATTCAATACATTAATCCTCTCAGTACGAACCTATTCTGTTGCTGCTTTTTAATAACTACTAGAATAAACATAATAGATTTGCTTAAAATTTCAGCTACAAATCACACTAGTATATCTTCATTTTACATTTTCGGGTTCCTAGAATAGTCAAACTGTTTCATAGCATTTCTATATAATGCTCTTATTTACCTCAAAAATCCTACAAAATGAGAGATTTAGCGGGGGGGAAAAAAACCCTTTCACATTATTCTTCCAATTAAAGTTCTCAGTCATTTACAGAGGTTTTTTTTTGATTCCCTTCATTCTTTTTTTTTTTTTCCCCAGTGAGGCCTACTAGAGATAAATCTCCCATTGCTCTGTTTGAAAGTGGAATATATTGAAATGCTGATTGAAAATTATTTTTATCCTATAGGATGTGGTTTGTTTTTAGGTTGTGATAGTTTAGCCCTAGGGTTTCATTCACATAGGGCTTTGTCCACTTGGATTTCTAAAACTGGGGTTTATTTTGGTTTGTTGTTAAACTGAAGCAGCGGTCTTGCTTCTGTAGCCTAAATAACATATAGTTGAGTCATAAAATGAGCTTCTGTTTGACTTCCTTGTTGTAAGGAGTTTGGGGAGTCTAACATTAGTCTGTTTTGGTGATGGAGAGAAGGGGGAAGAGGAGAGGTTGCTTTTGTCATCATTCATATGACAGAACACACTCAAATAATTTCAAATTTTTCTGCGCCTCTGATATTTGCAATATTATGGTTTACAACTTTTTTGTGCTCATCATCATACTAAAATACCCAAAGTAATTAGTCTTGTATAGAAAACTAACAGAAATACAGCCTTTTCAAAACCAAAAGTTTTGATTTATTAATGTTCAGGAATGTTGAAGTACAAAGGGACATAAAGATTTTCATCTGAGCAATAATGTTTACTCTGTTAAAAAAATAAGGATAATCTGTATCAAGAACTAAAATTTCAGGCAAGTCTGTTGTCAAAATTCTGAGCAACTGAGAAGAAAGCACCAGAGGAAAAACTTGCCGCAAACCTTGAAAGATATTTTAACATCCATTATTTACTGATAAGGAAATTATGCACAGATGTTATTCCCAAGGAGGATATGTACTTAACTGAGAATAAACATCCAGAATTAGCAAGCTCACCTCTGAATAGATATACTGCAGAGAAGCACTCAATGCACACCTGTGTAATTGCATCAAGCAGATATCTTAGGTAACAGGCTTGTTGCTAGGATTCCTAGGGATCTAGGATTGAGAACATCTCAATGTTCTCCTCACTCTTTCAAGCCGATGATTTGTCTTTCAGAGAGAACTTGTTTGCCCTGTTTGAATGGAGATATTTTTAGCTCACAGACACATTTAGAATGGACATTTTTTCCTACATAAATTCCTCCTATTTGTTTCTGCTGAACCAATATTATGAATCTGGTGCATAAATGCCTCCTGTTTTTGCTATTGCAGCTGATGGAAAGGTGACAATGGAGGGCAATAGAGATTTACAGCATTTAATGCAGGCAGATTGGAGTTCACTGGCAGTAGTGCCATTACAAAGACTGAAAAGGCAAAGCAAAACAGTTACTGCATGATTCAGCTGTTCAAGAATCTTGGTTTTACCAAAACTTGCAAGCCTAGTACAAGAAGATGGTTCTTGTGCATTGCTGGTGTGCTGGAATCACATCAGTGTTCACACAGAGCAACAGCATCACATAAGAAAGATTCCCATTCTTGGAACTGTGTGAGAAACTTTCCATGACCTATGTTAACAAAGACACATAACATACTTCCGGGGTAGTCCATTCACTGTTAATAAGTCTTGTGAGGCCATCTGTGGTTTATTCTAGAGGCACGCTAAAGTTATTGGTTATGTGAATGCAATTATATTGGCTGCTAAGTTGCCTTTTGCACCTCTCTGAAGCCACCAGTTCCACAGGGATGCCTGCTGTTAACCAAAGACACAAAATAGTAACACTCAAAAATGATGAGAAAGGAAGGGATGCAAATATCCCTTTGTGAGCCACACAAGGTTGGCCACATTATCTTACAGAGGAAACCTAGTATTTACCTGCTCTGGGGTTTTTTTTGTTGTATTAGATCATAGTTAGGCAGTGTGTCCACCCAAACATTTAATGGGACTCTGCCTTGACATATAAAGATGTACTCCAACATCCAACCACAGTTGCTGCTCTTTGGGTTTTCTGTATTAGTAGTGAGCATCTGCCATTCTTCAGAGTGCTAGAGGTCTGTGAAAGGTACTATGCACCCTAAATCCCTGCTTATTGCTCTTCCAGTAATTCCAAGAGGATAAAAGATATTTCTCTCTTTACACACTTTGCTTCTTGTTGCATGTCAGTTCTCTCAGATTACAGATCATCCAACGTTTTAAGCATTAAGCAAGGATTTTTCAGTCTCTGTGCTCTCATCCTCCAAAATATTAAACAAAATCTGCTGTACTAGATACAATTTTCTTTCTACATTAGTAATATACAGAGAGCTTCAGGTTGAATGTTAACTATAATTTATCATGTTTCTAACAATATAGTACACTTTTCCAGAAGTGCTCTCTCAAGCATCCTGAGAAAACTTTTTAGATGACTTATGTGTGTGTAAAGGACTTAAAATGGATGATACTACAGGTTATTATTACTTGATTCCAAATTAGTTTTAATCACTGTTTATTTTATCACTGTGGAAGATTTTAAAATGAAGGAAACAAATTTATTAGTCTAGGCTTTCACATTGCCCTGGATTAACAAGAGACTTTACCAACTCCAATTTTTAAATTTTGTGCTGCCATTTCCTTTATAAACTGTCTTATTGTGCCTTCTTTTCAGGTTGGATCTTTACCAATTTCCTACTTTATTGTGCTTTTAATTTGCCATAAGAATGTCTTCAACATTTCTAATTATGTCTTTTTCCCTCTGGATCTCGTGATTTCCTGACTAGGCATCCTAACAGTATTCTGAAAGTGGAAGTCCCTTTTTCCTCCATTAGATAGGTATGGAAAAATTCTGCTATTTATCTCCCAATGGTCTATATAATAAGTACATAACTTTTGTTTTTTCTGTTTACAATCCAAATTCCATCTGAAAACTACATCAGAAGATGAGAGTAAGGCCAGTATATAAATAATTTAACTTCCTCCCCCAGCAGCATATTCTTTTGCTAACTAGAAAATAATTAGCACAACACAATCACACATATTGTCTGTATAATAAACAAATGAGTTTCATAGGAGAAAATAAATTATATCATGAAATATTAGCCACTGCTTAATTACAGTTTTTATGTGATGAAATGCATTAGGAGGACCGCTGATTTGATACTCCATGTCTAAAGCAGTATAATCATACAAGTTATATAAAAACGTGGGGCAACTCAAATTACACATCTATATTGCTGGAGTTTTGGGGTGGGTTTTGTATATATTTTTCAAATGATAACATTGGTAAATGATCATTTCAAAAAACTTTTTTCTCAGAAAAACATGCAAAAGAATAAAACTCAGAAAAATGAACTCACAGGTATTGTCTAGTTACTATGTTAAAAATTCAATGCACAGCATGAACTTAATACTTAAGTATTAAATACATGTAAAACATTTGTAAAAGATACCTTACTTCAGGTAAATCAACATACCCGGTTTTCATTATGACCTTTTGCACATGTATTTTTGAAAACATTATGTTTACAAGTAACATGAGTTCAAATAGGCCATGAAATACAGTGTCCTGGGTCCAAAACTAGTTTTTAAACAGACGCTTAGTAAGTGGTTATCACTGAATGTTCAGACTGTGCCAAAAAGCACTGCAAAAGTTGGCAGCAAAGCTCACAGCAAAATAGCCTGAGAATAAAACCTGATATTCCTCTTCACAGTTCCCTGCTAATAAAAGCATTAACTTAAGAGCACATATGAAGGGAAGTGAAGACCTCCTGCTGCCTCTTTGATGCAGTGTTGGTGGCAAATGGGTAATTTCCATACCTGTGGCAATTTACTAGTGTTACAATCCATACCCAAATGCCTTGAGGCACAGAAGTGCCAGTCAGGAGAGCAGGATCAGCATTAACATACCATTATGAAAGAAACAGCAAAAGAGAAAAGGGAAAAAACCCCTCTGAATGAATGCTTCAGTAAAGTTTCTTTGTAGGCATGTTTTTAGAGGCAGGATCTGAAATTTCATGCTCTCAGAGACACAAGGCAATTCACTCTTTTATGAAATATTAAGCCAAGGCAGTAGCCCTTCATTTCCTTATGACCATTCCTCTGAGTTTGCAAATACTCAGATCCGTGCAGAATTAGGCAAGCTGTAGCAAAAGTAAATAATCTTGTTATGAAATATTTTGAGATGCATGAGATGCATGTTTTAAAAGAAACCAAAAATGTTTGTAAGACAGGGGATTGGACTCTGTCAATAACATATAGGAGTTCATGAATGATTCAAAATATTCTGTGCTTCCCTTAATGAGAAAAATAACAAAGGAAAGAGATCAGTTGTCCCCTCTGTTCATTTATCACACTGTAATATCTGAGAACTGTTTACCTTTCTTGTTTTAATGCATAACTCCAGACGATGATAAGATCCCAAAATATCTATCCCACTTAAATACAGACTCTTGAATTCCAAGACGCACTGCAAAGTGTAAATTCCCTTTGTTAAAAAAGCTAGATCTTATTATATACTGGTAACTAGCAGTGTTAAAAGCAGCATCAAATATTACTGCAGGTAAGAGGAGGTACACTGTTAAAACTTTTAGAAGTTTATCTAGACTTTTCAGTTTTTTCACTTCATATTATTGCTAAATTGACTATAAACAAGTGGATTTTTTTTTTCTGTGAAAAACACCTAATCAAGTTCCAAACCTGCTTTCCACTCGAAAACTAATTGGGTGGGGAAAAACAAAATAAAACCACAAATAATGCAATATAAATTTCAAGTTCATGAAACATGTCTTCTGCTCAGGAGACTGTTTTACTTCTTGAAAGAATGTTTCTGCCCCCTTATTTTCATACATTAGTTTTATTCTGGACCAAAACCAAGGAAAATATGCACGTACATCCCATTGCATATGCTTAGAGTTTTATGGTTTGCTGGACTTTAATGACAAATTATATTATCTTCTAAATTGTTCATTCTAGGCCACATACTTCTCAAATATACTTTTTCCTCATGGGATATGTGCCTGAAGTTGTGCTGTGCAATAGCCCAAAACACAGTCCTTGCCACTTCCTGAACAGATAACACCTTTTACTGGTTAACAACACTCCATCACATTTTCCTAGAACAGATACATCCATATACCCAATGGCTGATGGATCATTCAAAAAGTAAATGTCTTTCCTCTGCACTTCCTAAAGCAAATGTCAGGTGGCTTTCACTGCTGTATGATTCCTACTGCTTCAGCACACAAATCCAATTTCACATCTCTTCCAATATTCCTATTGCATCCTAAATACCAAGCCCCTTGGATGAAGCTTTGCTAAACAGAGCTGTAACAAGCATGGGCACAGGTACACCCTAGAAACACACTAATAATTACCACCTGCTCACTCAAGTCTCGGTGCATTTCAAGGGAGATCAGTTTTATGTTCAACATACAGAATATCCAGCCCCATAATGTTCCCCAAACTTCCACGTACATTTTTCATGTGCCAGAGCAATATCTAGATGTCTAGACACCCTGCCACCTCTGCTACTTCCAACAGTGCAATTTTTGAGGAATGAGTTCTATCCATTAAGTATTAGGACACAGAAAAAGCAAAAATTTGTGCTAAGAGGAATTTGGCAAGTGAGCAGTAAATATTTACCATCTGCTAAGATCAGCTGGCTGTTTTGAATTTAATCTAAGTATAATTAAACAAACAAATAATCAAGATATTGAGATTGGATTTAACAGTGTGCAATAAGACCATTCAAACATTCTTCCATTTTAAAATTATACCAGCATTAATGATAATCAATGCAAATTCTCTCTTTTACTGCTAGACAAGTATTAATTTTTGGTTAACTAACAACACCACAATAGTTTCATAAATCATTGCCAGATATCTGTAAGGATGCCATCTGAGAAGCATTTCATTTTTAAAAGTTTGCTGTCATAACATTAAAATGGTTTGTCAAAACAACCTTGTCTCCAAAGAAATCATGGCTTTGTTTAAATGAACATCAATTCCTCATTTAGAAAATATTTCCTAAATAAGAACTGTCAATTTTTGGCTTGCTTTCTTAAATTGGACTTTTGCCCAAATCATTTTCTTTATCTATTTAGGAAAAACTCTTAGTTTTAGGGGTTTTTTTCCTGTTTTTAAAAAAAAAATTTAAACATTTGAAATTTCAATCTCAAATCTCACTTTTAAGGTTTTCATACTGCAAGTCATACATTACTGGGAGGAGAGGGGTTGAGCTTTTAACAAGTCACAACTTTTTTTCAAATTTATGCAGGAGTTAAATGGATGCTAATAAAAACAAAACACCATAAAGTGCCTTAATCCTTTCAACCACTAAATTCCAGCAGTAATCCAGGCTTCCTCTAGACAAGAAATGCAAGAAAACAAACAACAACAACAAAATTCTCAACCACTCTAGGTTAATGTTATAGGAGATATAACCATTTTATTTATGGAAATCTGAGTCTGTTGAAATAATAAAGACTAAAATATCTTTTTCACAGCTGTGGAAGACCTAAACTTTTCTAGCATATTTGTGAAGTAGAATTTGCATATATGTTATGCCTAGGATTACAAATATAAAGTACTTAACTACAGGACAAGAAATGGCACTTAAATTCCACGGCAACTCAATTCCCAGCACAATAGACCATGCTTTCTACAATCTCACAGTGCCTGACTACTGAAGATTCTCCTCCACAATGTTCAGGAAAACTGCTTTTAACAAGGGAAATTCTGAACCAGAATGATCTTCTAGCATCCATCATGCATTTTGTTTCTCATTTTTTTCCTTAAGACTTTTTTTGGTGACTCATTTTAATTATTTACTCATAGATTTTCTGATTAAAATTATAAAGATAAAAAAGATATATTTAAAATCCTCCCAAAAACATATGCTTATCTATTCTCTTTCTAATTCCTGTTTTTCTTTTTTAGCAAACAAATTCCTTATGTAATATTGGATGAAGGCTGAAAAGGAGACAAAAAAACTAACATGCTCAAGTTTCCGTGCTGAGAACCAGGCTCAGTGGCTTTTCGTTTAATTTTTGTCTGTTACTGGATAGTCATTTTGTTAAGTCTTCAAGAAAAAGATAATTCAAAGACAAAAGTAGGCTAAACATCAAGTTAGACAGTGACAGTAAAGATCCATTCTGTCCAATTATGAAGGTAAATCTACAGGTCATCAACAACTCTACTCAAAGAAAGCATACAGGTTAAAAGGCTGATCTGTGGAACGTAAGAGGGACAGCAAGAATAAATAAAGTGACATGAGGAACACACTGCACACAGTCAGAAAAAAACCATGATGCAGCTCAAACAGAATCTCTTTTAACAGAAAATTAATCAAATATTTCTTTTCAGTTTCTAAAGAATACAAGTGAAAAACCACAAACACGCATCTGACGGTGTGGTAACACAGTGTCCTAAAAATTAAGAAGCTGTTAATTCAACACTCAAGATTAGTGTCATACTGTAAAGTTGACATTTGATATTTTCTTGATCACATGGGTTTCTAAGCTCAGCTAAGAGGAAAGGAGATGCACAGATAGCTCATCATTGTACAGAAAATCTCACATTAATGGTCTCTAACACAGGCTGGGAAGTGAAAAAGGCTTACACACTTGAACCCCAAGACTAAAAGAGAGAAGAAACTATTAAAAAAAATGGGCTGAGAAAGAGAAAATACATTGTTGTGTACTGCACTTCTTGCCTGGCATTTCCAGCTGTGGTTAGGGGCTGGGGAATACTGCCATATACTGAATGCAGAAAACTGTATGGATGCACCACTTAAAAGCATCTGGTTGCTGGAAGCGAGATAATTAGCTCCTGGTTACCAATGATTCAGGTTCCAATACAGCTTTTAATTTCATTGTATCTCCATCTTTGGAGACACCCAAAAACCATGTGGATAAAGTCCCGGGCAGCTTGCTCTAGGTGGCTCTGCTAGAGCAGGGATGTTGGACCTGAATGACCTCCAGAGATCCCTTCCAACTCAGCCCTTTCATGATCCTCTAATGAAGAAGTCACACTAACAAGAAGAAATTAAACTTCTGCCACTGTGGGAGCTCTGAATATATCTTTCTTGAGGGCTTTAAGCCAAGTCCAGCTTAGCAGCTGAGTCCTAACTCATCAATGCTGCTGAGAAGCATCATCATGAAGAAAACAGGGGAGGTTCTTGCTCAGCTACTTTTTGGTTGCAGCTGTACCACTGGCTCCCCTCACTGCTGCACTGCAGTTGTATCTGTGCCTGCTCTCCCACCACCCTGGCCCAGACCTTCTGGCTCAGCTTCAGGCATGCCCAACTCACCTTGGCCTTGCTGGGAAATCATTGCTCAGACTCTGCTCTGACTGCTGTCTCCAGGCCTAACCCCAGTCCTGACTCATCACTCAGCACCCTGGCTCCTTGTTGTGATGGACACCTGCCTTGTTACAATGTAGAGCTCTCAGCCAACCTTCACTGGTGGAGCAGCCAGATCTTCCTGCCCCACAGCAACACCAGCATAAAGACAAATTTATTTAATCACTAGGAAAAAATGAAGAAAAATCAGTGATATATTGGTACTAAATATCAAAAGTACAGGAACTGAGAGGACAAACATCCCAGTATTTCTATTATTTATGCTACAACAATTTGAGATAGTACAACCATATCTACAAATACAGTAGGAATTCTCAGTGCATGGTAATATAAGGATAATACAACTTGCAATATAATAAAATATAAATACACAGAGGATAGAAGAGTGCCAGATTTATCTGGTAATGCTACAAGGAATGCAAGATAATAGCATATGATGTACTTAAATGAATACTTTATTTGGAGTCTGAGAGAGTCTAAAATACTCCAAAGACTATAAATAATCATAGCAAAAGTATAAAACTGACATTTCTTGGCATGGGTAGGTGCAGACAGCCAGTGTCACAGTAAACAGCAGGGGAGGAGAAAAAAAAATCTGATTAACACATCAGGACAACCTCCTATTTTAACAAAAGGCTCCCTTTGATCCTTAGTGCCTCTGGAAAAAAGAAGGAAAAAAAAAAAGGCAGCAAGTATTTTTTCATTAGAGAAATAAAAAAGGGAAAGTTCTGAAGTTCTTCTAGAGTAAACTTCAGTTCTTAGTGAATTTAGTTCCTTGGGAAAATATATCAAGTTCACTCAGATAGAACTGGTAGAGAGAAAAGGAAAAGGAGATATTCCTACAAGTTTCAAAAAGAAAATATTTCTTTTCACCTACATTGCCCTGAGATTTGCTCAAAATACAGCAACCATGAGGAAAACAATGGTACAATTGAACTTCAGACCAGCCATTATTTTAATGCACTGTTAATTAAACAGAAAAGTCAATTAAGAAAAATTATGAGCTCTTGCTTTTATTACAAACAGATTTGGTCCATTTTCTAAGAGCCTGAAAAATTTGGTAGTTGTCAAATTTCTAAGACACAACAACTTCTGGGAGTTTTCTGCCCTCATAACCTGCTGTAGGCATGCATTCTTTACACCTCCCAGAATTAATACCTAGGGAAATATTAGTGTGATCCTGTCCCAAACATCACTTTAAACTTTCATATTAATTTTATTTTATATGTTGCATTTTATATATAGATGTTTAAAATCCAGTATTTAAATATACATGGTCAAGCTTCTGAGCAACCAGAGAGGCAAGTTTCAGAGCTAATTGTAAATGCCCATGCCAAGCCAAGCTGGAGAGGGAAGGGGGGGGCTCTGTTCAGAAGCAGATCTGACATTTCAGTTGGCTGCAATATGGGACATGAAAAGGGATTCTCTCTTGGCCCGTACCTGTAACCATGAATTTGCCCAATGACCTGGGTTCTGGGCTGACCCCGTGCCACCCCTGGCCAGCAAACAAATAGCTGTCTTCATATTCTTCTCACATCAGAAGCATATTTCAGTAAAGGGGGAACCACCATTTTTGTGGCTTTATGTGCCATTTCTAGGTTTTGGCAGAATTTCTCTGAACTCATCAAAGCTCCAAACGAGATTATCATGAGTCAAGAAAAACAGAAAGGATGCGACAATGCTTCTTCCCCTGCAGCTGTTCCAGGTATTTTTCAATAGATCTTTAGTAAAACATTTTCCTGACACACTTTCAGTGGTGCATCACCTCCTGACATTTGACTAGATGCACTATAAAACCATCTACTGGTGAAGGAAAGAGGAATGCCTGATGAGGAATGCAGAGAAAAATTAAGATGCCAACATACAGAAAACAGAAACATTTTTAAAAAAATACTTTTGAATATTTTCCAATTTCAAAGATATCTTTGTAATTCACTTTTGAAAGCCTGAAATATCCTACAGTTGGTATGCAGAAGGCATATGCATTACACATAAAAAGATTCAACATCTTTACTTTTACAAAGTAAACAGACTCGTTCTTCCCTTTGTGCAGGAGCCTTCTTTCTAACCAATTCAAACAGGACAAGCAGAACTTCACATAGTCCCATTCAGAAGCTAAATACAACCTTCCTAAGTTGACAAGGAAGTTACTACAAGGCTTGAAGTTCTTGTGTTTGGGCCACCTCAACTTGTATCTTCATTAAGAATCAAACAATTAAGAACAAACAAACCAATAAACATCATCACCAGCAGACAGCTAAAATCCCCCTCTCAGTCTGAGTACTAGTGGGGCTTATGCCGGAATGAACAAAGTGTGGAAATGGAAGCTGCTGCCAGACATGCAGTTTCTCTCTTCTCACTTGTAGACATCCTTGTAGAAAAAAAATAACAAGTACACCAGCCAGAGAGCAAATGGGATTGTGGCCATTTTGGAGTCAAAAGAGCTTGGCTGGTTTTTGGTTTTGTTGGGTGGGGTTTGGGGTCTTTGGAGGTGTTTCTAATCACTAAGCATCTACGTACATGTTGCTTAAAGCTACCAATTTAATCTTATGAAATGAAATGGTTATCATTGCATTTCCCACTCATGATCCAAATTTATAGATGATTCTGAACTACAAATATCCCAGAGACAAGGAGAGGAAAAAAAAAAAAAAAACAGGTCCAGCATAGTCTAGAACTGGCTGGCAATGTGCAACTGTGTGGAAATCAAAACATTTTGCTAATCTCAGCTTTTCTAAGCATTACCAACTGCCAGATGCTCCCCTTATCTGTAAAGTGTATCTTTTATAAAACTGAAAAAGAGAGATTTCTATTTTCTACCGGAATGGACTGGAAGACTTGCAAAGTTTCTGGGTAGAATAGTGGTAAATTTTAAAAGGCCGAATTATTGCACCTCTTATCAGCCATTTGAATTTGCTAACTAACATACAAATAAAATCCATTCCACCACTTTCCCAATATGATGCCAACTTCCCAACAGCACCTCCCCCAAAGTCCTTACACTTACAATAGAGAATTTTCAAATGACAAATACCCTTACATAATCCTTAAAATGTACATTATATGAATTTCACTCATTTTTAGGTTGGATCACACTCGCATCACTGAAGACTAAATATGGCCTTTGGCTTTTAAAATAGTTGTGGCTGGTAACTGCATTAAAGCTGAAAACTTGAGTGGGAAGGTTCTGCAAAGATACCTGCCTGAAAAAGTTATCACAGAAGTACAGAGAAAGCAGTGCTGAACAATAAAAAACTTGAAATATGCGTAAGTTTTATCCTTAAACTCAAATCTCACATAGAGGGTTACAAATAATCCCAAGAGTCTGGCTAAAGTTTTATTCCAAACTAATCCTAAGTATTTTCTTCTTCTTATATGGATATAGCCCTGCAAGAGTTTATATCCTTTAAAGAAAAGTTTAGAGCATTTATCCCAAGTAAGGGTATCAAGATAGAAAAGCAGTGAGGCCCTGGCTCAAATAGGAAAATGGAATAAGCGGTGAACAAATCTCTCATGTACACCTACAGTACAATACAGGCATGAGTTACACTAATACTGTGCATACATACTCTACAGCAGTGAAAATGGGGCTATCCACAACTTCCTCTGCCATCTGTGAATTTTAGCTTATGGAAATTAGTCCTGTTCTTAATCCTCTCCACCACAGTTTCTCCTCTCCATCTCACCCATGGGAAAGAAAACAAAACAAAACAACAAAAAAAGACCAACAAAAAGAGCAGCGTAGCCAAGAAAAATGGGCTGTTCTGCAAGAAAAAATATTACTACAAACTGCCCTCTGGAAAGAGAGGAATTGAGAGGTCACTGTGAAGAGACTTCCCAAAATGTTACCTGTTCAAGAGATTTTTTTCCCCTGTACCTTCCTTGGTTACTCTGCTAAAGAAAAATCACCTCCTCTAGACTTACTGTTCCAATTCACCCCAGATTTCCCAAGGTGATGCTGCTAGGTGCTAGAAAAAAAAAAAATCTGTGCTGAATTAAAAGTTTTGGCAGACAAGACTTCTCAGTTTGTTTGGCAAAATGACACTAAAGAGTATGGAGCTTAATAAAAAGGAATGACTTTTCTGAAATCTCATTAGGATCTGTGACTTATAAATTAGATGTAGAATATGAAATACATCTAAATAATACTTAATATGCCTGCATTAAAATTTACTATTAAATGGTTAATGAAGAAGACTGGCTTCATCTTCAGCTTGGTAAATGTATTATATTTTCCAGTTGTCATAATATAGTAGAAAGCATTTATTCAGTTCTAAGCAGTGCCAACAAACAATATTTCCTGCCATTTTCTAGCAAGACAGGCTACCAACTGTCACCTGGATAATGTAAATACATGCCTGCAACTTAGGCATACAGGGACAGAAAAGGGAGCCTAATTTCTATAATTAGTATTGTTGGGAGTTTTAAAATATTCCTTGATTTAAAAAATAACTGTTCATTGCCTTATTAAATATGTTCTCTGGGATGATTTTTAATTTTTAAACATTGACAAAAATCTAAGAATTTTCACAAAAAATATACAGTTGATAATTACTTTTCACTGCCACCTTCTCAGATCATAGAACTTCCTGTCTGCAACCTTTCTCCTCTCCCATAATTTCACAAAATCCATTTAGTTATAGATTACTTTATGGGACAATTAGGCTTTAAAAGCTTAAACCAGATGTGTCTTCTATACTTCATTATTTCACATATACACAGAGATCAGCAGTGACCTTCAGGGTTGAATGCATGAGGAATGCACAGCCTCTAAAGTACCTTACAATTATAGCCCTGGTATGTCAGTGACACATAACACACATATGCAGATTCTTACTAAAAGGAAAATCTACCTTTAGGATTGAGTAGTGAAAAATTTTAAAGCATCTTACGTTTTCTGACCTTCTAGAATACAAGTAGTCAGTAGAACTACATATTAAAAACTGCCCATCAGATAAATAGAGCAAAAAATACCAAAATATTTTATATAAAAGCTAGTGCACTATTTTATTACTACTTAGGAATAAAAAGAGAGAATTATTACATGATCACTTAATAGTCCTAAGATTTGTATTAACTTTCCTGGTCCTTGGTCATAACAATTCACTTACCTGCAAGAGATTAAAATTACTCCCAAAATATTTGATATCCCACAGCATCGTGCAGTGCTTAAAGGTACTTTCCTCCAGAAGTATTTCCATGAATATTGCATTTGCTTGCTATGATGCACAAACTTTCTCTAAGTTTCCCTCAAATTCTGACATCACTTTCTTCACCTAAGGTCCCATAGACATAAAATAAAATTCTATTGAATCTACATTTTAAAAAGAGAATTTATAGAATTAAAGTGTCACATTTTTCTCAATATTCAGTATTTTTCTATCATTATGTGGAAAAATATTCACAATATTTGTCACCACTTTTTACAAAAAGTATGTAAAAACATTAAAATAGTTAGGAATTAAACTGAATAACACCCATGCTGCTGAAGTGCGGTTTGCAAATAATTACTGATATTTTAAAGTGCAGCATTTTAAACTCCATTTAAAAATATAAATTCATGCATGTTACTATATTAGAACACAAAAATAAATAGAGATAACATACGAAAGGCCTCTTGCCTAGGGACTGACCTTTTCAGGCTTATTCCAGTACTTTACTTGCTGCTAGTTATTGTTCAATATTCCCTTCCCAAGAGCACATTAATAATAATAAAAGAAGGCTAACAGCTTTGATAGCTGATTTAGAGTTTCAGATTCTTTACTGCAGCAATGAGATGGTTTTTAAAAAGGCAAAATGCCAGTCATGAGATTCTACCAGGCTATTGGTAAACTACTGACAGCAGCACTACAGCAAATCAATCAACAATGCAAAAAGCTGACAAAGAAGAAAATAAAGGCTTGAACAACTTTGCAGTTTACAGGCTTTTGTTGACAAATTGTGCTGCCTAATGACATTTTATCTTGCAATTCAGGAAAAATCCAGATTTTGGTGCTAGACCAGGTCAAGACAATTCAAATAAATATCAAATTTAGGACTACATATAAAAAATAAAATATTCTTTTTAGACACACAGGAAGAAAGCAGAAAGAGAACCACATTTCAAAACAGAAATAACTATTAAAACGGACTTTTAAAACAAAATAATGTTGGCAATATTTTTCCCTCTTTTTTCAGTTTGCTATTATTTGCATTAAACTTGAAATCTAGTTAGAAGCTAAAAATCTCTCCGCTAGGGCTAATTGACTTTGTCTCACATGCATAAAAACTCACTAGATTAAATTACAAGCAATTGGTGGTATTTTTCATTTGAAACAGCCCTCAGTAAGCCTCATTTATAAACAAACAAGACACAGCATTATTAATTTATTAATGGACCCAGCGTAGTATATAATGGCATCATTAATACCAAAGTCACTTCTGTTCATGTAACTAATCAGAATTCCAGGAGGGGGAAAATTAATATGAAAAATGTTTGGGAGAAAATATGGAAACTGTAGCTATTCAAAACAATTTCTTTAAGTGTTTGTTGAGGTCAGTGGCTGACAAAGTCCCAAGGAGGAACGGCTGCGCGCAGCTGTCAAGAGGGAACAGCAGAACCGGCCTGCACTCAGAACTGCGTCTGGATCACACCAGGATAAACCAACTTCTTAAAACACTGCCAATACTTAGCTTTAGAAAATGTCAGTACTAAGTAGGGTTGCTTATTTTTGTCAGGACTCTTGGGACTGTGACACAGGAGTGAGGGTCACCCTCAGCTCTCCATCCCTCGGGATCCACCAAATCGTGCTGCTCCCTGACAATTTTAACTGAAACAGACAAGAACATCAAAGTGGAAGACAGATGGTGGAGTACTGAAACAAAGAGCTTATGTTCAGAGAATAAACAGAATTTCCAGCTACATCTGCCTATGCACACATTTAAATAGTTTAGATTAGGATGCAGTTTTTTAAGCTGTACTGCTAGACTTTATCACTTTACTTGCAGTAGTCAGTTTACAAGCTTCTACAGAAACTTCACAGACCTCTTGAGTCCACAATGTCTTTAGCAGCTTCATTTTAATTCATGCACTTTTTTAATATCTAGTCATGCTGACTGCGTTAAAGTTATAACCAATTCCATTACATGTTGCCTCATTTTTGCCTCAAACTGCATGCTTGGGCAAGAAAACCTCTTCATGTTCTGCTGCCCCTGCCAAACCTACTATCTCCCCAGCTGTCAGCCTTCAGCAGGAGACACCAGAGCAATGCACCTCTCCTGCATCTCCTGCAGGTGTGCCTCACTCTCCATGCAGCTTCTCAATGACTCTCAAAATTATTAGAATACCTCCTGAGCAGCCATAGTTTTGGGACCAGCCATCCTGCAGGAGACTCACCTGACTTTTTGAGGGCCTGGCTGATGGTAATGTATGCACCAGAAAATACACTCTGGTTGGTAATGAGCCCTGCATGGCAGGTGTGGGGAACAGCCTCCCCCAGACCTTTTTGATGTGCTACTTCTGATTCACCACTGGCTTTAGGAAAGCACTTGACAGCCAGAGACACATTTCTCTTGGGCAGACATAAAACAGAAACACAGAATTTGTTTTAAGGTCTTGCAGACTTTTACTGTGGCAAAAAGGAACAAGTGAAAGAAACAAAGGTGTCCAAATAAAAGCAATAATTTATAAAATAAAGGTCTTGTCTACCCAACAGCTTTCCAAATCATATCTGTCTCCTGGTTTGAAAGAACCCATGCCACAGAGGACCCAAGAGAGGATGCAGGGCAGGGAGAGAGCAGACAATGCAGGAGTTAAGAGAGGTTAGAATTAGATGGTGAAAGAAAATGCAAGAGAAACAAGGATCAGAAGCCAAGCACTGAAGAGCTAACAGCGCAGGTAAACAGAAAGCACTGTCCATATTGCAACAGCTTGATAAATTAGGCATTTTCAGCTATTAAAATTAAATTGACATCTCATCCTCTGTCTCTGGTGCATTTAGAAAGGAAAATGCTTCCTCTCTCTCTTTCCCAGGAACATTCCCACTTTTACACACAATTTCAGACTCCAGTTACTATTAATGCCTCTGTTACAGAAAGTGCAGCTCCACTAGCCTCTGACTGAGGTCTGCCTACCCACACCATGTCACCCTCACACCTCTCCTTCAGCTGCCTCAATATGCCTGTCTCATATGAACACCTACTGCTGGTGCATGTGTCCCTGTTGAGGCTGAGGCAGAAGAGATAAAGGCTTGTAAGCCCACTGCTCAATTTTTACAAAAAATTCCTGTGAATGCAGCCTTCAAACTCTTTAAAATAAAATTTCTCATTTTACGGGAAATATTTTAAACTTGCAGCAATTCTATACAAAGGTAAGGACAAGGCAGGAAAAAAAAATGGGGACATGCATCAAGACAGCAAATGTCTAATGCCATTTTTCAGATTCTTCATTTTTCCAAGAACTGTGAAGAGTATCGTGTATTTATCTCCGTTAATGAGGGCACACATTAGATCTTTCCCAAAAAAGTGGGTTGCTTCCTTCCATTAAACCAATTCTGCAAACTTTGTATGAACTCACAGCCATGTTCAGTCACTGCTGCCAGCTTTCTCAGAGGGGGGAAAGTAAAAAAAGGTAAAATAAGGAAAATTCATCAAGGCAGCTGGGAATATATACACATATTTCACTCTGAAAGAAGGACAAGAGCAGAGAAAAGAGAAATACCCATTTATTTTTTAAAAGTCATTCTATATTAATTTAGTCTATAAAGCTCAAACCTGCTTTTATATGCGGGATTACTGTGAGGGTTTGTCTCTCTCGTTAGCATTGGGATACTAAAGGAATTGATTAACATCTATTCCTGTATAAATTATAACAGCAATTGATTCCTCATTCCTATCTGCAATTGATCTGAAAGAAGGTGCAACAGAACCATTCCAGAAAAGCAGGATAAGGTAGTGTCCCTAAAAAGAACAGGAAAGTCCCTGATCTAATCTAAATATGAATCAACCAAGGAATCAATCAAATAATGTTTCCTGCACATAGCCAGATAGCCTTCATATTATGGAAGACGGCATGTAAGGAAATTCCAAAAACAAGAGCATGAGCTGTACTTGATGGGTTTCCTTTAGCAAGAAAGAAGCTGAATTCACTTCTACATCACTACAAACTGAAAAGCATTTGGCATACAATATTCTATGCATTTTTTTAATCATGATATTTAAAAATTTACCTGCCTATGATAAATATTAAGTCTGAAAATTCTATGCATTCAAGAAAGCAAAAAAACCCACTGAATAACAACCAAAAATATTTTGCTTCTTATTTATTGTTGTGAGAACATGCAGTGCATCTCTTAATACCCCAGAAGCTACTGACAGGAAAGAGACTGAAATGTATTCAGGATGTGTAATACTCTCTGTGACAGGGAAATATTTCCTGGTTAATTCCATAAGAATCATCCCTGCTATTGGTGGTTGATGGAATCAGAGAATAATTTAGCCTGGAAGGTCATTTGGCCCCAAATCCTCCATCAAATTTGTTGTTGAATCTAACTTCAAAGCTAGATCATATCATTAGGGATGAGCAATATTCAGTTAAGCTTTGTGCATTTCCAATTATGGATATGCCCTTGCTGGGCACTTTTTCTAGTGTTTAATCATTATCACATGTGAAAAATTATATCCTTCTAATATCTAATCAGATTTCTCTTCTGCCCATTGCTTCTCACTCATTACTGCGCAATCCTAACAGAGGTCATGTCTATAACCTCCCATCAGATAGCAGAAGATAGCACTAAGATCACCCTCAAACCTTCTCTTGGGCAGACTGAACAAATCCTTATGTGTCATTTCTCTAGCACTCACCTTGGTGACCCCATGCTGGACTCCCTCTGTGAACATTTTCTTGTGCTGGAAGCCCAAAGTTGCACATACTTATGCAGCTACAGACTCACAAGTGACATCAAAATATGGAAAAAAAAAATACATAACTTCCACCTGCTCTTTACATTTTTCCTATTGCAACCCAAAATGTGGCTGGTTTTCATGACA
The DNA here is from genome assembly GCA_910950805.1 of Acrocephalus scirpaceus scirpaceus. NCBI lineage: Eukaryota > Metazoa > Chordata > Aves > Passeriformes > Sylviidae > Acrocephalus > Acrocephalus scirpaceus. The sequence goes on along the minus strand of OU383777.1, from coordinate 45,963,882 downwards.
CAGATGCACTTGTGTTCAGCTTGTCCAACACAATGCCCAGGCCTTTCTTTACAGAACTGTCTTCCAAACTGCTCCTATGCACCCTGCACCATTGCATGGGATGAGTCACCTGAACAGTAAAGCCACCACAGCCTTACCAATAGCTTTCACCAGAACAAAGACCTGAAAGAGAAAGCTGTCTGCTTCAGGATTAACTGACATGAAATTTAAGATCTCAGCTACAGAAAGGTGGATGGATGCTTTACTCCAGCATCTTTTTTTTCCACATATCTATCCCTGTCCCTAACTGAACAAGCTAAATCCAGAATCTGACCTGAAGTGTATCTAATCTTCTTTATTTAATTCTGCACTAAGTTGTTCCATTTGAACACAAAATACCAACAGAAGAGGATTTATCAGCTTTTGTCACTGTCAGATACTCATTCAACATTTCAAATTTTCAAACTGAGGGCTGAAGGACTGTACACAAAATTTTATCTAACATATGGAATAAGGAATTATAAGAGGCCAAAGCAAAATATTTATAATATGCGTATGCCACAGAACAGGGTGCCAGGATGGGAATTCAAAGATACAAAAGTAAGCCATACAATTTCCCCCTGTGAAAATGCAAAAGATGTGGTAATCAGGCTAAGGATCAGAACTTCACCCACCTTATGCCTTATGCCCACCTCCCTTCAAAGTGCAATACAAAGCAGAAGGTATACATATTCAGTATTTATATCCAGAAAATTACATTTATCTCCCTCAAACGTCCAATAATACATTGTTACTTCAGTTTTGATTCAATGCGGTATTTTACCTAGCAGCTATTAAAATTTCAAAGTCCTCCCAACTTCTTGAGGCTTCACTATGATAATAATAGACTCTATTTTAAATATTTTCAGATGATACAGCATTGCCCAGAGAATACATCCTTTACAATAAATTCTAATAGATCCTGCTCTTTAAGAAGAATTTTCTTTTTGCATCATATTTAGTATCAATTGCATCCTTTTGGCACAGCTTACTATCCTAATAATAACGAGCTTCTCTTTCCCCATGCCAAAATTTGATGAGGTCCCACCCTTTTATGATAATGGATTAAACAGTGGAGTTGGACTTTCCTTAAGGTTGGCTAAGCTACAGGCTCTCTAGAAAGGAGTGTAGACCCTGTCAGTATGAATGTATTCTTCAGCTGAGCAAATAGAGTAGTCTTTTAAAAATTCTGTTGCCAGCTAACAGATTGAGAACAGTCCAGAAAACCCTTTATAGAGAAAAAATATGATCTGTACAAAATGTTAACATGAAAGCTTAGCCACACCTGTAGCATAAAATATAAAATGGACAGATGAGTGGCTAGCTATGACTCCTGAGCTTCCAAAAAGTATATTTAAATCCCTATATGTATTTTGCTGCTATATTATATTTCTCAATGAATGGCAACCTTTAACTACCCTATATGAAAAGCATTTCTAAATCCCCAAATGGTGCGGCTTTTCAGTATGCATATAAATTTCTCTCAAGTCTGTCTGAAAAGACAATGTAGAAACATGGGAATCAGAGGGGAAATGCAACCAAAATTTTCTTTGCAATAAAATGAAAATGGCACATAGGATAGGTGAGGTTGGAAGGGGTGCTGGCAGGTCCACCTAGTCCAACCCCTTGATCAAAGCAGGGCCAACTACGTCATGTTGACTATGGCCATGCGCAATTGGGTTTTAAATGTCTTCATTGGTCTCTGGGCCAATGCCATAAGGTCTCTGGGCAGACTAGTCCAGTCTTTGACTACTCTCAGAGTAGTAAAATTTCTTATGTTTAAATTGAATATCCTGTATTTAAATTTGTGCTCTTTGCTTCTTGTCCACTCTCTGGGCTCCACTGAGAAGAGCCTGTCTTAGTCTTTTTTACCCCCACCCCAACACACATGTGGGGCTGGGGGGAACCAGAGGATCTGGAAATTATAGTTATTATTTTTGAACCATAACTTTCCTGCCAGCATTAGACTCATTGTCTGCATATTGCCCATACACAAAGTATGGTCAATATGCAGACAAATGCTTTTCTTCACATACTTGTGTTTAGATACCATTCCTCATTTTCCAGAAAAATAGAATATATATGTGTCTATGTCCTAGGGGGACTATGTGATGACTGTATCCCCAATTGTCTGGCCTGTTTATGCTGGATATTAAGTTGTGCACCTTTAAGACTGGTTCCTTAAGAGAGTGAAGGAAGAAAAGAGGCATGCAGTTTGTTTGCAGAAACTGCACTCGCTCCCCCACATTCCCTCTCCCGGACTATGTTGTCTGCAGTATAGACAGAGGGAGAGAGCTTTCCTTTGCTTTTTAGGTAGGTTTTTTTTTTTAGCTAGGTGAGGCAGAGTTGTTCCCCAGACTGTGGCTTTTCTTTTTCTTGGAACTGTTCAAACCTGCTCTGGACTAAAAATCCAGAAAACATCGTGAGCCTGTGGCCCACCGTGGCCCAGGACAGAGGGACTGATAAGAGACTGAGTGAGCCCAGCTACAACCCCAAAAAAAGGACTTTCTGAATTTGCCATCTCTTCAGAACAGTGAGAGGTTCCAATATTTAATATCATACTCTATTTTTCATGTTTGTGAGTACTTTTCTTCTTAAATAAATAGGTTTTTTCCACTTTTCTCCAAGGAAATCTTTCCTGAACTGGGGTGGGGGGTTGGGGGGGGGGGGGTGCGGGTGGTGTGGCACCTGAATTTGCTTTCTAGAGTGACTTCATTCAGAGATTTCCTCACAAATTTGCCCTAAACCAGGACAATCTATAAATATAATCTATACTACGTACACTATAGAATATAACCAGAAAGCATGTAAGCTTCCTAGGTAAAGTAAAAGATGCCATGTGTATGACAGAAATAGGCAGTGCTCAATTACACAATTTCACTCCCTTCAGTGACAGGAAATGATATTTCAATAATTAAAAACCTAGTTTAAGTAAAGCTAACTTTCATATTTAATTGATAATCTTTTATTCTACTCAAAAAGTCATGTCAGCTTCCTTTTGACTCTTATTCTTTGTGTCTATCCAGTTACTTTCGTATTTACATTTTCCAGTTAAAAAAAATTATCTCGAGAGTACATAATTACTGAAAATGACTGGTTTTCACCTACACAAGTACTCCAAATACAATACTGAACTAAGCATTTTTTCAACACTTCAGATTTTAGTGAGATTTTTGTTTGGTTTGCAGGGGGTTATTTGTTGTCTTGGGGAATAAAGGAAGGGGCTGATTTGGTTTTTAGATAGAAACTCTATTCCTAATCTAATGGTATTCCTTCATCCTGTCCCAGGAATGTGCATCAGTGAAATAAGCATAGCTCTATACTTCTAACAGATATATCTCTCTTGTTTATCAAACTGTAAAGACTGAGGAGCCATGAAACTGTTCAGGTTAATACATAAGTCATAGCTATATCCAGGTAAGGTAGAGGACTGCACCCATAAACCAAGAGAGACGCTATGGTGATAATTCATATTGCATTTAGAATAAAGGGAGCTGTACTCCATACTCTCAAATAACACTACATAGAAACTTAACCTACATTGATTTCTTGAAGGTCCTGAAATTTGGAAGGAATGTGGTGAGCAGTACAATCTGTTGGCTCTGTTTCATGAGAGATTTTTTTTCAGTTCAGCTGTTAAAAAGCAAATTTCCTTTCATAAAATCCTCCAGAGGCCAGCTTTGCTAGAAGTAAAACTGTCAGGTTTCCCATGCTTGCTTAGTAATTGTGCACTTGATGCAACTGTAAAATGTATCCACTGCTGCAAGCTGTTCTTTTCAGTGAAGTAAATGAAAAAATTTTCCAACTATTTGCAAGCTACAGATCATTAAGACTATCCCAAAAACCGACACCAGAAGCATCTACAGTTACAGTGTTTTCCTGATTCTGTTCTGCAAACTTCAATTACTCTTTTTAACTTTAGAGTACAAAGACATTCTGTACACAAATTTCAGGTTACATAATAATGCTTAGGAAGAGCCTGCACACATTCCTTTAAAGTTCACCAACTCTTTAAAATTACACTGACACAATATTAATCCCAAAAATATCAAATATTTCTGTATTCCTTTTCTTGTAAACTCTGACTTCACACATTACACTTCCCATAGATTTACTGCATCTAGTACAGGCTAAAAGAGGGAGGAAAAAAAGAAAGAAAGGAAATCTGTGAGGGCCACTTGAAGTTTTCAAAAGTATAGGAAATCAATAAAAAATAACTTTTTGGCTTCAGACAGTTTTCAAATGGAGAAGATGCATTAATGAAAACTCGTACTTCATAATAAAATATAACTACAAAGCTCTACCATGTCACAAAAAGTCAAAATACCTGTTTCCTCAAAGACAAACACTGTTCACAAACTCTGTGGGTCTCAAATATCAGGCAGAGACACAAGATGTCTGTAAAAGCTGAAACAGAAAAAAAATTCCAGTTTCTAATAGGGTTACAAAATATTTTCGAGTTGAGCAATATTGCCAAATCGTAAGGGAAGAGTTGAAACAATTCAGCCAAGGTTCCAGTTAGATAAAAATCTTCTAGACAGTCTTTTTGACAAGTCTTTCAGGAAAAAAAGAACAAATAATGAGTATAGCAGCAGTCTCTACTTATTAGCACTGTCACTGCTGGATCTCAGCATTATCATCTATTTTTACACCAACAAGCAAAAGACTTCCAGATCCATGTTTTTAAGAAATGGCACAAACTAATTTATTTCAACTACCTGAAAGTCTCAAAAGCCAATAAGTTGTTTTTCAGAAGTATTCCAGTTTGAAGTCCCCTGTCTTCCAGCAGCCTTTGTAATATCCCACTCCCTGTTTAAAATAAAACTAGATGCTGTCATTCTAAATGCCCCAGGATTTCTCTGCTTCTTTGCCTTCTACAGGACACATCCTCCCTCTGAGCAACCTTAATCCTCCCAGTTGCACATGTCATTGCTTTTCCCTCACTGTATTGAGAAGGATCCATTACACATTTCCTCCTGTATTCAGTTCATACCAAGTTCATCCAGTCTTCCAACCCACCTGTCATGCCAGAAGCCTGGCTCCCTTTTTCACCTTCTGTGGGCTTATGTACACCTGAATCATCTCCTCACAGTGGCAAATCATGCCTCTCTTGCAGACAGAGGACCTAATAATTATGTGAATTAACATTTTAGAATGAAAAAGGGGATGGTGATGACTTTCAGATGAAAGGTAACCATTCATTCAAGGTAACCACTGACTCTTTTAACTTCTACAGGCATAAAGAGACAGTGAAGTTGATGGTGCAACTATTCTTCTACTCTTCCAGTCATCACCAAAGTGAAAAAAACTTCACTCTGAGATCCCTGAAAGAATTCAATTAAAAATTGATCAGTGCTTCTAGAGTTGTTATACCAGGGACTTACACAGATATGTTACTCAAAGCAAACGACCATTTCAATCAGACAGAAAAAGGAAAAAAATGCTCAAATGTCAAAATATTTCTGGTTTATATTGCTGTCAATTTAAGCCTGAATATAAAATAATGATAACATGGGAAACTTCCATTCTAACATTCTAAGAATTCTCTACAATTCTCTGCAATTTAAAATCACATGTTTAAGTATCACACATGAGAATGAGCAATATCATGCTAAAAGCATCAAATAAATATGAGCTAACATTACACAAAAAAATAATCAGTAATAATATTTTATTTAAATTTTAAAAAAGCAGCTTAAAAATCTAGGACAAAAATACCTAACTATTCAATGGGAAAATTCACAAAGCATACACAAACACATTTAAAGTTTCTTGCTCTCACCTTTATTGTAACTAATATATTTATCAAATTAAAAATGCAAAATAAATTGTGAAAAACTCTGTCTCAAAGAACTGATGACTCAGTCATCAGGGCTGTATTTAAGGACGTTAACTATAAAATAAGTAAAAAAAACCCTCAACTGCCACCTTCCTTCTCCTCTGCTGACGAGACCATTCTAAAGCTATCAAACTATCAAATTTGTGGAAGGGAAGACAAAAAATTGAAAAACATTTTTGACTGTTTGTTCTGCTGATTTTTTCTATCAAAGCATCTGCTACACATCTCTCCTGGAGAGGGGATATAACATAAACCTAAAAGCTGTACAGACATTCTCACATCACTTTAGGGTGAAAGGATTTGCTCCTCTCTCTGAGACGTCTTCCTTTTTGATGAGAACAGGAAAGAAGAGGAAGGTAACAGTACACCAAATGAAAACTTGTTTGTAACTCCAAATCTCAGAGATCACTGCTTGCAACTCACTACCCTCAGAAGCTCCCAGCTCAAGCTGACACCTGTGCTGCCAGGGCTGTCTTACTATCTGCTCATACTCCAGCTTATGGTAAAATGGGTTGCTGCAGCCCTGCAGAATGCTGGAACCACAGCTACCCTTTTATGCTGCACGGTTCAGCTCCAGCAACATGCCAGAGCCTGGGCAGACTTTAGTGTTTGTGTTGGCAGCAACAGGATTCACAACCCTGTCTGGTCCAGTTCCTTCTTTCTTCCCCAAGACCCCAATATTTACATCAACAATAAGTGTTACCTTCATGAGCACCATGGGAGAAGCCTGGATGGATGTGCCAGAACACATCTCCTCCTCACAGCTTTCCCAAAACAAAGTGTGATTTGCCACACTGAAAATCTGTACAGTGAGTTAAGTAATAAGAAAAGTAATATTTTTCCTAATTTTTCCTCTGATCGTGTTAATATCACCTGTGGCTTTATGGTAAAAAAATAAATACAAAATATTTTGCAAGGATTTTCTTTTTTAAAAAGTCCCAAGAAAGTCAGGAAAACTCAAGGGATTACAAATTTGCATTGATATTTATCTGGGAGAAAAAAAAAAGCAATTCTTATAATGATGCCTTCATGCTGCCTATATAATTGGTAAGGCAAATCTATTAATCCTAAGTTTTATCTAAAAAATTAAGCACTGATTTATAGCATACACCTACTTCCATGTATTTCTACATACACATAGCACAAATCCTTTGTTTTTAAAACCAGGTGGACCAAAAAATACAAACTAGAAATCCATCACAAGCTCAGAACAAAACATCATCCTGGATTTGACAATAGGTGGAAGTAATAGCATACCCATGTTTGTCTGGCTCTCTCTGCGTATACAACAGCAAAATAAAATACACAGTCTGAGGAAAATTCACCCCTGGTTGTGAAAAAAAAAAAATTATTATTCATATGACAAGTTAATTTTGATAGATAAAATAAGATAGTTATTTGGGCTCTTCACAAATGTGCGTCTGAAGTGTTAAAGTCCATGACAGATTAATGGGCAAAATACAGGCAGGGCAGCTGGGAGTTTATGGTAAATTAAGTATATAACACATCTGACAATTTTACTATTCCATGTAGTACATATATACATATATACTCATTTACAAAGCCCTAGTGGATGAATTAAATTAAATCACTTTCTAACTCCTAAATTGGCCAATCGTAAGAAGCTTGGCTGTCGGGTCTATTTTAAAGAAAGGCTCATTAAGCAGTAGCCTCCATTTCTTTCTTTGCAAGACACCATGAGAAGCAGTTAATGATTTGAATAAAAATCTGTAGGCTGAAACTAATGATCCGTTTGGGTCAGAGTTTCTATTAACCTTGTTTATTTCCATTTACAATGTCTTGTACAAAAGATGTTTACATTTCTTGGTGGTGCCCTTTCACCATATCCAATGACACTTGCATATACCATGAAATATGCATATTGAGTGTCCTAATCAAAGACCTTGATATTAAAATGGTTTTAATTTGATGATATACATTACAGTGCAATCTAGAGCTTCACCACTTGGAAAGTACTTATAGGGAACAGATTTCTCTAAAGTTACTTTGTATTTGTATACACATGGGATAACTGTGGGAAGCCTGTTAGATACCTAGTGGTTTTCAATACCTTAACCACTTCCAGGCAGATTAATATACATCTGGTTACATATTAACCAAGGAAGAGCTTTATGATGAGGAGAAAAGTGTTGATTAAACTGGCATAAGCAGCCTAACTGTTAAATGTATAAAAAATGTATATAAATGTATAACCACAACAGAAACAGTTTCCTACAACTCTAGGTACAGACATCAAGGTGATCCTGAACTTGCAAAGGTGGAGAGGGAAAGGTGAGGAGACCTGTAACAGAGCAAGTGAAGATGAAGGGGAAGGGTTGAAATAACTTTCATCAAAAGTTATACAAGAGGTATAACTCATTTCCAAAGCCACATGATTGTGGACACACCTGCTTCAAGGAAAGGCTTTTGTTTTAAGAAGCCACTAAATTTGCTGTATCTAAACATCACAATGCTCATTATATCTAACCACATTTTTAGCAGTCTTCTTAACTGGGAGCCTTTGGCAAGTCAGCATTTAGTTCTGTCTCTCTATCCTTCAAAGATACCTGATGAAATAATGCCAGAATTCCTCAAAAAAACCAAGTTTTTATTACTCATTCAGTCATTGATGTTGCCATCAAATGTCACATATATACATACATACACAAACACAGGTTAGTGTGTGTGTATATATATATACACACACATACACTCATGATAAATCTCACACGAATTTTGATGTCACCATTTCAACCCAAAGACACCACCAACTTTGCTGCAAAACTGCTAACCTTGTTTCCTTAATGAAATCAGAATGAGTCAAAGAAACAATTTTAAAAACAACAGGGATGAGGCTAGAAGCCATTTGTAAAAAGCCAGCTTTTTTTTTTTTTTTTTTTTTGGTAGGTAGATTTCCTTCCAGATTGCTATGAAAAGCTTTCTGCAAATAGATATTTTTTTAGAATACATATCTCTATTATTATCATTAGCTCTCTCTTGCCAAAATATGTCCTTCCAAATTTTCAAAGCTCCCCTCAGTTTGTTCTGCTCTAGAAAAATATGACTCTGTGAAGAAAATTTATTTACAGAATCAGATCAAATGCATATATGCATACTAAGGAATCTGTATCAAGTAGGCAGATTTCTTTCCTGGGTATGAAAAAACTGATGTAGAAAAAGCAGTGATACTGGTAGAACCTCTTGTTTACTGAATAAACAGAGTTGAGTTAAAGGATTCCAACTCTGTCAAACCACAATGGGACGTCCTAACTAGAAGAAAAAATTAGATAGAAGTCAAATGTTTACTTTCCATTTTTCATCATTTTGTTATATGTCGGCTGGAAAAAAGCTTCTGGCTGTAACACATGGCCTCATTACCAGTTAGAATTACTATCTTCTTTTCCACGTTTTTTCCATATTACACCCTTTTAGTTTCTGATAAATACTCAATACAGAGTTCTTTCAGAAAACAGACAGGTCAGACCACTCACATCTTCGATAAATTGAAGCAGTATGGACTGAGCTCCTGACAAAATTGTTGATTGCTCTCCTATTAAGATTCTCATCTGATATAAATGATCCTGAACTTTATATCACAACTTTGATTTGATTTCAGCATACTTACATTCTGCTTCCTCTTGTGGGATGCTATTAACAATCATTACAAAAAACTTCTCAAAAGGAACATAACATATCCTAATACTCTGGAGCACTGTATCTGCATGTTCCGGGTACCTCTATTCTAAATTATCCTCCCACTCCACTATTACCTCACCTCCTACTCTCTGCAATAAAAACAAGATTTGCTTGATTTATAAAGGAAGTAAACATAGTGTTTCTGTAATAAAATGGACTAAGTACCTTTCAAGGATACATCTGCACACTTGATCTATAATTTAACCACATTGTATTATTTCAGCTTTACATTTTAATTGGCTTTGAAAGAAAGGTAGAGAAGCTGTATTTTTTATGCAGCTTATGCAAGATAGGAGTCCTGGTATTTTCTAACACACAAAATGACATTTGAAATAGCTAACAAAAGTTAAGACTCAGAGGACACCAAATAACTGAAGATTGCCATTATTCAGACTCAACAGGAATCTCATTCTCTTCTTTAGATTTGTATGAATAAAGATCTCCAAGACTACCATTCACCTTGTATAACTTTTTTTATTGCACATATAGTAAAAAAATCAAAATATTACAAATTTCCCATACCAGTTTGTTGCAAAGATGTCCATGTTCTCACATACTTTTACAGTTCTGCCAAGGTTGGTTTTTTTTTTTAAATTTTAAAAAAAACTAACTAAAACTCAGTCCATTAAAATAAGTTTTTCAGCTAGATCAGTCCCCTTTTCTGTTCACAGTGAAGCTACGCAATGGTTGTTGCATTAACCGGGTAGGGGTATGAGATGTCTACAGAGAAAAGCAGAAGAGCAGGAGAAAGAAATGGGGGAAGGGGGGAGAGGACAGAGAGAGAGGGGGGGGAGAGAAAAGAAAAGAAAAAGGAATAACACATTGCTGTGTTTTTGATGGCAGTGCCAGTTTACAACCATGAGGAGTTCACAGAATTAGTTTCCGGTAACTAGTTATTAGTTGCCCTGCTTCACACAGCCATTTAAAGCAAGTTTTGGTGAAAAATTATGTTTTCAAGGGAATTATCCACTGGAACTGGATGTTCAGCATCTGCTAGTCCTTCCCTCCCAGATGTAGAGCCATAGCACAGACCTTTGGATGTCATCTTGACCAAGTCCTGACTCAAAGCCAGGCCAACTTTTGTGCTCCATCAGGTCACTTAGGGTCATGTTCAGTCAAGTTTTGAATGTCTCAAAAGGAGAATCAAAGAGAGACTGAGACTTTGCATCTGTAATTTAAGAGAATACCCGGTGCAGGCCAACTGCAGATTAGTCATTTGCACCAATCCTCCATTTAAATAGTTTTATTTATGCTCACTTATTTAAATTAATCCAACTTTTGCTTCTTCTCATATTGCTGGACAGCCAAGAGGGATGATAAAATCACCACTTCAGCTCTCAGTAATATAAGGATTTGGGGTTTCAGCAGAGAAAAAAAAAAAAAGAAAAACCATCTTTGAAGAACTGAAGTCCAATTATTTTAAGGGAAACAGAATGTTCTCACAGTCTTTTTCATCACTTCACCCTAGTTAAAAAAAAAAAAGCAAACAAAGACAGCTCACATTCTAACTATGGTAAATGCCATAGCTTGACTGCAAAAGCAGGCTATAGGAGAAACAAATTACTATGCCCACCAAACACAACCCAGTTTTGAAACAAGCTGGACAGCTGCTTCTCTGAGAAATGACTCAGTTATTTAAGCTGGATTTAAGCAGATACCTCTCACCAGTCTAAATAAATTTTAACACAGGGAATTTCAGGAAGCTGATGGGGTAGCTCCAGTGACAATAGCGCAAAGATGAAGAGTGGTGGAACGAGGTTGCCTCTGCCTCATTCACTCCTGTTTCCTGTCCACAGTGGCAAGTACAACTGGAGCAGCGGTGACAGTGCCAACTCCAGCAGCAAGAAAAAAGAATTTGGCACCTGAGACCAGAAAAGCCCCTGGTGCACCGCTGATACTGGTTACCTTTCTCCTACTGCAGCCCACAAGAGTTTTAAGAAAAAAGTTTGATTTATTTACACTGCTGTGTTTGTTGAAAACACCTTTGTTGACTTGAGCTCAACATATTTATAGCTTATTAAGTAAATTAGATCATTCTAACAAAGAACAAGCCACTGGGACATATTCCAAGGAGAAAAAAAATACACAAAAACAGATGCTTACAACCAATTTAATTTGTTTTCAGAACTATATAGTAACTACACATTTTATAGCAGTCCCCTTTTATTGATTTATGTCATCTAAAAGAAAAATTTCAGGGAAATGAAAGCATTTCACATGTTAGTGTGATACACAGCTATTTCACCTGTTCCTTTAGGTATCCTATCCTTAACCCACATTGCTAAGGACTAAAAGAGATTATCATCTGGCATCTTTTCACTAACTTATGTGGTAGAGTACAGCAGAATCAATGCTGGTCAATGCTCACATGTTCAACACAGGAAAATTACTACAATGGAATTCATACATTTGTTCATTTTAATAATAAATAACCAGCATATTAAAATGGCACATTCCTTTATGAAACAGTCTCTGCAAATAGTTTCTAAAACAAATTTTTTCTTAGATAAAGAACAAAAAGCCTGCACACTAGGGCAAATGATACACTTGTGGAATTTATTAAGTTAAGCATAAATGCTAAGACTAAATGAGCTTCTTTAATTTCCATAATGAAATTGTTTTCGTAAAGTTAAAAATCCTGTAATGAGGCCAAAACGGTGTGTTTCAGAGACTCCCATGGTGAAACAAATGAGATTTTAGCTTCTCTAATTGGGCATACTACAGGCTGGGCTTGATGCTGTCCTCAGCACAGGATGTTTGTTATCCCTAACAAAAAGAGGTCTACAGCTGTCAGCATAATATCATATAGCTTCTCTGAAGCCAAGCCATCAGAAGGAAGGCTGCTGCTCTCTGACTGGGACCACCCAAAGGGAGAGATCAAGTAGAGAACAGCTCTACTCTTCCCTGATTAAGAAGTTATTCGTAGAGGTAATTTGTTTACAGCTATCACAGAGAAGCTTTTGAAGCAAGGAATGAGTATTCCCAAAATCCACCAAGAGAATCTTATTTGATTAAATAATGAATATGGATGTTCCCTTACGCTTTCATTCCCACCTACCTCTTTTCCCCTTGCTTATTAGATTTCATTACCTGTCGACACAGGCCTTTGGAGCTTGCCTGTTTCAGCAGAAAAAAGAAAAATGTTACAGGCATTGTGTTGCATCTGTAGTGCCAGAATCTGCTGGTTTCATGACATGTGCAACACCGCAGTCAGTGACCCTCTTCAAGTCTTTAACAACTTAAGACTCATTTTCAATAAATACCATTTTTGGTTTTCCCCTGTACTAAAGTTCAAGTATAAAGAATTGGGAAAACAAATAATAAATTTTTAAAAATTAACCAACTTAATAATCTGGCAGTAGTAAAAACAAGCCACTTAGTTCTTACACAGCTAAACCATGATTTAATATTTGAAGCAAGAACAATAATTTTATATAACAAAAAAAAAAAAAAAAAGTACTATTTAGGGCTGAAACAGAATGTGACTATACATACTTTTAGATACCCTATACAAGGATACTTGATTCCAACTAGTTACATGAAGAAGAAAGACTTCTGTATAAATGCACACTGATGGAGACTTCTACTCCTTTGCTCGACCTAAGGCTTCATTGCAAGATCAAACTGTTTAGCCCATGCCAGAATTTTTTACTGGACTAAAAATGTCAAGCCATAATTTCAAAGTGACTTCCTTACTAGCTTAAATTTTCTTTAATTATTCTATTAATTGTTTCATTGTAAAATTTGGAATATTATTGTATCTTTATATCTAGCCTTTCACTCCTTTCCTGATATCCTGCTCTGCTTTCATTTCTCAAGATTTCAGTTGTCAACCTGCTACAAAAAAAAACCAACTGTTTTCTTTACAGAAAGACTTTCAGAATCTTGATAGTTATCTCATGTTCTACAATTCACCCCTCTGCTGACTCATAAAAAGACAGGGAATATAGGCTTTATAATGAGAAAAAAAAAAAACACTTTGATGAACAATAAATAAAAGTGAATAATTAGTTTAACAGAGGTTTTAAAAAAGTAGTATGAAAAAATGACAGCAGAGGAGAAACAATAGGCAGAATTTTAAATCATCAGAATTGATGCATTTTTGTGAATGCCTTTTGCTTCTTTGCTAAGGTTTTGGTGAATGCAAAAGAGTGTAGCAAAATTGCACAGACAGAACGAGAAATATGATTCTCCAACAGCAAACAGAATTTTCCCAGAACTGTATAAGACATCCATTTAAAAATATAGCTTAGCAGGTAAACTGTTAAAAGGTCTTGTGAAATTGTGCTCTTCAACCTACTTCCAAGACCCCTGTGTACTGCATTAATGTTTTTTAAGGGAATGTAGAGAATTAGCAAAAGATAAGTGAATCATCAAGTTTTTTCATTTTAATTAAAACTTGATTCAATAAAGCCACCCAAAAAAAACCTCTACTGTGTATGAATCAGATTCAAATAATGAGATATTTTCATTAATTTGAACTTGGAATTTTACTTTGGATCACAGAAACCTTCTTAAGAGGATGCTCAGAAGACCAGCATGGGGTAAAAGCAAAATATCACATTACTAGATGTTCAGAGAAAACCTATCTTGAGGACCTCCTACAAAGACAAGGATGATTCCAAGAAAAATAAAGAATGGGAAAATTCTTACAGGCTTTTTTTTACAACTGATTTCACATATTCAAGAGCACTTTTGTGTCTACTATGCTACAGTAGGAAAACAACAGTTTTCCTGTGTATTGCACAACAGTTTATTGCTATGTGTAGTAAGTTATTCGAAGTATATCCTTTTAGGTTTTGAAAGAGCAGAAAAAGTCTGGGCACTGTGTCTCTGTATACCTACATTACACCATGAAATGTTATCAAGTTGTGTATCTGCATTAACTGAAGCAAGGGTCAAGATGATACAGCCTAAGGAACAAATTTAAAGATTAAAAAATGACAGCCTCCTGAAATAGGCATAAAACAGATTGATTTAAAACCCTACACAAAGAGGTTTTTTTCTAGATTGTTTATGTCTTACTATTTAGTTTCAATCTAAAAATCTACTGATTTATTTTTGTTAGCCCTTTAAAAAACAGAGTATCTTCTAAAAATTTTCCTGTTAGGCTTGGACTGTAAAAGGGGAAAATGTTTAAGGTGCAAAATATCTTAGTCCCACTGTTTTCCTTTCACATATTGCTACTATGATGAACAAATTACATTGTCCCATCAATCACCACATCTGAGCAACATCGCTTCTGACACAAAGCAAATAATAAATCTCTCCCTGTAATGAGTTCTGCTTTCTAATAAATTCACCCATTATTTTAGTCTAGAAGATTAACTGTTATAAAATCTATAATATGAAGCACAAGCAAAATGTACAAAATGTACAAATATATACACAAACTTTGGGGTTAAACCACATTTCAGTATTCACATTATTTCACAAATAACATGTCACCTTTATTTAAGCTGATCAGGCCAGCATTTCCTTTCTATCAGCTGAAGCAGCTAATTTACTTTCATTGACCATCCAGCAGTATAATGTACCACCTGCTTATTGTGATTCTCTCTGGCTAGACATTTTAAAAAAAGCAAAACCAAACCAGCTTTTCTCTCTCCCATTCTTTAATTTAACTTTGTACAAATGTAATCTTAAATTCTTCAATTCTCTCAGGCATTTTGTGAGTAGAGATGCTGGGATTTTTACAGCACCGCATCTGTGCATGCACATTATGACTAATACAAGAGAAATCCTTCAGGCATATTGCAATTGATGCAGCAAAGCTGAACTTATTTGAAGCACTGCAAAATTATCTGTTTCTTCAACTGTTAATTTATTTCTTCACAGCCAGACAGGTATAGAAGATTAAGCACTTCTTTTTTTCATTGCTGTATGGAAGTAGATGCACATATGGTGGTAAAAGGGCAGAAAAGAGTGTTATAATCCATTGTAATATTTTGGAAAGAATTTGCTTTTCAGACAAGTTTAATTTTTAAAACAACTTTATATGCTTTAGAAAATCTAAGTCATATTGCGATGAGGAATCCTATCTAGTCAAGTCTTCACTACTATTTTGTCACCAGCTAAGACAATTTCTATTGGTCTGTAAACATTCACAACCCTACCAAATGTTAGTTCATACTTATTGATAAAAATCAGAAAAAGAAGCCAGAAACATGTTATGTTCAGTCTGCTACTTCATTTTGGCTTAAGAGACTACAGTTTTGACAGTAGGGCCATCTGCTGTTAACTTTCCTTATCATCATAATACCAGTCCAGTCGAAAGCAATTAAGCGTATTTTGCCATTATAATATGCAGATAATTATGATAAATTACAGTTTTTAAATCAGACTCAAATTATGCATATGGTAGGTATTTTCCTAGCAGTTACTGATGTAAAAATATTCCTGCGTTTTCAAAATATTTCAGCTATTTTATTGATGATGTTATTTCTGTAATGAGATATCTACAAGAAAATTTCTCGGGCACAGAGCCTGACAGTCATTAGAAATCTATTTATATCTCAGCAAGACATTTTGCCAAGTAGATAGAGTCATAACATTCTGCACTGCCATTACACAAAATACTCAGAAAATTGTCTACCCTATTACGTCACAAAAAAATTAAAAACATATGCAAATACACAACTAAGTAGCCAGAAGAATATTTTATTTTTTGTTACAATGTGGAATGATTCAAGAGTTTAACGTAGGCTAAAACACATGATAAATACATCATTTTAAGGAACTGCACACTACTGTTTTGTGTTGAGTTGTCTTTGTCATTGCTCAGGTGATTCCCAGGATTAGCCAGGCATAAATAGCTAACAATTCAAAGTGGAGTCAATAAAAATTCATCCTCTACTCCAACACTGGATTTATCTTGAGGATATTTTATTTAATATGGGTGGAAGCATACTGTCATACTTTCTCTGAAGTTTAATGGAAAAATCACTACTGTTAAAATATTAACTTTTTTTATGTTTCCTCAGTATTTCTTTGCTAGTGAATGGACTTCCTGAGAAATAATGAGGCCCTACAATGCAACCACATGCGCTTCATGACCAGACCAGCATTGAGTGATGATCCAAGACACTTTATCCATCTAGTTCTTGCCAGGAATGTGAGACCCGCTATGAAAGATGGTTCATAAATCCTGGACACTAACAGCTACCAGTAGCACCTGAGCCATTGCAGGCCACAGAGGAATGATAAGAGGAAAGAAAGAAGAGAGGAAAGCAAAAGAAAAAATGACACAATAATGCCAGTGGCACAGAATCAAATCTGAGCTCTCCTAAACACACTGAGATGGTGTCTGCAAGGCAATGGCCTAATCACCTTCTCATCATTGTGGACACAGTGTTCAAATACAAGTCAGAAAGATAAAAGTTACCAAAAGATATCAATTCAATTTCAAGTTCAAAAACTTGCAGTCAAAGACATGAATGATATGAACTCATAATTAAATCCTTTCCCTCAAACAATGAAGTCAAGAAATTCTACTTAGCAACGACACAGAAAAAAACCAGTGGTGAATATCTGCTCTGCTTAAATGTCAGCTAGCTTGCTCTTCAGCTGTGCTTGCAATAACCATATACATCCAGAAATAGGAGATACCAACAAAACAATAGCAGAATATCCCTATTTCTGCCTTCTGATTCTTAGCACTATGAGACAGAAAAGGATAAGATCTTTAACTAAGGGGAATGGAGCCTTTACATAACTCTGCTTGTAGCAAATATGTCTGTTCTCTCCATATCCCTCTGGTAGCTGCTGTTAACAGCTGCCAGTGCATTATCATACTTTTTTTTCTCCTTGGCAGGACAGGCAAATTGCTCCCCACAGATCAGATGCCAGTCAACACAGCAAAAGGAACCGTGTTTAGCATAATTTCTCTTCCCGTAACACTAAATTGTTTTCAAAATGTTTGGGTTTTGTCAAACCACTGCTTGGGGTGAGCTGTTGCTTCCAGGTTTTTCTTTTGAGCACAATATTAAGTTGTACTCAGTTTCCATATTCAATTGAGAAAATGCAGTGGATGTTTTTGTTTCAGAAGTGCTGCAAAATTTAACAAATCATTCAACTGAAAAAGCTCTTGCTAAAAAACTATTGAAAACTTAATGTTTAGCTAATTAATGTTTTCAAGATTAGCTTTGCACAGTATCACAAAAACTAAATTTTACTACTCAGTATAATTCTCTGCAAAGTTTTTCAGAAGAGGATATTTGGATTGCAAGGTTTCATGCCTAACACAACAAGATACTGCAATTTTGAGTTGGGAGAGCTTAATGCAGCCTATAAAGTATGGTGTTTAAATGCACAAACATAAAATACTATCCATATCTTGGCTGCTGCTTCAAAATAAATTTCTTGCCCTTCATAAAAAAGTCTATTTTCTGAATAAAACCAAGAACTGCACTCTCTACTTGACTAATCAACTTAAATTCATACACAAGCCAGTGCACCCTCAATATTAATGCAGGTGGCTGCTCAGAAGCATGCAGAATGACAAAAGCATTCACTGAGTCTTTTTGGAAGCAGCAATGCTGATTTATACCTTCTTAAAAACATACATCAAAAGCCAGAAGAGATAAACAGAAATGCAAATCAAATTCAGCAGGGAAAGTGTTCCCTATAAGCAGAGAAGGTCTCTGCATATATGCTTTCTGCTCTCAAAAACCAAATTTTACAATGAAATGTAATTTGCACCATAGCTAGAATTAATAACGAGTTAAGACAAACTGACTTAAAACAACAATCTAACATACTTGGGGAGGCCATCTTAGTGGGGATATTTCTGTTTGGTTACAGTATTGTATGTGCATTTTCAGTGTTGCATGAAAAATAATTAGCATGTATTCAAACCAAGAAAAATTAATTCCCAGTTAAAGCTTATACAAGTCTGATGCTTCCAGTTTATAAACAAAATTTTCCTTTCCCTATCAAGTCTATCACTTGATATTCCAGTTGTGGGCCAAAACGATATCAAGGTAGGAAGCATATTCACAAGTACATAGTAGTGGGCACTTAAGTAACTCTCCAGTATGGATACAGGTCCCCACTCATACAGATCTAGGGAGAAAAGGTGAAAAAATCCCAAATCAAATGAAAATTCTTTCACTTTTGTCCTCTAAAATACATTTGAGAAGTCACATTGTTTATTTTTAAGCCAAGTTAGGTACATAAGAAAATATCGTAAAAATATTATCTATAATTAGTGATTCCATGACCAGTTCTAACAGCTAAGGCAGAGTGAAGATGTGCTCCCTAGAAAGCAATGCCTTGGTGCTCTATGTGAGTAAAAAAGGAGTGTGGATCTTTGTGAATGCATCAAGGTCATATCTGGTCTTCAGCAACCAATTTGGAAAGTGATATTTTTTTGTAAGTTCAAAAGTAGATAGCACATTTGAGTGAAACCATGTTTAGAATTAATCTCTTCTTAAATCTAAATAGTAAAATGCAAAGAAAGTGAAAAATTTGAATTCTTTGAGACACCATTCTTCACCATCTTCACCTGCATCAACTGTATATTTAAATTTTGTCAAAGTGCTATTAATCTCTCTTCCATGTCATTTCAAACATTTTCCACAAAGACCTACTGCAAGTTGTAAAGATCTACTAGAAGTTTTAGCACTTAGTAATGACTGAAAGATCCTGGTATTTTTCATTTAAAAAAACAGCTTTGCAATTTTTTGCTACACTGAAGACTTCTGTATGAAATAATCTGTGGTACAACTCTCTACAAGCACTCAGAAGGAACTATTAGCATTTGATAGCTTGAAAAATCTCTTCTGTAATTTCTCCCTCTCTTTTGGTCCATTATCCCCAAACAGTGGCTTCATCTGCCTGAAAAAACCCTTCTGCCAGAAACCTGGCAGCCAAGACCCCCACAGCAGTTTGAGGGAAGTACAAATGAGGCTGGAAAAACCTCTGGCACAACCTTTCATCAATCTCTTCAGGACTGTCAAAGAAACAGCTAATGAGAAAGAAGCAATATTCAAGCACACCAAATGATGGTAGGGGGAAAAAATCTCCCTAAATTCACCTGTTTAGTCCACATAAAAAGGAACCAAACTCAACACCATGTAAATGCCACTGGATTTGCATTGTTATCCTCCATTCCCACCCTCCACTGAACCAGGTATCTGCATTCATAGGTAGGCACAAAGACCTTGACGCCCTCAGTAGTATTAACAGTGCAGTCAGGGCCTCACAGGCAGCAGGTTCCCCTCTTTAGAGATGGGCATCTGTGATCACTGGAGCTAAAACACACAAAGCATGATTGCTGAGTTGCACACTTTGGCACAAGACCTGTAGGTTTTGCCCTCAGAGCACTCCATATGCCTGAAGTGCTTTGAAATGGAGCAGGAATCACTAAATCCACACGAAAAATAATGGTAGCTGTGTCACTGTCCCAAATCTATCAACTAGGAGGACTTACAAAAGCAAAATTCACCTAGAAGCACAGAGCATTCAGTATATCTCAGCATAGGCAACAGTGAAAGTCTACTTTTTCCTGTTCTCAAACCTGCCCAAGTAGCAGATGGAGGATGGAGATAATCATCTTTGGACCTACAGACATACCTACAGCATCTCAAATATCTTCAAAATGCAGACAGCTCCTGAGAATCCTTCTTCTGAAGGATTTCTGCTAGGAGAGGGTATCATCTTAGCTTTCAGATGTCTGTTATCCAACATCAGAAAATTGTAAGTCTTTAATCAGTGCAGGAATGCAGAATAATGGTTGACAGCACTGTCCTTTAACTCAGATTCAACATTAGCCATTGCTGTGCCCACTTCCAGTACATGGTAATATATTACCACAAGAGAAATGGAAATTTTTGGTATTCTTTTTACTATTTTTATAATATTGAATCAGATTCCTGGCAAAAGAAGAAGAATCAGTAAAAGTAGAAATATTCACCCAGAGTATCTGAAAAGTAAAAATAAATTTCAAGACATCTCATTCATGGTTTGAAATAAAAATCTGCTGACATCTGGTATGGATCAGCTGGCTGAATTGCTTTCATTACTAAGCCAAGTTCTTTTTTATTTATTCATTTGCTCATTTATTTCATGGTTATAAAAATGTGTTTCATAATAAATACGGAGAGTGACAACACAACGCTGATTAACAAATGTGATGTTATCAATTTCTTTAACAGATTTCATTTCTTAAAATGAATTGTGTGTCTGCAAGATTGTCAGTCCTAAATTTTATCCATACCTTTGCTGTCACAACTTGGTTTCGGCTTTCTTTGGATATGCTAAATTTATAGGTGTTGACATAGTATTAAGAACTACAAGATGAAAGTGTCTGGGTAAAACACTTCAGCACTTGCCAGCCCACACCTGGAATATTGGGTTCAGTTTTGGTCCTCACTATTAAAAATAGACATGGGCAGGCTGAAGAGGGCCCATGGAAGTGCCACAAAGGTGAGCAGATGACTGGGAAGCCTGCCATGAAGGGAAAGGCTGAAACGACATGGTTTGTTCACTTTGAGAAAAGAAGTCTTAGGGGAGGAGTTATCACTATGTTCCAGTATTTAAAGGGTGGCTACAAAGAAGAGGTAGACCCCCTTTTTACAAGGAGTCATGTGGAAAAGACAAGGAATAATGGGAACAAGTTACTCTTGGGGAGATTCTGGTTGGACACAGGAATGAAGTATTCCACAATGGAAACAACCAGCCATTGGAATAACCTTCCCAGGGAAGTGGTGAATTCCCCAGTATTGGGCACATCTAAGATTCAGCTGGACAAGGTGCTGAACTATCTAGTCTTGAATCTAAATTCTCTATAATCTCCTTTTAGACGATTGAAGATAACAATTAGAGTTGTACCTTGAACTTCACCTTCAGTCTTCTATTCTCTATACTTAATCAATCCAGTCCTCGGGTCTTTTGCTCCCTTTCTAGCTTGGTGTTCTGCAAAGTTGCTTTCTAGCCAGACAGCCCTCACTGTGTAGTGTTGCATGCAGCTGTTCCATCCTAACTGCAGCAATCTGCATTTTCCTTTGCTGAAGGTAAGATTCCTCCAAGCCCATTTCTTCAGAGAGCACTCTGAAGAGCAGCCCTGCTCTCCAGCAAATCAACCACTCCCCTCCAAAAGAGCAGCACTGAGAAAACTTACTGAAATTGAATGCAATAGAATCATACAGGTTGTTATGAAGGAGCTAAGCAGTCCTGGCTCCAGTGCTGAGCCCTACAGAACTTCCAGCAACTGGTGATCAGCTGGACTTCAGGCCACACTAAGCCTTTAGGTCCAGCCATCAAACTTGTTTTCTGGTTACCTTAGACTGCCTAATAAGTCTGTCATCAGTTTAGCCACAAAGGTATTACTGAACTCTAAACTCCAGGGTTCTAATCTTGCTATGTGCCTTCCTCACCACCACCTCACAAGTGTGCAGCTGGAGCTACCACTGACCTTCCCCCACTTCATCAGGTCCTCTTTACTCACGTGCAGCAGATCACCTTCTGTGACTGATGGGGCAGCACTTGCATTAAAACAGATCCTCAACATATCCCCAAAATCTCCTTGATGACATGTGTCACACCATGTTACACCATCCAGCCGATGTTGACAGGTCAAAGTTTCTCTCAAGAAATAATGTTTTCAATCAAGCTTCCTCCAGTCCTCTAAAATAGCTTTCAGACAATTCCTGTCTTCTCTCAATCTGTAGCAGATGTTCGCTGAGAGGCATCCATGTTGGACTGTCCTTTGATCTTGACCAGCTTATTGCTCCTTCCAAAGCAAATCTGGATCTGCAAATTCAAGCCACCATTGGAGCACAAGCCTTTCTTTCATCTTAGCATCTGGTACTTCCAAAAGAGTTTGCATTCCTCACTACCATGCTCTGTTTGTTTGAGCCATCCCATACCACATTTCTGTGCCCCTAGAGAGGTACCCAGATGCTATCCAGACTTTGTATTCCTTGTTGTTTCCTATGCACTGTGTGTTTCAGTACAGGTAGATGGGCCATCAGGGAAAGCATGAAAGGTTTCTGTATAATTCTGACATTTAAGTATTTCTCTGGCTTTCATTCCTCCCCTTCTCTTTCAGTTTCAGTCTTCATTTCCTGTAATAAATACTCTTTAAAAATGAAGTTTCATTGGAAGTGGTGATATCCTAGCTGAGGCTCAAACTCTTCTCCATAGGTAAACAAAAACACATGCATGTATCCCTACCACCTCCCAGCCAGGCTGCTTATTTTCCTTCACACCTACAGTCAGAAAGAATACCTCGGACAATGTGAATCTCACCCATGTTGGTGCAACGATACTTGAACCTGGAAATTATCTGAAAGGACAGTTCTAAAAACTACTCACGCAGCTTAATCAAAGCTATTTAGACAGCTATTCAAACTTAAGATCATATGTGAAGCATTCTTCCCTGAGAATGATCCTCACATTAGAAGGACATTAATTTATGTTCCTATTTTTGAAGAACAGATTAGCAAAAACCACAGAACTCCAAAGGTGCACAAGATGCATGACTGCTCTTGTGATGAACTACTGAAGTTACAGGAAGACAAATATAGGTGGTTTAATTGTGAAATGAGATAAGGATGTACATTATCCTTTTACCATATGTTCCAACAATGCTCCTTTTTCTATTTCTTTGTATTTCTGTGAAGCAGAATTTTCTGGAAAAACTGTTGTTAAAAACAAGTACAGTAACCTGCTGAGTACTGAGAATGAGCTACTTTTATGTCTGACACTTCCCACTGCTCCTAAACAGATTTGTGACTCCAAGCGGACTCATCTATCTCATTAACAAGAAGTACTATTAGGGAAAACCAGAAAACTTTGAATTTAATTAAAATTCAAGTACACTTTGTCTGAATGCACATTTTTATTTATGTTGTTACATACAAAAGGAAGAGCATTTAAGTTCTAGCTATGCACCTGTTTACAGAGAAAGAATAACCAGCCAATATTTTGAGGGAGTGACATTCAAATAGCAGGAGAAAAGGTACCAACTTACTAAAATTTGTCAGCTCCTGGTTATACCTTATCTTTGCATGCCATGGTCTACTCCAAAAGTTATCCAGTGGAAAAGGATGCATCTTGTTACCATAACTTCAAAGTGATACTCAAATTTGTTATGCTGCAAAAAAAAAGAGTTGAGATGCAGAGGCGCATGAGAAAACTCACTGACAAATTTTT
Source organism: Acrocephalus scirpaceus scirpaceus (assembly GCA_910950805.1). Classification (NCBI taxonomy): domain Eukaryota; kingdom Metazoa; phylum Chordata; class Aves; order Passeriformes; family Sylviidae; genus Acrocephalus; species Acrocephalus scirpaceus. The sequence goes on along the minus strand of OU383777.1, from coordinate 45,940,172 downwards.
GAATGGTTTGGGTTGGAAGGGATCTTTAAAGGTCATCTAGTCCAGTCTCCCCTTCTATGACCAGAGACATCTTCAACCAGATCAGGTTGCTCAGAACTCCACCTAATCTGGCCTTGAATCCCAACTCTTGTTAACCCTGTCATGTGACTAGTAGGATGTACCAATTTGAAAGTCTTAATCATACAAATGTATTTTTAAGTAATCTCTCAATTTTAGAGGACTACTTCACAGTTGGTTTTGACAACTGGTGATCTTTTTAGACTGTTTTCAACAGTCTAAAGGTGAAACACAAAGCCTAGCCAGTGTAGGATTTCTTTGAATTGCGTGTTCAATGGGTATCGCCAAACGTGTAATCCCATTTCAAAAGTAAAACTTTCAAAAGCATGTATTACCCAGAAAACACCTAGAGGAAAAGAGAAAAGTGTTGGGGAGAGAGAAGAGCAGAGGGAAACCTTAAAGAGTCCTCTAGTTACAGAAGACAAAGAAGAATAAATACAGACCTAAACCAGAATAAGTTTCAACTTTTCTTCATCTAAATTCCAAAATATTCCTACTGATACCACTGAAAGCACACTTATCTTATTTTTCTTCCCCACAAAGTCAGTAGGGAGAGGGATTATCCATAGAGGTGCACAGGACTTAAACTGCTAATAAAATGAACTGCTAAACAAGCTAAAAACCAGTTTAAAAAGCAATCAAACTGAACCCAGCAATAACTACTTCAGTATCATAAGGGACCCTCTATTTCAGAAGAAAACCCCTATGACGAAGCCCATGCAGACATTGGGTCTATCCTACAGCCTGAGTATTACATATTACACTTGAAGATGAGCATTTTGAACCAATTTCCTGAGGTAAAATCCACTGACTACCTCTTTGATGAAACAATATCAAAGGGGAGATATCTGTCTGACTCCTCTTTCGAATTTCTTCAAATAATTTCTATGCTATCCAACCTCCAATGGGAGAAATTGCTGAGGGAACCCTGTGATCATCCCTGCACACCTGAGGTAGAGCAATTGTGAATTCCAAGAGGCACAGGTACCAAGTACACCCCAAGAAAGCTTCTAGACATGCAATCTGAGCACAGCCACTGGACAGCAATAAAGGTGACCCTAACTGAGGCAGAGAGAACATTTTTCCCTGACTCAGAACTTCATCCTTAGCAATCAGAGCAATAAAACTAATTTCATCTGAACAAATTGCTACTATGACACAACGGGAAAGAAAGACAGGGTGATATGACCAGCCCCATGTATAATGACTGCTTCTGAACTGATAACATACACATAACCGACTCAACCCAGCCTCTCTCTGGAAGCATACACTGCCCAGTCAAAAGCATTCCATCAATTTACCCACCCAACACATGCAAAGTGACTTCAGTGCTAACAACCAGCTCCTGAACTGCAGTCGCACTGTAGCTTGAAAATGGTGATATCCTGAAGTCAGACCAACAGTGGTAGTACAGAGCTGAGTGTTAAAGAGATCAATACCGAGCTCAGAGGCCATACTCCAAGGGCCAGAATGAAAAGGGCTGGAAGCCCAGCTTCAAAACAGGTTAGAGCTTGGCCAGGAAAAGCAGCTGCAATGATGTCCCTGTAATTTATCAGGGTCCTACACCTTTGAGATCCAACATTCCAGATCAGCCTCTATCAAGACATCAGGTCCAGCATAAATGATGAACCTCTCCAACATCATCCAATCAACTTTCTTTTCTGGGTCAGATCAAGAGGCCATCTAAACCAGCAGAAAAGGGGTCATACTTGGAGAGGGAACATAAGAAATAAGGCAAGTATGGAACAGTCATTCTCATTACCAGAAGGTAAGTCATTCTTACCTTCAGGCTTCCAGTGAAAACCATTTCTTTCTTTTCACTGTAGGCAGTCTTTACATTAAACCCTACTCCAACAGAGCGCATTAGAAGCTACAAATACCAAAGAAAAGCCAGTCATCTTCTGCCATTTCTATGGCTAAAACCAGTTCATTTTTATAGGAGTAACAGCCTTCTAGCTCCTAAGGTACAAAGCCCCTCCTTTGGGCTGACAATAGCAATTCAGTACCACTCTGCCATGTGCCATTGATTTGACAATTTATTGACTTTCACATATTCGACAGAGGCTGACATTAATCTGTGATACATAGCATTCCAGACAGGACACCTTATTTCTGGGAGTTCATGAATCTTTTTTCTAATGAAGAAGATTAGCATTAAAGTTTCTTTCTTAAGCCCAAGTATTGTATGCCAAGGAAAATACTATTCACTTTCAGAAGAAGCAGGATCCTGAGGAAAAGAAAAAAAGGAAAAAACCAAACCAAAATAGACTAAAACCCAATATACAGCACACACACAAACACACACAACAAAAAGACCCCCACCACACATACAAGCACCTAACAATCTGTACTGTTTAATTCACTCAGGAAGCAGAGGGAAAAAGAATTGAAAAGTACCAAACTCCATGGAAACTTATTCCCTCAAGTCAGGGTTCTAGAAAATTTTTCAACTTTTGCTTGCAAACTTCAGAATTCAGAAACTTTGGGAGTTTTCCACTGCAGCAAAGGCAGAGCTTTAAAAAGACTACAAGACTTTAACTAGACATTAAGTAAGATAGCCTTTTCCCAACTCCATCCCCTAGGATATGTTCAAAGAAAGTTGGACTTGAACTATTTTCAGCACTGGTAAACAGCAGTCCGGGGAAGAAGCATTAACTTTCAAGACTTTTCTTCTACAATCTGACAAAATCAGACAAGTTGGAAAACTCTACCAACGTATCTCTGAAATACACCACAACATTTTGATGAAAACAGTTTTGTGCTTATACCTTTGATCTAGAATCAAAGTTATCACCCCAGATGAGTCTGTATTCAGGTATTTCAAATGCTGAGTGACAGACCAACTGAGGATTAAAGGTCAGGCCGATAGCTTGAAATGTAGTAAAAACAGTCAACGCTGAAGTACACTTAGATCTTCACGCAAATAGCCTTCAGGCTTACTATGAGTTTAGTCAAAGCGAGACAGCATGATCTATTCAAGTTGTGCTCCAGGCTGGATGCTCTAAGACAGGGTTGTGCTCATGACTATAGTATCAATTTGCTGCATGATCTATTTTTTTGGATTCAACTGTATTTCACTACTGACAGAGCAGATTTATTCTGCAGCTTTACATGACTATCATGGGACTAATTCCCTATGGGATCTATATCATTTTATTTTGGGCGTCTTGTTGTCTGTCCAGAATGCTTTTGCCTGCTGATTTTTCACGCAGCTAGAAACAAAGCTGAGGCTTCCTCAACAATCATCGTTCCTCAGGGCCCACATAGGAAATTGCTACTGCTCAAACAATAAATTCCCTGAAGACAGGATATCGATAAAGCCAAGAATACTCTTTCCAATGATTAATTTATCTGCTGACTTCAAGTTTCCCTTCCATGTAACAGGTTTTCTGTTATTTAGAGAGAAACAAGTTTCTCCCAGTTTAATACTGGGTTAGCAGATAGTTAAAGCACTAAAAATAATCCTTTAAGGATCATTCATGGTCTTCCTCAACAGGTTTTGATTGAGCTTTCTAAACACCACAGCCATTATTACAGGTATGTTGGAGCAACTAAATCTAAGCAGTAACTTTGCAAACATGCTCAGAACCTCTCTTTTACAAATTCTTTTTGCATTAATTCCTGCCTGCAATAACACATCTGCAACAAACTTTATTCAGCTACATGTGTTAACTGGTAGTCAACACTACAATATCACAGGAAATAATTAACAGTACTTCTACTCCTAATATCACTTTGACACTATAGTAGGACTGTGCTGATACTGCACAGGTACTGCTTCAAAATCTAAGCATATTAACAAAAATATCCCAGGTGCATACACACACACACAAAAAATTGTAACAAACCCATCTTGAAAAGCAAAGTTTTGCCAGTTTCCAGAGAGGGTGGTATTTACACCACTGAAGCTAAGGTGCTTACATAGGGAGCTAGTATCCTGTGGCTCTTCAATACTAAACAAAGAAAGGCTTCTCCAGGAACAAATTCAGAGCAGAGACCCAGTATAAACTTTTTGCAGAAACAATTTCTTCTAGAAGTGAAGAAAACATAAAGGAAGCACAAGACAACCTATCTGACTGAGGCTTAGTGGTTCACACTTTAATGCAAAGAAACAATAAAAATCCTCATTATATCATACTGTCTCTTCAGGCTGGCAGAGTTCAATGAATCAGAATTCCGATATGACTGGATTACGGCCTTCTCATATTCTTTGAGGTGTCCTGGTCTCTGCAATTCTGAATGATGGTCACATAGAAATAGATTTCATGGATATTTTGATGAGAAGAGAAACAGAGGTCATATTCTCTCAGTGTAGAAACAATAATGTTCATCTAGTGCTTGGCTTCTGCGGTTATACAATTTAATTAACCTCAGCATGATCTGTGGTAGAATATAAGATCAGACTTCAGTTGTCTCACTGATTTCAATTTTGTTGTGAAGTTTCAAAGCAATGATTTGGAAAGTTGAACAGAAAGAGTGCTATCATATTCTATGAGATTTCTGAACAATCCAAAGTCTTACTGTGAATTACCTTCAATATAGGAACTGCTAATGAACTATATTATTTGTTACAATGCCAGTGTAAGCAATATCTTTTATTGTTACCGGCATTGTGGAAAGGAAATAATGTGGGTTTATGTCATCCAAAAGTCAAGGGTTTCAAGGACTCAAGGATTCATGGATGCCTATCCCCTGGGTAGCTAATAATCTTATTCACAGTCCTGTATTTGTTTAGAGAGCATATATCTTCAAGATAAACGACTTGGCTCCTTGACTTCATTTTATGTAAATCATGAGATCATAAGTATGAATTATGCATTTTTCAGGAGACATGCTTTTATAACAGTTTGCACTATGAAGAGCAACAGTAACACAATTCACCTTGAGAACACCTGAAAATGAGTCAGGGCATATGGCAAGTAATTCCCTGTAAGTGGAAGATAGAATGGAGCTATTCCTACAGAATGAAGATCACATCTCCAGCCCTCTAGAATTTCATACCTTTCTCAAATAAAAGACTTGGTGGTTTTAGAAAAAACAAAAATATAAACTTCGAAACTATTAGATTTTTTCAGTTAAGGCAGTTGATATGTTTTTGCTTAATCCTGGCCCAAAACACTTCTGCACTCAGCTATAACAAACACTTAAGATTCAGCTGGGTTGCACACCATGTAAGAATCCATAATCCTGGCTATAGCAATTAACATCTCCAGACATCAGTCACAGCCAGAATGGTTTCATGAAGGGAAAGTCTTGCCTATAGAACCTGATTTCCTTTTATGACAAGGTAATCCACCTAGCTGATCTAGGAAACCCAGCAAATGTAATTCTTTTGGCCTTCAGCAAAGCTTTTATACTGTCTCTCACAGTATCCTTCTAGACAAGATGTCCAGCTCACAGCTGGAAAACCATGTCATGCAGTAGGTGAGCAACTGGCTCACAGGTCAAGCACAAACAATTATAGTGAATGGGGTAACATCAGACTTCACAAACTATAAAAGATACACCAAATTTTCACAAAGCAGGAATCCTCCAAATATTTTCCTGGAAATTTGTGCAGCTTCTCCCTTGAGTAGGGGCATCTGCTTCTCTGTTACTGCCAAGAGCTTAAGTGAAGAACATTATCATCACTCTAGTGGTAAGTTACATTCAACTCCTAATCAATACTATTTCTTTTGCTAGCTTAAATATAGGAACCTTGATATAGTGCACTGTCTTACATATTGTACTGTCATACATCTTACACTGTCATATTGTAATCTACTTGGAGTTCTTTAGTTTTACACTGTGTAGTAAGTAATTCTGATTTAGATCTTTCATCTGTTATCTCTTGCCTGTTTAATACTCACTTTTATAAATAGATCTGGTTTGACATCATTAGAACTTGCAGAGCCATTCCTTCTTTCTAAAGTGTGGTCAAGTTCTGAGGCTAAAGCAGGGCCTGTCTGAAGCTTCCACTCATCCCATGACAGCTGGCCAATGAGATCAGATAAGAAATCTGCCTAATATCATGTGTTGGATACAGATAGTAATATGTTATGCCTCATTTCTTGTTTTAATTTTGTCTGTGGATTTGTAAAGCTGAACTTTTCTATGAGTGATTGCAAACGTTTGCCTTAACCTCTCCCCTGCCCTCCTGTCCCCCAGGTGCTCTCTAATGCTCTTGCTATGGAAGAGCAACTGATGACTAACATTTCTTAAAGGAAAGGATAAAAAAAAATGGTAACTGCAACCACAGAAGTGCTTTAGTGGCCTGGAACAATTTCAGAAGGGAAATGGAATGCAGGGCACAAAATTTTCTGTGCTGTACTATAGAAGTTTCTTCAGTTCAACCAAAGAATAATCAGGATATTATAAACAGTCTTTTCAGATTAATTTGCAGTCCATGTCTGGTCATCTGTGACTGGATTTCAGTCAATAGGAGGAACAGTTTCAGGAACAGAAGAACAAAGACCTAAACTAACTGTTCTTTGAGCAGCTAAACTAATTAGCCTGGTGTCTCCCATGTCCCTCACAAATCCCAGTTTTCCTTCCTATTCCTGACATCTGTCATTGTAACAGCCCATATCCAGCCAGCATGCCCAGAGCCACACCAAGTCTGGATAGATTTCTTGTTTCAGACTAAGATAGTTGATATGCATCTGCTCAATTCTTGCCCAAAACACTCCTGCACATAGCACCATATACTCAAGTTTAATCCTAGACTCCTCAACACAGGACTCTTTTTCCCTTTTCTCTAGACATGCATCGAGCTGCTTCTAACACAACACATACTGAAAATAAAGGTCATAAGAGCAGAAGTCTCCCTTCCTTCTGCACAATGGGGGCATAAACATGGGTTTCTACTCCATGTCAACACCAATTTTCATGCAATCTCTAAAACCTCAAAATTTTTAAGATCTTGCTTTAAATTGGCAAAAAGATCCATTAGCTATTAGAGCACAGATAGAGATGGAGTAATGGCATATGCCTCATTTCCTTAGGTAGACAGGCAACAGATTAGGTGAAAGGATGCATTTTTTAGAAAATGTTCGTCACTCTGTGTGCCATCTAAAATTTTTGAATCTGTCACTGAAACTTATCACCTAATGCACATTCATTTGAGAATGGCAGACAAAGGAAGAAAGTGAATATAAAAAATACTCAAAAATATTTTTGAGGCATAGTGGTACACATCCCAACATTATGCAGCTAGTTTAAATAAATAAATAAAATCTGTAATATTTAGCTAGATAACAGCAATAAAATTACTAGTGATATGCTTTGCTGCCTTGACAGTAAATCAACATAAAGGATTCTTAAAAATGTTTCCTGTCATGTAAATGAGCTAAAATTCTGCTTCCTGAATAATAAATATTTGGACCATGCTGTGTTACAGCAAGTCCCTATAAACAGAATATGCAGTTAACAATAGAGATAACGGAAAAGCTGACACCTCAAGCACTTTTTTAATGTTGCATTGTTTTCTGAAAAACTGTAGTAAAACACTGTATGACACACTTCAGAGAAATCCAAGGAAAGGACTTGGCATTTAAATTTCCCAAGTGAATGACACTTTTGACATTTCCCTTAAGAAAGCTCATGATATACGGTAGTTTTTGTTCTGCTTTCCACTAGGAAAAAATGATCAGAATAATGATACTAATTGGTAAACAGATGAGTAAGAAATCCCAGAAGATATCTCATATTAAAAGGCCACACTGCATATTATTGAGGAATACTGCTCTATAACAATTTTGGTTGAATCATAGATGGATTTTTTTGCTCTGGGTTGTTTGGGGTTTTTTTTTTTCCTTCATATAAAACTTTCCAGAAGCAAGACAACACATTAAGAAGGTCTCAACAGGTCATATAATCCCTGGTAAGACCAATAACTTCTGCTAGACATCCATATAGCTTCATTAACAGAGGCTTCCAGCAGCAGAGATCTCCACAACATTCCCCAGGCATTAGATGAGGTCACCTACCTAAACTCACTTTCAAAAAAGTAATTTCCAAACAACTAGGAATCTTTCTCAATGCAAATTGACTTTCCTTTTCTCCTGCTCTCAGTAGGCCTTAGAAGTGCTCTTTCTTCCTCTACTTTTCTTGCCTTTTTGATTCTGCTGTTCATCCCATTTTTCTTTAAATTCAGTGCCCCAAACCTGATATACAAGTTCTGCCAATATCCTATTATACATAACATAATGTAATGCTATTTATAAATTATTTTTACATAGCAGAACAGTGTGGGTTCCCATTTAGTGTAGTATCCAATACAGTTACCATAAGCTTTTTTTCAGTATTTTCTAAGCAGGGATTCCTTTACCTTGTGATTGTGCAGCTAGTTATTCCAAAGGGTAGCACACTGCAAAAGTCCTTAGTAAAATTTCTCCCAACTTTTTGTAGACTGTTGCTCCAGCATGTTTATCCTAATCTTGTCCTCCAAACTTCTTGCTGTTTTCTCCTCATGGCCACCTGCAAAGTAAAGAAGTAAGCTGAACAGACCCAAACTAAGCCCTCCAGAAACATATTCAGTCCTCTATTCAATAGCAGATGCTTCACATAATCTACACAGCTTCCTAACTACTGGTTGATTCAGTTTGCAGCTGTTTCCTCTACCATGTATTTTTTTTTCTTAAAAGTGCAGCATGCAAAAAAAAGTCCAGGTGTTAAAGGCAAGTTGCATCTCATCTACAGCCTCTCTGACTCTAAAAGGCCTGCCACTTTTATAAAATTAAATTAGACTGGTTTGAAAAGAGTTAACCTCAGTCAAGATGCCTTGTATGAGTTGGTTTAAGGATCGTAAGGTTTATTTGAATTTAAAGTAGGTAAATTGTTTGCAATTCTCTGATCTTTCTCTTCCATTCTCTTACTTTCTTCCATCTTTCTGAAAATTCACCAAAATTCACTGAAAATTCTGTCAATGTTTTCTTGAACAGGGATATTTTACTCATTTCCCTAAATGTGATGACATTCATCAGGATCAGCCAATACAACAGTAATCTTTCTTCTTCTTTCTAAATCTACTCATTGACAGTAATCATGCTAGCTATGTGAGATCAGAGTTAATTCCCTTTTCCACCTATAATGATTACCCATAGATTTCAACACTCAAATTAAGCAGCAGTCTGGACCTCAGAGCATGTACAACCTTGACAAACCAATGTCACTCCTGTTAATAAGGCAATATAAATATTCAAGCTTCTGAATCACTTCACTGATGCGTGTTCCCTGGCTCACTGGGAAACGGCTTCCCAGCTGACCCGGCAGCCCTGGCAGGGAACCGCCCCAGCCTCGGTTAGAGAGTTGTAGGCGGACCGGCAGCTCTCCCCCGGTGGGTAGGGCTGTCCGGCGACAGCGCTGGTGAGCGAGGCGATGACGAGGTACAGAAGAAGGAGGCTCGGTGAGGGTACAACAGAGAGCAGTTTACTGGCCCTCTGCAGCAGCACCTGACCAAAGACCTGCTGACAGAGCTGTAGGGTGGTTTAAAAGGGAAAGGGAGTGGCTTCGGGTCAAACAACCAGTTAGGGTAAAGGGGAAGGCATACAGAGAGCAAATCAAATTTAAGGGGTGGGGGATTTCCCAGCCTGCTCTAATCCGGGACCGAGTCTCTCCAAAGTCTCTGGAAGGAAGGGAGAGGCCTCCCAGAGAGTGACAGACCAGGGAGAACAAAGGTAGGGGATTTCCAAGGCGGGAGATATACCAAAGGGGGAGAAATACAGGGGGGAACTTAGGAAAAACCATTACAGAACTAACATATGAAAAATAGGTAAAAACAAAACATGAAAATACAAAGCACACCGCAACACTTCACCAGGTTTTTTTTATAGCATGTAACTTTGACAGTTCTTCATCTTTATTTCTTACATATCTTATATGGCATTTAGAAATTTAGGATGGGCAGCAGACTGCTGCTTTTTTCTCTTCTTCCCCACATTATCCCAGCAATCATGAAGTAGATATAAATATGTCCTGATGTTACCAAAAATACATATTTCAACATCATTATGCCATTTTTTTACAACACTACATTGACTGTCATATCAAGTTCCCAGAAGAGATAAAAGCCACATTCCCATCCCAACAACCACTAACTCACAAAGTCCTGACCAGCATCATTCTGGCTTACCTACCAAAATAAATTTTAACAACAAGAACCCCAGAAATCAAAAGACCAGCTGGAAAATGCAAATGTAAATCTTGGCTGTAACAGCAGTGTCTCCCCAACCAAGCAGGACCTGCCTCTGATAAACCAAAGCCATTTTTCATCTCCAAGAAAGGAGACACACAAGCCATATCTGAGACACTTTTACCCTGTCCTTCCTCCCTGACATGAAAGAACTCCACTTTTCTTTTTAGGCTCCCAGGCAAAAACTACATGTGGTGCACTCTCTCAAACATAAGCAACTAGAAATATTTTTCATTGATATTGGAACCAATCAGCAGTAGTCACTTTGCAAAGAGAATTGAGACCTCCAAAACTGAAAACATAATTCAAAAGTAAATTTCTCTCAAGAGTATGTTCAATTGTATTTGGATTTTAATTCTTATGAAAGTATGCTAGAAAAATGAAACTATGAGTCTTCTATTCTTGTTGCCAGAAAAAAATAAAAGGAAAGAAAATTAGAGCTTTTTGTTTTGTTGTTTGGGTTTTTTTTTTTAAACCTTGACACTTCCAAGAAGTCAGATCCCAAGAAATCCTGCTCAAATAACTTTAATCCTGTTAAAAAAGAAAAGAAGGAAAAAAAAAAAAAAAGGCAACACAGCCCTACACTTTATCTCTGCTATTGACTTTTAGAAACATGTAGAGCTTATTGAGACTGTAGTTAGTTATGATTTAATGGGGTTTTTTCTCTACACTACTTCACACACTACATTTACTAAATAATTGCATCAAATTTCCCAAGGTCAGAAACCAATGTCTATACAGACAAGAACCTGTAAGCAGCAAGAAATATGATAAAAAACCCTTTTTAACAGAAAATGCAGATATAGGCTTTAAAAGCACCCATAAACCCCATACTAACTAGACAGAGTGCACATATAGATGCATACACATAGAGACTCACATCTCATTTTCTTAGTAATGAACTAAATAATTGGGAATTCATAGCAAAGGTCACTGTTCTCTCCCATAGGCTGTTGGGTATCTTTGGTGCATGTCCAAGCTCATTCTTTTGTAAACCTGTACTAGATCAAGGTCCAGTCTGGTGAGTAGGAAAAAAGACTCTGCACTAATTGCAGTATCCAGTCTCAGGGTATCACAAGCCCATTAACATGCACATGGCCCAAGTTTATTTAACACCTTTATCTCTATTTTCAGAGGTGCTGTACTGAAAAAAAAAAAAAAAAGGTTTCTGTGGAATTTGGGATGGCAAGTATAAGCGTCAGTGTTAAAACAATGATCTTCAGGAGCCATATTAAATTTGAACATCCAGTACTGGCAGGGTTAGAAGGTTTGTGAACTGGTAGGCACAGGGAATTCTACAGAAACCCAAATTTCTGCTTGTTTTGCCCCTTCCCCAATAACAGATATTAAATCAACTTTACATATAAAGATACTGCCGTTTACAGTTCTTTGGGAAAGTATGAAGAATTCCCCCTTTTTCTCATTAAAACTATTATACTATAACTTAGAAAAAAGCCATGAGAGATTATATGATGGATAAAAAATAAAGCCATGGCAATAACTTTTAGGAATCACTAATAGGCAATTTTTTCTTGCCTGTAAGAGCAGGGCATATGAGAATTTCTTGTTTGTTTGGCATAGCACTATCTCAGCCAAATTCTTTTCCATGATTGTCTCACCCAACAAGATGTAGCTGTCATCTCAACCATGAGACTAGCAAAAACTTAGTCCCATAGGTGGAAAGCAACCTGAACTGATTAATTTGTTTATCAAGATGTGGAAAGCCATTGGATTGCCTCTAGCCCACCTATAGTAATTAATTATACAAACATGCCCGTAGAAAGCTTCCAAGGGGATTTCTAACACCCACACCCCCACAATCTATTATCAAATGCTGTGTAATGTTAACTCCACAAAATACATAAAACTTCATTGAAACTCTTAATGAAAATGCAATTTCTAATAAGAAGCATTAGTGCACTGTTAATATTCTCTTCCTTTCCCTGAATCTCAAAGCCAGGAAAAGGACAAGCACTTCGCAGATTTTTACCCTTTCAGGTTTATCTTTTTGTCACTGTCTTAATATTGCTTCAACGTAACTCCTGTATTTGGGCTTTTGTTTGGTTGTTTTTTTATAAAATATGTTTGGCATAGTCCAATATCACTCACAATATACCAAAAGCATAAACATTAGAAACAAAAAAATTAAATTACATGAAATATGCTATAATATCAGCAAGGCCTTTTCTTCTTACTACGTAGAGCCTTTTATTAAAATCTAATACTAACACCAGATTAATGTGACAGCCATGAGTATACAAACCAAGTTACAAGGGAAATAAGCTTTTATTACTTTTTCAAAGATACAACTAGCTTAAAAGTAAGAGAGGGATGATAAAAATCGCTCAGAGCAGAAAAAAAACCCACAAACCAAAAAACCAGAGTGTTTCTGGAAAAAATATTCAAATTGTTGAGCAGTTAATTGGATTTCCATGCTTACATTTAGTACAACAATCCTCCTTACACAAAGTCTTTACTTAGGCTGTGTATTTCCCCATGTACATGCCAAGTACAAGAGGATTTAAATAAAACTTTAACTTCTGAGATGTTTCACTTCTTATGATGGAGTTAAGCACTGGCATACAATACTAATACAGGCAATAACCAAGGCCAGTAACAAAAAAATAGAACTGGATTAGTCAGATGCCAAAAACATGCATAACAACACACCTCAAAATAGGTTTTGTCCTGTTGGAATTCTCCAGCAAAGTGCTATGACTTCAAAATGCAACAGTTGCTGGAATCATTCCTCTCAAAACTCATCAGACATTGGAGTGAGTCACTATTATTCACATAAATGATAGCAAGTTTTAGTGCCATTAGTGAAGTCAAACATTAAACTTTTTCTAAACCATTGAACAGATGTTCCAGCCTTAATGCTAGCATGACTTTTTCCCTAATTGCCTGTGTTATATCTTACCAGAAACCTTTTGTTCTGACAACTCTGCACAGGACTTCAACTTCATCCCAAACTTTTCTGATCTGCTTCCACCTCTGCAATTCCTTTTGCCAATTCCCTCGCAGAGGGCAGCAGCATCTAGCACCTGTGCTGCTAACAGAGCAAAGTCTCACAAGGAAATGGAGAGACAAGGCTACAAAAGTGATGGCACCAGGGCATAGGAAGAACATTTTTCACAGGTGGGTCTGGGCACCAGGAGAGCACAGTGGAAGGATGGGATGGAGCACCAAGCAGAGAAGGGCTGGATGCAATGCCAACTAACTGCTTAAATTTCAGAAACCCACTGTCATAGTTTAAGAACGTATCTTCAGAATGAGCTGTAATTAAGCTTTTTCTCTCCTTTATTCCTCCTTGCCCTTAAAGGCCATTTACTGCATATCTTTCTGCCCCATTGGAGTCCCATGAGGCTGGGAATGAAAGTAACAGAGTTCTTTATTTTCAGAAGACATAATTGCAAATAGCTTCCAGCTGAAATATTAAAAATCTTTTCAAGTAAAGTGACTTGATATGACTGATTTACTACTGTCATAAGCCTGTGGCACTAAACATCTGTAAAAAGATAGTTTTGTCTAACTGCTTATTAAGTAGAGTCAATTTTTATATTACTATCTTTTTGTTTTCCTTCTACATCCCAAATAATCTAATTTCTCAACAATTAAGCAGTTTGCTTTAATATACTCCTGCTGATTTAAACAGGAAACAATAGAAGTAAAAGGGTATAATCTTTATTAGGTCAGTGATAGCTTCAATAGGTTGCAGTAAATTAAAAATTTCATTATACACAATTAAGCAACTTCATTAATATAATTGCCATTTTCCTCACTCTTTTGGCTTAGTATATGCCAATAATTATATTGAGGCAAACACTCATTCATGCACATACATATTTCCAATTTTCACCTACAATTTCCACCTACAACTTCCATGTTACTTGCAGGTAAAAATCAGTAATGTGCTTCTGAAAGGCAGTTAAGGAACCAAACCTAAAAAATAACTTCCCAACCAGGACAACAGTGTAAGAATCAACCTTCGGCCGTGTGAGTAATACATATGGGAACATATATGTACTTAATCATTCTCTTAATAAATCAGATCCTATTTGTTTTCCAGCTACAGAGCCTGGACACGATTCAGAATCTGAAATGCCATGCAACAGTACAATGCTGTTCCAATACCTGATAGAATACTAGTCTGCTCTAAAACTTCATGTTTCCAACTTTGTAGAAGATGAAGTTAGGTTATTAAACTAGTAAAAAAAAAAGTCCAAAAATGTTACGATTGTCTATCTTGCAGAAGGGAAGCAATTTTCAGCCAAGTAATTGGTACATTTTCTTAGTGTATTATGTTTCTCAAAACATGTTACTGTAGGTGGAAATTAGCATCCTTTCTCTTGAACAGGAAAATTACTTGTCTTCTATAGTGACTGGAGCTGTCATTCCAAGAGCTGACAAATGTTAACAATCTCTGTAGGTGTTCTTTACAAACATCTCAAAAATAAATAAATACATTCAGAATAAGGATCCAATGACCAAAGAAAGATTATTAATGGAAGGAAAATACCACTGTTTGAATATTCAAACGCATCACGTATCCATCATTTCCAACATAAGGAAAACTATTTTAAAATAGCTAAATTGGCACATTAACTACTAATATGGAACATTGTCAGAGAAATAACACAAATACTATTTATTAACAACAAAAAAATTTAGCTGTATCTCCCATTTTGCAGATAACATCAAAGAAGAAATGAAAATAGATAACAGTTCCATTCCAGCCATCCAAACTAGTAATCTGTGCAGATAGACTAGCAAAACCCTTACATCTGCAGTTAGAAAACTGCACAGATATTTTTCTTTATATCTTTTTCTTGTTCATCACATCCTCACTGCAATTTCTTGAAACTGTTTCCAGTGCTTGCAACAACAAAACATGAAGCTGCACCACCTTATCCCACACACTGAAAGCAGGTCCACAAAGTCCAAACAAACCAGTTTGCTCAAATCAATTTATTAAACCACAGTAACTACCATTATTTGTTTAAACTATGATGCCTGTGACAATACCCCATGACACTGTCTATAAGTATAGCAATTAAACAATTAAACATTTAAAATTTCAACCATAAAACTCATCTTGGTTTTAAAAATGATAGCTATACACTAATGTACGTAACATGAAAGGACACAAACACTTTTCTTTCTTGTTTGCAAGAAATTGTCAATCACAGAACAAGATGTTTTACTGAGATTTTGACTGCGAAACTCTCTTAACTATTCTGTAATATTTCAGAATAGCAGCTACTCTTGCCCACATGACATGGGTCATGGAGAGGGTCCTGTGCAGGGACAGGAATTGTACTAGATGATCCTTGTGGATCCCTTCCAACTCAGCTTACTTTGATTCTGTGATTAAAATCAGAACCAAGTGGAGAAGTCTCTTTTCCCAAGGTGAGACTTTTGCTATGAGACAAATACCAACATGTATATAAAAACCTTAGATAAAATTACAGCTACACAGGATTTAGGACTACCTTCAGAGAACTACAACCTGAACAATAATCAAAATAATTGAAAAGAATTAGCAGTCAATACAGCTCACTAATGTAATATCAAAAAAGTAGGAAAAAAAGAACAGATTAGGAGATTCTCATACTTCCAAAATTTTTCATTTCTCAATCTCCCAATGTAAACCAAGGATTTAATTTTAATATAAAATTAGTGCCCTATCAGATGAATAAAAGAAACATAAGTAAATCAGCCTTTCAACTGGTTTAGCCCTGGTTTATAAGTGACTCTTCTAAATGAACTAAGAAGCACAGAATTCCCAACACATTTTAAGAAGAGCCTTCTCACAAGAGATGGACCTTCTTCACCCTGCTCAGAGTCAGATTTGAGCACGTTACCTTCAAGCACATCATCATCACATGATGGTCTCTGCCCAACACATAACCCCACATAAATTTATAGGCTCTAAACAATAGGATTTAGAAATAGTGGATGAAAAATCTGCTGTGGGGAAGAGGGGATGGAAGAATTAAGACCTAATTACTTCAGTCTTACAGAAGAATCAGTGTCTCAAATGATAAAGAAGACAAAGTAATACAGACTGAGGGTAAGCAAACAGGCAATATTTTTTAGTGTCAGACTATACCTGCTTTGTGCAGTAAACCAAGAAATGACAGCTTCAAACCAAGAATGGCAAAACACCCCTCTGGCTATGAGGTAGAACTTCATGTTTCTTTAGCGCTTCATCTTCCCCATTACGAGGTCTGATGTTCACCAGATGCAGTGCCTGATTTCAGCATTTTCTTTCAGATACTGTGAAGACAGATCTGGATTACATTCCCCCATTCAACAGGTGGAAGGGACACAAGGCAGCCCACTATGGATGAACTACACCTGCCCCAGCTAAGAACCATTTCTCATGTATCCTCCCACACATAGCTGATCATCTACATCCTGCAAAGTTTAAGAAGCAGAACTATTCAGCAGGATCAGATTTGTAGCAGAAAGGTAGATATCAAAATTTTCTTCTCCTGATTAGATGTAAAGAAGAATGACTTAGAACATTTAAGCCTCTGAAAGGCTTAAATGAAAGACTCCTTGTTATTTAGTTCATTAATTTTATTACATAAAAGTTCATATAGTGGAGCAAGGAAGGAAGCTGTGATACCTTATCATTGAAAGGCCATTATGCTAAAAGTGAAAGTAATTCATGAAAAGTATGTATTTTACAAAATAATTACCAAAATTACATAATAATTACAAAATAATTACAAAATAAGTAATAAAATATGCAATATTATAGATCTAATACATTCTGCCAGTATATAGGTTATGAGGCTGAGAAAAATACTGTTTCTTCTAAAGACAGAATTTCATAACCATACAGTCAAACCTATTTGATAATTTTTATATCTTCAAGTAGGATTGGGATTATTCATTAGCTGACTGAAGCTTGCACTATGATATGTAGAACCTTGTGCAATGCTTGTTATTAGTGAGTCTTTTGATCATACAATTACTTTGTTTGCAAATAAGAACAGCTTTTTGTCATCAGCCATGGTAAGGTGCCAGTTTAACTTGTACTGGAACATGGAAGATGAGGGAGTAAGCCAAAGTTGAAACTTTGTGATACTAAACAGCAGCAGGTTGCCTGCTGTCTTCAGCATTAGCATTTAAGTTCACTGCAGCTCAACTCATTTTGTACCAAAGGAGATTTATATCAAGCTGTGGGAAGGTATGTCAGCTACTGGTTCTGTCTTACAGAATTATCATCAAGAACATGGATTATAAGAAGCAAAAAAAAAAGCAAACTTAGGGAAATATTTCATGTGTTACCAAAACTTGTAAAGGCTACCCTACAACTACTTTCTAAACATCTTGCTCTTTGAGATACTTCTTGAAAAGAAAGATTTTGTTTTCTAATTGTGGTGTATACTGAATTGGAATTCTATATAAATGCAAACCAGTATCAAACTACATCCTTTGCTTTGTCTTGTGCCATTCTGAAGTAATATTTACTATTCATTTGTCCTTTTGCTGCCTCCTTGTGCTGAGATCCCCAAAGGTGCAGTGTCAACAGCAAACATTCACAAGGACACTTTGACCACCATATTAGGCTACTTAAATTGAGGGAAAAGCAAAAGCACCTTAAGGATGACACGTGGATAATTTACATCCTGAAAAAGAAAATGTGATTTTCTATGAGATACAACCGAAACCCCAAGTTTGCTATCTCCTCTCCGTATATTACTTTATTAATAGTAGATCTTATGATACACTGTTTCACAAGCAAAAGTATTTTCAATAGCATTGAAATATTTGACTATGCAAATACAGACATATAAGGGAAAAAAAATCTCAAATTTCCTCTTTTTTTCAAATATTTACCTGTGAACACACTTTTTCAAACACAGAACAATTTCTGTGTTCAAACACAGAACAATTGCTTAAAATTTTACTGCATTAAGGCAGAACTTCTTTATTGGAAAATGTTTGACATCACCAAGTCAATAAGAGCCCACATACAAAAATCTTTTTCTACTGCCTTCCACTGCTGTTATATCAGCCCAATACCTATGACAAATTAACTCTACCCTGAAGCCAAGTGAATTTCTGTTAGCAACTTCTTCTGGAGTAAAGTAAAAACAGGATAGTCAAGAGCTCTGCCCATCAGACAAAACCAGGTGTCATTCTGCTTAACTTCTACAACAAATGTCCTCAGACCCACAGGACAGAAAAGAAACACCATTTGGCATTTAAACTTGAGGTGCCAGGATTCATTAAAGTGGAAAACAAGTCTGGATTGATTACTCAAATTTTAAAAGGTCATGAGTTGCTAAGGTTTTTTTTGTTTGTTTCTTTTAGTGCATATTTAGTTGTTTTACCAGGCAATTCTTTTAAATTGTAAATTATAACCCCATATAATGGGTACTGCCTTAATTAGATTTTAACTATATGCTAATCTGAAAGGGGGGGGGGGGAGATTGTTTCATGATTTCTCAAGGTCTGCTAATAAAGACTGCATATCCCATAAAAATATTAATTGATAATCTATATAACTAATTTTTATAACTGAGTATATCCATGTGACTTAAAGGTGCAGAGCTTCCACAAATGATGGCCGTTTTGAAACCTTTAAATTTCATTTGAAAGTACCATTTTTGCTTCCATTGCATGACCAGTGATTTATATCAACCATTTTGCAAGCGGTCATGGAGAGAAAAGCAGTGCAGAGAAGAACATAACTACAGTAAAATAATTAGACCAACTCACAAAAGCTTCACCTGTGCTGTGTGGTTACAAGATACAGCATTAAAATCAAAGTCTAGCTTGGTCTCAAAATCAAACCAAAGACCTTCTAGAATCAGCAGTAAAAAACTTTTCCAACTTCAACATTTCACTCAGACTTTGCTCATGGACTCACACAAACTCCTGTTTTGTTTTTTTTTATTTAACAGATTGTACTGATCATTTAATTTTTAATCCTAACAAATTTAACACAGCGATGACCAAAGAAAAGCTTATCAGTACAATCAGCAGTAAAATAGCAGCAGTGTTATTTTCACTCATGTCCTCATCTTTGAAAAAACCAAATCTTTTTCAAAAGCATTTCTCCTTAAAGAAAATAAACATTCTTTAGGCAGTAATGTCAAATTTAAGTAACTGGAAATAGCAAAGAAATAAGGCCAGCACATCTAATGCATCCATAAGATTAGTAGATTAGTAACATCCAAACCAGCCTCACCCTTGACTGTCAGATGTGGGGTGGCAGATCCTAACAGCAGAGGAGCATTCAGTCAGAAGGTAGCAGAGGACAGCTGCACAGCTAATGGGATGTGCCACTCCAGTACCCAGTCCAGTGCAGCAATCAGCTGATATACAGCCATCATTGAAAATTTGGTGGTTATCACATATCTTCGTAACAGGAAGACACATAAATATGTGCTTAAATATGCTGCCCACATCACACAAAAGTTGAAGGCTAATCTTACTTCCCCTACATCAATTACTCCAATAGAAAATTGGTATGGAGGCAGTTCTGTTGAACCTGACCTTTGCACCTCCATCACTGTCTGCAACCACTGACCAAAATAACAGCACACAGACTGTTCCACACCTTCCCATATCTCAATTTTCCATGCACAGCCACCAAATTTCACCTTTGGAGTTTTGATTAATACAAGTATTATCACATGGATTAAAATGTATTTAAGGAAAGAAGTTTAGACTTAACTGTTTCAGAAAGGCTCTGTTACAGCAGTTTACAACTCCTTTAAAGGTAAAGCTGTCCCTATACAGTGCATACAGAACCTGTGAATAATCACTAGTACCTCCTCATGTCTCAAAAACAGCTGAAGACCAAAGATAAGAGGCCAAAATAATATCCATACTTTTTACCCCATTATGCATCACTTCAGAAGTTGTCTTCTGGAACAAAGTGCATCTTAAGATACTTCTAGAGGTTTATATGTTCAAAAGTCCAGAAAGAGATCCATCAAAATGCTCAAATAATCACAATGAGCTTTAAAATCTGAGCAAAGCTGCACAGGAATACCCAACAATGCAATGAGTTGTGGGAAGCAAATTAATTTTAATTTGCCAAAGATGTCCACCTGGAGCTGCCAGTCATTTCTACATGTGCACAGAAACTTCAAAGAGCACCACTGTGAAAATATAAATGCCTCTTGAAGATGCACACCTAACATCCATCTTCGAAAAAAACTTACTTTCTCTCCTGAACAGCATTTCATACCCATGACTTCTGTTTTGGCTTTTGTTTTGTTGATTGAGGGGGTTTTTGTTGTTTTTAGCTTGAAAGGCACTTTACCCTTACTAAAGAAAATCACTCTTCTCCATAGTGCACTGTCAATGACAATCCTGAATACTAAAATTGCATTAAGTCTTCACAACGAGATTTTCTGTTGGTGCCCAGAAACACAAAGGAATCCAGAAAGGATTCATTCAGAACTAGGTTTATTAAGAACTAGGTTTTTACACCAATAATGTTCATACTCCCTCTCCCATACAGCTTCTGATGATTATAGGCTCAAGATGAAATATTAGCTGGCTCTGAAATACAGACCGTAAATACTACCCTTTTTATTTAACTGTTTACCTTCTGATCTGACTCTTGGCATCTGCAGTTTATGATCAACAAACATTTCTAAAAGCTTTCATATTTTAATTGCAGATAGATGCAGAAATAGTTCAACAGAACATGGGGCTGGCAGTCTCTGAAGCCCTGCCTTGCCTTCTTCACCCAGCAATTGGCAGAGTGCTGTTGGATGGGAATTTATCATGTCTGCTGGTGATAACAACTAGAATTTCCCAAGGTTAGACAAACACCTGTGCCTGACGTCACCCCATGCAACACTGCCGTGCCTTCTGCATGCAGCCATGTACCTGTGGAGCACTTCAGTGTGCTGGTCTGTCCTAGGTTACAATGTAAAATTGTGCCCAAGGTTTGTATTCTATCCCTATGAGCCGTTGGAGCCAGGGTGGGGCAGTGTTTTCCTTATCTTCTGTTAACGAGCCTAACAATGCCTTGCCACATGACTCATAGATAACTCCCTCTGGGAGTTATCTCTGTTTAATGGGCCATCAAGGACCCACTGCATGACTCATAGAATGAGATCATCCCATTGGGAGATGCTCTGTCCAGGGGGAGGAGCCAAGCATTCCCACCTGGATAAATCCAGGGTTTGGGACAGCACAGGCAGCTTTTATCCACTGGACTCCCAGAGGAGACAAGAGCTGCCAGACCTTTCTACAGGATCACTGCTTCAACAAGACCATCTCATCTGGACTGCCACTACCACCCTAACTAACAGGGTGTCAGATTGTATTCTGACTCTGTCAGTGGGTTTTTTTGTACTATTACTTTTATTTTCTTTTACTTTCCTTTATTTTCTTTTCATCTTGTTAAACTGTGTTTCTGACTTGGAGTCCTTCACTGGTTTTGCTTTCAAACCAGCACATGGTCAGACTAATTTCTGAAGCTCTCAATGAAGCAAGCATATACTCAGCTTTTAGGAATGAAAGAAGTGCACCATCTAGAACATGTCAGAAAAAAAGCATTTATTTGATGCATATGCTTGCCTTTAAACATAACTTCTGGACACCAGTGTTACATTAACAGTGTCCACCATCAGACAGGATAAAAGAGTAAACAGAACTGATAAACAATTAGCAATTTCTTTTTGATTATTTTAACAAAAGCATTCATGTTGGAAGGGAACTCTGAAAGTCATCTGGTCCAACCCCCTACTGAAAGGAGGGCCAACTACAGTAGGTTTCTCAGTGCTGCATCCAATCAGGCTTTGAATATCTCCAAGGATGGAGATGCCACAAATCCTCTAGGCAGCCTGGTCCAGTGCTCAGTCACCCTAAAAAGAATAAATCTTTACTGCATTCAAACAGATTTTCCCTTACTTCAGTGATTGCCTCCCATCCTGTCACTGGGCACGCTGAGAAGAGCCTGGCTTCATCTTCTTTACTCACCTCCCCATCAGGCCATTACACACATGGATAAGATCCCCCTGAGCTTCCCTTCTGTAGTCTCAATGCCCCCCCGCTCTCTCAGCCTCTCCTTGTATGTCAGATGCTCCAAGACCTTTGATCCTCTCCACGATGTTTTGCTGGACACACTCCACTCTCTTGGAGTGAGATAGACAGCATTGGTCTCAAAATCCAACCCTCTTGCTGTATCTCACCAAGGCTGAGCAGAGGGGAGCAGCATAAGTGAGCATGTAATTTTAACTAGGTTCAGTGTTGCACACACCCTTCCCACATGGCTGAGAGGGAACAACCAGTCTAACAGAGAACAATCCTTTCTCATTCTTCTGAACTACAGAATCTGAATTTATACTTCAAAATGTTGTAAATTTATTAAGTTCACATTGCTGTGAAAATAAAATCACTTTTATCCTGAGGTGTAAATCTGAGTTAGCAAAATTCCTGAGCTTGTTACACAACCTATAAAGTAAAACACAATCACAATTTTCCTTTCACTTGTCCAAGCTTATAATGCTGATGCCAAAATTATGGCAAAGTATATCCTACTGTACCAGAGAACTACAAAACAAAAGCAAATCATACCTCATATAAAACTATTATGACCTCCAGCCTTCAGAATTGCCAATACAATAGCATCAAATTTATCCTTAGAGACTTTCACTAATAGTTAACCCAATAGTTAATAATAAGAGTAGTTAATGAAATCTAGAGGACTCCATTTTTATATTGTATGTCTATAAAATACACACATATCCATACACATGATTCTAAAAAGAGGCCCAGTTCATCTTAGATCAACTTCTGAGTAAGCACAGGAGTAAATATAGCTAAAGTTTGAAACTCTTCCTGTGGTGATTCATTTGTTTATGCTATGTGTCTTTTCAATGGGATCTTATACATTACGACAATGAAAGAGCCTTCCTCTGCGTGGGCAGAACCTAGCATGCTGTCAAGGCTAGTGAAACATGAGCAGAAACAAAAAGATTAAAACCAGCTTTTAAATGCAAGATACTTTACATGTTATTTAGAATAAAGACTTTCTGCCTTTTTTTTTTTTTTTTTTTGGAAAAGGCTGAACTCCACCTTACCAGAACTCTTTGTACCACAAATGTATGTAAGACCCTGCATAATAAAAAAGATGCTGCATTATAAAAAAAGGCATTTTTAAAAGAGCACCGCACCAGAGTAGTTTTTAGAACAAACTCACTTGAACCTTAACATGAATACAGATTCAGGCTGCCTTTTTAAAAAAATTGGACTTCTAGCTCCATACTAATTTCCTATTCTTTAACATTTTAGAATACAACTGAAAAAACCAACAAAGGCAAAACACATCCGATTTTCATACTACAAGGAGAAATCCCTCTAAAGCAATGTGGTCCCATTTTGTGATTCAGGACTGTGTATAACACCATATGAATGGATGTTTAGAATATTCTCGACAATAAATTCTGGAATTACATGCATTATTCTACCCAGGAGACAATCTGCTAAATATGCATCTGGTTAACATCAAGTAGTTGTCCTTTCCAGGATTATAACTTTGTCCTCTCTGACTATACACGTCTGTAGAGAGAGATATCGCGCAGCAAAGGATTACAACTACAGCAGTAGGCAAGTGCAAGCTCACTCTGCCCAGGCATTGGGAAGACATTTCTTAGGGGGATGCTGTCAGTGTGCACAAAGCCTCATGCATCATACATACACCAGTCCCATAACCGTTCTGGCTTATTTCTGGCTCCAATTGTGCATCAGGCACCTCTATGCAAAAAAACCTGTTTTGGTACCTATTCTTAAGTTTTTTACATATTTTAGTCACCTTTTTGCTTTCTTTAGATTTTTCCAGGTATGGTTATGAAATACTAGTTAGTCAAAAATTCCATTTTTCTAGCAGTTATTCATGAAGTTGGAGTTGAAAAATAAAAATGCCTGTATGAGCCTTTATGCCTTCTTCACCAGCTCTTAAAATCCCAGTGTTAAGTTTTTCATGTTCAGTGGAAGGTTATAATTATAAAGCAAGCAGGAGAAATTATTTCAAGTTAAGGTAAAACTCTGCCAATGAAGTTCAGCCAAAGCACAGGGTATTTTCAGGTCCAATCCTAACAGCATTTTATCTACCTGCCCTCCCCCCTCCCCCAGTCTCCTGCCACCCATTTCGGGTTCTCAGGTCCATGTAC
Organism: Acrocephalus scirpaceus scirpaceus; assembly: GCA_910950805.1. NCBI lineage: Eukaryota > Metazoa > Chordata > Aves > Passeriformes > Sylviidae > Acrocephalus > Acrocephalus scirpaceus. The sequence goes on along the minus strand of OU383777.1, from coordinate 45,915,785 downwards.
CTGTATGGAACTGATCATGCAGTCCAGTGGCAAACAAGAAGGGTTTTGAAAAGTGATTAATTCATCAACAGTTATTAAGTACTCCAAAGCAGTTACTCAATAGGTAATAGACTCTCACTAGAAAAACACTATTTTTAATATACATACTGTTTATATTCTTCTTTGTGTTATTGGATCTTTGGGTACAAATTTGAATTTGACTTCTCCCTGCTTTACAGAAAGAATACAAATGATGTCAAATCTCTTTTTGTTCAGGTGTAAAACTTGCTACTAGAAACTAGCTAGAACACTGAAGTTTGAAGGCACAGTCTTATTAAATATTAATATTCTGCTGGATTTTTATATTCCATTTCAATATATTTGTGGCCAATAACCATCCATTTTCCCTCACTTGCAGAAGCCAAGCAGGTGTGCAGGTAGCTGGTTACCAAGACAACATACTGGCAAGGGATTAGAGCAGACACTTGTACGTGTATAACTCTGAATAATGCAAACACTGTTAAGTGATACATTTTTCATTATTTGAATGTCACATGATGTTTTATGCCATTTAATATTTTTTGCCTGTTTAACATTCTCCTGTTAAGAACCAAATTCAAACCTTACAAGCAAATGTAATTATAGTTTCATTACAACAATGAAAATATCATTTTACGCATTTCTTCCATGAGCTCAATAAGTAGTTATAAAAACATCTGTTCCATTTCCTACATCTCACATTTAGAAGAACTAAGCACCAAGATACAGACATTTATAAAAACAAAAGTGAGATGAAGAAATGTATCAGAACTCTATCAGATCACTTCACCAAGAAGGATGAGTACTTTGACAAGGCATGTCTTTGCAGTAATCCTCGACTCATTGCTCTAGAGACAGTCCTTAAGCAATGTCTTAAATTCTGTTTTGTTAAACTATGAAAGCACTGCAGAACATTTTAAAGTGTTATATCAACAAACTATGAATTACAATGTTAACCAGCAACCTTTAATAAAAGAAATGAGCACAGGTAAATAGAAACCACATTTTAAAATGTCTTTATGTTTTTAGAGACAACTTGAAATGCATCTATTCAAAACAAAACCTTTACAGAGATTTGAATATATACCATCACATCCTAATTTTAATGCTTCGTTTTTATTTTACGCATACTGCCAGAGGACAGAAAACCTATGACTTTCTCCATACTTCTCATAGTAATAGCACATTTCAGCTGCACCAAAATGTGTTGAGAAAAGCACAAAATAATGAGAAATGGCTCTTTTTGATCCACTATATAGAAGAAGATCAAACAGCTGCATTTTATAATTCAGCAAACCTCAACCTCTACTTTACCATGACAATCATCCATAATAGGAGAGGGAGAAATGCTGAAGTTTCCTCATGTAGATGGAAAATGTTAAGTACTACTGTCATTCTGTTTTGTGCAACATGAAGGAGAAAGAAGTACAAGAACATGGTCCTTCCAACAGGTATTTCTAAGACTTAAAGTAGGAGCAAAAGGTTCAAGTGCCATCACTTTAAATTCATAGATTTCAAAATGTGGAAGATGAAATCTGATGTATTTTAATGGCTATACCTGAGCTTTTCAAAGGCAAAGAAGAACAGAAAAGACAAGTTCATGTGCTTTTCATCCTCCTTCTATATTGTAACTACTCCCTGTTATGAGCAAACTGCCTACTCTTGCCCAAAAGTGTAGCAACAATTATTCTGCCTCAACAAATATTTTCAGGTATGTTTCAGAATCAGATCTCCACAAAATACTTAAAATTACTTATGTTTTATCTAATTTCAAACTTTTCATAGAGTTCAGAAGATATAGAGGAACCTGGTGAGTATTATAAGCACTTCTAGTAATTAAAACTATCCTCCTTTGAAATACCTAGTGGCTAAATAACTCACCTGTCCTGGTGCCTCTGAAAGTCCTGCTAAAAATAAAGATGTCTTTGAGAAACCTGCACACCCAGGACCTCAGGGCAGGAGGGAATTGAGGGTAGAACCTCAACAGCTGAGTACTTAAAAACAGACTTAAGCTGCTGAAGTTTGTGGAGATGAAGAAAGTGTTTATGTAGTTCTCAGTACTGTGGCTTTAGGGCTTTCAGTATCACAAAGTCAACAAAAATAAGACTCCCTGAGCTTGAAGAACCTTGGTCTAGATCTTCACAGATGAAAAATGCAAACCCAGGAAACATTTCAGCACTGGAGAAATCCCATTCAGTTCAATGTAGAAACTTACATGACCAAAATGATGCTTTAATTAACTATTTCCAGGATTTGCATTTTTAATTTTGCTGCAGACTGCTCAGAAAAGATGAGAGACTCAACCTGTCAACTGCTTAATTAGACTGGGTTTCAATTCTCAGACTAGCTTCATCCAAAGAAACAGCCATCTGTTTCATGTCACAAACTCCCCTAATGTCTCTCCTGGCTGGATACTGAATTCAAGATACATACTTGTTAAAATCAAAGATCCAACCATGCTAAGAGACTCTTGGAGGGTTAATGCCTCCACAAGCTCAGTGAAGTCAGAGAGACTTTACAGTAGAATTAATTTTTTTCACCCACATCCCTTCCCTGCTTGGCTACTAGACTCACTACCCTGTAAGGAGGGAAGATAAGACACAGTAAAGATAATCAAAATTCCAGATAAAATAAAATGTATTGAAATTAAAAATTCTACAAGTCTATTTCATAGTGTAATTTTTAAAGAATCAACTAGCTCTCTGCTCCTATTGCTTTTCACAGAATACTTGTGCCTAAGAGCAAAACAGTAGTGTAATACACAACTAAAGTTTCTTGTCATTAGAAAGTAAACTAGTATGTACCTCTTGACCCACCACAAGCACAAAGTGCTGGAGAAACTTCAGCAAACAGCCAAATGCCCAGGTAGCTTCTTGCTGACTTCTCTTCAGCAGGAAAAGGCTAGAAAACAGGATGACAAACCTTGTGGATGGAGATAATGGCAAAGATATTGCTTAGCAATTATCTTCACAGGCAAGACAGGTTTGACAGATAAAAACTCCTGCAATTTATTGTCAAGAGAAACACAGACAAACATTAAAGCAGCATCCTTCCTCCTTTCCCTTCCAGACTCAATTCCACTCCTCACGCTCCTCCACCCTCCAGCCCCTGAGCAACACAGGGGAAATGGAAGCATTACAGTCAGTACACAAGGCCTCCTCTCTACCACCCCTTCCCTCTTCCGTCTTCTCCCTTGCTCCAGCCTGGCCTCTTCCCAAAGGCTGCTGCTCTTAAGGAAAAAATTTGTCAGCAGTGTGTTCTCCTCAGGCTACAGTATCTGCTAAGGCACCAGGAAGCATCTTTGTATCCCCCTCCTCCTTCTTCTTCTCTGACCTCTGTTTCCCTCTAGTGTGACACTTTAGTCACACTTTTCTCCCTCCTCCTTTTCCTGTCCAGAATTTTTTGCCACTTTTTAAAAATAGATTTTTGCAGAGGTGTCACACTCGTGGCCGATGGGCTCTACTGTGCCCTATGGTGAGTCCACTGGAGCTGACTACGTCCATCTTGGGACAGCCTCCAAGCCCTTCTCACAGAGACCACCACTACAGCTCACCATACTCAAAACTCTGCAGGGACACCCAGTGCAATGCCAAACACCTAGAAGTTCTTGGAAAGAGATAGAGATTGAACAATGTATCAAAGTCTCAAATCTCAGCCAGGAGTCAAACACTGTGACATCACCCACAAGGAATTACAGATTAGAGTGGGGCAAGAGAGGAAAACAACCCTTGTGATATAACGTAAAGCTCTGGGGATGTTAAGGAACAGCAGAAGAGAATTACCTCTCTTGAAACAGGACTATATAGAAAGCCATTTCATTTTAGCTCTTAGGGATGACGGAGAAAGTTTACTGAACTTAAAACCCACTCATCTTCACAATATAACCACAATTCCTCAACTGCGTTTACAGCAGTAGCAAAAAGGCTTAAGCAAAAGGCTAAGCAGTGCTGACCTCCATAGCAGCACAGAACGGTTTGTGCTGGAGAGATCACAGGCCTGTGAATAATTATCCACTCTGCTCCAGCCACTTCAGGGACATTGCTTTATGAGATTTTGTGATTCTTAACCTTTATTTTATTGTGCTCATATCACAACCAATTATGTAGGTTTTAGGTTGGTGCACTTGCCCAAGTGTTTCTCATTTGACCTCTGCTGTTGTCAAACTTTGGTCTCTAAGATTTCTTCATTAAACAGCATACATTTGTATCAATATCCACTGTATTTGCCTACATCATTTCCCTTGCTAAAGGGGACTCTCTTAAATGTCTTTAAAGAGGGGCTTTCAAAGATGTAACATAAACATGACTCTGTTCAATTTAATTACAACAAAAAGAGATATTCCCCATAGTCTCTGGCAATCCAAACATTATAGAGCAGGGACTTCAACTAAGAGCTAATCTGATTTAAAAAAACTTGTTGGCAAACACTTCTATTTTAAGCTTCCATAAGACTCCAATATGTTATATTTAATTTTCTTGAGGTTATGTATGTTATCTATTTAAGAATCTAATTCCTCATTTTTAATAATAAACCTAAAGCATTTAAACTAACAGCTTTAAAACATTCAATATGATCAACAGCCACCCTATTAGTCATTATCATACACACATAGCTGCTTATACTAAGTGTGATAGCCTCCAGTAAACAAACTAGAAGAGAAATTAAATTTTCACACTAATATAAATACAGCTCAACAACTTCTCTTTCATAAATAATACTGTTTATATATCAAAGTGATATTTTTCAGGAAAAAGAAATGATAATATACAATAGTATCACTTTTCCATATGTTCTGGGTGGGGTTTTTGTTTTGTTTTTTAAACCAAAGCACTGCTGCAATTTGATCTACTAATTTATTACCATTGCCTGAAACTTCTGAATTGCAAAACACTAAGTTCTGCATCCTGCTGTTGATTCTTCTTTTATGAAAGACAGCAAACATTGCTGTTCATCCTCTCCAGCCTTTCAAATACCTTTTACATAATCAACCTCATAGTTCTATTGAATCCTGCAGAGTTAAACTGCAGGATTTCTGATAGGGTTTTTTATCAAATCCACTGCCACTCCAGAAACTGAGCATTAGCAGCAGTATTTACAAAACCACTCTACCATTTTCTCCCACTAACAGGGGAAAAAAAATTAGCCAACTATAAAATCTAATTGTCTCCCATAGTTTCAGTGTCTGAAAATGGAAGAATTGCAGTTACTTCAAATCTCTTTCCTCAAAGCAAGAGACAGTTACAGACACCTGTAAAGACAGTATTTTCAACCAAGAGCTCTTACAGGTATTGTTTTTCCTGGACATCCATTTTTGTCAATGCACACACAAAGATGATGAGTGCACTCACAGTGACAATTTCTCATCATGTTTCTCTAACATGTCTGACCTAATCATCTAGAGAGGCACCTAATTGATTTTATAGTTTCAGCTGAGAAGAGTGGCTAAAATTTAGTCCACTTGAAATTGAGGCAGTATGGACATCAAAAAACAAATTTAAAATCTTAGTAAGGATGTCAACTCATTCCTGAAGGGGTATGGTATGACTCCACTGTGCGTACATGCTGAAGCTGTGTTTAGATACTCAAATGGAAAATAAGTAATTGCACTTTTTCTGCATCCACAATCATCTATTCTTCATGCTCAGATCCAGCACAGGCTTGAAACTTCCCAAAATCTATAAAAATCTCCAGTTGTGGAGCAGAACAATGGAAGACACAAATCTGGTGAGGAACAAAAAGAGTCAGGCATCAAGGACACTGTCAAATGGGCATGGAGGACCTGCAGTAGCTAGTTAAATTTGTTTTATGTGATGATTCTCAATATAGAAAGACATCTAGGATTGCATCTATGGTGAAAAAACAGGCAAAATCTTATTTAATCCTGCTGGCTCCCAGTAAGCAAGCAGCAGAATGATTGAAGCCTACCTAGAATTTTTTATAGTATCATCATAGCAGAGAAACACATAATAAAACATTTATTCCTTTTCCAAATACTAAGTAAACAGATAGCTAAAAACATGTCACTTAAAGCTCTGGCTATAGGCTCCCCACTATCTGCCAGGACATACTGAATATCATCTTTAAAACATGCCATCACAAACACATACACCAGCCTTGGTAGGGTGAAACAGCCACCTGCTGCAGATGTAGTTCCAGCTAATGCAACCTACCTTTGTGTTATAGTGTCTGTAGTTTACCCTGGGAATTCTGCTTTCCCCAGCTGGTTACTTTGGGAATTAACTTTTTTACAAGCTGAGATTACAGTTCCAGGGTACCAAACTTTTACAGAAAAAAGCTGTGGCTTTCTGAGCAAAACCACAAGGCACATGGAGTCAGCTCAGGTTCACAGGGTCTCCTGCCCTCATTTAGTCCTAACAGGTTGGTTCTGATGCCTACAAAGACACACCAGTGGATCTGCACTTTAGCACTCCTCCTTTAGCACACTAGGAGGACTGGCTAACTTGACATTAGCATAGCACAAAAATCTGGATTCATTTCAAGTCTAGTGCTCCAACCTAATAAATACCCTCCAAAGCCAAGTAGCTCTATCAGCCAGCCTGGCCCTATCAGGACCCACATGGTCAGGCAATGCCCAGAAGCAGCACTACTACTAAGATGACTCCAGAAGAGCTTAGCTCAGTCTGAATCTCCCAGTACTGGTGCTACCAAACCCTGCCAGAACTGAGCAGGTTCTTCACAAGGCCAGCCCTGCTTATAGTCTTTTGTTGTCTGATCACACACTGACAGCTGGAACTCAACTGTATCCCTGCAACAGGACAAAAGATGTAGACATCTTCCTCCACCCCTCAGCACTATCTCCTCAGGTCACAAACTGCTTCAGCTCCCAGAGTGCTACAGTTTGTCAAGTGGATGGTTCACAGCAAGAGCATCTTACATGTGGCAGCAGACATAGATCTTCGAGTAAAGCTAGCAATGGAAGCACACCACATACAATTTTATCTGTGACCTTTTAAGCAAGGTGCCCTTATTTAATTTCTGTGCTTCCATAGAAACACTAGAAGAAAACTAAAAATACCTCCCTGTTGCTTTGCAGTTTCAATTTTTTTTCAGAAGTTAACAAACAGTCCATGAATTGTCCACACAATTAAATTGGTGCAGTTTAGATTAATTCAAAACTCACTGTATAGTTCCATCCTTGGCATGGAGCAATTAGAGCTGGCTAAAATTTTTCAAAACCCATGCTGTGTCTGTACCCACTCCAAGACTGGGTCACTCTTTGTTGTGTGAACCATCTTCAGAAAGAAAAAGCTGACACTGAAAGTCTGCAAAGCTCCTAATTGCTAGACTTCTAAAAGAAACCAGAAAGATAAATCAATTTAAATTCTTCCCAAAAAAACCACTGTAAAACTCTGGGGTTTATTTTATGATCTGTGCCACTGGCAATGGAATACTCTGGAATTGCCAAAAATTGCTCTGGAATACTTCAGAAATATTGAGTCTCCTCCTCAGTAGGGGACAAAAGGCCCAGTACTAAAAAGTATCCAGCTTCAGATTAATTATATGCTCTACCTACAGTCCACAGTACTTTTTACATACATACATGCTTTTATTGTCTTCACTTTATTATTTGAAAGATAACCTACATCATCCTTCTGCTCTCCCACAATAATTTTTTTTACTTCCACAAAGTCACTAAAAAAAGCAGAGACCCTTCAAGATGTGTGCAGTGATGCTGAATTTCTTGAAGGAAGCAGTGACAGAGCTATTATACAGCTTTTACCCCAAGGGAAGAAAGTCTGGTAAGAGAAGGATCCAGCACAAGATAACTTCAAGGAGAAACAGTAAAAAGAGATCTTACACAATGAAAAAGCTAACTGCTGAATGTGTTCTACTGTCCTAAAACTCACAAGTACTTGCGTCCTCAGAGTTCATGAGACAGATAACAGATAACAACAATGTTGCTGAAGATGAACCAGACTGCTAAGAGAATATAGAGAATGAGATAGTCCTTCAGACGCATTTTAAATACAAAAAGAAACAGGTTTTTTTTAAATCACCAATAAAACAAAAACCAACAACAACAACAAAACGACCACGGTAAGCACATGAAAGAGTCATTAAGTTCTTCACTGGAGTAGGGCAGACTTCATGTTAAATGTACACATACCTCCCAAAAGAAATTACTATCACCACTCATTTTCAAAAAAGCCCAAACTGATGTTGAGGAGTGCAGCAGACATGACAGCTAATAATGAGTTCTCAGGGATAGAAATTACTGAGATAGAAGCAAAATCCAAAGAGCTTATTGCTGTGAAGTCTAGGAGGCAGAACAATCTTAATCACAGAACACCGAAAGAACTGGTACATGAAATTTTAAGTCTGATAGCACAGATATTAAATAAATCCATCAAATGAGGGAGCACCTCATGGCTGAAGAAAGCCAAATATGGTGCCTATACTTGGAAGGAAAGAGGGAACACAGTTATTTTCATAGCACAGACACATCAGTCATCTACAGATAGCACACAGATCTTGACAAAAGAATGGAAAACAAAATTAGATCAAATACATTACAGAAGACTGATCATGGCATACTAGTCCAAAATGTCTCTCTTCTATTTTATGACCACAAAAAATGTGAGTGTAATTTGTTTGGTTTTTAATAAATCATTTGGCAAAGTACTTCATAGGCTAAACTGGAAAAACTGGGAAAAGTCAGGAAAAGTATAAGATGTATAAATCAGATAAACTACTTAGAAGATAAACAAGAACCAGGGGAAATTACCAGGCAGAAAGCTTATTATTAAGGAAGTTCCTTCCAAGTGGTCTTTCAGGACAAAGTTGAACATCAGAAGTGAGGAAAAGCATGTCAATGAACACAAAACAAGATTTAGCAGTGCAAGATGCAGTGCCTGGAAGAATTGTGAGTACAGGATGATTCCAAACTACCACTGCGGTTCCATCCTGAAACCAGGAAACTGCAGCCACGAGAACTGATGTAGCTTTCAGAACTGTTTTGGAGAAGGGCCCTGACATTGGCCAGAGGCTTGAGGTGGATCTAAAGAATTCTAAAGAAGAAACTAAAAAATCTAAAGAAGACCACAAGTTTTCTGCAGCAGACAGGTCTTCAATCTCCAGAAATCTAGGTTCTATTAAAAAATCCCAAAAACTAGAATACTCAAATTGAATCTGGTCACCTGGTACTGACCTTTACACTGGCAACTGTGTTGCTAACAGTCTGTCAACGAGGAAGCTCAAAGGTACATCAGGTGTGTCTACAGAGGCACACTTGCCGCAGCAACTCTATTGTAAGCATGCTCATAAGGTAAAAGCCATGCCTTTTCATGTAAAAAACACTGTGATTTTTCTAAGCCAAAATGAAAAACACAAAACCATCCTTCAAACCAGAGGACAACAAGGAATGCATGGTCATTTGTTAATATGGAAAGAAATTACTTTAAACTCAAAATGACAAGGATTTGACTGCTAAAGGGTTCTAGAGCAGCTTTTCAGTAAAAGGAACCATAGGGAATTGTTTGACTGATGTGAGGATGAAGCCGAACTGTTTCTGAGGAGAAGCTTCACCTGCAGAGGACTTTATGTTGCACTTGACAGTGCCAGTAAAGACTGAACCTGGTGATGCGGTAGCACCGCCCACCAACTTCAACACCAAACCAAGCCACATCTGACTAAGCCGTCCCACTCCTGCCTCTTCTTTTTCCTCTGCTTAAGTGTGTCACTTATCTGCTGTGTCTTTCTCCATTCAGATGGCAAGCACCCCAGGACTGTGACTTATTAGGTATATATATGGTTCCTGGCAGGAGCCCCAGTAAAGCCTCAAGGCTTTACCAGACATGGTTAGAAATGATGCAGCCATGGATAAAGCAGTGAGGCTTAGCAGGTGGGCAGGATCCATGAGGACAATCTGTGAAACTGATGTCTAACATAGCAGTGCAGGTGGAATTCAAAGCTGTTAATTCTGTTGAGCTGTTAGATCACACAATTTGGATTTGCTGCCTCCTGTATGGAGCTGGAAAAATTCATACTACAAATTCAATCACATAAAATATTAATCAAAGAATTAATATTTGAAGACATAAGAAAAAAAAACCCTCAAGACAATTCCTATTTTGAATAACTCTCATCCTATTTAAATCATGTCTCAGGTTTACATATACTAATAACATTTTCCCAAAACAAAGCAAGAATGGAGTAAATATATATAAAAAATCAAAGCTCAAATAAGGTACATGTGAACATTTTACAAGACAAAAAGTGTAAATACTGTCTCAATCTCAGTGCCAACAGACGCTAATCTCTGCATGACAGAATTCAAAGTGCAAATATGGTGGTAGCTTTTGTGTTATGCAGAACAGAAGAAATCAACGTGCAAAACCTGTTTCCCAGCCCCTGCTCCAAAGACAGACTTCAGGCTCTCACAGGGATCCTTTCCTCATGCTTGTGTAGCTCTTTATAGAAACCAGGGAAGGATAAAGCTTGAGGACCTAAAAAAGAGGTTCAGAGACATGTCTGAGGAGCCACAGCATCTTCTGGTAGCACGATGTTCCAAAGCAACTTCTCTCCCTTTCCCACCCTGAATCACCAGGGCCCATGTCCAAATTCTTCCTGCTTCCTTCCCTCTTTCCACCTCCTGACACAGCCTGGCATATATTTCATCTGTACTTTAATAACCTGCTGGTCACTAGGCACTCTGGAAACAGAAGCTCCTTTTCCATTTCAGGATGTGGTTTAACCTGAGCCTGCAGCAACAAGGAACTGTTTAGGGAGGTCTGTTCCAACACACAGCAACCCTAGGCTGGAACATTCTTGCTTGCTCAGCAAGGATAGGACATCCACTGCTTAACTGCACAGAGATGACAGGTAAGCTTTCAGAATTTTATTACTAATACATATTTTTCAGAGACTTCTAAACTTGGCAAGAATTAAATAAAAGCAGCAGAGCATTTTCCTCTAAAAATGCTGATTTCTGCCAAACCTACCCTGCAATGCCATGACAGAAGGGGCTTTTGCAAGTGACAAAACAATATTTTTTTTTCCCACATATTCATTTTTTCAAATAACCCTAAACATTTTGATGATGCACCAAATAAAAAAGCAGATGGTGTGAAAAATTTCAATACTAATATTTAGAGTTTACTACAGCTTACCAGGAAGGAACTCATAGGCCTAACAGATAAAGAGTATTCCCATCTTACAGTTCAATAACCCAAATGATTTTGATGCCCCGAGTCCCACATCAAACTCACTTCAAAAAGTGACTACATTTTTGCTAGAGTAAAAGGTGTTTACTCCAGCAGAAACATCACAGACCATTTCAAATTGGTCTTTCCTTTTAATTTTGGAAAACATCCAACAAACCCAAGAACGGTTATCTGGTACAGATGAAATCAGGATGAAATTTTAGGCCAGAAAAAAAACCTAATCAGCACCAAGAACTACTTTCAGCTTTATGGACACCACAAACAGAAGTCTTAGAGAACAAAAATACCAGCTCAATCAGTTCCAGTGGGAGCTGCAGTCATCAAAAATGCTAACTCCATTGTATTAAGTGGGGGGAAAAAAAAAAAAAAAGCAAGCCATTGACTAAGATGCAAACATTGCATTCAAAAACCTAATAGTATATGCCAGCCTGGTAACCAGCAGACCGGTTCTTTCTGTATGCTTGAAATCACAGTAGCATGCTGAACACACTGCTTTGACCAAATGGCAGTACTGCAAAGCCTACACGCTAGAGAAGGACCAAGGCCGGCCAACACATATTATGATAAAATTCCACTTATGATGGGACAAATTTCTCCCATTTCACCAGGGTTAGGCAGTGTAACAGCAAATGTAATGATAAGTAGCCTGTGCAAGTGCTTCCATTTTTGATGGCAAGGCTAGAGGTGAAGCAGCACTAGAGGAAACAGCTTAACAATGACAGTAGCACCTGCACTGAACAGAAGATGGAACCAGAAAAGTCTTTATTGCTGCTGGTGATTGCATAGAAAGAAGATCTTGCCCACAATATACCGTTAGCCAAAACTAGCCTCCCTCCCAAAGTAATGTCAGGTGGCTGAAAAACAGACCATCCAGTCTGACAGTGTTCTAGTAAATTCTGAGCCTAGCATGAGTTCAACTACCTACAGCACAGGGCCCAAAGACTTCAAGGAAGCAGAGCTGGCATACTGCTGCATGATTTCAGGTATGCATGAGGAGGCTGCAAGGAATGGTGAGCAGCCAGAGAAAAATGAGAGGTACTGAACTATAAGGGCAACTCGGGAGTGGTGGATGATGAGCACCAACTGGAGTGAATAGGTGGAGAAAACATTGTAGGAAACCACATTTCATTGACTCAAATATTCACAAATTATTGTTTCTTCAGTTTTTGTGGTTATGTCCCATCCAATCCAAACTTCCTGTGGTGAGGGGTGCAGAGAGAGGAAAAGAAATATAACATAACATTCCTTCTGTATCCAACTCCAAATGCCTCTGCTTCTCATGCATGCAGCCTTTCCCACCTTCATTTCTCTCCATGATGTAGTTTATGTAGTATTATACAGGTGTAAGGAAAACAAGGCTGCTGGAGCACACAGGTGGGACTCTCACATCTAATAACTTCTCAAATATTACTGCAAATCCCTTGCCATTCTCTCCAGAGACATCTTACTCCACTTATTATTTTGTTTCCTGTTTGTTTCATTGTAAGTTTCCTTTTATTTCATTTCATGCAGCTTGGCAGAATAGCATCAAGCAATTAAAATGAGGCACATATAACATTCACAAAAATACTGCAGAAGTCTCCGATGTTCTCTACATTCTCTGAATTAATTCACATCTCACATATACCAGCCTATGATGCCTCTTTCACTCTGCACTTCACTCCCATTAGCAGCTATTATAGTTCAGTTATGTAATTGAATCATTATTCATCAGTAAAACATCTACTTACCCACAAGTATTATATCTTTGGTGTATCTCATGGTAGACTCAGCCCAGAAATGAGTCCCAAGGCAGGAGAGTCTCAGCAGCAGGAACGCAACCATTGATCTTGGCCCACAACCACGCGGTAGGTTTTTGCTTACTGTAGAAATCACTGCTGAACTTACTCGTTGAGTTTGAGACCTAACCACACAAAAACATGACCTTTAATTTGAAAACAAAACACACACCCTGTTCTCACAGTCATGAAATCACCAACATGGTTTAAATGAAATTCAGCGCAATATCATCTTCCCTACTCTGGAGACATCCTGAGCAAATCTGAAAAATTAAGAACAGAGTTTCAGAAGCCTAAATGAGGGAGAAAGGGAAGGCAGTGCAGAGGTAGCAAGATCTTAATCAATTTAGTGTCCCTGATGATCTGCTCAGGCACATCCAGTTAAAATTGTCAATCTAAATTCCAAACTGCTGAAGTGTTCACCATCCTTTACAAAGCTGAAAAAAGTCGAAACTCTTTCCAATCCCTCTTCCACCATCTAACAAGGTAGTAAAGCAGTGTCAAAATAAAAACATAGCATCTTGGCAACAGAACATACAGAAAAATTATGTGAAATATAATTCAATTAATAAGTTTCAAGTCTCTGTTTAAATGTTGCACCCCTCTAAATATCTGCCTTGCTTTTGCATTAGAAGTTGCTAAATGGTTTCTAGTTTACTGCAAAATTAGACCAGGGTATATGTCATACCTTCTATCATATCTTTGCAATCCTATGCTGGTGAGCCAAAAACTTCAGCACAGTAGTCTGCAAGGAAATTTCCACTGCAAGTCTAATTTGCCCAGCAACCATGTAATATAGAACAATTGCTCTGAACACTGTGTTTCAAACTATCATGCACTCATTCACACAGTCCTTACAAAAACACAGTTAAAACACTCATGAGAGGTTTAATTTCTGAACCACTAACAAATAGGATCATCCATAACTTCAAATCCCAAGGGGGCACCACACGCACCGCACTATTTCAGGCCAATTAGCAAGTTGTTTGAGAATTAGCTCTTAAAACAATCAGTGCATTACATCATGAAAATAACAGTTTCCCAATTGTTCTAATGAATACAGAAGAGGAAACTGGAACAAATCCTCTGCTGGTATAGATCCATCCACTTCAGCTGAGCTCTGTTACAAATTATTTCAGCTTTATTACTTAGAAAGTATGCAAGTAAAATAGCAATCCATTTGAAATGGAAAAATCCCTGGCACTTTCTGTGAAACACCACATGATTATTAAGATTTTAAAATTAATCACAGGTTTTCTATCTCAGCCTGGGTGGTTTTCATGGTTTCCACTGTTGTAGCAGTGAGACTATACTTACTCTCTGTAAGCAAACAGTAAAACACTGCCTAGAAGTTAAAGCATTTTCTTGAGTCTTTCCATTATCACAGTTATTCCCAGACTATGAAACTCCTACACTTTGTACCTGTTGGATATGTCTTTCCCCTAATTTCAGGATAACACATAACACAGCTTTATGATCTCAGAGAGGAAAATCCAGCCAGTCATCTTCAGACAAGCAATCAAGGAACACAATGAACATCATAAGTTTCAGTTTTAAAAGCTGCTGTTCCTTAAAATGGGATAATACTTGTTTCAAATTTATTTACAAGTTGTTTATCCAACTCATGCAGCTCAATAAGATGAGAGGTTCATTACTCTGCCCTCCCTCAGCCACATGCTAGGTACCTTATTTTCAGTTGAAACCACAGGTTCATCTCTGCTTGCTCTCCTTATACATTTCAAACCAAATAACCATCAACCCTCACATATGGTCTTAAGAATACTTCTGACTTTGTTTTTGTTTTCCTGTGCTTCAACACCGCCTCAAATTAATTCTCTCATACCAAACACTGATTACCATCCAGTCTTGTTTTATTTACTACCCCCTCCTGGGTTTCACCCACTTACATCTCCCTTATGGTTCTTCCAATCTGAAGCTGTCTGGTGCCAAGCACACTGTGTTTGTTTTCCCTGTGCTACAAATTCATGCTACAAGCATCAGTGTGAGTCAACTCCAAACAAGTACTAGAACAGTACTTGATTAATTGTTGGTTATTTCTGGCAGCCCTGGAGAGTCTTCACATGAAGAAATGGTCTCTTTAAACCATTTTAAGCTTGATCCTCCATTACATGGCAACCAGAGGCCAAAATAGAAAGAAGTAAGAGGGCAGACATCTGAAATGCACAAAAAAACCCCCCCCAAAAAAAAAACAAAAAAAAAAAAAAAAAAAAACAAAAAAAAAAAAAAAAACCCAACAAAACAAAACAAAAAAAAAAAAAAGAGAAAACAAAGAAAGTTCCATTCTACTCTGTTTTAACAGAAAGTGGACACAATGAAAATATCACAAATTGAGAAAACATTGTTTTAAGGAAAAACAAAACCACTGAACTCCAAATTAATTGTCATAAAACACCATGTTCCTATAGAGCACTGTTAAAATTAAGAAGAGAAAGTAATTTACATTGAATGTGAAAAATTCCTCATTATGTTTTAAAATAGAATTTATTTTTTTTAAAGCAAGCCTTTGTCTAACAGACCCAAGGAACACCTTCCTTCTGGCTGGCTATTCAATAATCACTCACCACACCATGTCTCATACTGACAAATTTTGCTTTTATGCAAATTTTTGACACTGTTCTTTATTGCTTTATTTCAGCCTATTAGTCAGGAATATACTGCTTTTCTCCAAATAAACAGAACAGCCCTCTACTACATTTTCTAGAAAAAAACCCAGAAGCTCAACATCAGTACAAGTCATAGATGAAGAATAAATAAAAGCCATCTTGAAGTAGCTAAAATGAAGAAAAATATTTTTTAAATAAATATTCACAATATTTTATGAAGAACTATGCACAGCCACTTCTTTAGCCAACATTATTAAAATCCAAACCCTGAACTGCTTTTGCATATCATATGAAATGTGTGTGTTCTCCTCTTTTTGATGTAAATGCCAACAGCAAATACCATTAGTAAACAAACGCAAGTTAAAAACAGCCCACACACTGTAGGGAAGAATAGGAAAAAGGGAAGAAAAGGTCTTTCAGTCACATGAAAATGATTCTTTCATGACTTCACAGGCCCCTTGCTCTTCCCACGCCCTCACTCCTTTAAGCACGCTACCCAACAGCAATGTTCAGCATAGGCAGCAAACCTGAAATGAACCTGGACATGCCTGCAAACGGATGAAGGGCAGGATGTACTTGCACTACCCAACTCTGAGCTCCTAAATGATTGACCTGGACTTTCAGTCATGCCCTCGATGGAGAGAAACATGTCTTCAGTGGATGGAGAGGGGTCCCTCTTTAGCATGTTGCCCAGGGATGTTGCTCTCTGCTCCACCTCTCAGCTCTGCACTGAACACAACTTGTTGGAAGTATCTCTCTCAATGAAAAACAGAGAAAAAAAGGCATCTGTAATATCTATGCCACATACTGAGAATTTTTTTACCCAAGGACCACAGCTGCATGCTATCAAAACAGTCTACCCCAGGAGAAACCAGTACCCTTCATGGCATCCACAAAGCCATTTAACTCACTCTTGAGAAATGTGTGAATGACCACAGAGTCCACTGCCTTTAGAAATTAACAAAAAATTTCCTCTCCCTTCCTAAACTACAGTCGTTTCACACATAAACACAGTCTCAGAAGAACTCTTGTCAAATTGAAACAGCTACAAAAGAAGAAAAAGGTGATTTGTCTCTGAGGAACATGCTCTGCTGTGCACTGAAGCCTAAAAGGGTAGCAGCTAGTGAGTCAGAGGCTTTAAAACCTCATTGTTGCCTTTACTTCTTATTTCCACTCCTACTGACCAGAAGCTGATAAGGAATTTTATTATTGTTTAAAGACACAAACAAGATAGTCAAAATAATTCAGAATCCAATCAATAACTTACATTGTGGCCACAAATAACAATTCCAATCACAATTCCACACCGTTTAATTAGCTTGAAGGTCATCTGGCCCTAATCTTGGTATTCCTTTTCCTATCACATTACTAACTCCTATAACTTACAAAGAATAGCCTGACCTGAACTTCCAACTACTGAAAACAAGCACATGAATCCATGCTAAAACTCCAAGACCATTAAGTACTTTAACTGCATCTAAGTATAAAAGGTAAGAGCTAAAGTTGCCACCTGGTTCCTGTAAGCACCTGGCAGACCCCCATTCTCTGCTGCAAGGCACATGGAAAAAAAACCACTAAAATCTGACAACACCTTATGCCATGGTTTCTAGCCAAGCTTTGAAAGGCAGTAAGATTGTCTCATAAGAGGGATCATTCACAGGACCAGAACTAACATGAAAACTATATATATACACATGTATATGTATATGGTCCACTCAAAGGTCACCATCAAGAGACCACTTGTTCTGTAAGCAAGCCTCCTTTCACAGTTGAGAGCTGCTGTCTCCAAATTCCTCCAAAACCCACGTCAAAAGGAATGGGAAGATGAGTCTCTACATTCTCACTCGTTTAAGAGAAAGGACTGAGCAACAAAGAACTTTAATTCCCCCAGAGTTTGCACCTGCACACCTGCTGATACAGCCCAGCCACCCTGGAGCCATGTCTAGCACTCTTTCAGGGTTATCTTGCACAGGTGTGGCATTAGCAAAGATTGCTGTTCTCCAACAGCTGTCAGACCTTGTGTTAAGGTGACTATTTCAAGACTTAAGATAACTTTCCTGGCAAATGAGAGTGAATTCAACAATGGCTAAAAGCTTATGACAAAGATGATATGCTCATAGGCTACTTATCATGATGGAGGAGAATTTTACCTCTAGTCCCTGCTCTACCCGAATTGAAACAGAAATACTGACTAATCTTTCTGTTTGGCTATCTTGATTTCCACTAGTAACATTTTCTTGCAGGAGAGAGGTGAAGCAGGGCACCCCACAATGTCAAAGTCACTCAGACCTCTGACTATGGGGTCATGTGAAGTCTCACTCTCCTATTAGAGCTGCATAGTTACAACAACACTGGGTTAGAGAAGGTCTGGTCCTCTAGGAGAGAGGTTATAAATACTCTCTGAAATAGTTCAAACTACTTTTTCCCTTGCTTTTAGCTTTAGGAAGTTTACTATTTTCACAGTGGAAGGAAATGAGCCACCACAAAAGAGGTCATCTGATAGCATCCTATTCTTTCACTTCTTCCTTCTGTCCCTAGAATGTAATGTAAGTCCTAGGGAATATTTCATATCTTAATTACCAAGAATAATTATCAATTAAAATAAATCATTGAAGTGCTATTATTTTCACGTAGCTCTAAAACGAAATTTAAATAGCTTTTCATCTCTTCACCGTAAACTATTGGAATGAAAGTCTATTTATCGGGCTTCTTCAAAACGGACCTATCCTTCTACGCCAGACCACTGTCGTGACGAGCCCAACTCAGGAGGATGGGCACGGGCACAGGGACGGCCGTTCGTGCCGCGGTGGTCACGGCTCACGCCAGTGGGTCACCTACCGCTCGGCTGGGCACTGCCTCGGCCCGCCCGCGCTCGCCGCCCGCGGTGAGGCCGGCACGGAGCCGGGCCCGGCGCGGAAGGGGGCGCGGCCGCAGCTGCGGGGCGGCCCTGCCCTCTGCGGGGGCCCGGAGGTACTGCCGGCCTCCCGCCCACCTCTGGCCGCGCCGAGCCTCCAGCGGGGCGGCTCTGGTACGAGGTACTGCTGCGGGGCACAGAAGGCACACTTTCTGCCCCAGGCGCGGGCGGGATGGCCACAGAACCGTGCCCGGCAGGCAGCGCACCTGCAGCCCCTGAGCGGTCCCAGCCCTCCGCCCCCGGACAGCGCAGGCGGTGGGCGGAGAGCGGCGGAAAGGCACCCCGTGCGCTGCTCCCGAGGCCGCCCCCCGCGCCTCCAGCGCCCCCATCGCCCCCATCGCCGGCGGCACCGCCCGGTCAGCGCTCGTCAGCCCGTCCTCCCTCCTCCCTCCCACCTGCCCCGCCGTGCAGGGAACAGGCTGTGCTCGGGCGGCCTCGGGAAAGATGGGCGGCAGCACTCGAGAGCCAGGTCTGCTGCCACCTCCACGGCCGCGGCCTGAGTGTCTCATACTCCCTAAAGATGAGCGAGGCCCCACTTATTGCCCCTTATCTCCATCCTTCCCTCCACCTCTTCCATGTCAGTGTTCATTGCACAATCCCAAAGATACCAATTTATTTTCTTGTTTTTAAAAAGAGCCTCAGACAAGCCCTCTGAAGTCTTATTAAGCTACTCCGCCCTCGGGGATGTTAATTTGATCCCCGATGCTAAAATAGTACAAGCAGTAGCTGTACTGCTTTCTCCTTCAGAGCTTGCCGTGGCATTATCAGGAAAACCCAGTATGTGGCTGAGACAAGTACATGGATAGAAAAGTTTGTTTACGCTTAGCCTTCGTGTGATGGAGTGGATGCTCATTGAAAGATTTCAAGGACCTGGAGGGCTCCTGTTATTGAATCCTCAGTGCTGTGACTCAGTGTGTGGCAAGGGCTGTAAATCCGCTGAGTTGTTTTCATTCTTCGATGCCCTTAACACATAGCAACAGCGCAAGAAATGTCTCCATCTTTTCTGATGCAGCTGGACTGACTTCTACTAGCCAAGCCTTTTGGTTCCTAGGTTAAGCTACTACCTACCAATTTACTAGGAAGAGCAGCTTCAGTGTAGAAAAACATGTAACAGTTGATCTGCTGTGTAATGGAAGCATTAGTAGGATTTTTTTTTAAGCACGTCAACTGGGAGAAGCAGTTGCACTAGTAGTTGGGGTTTTCTCTTGTTGTAGATCAGCTTCAAGGTCCCCATCTTCAAAGGAGATTAGCAGGTGAATCAGGTTAATTGCTCAGTCATTATTAGGTCTGTTTCTCCCTCCTTCCTAAGCATGCTATGATCAACAAGTCGTCAGGTTTCTCAAGCCCAGTGTTATTCCTGGGAAAGCAGGACAAGATACAACACAATATGGTAATTTGAAATGTGGACTCTCCCCGGTAATCATACTCTCTGTCCAGAAAGGACATTGCTGAACTGATTGACAGCATAGCAATCAACTCCCTCAGAAAGACAAATCCTCATACAAATCCTAATGACTCTGGTATGATGTATGCAGAGACTGAGCTTGATGGAAACAGGCGAAAGTCATAAGCAGAGTAAATCGTCGATGAAATCTAAGGACTAGATACAAAATATTTTGGTTTCTTTACTATTGAGGAATACATTCAATGCAAGTAGCTCGGTTTGCAAGCTGCGAGAGCCTCAGCCAAGGGGCCGTAAAGTACCAACCCTTTGTGTAACAAAAGGCCGGGGGACCTGTGGCACCGGCCAGGGGACCGGACCCTCAGAGACACGGCGGGAGCACACGGGAGAGATCCCCTCTCTTGACGCACAAAGACTCTCAAGGGATATAAGTCCAGGGTTTCCTTTGTTCGTGGTCCCTCCTCGGAGGCACCAGCTCGAGCTGTTATTTTGTTATTTATTTATTGCACTGAGATTAAATTATTTTAAGGATGGGGACATCTGAGACTCCGCTATAGGAAACCTGGGGACGAGCCGGTAAGAAGGTAAGGTCTGTGTTGAGTGTGCGGTGTGTAGCTGTGAAAGGGTTTCGGTCCCAGCTCAGGTGGTGCATGTGTGACTGCCAGGGCGCCTTCTGGATGGTCGAACAGGAGAGTTTCCTTAACATTAACCTGAGGAGACTTCTTGATAAAGATGATGATGATGATGATGATTAGGTGGTGGTGGTGATGAGACTTGTCATTTCTGCAAGTATAAAAGCCTTGGTCATTGTTGAGATTGAAATACTGACAAGCTACCAATCCTCTCACTCAGTACAACATTAGTCTTCCCAGGAAGTTTGCCACACAATTGCCACTTAGGTGAAACAGAAACAAAACCAGCTTTCAACAGTGAAATGAATGCATACACTACATGACTAGGTATTAAACTTGTGAGAGGTTAGCAACAATTAAACAGTCAACGAAATGAGATCAAAGTGCTTTTCAACCTTACAAAGATAAACACTTTTGAAAAGGTGGAGTATTGCTTATCTTGTTTAATCCCAGGTGTAATCCCATGTGGGTTTCATACATAAATCCCAGTGTTTCTAAAAAGCATGGCATAGCTTTCAAAGCATTCATACTATCTCTATATTGTACTTAGAGGATACAAAGCAGCCACATTGATGCCACTGCTGTTTGCTTAATACCTGTTGTAGAAAGTAACCTTCAAAAAAACCCACCAAGACTACAAAAAATAAATAGTTAAGTCAACTATAGGATGGGTAATGATACAGAAATCATAGTATCATTAGAGTATCATCATAGCATGACCATCGCGCATAGCTGGGATTTCTGGCATCGCAGAATAGCACTCAAATACATGGGACTAAAGTGCCGTTACCTCCCTGCACGTCTCCTCTTCTTCCTGGCTTTTTTGTCTTTTCTATTCTGAAGCATCAAAGTTACCATGGAAACAAGCAGTGTCATTTATTTATATTTCTGAACCTTACCCATGGCATGTGAAGTGAGTCTCAGTTAATGGTGTGACCTGCATCTGGTGGAGCACATCCCTGTGGAAGGACACCCTGCAGCGGGATATGGGCACTGGCGGAATGAGTGCTGAGCACCACCCTGGAGAGGGGCTCTAGGAGCAAGGCCAAATGCCTCCCATGGGAAGGAAACTTCTAATTCCTTTTGCTGTTGCTGAGTGGCAGGGGGTCAGCAGCTTTCTCAAAGCCGGAGGAGCTGATAAGAGATAGGACTCCGGGGACAAGTATTTTGGACACAGTGCAGTGACATTTTTTCTCCACACAGTAGGGACAAGCAGAAGCGTGACCTCCAGCACCACATACAATTTCTTTTAGGCAAATATGTAATGGAAATAATTTTGGTATCATGGCATGAGGACATAGGGTCTATTTAATTTAAGCTTGCCTTAATTTGCTGACTTCTCTTGTCAAGAGGATCTATTTCAGTAACAAAATAACTAGAGGATAAATCTGCAGAGACTTGTGTAATGTTGGAAATTTGAAACTTGAGTGGATGGCAGCAAGTGGCAGAGCAAAGTGCTTTGACTCTTAAAGCTTTAGAAAGATCTTGCACCCTTCAGTTTATTCAGGTGGACTTGGATAAATTGCATCAGCTTCTTGACTCATAAAAAAGTCCAGTGATGAGAACTGGAACAGCAGAAACCCAGAACTGCTTCAGTTTAGACGCTACAAAATCAGGGGGAAAAATTCCATCTACTTAGCCCAAAACTTTCAAACATGATGAATCGGGTTTGTTCACCCTCATTTTTGATTGGCTAGTCTAAGACCTTATGAAAACATGAAGAATTGCTATTCAGAAAACACAGCTCGCCCTCTGCAACCTGGTAATTACAAAAAAATATCCCCAGCTGGACACCTCTGGGTATTCAGGCATTCTGGTAAGTAGTGTTATAGTAATGCAATGAAGCACTAGTATTTATTCATAGTACTATTTTTTTTTTAAATTAATTCTGGAACACTTCCGCCCTGTGTTAGTTAATGTATATTTTTATAACCAATAAAGAAAGGAACTTGTATGTAAATAACCTCTATAGGATATTGTGTTCTTTTCTCATGCATCCTTTTCTCTCTGTATTTTTGTTTCTTCTCCATTACTCAGAGGACAAGCAGAGATGAAAAGAATAAATCAGAATTATCATTCTTGCAAAATAATAGGCCGAAAAAGCATTGTCTCTCAGTGATTTCCATAAAGAGACAGAACTTTGTGGTGTAAGAAATGGGAAAGGAACCATAATAATTTTCCATTATATGAGTCTTGGTATTTTTAGCTAGAATGAGAGGATAAATGGGGAATTCAAGAGAGAGGGCCCAAGGCATGAGCATTTGTCCTGCAACTCACATATAATAGAACTAAGGGAGAAAAATATTCTGCTAGTAAGAACAACAGAAGCTTCTACTACCAGAACACATCTCAGGTGATCCTCAGAGGTATAATGACCATTTTAAACTCCCTCCAAAATCATGTCTGCAGCTAGGTCAGTGGCTACATATGAGAAAACTCGTAATACAAAGCTGGGAAGTTGTTTCAGAGAACTCCTGTTCTAGTACATAATGGAGAGTGGATGGCTTCCGACACTCATAAGCCAATTTCAGAACCCCAAGCCAGACACTTGAAAAATTCTAACATGATTTAACCCCAAAACAACATGGGCATTACTGTTTATGCTGCAGCAGCATTTAGAGGCCTGAACTGGTTCAGCATAGGCACAGCCCAAAACAAACAGGGCAGTTGTTGCTCCACCAAACATCTTCAGTCATTATACAGTCCCTCCAGAAGAGGGAATGCTGCTTCCTACTTGAGCTCAGGTCTGGATGTTTTAAGTACTAATGAGGCTAAAGAATAAATACCAGCAGTTTACACTTCTCTTTCCTTCATTTTTAATCAGCTGCTGTTTATATCCAGATAAAGAGAGAACAGCCTGCAAGTTTCTGCTGATTCAGTGGATTCTTAACTTCCTCTCAAAATCAAGTGTCTTCTGGACCAAGAAAAGGGGTTTTTTTGGGTCATACCTCCCCTACAATCTCAAAGATGCTCTTAATAATCCAGAGTTTATTATATATGCACTGTCTCAAAAGTTTGTTTATTTTGAAAATATGATATGCATTCTGGATCTACAATAGCTTTCCACACAAAAACTGGAACATCTCATATATGCCCCTAACTTTAGTAGAAGTGGCTATGTAACAAGAAGTGTTATTAGCAACTGTGCTGTACACAGTATACTAGATATGATATTGTCCGCATCTGAACATCTGAAGGATTGTGGCTCTCTGTCCCACAAATTTATCAGTTTTAACTGCCAAAATCAGCTAAAAAGAGATGTGCTTTCCATGACTTTTAAAACAGTTATTTAATATGATTCCACTGCTAAGTTTCCCTGTCCTACAGCTGTGCCAGACAAATATGAAATGTGACGTGCACAAGCACTGTCTGTACTTCCTGGGCTAGAGATATCCAGAATCACAGTTAATTGCACAGCTAATCCTGAAAAACCTCAATTTTCCACTCTCGTCCCTCTGGCCTTGTAGCTTATCTGTGCCAGTGCCTGGCACAGGATGCTTAAGGAAGAGTACAAGGTTGTTTCCATAGCTGAGAATTTGTTCATCAGCATCACCCATTCATCATCAGATGCACAGCCTGAGATGATGTGAAAATGGCTGTACTCAGCCTGACCAGAAGGTACAGCTCTTGACACATACCAGTAATGACCTACAGACACAAGTGCACTGATGGGGAAGCACAGACACAGCACCTGTCAGCCTTAGGTACTCAGCACTATCAGATCTGTTATATACAAATATATATAATATCTTTATATACAAATAATCTATAACCATTTTGCATCTTCAGTTCTAGTATCTAGGGTATCTGCTGGCAAGGAACTGTACAGTTTGGCAATGCAGTCTTTAAAGCATGTTCTTTCTTCTAGGTTCCTTCTGCAGGAGGGGCAATGTGCAACTTCCAAATTAATCCTTATGAAGAGTATGGCGTGTGTATCAAGCACTGGTGGACTGCTGCCAGGAAGTAAAAACATGCTGGCATTTTGCATTTTTATGAGCATAAATCAATTAGTCAAAATCAGTTTTCAAACCCTACATACCTTGAAACTGCAAATAAACTTCCCATCACAGAAAGTCTGTATTTGCATGAGATGGGAATTCAAAAAATTAAAACACCCGTAAGTATAACATGAAGACGCATGGTTGTCCAACTCACCAGGAGCTTAGGAGACAAGATTACTCCCCCTGCCCAAAATATCTGCTTGAACATGGTTATCTATGAATATGATCTCCTTGGCATGACTGTCAGTTTTCAAATTAGAAGGGGGAACTGCTCATCCGTTCTTTACTCCAAGAGCACGAGGTATTGTGAACATTTCTGTGGAAATGATTGGATGGTCTACATGAAGCCACAGAGGCAGAAGAGAGATTACTCCAAAATTTCAGGTAGATGGTGCCTGATGAGGCATAGTAATTACAATACAGATTATCCTCTTTAATAAGGCCATCACAGCTTTTTTCTCAAAAAGGTGAAAACAAGCTTTATTTTAACATACAAATCAAAGTGTGTACAAGGCAAGACATACTTATAGGCAGAGTGGATCTCCACACACCATGTGCAGCAACTTGCACTACAGTAATCCTGAGATATGGACAAAAGCCCTAAAAATCTTTTTAATCACTCTTGCTATAGTCATCTCCATTTGGGAATTAAAAACATACAGTTCAGAGTCAGGAAATCAGATTACCTATAAGTAAAATAAAATACCCAAGATAATGGTGTAATTCCCTGCTGTCATCCAGGTATGCCAACAAGAAGCACTTGAACAAATCAAGAGATGGAAATATGCAAGGTTACTTCATTAACACTGGAAAGCATACATAGAAGGATGCTAAGATATTTTTGCTACCTTCAACTAATACTGTCTTCATTAACTGTGCAGTCTACGTGTCAAGCTCTACACTGCGTGTTAAGTTAGTAAAAGAACCCCAACTTTCTTTGCTTCCTTTCAATATGAAGTTATATGTGATACAGAAATAGTTTTAAAAGCTTATAAAAGCAGTAGAACTACAGACATTTAAAGTAATTTCCCTAATATTAAAGGCTACTTGAACACCCTCATTTTACTACAAGACTGTTTTTCATTAAATGACATCAAAAAAAGGAAGTCTCTTTTTTAAAAAAAAGTTAAAGGTAAGGAAAAGTTATAGACATGTTTGGATTTTTTTCTTTAGTTTTGCAACATATAAAAATAAGTTACACTATATATTATGGCTTTTATTTATTTATCTACTCTTTCAGTAGTAGAGTGTCATCATGGGTTTAAACAGTAGATGTTGTAAATAATTAACCTGCCTGTTCTTCACACTTTCCTTGAGTTTTGAATTTGTGAAAAGAAACAAGCTAATATTAAGAGGGAAAATTAAGAAGCCTCCAGAAAAACTTAAATAGCAAGAAGCACCTGTAGAAGAAGTCTTTCACAGAAATTTTAAACTCAATTTCAAATTTCCATTTGATTTCTAAAGTAGTTTAAAATTGAAGTTTTAATTTCATCTTCTTGGCAAAATAAAGACCAAGCCAAATATCCCATGCACTTCAATAGTCAGGACTTCCTACTGAGCTTCATTTCAGAAATGTTTCATATATACCAGTATGATACTATTATGCTACTGAAGTAATCCCTCTTTAATGGTTGTTAATAATATAATAGATTTGGGATGCAGCTATCTGAAAAAGGCCACAATAATGCTAAACCAACATGACTCAAAACTGCAACACAGTTGCTCAATATTAAGTGTTGCTCACTACCAGTGGAAGGGGAGGTTGGGCACAAAAGGTGCTTGAGTCTGACTGAAAGACTTCAATTACATATTGCTGTATTATTAATGGCTATATTATTAATATACTTACATTTTGAAGACTAAAGTTGCATTCAAATCAGACAAGCTACGACACTCAAATACATGTAAATAACAAGAATTCTAGATTCACAGCCAAAGTAGTAACAAAAAAAAAAATCTCATTGTGCAGTTGATGTAGCATTTGCAACAACAAACTCATGAATTCAATTAGAGACTGTGGCACCCAATTTGGGAATATTTTCAAACTCCATAGTTTTACTCAGGACAGAAGAGTTGCCAGCTGAATAAACTGACTACTGTACTTTCCAGCTCTTTGTAAACAAGACTCCATGTTGCGCGAAAGAGGAGCTTTCGCTCTCCTTTTACTTCAAGGAAAGTATCTGAAAGGCAAGCTGTAGTGATTGTTTCTGACAGCAGTAGAATAAAGAAGCAGATAGAAAAGTAGGTATATATAAAAAAGTTCTTACAGTAAAAGCATCTGTCCTAGTTTGATTTTGTTTATGAAAAGGCACTTTACCTATTGCTAAAACTCCAATACCGTATTTGTCCTTTGAGTTTTTCTGTTAGAAGGCTGTGTTGCAAGGTGGTCAGCATGAAGATGCAAATGTTCTTTATACAGTGCCTACCAGCTACAAATTTTATAATTACACATCGTATCTTACACCAGTTATTTAGAAGAATAGATTCATGTTCAAAATAGCAACAGGTCTTCAAACAATACTTCAGTGATGATAGATGATCTGTCAGAGACAACACACCACCTGTTGCGAGTTCATGCTAATAAAATTAGCAATGTAAAAATCTTTCAGAAGTGCGTCCTCAGTCTTTTGTTTTCCTCTCGCAGTCTCTCAATTTCAGCTACTAAGCTTTCATTTACAGAGTATCTTTCAAGTAAAGCGTGCATTTCATTCTAAAGAAAAGAAAAATGTCCCAATCAGTAGTAATAAAGTTAATAATTCCAGTTTTATCCTATTGGCTTTCGTATTTCTTTTAAAAATGAAATAACGTAGATAATTCTGTTTCTAAAAACTTTTGATAAGAAAAGTAAGATTTTCCCTTTTATGCTGACATAGAATATTTTGATCATTAATACATTAGTGAATATTTTATCAAAGGATATTTTGCAGTTCTTCAGGATGAGAATCTACTAATGCTGATTCCATTAAAATGCTCAGAACCCAGACAAGGTCTTTTCAACACAGATCAAAAGAACAAATATTCATAAAAAGGTGAAGCTAAAGTATACAGAACAGCTCAGTATACATACAGTATCTACAAGTGAAGCTTTCTTTTTGAAATCCATCTATCTTCTCCTTACCTCAGCCTTTGGCCCTTTCCAAAGGACAAAGGAATTTGTTTGTAACTCCTGAAATAAGGAATTCATACCTAATCAACTCCTAGGTTTGCTTTATTAATCAAAGAAAAACCAATTTAATGGATTCCCATTCATACTTTCCCCCTCCTTCACATGAAATCCTCTCTTTCTTGGTCTTAATAAACAAAATAGATTTTCATTTTTGAGAGATGACATGTCTTGGTATTACCAAAATTGAAAACTGCATACATTTCCCATCATGGTCCTTGTACATACCAACTGCATATGGAATTGCTTGATCATCTCCACTTGCAAATTCACTATATCTCGATGGCATGCTTCTCTGGGGGAAGAATTGCAAAAGGACGATGCTTAGACTTATTAACGAAGCAGTCTCTCTGGTACTCTCAGCATCCAAAACTCCACAACTCCTCACCTTCACTCTCATAAGAAGTCTAGAAACCCTTAGACCATGAAACATAATCCTCTACAGCTGATTTTGGAATACTTTTGTTATGACATTGATTTACATAAATACCATTTTTTTTTCAGTACATAAGAAGACGCAGGACTTTTCAGTTTAGAACACAAATATATAAATGGTGATATCAAGATTCTTTTCCAGTTGCAAGCTATGTGCTCCTCTCATTTTTACCATTCAAAGCTGATTTTCAATCCCTTGATCACAAGCATTGCAGGGAAAGACACTTATCTGTACTTGAAGATACACTTTTCAGTACATGACTTTCAACACTCTTTTGTAAAAGGGCCCAAAACATCAGCTGTGGTAAGTGATACACTATTCTCAAACCCATGGAATAATCCAGGTTAATCTACATAAAAAGCAGTGGTAGTGTTGTCTGTGAAGTGGACGTGTATTTGTATTCATGGACCACCATTCCACACTACAAAAAACATGCTTGAAAATAGCCTCTGATCATGACAGTTCCAGGAGCTGAGGAAGAACAAGGAGGACAGCTCACAGAAAAGTAGGCAAACTCACAAGTTCTTCCTGAACAGTGCAGTTGTCTGCGACTGAGTACTGTGCTTACTGACAAAGTAAGGTGCTTCGTAAGTGGGCACACACAGATCTTACTTCATTTTCCTTTCCTCAAACACACAGCAAACCCAAAGGAATCTTCACTTTCTCCTTCCACAGATTATTGTGCTATGGAACTCCTACTGGAGGCAATCTTCTTCGAGTGTATCAAATGTATAGATGCCAGCTAGCATCCTATAAATCCAAAGATGTAGGTTATCTCCCAAAGACAGGGAGATCAAGAAGCAAACATCTTTTTGCAACCAAATATATTATTCCTGGTCCTTTCCTGAAGGTCCATGTTTTTTCCCCCCCATTACTTGAAGAGGAATGAATTTGAGGCAAGGAAGATAAAAATCCTTTCCTCAGATTTCAGCAGCTGAAAGGTAGTTACATCAATGGGAAGCTTACAATAGCTCCCTTCCCTCTTACCAACCCCAGTACTAACAATCTTTTGTTGTTAATTTAAATGTATCTGCAACTTAAAACTGGGAAAAGAGCCAGCAGAGCCTTCCAGCCACTCCAAAAAGTATAGGTTAGAGGAGAAACACAATATTTAAGGCTCCATATCTCAGGTACTGGAAGTAAAAGACTGGCAAGCATAACTTCTGACTCTGGGGTGTCTGAACACAGATTTTAAAGAAAACACATCTGCAATACATAGACTGCATTTCAAGTTACATCAGTTACAGGTTTTCATCAGATGTGTGTTTATTGCCAAAAAACCCCAGGGGATTTTTACCACATTATAATTATGTAAAGACATTAAATAACATTTGATGTATTTTTTCTGTTGGTAGATACAGAACAGCCATAGTACATAGATCTACTAAGCTAGTTTTGCTTTGCTTTTGTCATCAAGAAAGCAGCATTTCCCCTGTCCAGCAATTCATCATCTCCATTCAACCTACTTATCTTAAACATGGATTGGGAAGTGACCCCCTAGATAAGATTTTCTTAATTTCTTCACCTTCCTCAAACTCCACTCTAAATAGAATCGTACTAATTTGACTTCTTTCAAGACAATTGGAATGTTGGTTAGATATCCACAAAGTAAGCTGACACCAACCATCACTTACAGCACAGACATTATTTCAATGCAAAGCTCCACCAGCAGAAATACACACACACTGTTTTACCTTACACATGCCAAGTAACAACAATCAAAGCCAACACAAGTTGGCTAGCTATGTCAAACTCTCCTCACTGTCAACTTGAAGTTTCTCCTGCTGGGATAGGGAGATGAGCGAGGAGGGAAAGAAATCAGTGCAAGGCTTCAGGAAAAGGGTAGAGAACTCACTATGCAGACCAAATTTACTACTGGAGAAATATTCACTCATTCTGGAAATGTCAGCAAAGTCATACCAACAGCTCTCAGGAGGCATCAGTCTAGTCATCAGAGCTATTAAAAACTAAGTTTCATACCTAGTTTTCCAAAAACAGGGTTATAAATAGTGTCATTTTCTAATCCGAAGAGAAATTTGTTTGAGTAGATGCTGAAACACTTCATTAGGAAAACATGTCATTGAAAACAGCAACACTCTGCAGGAATATCAGTACCTGAAGTCATCCATTGTTTCTTGTATCATATTTTGGATGAAGTTTATTTGAATTGCTGTCAGAGGTGCATTTGGTCTGCTACTCCCAATGGTTTCTACTATTTTTTCTGACAACGAACTTGTAACTCCAGCAGTGACAGGTGATGTTATCTTTGAACCTTTACAATTGAAAATAAAATACTGAGAACTCTCAAGACAAATAAAACCCCCTCATATACCTCATTACACTGATACTTTTTAAAAATAATTATTTATTTACTTCATTTTACCTCAAATATTGCTTGGTAAAAAAAATCAAAACCGATTTAGAATGAGTCTTTTGAAAGGCAACTAGAAACATTCTAGGAGGGATGGCTCAATTTAAAGAATTGAAATCAGATGTTCTTTTTTAATGCTAAGTCCATTTTATCAGATTTCATGTAAGTTTACAACCAACCACACCTAGAACTGGGCCAAAATTATCAACTTACTCGTTGAGGTAGTACCATTTACTAGTAGATCATATGCAGGATGGGTCTGAATATTCTTCATTAGTTTCTCATTTGCATCAGGAGTAGACGATGGTGGAGAACTTAAAGTTACAGGTTCTATGCTTGATAAGCTTGATTTTGAAACCTGATGACAAAAATATATATTTTTTTAAATTTTAAAGATGAAATCTACTCGTTAAAATTGTCTAATTGCACTTGAGGACTAAGTTTTCCAAAATGCACTTTCAAACATTTTTGCATTTAGGAATCTGCTCAGAAATACATGCTTTTCATTTCCTGGCAAGATATCTGAAAAACTGATTGCTAAACATTCCAAAATGCCTCAAGCCAGCATACAGAAGCAAGTGCAAAAGGCAGGGGCCTCTAATTTTCACATCAAAAATGTTGTGACTACATTGTCTCACTCCTAGCAAACTCAGACTTCTCAAGAGTAATACAAAAGTAGCTAAGCTCTGTGCAGAAGCATATCAAAGATATCTCAAGAAAAAGAGGGAGACTGAGAACATGGAAAGAAGAGGGTGGAATTGACCTAACAAACAACAATCAATCATACTGGTGCAACAATCCAGTGATCCTTCTTGACTTTCTAGGGAAATCAAAATATTCCTCAGGCTACCTGTTTTGTTTCATGGGAACTTATGTAACCTGATCTTATTTAAGAGAAACATATGTGTTTATCTTCCATTGCTGTAGGCCAATTCACCTAAATCACGCTAAGTTTTACAGATTTGTCTTGATAGTGTGTGAACAGAGTTGCAAAATAACATCAGATGGGGCATTATTCAGAATTTTTTTCTTCAAGCAGTAATATTCTGTGAAGTTCTAAAAAGACCATTCATAACAAGAATACCTGCTTTAAGACGTCTATCGATTCTTGTTTTCCAAGACTTATTTTCTTAGAGTCAGTCTCTGAATGCTCCTCTTCTTTAACTGGAGATCCCGAAAGTGCATGTAATGGGCTAGACTGCGTCCCTTGTGCACTACTGCCCATCGCGTTTCTTTTTACTGGAAAGGCAATGGTCGGCTGGGGGAGAAAATCCAAACCAAATGGGTAAGACTGGAAATCCAGGCCTACAATGAAAAGGGAAAGATAAAACACATAGGTCAATAAACACACACACCAAATCTATCCCACAATTAAAATGCCTGCACACTCACAGAAAACTGATTGACAAAAGAAATCACAAAAAAATGTACTCCACAAAAACTACATCCTTCCATCCAACTTATGGTGCTGCCACCCTTATAAAAGTAATAAAACATGAAAAGCCTCTGTAGATCACTATAAATTGTACAAACGAAAAAACCCAGTAACTTTAGGACCATGCTCTTGACTTCCTGTTACCATGTTGTGTCTCTCAATGTGTCAGACAATTTCCAGAAAAGTTGTTCCAGTGTCTGCTTTGTTCATTTGTTTGTTCTCAATGGTATGACAAAATCAGCGTGTGAGAACTAGCACAGACCTCCAAAGGTCTATCACTGACATATGCTTACCATTTCCTTGAGGATCTTCAGTCACTTTATTTGCAATAATATCTACAAAATAGCAGAACACAGACAAATGAAGTGTTTATTTGTATCGCTGCCATCAAGTTCCTAATCAAAGACAAATTAAAATATCAAGTATCAAGTCAATAAGACACAAATTACATTTTGTCACACTACATGAAGACGAATGGTGCTTTACAAATTCCAGTATTAGTAACTTACCATCTCTGACTGGAGAAAACACATCTCCTAAACTACTTCGACCCAAATCATCAAAATTATTTAATTCAGCACTTTTCCCATGGTTTGTTTCTTTAGATGGAATGACATCCAAGCTGGAACTATGGGGAAAACCTTTAAAGGACAATGTAATTCAGTTAGTAATTGACCTTTTCCAAAAATAACATACATTATGGCTAAACAATCTCACACCAAGCATGATACTTGGGAAGTCCAGTAAGCACTTTGGAACCGTCTGCAGATGCCTGTTAGAGGGTCAATTTTAACTTCCTCATTTGGGCTGTCAACAGAGGTGACTACAACTAAAAGCTCAAAAGGAGGGTTGTAAAATTGGAGAAATCTATATGATGGAAAATCAGAGAAATCTATATGATGGGTGCAGCAATTTTATGGTGGATCAGCTGAAGTGAAAATTAGTGACTGCACCTTCTGCTAATAAGGTAACCACATTCACATGATAAAGATCTAAATTTGTTCGGCAAGAAGAAAAATTTGCTGTGCTGTGCTTGCCATTAAGCATTCCAAGGGACATTATATGAAACACCTTTTTAAAGCTTACCTAGTGTAAGTATTCTCTGTTTATTTCTAATATTAGAAAATCAAATTGGAGTTACAATTGCAGACCAAAAAAAACCAAACTAAACTTGTTCCTAGACCTTTCCCCACTCTACCCTCAAGCCATATCCCTGACCCAATCCAGAGGGGAAGAAAAGTTAGCTTTTATATGCATGGTACCAAGGACAGCTGTTTGAAGAATGGAAGCGAATCTTATGTCCAAAAAAATCCCCAGTAATTACTCAAACTACAGTCTTTAGAAAGTGAATTGAACTGCTCAGACAACCACCAAAATAACTTCATAATTTCATAAAATGTTCATAAACATTTTGTGAAAATGTTTCATAAACTTCTCTGTGTGGGATTACTTATTGAAGTCCAAATATGACTGTGTGGGTGACTGCAATTAATCATGTCCAAGTATTTACATTAAGTGGAACTTGAGTCAGGTTTACGATTTCACATTTAAATGTATTAGTATATTACATTTTTCACTCCTTCAGATGTATCAGTTGTGACACCAACATAGGATTGCACTTGCTATTTAAGTAAATACTTGGTATACTGAGTCAAATCAGAAGTGCAGCATCAACCTGTGTGTCGTAATTTAGAGGATCTATGTAGAAAAACTGTAATGTAAAATTGGATGAAAATATCTTGTGCACTTTTACCCATCCCCAGTAATCTAAACGTAAGGTACCTAAAGCAGAGAACAGTTGCTAAATGGGAGTTTATGAGAAGCCAGCTCAAAGTACATCCAAGTTTCTCATCACATTCTGACTTCATTTATACTTTTGTATCTTAAAAATATCTGTGACAGAAAGTCTCAATTTTGTTTAAATCAGATTACTTTAACGAATGCCCCTTATTTCTCCAAAGTTAAATCCCATGAACAGGTTTTAGAAGAAATTCCAGACAACAAATGGGTGATACTGCACCCATTCCCATTTTTAACCTTAAAGGCTGTATCTTCTGAAGTATTCAGAAGTCTTTACTTTTAAAGTGAACACTCACATTATGGAAAACTGTTTTGCTTGGTAAGCCTTTACTTTCTTAAAACATTTATTTATTTTGCATGGTCCTCTTTAAGGGGTAACAGCCATTACATCTTCAAATAAAGATAATAAATTCTATGTTTTAACCAAAATAAAATTTTCCACACCATTCAGTAATGTTGATTAGCAGCACTTCTTGCATACACAGGAAATATTCTACTTCACTTGATACTTCACTGCATACCCAAGGGAGGTCATTAATACATATCCCTATGGACTGCAGTGGCTTATTGCCTAATTACTGTTACAAAATGTATTTCTCCTTATTTTAAAAGGGAGGGGGAAAGTGCTGTTACATTAAAATGGATTGAGGATTTTTTTCAAGAATCAAACTAGCAATGTTACTGATTTGATATTTTCAGAACTTTTGAATTGAATAAAACTTTAAGAGTACATTTCATGCAGTGGCAGTTTTGGAATGCTCAGAATTCTT
The DNA here is from genome assembly GCA_910950805.1 of Acrocephalus scirpaceus scirpaceus. Taxonomy (NCBI): domain Eukaryota; kingdom Metazoa; phylum Chordata; class Aves; order Passeriformes; family Sylviidae; genus Acrocephalus; species Acrocephalus scirpaceus. Next base: position 45,881,258 of record OU383777.1, on the reverse strand, counting down.
ACAAAGAACTTGTTAATTTCAGAGGCATAGATAGCAAGTACAGTTATACAACTAATCATATTTGCAACTATGTTTAACATCTTTCCTACCACGTGAAACCAGAATCATGCCTCTCACAAAAATACAGTTCAGTTGTCACTTGGGTTTTTGGACTAGGTTGCTTTTTTTTTCCCTGTATTTTCCTTGGTTGTTGTTCTTTTGTTTTGGATGAGGTCTGTTACTCCTATTTGTTAACAGAATTACAAATCTTTAGCTCTGCATTCCATGCAGACATTGCATCATAAACTACATTATGTGCATAATCTGCAAGAATCCAGAATGCAAGAGGTAGTCCCACAGTACCACCACAATTTTAAGACTGAATGTGTCTTAAGCTTATAGTAGGACCCAATTTACCTCCTACAGTCTCATAGCATGTGTTATGCAGTGGGGAGGGTAAAGAAGTATATGTATGTGCATGCACTACACACAGTACTTCCTAACAAATGCCCTTCGCTCAGTGAAATTTTCATACTGCAATGGTCAAAACACAAAACATTGCTTCCATCTTCCACATTATGCCAACTATTGGAAGAGTAGGAACACATTACCTGTTTTCTCCTGAAAAATCTCTCCTCCCTTATTCTCATTTGTCAATGTAAGATGAGAGGAAACTGTTGCTGATGCCTGAGAGGCAATGTTTTTGATGCCAGTATTTTGAATTCCTCCACGATTACTACCAGCTTTGGCTTCTACTCTTTTGGACACAGGTTTATTTGAAGAACCTGTAAGGCTAGACTGAAGAAAAAATAGAACCAATTAAGAGAAGTTATTATTCCTTCAGCCAAAAGTAAAAATAAAAGACAATATACTTTCATTTTTAAAAACAGTAAAAAAACTCAGTTCAAGTTGCAAAGGTTGCCTAGGAGATATGCCTTTATAAATATTAAAAAAGGTATCTTCATGTAACTTTCAAGAGTATGGGAAATAACCATATTATCATATAGATACTGTGAGGACCTCCACAAGGATAGCAACAATTTAACAGGGGAGTGACCCTGCATAAGTCAATTTTGATCCCAGGCTTAGACCTAGCAGAAAAAAAGGGATTACATTATTAGGGACTCCAAATTTTACAGGAATAGTTAACCATTAGCAGCAAGCATGCTAGAGGAGAAGGAAAGTCTCAGAGTGATAAAGAATCCATTTCAAAGGTTCTCTCAGTGTCCACTAACCAGAAGCACAGGGTTTCTGGATAGTGTAGAGACTAATTAAGTCTTGGAAGAACCTCTTAAGTCCTCTCTATTACTTAATTAACTTCTCAATTGTTTATATGTGCTAGCAAAAGTCCAAATATAGGACATACAAAATACCTTCAGCCTAATATGAGCAGCCCTGTGTCTTCTCCTTAAGCAGAAAGGCCATTACAGACCTCTCTGCTATTGCCTACAAATAACCAGAGGTGCCCCAAACTGATCTGCAAAGGCAGCATATCCACACCAGAAAACTTAGAAGACTGTAAGTTCCACTTATTTCTATACTGAGGCCAGGAGTGTTGAATTCCATATCAACAATGCCTAAAACAGCAGTTAAAACGAAGCAGTTTGTAATTCCTATGTTGGCATGATCCAATTTTGTTGGCATCTGTAATGCTCAGACAGTGAATATTAACTTCTTAATTATAAAGTAAAGGCTTACCAACTTAAACTTATGCTTTGCTTTCATTAATCTGCATACTGAACAATAAAAATACCTTGGGAAAAGTGCTACTGAACTGAAGACGTATGCATTTCACACAGCCTTTGTGAGCAGTAACTGCTTTCACCGGTGATGTCAGTTGTCTTAAGTCATACTGGCAGATCTTTCCCCGGGAACATCCTATAGCCAAAGTAGTACCATCAGGCATGAAGTCTACTGTGGTCAGAGGAAAATCAGCTACAATTGTTGTCAGTAACCTTCAAATATGAGAAAGGACAGAATAAATCTTTTAGAATTCACAAGTTGGACTTTTCAACACAGAATATCTAAAATGTATATATATATGTATTTTTGTATAGATATATAAAAGCTTTTGTGTATATATATGTTTATATATATATAAAAGCTTTCATAATTCAGCTATAGGTCAGTAGTTCAACTTCTCCAGCGCCAAGTAAATTCAGTCAACTATTTTAAGAAACAGTAGATTAGGCTTACACTAAGCATTCACGCTTAATAAAAAGACTTGATCGGGACAGGATCACATTGCTTTCTTAATAGCAAACACCAACATTATTAAGTGGTATCATCATATGCAGCAGCAATCATACTACATACATTCTCTCATCCTCTAGCTTCCCAAGCCTATCAACTCCACCCTTGCCACAGCTGAGAAAAACTTCAGGTTCTAGTTGGCATCCTTCTATGACATCCTTCCAAAATGCAGACTCCTGTTTTTATTCAGCTAGAGTAAAAGCACTACTCACGCTAAAACCAACGTCCCACAAAATCACTTGCCATCCTATCCTCTTACTACCAAGTCCCACCACCCATGTCCCATCCTTCCTGCTCTGTCACCCAACATTCTCTCCTATCTCAGCAGCTCTGCACAGTTACATCTTTTATCTTAACTAGAAAAGCAGGCAAGCTAAGCTCAGGTGACTGAAGCTCCCCACAGGCTTTACTGCCCCTCACAAAAGTTAACTGCTCTCTATCAACAAGAAAAGCCCATACACAAGCAATGGAGAACATCACCCATGAACTGGACTTCAGTTAATTCCCATATGCCTTGGGGTTTTTCAGTTGTTTGTTAGCTTAGAAAGCAAAATGGACTATGAGACAGGTTCTCCAGTAGCAATATACCAACCACTTCAACCATTCTGCATGGGGCCTGAATGAAATAATTTGTCGTAATTAGGCATGGTTTTTCAGTTTATAAAACCCAAATAAGGAATCTTCTGAAATAAAAAGATTTTTCATATACTCACTTTTTACTTAAAGTGTCATAGAGAATAATTCTTTTATCCAAACCTACAGTTACAAGCAGCAGCTTATTGACTGGAGAAAAGCAGATTTCTGAGGCTGGTGCTTTATGAGTATTTTCAAAATTATGATATGGGCTCTGGCTATTTACATCCCAGAGTACTACATTTCCACTGTCAGAAACAGTGCCCAGCAAGGATTTCTTAAAGGATGAATATTTCAAGTGTCGAACAGGCTGTAAAACAGACATAAAAATGGATTTTAATAGCAATATTAAACATGATATTAGATTATTTTTTAAAGACACAAACAGATTAGGAATACAAAGTTAAAGTTCTCTACAAATTACATTACAATCTCTACAAAGGCTTTCACTCTGAAATATAAATAGTAAAACCAGAAAAAAAATTTTGCATTGCAATGCCACTTTTGCTACTGAGGGAAAGACCTTTTTTTTTACTATTACGTGGTACCACACGAGTTGATCAGCAAAATTATGGAGAAGAAAAATGAAACTTCCAGAATAGTTTCTCAAATTTTCAGCAACTATCGTGGCTTCATACAAAACCCCCCCACATTACATCTAAAACAAAGGAGTGAAAAGGTACATTATTTCACCAACTAGTCTTCTGCCAAAAATGTTAAACTTAATTCCCCTTCACTGACTTGAGGTACTTGGGTATCGGCCAATTTGATAAGACACGCAGACTCCAGAGTTAAGCAAGTATGTAGGTCCTGCAGAACAGACTTCAACCTGTGGACTAAGGCCACAGAAGAGGATAACATGCATGGTTTATCACAAGCAGCCTTGCTATTGCAGAACCAGGTAATCCAGGAACTTACCTTGCCTTTCAGAAAAGGTATTTTGTTTCCACCACACTGCTTCAGAGGATGTTTCAGAAGCTCACTGCTATAATACTACAGTACTCAATTTCCTGGTTAATTTTATTTACGACTCATCTGCACCTATTCGCTCCTGTGACCATAAATGCCCTTACACTTAAACAGTTTCCTAACTCCCCAGTGCTGTTTCAAAGAACAGCAAGCTCACCTTCCTTCAGGCTTTATTTTGCTATAAAAAAATGAGCGAGTACCCGGGACTGTTTTTTCAGTACCATCAGTCTTTTTGTAACTCTTCTAGTATAAATCTTTCTTGAATATGGACAACCAAAATCTCTTATGATCCTCAAAATATTTTGCTGCTGTCTTTGTAACACCCAGTAACATTTCATCCACTTTATACTGTAAGTACCCATCCTGAAATATCCCAGACTGCATTTTCTTTTTTGAGTCTGTTTTAGTCATTGTCATTTTATATTAAGAAATCCAACTCCTTCTTTCCTGTGGGAATTTTGAAATTCTACTCTAAGAGCCTCAGTTGTCCCCTAAATCTGGTATCTTGATATCTACTCTGTCACAGTTATTCCTGTGTCTATAGTTTCAACCATTTTTTGATACTGACACAATCCTCTCCTATGGGCAAATGTCTTCTCACTGGGTTTCATCATAGCTCTACCTAGAATCACAGAATCGTTAAGGCTGGAAAAGATTCCAAAGATCGTGAAGTCCAAGCCTCACCCCAGGACTGCCATGCTCACCACTAAACCATGTCCCTAAATGCCACACCTATGTGCTTTTTGAATGCTTTCAGGAATGATGATTCCATCACTTCCCTGGGCAGCTTGTTTCAATGCCTCACTGCCCTTTAAGAGAAAAATTTTGTCCTAATATCCAATCTAAATCGGTGCAATTTGAGGTCATTTTCTCTTCTCCTATTGCTTGTTACCTGTGAGAAGAGACTAACCCCACCTTGCTAGTACCTATTCTTCAGGTGGTTGTAGAGGGCAGTAAGGTCCCATCGTTACTCCTTTTCTCCAGGCTGAACAACACCAACTCCCTCAGCTGCTCCTCACAACGCCTGTGCTCCAGACCCTTCCCCAGTTTTGCTGACATTACATCTACTATCACAAGCACTACTGAAAATATTAAACAACATAGATAATGAAAGAAAATATTTGTCTGATTTATCAATATGAGTTTCCTACCCATCCTATTTAGAATTTTCTCCCAAAGCACTGAATCAAGTACGTGAGTAAAGTCCAGTCCAATGAGTACTCATATTTTATTTGCCTGAAAATGCTCTCAAAAAAGCTATTGTTTTATTCTGGCATAGACCACACCACAACACATTGTACTGGCCTTTATCCTATTTCTGTCTTTAACTTTATTTTAATGGAGATATGTGTTGCTTCATATTCTTCCAGCATCATTTCCAGCACTTGTATTGTGTGTCTTGCTGAAAGCCAAATTGCTTCAACCTGCTTTAAAGAGGTGGCACCTTTAACTGCATATTCAAATAGGAACAAGTACAACTCTTTATCATTAATATGGTTCCCTGCTAGTCACAATTTTATCATAATTTTTCTGTTTGTTTACATTGAAAAAAATACTGAGAGATTCAGGAGTAACAGCTTTAACAGAATCTACATAGGAAACACTCCTGACTCTCACAGTTTTCTTGATTTTTCACCTCCAAATACCTCCTGCTTACTGCCCTGGCATCTGCTCATGTTTCACTTTCTCACTCCTGTCCTTCTGTCCACCAAGACTACTCCCTTCTAGCTCTTCTTAAACCTCCCTTGTTATCCTACCAAGTCAGCCATTTTCTTGTCTCCTTTATTCTTTTCATCTCACAGGTCTGGGTTCTCCATTTTCTTTCATATGCCTACATTCCCCATATTACCACTGCTCCCCACTTTTAGCTTTAAAAGCTGACAAACTTTTCATGATACAGAGTAGCCAGAATCCATCACACTCCTTTACAATCAGCCAGCTGTCCAAACAGCTAAACTAAATCCTGTTGCTAGGAGAACTGCATCAGGCAGTGAAGACTTGAACAAACATTATATTTTGAAACAAATCTTAATTTATCTTCGCAACAGCAAGCAGATAAGAATCTGGTAGTCTAAATGAATGCCAATAGCAAAGACAAATTATGGGATCTGCAAACAACTCTGCAAGAACTCAATTCTAATAAAACACAAAGATGTTCTAAATGAAAATCAATTAACAGAATATAGGCCAATGCTCTGACCAAAAGAATTTTGTTTAAAGTCAGAGAAAGCACTGCAACCTTGGGCTATTCTACTACTTGTAGAATCTACACAACATGAGAAATTAACTGGCACAGAAACTAAATTTCATCATGCTGAATCAAACAGAGACAAGCTAAAATTTATAAGGTTAGTTAGACTTCACATTCCTCAATTCTAAAAAACGTTACTATGGAGTGGTGACCCTTCTTAAGTCACAAAACTAGTGCCAGGATCAAACAGTATAATACACTGTTTATCCGTTCAAGTTTACTCTTAAGGAAACCTGGCCCCTAAGCTACAAATCAAGTAAAGGTTTTTTAAATTTAACAGAATTTCACAAGTCTTTGGATATTTGCTTCACTGCAGAATCAATTCTCCAATTAAAATCCTAAACAATAATAAAGCTACTTCTGCACATAAAAGTAAAGAACATTTTTAGGATCAAAGACAAGCTGGGAATATGGGACATCCAACTTGTGAACTCATTACAAAATCATAGCTCAATTCAATTTTAAATTAAAGCTATAATCAAATAACTGCCCTCCCTAAGAAAACGTTATAGACCCTTTAGAATGTGAACAAGAGCTCTTTGTTTGCAATTACTTTAACACATCAAACAGCTTTATCCATCCTAAAGGTCACTCAGCTTGCCAGCAGACTTCTTGATTCTATCTGACAAAATAGTTATTCATAGCATATCTCTTATTTCTAATCACTTTCTGGTGGAAAGAATTGAATATGTCAAACAGGTTCATGCAAATCATCCTCACAAGAATTCCCTCATTTTCCAATTAACTAGCAGCATAGTACCCACTCTGGATATTCACCTCAGCTGCATAATCCAGCCATGGACCTGATGCCTTAAGTTTTAGCTTTCATATTTTCTAGATTCTCTACTGCATTGGTATGTAACTCTGAACTTGATATAAAGTGTTAGCAAGTTCTCTTCACAGTGTAATTAGACAAAACAGTCCTTTTTCAGCCCGAGAACCAAGGACACCGTTACAGCTTCAGGCCCAAAAAGTATAAATAACAGCAAATTTAGGGAGCAAACTGGGAGGATAGGACTTCAGAACCTGAAGCCATAATTGGACAATTACAATTGTAATTGTAAATATGTAAATGGACCAAAAGTTATAGAAGTGTGAAAACTCATGACCAGATATCCATCTTGGGTGGTGCCAGACTCTTGTACTGCCCAAGGTTTATCCTTTGAAGGCCTTTTTAATAAATACCTATTTTATTCCTTTAACACTGTCTAGCCTCTCTTCCAGGTAGCCTTTCAAGGCATCAGACCTCCCTGCAGCTCCTGCCTCACATCCACATTCTTCATAAGATTGTAACCATCAAATCAGAAAAATGACCTGACTATATACATGGATTTTTAAGATCAAACCAAGTATGAAGTACAATTTTGCTTCAATAAAAGTATGAGATTGGTGATGGATCAAAGACACTGCAGCACCTAAGAGCAGGGAGAGTTTGAATTTAACAGATTTTTCATCAGAAAGTATCCCATTCCTGAGATGCTATGAAATTGTAAGAGATTTTTCACTACATTATACTGTTCATGCGAGACAGGAGAAGAATTTAGTTTGACACTATCTGCAACCTATGACTGAAAAAGCTGTTGCAGTAAGAGAAAAGGAGTAAGTCACAACTTCAGCATTCCTTGCAACATTAAATGTCAGGTTTAGGACCAAAGCAACAGTTCTGCATCCCCTAGGATGCTCCTATCTCTGTAAAAATGATTCAGTAAAAAATGAACGTGTGCCTAGAACTCAAAACACATGGCTATCTGTAAGACAAGACGATTCTCACTAAGAGCACACACTGGAATTTCCACTGTGACAACACAGCTCATCTACTATGGCAAATGCTCTTATATCAAGGGAATTCCCCTTGTGATATCCACTAATTCTTATAATATCTTTTGAGTCTGCAGAAAGGAATTGCCATGGCAAACCCTGCCAAGGCTCCTAAGTAGTACATATGCTTTGTGTTTGCCTTGTGTACAATCTTCCTTCAAACTAGTTCTCCCAAATACTTACTAAACACCTAAGTAGGTAAGATAAAACCTCATTACTCTTCTCTTTGAGCAGCTGTGCAATTTTAATCTCCAGATTAAATAAACTTATTTCCAAACACATGCTTGTATTTACCCCTACTATAGAGATGGCTTTGAATAACTTAGAACCCAGGCTGCATGGTCTTTGCCCTCTGCAACAATATACATTGAGTGGCGAATTGAAATTCTGGTTTGTAATGCCAACTGTGCTTTAATCACTTCTAAAATATCTAAAAGTTCGTTCTTGAGGAGCCAGTGTCTACCAGGTAAAATTTGCTGTAACCTGTATAGAAAAAAAGACACTCGAGAAATTTGTATTTTGATGCTACCTAGTATTTAAGGCTATAATGCACACAGTGGTCTGTTTTCTCCTTTCCTTAAGGGCACTCTTAAAAATTCAAATGAAACAGAATACCAAAACGCTCTTGATATGTACTTTCAATTTCTAAAGACTGCAAATTAAGTTTAGTACCTGAAAGGAACTTAACACAGATAGCTTACCTGTCTGCTGCCATAACCAAAGGGACTACTTGATAAATTGGTGGTAACACTGTGTAGGATGATGTCACCACTCAAAGATCCAGAAACAACATAGCCATCATTCCAATTATATGCAACACACGTGACTTCATCTTTATGCTCCTGTAGGAAAGGGAGGTTAAAGGGAGAATGTTAAAGACATTCTTCCTAACTTATGCTTTTGCAAAAAAACTTCAGCTTAATTTTTTCTGACAATCTGTAACATCTTAAAAGATTTAAGAGTTTTTATGGAGTATCACAGAAAACAGCAGCAAAACATACCAAAGATCAATCATAACCACACTCCGATTGTTTGCATTAGGTGGTTTTAATAAATCAGTAAAGATGATCACATAATTATATACAATGTTTTAATAAGACAACCACAGAGATATTTACCACAGGTGTTATGAACATTATTTTAAAAGTAAAATCTCCCAGAAACCAGTGATATTTGAATATACTTTCTGTTAATCTGATGTACTACTGACAAATTCCCCTTCTGTCTTTTTAGCATTAACACATATATTTTCCAACCAGCTTTTCAGTACGGTCATTTGCAGTGATGATATAGTGTATAATGAACATATTATTTTTCCCTTATATTCCTGTCTAGGGGAAGACAATTGAGTACTTCTAACCCCAAAGTTAGGAATAGATATTTAAAGTATTGTATTAGCTACCTAGAGGTTTTGTTTCCAACTGTAACTCTACAAGTTCAAGAAAAAAAAGGATAAGTCAAAGCTGAAGTTCCATAGCCTCTTAAAACAATGGTGTTAAATAAGGGCAAACCATCTACTGAAGCCATCTGGGAAAGATAGTAAGCCATCCTACTTTTCATGCATCATAAAGTTTTAGAGAATTCATACTGGATCAGTTAGAAGACAACCATCTCCCAGTTATGCACAACATTAGTTCTGCTGCAGTATTCCACAAATACAGAAGTGTTTTCTCATTCAACATACCAGAAACAGCAATTACCTGGAATGCAACTCCTGGAAAAAATCCCCATCAGACAGTACCCATAAAAATTTGCAAAATTTTTAAGAAGTCTATTCTGAAAATTTAAACATATATTATTATCGAATTATACTCTGAAAACACCAAGTTACATATGTGTTTGTTAAATTTGCTATTTACAGTACATAAAGAACACAAACTTGAACAAGACCCAGGTGTGCGCTAGTTCCTATCTGTAACCTTGATCCTACAGACACCAGACTTAGAGCAAGTATATTTTTTACAGTTGGCAGCAAAACCTGGGAGTGGAAAGCTACAGTTCTTCCTCAGCCAAACTTACCTTTAGGCTGCAGTAAATCTTTCTGGACTTCAAATCCCAGATATTAACTGTGTTATCAAGGCCTCCACTGACAAGATACGAAGAACTAGAATTCAAGCTCACACATGTCTGTTTTGCCTAATGGAGAAAGAAGAAAAAAGTATTCTAAAGATAATTAAGGGATTTATTCAAATCTACCTCAAAGTATATTGATATGTGTTTTCATTTTCATCAGCACAAACAGTCCCACTATTTGTGGGAACAGACAGACCTATTCATACTCTACAGCCATTTCCTATCAAAAGGCATTTCAAATCAAGTCTAGTTTGGACATACATACTTCAAAATGTAAGTATATTAATTAATAAACATTCAAATACTCACATTCCCCCACTCCCATTTCAAATTTTTTGGCACCTTTTCCTCCAATATGCATTTTCCCTTTAAATTATAACTCTGCAAAGTGCAATCACAGTATTTTATTCAGGTACTGAGGTTTTTTTTTAAAAAAATCCTAACCTAAGGAAAAAACTCTTCAGAGGAAAATCAAGAAGTTGTCCAAGTTACTTACTTCACATTCCCTGAACATTACAGGGAATATTATAGCAGCAAACCTCGTAATTCAGTTAAGTGATTCTTTTTAAAATAATGAAGTACCAGTTTTTGAAAAAAAAAGTCAATCTTAATGATAGGCCTACATTGAGGACAAATTATTATTCAGTTCTATCATGCTGAAAATTCACTTTTAAGTTCTCAAGATTTGAGTGAAGAAAAAACAAGTCCATCTAATTATTGATATGATAAAATTGCAAGGGATTGCATTAGTTATAGATCAAATTTAGTGAAGTCTTCAGGACAAACACTCCACCTCTGAAAGCATTTGCTTCAGCACCCTAAAAGCAAGGTTTGAACAACTTTTCAGAAAATTTCCAGTCCAAATTTGCATTACAATAGCTATCCAGGGAGAATAATTAGAATGGTTTAGAATACTAACAAGCTATACTAACAAGTAGAGCTTGTTTAGAATGCTAACAAGTGACCATGTGAAGAGACTCTTCTAAAACTAAGTCCAGCTTTTTGAAGTGCCACACTTTCATTTAACAGGGGAAAAAAAAGCCTCCAACAAAACACAAATTCTCTTGTTTCTTGCAATTCCAGAAGCTGGCACATGTACACTCCAAGAACTACCTCTACATAGACTCCTCTGTTTTCCAGCATACAATTCATAGGCAGGCACAATACTGACAAGTTTAAGTTGGAAAATGAAGTTCAAACTTGAGCTATTCCATCTCCTACACATTAGATCACATCTGAACCACTGACTGCCTCAAGTTATCACATTGGTGTAACTCCATCCGTATCTTCTTACTGACAGAACTGTTTTAAAAGCACTATTGCCCCCACTCTTTATATGTGTTTAACAATACACAAGGAAATGTTTTTACATATGTGTCATAATTCTAACAATACTAAAATTAAATTGATTCAAATATGCAGAACAGACGTAAGACACACAGGATACAAAGTGAACAGGGGAAAAAATGAGGGAAAAGCATTATTCATACTTACTCCTTCAGCTATTTCAAAGAGTGGAACAGGTTTGCTTTTACAGCTTGAAACAACTATTTTATCACCAGCAGCAGAAGCAGTGGCCAGGTATCTATCTTTGTCACAAGTAAAGGAGCATAATTGTAGGATACTGGTGATTAATAAAAGCAACAGGAAGTTTCCCTTATTGAACACAAGACAGATTGGCTAAACAATCTAAAGCACTGTACCTTGAAGAGACCTAGAAACAGAATCATAAGGCTATTTTCCAAGCTTTCATTAAGAAGTTCTTGAACTAACTACAGCCCTTATTTGCCAATACAAGAGAGACAGCAATTTCTTTGATAGAAAAGAAGAGAAATATCTACCAGATTATTTAAGAGCTCTTTACCACTACGGCAGCTTATCCAGTCTACAGTTCTGTTTCCCCACACCCTCAAGTAAGAGCCCCATTTATCACTAGTTCAAAGAAATGTCTGTTGCTGTTACCACACTATGGATTTAAAGAATAGTCCCGGTCATGACAAATGTTAGATTACTTCACCATACAGTTTCTAGAGTACAAAGAGCAGTTGACAATTTCTCCCACTCTGTACTGAGAAACAAAAAACAAAAGCCCAAAAAGAACCTTTTATGAAACCAAGTACCTCAAAGTATAGAACTACAGAGCAGGGAGACTGCATCTGCACTGCCACCAAACAGAGTAATCACTCAGTCCTCAGGTCAATGCCCATTGTGATACTGTATTTGCTCATTTAAGAATAACACAAGTTAATTGGCTGGATTTAACACAAGAGAACCAGAAGGCAGAGTAGTGCTTGCTATTGCCTTCATTATTTTAAGGCACTTTTGTATAATTTTACAGAACTATGGAGAACCAGAACTAATGCTTTATATCCCTAACAAGCTGGCAAGTCTATAAAGCAAGGTACTTCATTGTTTCAGTTTTGGGAGATGAAGAGGAGACTTGGTAGAAGAAAGCATAAAGACAGTCTGTAAATAAAGTTTACTAAACACATACAAGTGTGTATGCATATACATTTTATGTGTGCTTCAAAATCTCTGCAAGGTCCATAGCTAAAACATTAATTTGTGTTCCAATTGGTGTAACATTTTTTGCTCATACATTAACTAGGGGGAAAAAAAACCTTTGATGACAATTTTTCTCACTATACTTTGTATAGAGTTTTACTACACCAGCAACTGCTTCGCTCAAGCTTGTCAGTAAATTAAGCACTGTCTTGAAAGCAAGTATCATAATCAGCTACTGAAGAAAAAAATGAGTAAGCTTTACAGTGGGCAAGCAATTCCAGCATATTACAGCCATTAGAAAAGTGCCGGCTCCTGAGATGAATAACTTTTTCAGAATTATTTACGATCATCAACTGATTCTGTAAACCCCTTCAGCAATGGGAACCACAAAACTTTGGTCAAAATATATACCAATAATTTTATACAAGACTTCAAAATGCATCAGACCCGTGGTTTACAAACACTTCAGTAAAAAAACGGAAGAAAAAACCCACTGAATTTTGCAGAACACCCACAGAAATATGGCTGAAACTGTAAAGGATACTATTGCTGGCCCAGCACAGTGAACTGACTGGATGCGAGGGCGTATGTGGGTTGAACTGCTCCACCACAGTGAAAGATGAGGAATCCCATATTTTAATGTCATCTCCTGATGATGCAAAACGTATGCTTTCTTGCATGGCTGCACCTGTTTTGGCAGAAATAAATGATTAAGTGAAAATACATAAATTAAAAAAAATAAACCAGGCAACCTAACAATTCAAAATGACAATTTTAAATGGAACCGTTGAAGTTTTCTTGGTAACCTCAACATTAAATTGGAGAGTTTAACAGTTAGTACCGTTCAATTGCATACATGAGTGAAAACAGCAGACACTCCAAGCTTTTGCTTACTTGAATTCTTGCAGGAAATGCGTGGTTTCTGCTTTACAAAGCCACCCCCTCTATGGCATCAAGAGACTAAAAGCTTTTATCTCCACAGTTCACAGCTGACTACCAGGAAGCCCTGAGTATGTGAAGGATTTCCAACAGTAGATGGGGATATACAAATCAGAATCAACCTCTTGCAGGGGCAGGCTGGCAGTATGGACGTAAGGGACTCATTTCAGCGTTCATCTGACCATTCCAAAGGAGACATCCGAGAATCCTGTCAACTAACTAAACCTTTGACAGGAGAATACGAGCGTCAGTGAGTCACCTTTCGCCGTACCTTACAAAACATCACAAAACAAAAAGGCCAAGAACAATGTCCTGCTACTAATTTTGACTGACACCTTTCAAGACTTAAAGCCAGGTTAACTGGTGCCTGGTTTGAAACGCTGACTCTCAACTTTCTACTCCTGGTAATTTTAAACTATTAAAAAACGAGGACTGTAAACGCGAGCCTTCCTTTCAGCTCAAAACACAACCACCCCTTAGCCAACGTTTGCGGGACCTTTTCACACCGCTTTAGGCCATTCATTCTTACTGCCAGGAGTGTTAACACTCACAAAACTACACAAGAAATTCAGGGTCCACGTACGCATTACTCGGCATCAACCCGCGGAGCTGTTTGTCTCCCGCTCCGCAATACAGCCCTGGAGGCCGCGGGAGGAGCCGCTGGGCGCACCCCGCCCTACGGCATCAGTACCGCGTGGCCCCGGCCCTGCTCCCGCGCTCTCCCCGCAGCGCTGCGCACCTGGCCGGGCGGGCACCGGGCCGAGCTCCCGCAGCTCGCCCCGCCGGCCCGGCGCCGCCTGAGGGACGGGACCGGACCGGCCCGGCTTCGCCCGCCCCGACTGGGCCCGGCCGCGCGACCTCCGCCCCGCGCGCGCGCTTCCGGCCGGACTTTCCGCGCCGCGCCCAAGTTCACACGCCCCGTCCCGGCAACCCCCGCGCGCCGCTCCCGGCGCTACGGCGGCCGGGAGAGGCCCCGCCGCGTCTCCCGGGCCGGGCAGGGCCGGGACGCGCCCGGATCAGTCAGCGGGGCCAGCCCGGGCGGCCGCTGCGGGACGGGCCCCTGACCCCGCACGGGCACGGAGCCGCTCCCTGGCAGCTGCTGAAGGAAGGTGGCGCTGGCCATTCAATAAACCCGCCGTGCGTGGGTTTGAGGGTGTTATAAATGCATTGCATAGAGTTGGCTTTTCGCAAATATTAAAATGAATATTGTATGTATAATGCAGGAAGATTGTACTGTATTTTCTTTTAATTAATAGAAGTTAGAAATGTGATGAATATTTTTTTTATGATCGCAACTTAGTGTTAGAAGACTGGGGTCTTCTGTTTTCCTGCATGAAGATTGCTGACCAAGAAAGCTATTGAACTTCTGTTATCAAGTATCTTGTCCAAATGAAAATGACCAGAACCCCAGGAGAAGAATTTATGGGACCTGTGCTATCAGACGCAATGGAGCCACCCGAGGATGGGTCTGCCGGCTGGAGTGGTTTCGGGGCGGCGGGGGGGGGGGGGGGGGGGGAGTTAGGACTAAACAAAGGAATTCACACTCAAAAGGAATGTTTGAATCATGCATGTGAATTTTTGAATATGCAACAGGCTGATGTTTTTAAGGAACAAACTCTGTTAACGGTGTGCTGGCTCGTTCTGTGCCAGGCACCCTTGGCCGAGAAAATGTATTTTGCTTTTATCTCTCCTAATTGTCTATTTTCTTTTTTTATTAAACTTCTAAATTTTTCCAAGAAAGTGAACCTCGTTTTTCACAAGGGGCATCCTATCTGCCACGTTTTGAAAACACAGATTCCCATGCTGAGCAAAAGGCATCCAGCACAGTCAGCATCTGGTACGTCCGTACATCTGGGACACGGGGATATCATGGCAACCGAGCGGAAAAATGGTAGCAGTTTATACATTACTTCTAGTAATACCAAGTAATGGAGAATTGCTGCATCTGTTTCCTGACTTGCAGTAGAACTGTTATCCTGGTCATGCTGAATTTTACAGAAGAAGGGACTATTTTGTTATTTTCATCTGGTAAAATAAAAGGTAACGCTTTCTTTAAGGCAATACATGTTTGCACTCCTGCTTTCTACCCCTAAACACAAAATTATATTAAATTTAAAGGTATATTAGACGTGTGACCTGTAGCAAAACTTTCTGTAGAGATCTGCCTTAGAGTGAGTCTTCACCAGTCAAGCTGAAATGCCTGATTTACTTTACTTTTCTGATAGAGTCCTGATTTTCTAAGTTCATTTAATATCTAGTCTGTATAAGTGAACTCAGAATCAGGAGAACTCGTGCCACTGTTACACAAAATGCCATTATTTCCCTACAGCAATGAGAATCATGTCTTTATTGCATCTATTAATCATTAACCAATCATTAGTCATAATTTATATCTTCAATCACCTGTCTTCTCATCTGAGTGTTAAGGGATCCTCAGCATTCCTGCAAGACTTCTACCCTCACTCCACTTTATCTTGCAGTCCTAATTTGCTGCTAAACTGGTAATGTTTCACTCCTGAGGCCAGCTCTTGTTATTCCATTCTAGCTTCAGTACAGAAAGAATCTAAAGCCTTTTCTTTACCACAACCATATCCTCTGGCTTTTTTTCTGTATCTCCTTCCTGTGGAGCGTAACTGTTTTTACAGACAGATAGGCGAGCACCTGCCTGACAAGCCCTGAAGTTGAACAATTAAAAATTTGTGGGATTTTAAGTAAACATGATTAGCATGTTTTGCTTTATTCTGTAATAGCCCATCAATTAAAAGAGTTCTTCCTGCTGGTAGGACCTTTGCTGGCATTTTTTTATGCCAGTGCCTGTGCTGTGCTTGTTGTTGGTATTTGTAAGGAACCATTGGGACACGTTTGTGTATCCTATTTAGGGGAAGGACTGCAGATAGAAGCCCAACCCTTAAAACCAAAGTGGTGGTGTTGCTGAAAGGCCACACCTGTGCAAGGCAGGGCATTCCCAGCAATTGTGCAAGGCTGTAAAAGCAGTGGAAATGTGAGCAATACACAGGTAAAGAGAAGCAAAAATAGTTTATATAATAATTTTAACTGTATTATTACTATTCTTATTAAAACTTTTTGCACATAGAAGTATTCTTTCTTTTCCTGTAATAACTAGACCTGGTGTTGGGTTTCTTTCTTTTTTTTACTTACAGAATTTTTTCCAGTAAGTTGCTAAGAAACTAACTACTGGGTACTTCTGGGTACTTAAGAAAAAACAAAAGAATTTGCTTTTGTGGGGAAAACAAAAGAAAGGTGGGGGGAGGAGTGTAGCACCTGGCTACACTTCTTTTGTCTCTGGGAGTTTCTATCTGAGGGGTAAGATACCCCAAGTTTTGGGGGCAGGTGAAGGACAGGCCTGGGGGCAGCTGCCCTCTCTTCCTTTCAGCATCGGAAGGAGGAGAGTCAAGCTGTTGCTTACTGCGGGGAGAATCCATTGTCATCAGTGGACTCCAATCCTAGGGATCAACCACCATCCGCTTGTGTGACCAGGAATTCTGAGCTCACTTTTTTTCCTGCCCTGCTGGAGCTGGGCTGCCATTGTCCCACCCCCGCCGCTTCTTGGGCGCTGCTCTGGGTCTTTCCTACACTGTAGCCCCGCACCCCCTGCCCTGCTGGGATGTCCCACAGTTCCAGCTACCACCACAGAACTTCTGATACATCTCATCCACCAGCCCGGGATTTCTGCTCATTCCTGCCGTTCCAGCTTGGTGCTCCTCAGAGTCCTGCAGGGGCACCAGGGTCAGACTGCCCCAGGGTTTTGTGAAGCAAAGCCTCTCCTCCATCCCTTCCTGTCTCGGCCAAGAAGGCCATCACGAGGTTCCTAGTCCTGTTTTGTTGTTAATGCTGTAGTTTTTGTTTTGTTTGCCTTGTTATACATATTAGTAAAGAACTGTTATTTCTATCCCCATACCTTTGCCTGAGAACCCCTTAATTTCAAAATTATAATAATTCAGAGGGAGGGGGTTTGCATTCTCCATTCCAAGGGAGGCTCCTGCCCTCCTAGAAGATACCTGTCTTTCCAAACCAAGACACCTGGATTAATAACAAGTCTTGAGTTAGGCTAAGATTTCAATTATGCCAATACATTTTTGCCTTTAAATATACATAGGTTTCCTCTTTGCCCATAAACAAGATTTTCATTGTAGGGCCAATGACATTAGGTTCTGAAGGATGAGCCACGGAGTTCCAGGGGAGTAAGACCAGTCAGGACACTAGGTAAAAAAAGGCCTGAATTTTGTTATAATTGTTTTTTAGAGAGGTTTGGAAACCACTTTAAAGTTGGTATTATCCCATTTGGAGGTGGAATCATAGGAATGTAACAGAGCTGTTTAATTCACCGCACATTGTATGATGATAAAATATATATCGTAATTTCATAAGACAGACAGAATCTTGACTTTCACTGCTAGCTCTGCTGTATAGTACCTGTATGATGCCAGAATTCACAGGGAATGAAGCAAGCGTCACTGCCCAGAAGCAAGGAGCTTTGCCTAGGGCAGTGAAATTTTTTGGTGGCTGCTGAAATGTACTTTTCAACTCTGAATGTCTGGCCAAGACCTAAACCAGCCCTGCAGGTGCTCTGTGCTTTCACAGACTTTCACAGTCCACACAGGACTGGCTCAGTCAGCTTGTGATTATTCCTTAGGTAGTGTATTCTGGTTCCACACTGAGAGTTTTGCTGCCATTTGCTTCAGCACAGTCTTTCTTTTTTTCTTTGCACAATAAGCAGAATCCCAAATCATGCTGAGATGGTAGACAAATGAGAATAATTCTAATTATCTCTGGGGTTTTGAAGTGGAAAATTATATTGCAGTGGTAAATATTTGACTTCAGCACTTGCCTCTGGACCCTTTCACCCACTCTGTTTTAAAGATTAACCTATGCTTCATATTTTCACTTCTCTCATTTAATGAAGTTCTCAGTGTCTTTAACTCAAAGAAAACCTTTGGCAAGCATAAATGGATCTCTCTGCTAGCTTAATTAGTTCAGCATATTAGCCAACAATTAATTCTAATTCCATCATTATTCTTTTAAAGAATCTTCCTTCTTGGATTTCACTGAAAATGGACTGGAAACAAATGACTGTTCCTTTACAGTGTGTCTGAATTGAATAATAACATAAATAGCCTTCCTCTTTCATTCAAGGATCTGAAAATATTTTCCGAATGTTGATGCAGAAAACTAAAAATCCCTCACTGTTGAGGGGATTACAGTTATTTTCAGATAAAGAAACTGAGGCATAGTGAGGGCAATTACTAGGATTATTTTGTTAGATTGATGTCATTCAGAAAATAGATACATACTTTGGACAACAAAAAATTATTGTGAATTGGAGCTGTAGTGGAACTTAAAAACCAGTCACATACAATTGGATAAATCTGTGTGAAATTACTGATTTCCACATCATAAAATTAATTTAACCAGAAATAACTTCAAGTTACTATACATTTGTAGGCATGAGAAATCCTGTGAATGCCTTGAATATAGAACATCTTTCAAGGCACCAATATAGCTTAAAACTATATTGAAACAGTATTTGAAAACTGAAATATTCAAAAATTCATTCAGACTTTTCACTCTTAAGCTCCCTGTTCAAATTCAATTTGAGCTCTAACATGTTCTTGATGATACAATTTTTAATTAAAGGACCAGAAGCTGGTTTTGTACTCAGCTTTTTTGCTTCATTCAATTCATACAACGGAAAATACCAAAATAATTTAAAAACCCTAAATACCTCTTTTTACTGTTCTTTAGTTTTGCACAGGTCTTTCTTGTCCATCACCCGATGCACTGAAGATAAAATGTCATTCATTTCAGAATCTTTCGATTTCTCCCGATAGTGTGCTCTTCTTCCCTCAGTCTCTTTCTCTCTCCCCTTGCCCTATCCCATGATTTATCAGATAGGGAAGCATTATCCATTCCTTCCACAGATGTAGAATGGAGAAGTATTTCAGTTAAAATTTGAAAAGAATTGGTAAACATGCCAGGGGTTCAAAGCTGTTAATATGGTAAGTAGCTCTTCGGCATTGATGTAAGGGGCAGATCATAAAGAAGAACTTCCCATAGCAGGAAGATCTTCCCTTATAGTGAAATCCTCCTTCCTCCTCCCTCCTCTTCCTTTTTAATTTTGGAGACAGTGACACAGACAAGTATTCTATGCAAATATAATTCAGCATGGTGCTGACACAAATCTATTCTGGTTTCCCATATTGAAGGCTTTAGTCTCCATTTACTGGTAAGGAAAAGACCCACCCAACTACTGCAATACATAACCAAGAAACAATTTACTTTGCAATTAGTTTTATACTTTTTTTCTGTGCAATTACTGGAGACATTCAGATATGAGCTTCCTTCCATACAAGCAGATATTAAATAAAGAGTTTAATTATATGCTAAAAGAAAAATGTTTTCTCCAATATTTCTTCTGAAACCTGTATTTATGAGAATACAATCTGCTGCTATGGATACAGTGAGGTCAACATTTTAATGCTATTATTTCACTGTGCTGTGTTAAAGGATAATATTTTTCTTTCCAAAAAAAATCTTAGAAAGTATGTATTATAGGAAAGTAAGTATAGTAAGGTATTTTAAATTAATAGGTAAAGGTTTTTATTTAATATTTCTCTTTCAATTATAGGAAATATAACAAGGTCCAGACAGGCAGGACTGAAAAAAAGCCCTTCTCTGTAAGAGAACTTCACTTCCATTTTCACTTGATGCTATAGCGTATTTTACAAATACTAATTAAGCTGCATAGAAGTCCTATGATAATCCTCAAGGTGACCCCAAACAGAAAAAGATAGGTTTTTAGTTTTTACAAAGCACAACAAAAGACAGAACATCCTGTTTGGTTGTTGGTTTGTTATTTTTTTAAAAAAGCTGCAATTTCCTACTTGTTCCTTTTAAAGGAAAAATGAGTAATGTCAATTTTTATCTTTCCTGCTTTTTAAACAACTGCAGAACAATAAATTCTTTTAATGAAAGAATAATGCTAAGGACTGTCTCCTCCAAACTGGCTGTTAGGCAGTCAAATTAAATAGTCATACTAACTCAGTTTTAAAATTGTCATGAAAAAATAACTGCCCTATCAATTACTCACTTTTTTTCCTTTCTTTGTATCATCGTATCATTATCCTTGTAATTTTCCTACTACCTACAGCATTCCAGAAAAGTGTACACAAAATAAAAACAGCACAACTTTTAAACAGCTACACATAATGAAATACATCCAGCCTTCTTTCTTTTATAGGAATGAAGAGAAATAGGAGAAAACTTTATTCCCTTTCTCCCTGTATTTATCACATTTAAGATACTTACTATTCAGAATCTTACTTCTCTCTCCCTCTTCCTCCCTAAAAGAAACTCAACCAGGTAACATTTTTCTGAAAAGCACAAGCCAAGGTAAATCTACAATTTCCAAATAGCTCAAAAAAGTCCACTGTTTTATCACTGGGCTACGATACAGGGAATGCCTGACTGAAGTGAAAAGGACTGACATTTTCCACAGGAAATGAACCCAGGAATCGTACCCATTAATGCTGAATTTTCCTGAAAATAGAAAACCATAACTAATTATAGGACAAGTCTCACAGGATTCCTGCCAAAATGTCCCGGGAACTTTTTGCTATTTGTTGCAAACAAATCAATATAAGTAGCAAAGGAGTGCCTGGCTTTGGGATGTGAACAAAACCAAAGGGCCATGGCCCCTCTCTGGTCTGCTAACTCACTTGTTCATGTCAGCATTTGAGATGCTCCACCCATTGAGATGGAGAATATGCTCAAGCATATTGCCTCAGGTGGCTGTTGTTAGGACTCATTTGTGTTTCTTGAGCACTTTAAAATAATATTTACAGCAATATTCAGAAAGCTTCCCTTAGCTTTTTAGAATGATATAAAAATATTTTGTATTGTACCATTTTATTCTTTGTACTGCCTTGTTGGGGGGGAGTTGTTTATTTGTTGGGGGGGGGGGGGTTTGGTTTTTAAAAAATTGCTTTGAAATTATGAAGACATCTGAATTATCACTTGCACCCTCAACAGCCTGAAATGCTAGTTTCCAAACAGATGAATAAAAGAACAAACTCAGTGATGATCTTAGCCCAGCTAAAAATTCTCAACTTCAGAAATAATACCAACTTTTGATAACTGCAAAAGCAATTTAAAAATTGCTGATGAGAATACAACTTCAGGGGGCAAAGGAATATCTATTCATGGGAGCTAGAAGGCTACAAACCTATTCAGCTTTTCTAAACAATAAGAAATTATTGAAAAGCTAGAAAATCCTCCTATAAAGAAACTACCTATGAAATATTAAATTCCTTTAAAATATTTTAATTTTTAAAATTATTAATGCTTAAATAATTAGAAATAAGCTAAAAGTGAAAATTATAAAACATAACGGGAGCAAAATCCTGGTTTGATTAATGAAGTTGTTACATTAACACTAGAACTTAAGTTTAAGTCTGTAGCATTCAGCTAATAACTGATAAGTTATTGCAAAATAGCATTTAGTGAAGCAGAGAAATGATCCAATCAAGAAGACTTCCTTCAGTTATTATACATCCATTGGCAAGATCAAACATATCTTCCAAATCTGTAATTGATTGCAAAGTAACATCAAATGGGATCTGGAAAAAAAAAAAAAACAACAAAAAATACCAAATGAATAACTTTATTAAGCTTAGAGGTACCAAAAAGTACATGTATACCAATATACAGATATATATATATGTATATACCAATATACATACACATATACCAATATTTCCATTTAAAGCCAGATTTCTGAACTACAACACATGAGTAAGTTAGAAATACTGATTGCCTTGGTATAAATTTGTGGTTAATGACATCTCTTGCAGGAAACTAGTAAAACAGGATCCAAGGGAGGGAACAGTCTTGCTCACAAATTTTATCATGATCATCTGTAGGTAAAATGAAGAGCAGCAAGAATGGTTAGTAATTTGGAAGGCTTTTCCTAAGATGAGAAATTGAAGAAATTGAGCTAACAGTAAAAGGTGAAATAGAGGGCAGTAATAAACTGGTTTGAGTGTCCATTGAACACTGCAAACTATTTAAGTGATTTAGGTACCAACAAAAAAAAATTGAACAAAGAGACGCCTGAAGCAAACTACCTAGGGAGGTTAATTTTTAATGTGATTATTTTATTTATAAATTTACTTCTAACATTTGAGATAGGAGCTTCCAAACACTACACTTTATCTCCCTCAAGGACATAGCTACTCATTAAATAGCATTAAAAACAAGTAGGCTAATCCTTTTTATTCTTAAAACATGAAGAGTCAAGTAATTTTAAATGAATAATTCAATGAAAATGCACTTTTTCCATTTATAAATATAATTCAGGGCTGAATCAAAAGCAATGTAAGACACACAGACAGAAAAAACAGAATCAAAGAAGAAAAAGTGCAAACACAATAGACGTGTGACAGACAATGAGAAAACAAGAACCACAAATTAGAATTGACTTTGTCCAATTAATTCACCAGAAGATGAGCAACAGAAGAGTGTCTGGTTGGGGAAAATGGTGAAAAACTACATATAAGAAATGTATCTGCTGCCTTCTTTTGCATGCTTGAAAACAAAGGAATGTACTATTCTATGGTGTCCATAGTCCCTTCCCTGAACTTTCTGTCTCTGGCTGAGACAGGGTAATGCACACATACAACTTATATGAAAGTCTGGAAATGCTACTTGGAAATATGCTGTACATAATGAAATGCTAAGTACCCTGCAAGTTCTATTAGCTTCAGAGAAGAACAAAAATACTCTGCATCTTGAAGGATTAGGCTTCAGCTGCCCAACCAAAACTACCATAAATCAAAGCATCTTAGTTTGAAGTTTATATTTGCTTCATGATGAAAAGCTTTGTGATGTTCCACCTGTTGAAGCATTTTACTTTGTTGTGAAATTTAGAGAGAACAAAACAGTGCAGTAAACATCATATTCTTAATAGAAGAACACTCCTAAACCTTCCATCACTTCCATCATAGATCCACAAATAGAAGCAGGCAAAGTGGAAGGAATTCACAAGAATTTAAACAGTTCCAGAAAGTTTCCATGATTCTTTGAAAGTTTGTCTATATCTTTCCCTAGGAATCTATCAAATCTTGCTACCTTGGAAGATACTTCAATGAGAATCTGAAAAGTACAGCTTTGCAGAAGGGATAGGGGCGTACTCTGATGTATTGATAAAGCCAGACTGAGTGATATGAAGGCCTGGGAGTCATTTAAGAGAGAACTTCAGGATGAATAACAAGGGGTGGCAAGAATGGTTCAATGTGTACCAAAGGGAAGTGTGTACTCTCAGGTACCGGACTGCAGGACACACAGGACAGCTTGACGGATCCCCTCTGCTATAACGGGCACTAGCCCAACTGTTCTCAGATAAAACTCGGATTCTGTTCTGGTAGGAAGAGCTCTCTGACTGGAAGAGTGCAGTGGATGCCTTTTCCATTATCATTCCATTGTGAACAATTACTGGCAAGGTATATGAGGATTAGTTGAGGGAGTGACATGTTACAATGAATTCCAAAATCTCCGGTGGATTCCCTTAAGCCCTGGCAGCTGTGGTCCTTTCCTGATGTCCCCAAAGTGGCTGAGAACACTGAACAACACTGCTCCCCACCATGGGTCAGTTCCTGCAGTCTCCTCTGGGATACTGACTGCACTGCATAACAGGATGAATAAGATGCTTTGTCCAACAGCATGGACAAAAAAATAGCATACTATCTCTCAAAACATGTCATGGGCAAGGCAGAGAAAGAAAATTCAATAATCAAGCCTGAATAACTGCAGAAATGCAAAAATGTTAAGAAATTACATTTGGCAATTGCATCATGGAAATTCACTGCATAAACAATGACCAGAGAGTGGTGGATAATCTGTATCAACTATTGTGAGCAAAATTCCCCTTTTAATATATTTTTGCATGTATGAAAAGTTGATTCTAATGAACAGTGAAGATATTCACAGTTTGTAATCATGCACATTTTTATTTGTAAATATGATAAAACTAAAACAAAGTCCAACAAAGAAAACAAAATGGGAAGATGCTTAGTGGTATAATCCATGTTTCAGTTTAATTGAACAATTGTTTTATTTTAGAAAGCAGATTTTTGCTCTTAATGAGAAGTAAACATACCTCAGTTAATGGAGAGGGCAGGGCTGGAACAACAGACAGCAGTTCTCTGACTTCAAATAAACACCCTTTAGCAATTTCCTAATGGTATAAAACAAGAAAAAACTTGTACTATCTGTGTAGTACAAACATATGCTGTACTACCAGTCTCCTCCGATAAGCTAACAGATGGCTCAGCCTTACAAAATTTTTCAGAATATTCAAGTTTTAGGTTATTCTAATTGAATTCACAGCAAAATAAACTTTAGCTGATGAATATAAATTTTCTGCAACACAAATAGTTGTGTTTCCTGTACAAACACAATGCCCAAATCTTGCAGTTTCTACCAAGGCAAAATTGCTCCTGGTTCAGGAGCAATTTCTGGTTTTAAATCCAGTGACTGAGTATACTTTTGCCATGTGTTTACTGAAGATATGATAAACAAACACCCTGACAAGATGATATTTATGCATGTATAATGCATGGCATGTTAATTTTATTAGTATTCTAAACATTGTTTTACCAATTACTGATGTATATTAATGAAAGTTTGAGCAAACACCTTCAGGTAATCAGAAACACCCACTAAAGGACAGCTCTATCTACCCTTCTGAAAACAGTGATTGGCCAAAATATCATTTGTTCTCCAAGCTGGTCAAAATACAGCCTCATAATAATGGCACAGTGCACAATTGTCACTGTTTCACAGCATCCATCAGACAAAATGACAGCCTCTACATCATTAATCATTTCACATAATAGATATAAAGAGAATCCTGTCACATGATAAATGTCCCCCACTTTGAAAATAAACGTCTCTTTTGCCTTGGCATTTATCAAGCAGCACTTATGCTGTGGCAACATTCTGTTCCAATGACATTATCTCAAACAGAGCACATGGCAAATTCTGAAATTACCTTTTGTGTGTGTGTGTGTATGTGGGGAGAGTTATTTGCTTGTGGACCATATTCAGCCTTGCTAATAAAAAGAAAAGAGGAAGATGGCATAGAGAAAATGAAAATAAATTCAGTGCCAATTTTAGTCATCTCTCAATAACTTTATTAGAAGGTTCTTATTTCAGAAACCACCACTGCCCATTTTATATTGAAGATGTGTAACTGATGTTTAAAAAGCACTCTTGGGTTGATCACCATGCTAATTTAACACACTGCCAAGATTTTCAGATGTAGATTACTATAAATTAGGTATCAGTTTCCGAGTCTATGTAACTAAAGAGGTAGCCATTATTTTCAAGTAGAAGGTTGAAAATGCCTGGGGTTTTTTTTTCTGAAGTGACAAGAAATATATAAGGAAAAGTTAAATATTAAATAGAGAGTGAAAGTATTTCAACTTTTCTTTAAAGAGGTGAGGGAACATTTGCCTTTATGTCTGCTTTCGAAGTTGCCTGTCATTTATTTCCCCAAAATAGACATCTTAAATCAAGTCAAACATATATAAGAGCTGAACTGTTCTCACTTCTGTTTTTTCATCAAGATGCACTTTCGCATTACTCAGTTTGGGTTTATTTGAAGGACTTATTTTCAAAGTTTCACTTTGCTCAAGAAAACTTGTTGGTACTGAAGTTGAAAAGCTCTTAGAACCTTGCATCAATATTTCCACTTGCTCCTTCAGATCAGACAATTTCTCCCTTAAAGAAATAATTCTGAAAGAAGACAAAGTTTTTCATTATTACTGTTATAAAACAACAATCTTTGTTGTTTCCAGGTTATAATTAAGCTGACCTAGCTTTTATTACATATTGATTAAGTTCTACATTTTCTTTCATTTCAGGACTGATCTCATAATTTTACAAAAATAAGTTTTCCATTTAATAAAGTGGAGATGCAGAATGAGTTAGCTTTTACATTAAAAATTGGAAGTATTATTTTAGGAATGCCCCTCTAAGAAAAGACTTTTTCATCCAACCTGCACAAGGGTGGCAGAGGCTGCCCATTATTTCTTCCCTTCCACCCATTAAGAGTAGATGAATGACAAGGAAGAAATAATGAAAAATGCCACAGGATGTAAAACTAAGGGCAGGGTCTGGTACTAGAACTGAGTCTTGCATTCTCAGAGAATTCATGAGAATGTGGAGTCTTGCATTCTTAGAGTTGTAATATGGGATGGAGAAAGTAAGTGATCCACTGAGACAATGGGAATAACTGCTGGAGTGCTGCTTAGATCTGCTACATTGCTATGCCACTGTAATATAATTAGCATATGTTACTTGGTTCTTTAAGAATCAAAACTAAAATGCTAATGAATGCATTGAAAAAGCAACTGTTTGGATGGGTTTAACACTGTGTACAACATCTTACAGTTTTTACAGTCAAAAATGAATGCTTTTAAAGATTTACAGCTCTTTGATATTTTGTATTTTATTTTCTCTCACCCTAAATGGCTGATTGATCTTTAATACAGCATGAAATAACAGGACAGAGTCAGTGATTATTTACCTAGCCATTGGAATCCACAAGTAGCCTGAAAACGCAGCTGTTGAACTAAAAACTGAGATGTCGCTCATCTTGACAGGGTTTGTATTATAAGCATAAAGCAACAAAACCTATAAAAGAGATGGAATGGCTAAACTAATGCCGTAGACCTGAGCTATTTTAGTGATACAAGAGTACAGTAAATATCAAATACAGTGTACTGATGAAGCCTTAGATAACTGACCTTCAAAAAGAGGAGTGTGACCTCATATGAATTTGTATTCCATTCAGTTTTTGAAGTTTTAAAATTAATTTAATTAATTAAATCGGATATAATTACTATGGGTTTGAAATTAGGTATACCCCATGGTACCATTATGAAAATCCCAGTGTTGTCCTGATGTCCGTCAATCATATGCATGGCTGTCATCATGCTAAGTTTAAATCTACAAACAACTCACAACTCACCAATCTAATAAAGCCATACCATTATAATAAAGTTAAATAGAATGTTCTCATCTTTCACTGCAAGAATTTACTAGTCCAGTTGAAAATATGCTTCCTAATGGTAGCTGAATATTTTGACTATATGGAAAATGTCAAGAATATGGCATTCAGACATTATTTGGTTTTAAGAGTTGTCCCTGGTCCTCTACTAATCTGTATGGCCATGCTAAAGTAACCTGCAAAACCATATTCCTCTCTACACATATTTAAAGGTACATTATTTACATTGACTTCACAGGGCTTCTATCAGTTTCCTAATAAAGATAAATGTGCCTAATAGAAATTTAGAAATGGATCTGCTATGCCAAAAAGTTTGAGATCTTGGATTTTCATTGTCGTAGCAAAAATGTTACCTACACATTGTTCCCTTGTGTAAAGATTAAATAAATTCCATGTCATAGTCTTTCACATTACTGCAACCCTCCAATTTCTTTCATCTTTCATGTTCAGTCTGATCTTTTAGGAAAATGAGGCTTACAAAATCCCATTTCCCCTGTATACGTGTATCTTTGCATTTCCAAGAGTCTCCCACCAAACCATTATTCAAATGTATCAGTCAGGTCTATGCAAACTCAGAGTGGAGGTCTTAAAGACATCAGGGATTTACAACAGGCATGAATACAATACAGCCTGGAAGCTCTATAGGGGCAAAAAAGGGTGGGTTTTTGGCCTGCCAACAAAAAACTGTCAGGGCATTCTGTTTTTCTAAAGAGCAGGTTTGCAGCAAGTAAATAAATTCTTCCTATCATCATAATTTGATTAAAAAGCTGATAATTCATAACACAAATATTCATTGGAAATGAGACCTCAATTTGCTCCACTACCTAAGGAACTGCTTTGCTCTAGTTATACCTTGGTTTCTGTATGGTTTGATGGCTTTGCCAAGGAAGGAATATACCACTGAATGTTAATTTCCTTATCCGAAGCAGTTGCTGCCCTGCTCTCTGTCCGCTCATCTTCTTCTGCAATGACAGAAACTGGAGAAGCTATTCTCACATGTGATGCTTCTGATGCAATTTCACTAACATCAAGAGACATCTGAAACACAAAATAAAAGTTTAAATTATATTTTCTGTAGTGAAACAGGAAAAATCTGTTATAATCTAGTGTCTACTGGAATTGGTATGACTTTCATTCCAGCATAGATATATGTTTATTTAGGTAAATGGGTAGTTTTTAAAAGTGTCCTTTTTACCAAGTTAAGACTTTTCAAAGCTCATGTGACAACACATTTCAAAAAGTAATATAAAGGATCTGTAGGCTGACTTAGAGACACCCACAGTCACAATGATTGTTGCCTTTGACTTAAAATCATTACGGCATTATAAGTTTGGCTCAAATCTGTTATTTGGCACACTGATGATACAAAACTTAGTGATGAAAAAGTAATTTGTCAAGTATACATATTGATAATTAAAATAGGATTCTGAATGTTAGAATAATGCTTTGTTTATATTTACCTATCTGTTTTCTCAGCTGTGCACCTAACAAAGGGTGACACCAGCTGAAAATTCAATCAATTTGTGAAGATTTGTATTTTTATAAAATACATATGCAACATTAGCAGGACATTCATCAAATAGCTACTGCTGGCTGTCATTCACCAGGGAATTAATGCAGGAATACTATCAGCCAACATGCATTCATGAACAAAACCTTTTCTTAAAATTGTGAAAAATTTGATTTAAAGGCTGAACAGTAACACACCATCTTTATTTTTTTAAAGTATTACACAGATCTGCAAAGAACACTGGCCAAACAGTTGCATTTTCAGGGAATGTGGAAACTATTTGAAAAGTCTCCATCATTGATTCCAAAATGTGGACACTGAAAACAGCTCCATGGGGAGATAGTTCTCTTCAAATTTTGAATGTTCATTGCTGAAAAAATGGAGAATTTTATCTACTTTCTCTACAGAAAATTCACTGTATGACAACTCCAGGGCAGTAAATCCAAGGGAGCAGAAGATGGGTTTTTCACAATAACCTAATCTTACACCATTATGCCAGTTACCATCCCACATGGAACTTTAGTAGAAGTGAAGGTAACCATGAATCCAGTCATGTGTAAGTCAAACTCGATTACATGGATGTACCTTCAGTGGCCACAACTCATGGTAAGTCATGGGTGTGCATGGAGAACCCAGCTACTACAGCCCTCTTCTGATTCAGTAATGAGCCCACTTTCCTGCTAGCATGGACTGTGAACAAAACTAGAAAAAAACATATATGGACATGGGAAGAACCTAATTTATGATGTGCTCCTGGACTAGAACTCTTAAAATTCCATTTTATGCTATATATTGCTTTCTTAAATGTGTGTTATGGGGTTTTTTTTCACTGAACTGCATCCTTTGGGTTTCTATTCATATTGAATCTTTTTAAAGACGGAAATTAAAATGGCTTTTCTCAAACTGGTGGGTTGCTGAATAACATACATAAATGTTTGTCTATTCAACTTTCTCAAAAGCCTGAAAACAAACTTAGTTAAGTATTTCTAGTCCTACTTGCTATCATTGAGCAGAACAAAAAACAAGCATGAAAACTGTAACAGGGCCCAGAATTTTAATTATAGACCTAATGTAATTTGGATTCTTTGGTCAGCAAACCTGAAAAAACCTTCAAGAGTCAAAAATAGAATACAGAGGTAGATGTAAGTGAAACAACTTTGTACATAAAAAATCACTCTTTCAAAAAGTACATCTATTTATACTGTTAAAACTCAAAGTAATAAATTACAGTTACACTTTTAAAATAACATCTATAACCTTTTGGATAGTTAAAGCTTCTAAAAATGTGATAAAAATCAATGAATCCTAGAATTTTAAAAAAAAAGTAAGAGCTTTATGCTTGTTAGCTGTCTACAACAGTGAAGTTAACACATGATTATGTAGCTTGCACCTGTCATCAACATGACAGTGAGCTCTGAAGCTTATTATTCTAGGACACTGTAATACTAATTATGTCAAAAAAAGAGCAGACAGAATAAAATAATTTTTGATATACGATGGCTGTTGTAAATGCCACATACCATATATTTACAATTTATTCAGTGGCACAGTCAGCTCTTTGTTGGGAAATGAGTAATTATATGCTGTCCAATACTCCAGAAAGTTCGCCAACTCTAGACAAGCTACTTTCACAGCAGTATTTTTATAACATACCAAGTTCTCCCTCCTCAAGGCTCCCCTGTCTCCATTTAATACTGAATATAATAACTAAAAAATAAGCCACAGAGAGTGATCTGTCATCGCAGCATATCTTGCATTAGAGATAAAAATGAGACAAGACACACACTCTTGTTCATGCAACGTGAAAAGGTCCCAGTTTATTCTTCCTCACAACTCAGCCATCCTGACTCCATCTCAACTACAGCAAGCTCCCACTGTAGGCTTCCCTTGCAGACTCTGACTGCAGACTCAGATTGACCTCACAGCAGCAATTCTCTCTCCCATTTGGTCAGTCCCCATTTGGTCCATCCTTCCTCTGAATCATACCTTATTAGGTCTGTCCTCCAGTTCCTCCCCTGACCAGCCAACCCACTCTTTTATCACACTCATCCTTATTGGATATAGCTGTGACTCATCAGGTGCAAGCTTGCCTGTAATTTCTTCTCCTACAATTTCCCCTTTTCTTTTAATTACGAAGATACGTTTAAACAGACACATGCACGTGTTCCACTTAAGACTAACAGTTATGTTTTAATACATACGTTTCACCAGCATAATAAAACTACTTCAGCTCCTGGGCTGGTTCACCCCTCCTTAGTCAGCTTGGTGTCCTGCAGCTCCTTGCGGATCACCATATTGGTGATTCTGCCTCTCGGGGCTCTGGCGGCCCTGAGGCGGTAGGTCCAGGCCACAGCCGTACATGCTGCTCCTGCTCTGGCATTATGAAAAGGAACATAAAGGACAACCATGCTGCGTACCCTGGCTGCACTGCCAAGGTTGCTAATCCATTCAGGGATGCCCTCAAACATGTCCCTGTGTCCCAGCATTCAGCCCAGAGCCAGTTACTGACCAGCACACCTTCATCATGTGCTCTGTGTCCTGCAAACTTTGCCCAGCGAGTTCTCGTGCAATCCCAGAAGTCAACCCCAAAACTCTCTAACAAACCAAACAACACAGCAGTTCCAACCCAAAGTGCCCCAGCAGGTGACTGTGAGACCTCAGGCTGCAAGAAAGAGCAGTGAAAAATCTCCCCAGGCT
The DNA here is from genome assembly GCA_910950805.1 of Acrocephalus scirpaceus scirpaceus. Classification (NCBI taxonomy): domain Eukaryota; kingdom Metazoa; phylum Chordata; class Aves; order Passeriformes; family Sylviidae; genus Acrocephalus; species Acrocephalus scirpaceus. The sequence continues at coordinate 45,849,542 of OU383777.1, read as the reverse complement.
GCAGCACCTGCAAAAAATCCTGAAGCAGAAAGCACCTCTAAACAGAAAACTGAAGAGACTGCCAAGAACAAAACTGAGGAGACCAAAAAGAAAAGAGAAGAGACTAAAAAAAGGCATTGGTCTCTTGATGATTTTGAAATTGGTCATCCTCTGGGGAAAGGAATATTTGGGAATGTGTACCTGGCACATGAAAAACAGAGCAAATTTATTCTTGCATTGTAAGTGCTCTTTAAAACACAGGTTGAGGAAGCTGGTGTAGAACATCAACTACAAAGGGAAGTGGAAATACAGTCTCATCTTAGGCACCCTAACATTCTCAGATTATATGGCTACTTCAATGATGTGACAAGAGTCTACCTGATGCTGGAGCATGCACCTCATGGAGAAGTCTACAGGGAACTTCAGAGGCTCACCAAGTTCTGTCACAGCAGACCTCACATTAGATAGAAATGAGACGAGACACACTCTTGTTCATGCAACATGAAAAGGTCCCAGTTTATTCTTCCTCACAACTCAGCCATCCTGACTCCAACTCCAGCAAACTCCCACTGTAGGCTTCCCTTGCAGACTCTGACTCTGCATGCTTTTACCTAGCTAGACTCTGACAGCAGGCTCCAGCTGCAGACTCAGACAGACCTCACAGCAGACCCCCTACAGCAGAAATTCTCGCTCCCATTTGGTCAGTCCTTCCACTGGATCATAACTCATTTGGTCTGTCCTTCAGTTCCTCCCCTGACCAACCAACTCACCCTTTCATCACACTCATCCTTGTTGGATACAGCTATGACTCATTAGGGGTGGGGCTGTTTTTAGTAATTAACACAGCTGTGACTCATCAGGGGTGAGGTTACCTGTAATCCCTTCTCCTTCAATCTGTCATTTTAATTTTTAGTGTTGGGGTAATTATTAATGTGAGAAGTAGGATTGAGAGACTTTGAAGACAATTATTTTTACAGCGGATCTTCAAAGACAAATTTCATTCAAGGTTCAAAACATGTGCCAAGGTCAGCGTACAGTCCAGAATTCTAATTCAAGATTTATCTGAGTAATGTATTCTGAGCTGCCTACATTTGAAAGCTCAAATATTATGGCTGCTCACAAGCCACAGATCTAAAAGGGTTTATTTTCTAACCAGCTAATAATCAGTGAAAAAAACTGGCATACAAGACCTTCAAAATTCTTCAGAAAATATAACGTACATAATTTTTTTAAATCATATTTTTATCATAGACTAACTTAACAATATAGAGACTTGTACATATAAACTACAAAAACGAACACAAGGACAGTTTTGGTATGAAAGATGAAGATTTACAAGATTTAAAACCTCAGCCCTTACTGAGTAACAGCCAGCTTCATTAACCAATAAAAACACCTTTTTAAATATCATTCTGCTTAATCTTCTAGGGTCTAAATACACTGGCTATGTGATGGAGATTATTTTTGCAGGAATGAATAACACAAGGATATTTGCATTTGTTAACTACATAATTCACTGCTTGCACAAGATTTTGCTTTTGTACTGATCCCTGCATAAACAATTTCATTCTTCTGTAGTGCTCCCAGAAATATCACCATTGGAATTACCGAAAATCTGAATGAAATACCAGTACAATATTTTTGAAACATTAGAAAGAACATAAGTACCTCTGAAGAATCAGTTGCACTACTGAGTGGCATTTCTACATCATGTAGTTCTTCTGGAAAATTCTCAAGACAACACATTGAATATTCAAACAAATTCTTTTCAAGGAAGGAATGCATTTCTGCTATGCGCAAAACAATTCCTGTGTCAGAAATCAAACCAAGGTGTCCACCTCTTCCAGAAAGTGATCCAGGTCCTGGGTTAGGGTTAGTTTTTAAAAGAGATTTTTAAACTTACATCATTATTTGCCATTAAATTGTCAAGTTACTACAGCTACTCTATATTCATAAATTTTGAAAACATAATAAAATATGTAAATAGATTCAATATCAAATAAATGCATATCCAACAATTATGCTATTTGTAATTTTTCACCAGTGATCAGATAATGAAACACACCCTTTCCAGACATTATAAAGTAGCATCAAATGAGAGGTGTAATTTTGAGGTGTAGGTACTTCTCAAGTCAGAGTGTAAGCACCAGTTCACTAGATGCCTAAGGACCCACTAGAATAAACACATATTTATTTAATACAGTCAAAATAAGCTTTAAGAGTTCTTAAGATTCCAGTTTAGACAGCTAGAGGCTGATCAGCTGAGTTTGCCCCTAGGCTCCCCAACAGGTGAGATTTACATGCACGTTTTGACAGCTACTTGTAGATACCTTCCTGTCCTTACAGTTCTGTGGTGAGCCAGAATACTTTCATTTGGTGCTGCAAGGAGAAAACCTAGCCCTCTCTGGAATGGTTATTTTCAGAGTTGCTAGGTTTCTCTCTAAACAACGCTTATATGTACAATGTAGTATTATTATCACCTACTGGGTCATCACTTGTATATCCAAAAGCTGGCCATCACATGTAGGTGCATAGTATTAAGGCCTTGCAATTAATGGATTCTTACTGTATTTGAAAGGTCCTATCTATTATCATGTTCTGTTTACAGTGAAATAACCCAAGCATGCAAATCACATCTGGGGTTTAGTCAAAATATATTCAGTAATGCTCAGCCTTCCCATTTACCCTACACTCAAGTCTCCAAAACAGAACAGATTTATTTATGATGTGACTTGAGCTTGATTTTTCTAGAACTTCAGATGTAGTAATAACAGTTAAGTTTTGAGGGAGGCATTCCTGGTATTGTTGAGGCTTATGAATAACTTTGAAGAAAGATAGCAATATCTTCACTTGCAGCATTTGTAAACTGACAAATAATAAATAAATAAATCTGGATTTCCATGAAGATTTTTTTGCATTTATACAATTTAAAGGAACTCAAAATTAGGCTATTTCAGTTGATAGCCTTTAAATCTGACACTGTTGGCTCTCAAGAACAGTATCTCATCTATAGCAGTTTTCTAGGAGGAAATAAAAATACATACCAGATAGGTTTGTATTATAGATTCTTTTTAAATGATTGTGGTAGCGAAGCATGTGAACCCATGTTATTGTATCTTTCTTCTGGCTGGCCTTGGAGACAGGACTTTCTGTTCCTTCACTTTCACTCTGACAGTCTTCTGTGATTTGTTTGTTTTCAGTAGAAGATACTTCGGGAGTTTCAGAGACAACATTATATCTATCTGCAATCCAATTGGAGTTCAAGAACACACATGAAGTGGTTGGAATTCAAAAGCTATTTCTGCGTTGTGTTGGAATTGACTAATCTGCAACTAGAAGTATAACTTCTTGTTGCAGCTACGAGGCCTGTGAGGCCTCCCTGACGGTCACTGGCCTAAGATAAGAAAATGCTAAGTCATGATGAATGGCCAAAAGAAACCCCTTGCTGCCTTCGGACACCCTCTTATCTCTCTGTAAGAGCATAGGTCACTTTGTACCCCAACTCAGCCTATTGGTCCACTTTTCAAAACCCCTCCACCCTATATGAACCCCAAATCTTGCCCTGCTAAGTCAGAAGAGCTGTCCCTGGAACCCTCTGAAGAGAATACCAATAAAGGACACCATCTGAGGAATTCTACACGGCTTTTCTCCTCTCTCTCCCTGTGTCTGCCAGGGCATCTTAGCAAGCAAGGCTGAATTTCACTGCAAGCTGAAAGTCACTGCCACTAAGAGCTGAATTCACTAAAAGCTGCTTGCTAAGTTTGCCTGAGGCTGGACATCTCGCCGAGACATCGGGTTGAGCAGTTCCTAACGGTACCATTCTATCCAGGACACTAAGGCTGTTGGGGTCGGAGGATCCTGAAGCTCCAGACCTCGATAACTTGTGATACTGCTTGTATTTTTCATACAAGAAAATTTATTTCTATTCTGCTTTAATATGAGTTGAAATAGTAAATAGACTTAAAATTAGTTGAAAATTGTTTCTCAGATCATGAGCAGGAACCTTACTAATCCTTGCAAGAAATTCAAAAGGAGTAGACAGCAAGGTGCATTTTCTCTCTCTGAATTTGAATATAAAACCATTATTTCTACACATTGTTCAATAGAAGATATTTACTAAATGGAAACAACACAAGGAGTCATCAATCATAACTGTGGCAGCTGTACTTCCCAGTTATGTTGACTCAAACTCAGAAGAGTTACGTACTCTGAAGTATTCACTGTTAGTTTTAATCCTTCTTCCTATTTCAATATTAAGCACATTTTCAACGAAATATACTCTTAACTGTAAAATAAAACAAAAGCTAGTATTTTCTTTTGTGCTGCCTAAAAGTTGCACTTATGCAGAAAGAGGAAAAAATTATCAGTACGCATATCACTACATCACTGCTTATATTCAATACTGGTTTTTACTATATTAGTACATGTGTCTTTCAAAAGCACAGTTCTTGAGCTCTGTTTCTCACTCCAAATTGAACAAATGTTATGTTATAGTGATTCCTAACAGTAAACTTTCAGAAAAAAATTATGAGTGCTTCTACAAAATCGGAATGTGTCTATTATTCTTGACATTTCACTGTCAATGCCAAAAGTTTAAATGGTCATATTGTCTTGTAGATGAAAACTTAAATATGTGTTTCATTAAGAGTTTTACAGAAAATATTTAGTGCGCTATGCTGAGAATTTACATTTCAATTTACATTTTGGTATTTTGGCCTACTATTGCTTTTCTACATTTTCTATTCCTCTTTGTATTGGCTAACAAAACTATCAGGAGAAACACCTGCTGCATTTGCTAAACGAAAAAATGATCTGTAATTACAAGCAAATGGAGCTAGTACAAAACAATCAGATGGAAAGTCTTAGCATACAATATTTGTTTTCATAAACCGATCAAAACACATATGTTTAAACACTGTACAATATGCAGGTATGCCTCAGCTTTGCCAGCACCTATCAAGCAGAGCAATTCAGTCTGTCAGTCACTTGGGATAATTGAAATTAAGTCACCAAACCAAAATTTTATCACTAAATTAATGGTCCCTAGTTTAAAAATAAACATGAATATTTTGCCACAGTGTTTATATAACATCTAGCAGTCATTATCTCAGAATTCCTAGTTTCACTGTTGGGGATTTTTTTTAGATCAAAAACTTCCATTTCATCAACTCCTTTAGCTGAAAAATAAATGCAGAATTTAGAAATAACCCAGGCAAAGTTCTACCAAGCTAGTGGAAGCATATCTGAATAATAATCCATTGGATTGGAGAGACAGTGAAAATTTTCTCATACTGACTTTGACTTTTAGAATACAGTACCCAGGCAGAAAACTTTGCAAGAGTTTGGGCTTGTTAGTTTTGGTGGGTTTTGTTTTTTGTGGTTTTGTTTTCATTTTGTTGGTTGGGTTGGGTTTTCTGGGGGATGATGCAGGGAAAGAAGCTATTCAACACCAACATCTCTTTGCAAAATCAAGAGTAAAACTGAAACTCTCCAAGGGAAAGCTAAGATACCTAGGGGAAAAAATCAGTTATAAGTCAATGTTTGAAAAAAAAAAAAAGCAGTGATGACTGATAGGGAGGCCAATATCTGCTTTATATGTCTGGGAAACTCCTGTAACAAAGGATCATCTGCTGTTCCAAAATTATGGCAGTATGTGCACTCTGTCTTTCTGAGACACAGTATGCAAACAATGAATTTTTCTTAACATATTGAACACACACACAGGCTGATATTTAAAGACCCATGAGGTCTCTACTTAATATTTTGTATTGCTATGCATGATGAGGCTTTTGCTTTTACTTTCCAAAACTGATATATAATTTCTCATAAATTAAAATTACATTTTAGATGTATTACTAGATGTGGTTTGATCTGCCTTAAGAAGTGAGAGAGTGCTGGCTCAGAGATTAGCACCCTGTTGAACCAATGAAAGGTCATTTCATCTCTGTGAACACACATGTTTTAGGATGGAAAGTGGGAGGGGTGGTCCTCTTCACCTTCCAGCCTTCAGAGAGTGAACAAGCTCCTCAGGCTCCTCTCCTCCTCCTGGCTGTGGGCAGGGAGGGGAGGCCTCCCCTGGCCAAGGCCATGGCCTGCCATGCGGCCTGGGCTGGGGTAAGCCTGGACAGCAGTTTTTGCCAGCTTGCCAGCACAGCTGTCTGTGAGCTCCGCTGCTGTTGGATCTGGGCCAGCACAGCTGCTTGTGAGCTTTGGCCTTGGCTGAGCCCCTCCCTCAGACCAGAGAAAAAAGAGAATAGAACTGTGTAGCTCGCCCAGCCTACTGAGAATGGAGGGGTGGAAGATTTATCACTGGGATGTCCTGGGTGCCGAGCCGCTCCCTCCCCAGAGAGTTTGACCAGCGCCGCTTTAAATCTGAGATCAAGAACTGTTCATTGGCTGCGGCTTCTGTAAGTGATGGGAGAGACGGCCTGGGACTCGTGATGCCAGCAGAAGATAAGAAGAAGAGATGATGGAGTGGCTTTTGGCCAGACTTTCCTTATAGTGGCCATAGAGACTGAACTAATGCTCCTGTAATTTATGGAAACTGTGTTTAGGGGGATACAAGGTGGGCACTGTGTAGTAGAAATGCCAGTGAGTGAACGGAAGATTTTGAGGGTGTGGTGGTGCCCTCAGAGGAGGCTTCTGTTCTCAAAACCCTTTTCCCCAGGGGAGAAATGGGGGGAACTTGTGTCCCAGAAGCATCCTTAAAGAAGAGAACCCTACAAGCAGTTTCTGGTCCATGGGTAGTGGTGAGAGCACCGTCCATGGAAGGAAGGCTCCTCAATAGCACATTTCCTCTGTGTAGGGTGGGCCATTTGTGAAGAGTGTAAGCCATAAGAGACTGTGTTTCTTGTAGGAGTTTCTATAAAGCACAAAGAAGACTCCTCTCCCTTAATGACTTAGCTGAGAGTTCCAGGTCTTGTCTCAGAAAGTTTTAGTAAGAATTACAGTAGGGGGGAGGAGGAGTGGTTTAAGAAGTTCTTTTCACTTTAAATTTTGTCGTTTCCTTTTCCTTTTTTTTTCTATATAGTGTAAGTTAATAAAGTTTTTTTTTCCACTTCTAAGTTGGAGCTTGCTCTGCTCTATTCCCGGTCCCACACAGAGCACCATTTTAAACTACTATACTCTCATGAGTGCACTAGCATTAGGCCAGCGGCTGAAACCCATGACACAAGATTACATTGCATCTATAGCTTATTGTTTATTTCATTTTATGGTATTACTAGGTATAAAGGATTACCAGATATGAAATCTCTGTATGAAGAAAAAAGATCCATAGAAGCAAATTCTGGGATTTTTTGTTGCACTTCATCCTTCATGTTCTGTTCTTTAACACTCTTCATTCCAATTAACAGATGAGAAGCAAGCACAGCTTCACTGACCTAAAAACAACACTTATTTTATTTGAGACTCATCCACTACAGAATTTATATAGATTTTAAAATCTTAGAGTAGCAAGATGAGGACAAAAAATTAAATATTAAACATACTATATTTTTAAAAGGAAAGTATTCTATTTCTTTCTGGCATAAGGTATACATTATATCTAAATAAATCATAATTGCTGACAGCTTAATTACTACATAGTAAATTCAAACCAGATACCCTCATCTGGATGCCACTGATGTCTGTCCACGTGTCAAATACACGTGCACACATAGCAGGTCATGTGCCATTTTATTTGCACTGAATCAAAGTTAAGGTAAACAGAGTCAGATCTGTGCAAGAGAGATTAAATGCATTATTCACTGTCCATTTTAATTTTATTAAACAAGACCCATGCCAGAAATTTCAGGAAACCTTAACACTCTTGTTTGCATTGCCTTATTTGTTTGTGTGAGTAGAATAAGATGAAGTGTAAAAAAGAAAAATTACCTCTTCAGAATATTGCACCAACCTGTGTAGCTGCTCTTATCGCAATCCAGGCCTGTACTTTGTAGACTTCTGATTTCATAGCCTCCACAGAAGACATTTCTCCAGAAGAGGTCTAAAAATTATATACTAGTTCATAATCAGGATTCTAAATATATTACAGTAAAATATATTCTAAACATAGAAGAAAGTTCTCTGACTTATATAGTAGTTGTTTTATTTTTAAGTTGTAAAAATTGGCATTGACTGTAAATCCATGGATTAATTGTTAAAAATGAAAAAAATTTCCAGAGCATACTAATTGGCTGCTCCTGGAAAAAGTTTCCTCAGAGCAGCTTATACTATAGTCACTGCTGTATACAGTGTTGCTATCATATTCCATTTTTTTAAATCTTAATTATCTCTTTTCTCTAATGTTACACATTTTTCTTTCTATCTATGGCGTGTAGGAACTTTAATGTGGTTAAAGACACATATTTCTCATGCTGTCATTCATACTTGTATAGAAAAATTGAAATCTGATAAAGTGATGAAGCATTTTAAAAAACAGGTTTGAATGTTAAGTATATTTTGCAAGGTACAAATTAATCATATATAATTGGAAATGAAAACACTGTTGGTTCTGTGTCTTCCTATTTTATACAGAAAAATATTTTAAATATTATAATTCAATGCAATAAATGAGAGATAACATCAAACAAGATCAAATTCTATTATATGATTTCTTTGTGTGATTTTTCTAGGACGACTGTCAGTATCAGTATGATGTGTAAGTCAATGCAAGTAATAATATGGCAAGGTGCACAATACATATTTCCTGTTTTGAAGAGGCCACTGCCCAAAAGATAGAAAACATACACTTGATTTGGAAGGCACCGACTTATCTGTCTCTGATTCATCCTCATTGTATTCAGCACAATACAAATATGATAGTGCTATTTCAAGGTATGACTGTCTTATCAACCTGTAAGAAACAACACACAGAATAATCAGCTTTACTATCAAAGTAAGGACTATACAATCTGATTCCTGCATAAGACTAGCTAGATACCTCACCAAATAAATCATTCTTCCAGCCCCCATCATCTACTTTAGGTGTAACTTCTTTGAGAAATCCATCGGATCCTGTTTTAAAGTCATGTGAGTCTAAAACACCGCTATGGTGTGCTTAACAAATAACACCTTGATTTAACAGTACATCAAATATAATTTGCATTATTTGAAACAAATATTCGATAAATAAATTGCAAATGTTTAGTAAGAAAACCCTAATTCGGCAAGAGAAGTGATCTTTCTGTACTGTTTATCTTCCTTGCTCGAGTTAAGGCATTTATCCATTGCCCTGGTTTCCCTGAAACATAGGTAGCTGAATTTGGATATCAATCAAACTGGGTCCTTGGGTGAACTCTCCCAAGAATCAGCAAAAATACCCACAGTGACTAAAACAGAATTTTCACAGTATCACAGAATGCCTAGGTTGGAAGAGATCCCCAAGATCATCGAGTCCAACCTGTGTCCTAGCACCTCAACCAAACCATTGCACCGAACGCCCCATCCAGCCTTTTTTTAAACACATCCAGGGATGGTGACTCCACCACCTCCCTGGGCAGACCATTCCAGTACTTTATCACTCTTTCCATGAAAAACTTTTTCCTAATATCCAACCTTTATTTCCCTTGATGCAGCTTAAGACTGTGTCCTCTTGTTCTGTCAGTTGCTGCCTGGAGAAACAGACCAACCCCCAGCTGACTACAACCACCTTTCAGGAAGTTGTAGAGAGTGATAAGGTCACCTCTGAGTCTCCTTTTCTCCAGGCTAAACAACCCCAGCTCCCTCAGTCATTCCTCATAGGGCTTGTGTTCCAAGCCCCTCACCAGCCTCGTTGCCCTCCTCTGGATGCTCTCAAGTGTCTCGACATCCTTCCTGAACTGAGGGGCCCAGAACTGGGCACAGCACTCAAGGTGTGGCCTCACCAGTGCCGAGTACAGGGGAAGAATGAACTCCCTGCTCCTGCTGGCCACACTATTCCTGATACAGGCCAGGATGCCATTGGCCTTCCTGGCCACCAGGGCACACTGCTGGCTCATGTTCAGCTGCTGTCGCCAGTATCCCCAGGTCCCTTTCTGCCTGAACACTGTCCAGCCACACCGTCCCCCGCCTGTAACATTGCAGGGGGTTATTGTGGCCAAAATGCAGGACTCGGCACTTGGGACTTATTAAACTTCATCTTATTGGACTCTGCCCATCCATCCAACCAATCCAGGTCTCTCTGCAGAGCCCTCCTACCTTCCAACAGATCAACACACACTCCTTAGCTTAGTGTCATCTGCAAATTTACTAATGAAAGACTCAATTCCCTCATCCATGTTGTCAATAAAAATATTGAACAGAGCTGGCCCCAGCACAGACCCCTGAGGGACACCACTGGTGACTGGCTGCCAGCTGGATGCAGCACCGTTCATCACCACTCTCTGGGCCCAGCCATGCAGCCAGTTCCTAACCCGGCACAGAGTGCTCCTGTCCAAGCTGTGGGCTGCCAGCTTTTCCAGGAGTATGCTGTGGAAGACAGTGTTTTGTTTCCTAATTGGGCTCAGATGAAGAACCTTCCTAGTTTTGAGTTTTGTACCAGAATGTTTCACATCTTCAGACAATGCTCACCTATTCCCTATGGTTTCCTTCTCTTTTCAGTGATTTTTACAGTAGTATTGTAAACTAAGCAAAAATTGTAGAATCATAGAATGGTTTGGGTCGGAGGGGGCTTTTAAAGGTCATCTAATCCCATTCCCCTGCAAGAAGCAGGGACATCTTCAACCAAATCAGGCTGCTCAGAGCCCCGTTCAACCTTATCTTGAATATTTTGAGGTACAGGGCATTTACCACCTCTCTGGGCAACCTATTCCAGTGAATCACCATTGTAAAAAATTTCTTCCTTATATCTAGTCTGAATCCCCTTTTAAACCAAAACCCTCTTTTGGTTTAAAACCATTACCCATTGTCCTATTGCTACAAGCACTATTAAAAACTCTATCTCCATCCTACAAGCCCCCTTTAAGTATTGAAAGGCTGCCAAAACATCTCTTCAAAACAAACCTTCTCTTTTCAAGGCTGAAAATTCCATTTCTCTCAGCCTTTTCTCACAGGAGAGGTGTTCCAGCCTCTCATAATTTTTGTGGCACTTTTCTGGACCCGCTCCAACAGGTTCATGTCTTTCCTGTGCTGAGAATTCCAGAGCTAGGTGCAGTACTCCAGGAGCGATTTCATTATATCAGAGCAGAGGAGCAGAATTAAACCCCTCAACCTGCTGAAAATCACTATACTAAGAGAATTTCTCCAACGTTCCTATTCCCTATAGGTTTATAACAGTCTTTTTATGCAGATTCTTCCTGTCTCTGCAGATTTCTTCAGATCTCATTTATGAATTACCTTTCCCAAGCATAGCAACAAACTCCTGCTCACATAGTTACTATTCTGGACAGATTCATATTGCACAGAATTGGTTGTTTATATAGTACAACAAATTCCAGCTGTAGTACAATTTGTGTAAAGCAAAATACAAAAGTCAGAGTACTGCACAGTTAAAGACGGAGCAAACTAACTGAGAAGATGGCAAATTCTACACTTGGTTGGCAACAATCTAGTTAAATTTCTAGTCTTTCTAATAAAAAAGGATGCGAGGCATCAAGAAACAACTTTAATTAAACAATCCCACAGATTATCAGAGGGCTTGTATATATGTGAGCAGGATGTTAAGTTCTCTAAAACAAGAAAGCCATGATCCATTGATGTTACTATACATTCTTTTAGAAAGATGGTAGCAAATTAAATAAGAGGGTAGCAAATTAAACTTGCAAAATTTAACCACAGTCCATCTCTGCACCATCTTCCATCATGCTGGCTGCTTGTTGAGGTTTACTACTATCCTACTACTTCTACACACAGAGTTCTGGTTCATTAACTTAAGCAACAGAATACCCAAACAAGCAAGGTAAATTGCTGCCTTTACACTGTCTCTAACTAGACACGGCACATTATTCATTTAGACTGGTCAAGACACGAAAAAACTAAAGCCCAATGTATCAGAACTGCTTGACAGAATTTATTGGCTGTCTTGGCTCAGCTATTCAGACATCTTCTAGGCTGATAACTAATGCCAGTGTCCTGATATCTGTTACAAACCCATTTCCTACTCCTTCTGCCTCTTCTGAATATTTCTGGCTGGTAACCTTTTCAAGCTGGATTTCTGTTATCTGGAAGGGGGCAGACCACAGCTCATCTTTTGAAATATGAATAAACCTCCTGTTTAATTGATAGCTCTGTTCCCAGTGTTGACAGATAGGGTACAAATTTGGAAATAGAACAGAACACAGTATCTTTTGTGTAGCATTAAAAAATGCTTTCAAATGTTCTTATCATTTGATTTAAATAAGAAAATAAATATCCACTAGCTCTTCTCTATTGAAATAAAACTCTCTAAAACATAAAAGGTATTCGATAATAGAAATCCCAGACCAAACAATTTAAATTTATGATTTAAAATATTTTCAAAGTTATATAGCTAGATTCTTACTCATATTTTTGATCATGTTGCTGGCTGAGCTTAATAGCTTCCAACAGGTTTTCAACAGCTTGAAATAAGTTGTTATGGCCTGTTTCAGTTATCTGGCGTCCTACCTGACCTTAGAAAGAAATATAGGAAGTAGATTTTCAAGGTGTTAATAATGTTTCTTCTGTAAAACCCACTCAATCTGTTTATCCCTCCAGAAAAGTTAAACAACACATATTATCTATTCTCCTCCTGATAAGCAAGATCTTTGTTCCAGTTTGTTTAAAAGATAATGCGCAATGCTAATATAACAACTCTCTTCATAGAGTAGCTAAAATAACCGAACTTGGGAATCATAATGACCCCTAACATTTCCTGATCCCAACTAGCAGAGCATTGTATATGAGGAGTTAACGAGCAGGCAAAGGCCTGTTTTGTGCCGTGCTGCACACACAGTGTGGCCCTCAGGCTCATGTTGTGCTGGGCACATCCCACACAGCCATCTTGCTGTAACAGAAGAGCCTATTAGCAGCATCTTCTTAGTACTTTTCTGTAAAAGTGATGCAAGAGATTCTTATATGAACACGCTTTTTGTTTGACAGTAGAAATTATGAATAGCATTGTTTTCTCTCAAGATTAGTGAAAGAGCTAAGAGAGCTAAAATCTTCACAAACAGGATTTGCATATTGTGCTACAACCTGATTGGAAGCACATTCAATACTGCACAACTTAAGAGTTCTCAGGCTCTGCAGTAATAGGAGATTATTTACACAATCAAATTTTTCTTTTATAGTGTTAACTCCAAAGAATGACATTCTAAGAGATACATTACAGAGTCTCCAATGTCTTTCTGGCTAGGATCCTCACAAACCAACACAAAACATAATGTTCTTAATCTTGTTGGCCACACCCTCAGATCCCTGATAACATATAGATGAAAGTAGTTCTAATCTAGTTTTAAAATTATTTGTAGAATAATGCATCCTGAACCCCTGTGGTGTGGTACTAAACACAGGAGAGAGATCTGCATCTAGACAGTGAGAAATGTCAAAATTTATTCTAGTTTTACAGTAAAATGTCTCCATTTTAAGAGACACCATGCATAACATTGCCTAGGATGGCACTTAAGATGTACAAACAGGGGTTTATTTACCTATCTGAAAAAGAAGTTCAGCTTCCATATCTAATTTTTTTGTTGCAGATGCTTGGCAAAGATTCAATGCTGATTCTAAATGCCTGAGAGCACATAGCCATTGCAAGTGATCTCTTGAAGCTGTAGAAGCTACTTTTTCAGCTAATGTGTGTCCTAAAGAAAAAAACCAAAACAGTTCTTTGTTATTTAGTAGATGACCAATTTATGCAAAAAATAAGCTAATTCCTTAGAAGAAATGCTGCTACATATTTACTATTACAATCCAATTCCCAAAAATTCAAGTGATTGATGGGTATAAATACAAAACTATAGTATTGTTTCACTATTGTATGATGCCATTGAGTTTTACCTAGGCCATTCAAAAGAAGCCCAAGTTGCACCAATCAACCCATTCATACAATATGAATGAAGATTAACTGAAACTTAAAAAAAATAATGAGCTGTGTTTTTCTTACCAATTTTCATTTTGACTTGGGCTAGCAAGTTAATATGTGGCAGGTAGACATTCTTAGTGGGTATGACTGGGCAAGTCAATGTACTGTCTTCTATTTGCCATTCAATGAGTTCACCACAATCAAAAATCTGTGAAAAGAGTATGCTCAGTAAAATCAAGTTGCAGACAGCAAAGTAAATAGCAGTTTGAAAAAGTTAGTTAGGTATTGCAAAACTGAAGTGTCTTGAAAAGAGCACTAGAAAAGAATTCAATATTCCTGAATTCCTTTACTTTAGTGTGTACTTATCTTGCAGAAGAGTCTTGTGATGCAAACAATTTTAATGAACTCTCGATTGAGTTTAATAATGTTAGACTTTCGTTTTTAAAAGAAAACTCCCTAAAATCAGTCTTTAAGAAATAGATCTCACAAGTAACCAAAGCTCTGGAAAGAAATTGTCATTTTTACAAAGAAATCTGACATCCAGCAAAGGCTGGAAAAGAAAAAGAAATTAGCATGTAGGGGCCATCAAACCTTTCATTCATGGACATAAGACAATGGGGAGACACTGTAAAGTGTCAAGTCCCTTGAAGGCTAGCAAATCTCACAGTTGGAAGTTTGAGTCTGAAGTGATTCATATGATTCTTTATTACTTAGGGAAATATATATTTCAATGAATTAAACGTCTGGTTTAGAAAATATGAGGAAAGAGTTTGATGCAAAAACTTTTTTCTGTAACCTGTACCAAATTCAGATAAAAATGCCTGTCTATTTTTGGATCTCAAATAGGTAAATGGTTTAGTACTCTCACAAAGTTCGTGTCTTTAGATTTATTTTTTTAATTACATATTTAAATTTTTACATGGAAATTATTTCTTCATACCAATTGTAACAATTCATCAACCTAAAATAACATGCTACTTTAAATAGACTGTCCTGATTCAAATTATTCTAAGACAGAAAGCTAAGTTCTTGGATGCTTAAGAGATAGGAATTTAATGAGATCTACATTGTCCCTGAGGCGTTGAATATGAATATGTCCCTCATTGCAAATGGGAAAAGTGAGCGTTCTGCATCTCTTTAAAAGCCAAACTACCTATTTCTTTTTTCACATCTAGATGTGTATTTTGCAACTATTCAATATTTTTAAATTCTGTGACAATACAAGACTATACACGTGAGCATGCATGATGGGTATGGATAAAGAGTTTGGTAAGATGAACTACTTCTTTACACTATTCTAAAGTAGTTAAAAGTAAAGTGATCAGTTATTAGGAATAGCCCTTTTTAATAACTGATAAAACAGCTTCCAGAATAAATAATTAAGGCTGTTGGAAGGATTTGGAAATGCACCGACATGTACTCACTGCTTTAATGGTAAGCTCATGTGCCAAAACAAGCAAGTTTAATGGTTCCACTGCAGAAGAGCAATGTTCTGAATCCTCTATTTGCAGTGGCAGTATGTCAGCCAGCAGAAGCATACTTTTCACAAGAGTCAAAGAAGCTGGCAGGGAAATAAATGTATCCTCTTGGAGTAAACCAATGGTATTCTGTTTGGACATAGACAACATAAACCAAAGTAGTTACTATCTTCCTGTCTATGAGGACAAATCACGCAAAGTGAAAAAAAAATCTGTTTTAGAGGCACTATTTCAAGCTTATTTAATGCTGCCATCAGCTGTTCTGACTACACAAAAAATGCACCAAAGAAAAGCAAACAGTACTTCTTTTGTGTTCAAACCTGCAAAAGAAGTTTAATGTCTGCCACAGGACGTTTTTCTTGCAGGTCAAGAATAGCAGCTTGCACCATCATTTCAGCCTGAGTCTCAAAATCACCAAAGGCTTCTGCCTCTAATATTACTTCCTTTATCACACTTCTGCGCTCAGCCACATCATTTCCTAAAAGAAGAGAATATATGAATAGTAAAAATACAATAGAAAATACTTTATTGGGTGTTCTACCATTCTTAAGTATTTCTACACTAAAAAGCGACAGAAAATATGACACTATAAATTCCATATTGCACATGTACCATTTCATCCATTTTGTGCCAAATTTACTTTTAAAAGAAAAAAAAATCACTTAGTTTCTAGACTGCACTAGGTGCAAGTTCATCCAAATGCATGCTTTTTATGCATGCCACCAACAAAATACTAAAATATTAAATAAATATTATATATTAATATATTAATATAAAATATTTATCTATTTAATTAATATTTTAATTAATTTACTATTAATATAAAAATATTAAATATTAAGGTATTTTACATCTGTTCTGCTTATTCAAAAATCTGATTTTGAATCACTAGCAGCCTTCAGATAAATTATCCAGAACTGACTAAGAGTTTGGCAACAGACTTAGACTGATTTTGATACTTAAGTGAGCATCAGAATTGTTCATAGAACCAAGGAATGAAAAACATTTTTATTCATAACCAAACTTCAAAAAATGTATTTTGCAATATCTCTTTTAAATCTTTAAAAAAATAATCTGGAACATTTTTAGGAGCTATGTAGGAATATTTCATTTATTGGAAACATAGAAAGTGAAAATAATTTTGAGACTTTTAAAACCAGAAGTACTGAGCAACAGTGTTTTTTAAAACAACCATACTTTCTTAACTACACTAGAACATTTGACACTTTTAGACACAATTATCAAAAGATAATGATAATGACCATTAAATGAAAATTAATATAATACTTCCTGTTTTCATGTTCTAGAAGAGAATGTGCTCAGAAATGTATTTTCCTTATTGGATTGGATGAATTTAGTACAAATAAGTGTTCGGTGATAATACAGCCCCAGAATTAATGTTAGTATTTTTTAACTATGAATAAGAATTGTGTCTGTATAGGCTCAGTGGCCCAATATAATTCCAAAATCTAAAGCTGAAAGTGTAGTACCTTTCACATCACCAACACCATGTATCTGTGTCATGAGTGCAGTCACTAACATTGCTCGACACCTCAGCCACAAATGTACATTGACATGCCCTTGTGCTGTTACACGGGGAGGGAGTTCAACACCTTCAGTGGTGGAGTCCTAATAAGTCCCAAAAACAAGAAAAATGTTACTTTCTGAGTAACATACTTTACTGGAAACAAGGCAACAGGGCAGCATCAGTCAAAAATAAATTAAATTAAAACAAATATATTGCAAATAATAGTAACATTCTAAACAGAAGTTTATTTGAAGGGTAGATGCATATTTTTAATAACAGGAGGCCATTTATTATTTAAATTTTAATATATATAAATATAGTTTAAAGCATTTAATTTTAAACCTTTTTTTTTGTGAGACTCCATAAATATATCTATATACCATACTTGTTACAAAGAATAAGTCTAAGATTTTGGATTTTATTCCACTCAGACAGGAACATTACACAAAATTCTAACGCACATAAAAGTCTAATTGTAGAGCAGGATTAGTATCAATTTCTGGTACCTCAATAATGACTAGAAAAAAATTTTTAGTTTTTGATTTCTAGTTTTTTGTTTCTGGTGTTTAGAAACAAATATTAGTGTAATGTATTACTACAAGTGTTTGTGAGAATTCTCAGCTCAACTCCTTGTGCTATTTTCATATATTCTAAAAAGTCTTTCTATTACTAAAATTCTACAGTCCATGTTGTATTATTTGTTTCAGCAAGCAATCACTGGACAATGCACCATCTGCATTTTAATTATATAAAAAATCATCATGACTGACTTGCATTGGTGCAAATGAGGAAAAAATATAGCTCAGTTACTGGCTACAGGACCATCCTATGAAAAGAGAGGAGCAAGTGCAAGGAGACAGAAGCCCCTGATACGCAACACAGACAGAAAATAATTATATTGCATGCAAGAAAGTCCAGCCGCAATAGACATTACAAAATCTCACTGCTCAACTGCTCTGTCCATGAGTCAATTTGACTCACTGTGCACTCAAGACTGATTGTGTGGTATGTGACCAAATGTGCGTGTCTGACCAGACTTTCCAAAGCAGAGGTTAGAATCCCTGTGTGTTGTTCAACCTAAGTCAACTGAAATCTTGCTGACTTATGTTGAACAACATATACGGAACATTGCATGTGGAACACAGCAATGATGTGAAATGGTCCATCTGGCTCTCTGAAAGAGAATTCAGTTTTCAATCAGAAAATCTAAAGTACCTTAACTGAATAATATAAGGGTGTTTTTTTTTCACTTCCTTTTTGTTTGGGGTTTTTAAACAAAAGATTTTCAGTGCTACCATTTCAGAGTAACAGAAATAAAAACTGTAATTCCTAACCTCATACAAATTACAATGATGATTACAGACACACTGAGCACACCTTAAGCAAGCAGGTATCTGAAGCATGTCAAAGATCATTTTTTCCCCAGGTTAATGGTAACCACATAACACAAATGACTGCTATGTTCTAATATTATGAAAATCACTCAACACTTAATAAAAGAAAGATTCATATCCAGAGAGAGGTAAGTTTAAAACAAATATCCACACATACCAAACACTCCCTTTCATCCTTTTCTTCCTGAAAATGTGCCACATCCACGCTAATAATTTTTGCATCTTGGAGAAGTCGAATTGCAGAGAAAGCCAAAGCAACACTGTGGTATAGAGCAATATTATTTTAAATTACTAATTATATTTGCCACTTTATGATTTTATTAAAATAGATACTTCATTTTTTACTATGTCAGAGATGTAAATCACCAGTTACCAATTTTTGCTTCAGTAAAACAAGGTTGCACTCAGACTATTTTCTGAATTTGTAGGCACTGCATTATGAAAGTGATAAAACAGCAGTAAGAGAAAAAGTTTTCCTAATAACAGACATAACCTGATAATATTTCATTGTTAAGGTGGTCAGGCATTGGAATAGGTTGCCCAGGGAGGTGGTGGGGTCATCATGACTGGAGGAGTTTAAAAGGCCAATGGATCTGGATGACAATTTAGTGGTTTAGGGGTCACAGTGGTGATGCTGGGTTGATGGTTGGACTTCATGAGCTCAAGGTCTCTTCCAATCCTGATGTTCTATTATTCTATCAATAGCATATAAGCTAAAATACATCATATTCTGTTAGAGTAATCAAAACAGAACTCCATTATAATTTCCAGTTACACACAGAATCATAGAATCATTTTGATTGGCAAAGACCTCTAATATTGTCTTGTCCAACTTTTAGATCTAGTCAAATCACTAGATCAAGACAAACCATGGCATTTCTGTCTTCAGAGATAAGTTCTTAGAAATTAGAAGATGTATATTAAGAGAGTTCTATATCATTCACAACTAAGGTTAATACCTTTCTCCTCTGAAACTTTTCTGGGCTATGCATTAATCCTTGTGTTAAATCCACATGGTCAAATACTCACAGGACGTTAGTAAACACCATCAAGGTGATGAGGCAAAACCTCATCAGTAGGAAATCACATGACATCGCATCTACTGTACTCCCTGCCCTATATCCTTAATTCCTTTCTGGAGTTCCCTCTGAACAGCACCTTTGAAAGATACAGACACCATTAGGACTGATGCAACATTCAATCTTATGTGTCAAAAAATGGTGGGCTTAGATCTCAAAATATTGAGATCAGGTTTCTTAAAATATGAACTACTGGGTTTTTTCTTTTTTTTTTTCTGTCTTCATAAGCACTCAGATTCACTCAAATAATGTTCCATTTTCATTATACGTACAAAAATGTGCATCTACAGCAGCAGACTGTGAATACAATTATTTCATGATATGAAGACATCTGCAAAGCCATCACAGACAGAAGACCTTTTTCATAACAGGAATTGTTGTCCAGAGAACACACTACTCAAAATATTCTGAGAATTGCCAAAATCAGTGTCTCTTTGTATTGGTTTCTCCCAACTGCACATTTTCCTCTATGTCTGTAAATCTTTACTTTCCTACGTCTTCTTTAAAACATTTTGGAGTTTGGTTTTGGTTTATTGTTAAAAATGTATAACCAAAGTTCTTATCTATGCTGGTTTTTTACATAGACTCTTTTTACACAGACACTGGCTGTTACAAAGCATAAGAAAAAAAAATAGAAAAGAATTATTAACACCTGAAAGTCCTTTTTACATTGCCAGAACAATGCAAAGAGCTATTAATGCAAGAGAGATTCAGGGTCTGTGTGAATTTACTGCTTTTGAGATGTTCTAGACTAGTGATTGCAAAGGCAAAGATCTTGCACAAAGAATTCCGAAGAGCTGAACTACTTCTAAATTACACACATTATTCTGTCAACATGTGTATAACCACAGAATGGATAACCTCCTGTTAGTAAAGTCTTCCTGTCATTTCTGATTCTATCCTCCTTGCTGTTTTTGTGATGCAGACCTGGATGGATTACACCAATTCAGCATAAATAGACCCCAAAGTAACAATGAGAACCGAAGCCGTTAATATCTTGGCTTTTACCTTTCAGAATTCAATCCTCATGAATCTCCTTCATCATACCTTTTACCTCAGTTTTGTTCAACAAAATGAAAACAGAGTAAATCAATGTTGAATTTGATGATAAGTTTCTCTCCAACAGCAAAGGCAGAACAGAATTTACTTATAAAAGCAAACAGAAAATAAGGATAATGCAATAATGTACTCCAACTGCTTTTCTTTTTTTAAGAGTTCTCCCCTGAAACCAGGCATCAAAGTTAAAATTATGGTGAAATCTGACTTTTCTTAAACATTGTTTGAGATGCTATGGTTCACATCTCAAATACCTTGGAGAAGGCCAAGGTACAACACCTAAGAGTATATACAGCCTATTAACAAATATTAACCTAAATTCCTCAGCACCACTGCCTCAAGTTAACTGCTCTTGTCAACATTTAGCAATATTGAAAATGAGGCTATTTTTACCTACATGGTTACACATACATTTCTTAAGTAAAATATAGACCACAAGCCCAAAGATTCATATATGCCTTGTTCCAAGTAATAATCTATTCACATAAGCATAGAAGCACACATTTGGGTAATCAAAAGGCTCACATTTATAGGACAGACACCATGTACTCTCCTCCTTGAGATCAATGGGATTAGTTCTATACATAGACTTATTCTGAAGCATACATTTTTTTTGCAAGACAGCAGCTTGTAATGCAGAAGCTTCCTTTGATGAAATTTTTCTGACCCTCTTCTGCTGTCAACAAGAGTGATGTGTCTATATATCTCCCTTGACAAAATACAAATCCTTTTATCAGCTGAATCAGAAAGTGACAAAATGATCAAAATAGGAAAGTACAGCTGACTAACAATTTCACCATTAGGTCATTTTGCCAAAGGAAAAAAAAAAGATGAATTTCTGTAATATCATGCAAAGTTTGATTTCTAGGCTGGCAGGCAGGAAACATTCAGCTGTCTGAAGAAATGTTTAATTTGTATCTGAGGCAGACATATCAGCCGTTTCCATGGCAGTGCAATAAAACTGCAAAATAGGTTAAAAAACTCCAAGCTCTTATTTTGTTTTGATGGGTTTTTTCCCCTGCTACTGACCACTATCAATATATAAGACCCACTAAACAAACACCCATCAAAAATTTGAGTGTCACAAAAAGGGATCTATAAAATGCTTGACATCCATTGAACTCCTCGATATTCTAAAAAAGTTTCTTCAATCTGAGACAAGTTATAAAGCAACAGAGAAACTTGTCTCTAGGATATAAACTGCATGGCAAAATGAAGGGTCCTGCACTGAAATGTCTTGCATATACTGGAACCAGTTCAGCAGGGTGAGAATGTCTGAGACAGAACTCTACTAATGTAGGTTTTACCAAGCCTAGTACCAAGCTAAGATTACACACACAATATTTCCTAAGTGTGAATATTGCTGCTTGGTTACTAGTATAGTGAATTTATAAAATTCAGGACACTCAAAAGTATAATGAGGTGACTGTCAGTGACTGGTGCGTTTGTCCTTGACAATTTATAGTAAATTAATTAAATTCAAAAAGCACTGAAACAGATTTATTTTTCATGATGAGAAATGTCTACAAATAACCTACAAGTTCTTACTTTGCATCTTCACTAATTATATTATTGCTAAATGATTACAGTCCTAATATTGGAATTTTTGGGAAACTGCTTTCTTTTAAAATAACATACCCAAAAACTGGAGGAAATACCACACTGCATTTAGTGTTTTCAGTTCAGTAGTCTATACAGCACTGTGAAGCTCCTGCCCTTGTTAATTATTTTTATTGCTGTATCATAACAATGCAAAAGAAATTGTGCTATTTAAGAGGTATTGATTTGGAGAGTTTTTATTCAGCTAAGAGAGCTGAGAGAAGGAAGGTGGCTTGTTTTGTCATAGAAGAAACCATTTTTTAAAATTGGGTA
Organism: Acrocephalus scirpaceus scirpaceus; assembly: GCA_910950805.1. Classification (NCBI taxonomy): domain Eukaryota; kingdom Metazoa; phylum Chordata; class Aves; order Passeriformes; family Sylviidae; genus Acrocephalus; species Acrocephalus scirpaceus. The sequence goes on along the minus strand of OU383777.1, from coordinate 45,827,214 downwards.
AAAAATCCCACCGAGACTGATTTATCTATTGGCCTGATGAGCCACCTACCACTTCATCAGCAGTCTTCACTACTGTTTCAACAACAAAGAAAAGGTCAATTTTTACTCTTTTTTTTGATATTTACTGTGATATAAGATTTACTGTAGCAATTCCAGTGTGTTTAGTTAGATTAGACCTAAAAACATTACAAATACTGATTACATTGAACCAAATCTCAATCTAGTCTGGCAGGTGATGGTGCTAAACCTGAGTATGCTCCATCTGTAGTTAGCAATTTGTACTCTCAAAGATTTTCCCTTCTAATAAAATATTAGATAAAAAGAGCTTCACACTGATAAAATGATGCATTCTTAAACACCCTTTTTACACAAATTAATGTAAATTTACAGGTATGCTAAACAGAAGAATCCGCCTAGGTAAAAGACCAAAACAATGCTTGGAATTTAATATCTACAGAGAGTTAAAATATTTCTGTATGTCCAGTATATTCCAAGAACATTAAAATTGTAACTTCATTAAATTCTCCAAAAGAAATCAGAATCCCCCCCCCAAAAAAAAATCACAGAATCTGGGAATGTTAATTTGGAGAAAATATCAGGCAGATAGATACATAGAGATAATTCAGCCATAGAGATAATACAGCAATATTTTAGACACTATCACTGACAATATATTAATGCTGCTAAAATCTATTCTAATATGTTAATGTTTACTTCAAGGCTTTTTAATAACTGTAATTTAAAAACCAAAATTTTGACATTTTAATTTGAAACCAATAAATACATCAAGAAGAAATGTTCCTTTAGGACAGAAACACGGGACATTTTAGAACAAAGTAGAATTCAGTAGTTCAGAGATAACATTAGTGTTATTGCTACTTTCAAGTTACATTAAAACTTTCAAGTTTCCAGTGTTGTACACCTTAAAATTATAAGAACGCACATGATCTAACATATCCAGACTTTAACCAAAACCGTGAAGATTGCAACTTTTTCTCTGTTTTTATATAACACTTTATCATGAAAACATCTCATGGAGAAATCATAACTGGCCCAACTGAATCTCTGGCCCTATAACTGACCATCTTTTAAAAAGCAAAATAAAGCAATAATAAAAAATTAAATGCCTATGTATCTTACATCTGTAAATATACTAATGGAGTTGTTACAGATAACTACTAAGATTAACAATACTGATGTAGTAATAAAGAATTTTTTTTTTAATCACTGGTGGTCAAGGCTGTGCAAGATAAGGCTGATCGTAGTACTACTTACCTCAGAGGTCCTTGATGCCTTTGCTGAGAAATAGAAGCAAGTTCAAGTTTGGCCTCAATAAGAGCCTCTAAGTCTTCCACAGAATACCGAGATATGTCCCCATTGCATTTTTCCTGTATGTCCTGTACAAGATAGCTAAGACTTTCTTCAGCTTCTGTCAATAAAATCCCCTAGAAAAGAACACAGGGTTGTATGATTTCAAAAGTAAAGAAGCAAACATTTCCTTTAGAAATATTTTTTTCTTTATAGCCTGGTATCACTGCATTATAATATAAACCAACTTAAAATGCAATATGACTTTTCTATAAATGGAGGTGGGGTATGTTGGGGTAGGGTGGGTAATTCTGCTTTTCTCATTATGTTCAAATCAGCAACATCTTAACTGTGCCTGTACTATTGCCATGCATGCTTAACTACATATTTTAAGGTTTAGCAATGTTATCCACTCATTTCCCATTCTTTATCTAATAGCTATACTTGATAATTTCATACTATACTTCTCACTGTGCTTAGTAATTTTAAATAATAAATACAATATTAAAAACAACATTGAAGATGTCAAAAGAAGTATTACAATTTTTATTACTATGTTTTGACATAATTGTGTGCTGTATGTATCCTGAAATTCAACTATAATTTACAGTCTTTCTGATCAACAAATCTGTAGGAAGCTGTGAAAAACACATCTAAAAAGCAATTAATTTTAAATTAAATCTCACTTGTGGAGCTTTTAGAAGAATTAAAAATTAATTTAAAGGTTTGTATCATGCAGTACTTTACTTTGATCAAAATTCAGAGCTCTACTTTAAAAAATCACCAAAAAAACCCAAACCATAAAAATCCCTCCAAAAGAATAGAATAGTTAACGAAAAATCAAAGTTAGTTAAAGAGTAAGAAATATATTATGCCTCTTAAATGAGCCCTATTCAATTCAAAAGAGCATTTCTATTTTAGTTATTTACAAATTGCTACTTTCAAGTTACATTAAAACTTTCAAGTTTCCAGTGTACAGAATACCAATTGCTATTAAAAAATCATCCTCCTTTCTCCAGATGTACTTTTTGCATTACTTTGCTTGTAACAATGGCCAGAAGTAGATACTTCTGATATAAATGCATATTATAAAATTGGCTTTCTGCAAATATTAAGGTGAATGCTATATGTATAATAACTTTGTTGTAAGGCTATAGTCTTTATTTCTGCTATCAGCAAAACTTAGACATAGTAGTGGGATAGCTGCTATGTAGTTATGCTTGTAATTGAACAGGCTGTTTGGCTGGGATAACATCCAGCAAAACATATGATGGGGACCCTGCTGCTGACATGCCGGCTATCAACACCGACTGTCTGTGCAAAGTATGGACCAAGGCCCAAGCTGGAGGTGATAATGAAGACACAGCCAAGAAACACACATGCTCTAAAAAAGCGGACCCAAGGAAGGACCCTGATAAACAGTTCCTGGAATATAGAAACTAGTTTGTAGAAAATGCAACAGGCTGATGCAATAGAAAGGGTATTTAAAGAAGGCCTCTGAAATAGCAGGCTGTGCACTTGGCTGAATGCCAAGTCACCCGACCATGAGGCCTGGCTGTAGCTTGCTTTTTCTGTCTCCTAATTGTCTATTTTTAAATTTTTCTTAAACTTACAAATTTTTCTAAGAAAGTGAACCTCATTTTTCACATTACTAAAGTGGAAGACCCCTCTGAATGAAGAATATGTCAGCCCTTAATTTTGGTCTTTTTGTGATGTGAAACTGCCAAGCATAAAGTGCACAATTAAACAAAACAAAATCCAACTAAACAAACCCCCTTCAAACAAGAAGTTAATAAGCTGTGGTATGTTGTCTTCAAAAAAAACTACTAGAAAGAGCAACATGAAAAATTTCAAATATTTCACATATGAGAATGATAGAGAATGGTTTTTTATTCATATGACATATTGCCCCATCAAAGAGTCTCTATATGTTCTGCAGATGGCACACTCTGAAAGGAGATGATTTTATCTTGAAATCACATTCAGTCTTTACCCTTTATGCTGAAATAGCTATACTGAGATCTGATTGTGGAAATATTTCCCATCACTTGAAAAATGATGCACCAAAAATAAAAAGTGATTGCACCAAATAGTCAAAACTTCATGCACAGCTAGTAAGACTACAGCCAAATTAGAAACAGAAATTTTTAATCTTCTTTTTCATATCACACTCTCATCATAATTTCTGTTACTTTGGAGGCATTACAAATGTTTTTGGATCAATCTTTTAATCTTTTTCTCCTAAAAATCAAAATTACCTTCAGCATGGACATATTTAATTCATCTTTACAGTCCACAAGATGCACCATTCTGTCTCTTTGTTCCTGTTGTCTTGAATTCTGATCAGCATCAACTGTCAAATACATTGCAGATAAAATTTCAGATAACAGATGCAGAACCAAAGCATTCTCAGTAATTGGAGGAACATGGCCCTTTTCTCTCTACTTACAACTGTGACTTTTGACATCAAAATAAGTAATAATGGAACAAATTATTATTATTATTATTATTATTATTATTATTAATAATAATAATAATAGTAGTTGTAGAAGAATAGTAGAAGAATAATAGAAGAATAATAGAACCTTAACAAGTCTTAATGCTTATTTCAATAATGACTGATTTTTTTCAGCAACATTTAAAATTAATATTGTTCACAATAGGACCTATTAATTCATATGCAGTTTAAAGTGAAAAAACCATGCTTGAAACAATATAAATAAACTTTTCCACCATCCTTATAATTACCTTTCACATTTGATGCTGTAGTTTTGTTTGGCTCTGGCAAGCTGTTGTTGTCAACTGAATATACATTTTTTCCAACTTTTTTGGGTATATTGTTTATTGTGGCAGAAAGACAAATGATGAGATGCATTTTGGCTAAGGTTAATTTATTCATAACTTGTTGGTTGCACAGTGGCACCACTGTTAAAGACAGATTGCAATTAAATGTATCTTCCAGTACCTACAAGAGGGTTAACAATTGGGATTCTTTGAAATGACACATTTTACATTTTTCTTGTTCAAGACATATTCTGCTTCTATTAATAATGATACAAATAAACAATTAATGAATATTATTAGTAATATTCTCATTTATTATGAAGGAGTTGTTCTTTTTGGTTTTCCAAACTTCAACCCTTAGTAGCACTTGCTACAGCCTCAACAGATTGGTTTTACAGCAGAAGTTGCATCTATGAAATGATAGCTATTATCACTGCAAGTTCTAGTTTTCTGCATTGTAGGTGAATCTGTAGTTCAAAAATCTCAACTCAGAGAGAAGTCTATTGTTAAGAAAGGAAAAAACAATCTTGTATCACATCATTCTAGCCTATTTCATAGACTCTTTTCATTATTCATTATAGCATCCTTGTTTTATCACTAGTTTAATAGTATTACTTAAATTAATAAATTTAGAAGTTGAAAGTCAACACAGATTTGCAAGACCATGAGACCAGTAACAGCACTATATACACTGTGAAGTGTTAAAATCAAAAGCTCAAGATAATGCACAACTTCAAAATAAATCAGAAACTAGTGGGATCAAGTTTACTGTCCTGTAAACAAGAGAGAAAAGTGGAGGGAAAAAGGTAGCGGTTTTAATTTACCAACTTGTGTTAATGGTACAACTTTTTCACATTCAACATTTACCCCTACCATCTCAATGGATCTGTGAGAAGGTTAATAAAAGGAAATTATTAAAACTAAAAAACACAAAAGAAGTTATTGGTGAATAGGTGATTTTAAATAAAATGAGAAAATGACTGTTTAGACACTGGTTACTAGATTCACTATTTTAATTTTTTTTCCCCCTGGAAATGGACTTCAGCCCCCATCTGAATTAGGACAAATCTATGAAGGCAACTCTGATTGATAGAAATTATAACATTAAAAGCCTGACACTTTCAATATTTTAGCAGGATAAACACATGACCTTCCATAACACAACAAAGCCTAAATAATTCCATTAGTGTGTTTTGCACAGAAAAGCCACAGATTTGTACATATTAGATCTCCCATCTGAAAAAATGGTGAAAATGGTAGTTACCCTTCCCTTGAGAGGTCAGCCATAAAATTTAAAATTTAGGAAATAGTAATCCATTGAGAAGAATATGTCTTCTATTTACTGCTTTTTTTTAATAATAACAAAGATTTTTCTGGAGAGGAACTGGATAATTCCTACCTTAAGACAGAGAAATAAATATTTATGTATAGCATAAAACATTTACCTCTTTCAGGTTGTTTTTACCTGCAAATTTGTAGCAGTCATGAGAGATTTTGAGGAATCAAATTTCTGTAAGGCCTATAAAATGGACAAAACCAAAAGAAAGTAATGGGTTACAATATGAGTATAAAACCAATGAGTTAACAGAGGTGGGACGAGGGAAATCTCTCTTCAAATCAGCTCATTAAACTCAATTTGCTCTGCTTCACTGTCCGCAACACAGGGTAAAGGAAGCAAACATGAAGTTTGTCCAATGCTTGACAACGCTTTTGGTGACAAAATTTTTCCTACTCTTCATACTGAATTTCACCTGGGGTTCTGTCCAGAAGTCTTTTGTCATGTCACCTACCCAAAAGCACCACTCAGATAAGGGAGACCTTGATTGCACTCATCCAGGATTAAATCATTAGGTTATTTTGGTATGTGCTGGGGAAACAAGGCTTACCCAATAACCTTACCTGCCTACACAGGTATGCTCACAGGTAAGACAGAAGTCCAGGTCAATTGTTAACAGCTTCCAATCCCTGCAGCACATTAGTGACCAGATAGAGGGAAAATCAAACTGACCCAGGGTGATGTGAGTGTCAAGGCTCTTTGGGCAGCAGTAGCTCTTATGGCCCAGCATCTCCTGAGGCTGCCCCTGCCCTCCCCAGGGTCCAAGACCCCATGTCAGCTTTATCCATACTTTTCATGCCCACATATGAAATCACACATTGTTTTTTCTACAGTAATATCTGCAGTACTCAGTGTATAATATACATCTCAAAATTGATTTTTGTTCCTGCTGTTTAGTGAGAGATTTTAATGTCATTCAAAGCCGACTATTTGATTCATCTATTGAAAGAAATCTAGGAATTTCTTAGCAATGTGTAACAACTTGCAGATATGGAGTATGTGCAGTTTCATGAAGAAAATAGATTGTTAGAGTTTCGATGTCATACTTTTCTGGTGTTTACCTGCATTTGTTCAGTATATCTGTATCCTGCTGGTATTTTCGACGGAATTCTCTCTCCCAAAATAAGCAAAGACAGCTCATGAAAGGCCTCCGTAAAGAATCCTATATCTGCAAGTACTTTAATCTACGAAAAAAAAGCAAAGCCTTTGATTTGAATGTTATACATTATTCTTTTTGCTAAAAATAAAATGTATTTAAAGGTAATTTTCAAATAGATTTGGCTACCAGAATAGTACATTGATGGAGAATGATCTTCAGTGGAAAGAAATCTTTTACATATTACTGTGAATAATTTCAAAGATGAGCCTCTTTTGAAAACAAATTCTTTAAAAACTTGCTCCTGACAAAGGGAAAGAACTTGCTTCATCTGGTAAGAGTTTTGACTGCCTATCCAAGATCAGCCCCTTATCAAAATCTGTTTCATAGTCTCACAGTACTCAGCTACTCCACCTAACCCATATCAGCATTTCCTGAAAATATCTAGAGCCAGTATCACTTTGACTCTAATACTCCTAATAACTCTTGATAGATGCCTTAAAAAAAAAAAACAAACTCACAAATTATTTAAACAAGAACAACAACAAAAGGTGAACATTAGTGAAAAGACAAAAATCTGTTCCTAGATTTCATGGAACCTTGTTCTACCATGATAATAAGAACAACCAGAAGTGAACATTTGGGGGAAAAAATAGTCATTCATGTTTTGCACTCAAGAAAACATTTAAAAGAAAAGGTGGAACAAGATAAAAAATACCAAGTGAGAAGTCTGGACCAAAGAAGGAAAACCTCCCCTTCATTAAATAGAGAGTAGAAAAAATTTATGGAAGCACTCAACAGCCTATGTAGGAAATGACCAGTAAAACTGTGTAAATAACTCTACATGCTACTAAAATTGAGAATATAAATAATAATTGCATTTAGAAAGTATCCCTACCATCTGCTGTGCTAAGAAAGACGAAGCAACAGCTGAACTTTAAAGCATTATTTTTCATAGTACAAATATATGAATATTAAATTGATGACATTTAACAAAGAATTGAAAAGCTTACTTGAAGTACAATGTGTTTTGAGAAAGAGAAAGTTTATTTGATTACCTTGAGGATTCGTCCTTCAACACATTTAGCCGGGTCCTTGCATATCTCAGATACAATATATTGGTATAATGTGAACAGAGGTAAAATCTGTAGCAAAATAGTATGCCATGCAGCTATAAACATCATACAATTATGGAAATATACATTGCAATTACATATTAAAAGTATATAGATAATATAAGGTTACTGCTTTGGCCATCACACACCATCACTACTTCTCTTATACTTTCTAAAAGATTAATGTGTTAAAAAGTTCTTCAGCTCGCTAAAGCTAATCACTGATACTACCTTACATGTGATTCACAATGTAGGAAGGGAAGTTTGTCAAATTATTCTCTGTGTTCAAGGTGGGGTCTTTTACTACATCATTACTGAGTAAACCTACCAGAAATAGGTTGATACAAAGGATCTCTAAAACTGTCTGCATTTTGATGCTATATTTTTTTCAATATAACTAACAGGAGAATAGAATTCTGTAAGCTTTTTAAAATAAACACAATGAAGTCCTGCTACAGTCTAAGTGAAATTATACTAGTTTTAAAATAAAGTGGATGATGATGAGACCTATTGACAAATTTATTTACATTAATTTTAAATTGAATTTTTTTTGTAGGGACAACTAACCAAAAAAAATTTTAAATTGAGCTCTATTAAAGTATAGAGACACTGTATATCCTTCCAGTATCTGAAGGGGCCTACAGTGAAGCTGGAGAGGGACTCTTCATCAAGAACTGTAGTGATAGGACAAGGAGCAATGGGTACAAAGTGAAAGAGGCAAAATTTAGGTTAGGTATTAGGATGAAGTTCTTTACTGTGAGGGTGGTGAGACACTGGAGCAGGTTACCCAGTGAACTTGTGGATGCCCCAACCATGGAAATGTTCAAGGCTAGGTTGGATGGGGTGTTGAACAACCTGGTCTAGTGGGAGGCATCCCTGCCTTTGGCATGGGAGGTTGGGACTATATGATCTTGAAATGTCCCTTCCAACACTAAACATTCTATGATTCTATGATCTGTCATTATACAATATTTCAGAAAAAGCAGATTCTTTCCTAACAGATTTATGTGTTTATTGAAAATGAAAGAACTTCCAAAATTTATTTACTGTTCAGCTTTTACATTTTTCTGCACTTTAAAATGTCCCCAAGCCTAGAAAATGCTAACAGCATTGTTAGATTTTTGTCAAATTCACTTTAAGTTTTCCTAATGTAGCTTAATACTTCTGAATTTGGATTACAAATGCTTGAGGTGAGTGTTTTAATTGTACCCATACAGTTTCCTACTGATATTTGAAGTAGTTCAACAAAATTAGTCTTTGAAGCTTTATTTTTAATAAAACTTGAATCTTGATGCATTTTGATTTAAGTGTCAAATCAACTTAACGCCCACCATCCAAAACATTCCCACACAATAAGCATTCAGGGGAAATGAAGCTCTCATTCAGCTAGAACTGCAATTGCTTTGACCATGATCCATGACCTGGATCTATATTCCACTATCAAAAGTGCAGAAAGAATCAAAAATGTGCATAGCCATGTGAAGCAAGCAGTCAAATTAAATGCCTCCAGGTAATTGTCTGCTCCTTAATTTTACTGTATCTCCCGCAGGGAGGACAGTTACACAAAGCTAAATAACAAAGTGAACGCCAGTAGTGCAGGACAGGAAGAAGCAACAATGGGAGTTAGCCTGAAGCTCCAAAAGAAATCAATTCAGCAAATGGCTTGCTGACAAAAAAGGTGTAACATCATTCTGCCTCCTACTGTCTAACTCCTCTTCCATCTCTACCTCCTAACCTTTGTTACTCCCTGCTGCCATCCCTGTGATCTTTTCCTCTCTGGCACTGGCTCTGCCACTTGAAGGACCTTGCCATAAGTGAATTCAACTCATCAAAGCAGGAAAAATCTATCTGCTTTTTCAGATGGAGAGTTTTCTGTCATGCTTGATTTACAGAGGTATAAAATAATCACCTGACAGTTAGTTATGTTAGTGCATACAGGATCAAACTAAAAAAGAGAGAGTATTGCACCTTTTTCTGTACTAGTAATCAATTCAATATATTTACTGAATTGATTACTAGTACAGCACTGTACTTTTGAAGGAAGCTGGATTACAGTGGAAATGGAGAGACATTAAATGGAGGAAATAGGAAAATGACCAGCATAGGAGGGAAGTTATAAAAACACTTCACACAGAGGAATAAGAGAGCATGAAAAGGAGAAAGGCAGAAGGGACTTTTATCTACTGGAAGTTAAAGTATTGAAAGCATTCTGGACATAATGCATTTTAAGTATTTTTTGTACAGTGTATTTTAAGTAGTATATAATAGAAAATTTCCTCTAAAATGCCTAAGCTAAATGAACCAGATGTTGTCATCTTCCAGAAAAAAAAAATTTCCTGTGTTTTCTAAAACTTGTATGCAGCAAGCTATACATAGTTTCAAGTGCCACAGAACCTAGCTGTAGGGGTATTTTGCTAAGGATTCTGAGGTATCTTCTAAGTACACTCACACAAAAAAGTAAGACTAAGTGTCTTAAAAATCATTTCCAGAGCATAAAAATAATACTTACTATTAAATTTTGTTTTGCACAATGTAGTTCAGACATAATAAAATTCAGACTTGCAACTACAGTAGAAATATCAGCTCTGTAGCGATCAGAGAACAGGTCAATACCAGGAATAAGAATATCGGTTTCATATTGTGCAAAGTCATAGTCAGATGTTGGATGTGAAAGAGAAGCTCTAAACAGGGTCTGAAAGCAATAACAATGAATTACTTTTGAGAAGGTCTACAGGTATCAGTGAGACACTATAAACTCCAGCTCATAAATGACTTCATAAATACAACTCCATCAATGCCTTAATTATTCAGCTGTATCCAAACACAATATTGAAAAACACTTCTAGAGAAAATGTTTTATGTGTGAAGTTGATGGAGAAATAAACAAGCTGTAAATAGTCTAAGGACAGTATGTCTCCCATCATTTCTGGGAGAGTTGCTGACTTAAAAGCTGGTTCCACCCTAGTTGCACCTTTCATTAGGTCAGGTAGTGCAGCTTATCAGCTAGTGGAGCTTAAATCATGTAACTAAAAACTAATATGAAATTTAATAACTTGTGGGTGAGTTGCTGACTTTAAAGCCAGTTAAAAGCTTGTTTCACTCTAGTTCCATCTTTAACTAAGGTCAGATAGCACAGCTTAAATCGTTTAACTAAACACTAATATGAAATCCAAGGAAATAATTTGAAAGTTCTCTCTTAAAAAGGGAAGAATGCTAACATTGTATCTGATGTTGGATATTCCTTCCCAATTGTGTTTATCTTGGTGTAATTAGCAATGATATGCTAGAGAAATTTGCATTTACACTCAGATCTGAGATATTAACAAGCCTAAAGCCTACACCAGAGGTGGAATTTAAACAAGGTTATAAAAGCTTTCCAATTCAAGGCACAAATTATGGCTTGAACTTCTTGCAGTACAGTGACAGTAACTGATTATATTTTTCAAGACAATCACCCTGCAAGCTGCTTCTATCCCAATTAATATCAGACCCACTTCAGTCAAGTCACAATTATTTCTACTGTTACACAACTGGAACAAATGCTTGTTACCATTTCTGTCGAAAGGAGGAATCACCATTGTTCAGTTTTGTAATTATTCAGCAATTACAGTGCTAGAAGAAAGTCAAAATTCTCCTTTACCTTTGTTTCTTCAACTTGTTCTCCCTTTGGTGAACTTAACAAGTTTTCCAGTGTGGCCTAGGACATGTCTCAGAGTCACAATCATAACACAAGGTATCAGACAGTGTCATTGCTTGGTTTTGGAAGAGGCCAGGTAACTTCCTGAAGCTGCACTGGATGATTAATCATAGATCCCAGCAGAGTATAACTGGCAGAATACTTGCATTTCTTTTTCCTGCACAACTTTTGCTACTGGCATCTTAACTTCTATTTAAAAGTAAACGTAATATTTTTTTCCTCTATAGGTCTTTTTTCTGAAAGTCTGCAAACTTAATTTTAATGATTTTATTTTCTTTGTGAGTGAAATTGGATCATTTTTAATATCCTCTGGTTTTATAGCAAACTTATTATAGAGCTGAGATTTTAGTATTGCAAACTAATATTTTTCAGTGCCAAGAAAAGATTCAAAAATTTCTTTTTTTCTAAAGGGTCTGTGCTCTTGGTTGAAAATTTAAGACAATCTATGAAAACTCTACAGATCTAAAAGAGAGCACTCTGCTGTTGTGGATGCCATCCAGCTTTTCCTGAGAAGAATACTTCAAGAGAAGAAAAATATATTTGACTATCAAATGTTTTAGCCATCTTCAGTATTTTTATTCTGAGACACTCTAGCCTCCTATTGAAGTGATAATTTTTGGGCTATAATACAGAAATAATATTAAAAAACAAAGAATAAAAACATTGTATCTAATATGCATAAATGGTCAACTACCTCGGATCTCCATTTTCCCTTTACAACCAAAACAAAAAGAGAATTATTTTAACAGAGGGTCATTTGAGAAGCAATTCGGTAATATCATTAATTTTAGGTGAAATTGCATTCTTACCTTAAAAAGTATCGCAGAAAAATAGCAGTATTTTGTTCTTAATTTCATCTGTGATGTTGTTATATACCTAAAGCACAACAAATAATAAGAAATACGAATGAACCCATCAATAGAAATTATTGAAATCCTTGGTCTTGTAGTCTCATGTGATAATAATACTAACACAATCTAGATGTTTTTCCTACTGGAAAACAACTCCCTGTTTTTAAATAGGTGCTCAGCCACACTATGCAAAGAAGCACTTGAGCAACTGAAGACATACCTAGACAAAAGGAGTTGTCTAGATTATCTTGAAACTTAAAGGAGAGACACAGGCAATATAAGTGCAGACTTCATCTAATACAAAACTAGAAAAGATAAAGTAGGTTCAGCAACTCACACTTTACATGCATTTCTTTCCAAAAAGGAAGCCTAAGATAACTAGCACATAGACTTTATCGTGGCAGGTGTCTAGCTAAATTTAATGATTCCCACAGAGTACATCATCAAAGACTTAAACCATCCTGGCAGCAGGGTAGTCCTATGGTCAACAATCCTAGAAATCTTTACTTCAATGTTAGATTCCTTTAATCTGCATTTTACAGCATGTGACTAAGTTGCTGTAGAAAGAGCAACTCAAGAAAAAGATGTTTAACAGTCCAAGTCAGGTCTAAACACAAAAGAATCATCTGAGAGAGAAGCCAGGATTTGGAATGGATGTATTAGCAACAAAGGGATAGTATCCAGTGCAGCAAATAGGTGCCACAAACACCTGTAAAAGCAGCTAGGGGTTTGGTCTCATCTAATTCGACCCGAGACTGAACCACAGCTCAGAATTAGAAGAGCTGTCATTTATAACAAAGTTAAGCTCACTCCTTTTCCTTTTGGGTGCTAATTCTAAGGTGGCAATGCCCCTTCATCCTGAAATACCCATGCTAGCACTTGCAAAGCTACCTTGGCTTACAGATATTTTACAGTGCTATTAATATGACCTGCTTCACAGGTAAGGCAATTTACTTGGATGAAGCTCTGCCCTTTCATGGTTATAGTGTTTCAAAGGTCATTTAATACTGCCTTGGGTAGTTCTAGATTTATATTTTGTACAATACTTTGAGGAACAGCTCAGAATAACATTCACAGTGTATCCATCCAGCAAAGAGTACTGGATGGAAATATTTATTGATGGTAGATTTTTATACAGTAATTCAAATTTCATTTAGTTCTAATTCACTAGAAAACTAGTACATTAGGCAGCAAATCTGACCTCAAGATATATTAATACTTAATATGTGCAATAACTTGGGAAATGTGATATTTTGATTGAAAATCAATACGACTGTAAAATCCTTGCACTTATGACTTTTTATCATTTTGTTTTCTTTTAATGATCTCTCCATATAACATACAGCTGCATTTATGATCAAAGATGAGCACGCAAGAAAAGGGAAAAAACAATATTCTCCAAAGAAGCAAATTTCTCCCTGAAAGGAAAAATTCCTCTGCTTTTGATGAGTCCTTTTTATAACAAGTCATTATTGGTTTTTAATTAATTTGAAGTTGCCTCTTATCTTGGATGAGCAATTTGTTTAAAATATGATAGAAATACATATATGGGTAAGATATGAGCTATACATATATATACATATATACATATATATATACATATATATATGTATACATATATATATGTGTGTGTATATATATACATATACATATATATATATATACATATATACATATATGGGTAAGATAACTTACTGAGCTATCTTAGCCACTAGGACTGCTGCATGTAAACATCCCCAAGCTCCAGCCTGGGAAAGAAACTTCTGACTCATATCAGTTGGTCTTCCAACTGCAAAGCAGTCTGTAGCATCTTTTGGAAAACTTAACTCTTGCCAGGTGTTAAGAGCATCAGCAATGTTGAGTGTTTCATCAAGGGCTTGACACCAATATTTAAAAGCAGCTCTGTAACATAAAAAATACCATCATATTGCTGACATTTTCCAAAGTGGAAGATAAGAGCTGCTTCATTTTTCCTTTATCGCCTTAGATTTAACTAATTCTAATTGGGTCAGAAACTGAAATACACTTTCTACAAGACAAAAAAAATATACCCTTCCTGGTCAAGATACTTCTTGGGACATCAAGCCACAGACATTACTTCTTAAAAACACAAAAATGCATCATTGATTTGCTTAATGGCAATTAGGTAGCTAAGAAAAATAAACACTATCTAGGAAAAAGCCCTCTCAAAATATAGCTAATAGTAAATTAGATGAAAGAAGTTATATGGGCTAGTGGACAGCAAAAGAACTTACAAGACAGTTGAGGGGTATAGGATTGACAACTAAAAAAAAAGAAACTGTGCTCTTTTTTAATCCAGTGACCATGTACCTTTTATTTCCAACATAAAAGTGAAGATTTCCAAGTTCATGTAGAGCCTGTACCTTGAGGTCTCTCTGGTTATTCATTTCAAGGATTCCTGTAATTTATTTTTATTCAGTTAAAAAAAATATTTTCATATCATTAAACCGGCTACTGAACCTTGAAGAAATTTGGCATGAGTAGACATGAAATCACATGCAATTCAATGTATGAATATTTTTTAAAATTTATTGGTCTTGTATATTTTACCTTCAAATGTACATTTCTTATTTCAACTAACTTTGAAAGCAAAAATAAGATATATGGACTTGTCTCCCTAATCTTTTGTATTTTTGTTTTTTTAGACGTCTCAAATTTCTTTCTGTTCACAAGATAAACTGGAAGGCAGCTCATTGTCCCTGCTAAACAACTCTGCCTGCATACAGCACAACAGCACTCTCATACACTTATTTTTGGAACTCGTGCTGCAAATAAAACCACTTAGAGCATCTGTTTACCTACCACACTTGACCTGTTTAGCCATACAGCAAAAACAGGTACTAGTGAGGAGCTGTGACTATATGAGTAAAGCCATACCAGAATGTAAGCTGGAAGCCAAGTAACTAGGTCATATATTTGAATGCACAGAATCTGAAAAGTCTATTTGCTAGGAAAAAAACTCTCATGGAATTAAAAGAAACTGCTAAACATTACATTAAATTCTGAATTGGGAAATAATCAGCATAACACCATTGAAGTAATGCTTTTTCATTAAATGAGATAACTGTAGAAATTATGAACCAACTAGTGGCTTGTTGATCTAATGCAGATTTCCTCAATCAAGAGGAAGAAGGTTGTATATTCCTGGAAACCAGCCTTCAGACAGTTACAGCTGTCTGATAGAGGAAAATAACAATGGAACAAACATATATAAACACAGGCAGAATGTTATTACTTCTTAGCTGTAAGCAGAAATTTATAAAAAAAAAATACCTATTGTTTGTTCATAGGAAGAGAAAATTACTGAAAGCTGTGACTTTGGTATTGGTCTACTCTCAACCATAGTGGAGAAATTATATTTTTCTTGAGAAAGGTCACATGGTGTCGGTAGAAATATCACTTCATCTGCCATGTTAAATTTCAGCTTTCTGCTTGAAGAGATATGACTGCTGATTGCTCTTCCAGCATTTTCTAGATTAGAAAAGTGATTTATATGATCAGTTAGGAAAAGTATTACACTATTTCTAGCACCCCAAATATTTCCACACCATGTTAGTCAAACAAATATACGATTCCTGTGTACCCTATATCCATTTGGTTTCCTATGCTATAATTCTGTGCGTCTCTTAATTAAACTCATTGGACATAATTCATTGGTCAGTGTAACCAAGGAATATGTGCTCTGTTGGTGAAAATAAACTTTGGAAGATCTGTCAGTTAGTCCTCTGACAGAGGTATGGCTGCAGACAGACAGGTGACACAGCTGCATGAAAATGAATTTATCATCCCACTATTAGACAAATCATAGGAAATATGGCTTAGAGCTTGTGCTTACAGAACTTCAAATATAACTTCATATTCTATGTTTCTTCTAGTTGTCAGTAACTAAAACTTGAATTTAGAAAAATCTGTTCCTTTCACTCTTCGCTATTTTAACTGCATATAACTTTATTAAGGGAGAAACATTTCAATGAATCACTCACCTTGTGTGTGTGCAAGAAATAATGAAAGTAGTTTTCTGCTGTGTCTCAGTGCTCTGCTTTGATATTTAGATTTTTCTAGAGTTTCTCTAAAACATTTCAGTGTATCATTCACATCAAGAGGCACACAAACTAGGGCTTTTGCTTGATTGTGATCTAAAAGGAATTAATAATTATGGAGAAAATTTTTGTAATATATAAATAAATATTTTTAGTAAATCACCCTGTAAAACATATTTGAACATATTCACAAATTCAAAACTAAAGCATATTAAAACTTTCCCCTTTTCTTCCTGTT
The DNA here is from genome assembly GCA_910950805.1 of Acrocephalus scirpaceus scirpaceus. Classification (NCBI taxonomy): domain Eukaryota; kingdom Metazoa; phylum Chordata; class Aves; order Passeriformes; family Sylviidae; genus Acrocephalus; species Acrocephalus scirpaceus. The sequence continues at coordinate 45,810,728 of OU383777.1, read as the reverse complement.
GCTTTATGAATTAAAGCAAATTATTAACCACCAGGAATATTAATCCTGTCAATAACAGTGCTGATTCACACTAACTTCTGTGTATATTGCTGGATATCCAAAAAATAACAACAGAAAACTGGACCAAGACCACCACCCTGCCTCACAGGCTGTAGGTCATCTGGCACCTACTTTTCTCTGCTTTCAGACATAGTCTGAATATATTCTGAAAGACCTTAACAACATTACAATCCATCCAAACTATCATGAACAATAATTTGAAGACAAAGCTCAGTTTATAATAAAAGATACACTGTAGGAGAAGTGGAAGAACTATGATAAGGAGGGGAAACAGAGTTTAAAAAAAACCAATCCAGTAAGAAACAAAGGAAATACTTTGGGAGAAAGAGAATACACAATACTGAATTGTGCTCTGACCTGTAGAATCATTATTCATCTCAGGATTGGAAAAGCATCCAGGAAATACCTCTTCGCTGGCAGAATGAGCAACGGGCAGCTGTAATTTGTACCCTATGTAGTTTCTGCAACTCATCTAAAAAGCAGGATTTGTTTCATGATTAATATTAAGAAAAATCAGTGTTTGGTTCTTACAGCTGAATATCTATATACTCAATAGTATGACAAAATAAAAAGAGGATAAATTAAGAAACACCCCAATGGCCCATAACTGGTACTCTTGTCAGTAGGAGGTGAAACATTCACACCTGAATATTGGATATAAGTGTTTTGAAGTTACTGCACTAAACTTGTCTCTTATTTGGTATTTGCCATAATCATAAGCAACTCCTTGATGTTCTGCAAATATTTCACCTTTTATTCTCCAGATGAACCCATGCTTGCACAGAACCTGTCACCCTTAGCAAGCCTAAAGGACATGTTGCCTGGGAAACACAATGGAATGCTACATAGGGAGATTCAAAATAGCTCTTAAGCAAGTAACAACAGCAGCCTAACTCCAGCAAAGAAGCAAACTTCCAGACTTCTATAAAGGACTAACCCACAACAGACTTTTTATTTTGCTAATGTAGTTATACCACTTCAGAAGCAGAGCAACCAACAGAACTAGTTCTAGACTCTTTGAATGGCACTTGATTTATGAAATGTAGCCATAAATTCTGAATTTCTTACCTGAAATCCTTATTACTATTACCTAACACTAGTCTTTAATCTGTAAGCTGTCTTCCAAAACTATGATTACTTTTCCACAGCTCAGTTATCAGCATTATGAAGTGGTTTGCTATGGTGCCCTTTTATAGGCAAAGGACCATGTTCTGAATGGCTAGGCCAGAGAGGGTCAGCAGGAAACAGAGAATACAGAGCACCTCAGCTGCCCTTGTGAGTCACAAGTGTCTTCAGAGTCCTTGCAAGCCCTGGGCACGGGTGTGCTGTCTCTAGGCAAGGCTGTGGCTCCTGAACCCTATGTTCATGTTCAGAACAAACCTGTTTGGTACTCCAAATCCCACTTCCCCCTCCTCTCCTTCAAGTTCTCTCTTTACGTTAGTAATAGAAATATCCTAAAAATATCCACAGTGAGACTGACTTCAGCGAAACTTCTGAAAAATAAACCTTACATTTTAAAAAAAAGGAAAATTCTAATTTCTAATAGCTAATTCCATAAAAAATTTCCAATTAAGTACACTGTTAAGTAAATATATAGAGCCATGGCTTTTAATGAGAGGAACTTTCTGAGCTGCTTAGGGATTTTTTTTTTGGTGGTGATAAAGTGTTTGAAAGTTTTTTATCGGCATTGTCAGTGTTTGGTTCAATTCAATTTTACTAACTTTTGGAGCAGTGTTCCAATGCAGAAACAAAGCAATATCCAAATAAATGTTTTAAGATTAAAAGAGTAGCATCAAGAAATAACATGAAATTAGATTTAGGCTTATAATATGGAATGGGTATGTTGTGCATAGAAGAAATGTCCTCTGGGTCACCTGCTGCTCTTGAAATCATGTCATACAAGCCTTTTCATGCACTTCAATCAGTTATGTTCATTAATTTGTTATAACTTACTATTTGGGAACACTATGAGAAACCATATTAATCTAATCAGTGAAAGTGCTTCTTCACATTTAGTTCACATTAAGAGTCAGTGCCCCCAAAAAAACCTTGTGTTTCACCTTCTGTGCCTCATCAGACAGATATTTTGTGAAATGAGATTCATGGCTGTCTGGGCCACTGAACTGCTGCATCCTTTCCAGCAGCTGCCTCTGAGCATACACCAGCAGTGGACTCACTTGTTCTGTGAATCTCTCACTGGAAAAAAACCCAAAGGGTAGTAATTAGGCAATATAATGGTATATTAAACTATATAATGTTAACGTTTTAGTTTTATTAGAGTTGGTATAACTTACTGTGTAAATATGTTGAATTGTACAGCTATGTGTACCAGTGCTTCCCACTTCTTCATTTGATATAACAATTCTATTGTTTTAAGAATCAGATTACATATCCATCTCAGGTCAACCACATCCACATCATCCAGGGGAGGCTGGGGATGAAGATTAGAACCACCATTCTCATCCACAATACCTCCTAAACAACTGGGAATGCAAAAGTCTCCTTCGGGATCAACAATCTACAGTGAAGAAACATTATTATACGTCTTATTTTCAAATGTGTTTTCAGGACAAATCAGTTAGAGAGATTTAAAAGTACTGTAACCATCGAAAAAACTTATTACAGAGAATAACTTCAAGATACAGAATATAATGCAAGAAAGAGAAAACTCTCTCTCTAGTGAAAATGTGCTAATAAAGAGTTGTCTTAATAAAAAATAATTTTTACCTTAAGAGAACTGCTTGTTTGTAGGTCAATTATCATATCAATGATCATGTCTGATGCGAAATAAAACGGCAACCAGATAGTGTTCCAAAGAAAATCCCAGGTGATGGGGAATGCATCCGTATGGGAATGCGACTGGTTAGCAATCAATTGAAATTCTTGAGTATAGTTCCAAAGTTCTCGACAAGCATTTTGAAGCAATGTCCAGTGGCCACCACGGTGAGCAAGGACCTGTGTATACCATTCAAAATATAATTATACCTTGGAAATGGAAAAATTAAAAGTTTCATTCTTTTACTGTGAAACTTAGACATAAGTAATCTTTCAGAATTACAGTCTAGGCATTATAGAACCTTAATTTTTACTTTTTCATAGAAGCAATAATTTATAATTGAATTTAATTGTAGGTTTTGGTGTGAGAATAAGAAATTATAATTAATTCCCACCACCTATATGTGTGTTTTTACTTGGGTTTAGAAAGTTTTATGGGAAGAGTAGTTAGTCTGCATTTCCCTTCAATCATTGGTTCTCCTGCTTCTAGTGTGACATCCACTAAGACCTGTAAATAGAAAGGTAAGTCTGCAAGTATTTTCAGAAAAATTTAACAAACATGAGAAGGAAAGTTACAAAGGTCGAATGAAAAATAGAACAATTACATAAATTATTGTATTTTTGATAGAAATATATATTATGATAGGTGATATGTCTGGCATTTCATACATTGTACTTGGATATTTTTCAGAAGATGAGAAAACCAGTGACATTTTTTTGAGTCTTCTGAAGTGTGAGGTCTTTTCACTTAAAAAGTGGTAGGTACGGTAACACAATGCTGTAATATATAGTTTAATAAGAAAATAACCACATCTTACCACTGCTCTTTTCAAATGCAAGAAGATGCTTGTAAAATGCTTCAGTAAAAGGGTATTTGATGGAAACTGGTCTTGTTCTTCATGGGTTTTTGTTATTCGACTTCGAGGAGTTCGACTCTGTTTATTTCTGTTCTTAGGAGATTTATTTGCAACTGAAAACAAAAAGTTCACTCATTAAAATTAAGTTGAATTTCTCAAAGAAAGAGGGAAAAAAAGTCAGCTAGGATTTTCCTGTAGCAGCTAAATACTTAAATGTTACGAAATGTTAAGGTTAAGGCCAATGTTAAGGTTATCATGTTTGTAAGGTTATGATATTTAAAATACAAGATGCTTTTACTTAGGAATTTGGAGAAGCAGGGATGAAAACAAGCTTGAGCAAAATGATAATGGGTACCAAATAGTTTTCAGCCTCAAAGACAAAACAGAATCCTAAGTTAAGTTCTAGGAAGAAATCACTATGGCAAGAAATCTCTTTGCAAGCTTGCAAGAATCTTTCTTAAACAGAAACCTCTTAAAGGAGACGTTAGGAAGAAAGAAGGATTTCTGACAAATTATGTAGTATGTGTAGAATTCCTTCATTATTTTATCCACTATCAAATATCTCCCAAGGGGAAAGGCAAAGGTTCATGGTAGTGGGATATGGTAATATCTGAACTATAGGTTTCAGGCAGAAGCTAATTCCAAGCTACACAGTATTTGAACTCTATGGCAAACTACACATTTTATGTAATTTTTTAAATCAGAATTGTTGCAAAGGCTAAGAGATAGTAAGCAGGACTTTTATCAGGTTTCAGCCAATTTCAGTGGTTCTCAGTGACTGGTAAGCATCAAGGCAAAGGTGTTCATGTAAAAGTAGGCTGTTGCAAAGAGAACGAGTGAATTCAAGAGCTAGTTTTTGTCACACCTCCTTGGGAGAAGGAAAAGAGGACAGTTGATTTTACCTAAGGAAGTCCTACATGGAAAAACATAAGAATTTTAATCTTTACTGCTGTGGCAAGAATGTGTCCTTGAAGAGCTATTGAAAAGACCCAACCTGTGATTACTTGTTGAGCTTCTGGTGCCTATGCAGACTTTGTGTTTACTTGTACACTATCTCTACTATTTGAGGAAATCAAAGTCCTGCATTTCACAATTACTCACAGGAGCCTTTTGGCTCCTGTTGAAACCTCATAGGACTAAAAATAGCTAGAATAATCAATGTCAGAAGTGAAAGACAAAAATAAATTCGTAGAAAATAAATTGGTCCTGGGTAGCTTCTGACAAAGGGTGACACTGGGGAGAAAGTTAACTAACTTTAATTAACTTAATTAGAGTTAATTAAAGAAATTAATTTCTTTTGATTTTAAGGAAAATTAAATTCTACTTAAAATCTGTAAGATAATAATAAACTTCAGTGTATAACTTTAAAAACTACTTATAGAATGACCCACTAGGAAATGTAAAGGAAACTATCAACCAATTACAAACTTCAGAAATCGGAATAAATTATCAATGCATTCAGAATAATTCGGCATATTATCAATTTAATATGTGTAGGTAGTGTGGTATCTGCAAACCTAAAGCTGGTATCATTAATTTTTTTCAAATTTACAAACTTGTTAATGAAGTATAGGATAAAGAATAACTAATTGACAAAATTTAACATATTTATTAATAGATTAAACAATGATCAGAATTATTAGATATGCCACATCACTTACTATGACTTCTCTTATACTAGGTATGCCAAAAAACATATAGAGGACAACTGAAACCCAGAAATGTATTCTATTAACTTGGCATCACTGTTTTTCCAAAGGTGATGTGGACAACTAATGATGGGGGTCAAGACAGACAGAAATCAAGAGAAACAAAAAGTTAAGCTGAAACTGATTTTCAGTTGTGCACCAATAAAAATTCTTACAGGTTTGGCTTTCAGTCATTTCGGACTTTTCAGGGAGAGGAGGAGTTGTTTTTCCTATGTTATCCTCTACAGCTTCTCTCGCCAGTACCGTGCCAGAACTGTTTAATGAGAATATCTCAGGATCCAAAATATTGTAACTGCAGAATGGGAAAAAGAGAAGAAAACAAAAAAACCCCACACATACAACATCAAAAAGAATTTTGATATACATAAAATATACAAAAAATTCAGTTTCTCAGAAGAGATTACTTTCCAGCAGCTTTAGGAATAAGAAATAATGAACGATAGCCAAATGTTATAAGGAACCAAAAAATAGTATAGTATATTTCAAAGCTTTCATCTCACCAATGAAGTTAGCAACCAAAACAGTGCCTGATGTCCACAGGATGGAAAGCAAAACTTTTTACATAGTAACAAGTAACTTTTATTTGAAAGCTGAACTGTTCTATGAATATATTGTAATGCAGATCTGTCTGCATTAACAGCAATAACACAATAATCTATATTAATAGCCATCACTGATAGTGCAGTAAGACGTACCTGTCCAGATGATGTGAACCACTAATTCCAATATTATATTGCTCTTCTAGATTCTTTTTAAATAAGTGGTAGTGTGCAACTGCCAGATAGATATTCATCTGAGACTTCCAGGGCATCTCTTCAAGACACATTTGACAAAACCGACTTCGGGTTATATATTTACACAGCAGCATCACTAAGGTTTGATGAGCTAATTTCTTCAACTTATCCTTGCCTTTCCTAAACCAAAAGATATGAAGCAGCTAAAAATGAAACTCTGTTTTCTTGAAGCTCTAAAAAAGAAAGTCCTGGTAAAAATACACAGAAGTATCCCATTGCATATCCCCAGATTTATATGCATAAGCACATAAACATATGACATATTTCTAACTAAAAGACTTTTACTTTAGTCAAGAAAAGCAACTGTGCTTTCTCTTTTTAAGTGCACTTAAAGACACAATAAGTCCTACTTTATATTTTACAACTTCTATAATATATTTGTCTTCATACTTTAAAAAGTTTAGCTCCATTTGAAGTTATTTGTACCTGAATTGTACAAACAGATTATTACAGCAAATAAAATGTGCTTCAAAGTCAGTTCAGGAGGGTCTTCTATTAAACTATAAATCTGGGTAATTTTTTTTTTCTGCTTTGCTTTGATAGTTAAGTACCACCAATATGAAGACAACATGGTATTTCAAATCTGGATGCCTGTCTTTAATTTCCAGGCAAAGCTTTTTAAAGTTTCCCTGACAGATAAAAAAAATCTGTATTATTTCACAAACATACAGTGCTATATTCAAACCAAATCTCCTTTTTTTTCTTTTTTTTTTAAATTAACTGTAAACGGATTCCTTTATTAATCTAATTTTTTTTCTGCCTGTTTTCCACTTTTAAAATGTGGGCAGAATAGTATAGCACGTACAATTTTGATTGTATTAGACAGCATTACTATTACATAAGACACAAAAGAGTAGCTGAAAAAAGCCCAAGATTTAACATGCCCTCTTCTGCTGAAAGCCATGAGGATCATTTTAAGTAAGGTAGTGTTTCCTCACTCAAGGAGGAATAATAACATTTTTGGATGGTTTAGGTGAATATTTAGAAAAATTTTTGGAAACTTTTTAGGTTATTTAAAACACAATCAGAATCAGTTACCTGATTGCTTATATGCAAATATTTATAGTTTCCTATTTGTTGATTGCTGAAAGCATAAGTGACCAAAGGACCAAGTTATGAATACTGCACATTCTTTTAGGTCAGAAAGTAATGTTATTGGCAAGGTAAGCAAATATAAACAAATCTGCCAAAAGAAGAGGTGAATTAATATCTTTTTTTTTTTTTTAATCAAAAAATAGTTTTCTGGGAGCTACAGAACAGATAGTCCAAAAAGACTAGCACAAGGACCACAAAAATCATTCTGAAACTACCTGAACAACAGGAAATAATAAATTTTTTATATTAGCTTTATAACAGGTAAACTTCCCAACACAGTTTGAAAATCATTATCATATACAGATTAACAGAGCTTTCCCACCTTCATGAATCAACTTGCTAAAGCTAACACAATTGAAACACAATCTTTGATTATTTATACAAAGACTTGAAATCTTTAACGGCTATTTTCTTGAACAGAAATGCAACAGATTTTGTTTCCTTGAGTGGAAACCAATTGTATACTAAACTAAATCAGAAAAATGAGAGGATTGTGCAGAAATTTGTCTCTTTGATATAAAATAAAAATTAAAATACACAATTGTAAACTAAATTTCAGTCAAAATATTTTTTTTCTCTCTAAGAGCCTGACAACTGTGTTGATTTACTTCTGTGTTTCTGGAGAACTCATTGCATCTGGATTTTTCATTAAATACTCTCTAAGAGGTCCTTTCTTAGGCATGGCTTTTTTTGTTGGTTTCTTCAGAGGTGATGCCTTTGGTTTCTTTAAAGGTGAGGTATCCTTTCCCTTTAAAAAAAAATCTTGCATCAAAATTTTAATTATACTTCAAATAATTATTTATACCTACTTTATCAACTTGAAGTATAGAGCAGTTTTGCTTACATAGGAACAGAACTTTTCAAAAAATGAATCCTGGAAACAGTTGTCAAAATAAGGTTGCAAAAGAAATACTTAAAAATTCCAGAAAACTTCACACCTTTTTCTGGAAAGTACATGTCAAATACCTGACACAAAGAAGCCAGCCAGGTCCCTAAACATTTTCTTTCATATACCAGTGTTTTCATCACAGAAATAATGATAGTTCTTTTCCTAATATTATAAACAGTAAAAACTTTTCAATGCAAAAACTAAGACAGAAAAACCCTTTTCCTAATCTATCTCAGATGCTAGCAGTATTACAACATTACCAGAGGATTATGAGGGGGAAAACTCTTCCTCCAAAATAATACAAATCCATTAAGATTATTTGTATATTCCAGTAAAATTAAAAATTTATTTAAATTAACTCTGAACAAAAAGTCTTTATTGTTCCATTAGAATATCTGCACAAGGAGTTAACCATGAACAATTACTCACAAAAAGTGTAAGTATATATTGTACAACAAGGCCTGAGCTGATCTCCTTTTCTGAACATGATGGTACCCAAGACATTTCCTATTACCACCATGTTATTTTAAAGGGAGTAAGGAAAGGCAAGTTTCTTCTGATTTTGGGATGCCTTATTCTGACTCATCTCAAACTCTCACCTTCAGATGAATCCCATACCAACTTTTCTTCCTGGTTTTAGGAGTGCAGAGGTCAGCTCAGGACTAGAGTTTGTATCCCAAATTTTAGCAACTGTGGATGTCTCTAGATGAGGTTTTTATGAGACAATTTTTAAAAATTTATTTTGTTCCTATGGTATGGCTACCCAGTAAAAACATAACTCCTTAAAAATAAAACTCACTTTCTGAACAACTCCAGCATGTGTGCTTTCACCCAGAGTGAGAGATCTTGCTTGTGTTGAAATTCCATCAGTACCAAGGAAGTTCTCATTCCTCCTGATAAAAAATATTTTTAAAATCATCACCATCATAATCATCATGTTAAACTCCTTTAACAGAAAAAGGTTATCTTTGGGAACATAGAGAGCACTTCATGCAATTCCTATCTCATTTGCAGTTTTAAATTCAAAAGATTTTCTTTTCTTCATCCTCTTCAGAAAATAGGAAGTATTAATTTTCAAGGCTTATTATAGAAATCTGAATTTGTGAGTAACAACTATATCACCCTCCTAATGCCTATTAAAACAAAACAGTTTTCTTCATTACCCAAATTATACTACAGAATTATGCGAAGAATTGTTTTGGTCTCTTGTAACCACAAGTCCTGTTCCCTGAAATATATATCTAATTTTCACTGATTGTTTTCCTCTCATATTTTAGAAATACTGATGTGCTTTTTTAAAAACGGGATCTTTTCAGGTAATTTGAAATTGGCTCCACTTATCTTTTCCCCATAGAATTTTTTTTGACACTATAGTAGGCCCTGATCAGTTTGCTTTTAACCCATCATACGATTTGACCCATCATTCCCTCTCAAGCTATGCCACCATCCCATAATAATATGGGAAATCATCACAATAGTACATGTCCATGCATAGTCAGGCCACGATACAGTATTTACTGTAGCTGTGTAATCCTCTGTGTTCCTTCTGCAGACTAGGAGTCATGGAAATTACTCCTGATGGGTCTTCTGACATGTAAAACTTACCATTTCTTTTGTAACTGTGACTCTCATGACTCTCAGTAGTTTTTCACTACTACTGTAACAGAAATCTACCTTTTCAAGTAAACTTCCACACTGTCTGCCCACTCCAGAACACATTGATACTTCTCTTCATTCAGGACTTTGTGCAAAAGTTGAACAAAGAACTCAAGGAAACGCGTTTGCCCTCTGAATTTAAGTACTGCAATAAAGTAACAAATAACACAAGTGTTTATGCTGTAACAGGATTCTGAATTCAGCTAGAATTACGTATTCAGCTAGAATTATATATGTCTCAAAGCCCTTGTTTATGTCTTGTTGTATATTCATAGTGACACCAAAATCAGGGATAAACAATGGCAGTTGCTAAATGCTTCTTGTGATTGGGCATCCAGAATCACAAGCTCTCTCTATTTAATACACTCTTAGAATTACTAACGTTATAGAGACAGATTTCTGTGAATTCCTCTTCCAGTAAAATAACGTGGAAATAGGGTATCTCGATTTTAAAAGAACATTCCAGACAAAGAGAATCTCTGAAAACTTGGCACAATTTTTTTAAAGTTCGCTTGTTTCTAAAGTTATTTGAAAACAAACATTATTCAATTTAAAACATTAGTATTTTATATATTTAGCATCAACACCCAAATAATTGGTTGCATTCACTTCTCATTTTATAAACACTCGAGAGTGTTTATATTGAGAACTTCTTATAAGCTATGTTTCACTTGATCTTGTATATTTGTGAATCAAATGAAGATAACATTCCCAAGAGCTTATTCCAAGCAAGAATGAGAGGGATTTACTGGAAACTTTCTGAAGCAAAGGAGCCTTTACCATTAACATAAACACCAACTATCCCTACCTTCTCGATAAGCACGCTCTGACATCCAACATGAAATTACAGGGTAGAGGAACAAAGGACATTCCTTTCCTGTAAGCTGTGTTCCAGGACCTGCATCAATAACCAAATGAAAACCATTATGAAAAGCAGTGAGAATGTGCAATAAAAATTCCACCCATAACTGACAATTTAAAAAATCCTTCTCTAGCACAGAGTTTGCTTTTAAATCTCTTACTGTCATCCAGAGAGAAATTCAAATGCTTGTTCTTTTCCTCTAATGTAAGTACTAATACGGAGGATGTCTGGAGCTCATCAGAGGTCTAACAAAGAGCCATGAAAATCATATGTGGAGAAGAATGTGCAGAAAGGACATGTCAAAAAATGGCTATACAGCAAGAACTGATCACATCATACTGCTATTGACTAATGCTTACATTCATGCTCTGCATATGGATAACACAAGTAGGTAGAGAATTCCTTTTTCTTAAGCTGCATATTTACATAAATATATGTATAGAAAATAATTTATATTCTATAAATAATATGTTTTATATAGAATACACACACATAAATTGTATACAGAATATATAGGATAATAACTTGGATTCAAGCTTCTGGCAGTTAAACACAACTGCATTACCAGCTGATGAGCACCAAAACAATGTTACATGCACTACTTGTTATTTTTCCTTAATAAAGAAACACAATCCACAGATTTTGTCCTTAGACAAGTCCTGTAGTTGAAAAACATCAATGCAGCAAATCCCTAAAAAAAGCGAGATTAAAAACGCACTTTGGAACCAGTTATAATTGTGGATCAATAGCTACAAACTCCAGTGAGGCCAGTCAGTTTAGGTCTACTGAATGTAAATGTCCAATTAAGTAGGACAGCCAGCAGAAAAAGCAGACTTCTTAAAATTTTCTTTTTAGGACAGCCTTTCATAGTACTCTCTCCCATTTGACAAGTTCAAAAATATGTTGCTCCAAAAAAGCACTTTCACAAAGAACAATATGTCCCAAAAAATTTTTAATGGGAAAAGATTTAAAATTTCAGAATTTGAATTGTACTGTGTGTGAAATATTTTCATTTTCACCTCTTTTGAAAGACGCAGATTAACTCTTTTCCATTTTTCTTGCAGACTATCATCAATGGAATGCTGTGTTGATCCAATTATAAGGATTTCCTATGACAAAGCTTTTTCCAAAACATTTTTAACAGCATGCCCTACAGGTGTGCACATTGCCCTAAACCATTCATACAAATTTGTAAGGTCAGCTGTAAGCTTTGAATGACCACACCAAAATGCTTCTTCTTAATTTGTATCCTGAAACTACTGACACACAGGCTATTTCAACAACAGAGCAGAATTTAGTGATTAATTATTTCCAGCTACTGAAAATGTGATTTTTTTCTAACGGATCAATCCATTAATTTAACTTTCTATTACGTAATCAACATGATTTTCAATTAACTTACAAAATTCTTTCCTTATGTGACTTGTTCAGGCATCAATATGAGCAAAAATGAAGGATTATTGCACTAATTAATTAAATTTTTGCATCACCTCTTATCCTGTTTTTCACAAGAATGCTTTCTTTTCTGAACAAATGCATCTACAGAGATGATGGATGATAACTAGAACATGAGGGATGTGGTCTTGCAGCAAAGGCCCGTTGCATACTGGGCTATACTAGAAACAGCATGGCCAGTAGGTCAGGGGACATGACTATTCCCCTCTATTCAGCACTTGTGAGACCACATCTAGGTTACTGTGCCTGGGTTTAGGCACAGTAGTACAAGACACCGACATAGGGAGTTAAGTCAAGTGAAGAGCAGCCAAGTTGATAAGGAGCTATAGTGCATGACAAAGCAAGAAGAGGCTGAGGGAACTGGGTTTATTCAGTCTTAGGAAGGGAAGGCTAAGGAGGAATACAGGAGGAGGAATACAGAATGTGGAGACAGACTGCCCTCACTGATAGCACAACAAGCAATAGAAACAAGCCAGAAATCAGAAAATTCCAAACACGTATAAAGAAAACTTCTCCAATCATAACAAGAGTGGTTAACTTTTGGAACAGGTTGCCCATAAAGGCTTGTGAAATCTCTTTCTTCAGAAAGATTCAAAACTTGACTGGACAAGCCTCAGAGCAACCTGATCTAATTGTACCTATTTTGAGAAGGGGTTGGAATAAAAACCTTCCAGAAATGCCTTCCAACCTATACTATTCTACAATTCCATCCAGGCTCCAAGGAGTACAAGATGACAAGTAAATAAAATGGGAAAAAATCAGTCGTGTCTCTGAGTTTAAGTTCTAACCAAATTTTCTTTATAGTTCTTACTTGTTAATTCCTCTAACTTTGGCAGGATTATTAGCCAGAAAATTCTTGTTCTTGATCCAGACTCTAAGATATTTTAAAATTATATTTTCATTCCTGAGTTAAAAGGTAGTTAAATACTAATATGCATGCAATTCCCTCACAAAAAGGACAATTTCTGTTAACTTTCTTCAGGCAGAGTTTTCTCCACTAAAATTTCCTGCAGTAGTCATTACTACCAGTATTGACAGGGTATTGAGACCAGCTATAAATGGACAGTGGTCTTTGCCACTGCATTTGCTGATTTACGAAGATAAAGCAAGCCTAAATAACATGGAATCCAATTTAAACTGATTGGGAGAACATAAATATTTGCAGATTTGTTCACAAATGAATATTCCTTTGAAAGAGGAAATAAGTATTCCAGTGGAAATTACAAAAAATACAAATACACACATCACTACCAGGTGATCATTATCAAGATCATTATTGCTTTGGCTGATTCATCATGGAAGATATAAGAAATAAGAGTACTTCTTCAGTAAATGTTTTTTTACAAACAAACCATAGGAAACTCCATAGACAAAGGTAAAAAGTGTTTCAACAGTACACCCACCTGGTTCTGTCAGTTTGAGGAGACTTGATTCAAGACTACTCAGATTTTCTGCTGCTTTTGCCATTGCAGCTAAATGGCATGCCTTTGATGAACGGTTCTGAAATATTGAATGCTTTGTTATGAAAGCTTAGCTTTAACTTAACTAAAGCTAGTTTATCAATAGTGGAATTTAGCTTAGGCCCCAAGTCTTCTAAATCTACATCTTATAATTTCATCAATATTGTATTATTTTTCTTTTTTGATGAAATAAAAATTATGTTCATGATTTTTTTAGCATAGCATATTTTGTCAAGCATGGGAACTCTCCATCTCTGGAGGTGTTCAAGACGGGCTGGATGGGGCACTGAGCAACCCAGTATAGTGGAAGGTGTCCCTGCCCAAGGCTGGGGGTTGGAGCTAGATGATCTTTAAGGTCCCTTCCAACTCAAACTGTTCTATGATTCTAGAATGAAAAAATTAATAAATCTAGTCTTCAAATTAATAGAACACAGAATTTAGAGAAAAGAAAAAGTGAAAACCAGAGAAACTATTTTTACGTCTTTGCCAGTGTGTGTTTCTTCAGTTTTCACATCTCCTGACAGGCCAGGTGAAACTGCTGGTGAAATCAACAACTTTTTCCCATAGTTAATGATGATTGCTGCAAGTTCATATTCTTTCCATGAATGTAGTACCTATAAAGGAATCATCTATTATACATTTTTTGGTTTTCATAATATGTAATATTTCATTACTGTCTCCTTATAATTGTCAAAATGCATGAATATTATAAATAGAAATCAATTACTCAATATGCAAGTTTCTTTTAATAAAAAACCCAGGAATGCAGACACGTAAAATAATTGGAATTGCAGATATGTTATCTATGCATTCTACTTCTGCTTAGCCTATCCCTCAGAGAATAGAAAGATATACCCAGAAGTATCTATTGCTGTGATTGACACTCTCCCTGTTCTCAGGCAGTACTGCTATCAAAGAACATAAAGGGTAAATAATGATCCTCATTTACCTCTCTGGTATCAAGTGCACATTTTAAAATCCCAACTGCATTAGTGAAAGGAATGTTGAAATTTATTTTTAAATTACAGAATTTATAAATTAACAATGTAGCGAATGCTTTTAGATGGCTTTATCTTCTTTAGATAGAACTCTAAAGGCCCAAGTGCTTCTCCTATGTGCAAGCTAACTTCACATCAGGATCTTTGCCTTTGTGATCCTAAGTGTATAGATTATCTTAGGATAAACACAGTACATGACCTGACTGTAAGTCAAAAGCAAAACATATACCATGCTTCAATGAGAAGCATTTGCAATTCACTCATTCTCTTTGCTATTCTGTATGCTATCCTGTTGAAATGCTATCTCTAAGGAAAAAAAATCAGCAATATAAGTGGTAGTCATTTAGCTGAGGGATCCAACAACAAACAAACACTTAATCGAGCTTTCAAGGCTTTTAATAGGCTTTATTGGCCCTGACAGCATTCACCTGGGGGCTATACCTGTGGGGCCAGGAGCTTCCTCTCAGCTCAAGTCTCAGTCTACAGTCCCTGCTGGCTCCTATCTGTTGGTCTCCAGCTTGGTCCAAGTTGTGCCTGGGTGTGGCAATGGATCCACTAGACTGGGCACCTGGCCTACAGATCAACTTCTGAGCTTGACCTCAGACTGTTCCCATCATGATGGACCAGCCTGCTGGGCTCTGTCTGACCCTAACCACCTCACCAGGCCTTATCCTGACCTGTGAACTGACTTCTCAGCTTCAAATCTGACCTGCCTCATCACCACAAATTTACCTGATAATCTGGATGCCTGGCTGAACCTCAATATCAGGTGCTGCTCTGCCAGCCATGGCACTGCCCTTGGCTCCTGGCTTCACAGCCATGCTGGCCTTGCAGAACATTTTTAGGGTTATTTGATACTGATCTGGTCTCATGAGGTGAGCATGGAGATTCGGCTCCTGTAAACACCCAGCAGAGGATTCACCAGCACAGGGGAATCCCTCAAATCATTAGCCACAACTCAGCTTCAGTATGAGCTCTTAGTTGAGGTGTACCCAAAGCCAGAGGAAAGCTGACTTTTTCAGTATCACACATTTATTATAGCAAGTAATTAACTGCAGCATGCTTCTATATGTTGCAGTGTTCTTTTTGAGTCATATGTATCCATGTTTTTATTTTATGGTTTAACCCAGCACACCTCTGCTTTTTCCCTGGTTTATGGTCCAACCCAGGTGCTGTAATCTTCCTATTACCTCATACTGCTCATGTTACTTCCCTAATCCTCTCTGCTGTCATTGGGTAGTCACCTGACTCCAACCCCAACCCCACCTACCCTCTGTGTGCATAAAAGCCATCTGCACGTGGCAGATAATTGTCTTGGATTCCACCATGTGTTGAATAAACCACATCTGTTTGACCCCCAAGACCCGTGCTGCTGTTCCATCTGTCCCTGCGCCAAAGATTCAATAACCGGGACCCGCAGAACTCGCAAGGGGGGAGCGAGTTTGTCACTCCCCATTCTGTGCTGCTTAACCGAGAGCACCCCTGGGGTACTGAGGTACCTCAAGGAAACTCTACATCTATATATGAGGGAAAAAATCCAGTACTGTATTTCTCCTTATCTCACTAAATAGATTGAGTATCTGAATCATAAATGTCATCTACAGATATACATTATGGTTGAAAGTCAAGGTGTGTTTATTTCTGCCAGCATGCAAGACTAAACAGTATAAAGCCTCTTGTATCTAATTAGCAACTAAACCAGATATTTTAATCTGATTAAAACTACATATATGGCTTACTTGCAATAAATAAACTTTTAAACTTATATATTACATGTACATCTTATTGAAAATAGTACTAATTTAAATGTAAAAATATACAATATACAATGATATAAAATAGATGATGACACGAACTAATAGTTACGGACTATTTTCTGAATAAATAGTAAAAAGTCAAAATGTCATTGTTATGAAAATGCACTGATTCAAACATACTAATAGATATCTTTATGCCTTTACTATTTAAGATTGCTGATCCTCTAAGATATTATTCTGAATGCCAGCTTACTAAATGTCTTTTTTTTTCTCAAATGACAAGAGCCATACCTCAAATTAAGCTGTAAGCACAAAAATACACACCATACCTTTGCTATATGATATGAAGTACAAGCTATCATATGCTGAATACTCTCATAACATCCTTCCTGTCTCCTTTGCAAAGTAGCACTTGGAATTTCTTGGAGAACCACCAAGCATTTAATGAGGATCTGTAAATACAAGGGTTAAAACAAAGTTTGGAGTCTGGAGCATACTGACAAGCTTGTACCTCTGTACAGCCCACTGTATTTCATGGTGAACTTTGAAAATACTTTGAAATCTAATGAAGAGATAAAACATCAGCTGTACAAATGTCAATAATAAAATTCCCATTTAATTGAACAGTGTCAAGATTGTGACATTATTCCACAGCCCTTTGGAATAAATGACATGTTCACATAAAATTCGAGATATTAATATATCTCGAATTTACATGATGGATATTTTTTTGCTGATTTAACTAACATGGAATCCAAGAATATTTAATTCAGCGAGATTACAGCATTCTACTGGAGGACTGTTCAAAAATATATTGAGATGGCAAGAATTTCAAATGGAAAAAAAATACTTCCAGTATGCTGTAGAAAAAAAATAATTCTTTCCCCAATTTTGTCCATCAGAAATGAAAAGAGCATGTGGCTAAATTATTTTTCACTTTAATTAAGAAATCTGAAACAGGAGCCATTTCCAGGGGCTAGCTGTACCTTTAGCAGGACACCACAGCCAACAACTAATTAAGCAAGAAGCTATCCCTGTATTCAAATAGATGATATTTTTTCCCTAAGCACTCCTGAAAACTTCTCAGGGCCCTAAGTACTCCAGTAGTCCTTCCCTGAGCATCCTCACTTGAGATCTCCCCTCACACCCTCTGCCCAAGAGCCCAAGAGTGTCAATCAAGCTCAGGCACAAGCCTTCAGTCCCTGCTTGAACTGTGGTACTGCTTTGCTGGTCTTCAGTTCTTTCTCCTGGATGGACCTTGGACCTTGGACCTGTGTTGTAGCCTTATCTCCAGCCTCTGGCTCCAATTCCTGCATCTCCTGACTTTTTCTCCTGGATGGACCCTGGGCCAGCCCAATAACCTCACGTTCTCTGAACTGTCAGTGGATCCTCTTGCCAACACCCTGCTCTGTCTGCCATATTCAGATGCTGCTCGTCTGTGCCTCACCTGCAGTGCAGTCACCTCACCCTTTCTCACAGAGCAAATATACTCTTATTGCTGCTACCTGAAAAGGCTACCTAATTACAGGAAAAATATCTGCATGTTTCTACTGTATGCTTGCTGAATCTAAAGCCACATCTGCTGCTTCATAAATGGCAGGGGAGGATTCAGGTACTCAGTTTTTGAAGAGAAGGTGCTTGCTTCTGGAAAGGAACACATGCCTGAAAACTAAAAACTGCATTCACTGAATAGCTTTCTTTTCTTTAAGAAGAAAATAAAACTGTATATGAGGCAAACATTCTGAATCTAAAAAAAAAAAAAAAAACACAGGCAAATGCTACTTTTCATTTCTCAAAAGTGCCACCTGCAAATAACATTCAAGTAGAAATTACATTGTAGATTCTGCTACAGTTTAAACACCAACAATCACCCTGAAGAAACAATCAATACTCCGCAGTTACTTCACCATCTCTGAGAGCAGAATGCGTGCAGCTTACATTGAATTTATATGCATTGAGGACATATAAAACTCTAAAAGGCTTTTCTTTCATCAGCTATTAAGAAGGCAAAGCCTAGATATTTATCTCTGCAACTGTACTGCCTATTACAAGTTTAATTTGAATCACTATAACTGCAGGACCTGACAGCTGCTTTGTCTTAAAATGCTCTCACCTGAACTACTGGCACTAAAAAAATCTTGTGATAAATAAGGGGGGCGAGGAGGCCATAACATTGTACAACAGACTGCAGGGTGTAACTTGCATCATTCAACCAGTTGCTAAGTTCAATTGCAACACTAATTCTTTCACATTCTGCTAATCTAGCAACCTGTAAAAGAAAAACACATTTTGATTTAAATATGCATTCTGATATTTAAATAATTTAAAAGTGGAAGAAGATAGATGTTATTGCAGTTTAAAAAGCAGGATAAGCAGCAAGTAACATTAAAGTTTAAAAATGAATTTACATTGACACCTGTTAGAAGTATATCAAAAACATATTATTCCTAATACTGAAGGAAAAAAATTGCTCTTGATCTAATTGTGCCCTCTGAGTTTGCCTATATAGTTTACAAATTGAGGCTGATTAATAACCTCAAACTATGTGGAGTAGAAATTTCACATGCTAGCCTCTCAGTGTAGGTAAGGGAAGGATAATTCCTTCCTTTCTTTTCAAGTTACCTGCTGCAGTCCTTGCAAGTGAGAGTTGACCTTGTAAAGTCACTGAGTAATCAACTGCTCACATTTTTTACAAGTACTTCAGCAAGAGAGGAATAGGAATGCAATAAAACAGGAGGCAAAGCTTGACTATCCAAATAAAAAATAAAGTCTTTTTGTCATTAGCATGCCATTATACTATAAAAAACTCTGAAATAAAGTATTAGTATATTAAAACTATTAAACCGTGTTAGAAGTCACATCTTAATTAAAATACCATGTATTAAATAGCATAACTGCTTAAAATTAAAAATTCAAGGTAGACTTTAATAGGACAAAAATAACAATTATTATACTTTCTTATATTATAGTCTACCATCACTGAACTCAAGAATCCTTCCTCAGTAGTAATCAATGGGCTTTGGATTAGGCAATAACTGATTCAGAAACCATCATTCCAGCAGGATGTAAATAACTAACAGCTTCCGAAATATTTCAGAAAGAAGAGCCATGTAACCCACAGAAAATGGAGTATCCTGCAAATAGGATTAGTTGATTGCCACATCTATCTTGCAATGATAAAATAAAGCTGACGTAAAAGTAAAATCAAATCCAGTATATTATTTTAAAGCACACATACTTGCTCCTTATAAAATATCTCATTGGAACAGATGGAATCACAGAAGAGTGCTCCTTCCATGACATTAATGTCAGAAACAGCAAATATATTCCTCAAAAAGAGGTGCAAGGTAATAGGAGAAATCTGAGATACAGCTTCAAAATGTAACCTACAAAATACAAAAGCAAAAGAATGGTAAAAGCATATTAGTGATGATTCAGATCTTGCATGCCTGACACTGCATTATAATAAAATGAACTCTTTAGTTTTAAAACTATGGACAAAAAGGATTACTATAACTTCTTCTGGAGATAAGAGTTACATATAAAACTGAGAAAAATGCTTAAAAATTCTAAATTAAAAACCAAATAAATAAAAATACTACTTCTTTTGAAATTGCTATCCACTTATTCTAATCTAAGACAACTTTTCGTTATTTGTATAATTTAATTAATCCAGTGAAACTAATTTTGGACTGTCTTTGAAAACTTCAGATGCTATGTTTTTTTATTTTCACTGTCTCCTTTTACACATTGTTCTTCTGTATTCTGACAATGGTACACACAGTTGTGAAGTCCATTACTAAGTATTACTAACAGACACCTTTTCAACACACATCTTGTATTACAAGTCTCAAAAGAATCTCTTTTCTTTTGCCTGCTTTTCAGTCACGATACTTCTTGGTTGGTTCTTTCCTTCCCTGGGGACAGAGGGACATTTGTATGTCTGTGGTTTTTTAATATTATTGTTACAGGAAAAATCCTATGGTTTTGAAGTATGAGAAATAAATTCCTCCTTCTCGATTGTATTTCCTGAAAGAGACTGAAACTCGAGAAGTTCACATTCACACATTTGACTTTACCAAGATACCACCACCAGGGCTTCTGGCTGGAAACACAGGTTTCCTTTCCTTCAGGCTCCCTCTGCTGTCCCTTTAGCAAGTCCAATTTCTTACCGACTGCTCAGTAAAACTGAAACTGCCTGATACCGTGGCTGTGAGAATCTTCCATGTTAATTTAAAAAAAAAAAAAAAGCTTGGCTTTAACCATCAGAAAAGCAAAATCCCAGAAACTCCTTTGCACAGCTGCTTAAAATTTTTTGTCTTCATCTGATTTATCTGAAAATAGACTCATTACAATGTTATCTCTAGGGCTGGATGTGTTAAAAAAATTTGCTTATGAAAAAAATAGTAATGACAAAACAAATGCAGAAGAAAGCACAATTACTATTCCTGCTTTGTTGCAAAGGCCAAGGATAGATTAAAAAAACCCGCATAGTCATGAAATAGGATGTACAGCGATCATCTGCCAGCATCACTGCAGTCCACAGGCTGTGTGTAAATCCCAAGTGCTGCCACAGCTATGGCATATAACATCAAGACCCTTGGTGCATTTATATGCCTGGTATCAGACGTGGTGGCACTTGAAGGGCAGAGAGTGAAGTTGATTATTTATATTCAGTTATATTGGATATTAATTCATTCTCAAATCATAAATAGCTGACCTACATATAAAACTATTTTTCTTTTAATATTTCACATCTATTATTTAATAAAAATTTCTTTTATCTGGGAATAAATTCAGTTTTGATGTATTTCTGAACCTGGATCTATTGAATTTCCTTAAGTGTAACCACAAAATTTCTAGCTGGGCTATGAAAAACTTCTATAAAAATGTCTGAACATTTGAAATTTTTTTATGAAAGAATTAATTTTACATATATCTAAAGCCCTTTAGCACATGCAAAGATTATTGGCACATTATACAGCCACCTCAAAACAAAATTAGCAAGCATTTACCTATTTTGGTTGGTGTTCTTGACAAAATGTTCACAGTTTCTGAGATCTATTGCTCCCTTAATTGCAAAGTCAAGAACCCAATGCATATGATAAATTTTGCATATGAAAATGCATCACAAAAAGCTATTACCCACTGTAGAAAAGTTTCACAATTAGCTTAAGAAAGCAGCCATTATAAAGAATTAGGTTTGCAAATGTTAGCAGTTCCATAAATAACAAAAATCTTCTGCTAATTATAAACCTTTTTTTCAGAACATTTTTCATCTCACAAGCCTGAACAAAATACCACAACTTGGAACTCGTCTAAATAAAATGTGCACATCTATAATAAGAAAATAATTATAGAAAATTATTATTTTAATTTTGTTTCACCAATTACCTTTTTTCAGATATAGTAAAATTATTACTTGTAGAAAAAACAGCTGCGTTGGGAGGAAGTGGAGAAGAATCTGAAACAAAGTAATCCCACACTGGTGAAAATGCTGCTCTGGCTACTGTAAAGTTGCCAGTCTGATAGGCTGCCTACAAAACAAACAAACAGTGAGTTGACATGCTCATGAAATAACCAAGCCAGACACGTAAATTACTGATTTCTTTAAGAATATTCTGGCATAGCTGAATAAAATATATGTAGCAACAATAGGATTCTACTCATATTAGTGTGGTTCAGATTTAGCATCAGAGAAAGCAAAGGAGTTTCTTGACTGCTGACCAATGCTTTAACAGCCTTGTGTGGAAAACTTTTGCTAATACTGCAGAATGCCCTCCTGCTCTGAATAACAGGATGTAAACTAAACCAAATAAGTAGGCATAAATTCATGTGGATACATCTTATATTGGAATATTTTAGGAAAGCTTCTAACTGTTTCCCATGATCTATCTATAGGGCTAGACAATTTTACTTTTCTCTGTGTCACAATCTGTTTTAAATATCCTTTAGTAAGAACAAAGAAAATTATAATTATCTGACAACCATTGTAGTCTTTCACAAGATACTATAAAACTAATTTCAATATGAAAATGATTGGTTTTGATACCTGCTAATAACATTTTTTATTCCATAATGACTAACAAGATGATTTCTAGTATTCAGTCTCAACCACAAAAATGAAAAAAAAAAAAAAAAAGTTAAATCTCTGTAAAACAGAGATGGCTAAGAAAACTACCTGAGTCCTTTCCACTTAACCTGACATTTCTGATAATTTTGAATTAAGAATCAACTTACTTAGATATACTATTTTTATATTAAAATTGTGATTTGTGCTTATCAAGCTTTCTGCAAGAAGGTCTCAAGCTGTTACCAGATGCAGTTTTAAAACAACCACTGAAAACAAGTAATTACAACCAAATGAAAGCAGGTGTCCATTATCATATTCTAACCCTACCTGAGTTAGATATGCTCGAACAGTAGTAGCAGAAAGGGGTGGATAGGCAAGGATTGGCTTCGTTGTTTGTCCAACAGCATCCCCAATAAGTTTTCCATCTGAAGAATATGCTGCGACAGCAAATATGTATTTCTCATTGGCATCTAACCCTTGGACTTCTAAGAGAATTTTCCCATCTGCTGGTATCTACCAATAAAAATATTTTTCTAGTTATACTCACTGTACATACCAAAAACGAATCTCATATTCTAAAATTTTATTATTAAACAAAATATTTAATGGTTTTGGATACAATCAAAGTACAATCCAGATTAACAGCATGTCATGTACTAGATTCTTGTATTAAATTCTTGAAAACAATGAGGAAACAATTAAATGATGGGTGAAAAAAAGCATCTGTTTTCTCTGGAATGCTGATGCCTACACAGAGCATGTAACCTAAGAGACCAGTTAAGTACCAGGACCTGATATTTTTCTAAGATACTTGTGTCCATTTGAACATTCACACAGTGATTGTCCATGCTTGCAGACTGAACCGAAATATTCTGTCCCTAACGTGTGCTTCCAGACAAAGACCATACTGCTCTCCTTTATACATGCCACCTTCTTGTATCTGATATAGGCAGAGATATCCCTGGTCCTTTCAGCACCATTAACAGCACTTTGGAATCTGTGAAGCAAACAAAGTACTTTCAAAGTCTTTATTTTTCCTTCAAGTTATTGTATACCTGCACTTTAACATTATGGCTCACTCCTAAGAAGATTTTCCACCATCCTCTCCGTGACCAAGATGACTTACATAAGGAAGATTTGAAGACTTCAAGGGTCTTGAAACAAGAAACAAGTGCCAGTAATAGAAAGATTACATGAGAATCGAGATCATCATAACGCAGCATCAACACAATGCTCTTATTGAAAGAGTCTGTCCTTCATAAGGAGTCCTCTGAACAACTGAAATCCCTTCAGATGCTGGGGCTGAATCCTGAACCAGCAGACCAGAAATATGTGTACAGCAGTCTGCAACATCCCTTTTTGATTAGCTGATAGATCATTTGAGCCCCAAGAACTCTAAAATTTTTTCTTGGAGTCAGCAGATAGAGATTTTGTCTTCAGATCAGCATTTTGCAAAAGCACATCCTAAAGCAAACAGAAGTTCCGTTGCAGAGGCATATGGTTAACCTCAGGTCTGTGCATCTCCAGTGCCTGTCAGAGCTAAGGTGGTCAGTGGCTTGGATGGACTGCAGCAAATTCACAGAAAAAACAGCTGGCAGTGTGATGAAAGTCACCTGCCAAATACTTAATTCACCTAATACAGGATGGAATATTGAAACTAACTTGCTAAACATCACAGGAAGCTTGGTTTTGCGGATTTGATGATCAGAATATCAGGAATAACATCAAAGCCTTTACTGCCAGTACCTACACATACCTTCTTTTTTCATACACTTTCCTTTAAGGAGAGGAGCCAGAGGAACAGGTGCAAAGGGGAAGATTCCCTCTCCATCACCAAACACAAGTCTATCAGTGTTAGTATAGAACTCGCTTAGAAAGCCAGGAAAGCCTGAAACAACAGGCAAAAGAGGTTGAGATCATTCTGTCACAAAGCACAAGAGACCTGCCCTGAAAAGAACAGAACTCTTCATGAAGATTTCCAGATCTAAAAATGACCACTGAGGTGACCAATGAGGTGTTAGAATGCAGAAAAATCTGCTGAAGAAGACATGCTGAAGCTTTCTTGCTCCTTTCCTAAATAACAAAATGCACAGTATTTGGATGGTTCATTGTTGTCATATAGGAGGACAATCCAATAGCACAGGCATGAGCGAATGAAAACCAGAACTTTCTCAGTCTGTGCAGAAACACCAGAATGTAATTCAAAGGAAAAACCTACCTAAAAATGCAAAATCAAACCAAAGCAACAAATAATAAAAAAAAGTCAAATTGTAATGAACAAATAGGAGTAGGAGTACCAACACAGTCAACATGATCAGTCATAAGCAATTAAAGATGTGTAGGATGATTCGCTATTCACAGAATGAAAGGGAAAGAGCATGAACCTAGAAAAAAACTGTGTCTGAATGTGAAGGCTATTGAAAAAGTTTTATTATCATGCTGCCAGAATTAAGTAAGGCAATGTCTTGTTTAGAAGAAATAGCTGATAGAAGTTACATAATTAAGAAAAATAATGAACTTTTATCTGTTTATAATTTCTTTTTTTGAATTTCTGGAAAGAGTAGTGTCTGGAGCACACTCCAGAAACACTTCATATACTTTTACTTTTCTTAGATACCTTTGCATTTCTTAGATATCACTCAAAAAACCATAGTTATAACAAGGTACAGGTTTGTTTTAACTTCAAGCTTTTGAGTAATTTAATTTCTTATTCAAAAAAGATTCCTGGAAGTTTATTGGTGTAAAGATAGAAGAGTTTGTCAAAGGCTTAGCCAGTTACATGATTTAAAAAAAATATGTCAGATAGAAAGATTTAGAGAGTTGGGATTTTTAGAGGAAGAGATATACCTAAATAAGTTTTACCTCTGTCTTACCTGTTCTCCTGAATTTTGAAGTTTATTGCTATTTAACCTTACTTTCGTATTACTTCCTCCTGCTACAGAGCCCAAAATACAGTACCATGAAACCTTTGAAGAAAACAAGAAGAAAAATAGTTGATGCAGTATTATTTCCAATTTTTGCCTAATGTAGAATGTATAAATTTTGTGAAAACAGTCTCTGCAAAAAAACTCAGCTTAGTTATAAAAAAGTGTAGTCTAATTGCACTAAAAACATCAATCAATTTATTTAGCTGGAAAACTAGATATACTACTAGTGGCAATAAAAACAATAAAAAAATTCTCCATTATCCTAACCCCACCCTGAGTTACTCTATTCCTCAAAGCTATCCCTAAGCACAAACTCTACTGGCCATAGATTTAAAGTCACCTAGATCCATTACTTGATCCCTGAGATGGTAGTCTTCTAAAGTTGGCATTGGGTTCCAATTTAGCAAACTACTTGAGGACAGATCCTTAAAATCAGGCAAAAGAAATGAAGGTATGACATCCCTTCCTTCTGTTCTGTCAACTGCAGAGCTCAGCTTCCTGTCATCAAACCTGCTGAGGCTGCACTTGATCTCTCTGTCTGTCATCGATGAAGGCACTGAAGAGCATCAGTCCCAAGAGTGAGCTCTGAGGGACCCCACTCATCACCATCCACTACCTGGACATAGAGCCATGGACCACAACTCTCTGGCTGTGTCCATCCAGCCAATTCCTTATCCACTGAGTGGCTATTCACCCATTAAATCCATGTCTCTTCAATCTGGAGATCAGCATGTCATGTGGGACCATAAGAAAGGCCTTACAGAAGTCTAAATGATGATATTTGTTGGTGTTTCTCTGTTGACTGTTTTTCACAAGGTGTTATTGAAATTGAGAAGATTGGTTTCAGCTAATGAGCCTTAAGATCTGAAAATTTCACAGGTATTTTGACTCCTGGTAGAAGAACTATGTATGTCTAATTTAATCCTAGGCACACGTTTATCCTAAGAAATTAACTAAATCTCAAGTATTCAGTTAATAACTTCTATATTTAAAAAAAAAAACAACCTTTCCTGTATGCTCAACAGCTATGTGTTAACTTCAGAAAAAAATTTCTTCTAGACTATCTGGGCTCAAATTATAAGAACAATAATCACACTTCGCCATCTAGCGGCTCAATATGCTGCATTCACTCTCCTTTATCAAACAAAATGAAGTTTTAATATACACTAAAACAAATGAACTATCAAATTTTAACAACTTTTTAAAAAAATTTATTTTAGATTCAGTAAGGATAAAATGAAAATTTTTTCCCTAATTAAACTATTTGAAATTTACTAATAAAACTGCAATAAAGCTGTAGGTTATGAAAAAACTGTTCACAGAAACATTCTTACCACTATTAATAAGATTTGAGTTTCTACTGGGTGTATATACATGATTATTTTGAAGAAGCTTGCAAAATCACTATGAAAATTTCTCTCTCAAGAAAACTGCAGCTAGTTTATTTTTCATCCTTCAGCCTGTTTGAATCCTTTCCGGACAGGGGAAGGAGAATAAAGTGATTTAGAACAGTCAGAAGGGATTTACCAAGGGCAAATCAGGGCTGACCACCATGACTGGCCTCTGTGATAAAATTACTTGATTAGCAGAGGACGGGAGAGGAGTAGATGCCATTTACTTTTTGCAGTAGTACATGGCAGGAGAAGGAAAAACAACAGACCTATACTGAAGCAAGGGAGACTCCAACTGCACATGAGAAGAAAAATTTTCTATGAACATGTTGCCCTGTTAGAACACACTTTCCAGAGAAGTGCTCTCTCCATTCTTGGAAGTTTTCAGAAGTGACTGCATAAAGCTCTGAGCAAACTGGTTTAGTCTCACAGCCAACCCTACTTTGAGCAGAAGGCTGGACAAGAGACCTCTCCTAAGACCCCCTATAATCTGCATAGTCCTATGACTCTACATGTTCAACAGAAAGTGGATTATTTCCACGTGAACTATGTCACTTCAACACCTCATTAACAGAGACTTTGGTGTGGTACTTTTTGCATCACTTAATGCAGCAGTCTTGCCTCTCTTCAGAGGGTAACTAGGAGTATTTCAACCCCTGAGCAAGAAAATTAGCTTTTGATAAGGGGAATAAGTAAGTATTAGACAACAGAAGCACCAAGGAACATGATGCACGAGATTAAGAAAGTCTCATGCAAATGTGAAGATCAAAACAGCGAGTCACAGAGGAAAACTGACCCACAGAGGAACAAAAAAGGGATACTTAATTAAGTCAGAATAACACAATCCTCTCAGGGACCATGAGAAATGTCTTGGTATAGCACTGCTGAAACAACTTCTTCTCTTGTTTATGGTTTAGTTATTACTTATGCAGTCATCATGAAAAACATTACCTGAATATCAGAATCAAACGGGGCTGGTTTAAATGTCATGGAGCAGTGTGATCTAGAAAGTAACAGAGGAGGAGGAGGAGTCCTGCCTTTTTTCTTGCTGCTCATAGCTTCTTTGAGACTGCGATACAATGCACTTTGTTCAGCTTCGACTTGCTCAATTAAAGTTAGTGCTTCCTATGATTGAAATAAAAACAAAAGAGAAAATTATTAAAATATAACAATCAGACAATTACATTTTATAGATTATTTTCAAATTGTCAGAGAAAATTTCACTGCTACATAGAAAACTTTCAGTAGCTTTTCATATTATCCTATATCCTAAATGAGGATGAATGGTACTTTGTGTAAGCTTATATACACAGATTAATTTCAGAATTAGAGACTGCAGGGTTATCTATGAAAGAAGCATATTCAATTTTGGAAGAACATATAGGAAAAAAGCTAGTGTTCACATATAATGTTGATAAGCAATTAGTGCCAGCCAGTGGTTAACTCCAACAAGAAACAAAAAAGATATCAACTCCTATTTAGGAGAGACCTGGAAACCTAACCTGTGGAATTTCTAGAGGAGCTGTAGAAGCAGTTAGACTGAATTTTTTGTACCTCAGAAACAGAGGGAAAAAAATAAAGTCTACGAATAAAGAAAAAGGAGCAGAATGTGGGTCCAGAAAAAGTAGGGCTAAGCCATTTTTCCCTTGGTTATCTGTAGACAGCTGAAAGCTGACTGACAGCTGTCAAAGATGTGGGGACACCCTGCATAGAGGGATTATGTGGCCATTTGGTTGGAGATCAAGGCTACGCTTTTTTCTTACTTGACTGAATAGCAAACTGGTAGGTTTCTTCACCTTGACTTCACTGCCAGTTCAAGATAAACTTAATGTGGAAATCTAATATTAAGAACTTAGTACTTCAGTATCTTTACTTGTGGCAGCTGTTCATGCATATCAAAGCCAAAAAGGCCAGCTCACAGAGATGAACAAGGATTACATTCCGTGTAGAGACAAGAAATGACATATTCCTACAACTAGAAATTATATTTGAAGACTTTTAGTACCGTACACTGGACCAAGGATTTAGGCTGAGCTGAGTGTGAAAGATAAAATGAAACAAAAATTCCAAGTTATTGGTAATTCACTGCCAAGCCTATAATCTTGCACCTTAACAGTTCCTTGTTTATGTCCTCATATGTTTAGAAGACTACACCATAGTGGGTCAGATCACAGACTGAGTAAGCCTGGAATATCATGTCCAAAAATTATGAAAAGATTACAGGTTTATGGTGAAATGAGTGAAACAGGGAGCTAAGATTTGATAGAGCCCTTTGCATAGCTAATAATTTTCACAGCCCTACCACTCCACCCCATTCCCTCAACCTCAACCTTAGATTAAGGTTGCATCCACCCTAGTGGGACACATTACAGGGAGGATATAAAATCAAGAACAAGATACGGAGTGACTCTTTCCATCACTCAACCATTCAACTTTTGCAATCAGTAGTTTGAAGCTTCATTGCTTCCTTAAAAACGATACTTCTGCATGGTAAGCAGTCCTATAATACAATTTTTAATTAAAAGTATCATGGACTCATTCTTATCTGAGGATATATTTCTGATTAGTGCAAGGGTGGAAACGATCCCAGGTTGAATAAAGATGGTGTTGTGACTGTGAGTGGTGTGAATGCATGACCTGTACTTCAGTAATTGTAGAACTTGTAAGATAATAAATGTGGCAGTGTTGCAAGATGAGCAAGACTAATCTTGCAGTTGAGGAAGCCAAATGTGGCCATAAAACCCCAGATGCTTGACCTGTGATAAAACACATTTTATCCCTGCCTCTTTCACAGACTTGCACCATGGTAATAACTTAATCACATTAATTCAATTTTACAACTGGCCAATGAGGACTACCAGTGTATCCCATTCTGTAAAAACTCAGATGTTCAACTAGAAATATAGGACAGGAAGAAAGCATTAAACAACTGTGAAAGAAATAATAGAAATGCACAGCAGCTCGTTAAGCAATTTGATATAATTAACACATATGACTCAGAAGCTTCCATATCTACTCAGTTGTTTACTGCATGAGAAATAAAATAAACTGCTTCCTATTTTGCTATGTAATAAAAACATATTTGTAGCATATTATGAGAAAAGACCAGAAGATGCAAGTAATTATATTTAAAACTCTACCATAAAAAAAGCAAAAGCATGAAAATAAAAGTATAGATTTGCTGTTTATTAAGTGAGCACCATCCACCTCAAGGAAAATTAATTGAGCATATAATTAAATATTTCATCATAAAATAAATATCAAAAGAGATCATGCTAAATTTGACCAGACAAAATGAATTCTGGTATTTTCTGCAACTACCTGCAGATATATCTTTTTTTTTTATCCACATCTTTCTTGGTGAAAAGTGCACAGAAGCAAAATGTAGTGAAGATCAGTGTAAGAGCTTGGTAAATGTTTGTTTGGGATAACCAGATATTGGGAATTGCTTGTAAGCATTCACTGGTGATTACAGTTACAACTTTCATACCGTATCACAACATCTGATATTATATTCATAAATAACATATATTTTATTTCTTATATATGAGAAATATTTTTAATGTATGCATTCTTCTGATCCAGTTTTTGCATTCCTCTGATGTAATAAATATATGTATTACTTATCATGCTTCCAAATTTGTGGCACTTAAAAGAAAAACAACTTCTAGTAACTTCTTGTTTAAAATACTCTTTTATATATTATATAGTGAAAATTGCAGATTCTGTTATCTGTTGTACAGGCTATAAAGAAGTTTCAAGCCCTGTTGATGAGCAGTTAATTTTCATGCACAGATACTAGCACAAAGGTCAATGGAAATACTCTCATTGGTTTCAAGAGGCTGAAATGAACCCAGGAAGACTCTGCTTTTCGCTCCAATAGATTCCAAAATCCCAATATCTGAACTGGTTTTTTAGAAAGAATGAAATAAAGTCCATGTCATCATCACCAACTAATGTATTTTAAGAAGACTTAGAGATCTTGGAAATAGAACAATGCTGAAGGTTACAGTAAGGAAATCTGAATGACATTTTGGCAAGGTATAGTTTCTTAACAGCAAAGTCCAGGAGATAAAGTGTAGAAGGAAAGATCTTATCTTCTCTCAGGTTTCCTGAAACTTGCATGTATGCACAAAATTTGGGGATGTGCTCTTTCCTGGTTTTAAGGTCACTTTATTCTTTGAAACTTCTCAGGAAAAAAATTGACAATAGAAGTTAAAAACACACGATCACCCTCAATTTCCTTCCATTTTTCTTGTTTTTATAAGAGTATTACGTGTCTTAATTACACAGAACATGAAAAACTATGCTAATGGTAAAGAATTTCTATCATAAGGTTTTTCTTATTACCTCCAGTAGCTGCCTTTGGGAAGTAGTAGTTAACTCTTCAGGAAACTTCTCTGCAGCCTTTTGCATCAAAAAGATTGCTCTGGATAGCTTATTCCTTTTAATTTTTTTCATTATAAGTTCCTCTATAAAACAGATATTTTAAGACATTTATAAAACAGTGGCAATAATTTATTATACTTCTAAAATCTTAAGTAATAACTCTTACCTGATAAATATTGGAAAGCTGCAATATCCTTCTCATGAAACTTACGACTTCTGTTAACAACTTGAGCACCTGTGTGGGACGGTAACACTGACTTATTTTGATAGTGTTATTGCAAAAAAATTGAGTGAGAGGTTAATACATAATTTTATAGTAAAGCTCTGCTCCATCTCACATTCTTTTCTTTGGTTCAAGTAGAAATTCTTGTACAGATCATGCTACTAAAAATATTCCATCCACCTGCCTAAGATCTTTAGTAGTTATATTAACACCACAGAAAAAGAGAAGTTTTGTTTGATCATAGGGAGCAGGGCACAGTGTAGCTCTGCAGTGTCAATCTAATAGGTTTTAATTTAAAAAGACCAAGACAACACTAGGAATGAGAGAATAAGCTGAATTTTTTTCAGAAGCCATTTGGCAGGAGTGGAGTATCTGCTGACTGGAAAGACACAGAGACAACTTCACAGGAGTAGAAGTTCAAAATACCAAGTGCACTGAGTCAAATATTCAAAGATATTCTCTAGAGAGAACATTAGCATTACAGAAAAAAAAAAAAAAAGCAGAACATCCCCCAGTCTTTCTTTAGTGGCATTATAAAAGTTAGTATTATAACTAAAATACAACTACCAACTGTCTAGGAATGAAATCCATTAGTTGCAACAAAGTTTAACTCCCATTGGTTGACTAGAGGTTGGAGACTAGTATCACGTAAATCTAAATTCTGCAAATGCAGTACATTATTTCAGTCTATATGTGGCATACAACCTGCCCAACATCACCTCCTCTCCAGAAAACAGATATTCCTTTATTTCTTAGTAGTACAGAATATATTAGCAATAAGACACTAATCAAGTTATGAAGATTATTTAACTTTACTGAAACCTACCTTGTGTAATTTTAAGAAGTTTCACAGCTACTCGATGTTGGGCCCGAATGAGCTCCAAGTGTAAATCTGTTACAAAACCATTATCTGTTCCTGTTTTATTATCACCACATCCCAAAACAGAATTCAAATTCTGATCATTTGAGTCCACCTAATAAATATGAAGTGGCAATTAAGCAAATACAAACTTTCATTACTTAGCTTACTGCATTTTTTCTTGATATTATTTCAGTAAACTGACAAACACTGAAATTTGTCATATTTGTGTAGTATGCGGTCAATCAAGAAAGCATGGAAAGAAGG
Organism: Acrocephalus scirpaceus scirpaceus; assembly: GCA_910950805.1. Classification (NCBI taxonomy): domain Eukaryota; kingdom Metazoa; phylum Chordata; class Aves; order Passeriformes; family Sylviidae; genus Acrocephalus; species Acrocephalus scirpaceus. Next base: position 45,778,232 of record OU383777.1, on the reverse strand, counting down.
AGTATGACCAGACAAAGAGAGCATGGATAGTGGACAAAGAGAACTAGACAAAATCTGAGAATCAATATAAAACTGGATCAATAATAAAGACAAAACTGCAAAATCTATATTTTACTGTGCTACCAATCCACAAATGTTGCCTTGATTTTCAAAAGCCTTTTGATATTTACATATTTGGAGTCAGAATTCCCACACTTTTCTCAAAACACTATGTGTTTTTCACATTCCTTCTTGGAGGAGGAATGAATTGACAGACTGTTCAACTAGCCAATGTGATTCAGAAGAAGGATGTTATCCTCCAATCCACTCTCATTTTAGAGAGTCTATAAAATGTAGAAACTGTAAATAAAGTTCTCCCCTTTTGCCTTGAGTGACTGAGCGTGTCCAGTGTCCTCCTTCCGTGTCCAGCGTGACACACAAAAAAATATCATATTGATATAAATATATTTAGAAAATCTGAACTTGCATCAAGAACAAAAATTTATTTTAATAATAAACAGTTGCAAGCAATAAATATGAACAGGATTTCTGCTCTTATTTTACACAAGAAATCTATACATTATAATTTTTTTAAAAGAAAATGTTAAAGAAAGCCTGAAGGAGTTCAGAGTTTATTATTGTAAGAGAAAAATGCTCTTTCAACTTGTGCTGGCTTTGGCTTAGGCAGAATTAGTTTTCTTCCTAGTAGCTGATATGGAACAGTGGTTTGGATTTGTGCTGGAAATAGTGTTGATAATTTCAGGGATGTCTTCATTACTGATGAGCAGCACTCACACAGCATCAAGGCTGTGACAGCACTGCTTCTCACACCACCCCACCAGAGAAGAGGCTGAGGAGGCACAAGAAGTTGGGAGGAAGCACAACTAGGGTAGGCGATCCCACTGACCAAAGGGGATATTCCAGCCCATACCACATCATAGTCAGTACATAAACCTCAGGGAAGGAGGAAGCGCTGGATGCTCGTGTAATAGCATTTGTCTTCCCAAGTCACCCATGCTACATGTGATGGGGACTCCTGGAGCTGGCTGAACACCTGCCTGCCCATGGGAAGCAGTGAATTAATTCCTTGTTTTGCTCTGCCTGTGTGCACAGCTGTTGCTTCCCCCATTAAACTGTCCTTGTCTCAACCCACGAGTTTTCTGGCTCTTACCTTTCCCCCAGGACACTGTGAGGGACTGGGTGAGCAGCTGCATGGGGCTCAGTTGCGAGCTGGGGGTAAACCACAACACTAACACACAGAGAGATATTTTTTCTTTTCTATATGAGATACATTTGATAGTGCTAAGATTTCTAAGTATGAAGAAAATATGAGGTTTGTGTCATCAAAATACAATACATTACTGATAGATTTTGTTGCAGAGTAGCTTTTTGTAAACTATACCTTTGTACAGCAGTTGTCAAATATCGACTTTCCATCTGGTAAAAGGTTCATTAACCGAGATGTGTTCATGTCATTAATTGCTTTTTCAAGAACTTCATATGCAATTTGTAATTGTTCTGTAGGTGTTTTCTGAAATGAAAACCCATATAAACACATTTCCTTAGATAACATAAAAAACTGTAATTTTTATAGATAATAGACTGTCAAAAGTAATGTGCTTTTCTTTTTAGCTGTTGAAGTTTAAAACTGTCAGATAATTTTTACATAGGTAATGCTCCCCATACTAATATAGTAATATACTAATATATAATGTATATATAATATAATAATTTAATATACTAAAATCAATGTTTTAAATTTCAAGTAGGACTGATTTTCCTTCAGCTCAAAAAAAAAAAATTACTCAGAGTTAGCTTATAGCAGAATGAAACCGAACTTAAAGAATTAAATCGAAAAGATAGTATTTGCAGTTTTTCAATATTCCATTAAACACTACTACGAAAACAGTTTTTTCAGGAAACACCACCTTTAAGTAGACTGTCACTGAACTAAACCTTGTCCATATGTGTAAGCATTAAGACACATGACTGACAACACTCTTGAATCCTCAGGCTAATGTATATCATTCATCCTTAATGTGCTTTAGGAAGTCACTTGATTGGACAATTCTCCAAAGTGCTGAACAAAGCAAGGACACTCAGGATGTTTCATCTATTCCACATGATTCTTACAAAAAGAAGAAAGCAAAAACACAACCCAAAATATTTTCCTAAATTAAACAAGGACTAAAATTTCTACCATCTTAATAAAATGTGCCATTACACCATTTAAGGCTGGTACTAGAGATTGGCATAATACAAATACAAATACAAATTCATATGAAAAGCTTAAAGCAGAGGTATTCTTATTTTATTCAAAATCAATGAAGATAAATTGGACATTACCATCAGTATTTCAGGCATATCAAAAGTTTTGTCTTGCGAAAGTGAAGTACTTCCTCCTTTTTTATATGAAGAAAAGCAGAAGTGAAAATCAAATAAATCCAGAAAATGTTAGTACCATTTGATCAACTCTACTACAAATTTTGGAGTCGGGAAATAATTCTGTTCTTCAGTGTATGACTATGAGAGGTAATGGTATTGTTTCTTTAAGAGCTTTCCAGGGCCTACACACACAGCAATGTATGTACACTTGTACTAATACAGGATATTATTAGCCAATAATGTTATATTTTAAAGGTACCATATATTTCATAGCCACGTCATTTCCAAGCTTATGAAACGAGGACTCATTTTGTAGTTCCTCATATTTTTGTAGCATTCATATCAATTGTCCATTTTGAAATCAATTCAAACCTATTATTTCTAATTCACAGTTAATTTCACTTACAGAAGGATTTTTAAGAATAGGTCATATTATTATGATAGTATTTAATTTTAATATTTCTTGAAGCAGTATTATCATCCTTTTAAAGTTTGCTTTGATTGTTTAAATTACTTTCATTTATGAAGAATGCATCCAAACTTATGTTTCCCGCTTCAAAACAAGAGAAAACAATTCTTTAGGTCTTGGTTAAACCCTCTAATTTCATTTCTTTGCTGAAATAAATTTTTTTTTGCCCTTTCAGAGGAACAACCTTATAGTCACTCCTTGCGCCACTCCTGCATGATTGGGTTTTTTTGTTCATTGTCTCTTCCTCATAAAAAAGAAAATTTGTATTCCCTCAGTATTCATTCAGTAAATGGGTTCTTTCCAGCACCAGCATGTGCTTGACTGTCAACCTGTTTTGACCAATGGCTCCTACTATTCAGCTTTTTTTTTCTCCAAAAAGACATATTTAAACTGAATGAAAAAGAAGGGGTACTACAATGAGGACTCATTTAGTCTCTCTGAGAACATTATGATTTTCGTAACACCACCAAAACCAATATCTACTATACCTTAATAACAAATAGTAATTTCTCAGGATTTTTTTATTTCCAAAAGTGCAATACTATTACCATTTCTTTCCATTTCTAGATATGGTCTAATGAGATCCTTACATTAACTGTCTGGTTACTGTAAGACATTTATGAGAATTACGATTCATATTCCAAAATATATAACAGAGAGCTTTTAAAGTATGTCTAAATATTCATATTTTACAGCATTAGTCAGGTTTTTGAAGGAAATTTGTTTAGTGTGATTGTGATAGCATATTCCAACATCAGTCAAGTTCAACTTCAAAAACAATTGAATTACTATACAAAAATCAAGAATATGTAGAGAAAAAGACCAAACTGATGACCCAATAAATGCAAAAATGTCAGTATGATCTCAATATTTTTCCCTCTTGTTTGGCCTGCAAGTAATCAACCAGCATTTGAAGGCCCCAAATGAGCCACAGCACATACTGCCTTTTGCCTAGCAGTACAGATTCAGAGAACATAGCAGTGACCTGAGGCTACTCTTGAAGTGGCCAAGAGACATGTAGAAGACCTGTGAGGAGAGTGAGTAATGAGATGTAATTCAAAATGGGGTTACTTCAGTAGAACTGGAAATATAAGGAAAGAAATCATGAATCCTTGGAAAAACAGGTTTCATTTGCTCCAATAATGGGTGAAATTTTGTGTGAAAAACACTGTCCTACTCTCAACAATCTCTTTACAATATTTTTGAATATGTATGTTAAGTCAGTTTTCAGCTCAGAAAAGTTCCAATCTTAAAAGTCATTCTTGAAAGAAAACTCAGTTTTTCTTGAAAGTTTTACCTTTTTTTTCCTTAGATTGACTTGTAGAATCAGCTGCATTTTCCAGTATCGCAGCTAGACATAGAGTTATCTCTGCAAACATTACGTTAGTATCTGCTATGTTGCTCTTTTCAATTATTTCATTCATTATCCAGAGTATATGAACCCACTAAAAATGAGGGAACAGGGGAGAAAAATAATCAAGACAGAGATCAATCAAATTTTTGGAAGACATTTATGTATTACAGAGGTAGACAGGGTTTTGCACTCAGAATTGTTTAAAAATACTCACAAGCATGCACACAACTCCATTCCTAGATCTGGCTTCTTCTTTTTTTAAATGTCACCAGACTAAGATGCTGAATTTACACTGCTCCATAGCCCCTGCTTCTTCAGACAGCAGACTTGTTTTATTTTAGAACATTATTATTCCTGCCATTCCTTTTGGAAAGTTTTACAAATGTTCTACAGCCATAATTTTTATACCTTGCTCTAGTGCAGTAAGCCTTCCAATAGATTTGATTACATGCCTCTCATTTATCTCCATATCTTCCCACTTAAACTCAGAATAAAACAGACCCGAAAGCTACTGTTGTACATACAGAGGAAAATAACTGTACCTTACCTTCTGGGAAACCTCTGAACAATTTTACTCTATGGGGTCACAAAATTAACTCCTCCAGAAACCGGTTGGTTAGCACCAAATGGCAGCCCAGAGAGCCCATTTCACCAAGAGTCTCTCAGCCACAGGACAAATTCAAGGTAAGGCTGTGACTCTTTCCAGTGGGCTGAATACTATTCTACTATTGACTCCCATCTCCCTTAAGCTGTAAGGTTTTTGCCACTTTGTTCAACTGACTTAAGGAGCTTTCTTGGAATACATTGATGCACACCTCAAATTCTTCTTCTTACATCCTGCCCAAATGTTTTCACTAATTTAGCATCTTATCACTGTGGCTCACTAGCAGACAGTGGGTTACTTTACTGCAAAAAGACTAAGAGAATATTTTGCTACTGGCATATGTGAGCACAGTGTGTTCAAAGAGTATATATAATTCATATTTTTGAAGAAGATTTATCTGCATTTTACCATAAGAAAAGGTACTTAGACTGGATACCAGTATTTCACTGCCTTTAACAGACTGCATTCACATTAAGAGAAATACATTATACTGAAGGAGTACTTGGTAAGCTTGGTGTTTGTGGATATAGTCTAAGCAGTCACTTCCACTCATTTGGATTTGCTGAAGTTCCGTTTTACACTTCTGCCACAAACACATTACTACATCAACAAGTATTTCTTTGTCAGGATGGACATTCTGGAAAGAAAAAAAAATATAACAGTGGAAATGGGTAGGCATATAAACACACAAATAACCCAGTACATAAACAGCCACAACATTTTTCAACCCAAGTAAATAAAGTATGTCACTTTCTTATAACGGATGACAACATTTTGAAAGCTTTAGAAATACTTTTTAAAAGTAATTTCTGGTAGACCACCCAAGCTTTTCTGCTCTCAATAATATAAGTGGGTTAAGATGTTTGGGGAGTTTCTTTTTTTTTATTATTGACAAGCTCTTAAAAGTAATACAGACAGTGAGGTGACAGTAGTACTCAGTGAGGTGAAAATTACATGAGAGAGCAAATTAACTATAATGCTGAAATCAATAGATTCTGGAGAAATTGCATTTTTATTAAAGTATTTAAATATTTGCAGAAGAAAATCTAAATTAATAGTTTCATTTTGCTTGATAGAGTACTTCCATGGGCTGTTGGTGCATCTGAGATGATGAAGCAGTGAAAAACAAACAACTAGAAAAAAATTTGGACTGAAATATCTAACAAGTGGAAGAAATGTTAAACCCTATCTGCATCTTGAGAAAAGAATAATTAGAAAATTCAAAACTCTAGTCAGTTAACCGCCTAATTAACACACTTTAAAAGGCAATAGAGTCCATTTATGTGTTAAACACATTCTGAACAGTGAGTAAGGATCAGTACTCATCTTTATCACCAGTCATAGCAGAGTTGAGTAAGTATCTCAAGTGCAGTGAAACTTGATATATCCACACTATCTATACTCTCATATATGTTTGAGCATAAGGTTTATGGGATACTGATAATGAAACTGGGGGGGGAATGGAAAAAATGTAAATCAAAATTATTTTTGCTGCTGGTTTGGTGGCAGCAAGCTGCTAGATTGCCTCAGCTATGTATCATGTAAATTAACCATCAGTGAATGCTCTAATCAGGGGCAAACTTGTCTTTCTTCTCTGGACAGAAGATCAAGAAGATTTGCAGGAAAGTGTAGAAGAACCAGTAGAGTTTAAATCCAGGTAACTGCCTCCATACAGAGGTCACATTAAAAACTGTCAAATCATGCAATCTAAAGGTATCTGTGGGGTACCTCACACGCAAGATACTTTGACTAAATATACTACATCAAAGCTAAAAAATGTGTGTGCTCCAGTTACATCCAAATTGTGATAATATTCAAATTTTATCAAAAATAAATTTTGCAGTTAAGATATATGCCACGTTATCAGAACAGATGTTTTTCTAAGGAAAATTTTTCATTAGTTTTTTTGGATCAACAACTACCTTCCTCTCTCAGTAGCACATTAAGGGGAAATCTCAGTTTGAGCAAGTAAAAGTGGTTACTCTGGGTAAATCATCAGATATATAATGGGATTAATTCCCATTATATTCTCCACTCCCACAGTGGAGACTTCAGCAGAGTCCCACTCTCATTGGTTTTGTTGTTGCTACTGCTTGTTTCAGTTTTTTGCAGCTAGAATTTATCTTAAATTGCAGACATAGTGCTGTTAAAAAGGAATTACCATTCCTTAGGGTAACTGCCCCCATTTCTATAAATATTGCAGAAGTGTTTTCCATAGCTGAGCATATTTGCCCACCTGAATCTAACATATGTAAAGAAATTTGATCTGCTGGAAATTTGATCTGCATGAATTGAAACATGCAAACAGTCCTATGGTCTTCCAAATAGAATCAATATCTAATAAACATTTTTAAAGTAACTGATTATGGAGCATTTAAAAAAAATTAAACCATTTTTTAAATCACAAACTGATAACATTCATGAATACATTTTTTCACTTTTTATATTCTTGCAGTTTGATAGTCATGCAACTGATTCCTTTGAGAAGAAATGTCTCAAATTCTGTTACTACCTGCTCAGACGTGGAGACACAGGAAGACACTGTTGTTGCCAAAATCATAAGATCATGAAAAGGATCTTCAGGCTTTAACAATTCCTCTACATTCAACATTTATTAAAAAGAGGGGGGGAAAGGAAAGGCAAGACATTATATCTAATTTAAAACCTAAGTTTGAAAATATCTGACTCAGCAAAATTACTAATATAAGCCATCAGATAGCATGGTCTAAGAAACAGTAAATTCAGAGTGGAACAGATAATTCCAAGTTTATTCACTTCTGTGAAAAGTGAGCATTTCTATTTTTAGGAAATAGAAAGTTTTCAAGATATAGTCAAGTTCTTGATTATCATTGAATGAAACTGCAGTTGCTCTAACAAGTTTTTCTTGCTTCTTTGTAAAGAAATTTTGCATAAATTAAGTATAAGAACAGACAAAAAAAAACCCTCAAAGATCTATTTCACTTTTTCCCTGAAAACTTGTCGGAAAACATTCAATCATTTTACATCTTTGTTAATAACTCGACGCATGTTTAACATACATCATGTGTTTCCCAGTTAAGGGAAATCATATAAAGTCATATTTTGACAAACAAAAACTGGAAAAAATAGGTGGCAATTTCTCAATTACTACTTTTTTGTCATAGACTACTGCATGAACTATATTACACAGTTTTTAAGTAATGAAAAAAAAAAATTCCTGCTGCAAAAGTATTTGAAATTCAAACACAACTATAACTGAACAACACTCACTTCTAATTGTCCGTGTCTTTTCAGAACCTTGAAGTGTGCTGGCTTCTTTGCTATTATCATTACTAACAGAAAAACTACGTTGAAATTTTCCTGGGAATACTAAAGGTTGCATCAATGTAAGAAGTTTGAGTTCTGTTTCAGCTTTCTTCCATGTTGGGTCATCTTGAGTCTAATTGAGAGGGAAAAAACCATAAAAATTGGTCTTTAAAATATGTTCTTTGAATACTCCTTACCCTCATAGGAAAAGACTAAATAAAGAACATCCAGTTTACCTGAAGAAAATTATCAACAAATTCAAGAGCAGAATAAAATACGTCCCACTCTTCATAGCTGAAAGCTAATTTTACAAATTTCACAGCAGCATCTCCAGACACCCCTTTTTCTCCTGCAGTGATGACAAAAGTATTTTCTTTGTTTTATATATATGTATTCAGAAGTTTATTGAAAGTTTAATTTAATTTATTTTCATAATTTGGATATTGATAAATACAAAGATAAATCTCCACGCATTTTTAAACAGCATAATCTTGAAGAGTGTTTTAATAACTTTACAAGAAACAGTAACTTTATCTTTCCACAGAAATGTCTATGCTTACAGACTGCTTTAATGATGGATCTGCAACCATAGAATTATAAAGGTTCAAAAAGACCTCCAAGATCATCAAATCCAAACTTTTAACAAATACCACCATGCCCACTTAACTATATCAGTGTCCTGTTACATTCAAAAGAGGCTCTACAATTTTTGATATTAACTTACCTGTGTAGAGAATACCAAGCATCTAGTCCTTGGTGCTGCAGGAAGAGCTTATCATCCTGTAAAGACCCTCGCTATCCGAAATTTGGTTTAAAAATTGCATAGAAACACATACAATTTCTTTCAAGACAGGTAAACATTTCTCATTACTGTGTCAGAATACGCTCATATACACATAGGGAGCCTATTTGCTCACTTTTCAAGTTTATCCAGACCACAGTGAGGCAGAAAATAGACTTCCTGGTCCTTAGAACTCTCAGCAAGTGTTTTAGCTAATATATTCAGCAGTGTTCTCCAGTCCTAACAATACGCCACAGTCTCTGTCATGAGTTGGAGGGGACCCACAAGTTTGATCACTAAAGTCGAGCTCCTGGCCCTTCACAGAACCACTCGAAGAGGACAGTATTTTGCACTCTTTATGTATAGAACTGTTACTTACACAAAAATTAATTCTGCCCACTGAGCATTTGCATAACTGGGTAAAAAATCCTTTGAAATTCAAAGCTAGCTTACCTGTTAGCATCAACTGCAGAAGAGTAGACGATGGATTAATTATACCAAAATGATTGGTGCCATTGCTCTCTCCACCTTCAACATAGACAACTTATAAAATCAATTTATAATCTATTATATAATCAATATAAATGTAATCAATTTATGTTCTAATTAATCATACCAAGAAAAATACCATTCTGAAGTGTACTTAGTCTCTCCATATCCTTTAACTGAAAAAATACCTCTAGACCCAAGACTATATTAAGCCCAGAGCCCAGCCAAAAAAAAAGTGTGGAAGGAACCATCAAGTCCAGTGTTTTTCCTCAAGTTTTTACATCTAACTTTGAATGGATTTTTTAAAAAAATATAATACATCAAACACCATGTATTTTGACCTTGCTTGGCTCGCCGTTCCCCATCTAGTTGCTCTCTCACTCGTGCTTTACAACAGGACAGGGAGAAAAAATATGATGGCAAGCTCATGGTTCAGATAATTCCAATTAAATAAGAAAACAAAGCTGTGACTGCAAACAAAGTAGAAAAGGAAATCTTTCCACTATTCCCCATAGGTAGCAGACACCCAGTCACCTTCTGGTAGGCAAGGCTTCAGGATGTGTAGCCGTTGCTCAGGAAATCCTCACATCCTGTCCCTTGGCCAAACGTGGTGCTGCTGAACTTCACGTGAGCTCAGGTCAGCTGTGCCAGCTATGTCCTCTCCCAGCCTCCTGCCCACCCCCAGCCTTCCCATCTTGGGAAGAGGAGAGTTGGAGAGACAGCCTTGAGGCTGTGCAAGAAGTGAAAACACTGGTGTGTTAACAACACTGTTTTAGCCATAAATATATGACACAGTAAAGACTGTAAAGGCTGCTGCAAAGAAAGTGAACTCCAGTTTACTTAGAAAATAGATGCATAAACTGCTGCAGATTTTTACTGATTATAACAGACCATGGATACCAACCAAAATTTTTATCTTTTGTTATGTGAAGATAAGAAAGACTACCTGCTTTTACAGGTGTTATTGTTATAAATTAAATATAATTTATTTAATTAATGTGCCCTTCAACCACATTCTTTTTTTTTCATAGAAAAAAACCAAAATAAAATGGATGTTCTTGCTTCTTTAAGCTGTTACCTGAGAGGATATCTAGGCCTGCAGAAAAAAGCTCAGAAGTGACATCACGAATTTCAGTTTCATCAGGAACAGAAGGATGAGGGGGCAATAGATTCCTGCTATTATCAGACAGTGCTTCCAGGATGGCAAGGAACTGAGCTGCAGCACCATCAAACATTTCCACCAGCAGCCGCTCGGTAGTGGTGTGAGGCCATGACAGCTAAGTAGCAAAAGATAATTTAAGCCTTGTGACATCTAAACCGATTTGCAATAAAGCAAGATTTTTCTCAAAACATTTCTCCATCAGAAAGTAAGTACATGTTCAAAACAGAAAATAAAATACTGTAAAATATATTGCTATTGTTATTAATGTCATGCTTCAAAGGCATAGCAAAGCCTCATGCTAAGTGGGTACAGTACTTAAGGAAGACTAATCATTTCATAGCAACCAAACACACTGCTGCATAGTATTTTACTTCAAAAATAGTACAATAGAAATTATGAGGGAAAGTATTAAGGCCATGTAGTTTAAAGTCATGTAGATCTCTCTTGGTAATTTTCTAAAGTAATAATTAGTACATCTTCCCTACTTTCAAAGTTTCTCTGAGTTTTATTAATAAACTCTGTTAATTATGAAATCAAAAATATAAAACTTTCTGCTTGTGTATAGCACCATGCGTATTTAGAAGAATTATATCACGGTTTCATGACATGGCAATAGTAAAGGAAGAGAAGGATTATGTGAAATGTCAGACTTACATTTACTGCTTTTCTCGGGTTAACTTTCGACTCCTGTCGAAAGCTGTTCGACTTTCTTCTGGATTCATATACTGCTCTCTTGAAAATCATTACTGACATCTGGCACAAAAAAAAAGTAAGTCAATATCTATGTTATGTGTTCTGTTCAAAGAGATCATAACTACTCTACCTTTTCATAATGACTTGCAGGATGATACCTTTAGAGTGGCCTCTCTAAAAATCTTTTCTGTCTCTGTATGTTCCAGAGAAGAACTGATATCTTCTAATTGCTTCAGTTCTTCAATTTTAATCAAACCACGACGAGCAAATATCTGTTCAAAGAATTAAAAATATATGTATATACTCAGTATTCATATCCTGTATGCTGATATCTAATTTTAGAATAATATCATTCCTGAATTTATACAACTGCAAAGAGCTGCCATGAAAGTCAGGTCCTGAACAACTGAAAAGGAAAACAAAACCTTTCCAAAATATCTTTTGTATATATGCAGGGGACCTGGCCAGTGTTTAATGCTAGAAGTCTGTGACTGTGAATATATTACAAAGTGCCATTGCATTTGAGGTGATTATGCATTTACATGTGGAAATACATCTCCAATTTGCAGTAAAATTTTGGAATATGGACAGAACTCTAAATACATATGATCTGATAATAAGTAGGAATATTTAAACAAATATTTCCCATTTGATTACATCTGAAATGCTACATAAGATATATCAGGATACCTCTCCATGAATGCCAGCTTGACAATCAAAATAACACTGAGAAACTGCTGTATATAGGGTGGCTCTCCATGTCAAATAGTGCACAGATAAGAGTGGAATGGATGATTCCATACATATACTGGCCCACAGTAAATATTCCAGGACCTGTATTGAAGAAATCTAATTTCAAAATTAATGCATTTTAACTTACATTAATATGCTTCCTATTACTAAAGAACAGATACAAAGACTTATCCACACCTGGTAGGACAAATTGAAACAGCGGGAAAAAATCACAGAAATTTTATTAATTTTTAACGTGTTTTTTTGACTAAAAAGCATTCCACCTCCATATTATTGGGGTTTTTCCATCTTAAACTGTGGTCAAGCACTATTTTAGCCTCTAAGCTACCTTAACCACTCCAGTTCACTATAGTCTTGCCACCAAAGCTGCCCTTCTCTCTCACCTGCTCTTATCTTGAGAGTTATCCCTCACTTTTCTGGCAGCTCTAGTGATCAGTTTTCAACAGGATTAGTGAGCTCATCTGGGATGCAATGGAGTCTGTCTTCTGTGGTAAAAACCTGTGCTTAGATTAATTTATACCCACAGAAGTTGTGGTTCCTAACTTGCAGGGCAACACAGGCATTGCAGAGGTCTAATTTTAATAATAAGTCTTTCTCAATTGAATGAACAGTATCTGTATCTTCCTCTTAGTATTTTCTTTCGATCAGCTGTTCCCTGAGGTACATAAAATGTGCACACCTTTGTCCTAAATTAAGCCAATATACAAATTTCTTTTAGTCTGAATTTCAAGAATCAGAAATGCCCATGATCAATTCCTCTATTTCCTGTATAGTGGAAATCTGAGTATGCTAAAGGAGATGCTAAATCACATCTGTTTTTAATAGCTGTTCAAAGATAAAAAATCTTCCCTGTTCATTGAAAGATTAATAAAACAACACATAAGAAAATACATCTTATTAAGGCTGATTCAAATTCTGATCAAGTTTTAGGAGAAAAGATTAAAGCTAAGACAAACAAAAACTACGTTCAGAAAAAAAAAGGCAGGGGAGAAAGGCCAGGTTATTTTTAGCAAGTATTCACAACTAAAACCCTAGCCACCAGGTGTCAGCACATTTCCACATTTTAAGAAACAAATGAGCAATTCTTGAACATATATAGCTGTCCAAAACAAAGCACCTGGAATCCTCTGAAAAAGCATAACATATGGCATCTCAATGTCCAGCAAGACATTACACTGGGCTCCATTCCACAGCTGAGGAACTCAGGAAGGCATGAGGGCTTAGAAATCAACGACTTTGAAACACAGACATTTTCTTTCCTTGTGACAAAGTACTACTATTGGCAATCCCAGTGAAATTGAAAAGTCAGGGTACAGTGTTATGCAAAACACAGGTGCATTTTCTAAACTTCTGCAAATTTTACAACCCTTTCTAATTATTTTGCCATACCTTAGCAGACTGACCCATCACCATCAAATGTCTGCATACAGTGTAAAGATGGATAGTACCTGCAAAAATAAATTAAACAAACAGGTAAGTTCTATAATCCTACATGAAATTTGTTACGCTAAGCAACTCAGTCTTTTCCTTAATATCTGGGTTGTTACTTCCAGAGAAGAACAATTTAATGACTTTCCATTAAATAAATGAAAAGCTAATGATTTTTCTGTAACAACTTCTAATATAGAGAAGATGAAACCATTAAATTCTTCTGCAATATTAGTTTCAAAAATACCTACACAGTGAAGCACTATAATCTTCACTTTAATGAGAATTAAATCTTAAAAATTTACTGAATCAAATTTTTACTCAGTAACTGCTAAAGACAAATCTTACTTTCATCCTCAAATGCCAGGCTTTTTAAAACAAAATACTACCTCTTCTCACAGACCTTACCCTACATGATTCTTTTAGTCCATCATAGCACTGTCCTGGCAGACACCACCACTATTACGTGATATTAAGCATGGTAAGTGACATGAAGAAAATTGAAAACTAGTAGAATTTCCAAGAGCATCAAAATGACTTAGAAATAAAAACCTGTCAAAAATGTACTTGACTTAAGCATTGTCATAAAATTTTTAAATATCAGTCTTAGAAGTATAAAAGACACTGCAGTTCTGGGAGACAAAAATAAAAGCCTATTCTTCTGTCTGTATGAATGTTCAGAAAGGGACACCTGTTGTAGCAGGAGGCATCACAACATCAACTGTCATAGCAAGAAGGGGGTTATTATCCCAGTAAGCTCAAATGGAGCAAGTATTAGGAAGATTTCTTCTTATCAGTGAAATGTGTAATGAGGCACAAAATCTATTGTCTGAAATTGCAGAAAAATGCTCAGGAACTCGGGAAAATCTGAGTTACTGCTTCCTTCTAATTAGAGTAGATTATTGGCTAGGATTGGTACAGAGACCTGTCCCACACACAGGTAGTGGGGTGTAAGAATGGCATGTGAGTATATTTCAATTTTAATTCTTCTCCCATAGAAACACAATCAAAAAACACACCTCAAAAGTAGGGACTGAGGACAACAGCAGTCCCAGCAAAAAAAAAAGGATAAGAATTTTGACCAATCACAGCTCAGAGAAAGTAAATTTTTCAAAATCAAATTAAAAACATATTATCTCCTCAATTTATATTGCAATAATTGATCACAGTAGTTCAGTTGGTCAGAGCATGGTGCTAAAAATGCCAAAGTTGTGGGTTCAATCCCTGTACGGGCCATTCATTCAAGAGTTGGACTTGATGAACCTTGTGCAGTCCAATTCAGAATATTCTGTGATTCTGTGAAATTCATACTAGTCTGTTTATTTTTGACTAAATAAGATTACTTTTCAAAGCAAAAATACACTCTTGTTGTTCCTGAAATTAAAATTTTGATATATCTTTCTCTGTGTATCTAGTTTGCAGAAGTTCCATTCTTTCCTCAATTTTTCCCTAATACAAGCATTTACAAGCAGCACCCTGAAATCTTACACATAGATCAAAATTCTTAAGTGCAATATGGTATTTTTTAGAATATTTTTATTATCAACTCTTCCCTTCAAAGTACTTTCAAAAATACAAAGATGTAATGGCAGACAATCCTCTTTTCAAAAATACCCCAAAATCCAACAATGAACAAGCAGAAGAACCTCCAAACCAAAACCAAAACCAAAACCAACAGAAAAACAACCACCAACTGAAAAAACCAAGACAAAATGAACTCATCTAAGCAAACATTTTATTGACAGAAAAATCTTGAGCGTTTTTTGGTTAATCAGGATTTACTCCAAAAATGTCCTTACTTTTGATTTTATCAGTATTCTTAAGGACAGTTATGATGAAAAAGTTGATGCTTTCACAACAGTCCACCTGAAAATGTACACTGTGGAAATCTTAATTTTAAAATCCCTTCTATTAGAAAAACAAAAAATTAAAAAAAAAACACCCCTACTGTGATTGAAGCCTTACTATTTATTCATGACCCTTAGGCTGATATAAAGAGTATGAAGACTATAAAAGTTTCCCTTCACAGCTTTGCTTAGCAAAGAAATGTAAATGGAAAGCCTGAGGTACCATTGTAGATAAGCCAACACAAATTCTCCTGAGGTAGAGCTGCTTGCATAGTGAGTCGTAATGAGGTCAAGACATTGAGACAAGTCTGCAGGGACTCTCGATTCTGAAGATTTCTGTCTCTGCTGCAAACCATCTGATAAATGCAAACATTTCTCGCTTGCAAAGCATGGAACTAAAACACATAGAAATATATATAAAGTTAATTAAAATGTAAGCATATGTCAGTTCACACCAGCAAAGTACAACAAAATGATAACAAAAGACTGGGCATAACAGCAAAAATCAGCATGACATTGAACTGAGCATTAGAATATGGATAAAAGTGCTAAAGCTTCAGGGTTGCTGTACCATTAACCTGAATCAGTTTCCACTGTGTCACAGGATGAAAATGCACCTAGTACACTAGAAGTGCTGGAAGGGGTGTAGGGAGAATGAGGCATTAAACTGCTATTCAAAGAATCTGGTTTTGATACTTGGTGTCTCTGTGGATGTCTTCCATAAACTAAGGCAAGTTTTAACTTTTTTACACTTCTCCATCTGTATCACCAATATCTTATTTCTCATTCTCATCAGTTACTTTTTTCTTCCACAGATGGATTGTTCCTTCTCTTCCTTGTAATACCCAACATAATGTGACCTCAGTTGTGCCTGGAGTACAGCATCAGCTGAACAAACAATGTGAAAAAATGGGCTAAGTGGGACATGACCAGTCAGTACCTATCAATCTCTCAAAAGCCTCCTAACCTGATAACATTTAAAATTGTATTATTTTGTTGCAGTTAATTCAGTGAAGCTGGAAGTTTCTAGCCCTGAAACGCCATTTCTTAGTGTTACATTAATTAAAAAAGGCTAACTGTGGCAACACAGAAAAAAATTACATCTAAAGCCTTTAGATGTAATCATTTGACACATTATCATTTTCCATTTCCAATTGTAGGGATCATTGCCAAACTAGATTCCATATCTGAAAATTCAGGAATATCTCAGTCTGTAAAGGCTAAGTTACAGAACAAGCATTTTAGTATAGACTTACAATAGCATTTGCCAGTAGGATTGGTTCAACGTCTAGGCAGACATACAGAAAACATTGGAGAGCATCTCCGGAACTTCAAATTTATTTACAAAACATGTTTAAAAATGTATTAACGCAGTCTTTGATCATATTCTTTCTAGGAGGCTGAACCACATCTTAAAAAACAAAAAAATAATACAAACCAAGTATCTCTTCTATCATGATATCTGCTTCTAGCTTTTAAGCAAACTGTCTGCTTTCCTCTCTTAACACCTATTTACACTCTGACTAGAGGATATGAATTTGATTAGCTCAATACACAGGAGCTGCCTACTATTTCTGTTCATTGTTCCTGATCACAGAGTAACTTGCATTAGTTAATTCAAAATATCCACCAAGTATGAAAGTAGAGCTTCTCAGCAAAGAACTGTTTAAAGTAAAATAAAACATGTTCTTAAGCACTCCCTCTATATCAACTGAAACACTTTCTTCCACGAATAACAAAAGGTATACTGCAAGTTCTGACCTTGATAAGCAATTAACACAAAAGGATTCCAACACATTCTTAAGGTCACTCAGCTTCCTAGAGCTTAAAGCACTTAGAAAATTATTCCGCATTCTGCTCTTTTTGTTCATAATGAGCAAATAAGCTATAAAAACCAGAACACCGCTTTTCTAACTGTCATGACCTTTTATTACAAGTAGTATTTTGCATGCTTAGGATACAAAATACAGGAGAATGTTTTAATTGTCTTGCATTCTGCTTGGTTCTTAGATCACACAATACAGAAATTTCCAAAATTGCAGGACATTTATCAAATTTTGCCCACATTGTGATTCTGACAGTGGATAATTGCAACTATTTCAGAGCAAAAACTGCTGTAAGCAATTACAGAACACCACATTCAGAGGAAACTGCTGTTTTAACATTAAGTGTTGGTTGGCTTCTGCCACAAAAGCATTAGGCACTTACATCCTCTTAAAAATATACACCAACTCCAGATGTTCATATCATACATATGATCATTAAATCTCAATGCAATTTATGTCAACAAACCTAATTAATGTTAATATATGGTTAATATGAAGTACACTTGTGGAGGATAAAATGGGCTACTTACTTTGAATCTGTGAATGTCTTTGAGCAGAAAAATTTTAAAAACCCCCAACCTACCGTAAGTGCTGCCTTTTTGTCTCTGACACCATTTGGAAAAAAGGTGGATTTAAAGCGGTGCACATCATCCATGACATCATCAAGGTTTACAGAAACAAACTGCTGAAGGTATCTTTCATAGCACTGTAGAAGTGCCAATTTATATTCCTGAAAAAAAAATCATATGTTCTTCTTATATTTGTATATTTGTATATTGCATTTCTATTTCTATAAAACATGTGGTTTTTTATAAACTTTATGTAAAAAGTATATAATCTTTATGTAAAACATGACAGAGCAACAGGAAGTAAAGCACTACAATCTCATACAAATATCCAGCCATGTAGTGTGAATACTCAACATATGAAGGGTTGAAATACTTAAAAGAATGGCATCTGCTTTGCAAGTATGATTACTTTAATCATATATACAACATATCAGAGAATAATTATAAAGCAGGGTCCTGGGCTAATGTAATAAACTTAAAGAGTTACTGGAATACTCTGCAGTTTTACAACAGTAATGACAATGGTACTACACTTCAGAAAAAAGTACTTCATAATGTAGAACTTTATAAGCAATATAAAGTTATAATCACCTCTCTCTTCCTTGTTTCCATGTTGTCAAAGCTCTTTTTTTTATATATATATAAAACAGATAGAAAGAGTAAGATGCATTAAAAAAGACTGAAACAAGTGAAAACTGGAATTTACATACAGCCAAGAAATCAGCATTAATAGACCAGAAATCACTACTGGGTCTTTAAGAACTGTTAGCAAAGAGGATGTTGAGCTTTGTGTCTCATTCCAAATTGAGCTCCCCAGCAGCACATCAAACCACTCTAAAATCATGATGACTCTATGGTTCAGATCTGACTCAGATCTGGAAGTGACATTTACTGAATCATTACCAGCACTTCCTTCAGCAAGGATGACATTCAGGTTTCTCTACCAATTTCACTAATTCTAGCACACACACAAAATAAATTCTTGAGGAAAAAGTAACTAATTTCTGCTGGTAAAAATGATCCTTCAATATTTAATCACACAAAATTCTTATTTCCCTGCACTCCCTTCTTTTTTTCAATATAAATTCCTTCCACCACAGTGACACCTTAAATTTTTAATCATCTGAGGAGTCTAATTCAAATAGACCTATTGTCCTATTTGCTTTGTGAAAGCAGCAGCCATAGGTAGCCATGACTTTCCATGGACAGCTATGGGTGTCAGTCAATTGTGTAATCTAGTATGTACATTCAGGTTGTGATAACACTTAGAATCCAAAGCCATGGATCAGAATACCATTAGGATAGTTATTGACACATAGCAAAAAGGTAAATTCTCTCCTAAACAGTTTAAAATATGTGTGTATGTCCAAAGACAACAGGTAGATACAGGCAGAGTGGGAGGCAGGGAAAAAACAAGTCAGTGCTGATCAGACTGATGGACTAAGTAATTTCCAGATATATGACTTAATGAATTTAGGTGTGTCCTAAAGAACACATAGCAGATGTATTATAGGGAGGAATCTAAAGGCATTAAAAAAATACAGCAGGAGGACAGAAAGCTAAGAGGGTGCCTATCTCTCGGACTATTCATAGGCAATAATTATTTTTTAAGGACTACATGTATTTAAGTATTATATAATGTGCAGGTTAAAATTAAAATATTCAACACTAGTTTTCAGCTAGGAGTCAAGAGGGGTACTAATGGAATAGGCTTTACCCCACCTATCACAGACCTTGGTTTTACACCACATTCATCCTTCCTGTAATGCATTTGAAATTTGCAATATCCATCCCCTGTTGTTTCTATTTATTTCTTTCCAGGGAAGAAAATAGAAAGAAAACTAGTTTTTCATTCTAAAATTAAGTTAAAGAAATGCACTTAAAAGTGGGAGTTCCAAAAAAAAGCTGAAAGTATTACGCTGGCAAGCAAAACAACTTTACATAGGAAAACACATTACACTAGTAGATTGAAGTTGCAAGCCTAAGTCTTTACATAGAAATATGGATTATTTTCAGGCAACCTAGTGTCAGGTTATTAAGCACCTTGAATGTAAGGACCAAACTATATTGGAGTGCTGCTTTGAGAAGCCAATGCAGAGTACAGAGAGCAGCATTTAATACTTTAGAAATAACCTTGCTGAGTGCTCTGTGAGAGCAGCAGTTTCCAAGTAGTAAAAGCTTCATGTAATATTTCAAGCAATTCCTAGGGCCCAGAAGCTATGAAAACTTTAGGAATATACAAACGTGAAGAAAACATGAACTGAATTGTCTAGGCAATGCTATTAACAGCTGCTGCTATTCAAGCTTTCTTAAGAATTTCTGTATGTCTAAACCTACACCCTTCACCTTCAATTGTAATGGCTCCACAGTTATTGGCTCTTTTATATGCCTTCTTCAGCCTCCCAGTGAGTGCTGAGTGCTGTTGAAACTCAGCTTCAGCTGGCTGTTCTTCATTCAGGAGCAGGCCACTTCTGTGGAATTCTTTAGGGCACATGCAAAGGAGGATATAGAAGACTTGATAACATATGTATGATACTCCTGCCTTTGCTATGGCCTGCAGAAAAGCTCACCAGGCAGCCACATATAAACACTCTCCATAAATGGCACAAAGAGCATCTCTCCTTGCTGCATTCCATAAGCAAAGGACATAAGAGTGAAAGAACAGTTTCACTAGATAACATGCCCCTCAAAGCACCTTGATACATTTCCAGTTATGCTCTCCTCTTTTATTCCCATTATGTTAAAAAATTAAGTAGAAATTACAGAACTGGCTTTCTAACTGTACATCTGAGATGCTTCTGAGTGTTGTTTAGTAACTACTCCTGAAAGCCCCAGATTTTATGACATGACCTTCTGACACAAATATCACTGAGCTTGTAAAAGGCTCACCCTTGGATTTTTCTCACAGGAAACACAAAGGACAAATAGTATATAAAGATATATTTGCCGTATTGAGTCAGATCAACAATTACTAGCCTGGCACTCCATCTCCCAACAGTGGTCAGTAACATATGACTAAGTAAAACCACAAAAATAGAGTTATCATAAGTGAAACATCCCTCAAATATTTTGTCTTCAACAATCTAGCTTTTAGTTGTGATCTACCCTTTTTGAGAAGACCAGAAATGCACATGTAATTCAGGATGTAGAAGCATCACTGATATATATAGTTGCACAATGTGTAATTGCACTCTGGTTCTTGTTCTCTGTTCCTCTCCTGACAATTCTTTTTATTCACATTTGGTTAACTGAGCACTGAGTTGAGTAACTGGAACTGCTCTATCATTGTCAATTTGTACTTTAACAGTATTAAAGGCACAGTCAGATATTGCACTCTACCATGCTGAAACATCAAACAAATATTAAAGAAAGATTTTGGGGTGTTTGAAAAGGCAACGGGTGCCTAGAAAATACAGATATACAAAGTAAATTTAAAAATCAGGGCAATTTTACAATAAAAAAGCAAGAAATACAAACAACCAACTGTCACTGGAATTATTTTGTAAAAGTTTTTGCTACTTTTCAAATAGCTTTCAGTAAAATATGATTAAAAATTAAAGTAGCATAGAAACATAATGAAACAAAGCTATGATTGAACCTTTTCTGATTTCAAATTACTTACTTTGATCTGAGCAAGGGTATCACCAACTTTCACAAGTCTTTCATTGTAATACCACTCCGGCAGTCGTGGTTTATATTTGATCCAAATGTTAAACAAAGAATTTGCTCTAAAAAAAAAATATATATATATATAGAGAAAGAGAGAGAGAGAGAGAGAGAAAGGAGAAAAGGCTTCAGATTAAACTGGCAGTAGACCTGTCATAACAAGTAAACAAATCAGGAAGATTTCAAATTGTGAAAACTCCTTTCTTCCAAATCTATTTGAACTTCTACATATTTCAAATCAAGTCATCATTAAAACCAGATTTAACAGGCAGACAAGGACATTTCTGGGTTTCATTTCTGTCAGTTTGTATCATACATTTTAATTAGGATGAATTTTCTCCCACATAAACTCTTACTAAAATGTCCTAGTAATAATCCCCTTGTGTTGTTCAAGCACAGCCTATCTATCCCACCTTTCAGCTAGTATTTGAGAAGTTCTGTTTGAAGAAACAATTTGATATCTTAGACTCAATGAATTACATTTCACAGCAATTACTGGACTGGAAACTATAAATGTTATAAGCAGGAAAAAAATCCCAAAATAACAATGTATGGTCAGGTAGCTGCAACCTTGGGAACTGGTAGCCATGGAATAAACCATAAAGCTACAGAGTATATAAAGCTATGGTATATAGAGCTCATGGTAATCAGAGCTACCCCATGAGTCATGAAAGAAGAAATGTTCAGGAATTTTAAATGGTAAGGGGTAGGATTCAGAGAGAACCAAATGACACATGTGCTAAAACAGAGAGGATTTTATGGCAACAGTTGGGACGCTCTTCTGTTGCCTCTGTCTATTACTCAAGTCACAGTTATCCTGAAGGACGTCTTTGTGTAACAATTTGCCTATTTTGCTGAACCAGCAAGCCTCCCACAAATGGTAACTGATTCTAAGCAGTTTCCCTCTGCTACAGAGACACTGACTACATCGTGTCAGTTCTACAGTCCCTACCAACCGTGGTTTGATGGCCTCGTGCCCTCATGTGTGCAACTCCCCACACTACGCTTCTTTAAGAAAGCTACATTTTAGCTAGAAAACAAAAAGTAATCAGATTGCCAATAAGCACTGGGACTTTTTCATAAAAGAATACTGCTAGCAAATCATTACCAGGATTGACAGTGTTCACAGTGCCAGGCATCTTTTACATTTATTCTCTTAAAAAATCACTTGTACAGAAACATCAGCAGAGTGCCTTGTGATACTGCTACACCCAAATTATTTATAGGTAGCAATTTATGAGGAAAGAAAACAAGTGAAGAAATAAAAATTAACATTTAAAGAAATTAATACCTGAAAAACATCCTTCTAGCTGAATTGTCATGCATAAACCATATGCTTACTGGTGTGAGGTGACTGGAATTTTTCAACTTCTCTTAAGGCTGGGATGGTAGGTTAGAACGCAAGACACTTTGTTAAACTGTTCTCTGACATTCAAGCACACGGAATGCATTCTCACAGTCTCTCATATAACTCTTCATTTCAGCTTATAAGAACACTCCCAATTTAAAAAAAAAAAAAAATCCACACAGAAAAAAAAAAAAAAAGAAAGGTGAGCCACCTTCACATTTCAAGGTGAAACAGATGGCTTTATGAGAAATCTGTCAAAATGATCTTCACAACAAAAAAAAAAGCAACAATCATAATCCTTTTCTTTTTCTAAAAGTATCATCTCAGCACAATTCCCAGTTCTTGAAAGTAAGCAGCAAGGTAATAAGTAGGGCATCCTAGAAGTGTATCCTAAAGGAAAAATGCAGTAACAGCACAAACTAGGCCAAAAGCAACAATCAGAATAAAATGTTCTAAGTCATTTTTAAGGAGAAATTTTTTAAGGAAACCATAACCCAGTAAAATGAAGGGCACTTTCCAAATGGATGGGAATGAGTCCCTCCTGGTCCATACCTAACAATTAACAGCCTGGGTGGGCACTGAGTTCTTATACTGAGAAAAATCTTCCACACCAGTTAGTATCTGCAAAGAGGCTCCAAAGCAAAGGAGTCTCTCAGGCAGCTGAGCAAAGTTCCATTGAACTATTAAAGGAAGAATTTAGGAAAAGCCTTTCAGAGACAAAGATTTGATGGATATTAGGGGGAAAGGGGAAAGGGGGGGAATAAAAGGGAAAAGACATAGCAAGAATGACTCTGGATGAAGCTCTGGAATAGTAAGACCAGTACATTTCTTTAAGACTGATCAGCTTGAAGCCCCCAGCAACAGTCACGTTAACATACGAGATTCTCAGATATAATAAACAAGTAACAAATCTGTAAAAAACTAGTTTAGCAAAGTACTGACAAACCTGACCAGACTTTCAGCTTCAGTGGGAAGATTAAGGTAAACTGATTCTGCTACAATGCCATGACTAACTATAAGTGAGTTCATGACACAGGAATGTTTTACAAAGACAAAAGAGGAAAGTGAGACACTTCCCAAACAGCTCCTCAGTCTTTCCTTTAAACAGCCTGTAGGACACCAGAGTAACAAGTTAAGCAAGTGAATTTTTAAGAAAAAATAGTGGACTGTTAGAGCTCAGAGGTGAAATTTCTTTATTCCCATCCATAACAGAAAAAAAATCCCTAAGGTCAAACCATAACAGTGGCACAGGATAAGGCCCACTTCTTTGTATACTTCTTTATACAAGTATAAAGAATTCTCTGATACTGATCAAAAGCCATCTTATTAAACAAGGATGGCTACGCTGCAAAACATAGGATAAAATCAATAGTTCAAGGTAAAGCTTTGATGGCCCTGCTGCCAAAAGAAATGGGGCAAAACAACTTCTTGTTTAGTTGAAGAAAAATTACTTTTGATTGCTATTTCCAGCTGAAAAGATTTGTGATACAAGGGCAGGTCCCCAGTAATTTTTGCTTCCTACATTGGAACCTTTAAGAGCTTAAATTTTGGCCTTTCTGTTGACCTCCAAACCCCAAAGGCTGAAAGAGTTGGAGGACTGAAGCTGATAATTTTATTTTTCTAAATTGAACATATCTGCCAAGTGGAAGCTGGTTTTCTTGTTGCTCGAAGAATAAGAACACTTTGATCTCAATCCATGAAACAAAAGATAGCCTAAAAAATGACATAGCAAGAAGACTTTAGAGTGTTTTAAGAAAGCATCTGTAATAGCCATTACCTTCAGAAATTCTTAGGATCAGCCAGACTTTAGCTAGTTCTGTAAGCAGCACACTCTCCAATTTTGAATTATCAAACAATGAAGCAGTAGGGAGAAAAAACCCTGAAATTTCACAATCACAAATAAAGTCTTGACTTTGCCTGAATTATGCTAATAATCAGAATTTCAGTCTTCTACCTCTGTACTACAAATGTAAATGCCTGAGGATGCAGAGCTACTGGGAGCTTCATGTTACTCAATATTCCTAATGCCCTAGAATTTTGGTAGGGATCACTGCTACCAGAGACTCCTGGGATCAAGGCCTTGATAGAGTCAATTCTCATCTCCATGATGAAACTCCAGAGTGCTTCCGATGTGAAACTGCTCTCATGCCAACCAAGGTGTGCACGGCCATGGGTCACATACACAAAACACCAGTTTGAGTAAGACAGAACTTACTTAGGTTTGAGAGGTAAAGCAAAAAAAGGCTTGGAGAAACTGTTCACAAAAACTGGTAACTTAGCACTACATCACAAACAGATTAGATTCAGCATGGCCACCTCCCAACCAGAAGATACAATAATCACACAGAAGAATCACTGCTGGCAATTTTGGTAGTGTCTGAAGCAGCCAAGTAGTGTCACTCCATCTAAGTGGGCCTGGAGAGAATAGCTTTTAATATAATACTACCTATCAGCTAAAGCTGAAAAAAAAAGGTCTGAAACTGAAAAAAAAAGGTCTGAAACTAAAAAAAAAAACTTTAAAATTGCAAACCACTGAAACCACCTGCTGAAACAATATAAAAAGCCAACATACTGAGATTCAAAACACTAGAGACAAAAACCTGGAGACTGATACCTGCATGATACATCAAAGCCTAGCCCCGATGATGAACATGCCCATAAACAAACTGGGAAGCCAGATGGCTTACAATAGGAAAGATCTCCAGCTCAGGCAAAGGCCAGACTGCAGAATCTGAGTACCTTCTGAAAATGTATATGCCTACTTCAGAGGAGGGTAATTTGTGAACTATTTCTAGGAAACTATTGAGTGGAATATGCAAGGCAGAAGCTGTGCCTAAGTGATAAGGTAACCACCCTGTAACCTAACTCCTATGCTGTTTTTGAATTAACTTTTGATACCCTGGGAAACTTGTGGAGTTTATGTTAAAGACCTGTAAATTTAGAACAGAGTGGTATTCAGATAAAAATAATAGAAAATCAACTATTTACCTTAAAAGAAGTAGATGAGCTCTTATATCACAATGTGCACAAATGCATCAGAGAGAGCTACATGAGAAATGCACAGTCTGTAAAAGACATATGCATGCACTACGAATACACTGATTCCAGTTGCTCTATCTTAACTGCATTACAAAATCTCGACTTATGCATACCCACAGATATGCATGTATGCGAACAAATACACACTATTATACTTGCCATATGCTCTGCCTGCATCTATGTGTATAAAAATATACCAACGTAGACAAAGACATATGCACAAAAAGAGCTGTATGGTGTTATGCTCGTGCAGCCCTACTTTTGAAGGCATGTACGTGCCCACAAGTGTTCAGCGTCGCACGCAGCCGCACACGCTGGTGGGCTGCCAGTCCCTGCAGCATTGTCAAGGGATTTTCCTACCAGGAAGTTCAGGCAGCTCTGATAGAATCAACAGTGGTGCTGCCAACTTCCATAGCCCCTGGTGCTTTTCCCCTAAGGCACTGACTTGTAGGAAGTACTGCAAAAAAAAAAAAAAAAAAGGGGTGGTCCGATTTCTGAGAGGTTTTCGTTACAATGAAAAAATGTTTTAACAAAATAAAATTAAAAAAAAAAAAATTTAAATGTAAAAAAAAAGGAAACTGATTGCCGGTGCCTTGGCGCACTGCTAGGGAAGTTTGTTTGGCGAGCAAACTCCTGGCTACGCCCCAGTGCAGCGGGCGCGGGACTCCCACAGTGGCTGCGGCGTGAGGAGGGCGTCGAGCAGGGCCGGGCGGGGCGCCGCGGCACCGTCCAGCGGGCCGGGAAGCGCCGCCCGGGAGCGGCGGGGTGGCGGCGCGGGGAGCCCGCGGGGCTGCTGAAGGAACATAGCAAAGAAGGAGGGGTGCGGCCGAGAAAGGGAGCTGAGGCAGGGGCAGTGGGAACGACGAGCGGCTCCCAGAGCGGGAGGGGAAGCGGGAATCAAGGGCGGCAGCGCAGCCCTACCCGTGGCGGTGCAGGTTGTGCTGCGGCGTCTTGGCCTCCGTCGCGCCTCGCAGCCGTCGCAGGGAGCTCAGGACGCGCCGCAGCTCGGCCTCGAAGCTGTCTACCACCGGATTGCCCCGCGCCACGGGCCCGAAGAAGGCGGCGTGCGGAGCCTGCGGCCCGGCGGCGCGGGGCGAAGGCCCGGCGGGCTCCGCCATGCTCGGCCCGGCCCGGGCGCGGACGCGTCGTTGTCTCCGGGCAACGGCCGCGGGCAGCGGCCCCGCGGGGCCGCCGTGCTCAAGGGGGGAGGTACCGCATGGGATGGCTTTTCCACAACGGGGTTCACCAGGCATGGCAGTTTGCGCTTATTGATTGCGTCGCTGTGCCTACTGCACGCCTACGCATAGAAGAAGAAAGTGTGCTTATCCTCTAAGTAGTTATGTTTATCTATAAAAAGAAAACAACAAGAACAACCACCAAAAAAAAAGAAAAGTGGCCAATTAGGAAACTACCAGCCCGTATTTATGTTATAGGAGGTGCCTATAGCAAACTATGTGTTTTGAAGTTCTTCACAGACACTGTGGTAAAGAGGTTTGGGAGGGATGTGATGGAAACTGACTTTGTTGCCATGTTCATCATCACGATGAGCATAAGGGACAGCTGAACTGAAAACATGAAAGTGAAAGAAATATGGCAAGCGAGCAGAGTGTCCTGGCAACCATGACCTTTGGAGGCAGTTTCTTGACAGTGAATGGAAAAGGATTAGTAGAGATGGGTAAAGCAAAGAAACACTTGAATAGCATATCCAAGTAATTCATAGATGACCACAAAATAATTGTCCTTCCAACAGCTGGAGACACACAGCATCAGCATGCTGAATTACTGGAATCAGAAAATACTGCATTAGCAAGGTGAAAGAAATGATGTGGGAATCATCTAGATACTATTCATCCTTGGAAAACTGTGAAGATGCAAAAATATGATTAATTTATGACTAACGTGTCTGACTCATTTTACACATTGATTTTTGTATTGTTACCTGCTGGCAGTTGTGTAGATCCATTGTCCAACAGGTATTGTGAGACTGGGAAGATCCAGTGGCAATGGCTATGCATTTAGGTGGTAGCAAATTTAGACAAAGCACAAGAGGGAGTGGGTTCCTCAGATACCTGTGGAGGAGGTAGAAAATGAAGTCTGCAGTGAAAAGACAAGGCAAAAAGATTTTGATGCAGGGATTTAGAAATCACTGTTCAGAGACAAATTTTACAGAACAAATTAAATATGAGAACTTGGCTTGGAGAGCAGCTACTGCAACATTTAAAGATCTTGCCTGTGCTTTGCTATGCTAACCAAAGAACTCCCTGTGATGGATACCAGATGACTAATAAAACACTGGCCTCTTGGGAAAAGTGGCCTGTGCCACTGTAAGTATGTTGGTGGCATTCGTTTCAAGTCCCTATGAAGTTCTGAGCTAGTTTGCCTCACTAGATGGTGCTGCATCCCAAAGGGCTGATATTCACATTCATGGAATGCAGAGAGTGCTGTTCTCAAACCAGCAGTGCTTAGAAGCTTCAAGGGGAACTTGAGAGACTGGAAACGGGACTGCTGAGTAAAACTTTACATATCTCTAATATTTGGGTAGCAGATAGTGGAACGAATATAACATTTGCAATTTGGATTAGCTTTTCAGCCATAGAAACTAACTGAGTCAAGGAAAATGATAAGGGAAGGGGAGGATAGCCATTCCCCAGAGGGCAAGATTGCAGAACTATGTAAAAATAAAGCTTTAACCACTGGGAAGTTAACCAGGGCGTAGTTGGTCAGCCAGCTCATGAAGAGTGCTTAGTCTGAAACTCCTGGGTCAGAGTTCAACAGGATCAAAGTATTCATTCCCTGCTAGGTGGAGGTTTAATATATGGAGGGCAGTTCTGACCCTCTCAGCATCCAGGGTGGACCATAGCAAGGAACTACACCACCACAAACACTATGGTGTGTATGTTATTTCAATTTTGGATGCTTACAGTATTGATTCCTGTTCTGGGGAAGACTGGAATTTAAACTTCAGATAGTCTCCATCTAACATTTAGTATGTTGAACATTTAATTGAGTCCAAAAGTCAAAAAGGCTTATAGATAAATGATTAGAACTTTTTAACTTCGGAAGGAGTGTAGGTTCTTCAGAAGCATTTGGCTTGTATAACCTGATCTTTACGGAGAAAAACTTGGTGTATACAAAACAGTAAGAGTGATGACTACTGAAGTTTTAACCATGACAGGATAATTTCCTCGAAAGATGGAGCATACCTGTATGACTTAGAAAGTTTATAGCAATTTTTTGAATTACATTACATTAGGGTCCCTACACCCTAAAAATATGTGATCTGTTGGTTGGAAGGCTAATGATTTATTCATTATTGGTAGGTGAACATTTAGATAGTAATTTGAACTACAGTAACATTAGGGAGAAAGTAGGATAGATTATGGAGCATTGGCATAGACAGGATCCCAAGAAATGGAACGTAGGTAAATCCCCTGATGCAAAGCAACATGTGCTTTAATACTACCAGGTCAGATAGAAGGAAGCTGCCTCAGAAATCGAAGCACCCACAAAGAGTTAACTTAGTAAAAACCCATAAAGGAAGTGTCTGCTCTCATAGCTATGGGGCCAAGAGTATGCTTGAGCTGTAAAGGAGGAAAACCTTAACTCATCAAGTGGCCTGCTTACTTCTCATGTGTCTGTTCCCCTTGTGTGTACAGCAGTGGTTACTAAGAGCAAACAAAGGGGGGAAACACTGCATGATCGCAGCAGAGTTGGGCAGGAAGAGTGTGCAGTGATATCTGAGTACAGGGGCTGAGGTAACGTCTGCTGAGCCCTGTCCAGTACATCAATCAAAGTTTGTTTCCTATGGATAATTCTGAGATGCATGTTCAGATCCCTGTCTAGGATGATGGTAGCAAATATACACCTGAATTATGGTGACTACAGAGAAAAGAGGCAGTCACAGATGCTGTATTACCAGACTTCTGCAGGGCAACTTGACAGTCCCCAGAGATTTGAAAGAGCTACATTTATGTCATCTTTTCCTTGATGCTTTCAGGAATAATAGTCTGAGCTGAAATGATTCTATGCCATCACTTAGTATCTCAGACTGATAAGCTAATGAAGACACGAGAATTTAAAATAATGCTTACCTCACTTATGTACTAGTATTCAGAACTGGGATCTGCATTTACTCTACTTGCAGTATGCCTGCCTGGTCCTAAGAGCCAGTGGGAATCCACTTTGGGTAGGGTATTCCCCTTTGAGTAGGAGTGAATTGTTGGCTTCAAAAAATAGAAGAAAATATAGAGAAAGAAGCAATAGCAGGTGCATAGTGATTCTTACGGAGAAATTCACTTTGTGAGTTTGTCAAGCAAAATAAGGTCAAATAAACACGTCTTACATGACAGCATTTGCTATTCACATGCTATAGGGGAATCATATATAATACAAAGTAATACCTCTAAGTTACCGGGTAAAGCTCCATAAAAAGCCATCAGACAGCTGGAAGAAGTGAACTAAGCTGCTGAATGCCAGGTGCACTGGCACTTTATAAATAGGAAGAAGTTGTCCGATGGCAGGGGGGAAAGTAAGAACTTGTGCTGAGCTTACAAGAGGCAAAACACATGCTGGAATTAATGTACCTTCCAAATGACTAACTGTACAGGAAGCAGAGAGGTGCAGCAGACCTTCAAATTTCTTGCTATCACCTCCTGTGGCACTTGTCTATACCTACAGCTAATGAGACAAATACGGGAATCCTGGACCATTATGGGCAGCTATGAGAGATTATAGTCAGCATTTCCTTCCCACCTCCTTGCTTCTGGGCTGTTTTTTGTAAAGCTGCTTGTGGCTTATTGAAAGTGTCTTTAGACTTGCATGCCTTACATTCAATCAAAATTTGTGGATTCCTACCCTTAACTAAGGGCTACTTATTACCTTCCCATAGGAAAGTTATCAAGCAGGTCTCACATATATATATATATATATAATGCTGTCAAAACAGGACGCTCTCTCTCTCTCTCTCTCTCTCTATGTATATATATACACATGTCCTGAACTAGGAAGCTACATGCCTGATTGCAAAGGTAGAGAAACGTGAAAAGATGGTGGGAGCGGCTTACTTAGGACACCATACAGCTTTTCAAACAAAGCAGCAGTTCAAGTCCTTTACTGAGACACATATTTGTAAATTATTTCGGTACTCTTCCTGTCAGTGAGCAGTATACAAAATTCGTCAGACAATGGCATGGCCTCTGAAATCTGGGACATAGATTAACAATAGCTGAGGCATGCATGTCTTTTGACAAGCAATTTATGATCTTTCAATATATAGTGAAAGCAGATCTGGTACAGTTTTAATGCAAGTGAATGCTGAGAGATGGAAAATGCTAAGTTTTTACTTGAAAATGGTTCTTGGCTTCCTTTCTGATCTAGTTCATCAATGTTATAAGAGGAAAGGAAAAGAATGATCAACATAAGAAAGAACTGCAATGACTGAGAACTATGCCAGTGCCAGGTTCTTACTGAGCTGCATTCAAGCTTGGGGTGGGTGACAGTTGTCTCTGTGTTTTCATTGTATTATATGAAAGGCTTCAGTGCCAAACTCTAAAGATGACATGAGAGCTTTCAAGGTTATAGTATATGAAAGTGATTTTTTTCTTTTAAAATCTGAATGTGAATGCTCACAAAAAGGTTTTCTCAGTTTCCTTTTGTCATTAGGAAAATTTTCTTAGGCATATAAATTAATCTCAGTTGACTTGCAAAAAAATTGGAGAAATCTGGGAGAGGTGATCTTGTTTGGCTGATTTTTACCCCCACTGCAAAGAAAGTGTAGGAGTGTGTAATATTTGTGTGAACAATCTGTGAGATTTGACTCACCCACTCAAGTTGTATCGTTATGCACTGAGTGGGTTAAGCAGTCTTTGGGGAGGGACATACAGCAGGGGTTTTATATGTCACGCTGTGACACCGAAGGAGCACGCTGGACACGCTCAGTCACCCAAGGCAAAAAAGGAGAACTTTATTTACAGTTTCTACAATTTATAGACTCTCTAAAGTGAGAGTGGATTGGAGGATAATATATCTCCTCTAAGTCATACTGGCCAGTTGAACAGTCTGTCAATTTTCTCCTCCTCCAAGAAGGAATGTGAAAAACACATAGTGTTTTGAGAAAAGTGTGGGAATTCTGACTCCGAGTATGTAAATATCAGAAGGCTTTTGAAAATCAGGGCGACATCTATATAGCTGCTTGAGTTTGTAAGAGGCTTAAATTGAAACATGACAGATTATGAGATCTTCATTATGGACTTAAGTGCCAAAGGTAGAATTTGGAAATATAAAAGTCCATGAGCGTCTTTCCAAAAATGGAAATACGGCTTCAACGAGGGAGTTTGCCTACAGTTCATGTTATTCTCTTAATTTTTTTAAAATATACTTCATTCCAGCTTACAAGTAAATTCTACTCAAGTAGACATTAGCTGATGATTATTTTTGCAAAAGCTTCTAGGAACCTGCAAATATGTCATCTGAGAATGTACTATTTTCAGTTCACTAGACAGACTATGGAGGAAAGTTCGTGTCTCACTTAAAGATCTTGTCTCAAATCTCAGGAAGCCACAGAGGTTCTTCTAATGAAGAAGCTAAGGCTAGTTTAGAGCAACAGTAAAGATGTCTTGCAAAAAAGCTGTAAATCTCTTCCAATCATGAAAAAGTGAAGGTATGCACAAGATTTTTAGTGATGTGCATGGAAGCTGCATCTTAGAAGCATTCTAAAAACATGGAACACTTAGATATATGTATGAAAAAGCTAGAGAGAGTCCTTAGCTAAAGACAACATCCAATTTATTGAGCAGAGATGGCCAAGGTAGTTTTTTGCCATGAAATGTGAAGTAGCAGAGATTGAGTGTGGAAAATATTTCTATTTTCACTACATTCAGCACTTAAGCTGATTACTAGGTAGGCATCTAGTAGTTAGATTTGATTTTGGAAGAAAAATGGTGGCATGTTTTGTTTAAAATACATTTTATTCGTTTCATCAATATTCTCATGATAAACATTAAATGACAGAAAGTATAGCCTATTCCAAGAAATAAATTAGTCCTGAAGATCTTCCCAAATTCTCCTGAAGCCAAGTATGACAGTGCATTTTTATTCATAAGCTCCTGACGCACATTTGCTGTTTATAATTCTGAGCTGATGCAAATGCTATAGATAGAAATGATTCTGGGGAAATTACACTATTGTTTGTGTATATAACTCCTGAGTAGCCAAATGCATCCCTATCATGACTTTTTCTCTGTTGTGCATTTGATTTGGGAGTACTCACTGGATCAAAATAGACTCTTCTAGGAATTAACTATTGGCAACAAAAGAACACCTAAAATAACCTGTTGATGCCCTCTGATATTTTTAGATAAATGCATTTCTGGTCAGGCCTTTTCTTACTGCATTACAATATGAATTTTGAAACTTTTTGACATCATTGCTTCCATTTTCCATTCTTATTAGTTTTGCACTTGCTTGTAAGAATATTTCACTTCAAGGTCAAAGTATCTGCTGATTGAGGTTTCTTCAAGCAGCTGACAGAAATTGTTTTGGACAATAGCCTGACCTTGGACTAAGAGATTTAGCAGCTTGGAGGTCAGCAGTAGAAAATGACACAATGTGGAAGAGTAGGGGGGGGGGTTTGTTATTAAGCATTGCATATTCAAGGAAGTAGAAAAAAAATCTTTTTTTTCCACATAGTTATTTGGATTTTTCATATTTTTCAATACTTTAAAAAATATTCTATGTAATTATATTTTCTAGTTAATTTTTAATAATATAAAGCATTCTGATCTTTTTATATGTATTATTCCTAATAATGATATATGTAATTATGTAATTGTGAACTTTTATTTTAATACTTTAGAATTTTAGAAAATTTATATTTAAGAACAAGTAATTGTTTTGCATATTACATACATGTGAAAAGAAAAATAAAATTGTAATCTTTACCCTTTTCTCCTTCAGAATATCAGATTAACAAAAGTGAACAATTGTCTTTTCTCTACATGATGACACCTTAGGAAAAACAGAAATTGCTATTAGCACATTACTGTGTTTAATTGATGCAATAACAAAAAGTGGTTAGATCTTGGCCTCACAAATGTAAATGAAACCTTGGTAGCAGTTTTTGAAAATTTTACTAAAATGCTTTCAGGTGGACATATGGTTCTTCATCTGTTAGATACGGATACATTAAAATTGCCGTTTTTTTACGCAGTGAATCCACTTCATATACTCTGGCATTTTTATTACATTCAGAGACAAAACCAAGGCATTTACCTTTGTAGAATCAAAGTAAATGGGTAGATTTCATTCCTTCTTCTGTATTGTTAGCAATAGAGTTGCTTCATAAATTATCCTTAAAGAAGAAAATTTTGTTATGTTGTACCTGTACAATTCCATTATAAGGCTGACAGCTCCTTAAAGAAGGCAGACAGAACTTCTCTGAAGTAAAGCATTATACATCCATCTGGGTTAGCACAAAAAATAACTTAGATATGATTTTGTCATAAGAAACATAATCACTAGGTTTAAAACATGAATAGAAAAATTCCATGATAATTTGGAAGTGCATCTACATCAGCAATTTGGTTGTGATCAAGTGCACACTTTTGTAGTATCTCCAGTTCTGTACTTGTTGTAAGTTACAGAATGATCTTGAGTGCATGGGCTGTATTCCCTCTGAATGAACCTAAGCTGAAGAGCCACAAGCACATCTGACATCCTCCATCTGATACCAGACATTCAGTCTCCAGGAACAAACTATGTAAAACCCCCAAAATGTGCATTATGTGAATATCTGGCCACCATGACTAGTTGCTTCACACCACAGATCTGCTCTGATTACACTGTTTGGCTTGTTAATATAGCCATAGACTACTTTGCTATTTGGTAAAAAATTTCTTTTGAAGCGGGATGAAAACAAATTCTGCCATTTCTGGAGAGTTTTTTCAAAAGTATCTATACTTGAAGACACAGCCTAAGACACCACTGCTATCTGCACTTTTCTTTGCAGACAGAGGAGAGGGAAATGCCTACAAACTTTATGCCACAAGTTAAACATTTTTTACTTGTTGCAGAACTACATCTTCTGTTTGTCTTCAAGCAGTGAAGATTTTAATGTCTCCTCAGTACCATTAACATAGAGGACACAACTACAGTGATTATAATTACCTAACAAAATATGCCAGTGCATTGTGTATGGTATCATATCAATTTCCAGGTTAAAGTTTTCAAATAGGGCCTATGCACCTGGTTTGTAATTTGTCTCATGATTTAGTTAAGAAAAAATGACCACTTCATTACGCTCTATTATAAAAAGTGTTCTCCAGCTTTGGAATAACATCCTTTTCTTTATATCTTTGGTTTATTTCCTCAAAATCATAAACTTATTGGATCATTACTTTTCTAGGAGCCTCCATGTTTTCTAGGCTACCCTCCATAGGCCATCTACATGTAAATGCTGTCCCTCAGCCAGAGACCACTGTGTCTATGCAGCTTGGCTGGTAGGCAGCAGATCAGTCACTTACTGGAGGACTCAAAGTGATAGCTCTGTTCACACTGTTTCATTACAATCATTTTCAGGGGCTGAGAGAACAGAGAGCCTGCCCCTACCATGTGGCAGATATGCATGGTGCCTCCAGAGAACCCATAATAATTTCCTTAAAACACATACTAAGACACATGTCTGAGAGTAATGTTTAACCTGCTGTAATAGTGCTCCTCCTGCCTCCTGTTTGTTCAGATGTCCCAGCAATGTCCACCTAGCCCTTTTCAGCATTTATGTGATCTATAGTTTGTAGAAGCCTGATCATTCAGGGACAGTGAAAATAGATGTTTTCAGGAAAGCATGAGAAGAAAAGGAAATGAGTTGATCAGTGCCATAATGCCAAATTCCCATTTCAGTGAGAGGTCAGATGACTCTGTTGCCAGTTCTGATCTGACATCAGATGCAGCATCTGAGCCAGCTCTAATCAGGCTTAGCCACTTGGTATAGCACTGATCAGTGTGGAAATACAAAAAAAATGTAATTACAGCAGAAGGATGTACGAGAACAGTCTGTCTCCAGACTCAGTGTATCTGGGATAACGCTGTGTATTTCTGATCGGGTGCTACTTTGCATGGTGTGAGTACACATTTAACGACCAGTATTCACAGTACCACAGGTGCACAGAGTGAAGGATCTGGGAATGTACAGGCATGGAGATGACAAGAGGGGAGAGACTATTGTTAATGGGATGCAGAAACTGTAATTTGGCTTGGAAAGCTCAAGGGCTGTAAGATGTGGCATTTGGCATACAGGGTGTCTTGGGTTAGGTAACCAAAAAATGTGTATTCTATTTTATCTGTTGAGAACAGTTGAGATGCTTTTTTCTTTATCTCTTGTAACTCCAGGGGGGACGAGGTGGATGCCTTCTGATAATGGCCCAGCAGTTAAAACCAGGTGTGGCAGTGTTTCTTATCTCTTTCACCATCTGCCCATCCTCCAGGGAGATATCTTCTGGTAATGGGCCATTAAGGCTCACCAGTGACGACACATTACATCATCCCATTGTTGAGATGCTCCACCCGGGGGGGAAGCCAACCATTCCTACCTGGATAGAAACTGAGACTTAGGAACAGCCTGGTACCTGGCTTTCCACTCTAGACCACAGAGGAAGACCAGACCACCAGACACATCTTGCCACAGCTGGACCCTTTCTACAGGGTCATCTCTATTCCACAGAACCACTTCTGTTACTCCAGGAAGATTTATTTGGACTGCTTCCAACACCCTGACCAACAGGGTGTCAGGTCATATCCCTGACCCTGTCAGGGTTTCACCAGGACTTTTGTTTGCTTGCTTGCTTGTTTTTTTTGTACTACTACATTTCTATTCTTTTTATTTTAATATATTCCTAGTAAAGAACTGTTAGTCCTATTCCCATATCTTTGCCTGAAAGCCCTTAATTGCAAAATTAGAATAATTTGGAGGGAAGGGGATTTACAGACTCCGTTCCAAGGGAAGCTCTAGCTTTCCCTGGCAGACAACTGTCTTTCAAAACCAAGACACAGGGAGAAGGAAGTATAGCAGATGATAGTACAACTTCTGTTGTAGTTGTACAGGATGGAAAAGAACATGCGACTGTAATTCTCTTTTCCGGCCAGAAGAGGAGGGAGCCCAGACAGAATACAGATATTCACAGAAAGCACTGGACAAGAAGGCAAAGACAGAACAAAGGAGTGAAGGGACATGAGAGGAAAGGAAAATAGTCTGCAGCATCCTAAGTGCCTGTGATGTTAAAGAGTCGAGTCCTCAGGAAGACAGTCTTTCCTTTAAGAAAAAAACCCATGCCTTTAACACTGATGGAAATAGATCTCTCAAGTATATCTCCCGAGGTTGCTCAGGATAGTGAGAGACAGTCTGGACAGAAGATGGAAATACATGAAGAATGAAAAATAATACCTTGGGCAAAGAAAAGGATAAAATTAGCTGTGGCAACTTTAGTCCCTAGCCTCCACTTCTCAGATCTAAAGTTGAACAAACTTACCTTTGATAACAGCAACACTGACTAGTATCTGGCTCCAGTTCCATGCCTGACAGTGATGCTGGCTGCCTTCAGACATTAAAAGGGGAATTCCAGACTCATTTTCTGGGGAAAAGAGCCTTAATTCTCAAGGTGATGTTTTTGTGTTTTGTTGGGGGGGGGGAGGGGGGGGTTGGGGGGGAAGGAGCTGGGAGGGGGCTGGTTGGTTGGGGGAATTTTTTTCCCCCTTGTCTTTGGAAAAGCGTTTGCACTGCTTAAAAAATAAAAATTAAGACTTCTAGCAGAGGCAGGTGGGGTGGCTAACCTTACTGCTCCTACAGTTTCCATTATCTGAGCTGTTCTTTGGAGCAATAACTGAAATAGAAGGCAGAGAGTGGGAGTGCTGAATGGGAAGGTGAAGGGTCCTGGCAGATCTCTGCAGTGCAGGTGGAGCTCCCTCAAGCCTCTGCCTTATATTTTCTGAGTCAGAGAATTCAGGGTTGATGGTGGCAATTATGTATGCTGGGTACAACAGAGATCTGAGATAAAGAGATAATGGTCCTGCTTATAATAAGAGAAAGGCAGCAGCTGAAAGCAATAGAAGAAAGCAAGAAGAAAGGAAAAACATCAAGTGGGAG
Source organism: Acrocephalus scirpaceus scirpaceus (assembly GCA_910950805.1). NCBI lineage: Eukaryota > Metazoa > Chordata > Aves > Passeriformes > Sylviidae > Acrocephalus > Acrocephalus scirpaceus. The sequence goes on along the minus strand of OU383777.1, from coordinate 45,740,422 downwards.
TAGGTCAAGGCATATATTTTAGCAATGGTGCTGGAATTTCAGGTCTTTAAACTCCTTCAACTGATGATACTTCCTCCCTGGGACTCTGTAGCTATTAAAATGTAGAGAGACAGTCTGGCGCTTAGTCCCTGAGAAGTTTGCAGACAGGGAGCTGTGGGAAACTTCCTTAAGGAAAAGTGTTTTGCCCTGAGGCTACAAGTGGTAAAACATATTTTCAGGGTTGTTTCTAAGCAAAGGCACCTTGGGAGGTTCAGACCAAAATGATCTTCACTCCATAAGTGAGCTGTAAGAGGTCTCAGTGCGTTTTGGAAGGCTTAAAGATGTTGCTGTTTGTAAGTGTCATGGGATGACTTTTCAGGTTCACCCTGTTGGAGCCTGAATGATTTGATAATGCCTACACTAGACTTCTCTTACAGTCTAGGGATGTCTCTGTACTTTTTTAACTTTCTCAGTAATACATTTCTTACTCAGCTTTGGCCTGGTGACTGCATTTTGTGTTAATTTTTTTTAAATTTTATTTTACTTTTCTATTTTTTTTTCAAATTTTGCCATCTAATGTGAGGTGATTACTACACTTTAATACCTGAAATTACTATAGTATTTTGGAAGTAAATAGTTGATCAGCAGTTAGGTTGAATACAATTCCCTTTAAAAGGCCAGTTACCCAGTGACAGGTCACCTGTGGAGTTAAAGAACATCAACAGTAGCCTGAAGCTATTCAACACTGTAGTATTAGTGAGTAGATAAATTTGTTAGACTTCAATACTGATAGTTCCTCAGGCATCATTATTATATATAAATTTATTCCTTGGGTTTTTTTCTGTTCTATGACTTTCTGTAGCACCTCTATTATAATAATTTGGCACATCTCTATCATTTCCTTTGACTGTTATTTTAAAAAAGTAATACCTCAAAAGTAGACACAACTAGATTACTGAATAATGCAAACCACAAGAAACATTTGTAGAGAGGAAAAAGAAAATACAAGCTAATAGCTAGCTTAACCTTCATTAAATACAAAATGTAACAATTATGGTAAGGTTTCCAAGTTCCTTAAGTGTCCTGTAGGCCTAAGGCCTTTTTTTTTCAACCCGAGAGCTATGCAGCCGCTGCATTTAATGTGCACAATAACTTTTCAGAGGAAAGGATCTCTTTGCATTTGCAGATGCATATGCATCAGGTAAAACAGTCCCCAGCAAGTGATAAGTAAAGTTCTCCAGATCATTTCTACCTCAGCAGGACCTGCAGGACTTGGAAACACAGATTTCTGAATGCTCTTGTAAAAGTCACTGTGATGTCAGAAAAATTTTTATTTTATCTCAATTTATCCTGCTCAGCACCTCAAGCATCTTCTCTTTAGCAGTTATTTGACATCCACCATTAGTGCACACTATCAGAATATTCTGGTGCAAAGCACTAAAAAGCAACATGGTAAATGATTTTATCACTCCAGAAGACATTATCACTATAATTTAAAAAACTATTCACAGCCCCTGCCACATGAGTATGTCTTAACAGAATAAACTGAAGCAAAACAAATATATTTTACTTCTCTAGTTTTTGAGAAACAGGAACTACAAAAGGAAATTAGAACATCCAGAGCTCTTGGTAATAATTATCATAGGCATTTGAAAAACAGTCACGCAGAAAAGGATATGTGCAGAGTCAGAGATTGCAGTGACCTCCCACACTGCCAAGTTCTTTAGAATTACTGAAATTATAAACAAAGTAAAAGCTCTTCTTTCCCAAACAGCCGCCTCGATGTCACTTGTTTCCACATTCTGGCTTCTGTCACTGCAGCCCACACTTTCTCTGTTGCTAAGTGCTTTAGGCTTCTGCAATATGTTCCAGCAGCTCCCGGTTTCTCTCATATCTTCAAATGTGCTATCATCTGAAAGCAGATATGTCTAGGTTTATTTGACATGGCAAGAAAAAAAGATTAAACTGTACAAATTACAGATTCTTAAAGAACACTAAAATTTTCCATGTAAAAAAATGTCTTTGTAATCTTGCATGTCGTTTCATAGCATTTTGTTAGAACATATTTTCAATTCACAGTAGGATATGTGAGGGATGAGGGCACATTATGGCTCCTGGGAGCAGCTGTAACTAAATCTTGACTGTAAGTGACAATAGCAGCACAGAGCACTTGGTACTTGCAGACACTTACATCGGTGCTGCCACTGAGCTATGCAAATAAAGAAGCTCAAAAATAAATGCAAATCATAGGAAAAGTGTGGGGGGGAGATAATACAACAGTTAAGAATTTATATAATTTTGTAATTATATTGGTAAATGTGGACTGTTATATCTTTCCTCATTCTGGCTTAAACACTGGTTTCCTCTACCCACATAGCAGGCACATGCTTCCATTCAGGAGAGAATGACCTTGTCACCATTATTCACCCAGCTACGTCTGCCTTTTTTTGTCTTGGTGAGTAGGCATCTTACTGAGTGCAGTTTTCAGCCTATGTGCCTTTACCCACCCTGGGGTACAATTCCACAGCTCTCCCTGTATCCTTGGCTACAGTACCAGCATACCTACTATTTTGATTGCTGGCAGGTTTTGCTTTATGTCTTTCATTCAAGATGAGCAACATTAGCTCTTTAATAGTGAATAGAGAGCTGTCCTTAGTGAATAAAGAGCTAGCATATATAATTAAATTGTGTGGGCATCCCCCTTACCAGATACAAGAAACATTCTAGGTACATTTTTAGGTTAAACTTGGCATTTCCGGAAGCCAACTCAAGGTACAGGAAAAAGTAAGCAGTATTTTCTGGAGAAAGTAATTCAGCACATAAGGACTGGATTGGTAGAATGAAATAATTGATACTAAGGCACCTTATTTTTCCATGATGTGTGTTTTGGGGGTTTATTCTAGATTATATAGCCTGGTCACTAGAGCCAAACACCTATGCTACACATGTGTTTCTAACCTTTCTCAGAAGTGTTAGGTATGTGCTAGAGGACCTTGTAATGATGCAGCTCACAAGCTATTTTGGAACCCCTTGTCCCCATTAGCACTAGGGTGCATGTGGAGCAGATTGGAAGCAGAGTTTCTGTTTTCATTTCCTCCTGAAGGAATTTGGTTTGTATGCACCAAAACCACTTTGAGAACCGAACCACATGGTAAGTGGAGACAATGACAAGATTTTCCTCCAAACCGCACTGTTGCTTTGAAACTAATTGCTAATGTAGACACAGCCTTCTTTGACAGTTGATGAGGACCAATCTGCAAGCTCTGCTAGGGCCTAGGAGAGACAATCAGCTGCTTTAGGCTGAACCGCTTCCCTCCATATAGACCACCTTTCAATATCACTGCAGGCCTTCCTGCTCTTCTATCAGCATTCTATGTTATTCTTTTTCCCACATCTATTCCCATGTTGGAAAAGGTCTCTGGCCTGCCCCATTTTCACCCACATGGAAGGTACAGGAAGTGACCTGTGGCTGCAGAAATTATGCAGGCTGTAGAATGAGGACCAACGGCTGCCTGAGTCATGAGCATGGAGATACCATAGCCAAAGAGAAGTGAGAAGAATGTCCCTAGGTGTAGGTAAGCATACATAGGTTGATAGAGAGAGGTGTCAAAGCCCTCATGACTTTCAAAGCTCTGCTGCTTTTTTTTTCTTTTTAATACCTCAGCCTCCTAAAAAATCACTGGCAGTTCACAGTACCCTAACATTTCCCTGAAACAAAAACAAAAGACCCCTCCCAGTGTTCCATTTCTTATTCTGAAAAAGCTCACTTGCTACTGCTGCAAATTTAGATTGACCACACAAATACAAAATTTCTAAAACCATGTTTCAGCAAGATGCTTTCCCTCTGCCTCATTCTCCCCACACAGAGGGTAAGAGAAATTCTTGTAAAATCTGTCTGGTTTCTTCAGGTTCCTGGGCCTCTTTTTTGCCTCCAGACATGTTCTTTTAATAACTGTGTGCTGAGACAAGAGGTATCTTGTCTCAGACAAGAGGTATCTCTCTTCATTCCCTCAGTTAGTCTGTGCCTGAGACCAAAGCTGATAACTACTCTTTTCCTTAATCAAAATCTGAGATGGGATGTTCTGTTGCTTGACATCTTAAAAGCTTCTTGTGGGGGGGGGGGGGGGGGGGCGGTTAGGACACCCTCCACTCTTATCCTAGTGCAAAATGACCTGGTTTATTTTGAAGCAGAGAAAATTACCAGTCAAGGAAGGCAATATGCAGCAAATAACTACAAAGCAGTGTACGAATCATGCTTCATCCCTTTCTACCCAAACAAATGCCACAGCCCCCACCAACCATGTAAGGAGTGACACACAGCCCCTGCATCACTCTACTTCCTGCTTCTTTTTCCCTGAAGTGCTGGTTAAATGAAGTAGATTTTACAATGTAGTCAAATCCTCAACTTGCTAATAATCAGCTCAGTGTAAATACCAACACATTGCTGCAGAGAAGCTCAAATGTCATCGTAACTGTTCCCTTGGATCACTTCAGCTTTGTGAGGGACAGAGAGAATAAAGGTGCCAGAGGACAAACAGGTGCCCTACAGCAAGCATGGAAGAAAGCAGAGAGGCAACACAATGAGAGAGCTGGTCAAGTTAGAGTCATCTGGAGTAAGTAGTAGAAAAGTCGTGCCCTACAGAGCAGCTACAGATGCACACAAAGTGATACCAGCAACACAATTTTCAGAATTTTTTCATGTAGAAAGACCTGGGATGGAAAAAGTCCAACAGGGGCAAGTAGTAAAAACAGTTTTGAATTTAGCTGACACGGGCCAAAACCAAAAAGTGTTCATGTACTTCATCAACTTAGCATCCAGTTAAAACAAAACCAAAAAAATAACCCCCCAGCTCTAAGGGACAGCCACTTGACATCTTTGCTGATATGCTCCTATGAAGGGCAAGGAATAAGAGGCAGAAATGACCTGTATCTCAGGTGTAAGGAGATTAACCTAGGAAGCACCAAGATGTCATACTGCAGTGCTGTGCTTACTATAATTGCAGAAACTCTCACCTTCCCTTAAAACAACTACAAATGGTTTTTTAAGGGCAATATATACAGATGCAGTGTATTCCCTGAACTCTATTCTTGGTATGTTACTAAGATACAGCTGTTTCCATGGAGAGCTTATTGGTGGGCAAAATAAACTGTTTTGATGAATTATAAAAAAGGTAAATTAATTTTTCAAAACAAAATATTGAATGAAGCTAATGAGATTAAATCACACCAATATAGAATTTCAAGTACATAGTTACCTCCTCTTTTTTATTATTATTTTTTAAATTTCCAGTAGACATTTATCCTAAATTCTGTATGGTCTATAAACTGACATAAATTACTATTTGTCCTGCACAATACTTAGCTAATTCTAAAGCCATGCATGTAATGGCTACAAAAGCTCCAATTGAATTTTTGTTTGTTTTTAAAAGGTAAATATAATTGTGCAGCATTTTACTGTGGAGTATAAATATCTGCATGACAAGGAATATGCCATGTTGTGAAGTGAAGAAAAGAGCCTTGAAATGAAGAATGGTAAAGTAAAGAAGAATAGAATAAATAAGTATGTTAAATAAAGCTCACCATTTAATTTTAACATGCTTCTGTGTAACAGCTAGACTCTACAGATGACAACTAATAGATATGTGGGGGACAGTGGCATTCCTGCTTCTTTTTTCTTTATAGCTCTAATTATTTTATACTGTGCTGAAACAGAACTGTGCTTGACTTAGAGAATAGTTTGGTGGATCAATCAGCAATTTGGCAAAGCAAGCAGCTACACAAAAAGAAATTGGTGAGGTATTTCACACTTAAATCAATTGGAATTTATGAGTGACCTCTTCTTTTTTATATCTTTACATCTGTAGAAATTGTTAATCTTATTTGAAGATGCACTTTGGTATTTTCAGTGTCAGAAAAATTCTACAGGTTACATAGCAGTTTAATTAATTGTCTTATTCAACCTTAAATGCACATGTAGCTATGTAAAAAGTCTCACTGGTACCATTTCTTTCAGTGAGCAGATAGGAGCTGCCATCTATATTCTTCTGGTTTTATGCCACCCTTTTTTCTCTCTCACTTGGATAGGGTCTTCCAAATCTAGCAACAATATATGAATGTATACATGGCTGCTTAAAGCAGAATTCATGGGACAGCAAAAGTTAGTTAAGAAAAGCCTGACTGATCTAGCTGTGCCAATTAAAAAAATTATTACAGACCTCAGCACTTTGTCCCTCCCATGTGCCAGAGGGTACCCTCCCTAGAAGGTGTGTCAGAAGTAATTACAGGCATCTGACTCACCTGCCTCTGTGTCCTCACTGGTGGTTAAAGCCAATTGCCACACTATACAGGGAAATAGGTATGGTTCCGTCTTCTCTCCCTCAGGGTGTAATAACTTGCTGCAGAAGGGTAGGGCAACTAGCTGGGGCAGTTAAAAAGTAACATCTTAATTCTACCTATCTCCCCTACACAGTTAGTGTTGTTAAGATTACAAAAAGGTAAAAGCCTTTGGCCTAGACTGATAGATAAAGCCCTACATCTACTTACTTCCTAATTTCCTGCATTCATTTTCCATATGTTCTCTCTTGCATTCTCTTTCATCCATCCCAGCTCTCCTCCTGTCCCCCTTCTCTATCTGTGGTGCTTGTTTCGCAAAGGCTACCTCCTACTGACATCTCAAAAGCTGCCATTATAGATTTCAAAGCAGCCAGCCAACCAGCTGCTAGCGCACAACCAACTCCAATACGTAGTTGATCAGAGCATTCACAGGGATCTCTAGAATATATATGAAAGTCTCTGCACATGAACAATATATCATATACCCTTGACCTGTGGTATACAGAAAACAATGTGTGCAGTACTCAGTCCTTGCTGACGTAGCCTGTTTCCCTCAGCTCATTTTGTTCCATCCCCAGATTTCTTGTGTCTCATTTTATTTCCAGCATTCACTATGCACACTGGTTCCATTTTCATGTGCCTTTTCTCATACTCATCATATTCTCTACTTTGGATTTTAGTTCTGCTCCCACTTCTTTTATCCTCATGTCTCTCTACACCTTCCTGTCCAGCATTAAAAAGAGAAATTTGAGAATGATCTGGTTTTACCTTCACTGGAACAGATACCATCTTTGCTACAACAAATTTAAGTTTTATATAATAGGATTACAAGAAAGTAACCAGCTGTCATGACTGAAAGCAATTTCATTTAAGTCCTGAAACACTCTGGACAGAGCAACAATTACAATACGGAAAAACCAAGATGTTTGACACCTATAGTCTTGTAACTGCAGGAGTCTCTGTGTATTTTTTGCTTTAATTTCAAATCCACTAAATAGTTGAGATTGGCAATGATACAAATGTTCTGAAACTCACTGATGGCATTTCTAATCAATTCAGTGAATAATGACTGCAAATTTCTATGAAGCAATTTACTTGCCATGAAAAAGAGATGCTTGCTATTCTGCCTGAGACATTGAATCTGCATGAAAGAAACAGAGAAGAACAGGAGCCTCTTCCCCTGCCATTTTAGATTTCTGTTTCATAAAGGGAGAAATGTATCCCTGAATGGTACCTGAAAGGGACAAGCAGCAGAGGTGTGCGTATACAAGAGGCCAGTTTTCATTACCAGCAGTCATTGTTTTGCTCAAAATCTTTTCACCACCTTTAGTCTCCAACATAAAATGTAAACAAAATATATTTCAAAAAAATTAAAAACAAAATTTAAAAAATCCTTTTTTCACTAGGATAGTTTTATAGTGATGTATCGTCTAAGGCACAAACCTCATTTTTAGACAATCTACAGAAAATACCTCACCATTTTCTATCTGAGTATGGTAATTGAAGTAGGCTTAATATCTTTTGTTTTGAAAAGCAGGACGTCCTATCTTTCAGAGCAGTAGTAGAGAAATAAAGGAGTATCTAATGTTTGTTTGCAAACCCAGGCAGAACTGTAAAAAAAGTCTGTCTCTATGCTATTAACTTCCTTCTACAAAGACTAAGCTGCCTCTTGCTGAAGTCAATGGAAAGACTTCATTTACATTAGCTGGTAGAATCTCCATCTGGAAGAGAAAAACAGTCAAGAAAAAACAAGCAATAAAACTAGGTTTTCCACTAAAACAGTGCTCCAGACCCAGAAAATACACACAACTGGTAGATACCTTGTATGTACAAATATCACAAATGCCAGGTATAAATAAAAGCATCAATTCTGATATCGTAAAGATACTGAAATTATTATCTACATGACTGATATATATTCTTCAGAATTTAGAGATGCAAGGTGTGAGGAAATGAGAAACAATATTTAAGTAGCATTGTGACAGGATATTGTAATGTTACATATAGTAACTAAAAGGTTTAGCAATATAAAGGAAGAAAACAGTGATGATATGTCATATGTATATGTAATTTCACATATTACAAATATTAATATGCTATAAAATTATAATATAGAGATAGGAACTAACCACAGGTAATGTGCTCAGTCTTCTAGTAATTTCTGTAGCAGTTAATCAGTCTCCAAACACCTGTATAGCTACGCAAATTAAAATCTCAAGTGTAGATAATGAACACCCCACTATTTTCACTTTGAGAACTCCTTTCTGCTTGCCAAAAGCAAGGTTTATAAGAACAAATAGTAACTTTCTGCAACGTGCCTATGTGAAATATACACAGCTAAAGCAAAGTGCAACTAAAACAATGACCAGCTAGCTACCAGTTACAGAAATCATGGTAGAAATGGCTACAGCTCTTGTTAGCAGAAGTATGCCACTTTTTGCTTCTTTCAAGGAGTACCTCCTTCATGTTACTACTTCCTGCTCCCATTCATCAGAAAGGAAGGGGTTCGGTCATCCAGTGAGGTAATAGAATTGTACTCTATTTAGCCTAGAGGCCTTGTAATAAATCCAAGTAACATGGAAAACACTTCATATGAATATCAGCTTGGTGTAAGAAAGCAAGAAACTGTCTTAATTTGATTATTTTAAATGGATTGGAGTTTTGCGTAGGTGGAAGACAATCGTTACAGAAAGGAGTCCTACACAGACTAATGTATAAATAGCTCGTGCTGTGAGGAGAACAATAGCCCTGCTTCATTTCTCAGAGCACAGATACAATTGGTTAGAGGATATTGCATTCTTCAGAAATTTTTGGCACCCAATAGAAAAAACAATTGCATTTCAAAACAGAATATTGTATTTGGAAATAATTTCCTCTTTAAATAACCTGCCAAGGCTTTCAGTCTTTCTCCTGCAAAGGAACACATCCCTTGTATTTAGCACAATGCTTTCCCACACTGCTGGCTGCTTGCGAGGTCACTGACTCCTGATGCAGTGACACAGAATCCTGAGCTTGCCTCTTGGCAGGGAAGTAACTGCTTTCCACATACATTGTGTTAAAAATGCATAGGTTTCTGTAGGGTTTCCATCTACCATTATGTGAACTCCACTGATTTAACTCCCATACTTTTACTGTCACAGAATAACTACATACCTTTGTTGAAGAAATGTTGAGGTAAAGCCAAAACGTTCATTTTCAAAGCAGGAAATCTCAGTCTCCTGACAGCACTGTATTCCTACTGCCAGATTTACATTCTAATGGCTGATGTAGATTTCATCAGATTGTCCAGTGACAATAATTCATTCCACGTAACCTGGGTGTATTCCATTCTTGCCAGATTAGAGAGAAGATCTATTGCACTCACCAGCTAATCCATTTTAAAACTAGTTTAAAATATTAATAATCATGGTTGGCTAGATGGAAATATGATTGATTGCTACATAATCCACTAAATAATAAAACAAATCAATACCTATAGTTATAAAACTAGACCCATGGGAAAAATCAATCAAAACTAGAGCCTACATTTCAAACTTAAGTCTGTCACTCTGTCTTCCTTCTGCACTGTCTTTTGCCCTGATGTGAAAATCTTCATCTGAGGTCATGAGGTAGTGGCAGATACAAAGGCCAAATGGATATCAAGTATTCTACTGTTACAAATGCTTCTCTCTTAACAATTCATTATTATCCCCATTACAAGTGGAAATCCCTAACATACTCTAATTACACTGCAATCAGTGTTGACCTCTTATTTCTTGGGTGACTCATACTAACTGGTCATTTTTTTAGTTTCTTCCTTTATTTGCCATAATTACTTTTCCTGTAATAACAGAAGTATCAACAGCAGACATGAATATGTATCAAGTAAAACAAACAATTTTACTGATTTTTAATATATAAAAATACAGCTTCATAAGCTTCCAACCCACCTTCTCTCTGTACTTCATAGGTGGAACAGCATTTATTTAGATGTGCTGCAGTAAATGGATGTGCTGCACTCATTACTGTGCTGTCTCAAAAACTTGTTTTACAAATCATGCACATAATAAACTTGCACACTATCATTTCTAATGTTACTAAATACCCAAAATAGCCTTCAAATTGAATAAGATAAAACAAAACATAAATCATCCAGTTAGCATTCAAAGATCAGAAGGACTGGTAGGTCTAGCAAGAACTAGGAGGTCCTGAGCTTTAAAGGAGATCTGTAAGGGGTATCTTTGCATTACCAGAAAGTTCAAAGCCTGAGTGTCTGTGTTCTCTGTGTTATTAAAAATCCCACAAGTTTTGCAAATGTAAAGTAGCTATCCTACATCTTGAAAACATGCAAAAATACCTTGGTAATCATGTTTAGTCTGTATAAACAGTTTGTTTCTGAGTCATATTTACTTCTTTTTACCATAAACCGATTTCACTAGAAATTTACATCAGCATGAGCAAAGCGAATTTCTGTGCATTTAAGAGGTTTCATGCTTGCACTCCTTTTTTAGGCAAGAGGAATTGACTTCTGTTTACTGGGAAACATGCTTGTCTGTGTTCTGGTTTGCTTGTGCTGTTGGAAGGGTCAACAGAGCTGGAAGCAGGGGAATTTTCAGTTGGCACTTCTCCTGTGAAGGCAGCTCCCACTTGGCCCTACCGTGGAGAAGGCCTGGCTCAAATAAGCTGCACAGGGAGCTCCTCGAGATCAGGGGCTTGCTGCTGCAAATTAAAATGTACTCTAGTCTCCACCTAGACACAGCATAGTACAGACCTGCCTGCAGAATGAAGGAGTTTTGGCTTCACTCCGCATCCACAGGAGGGTGGGGAAGCTAAGACCCATAACCTGGGTCTGCATGAAGATGGGAAAAGGCCCCGAGACACTGAACTTGAACTGACAAAAGCAAGAGTGCAGGCAGGCAGCAAGGAACAGCAGAGGTCCAAAAGGGAAAAAAAAACCAACAGCCAAACCACTTTCCAAATTCTGGCCCAAGCATACCTATGCCCTGGTACTTTAAGTTCAAAACCACGTCACTAAAATCAGTTCAGATTTGGCCTTCCTGGTACATCTTGTTCTTTGTGTAATGGAAATGTGAAAAAAAGATAGTACAGAACAGCTGGCTCTCAAGACTAGCTTTCACCTTCAAGGTCTCGTTCAGTAACGTACAAAGCCTAAGAAATTTAGGGCTGGAAAGGGCCAAGAAAAGTGAGGAAACACAGCCTAGATCACTTCGAGGGGAAAAAGATTCTAGGCAAAGGAAGGCAGCACCGTTGGCACTGTCAGAGCGATCACGAGAAGGACAAGGGGGATAGTACGGGGACCATGAATGCAGGAGACAAAGGAAAGAAAAAACCACAAGAATAAATATGAAAAACATGAGTTAGAAATTGATCTAAAGAGAAACCGGCTTCCCTTAACTTCGGTTACTAATGTGCCAGCCGTAGGAAGTGGGAGAAGGGGGATGCCTCAGAAATGAGCTAAATCGCCCTGCAAACCCAAGAGGAGTCGCTGCCAAGGAACCGGTAAAAATGAAGCGAGCAAACGCCCTTTTCTACCTGACCCTACACGAAACGGCTCGGGGAGACCCCTCGGATGGCCAGCAGCACGCAGGGCCCTGGGGCGGCTTTCCGGGAGCTTCTGCCGATGAGACCCACTTCCTCCCGCGGGAGGAGGCGGCCGCGCAGGGCCGCTGAGGCGCGGCGAACGGCAGCAGCGCCCCACTCGGCTCGGCGTGGCCGGGCTCCCCGCAGCGGGGAGGGCGGCCCAGAAAAGCGCTGCGGCAGCCCCCGCTCCCCGCGCCGCTGCCCGGGGCATTCCCCGCGCTCCGCCCTGACTCCCCCCGCTCCCCGCTCAGCCGCCGGCTCAGCCGGGGCCGCCTCGGCCGCCAGGTGTCGCCGGCGCACGGGCGTCCCCGCGGCCCCTCCTGCGCCCGGAGCCGGCGGGGCTGGCTCAGTGCGAGCGGGCGGAGGCGTCAGCCCGCAGCGGGGACGCGCAGCCCAGCCCAGCTCGCCTCGGCTCGCCCGTTCCTCGCACACCCCCGCGGCCCGGCTGACGCTCTCGGCACCGCCAGCGGCCGGCCGGGCGGCTCCCGAGCACGGCCTGCGGCCGCTCTCCAGTGACGGCGGCAGGGAGCTGCGGCGAGAAGGAAGCTGCTGCGGCGGCGGCGGCGGGGGGAGCAGCCATGTTGGAGCGGGGAATAAAGTGACTTTCCTCGGGGAGGGAGCGCGGCCGGCGGAGGCGAAGGCTCTCGGGCGGCGAGGGAAGGGGGGGGTTCGGCTCCCGGCGGCCGGATACCGCTCCTAGGCGGAGGAGAAGGGGAAGGAGAAGGGGCAAAGGAACCGCCCCCGGACTCGCGAAGCTCCGGCGCTGCTGGTGAGTTCTGGCTGTTCATTGTCTCCCGGCCCAGGGGTGCGGGTCCGGATCGCGGCGGGGTGTTGGCTCTCGGCCTGCGGTGCGTGGGACGTCGCGGGGGGTGAGGTGACAGCGCGGCCCCGGAGCAGGGGGGAAGTGGTGGTGGTCGTGGGAGAGCGCCCCGCGGGAGGGCCGGGGGCTGCCCGGGGAGCCCGGGCGCGGGGAGCGTCGCTCGGCGCCCGCGGGCAGGGTCGGGCCAGGCTGTGGGGGATTTCCGCTGCTCGGTGGCGGCTGGGAGCGGCTCCGCGGGGGCTAGGGGGCAGCTCCGGGAGCCTGAGCCCTCTGCGGGGGGAGCCGAGCGAAGCCGGGCCGGAGGGGTTGAGCCGGCGATGGCAGCCCCTGAGCACTGCCGGTTTTTTTGGTGATCCTGCGTTCGTCAACGTCCCCACCGCCTCCTCCTCTTCAAGCGCGGCAGCGTTCTCCTGACAGCTCTTCTCGCAGCCTCCGCACGTATGACACATCGCTCCTCTTGCAGGTTTCCCCCCACACGCACACCCAAAATATGTAGGTTTCAGTGCGTGGCATAAGAGTTTTTCTGCTCTGAGCTTTGAGTTAGAAGGTGACAGGATACGTGAATATTGTCTGACCCTGAACTTCTGTGAACTCCTCCCTCGCTCAAATATGTAATGGCCTGAGACCAGTGAGAGCAAAATGGTTCTCTCGAAAGGACGGGGGAAATCAGGTGGGATCGTGTATATTGTATATTTCTTGCAAATTTATTACGCCCACTAGTGCCAATACCACGTTCATATGAGTGGATTAGCTGTTGCGTTAGAAGAATGCTGACCTTGATCCCCTTTGTCTCTCCTGCAACAATTCTGGTAGCTGGCGCTAGTTGTTTTAAACTCATTGCTGTCTTTGGCACTTCGATAATAGTTGTTAACAGTTTTATGGGTGTTAAAAGCAAAAGAGGGCTGATTTATAATCCTTTTTTTTTTTTCCCAATTTTGGTGAATAATTTCTGTTCTTTTGTAACTTAACAGAAGATCAATAGCAACATTCTTGTAGGTATCACGGTATGGATGCAAGAGCAAGCCTGGTTTGACGTTCTTCCGTTTCTTCTCTCCCCCGCCCCCTTTTTAAATTGTATTAATTGAACTGGAAACTATGTCACCAAAGGTTAAATACTGGGAAGATGGGGGGCAGAAGGAAACATTTATGAAATTAGGCTTAGTACCAAATTCAGTTTTGTTTTCCTTGTTAGATTTGGGGAAAAGAGGAAATGGGTGATCTGATATTTTATGTGCTTAAGATGTTAAAGAAATTGCCATATTGCTTTGTTATAAGAATTTTGTATCTTCACACACAGCTCTTGTTATTTACATCTGCACTTCAGTAAGTGACATGAGAGAAGTGTTTTGAATAATTAATGTAGAAGTAACAGATATGAAAACATAAAATCACATGTTTAAATACATGGTGAAAATTTTCTTTTAAAATTGTTTGTGCTTGAAGGAACAAACTGAATTTAATTCTCCAACAAAGCTAAACCATTTTAATGTTAACTTGGCATTAAAAGGGCCACTTAAATTGGAAAGATGAAAGTATCCTTCTTTTTTTTTTTGGTTTTTTTTTTTTTTTTTGCTGGCATTATTTAAATACTGCTTTGACATTAATGAGTCTGACTTATAAAAATCTTTGGGATGGAAACGCAGTGAGGTTCATACTTTGTATTTGCATATTGTACTGTGTAGCCATGTGTTTACCCAGGATGGAGCTCTATACAAATCATGAAGTGGGTTCTGCCTACATCCGTACTGCAAATTAAAGCCCATGTTGTCTGAAGCAAATTATAGTTTGAATGTGGGGAGTCATTTATTTTAAGCTTGGCTAAGAATGTAGTGCATTAATTAATCTTTTTAATATGTAAAATGCCACTAGCCTGTAGTGAAATACCTAATTTATAATTGCAAATATAATTTAAATTGAGAAACAGATCATGGCTGTGTATTTCCCCTGAATGGCTCTGGCTTCAATTTCTGCCAATTTACACACTGCAGTGTGTAAATATGGTACAGCTTATGACAGGGATGTTAAGATGCTCGGTCTGCATGTGTTACTGTTGCGATGTGGAGCTCTTACAGTAAAACTACGCAGAATTTCTTGGATGGCCTAGTAACATACAAATCTTGTAATTTCTTAATTGACTACCTGCTGCTAGGAAAAAAAAAAAAGAGTGTTTTACTCATCTTAATAAGTTTCTGTCCAGCAGTATATTTGAGTAATTGCACGTAAAAAGTGCAGCTGGGAAAGGCTTTGTTGAAGTCTGGTTCAGTGAAGAGTCTACATTAAAATCTTTCCATGAATTTGCTCTTGACCCTCTTTGCATGTTAAGTGGAAGCTGTTGATATTCCACGTACAAATGAGTTTCTATTTTTTTGTTCAAGAAAGCTAATGAGCTGTATTTTAAAAAGTTGTATATACATACATACGTTTATAGTTATGTATTTATTGAATGCATTGTATGGTATGATGTGAAAATGGATAAGATCATGTCTAAAAATCAAACTCGATAATTATAAAGCTTTTCTAGCATAAACTCACTAAATGTTGCTTACAGTTCTTAGGTTATGGATATCTTTTTAGCTGCATGCTTTCTAATGCTTACTCGTTTTTATTTCTGCAGCAAGCCTTGCATAGCTACTGAGGCACCAGGACACCACTGTAATCGGTGGCAGTTCAGAATTTTATATAATACACTACAACTTTAGCATGTAAATATGCTTTTAAAAAGCCAAATGTTTACTTGACAGTTATGGTTCACATCTAAAGAACAAACTAAACCAGTGTATTGTTAGCAATCACTGTCTTATTTTGCAATGCACATAATTACAGCAATGGCTTTTGCCTTCTGAGTGTAAGAACTGGTATTTGGGGGATTTTTTGGTGCCTGTTCACATACTGATACAGCAACTTGAATGACAGAGGTAAAAGCATATTATATTTACATATTTTAATCACTAGACAATAATTTCCTTTTTGAAAATAGGTCTAGGCCTAGGGGGCTTTTAAAACTTTCTGAATATTTTATATCATTACTTATTCCTTTTGGGCCCTGGCAACATTTTTCCCCACAAAACAGGGCTTCTTCCAGAAACACCCACTAGTGGTGTGGGTGGTGTTTTTTCCTGTGTATTTTGTGAAAAGTCACGATGCACTTTTGACAACTATTATCTGAAGAAGAATGAAAGTTAATGCTTGTTTGGAAAAACGACTTTTTATAATTCTGTGTTGAATACAAATTCATAGATACTTATTCTTTACTACTTGAGAGATTGGCAATTCTTCCAGAGTTGTTGGTTTCCTGAACTTCTTTTAGCAGTGATGTCAGCTGTCAAGAGTTTAGTAGAACTGGCTAATTCGAACGTGTACAAACAGCAGTTAAAACCACAGATAGTCACAAGGAATAAACAAGACCTGTACTTGAGCTTATTTGTCAACTTGAAGCACAAGAACATTGGGAAACGAAAAAAAAAAAAGAGTTCTTTAGTTCTGTGATTCCGTTATATGGAAAACAATTACTATAATGGGTGCATAAATCAGATAATTTGCATTGGACCAGCTTTTGATACATCAGTCCTTGGGTAGTAAAGCTTTAGCCACATCCTTGGAGATCATTATACCCTATACCTTATTGTGCTATAAAATACCATAGACACATTGATACTGGGAATCATTGTAACAGTGCTTTATGGGCATATTTTGGCTTTTATGGTATAATGCTTGCTTTTAAAGGATTAGAAATTTTATTCACTAGGAAACAGCAGTTTATCAGGTGTGCTGTGCCTAAGCACCAATGTCAGATAAAACAGGAATGTGATAGAGCAGCATTGTCAGCAGCAGCAGAAGAAACAGCTGTCGAGTCACATTTTAATTTTTCATGCAGTAAGCCAGAATTAGGCAAAATGATTTTAAAAAGACCAAAGAGTACCAACTCTGTAACAGTTTTTACTAAACACTGAAAGGCTTCTCTGAATTTCAGGACAATTTTCTGCTTCCTTATTTCAGCAATACATTGAAAATGCAGTAAGCCGAAGGACAGTTGTATCTTATGTTTTGATGATGACCTTTTTGGTTTTTTTTTAGTTATCTTCTCTGGAACGACTAGTTTTCCATATATTATGATGATCAGGGCTGTGTTACTATACCAGAACAAAGAAATGATATATCTTTCAGTTGCACTCCTAGCTACAGTTCTTGTCTATCTTTGATTTTAGGTTAAACTTCTTAGGTATTTTGCGTAAGTGAATGTTACTCTGTGCTGTCTAATCATATTTAATTTAGTTATTATCTGTACCTCGTAATTGTACTCCCTTCTCTGACTGCTGTTGTTTTTAAAGGTTTGGTAGAGTTTCATGAGGGTCTCTGATTTTTAACATATGCGTTTTGTCAGCTTCACTAAGGATACTTGGATGCTTTCAGTTTGTGGTAAAGTTGTCAGAATCATGACATTCTCTTCTTTGCTTGGTGGATTAGAGCATTTTGCAGGCATGTAGCTGTACTGAGACACAAATATCATAGTCAACTGTCATAACCTGTATCGTCTTTTCAGAAATGTCTTTTCCCAAGTATTTCTGACTTCCTGTTCTTATCTTACAATATGGAAGTATCTTTGTTTGGATGTTGTTCAGGTATGTGCAAGATGTGTCTTTATACAGCAGTCATTAAACTTAACATTTTATGAGGTTTACAGTTAATTGGTGTTCACTCAAGTAAATATCTTTGCAAAATACGGATTAATAGAAATTATCAAAAAATATTAGTCATGAGCAAAACCATTGTCCTGTAATTGAGAGAAAACTGCTTGGATTAAAAAGTTAGGTCTATAGGTTAGTTTACAAAAAATGTAAAGAAGCTAGTTTACAAAACTGTAAAGAAATTGACACTGAGACCAATTAATATGATGGATAAGAAAGGCCAAAGTCTGTGATGAGGAAAGCCCATGCTGTCACCAGCTATTACAATTAGGTGTATTTTAGGATGAAATTGTATTCTAAGAAAGCCATTAGCCTGTTAGAAAAGCTGAAGACAATGTAAGCATCTGATGTTCTTAGAATAGGTTGATGTTTATGAAATACTGCTATATTCATAAGTAAACCAGCTGATAGTTGTATGTAATTCTCTGAGACATTTCCTAGGAGAACCTGAAGGTGTTGAACAGCTGAAGTTGTGAGGTAAGAATTGTACAAATTGCTAGGGCACTTTCTGGAGTGGAAATGCTGGTCATATATATCAGTATGTCTCAGAACACTAAGAAATTTTGTGATTTTAGCGCAGCTAAGGTTTCTTTCAGTGGTTTTTAAAGTTAGTTATATGCATAGTAATGAATATTGACAGAGCGGGAGATTAAGCAAAGAAAACAACTGTTGCTCAGCATATATTTATAGAGGACCAGTCTTGTGAAACTAACGTCTGGTTCTCTTGATAAGATTACTTCATGTGGTATGTTGTTGATACTGCAGACAGGCGTCACTGAAACTTTTTACTTGGCTCCTATGTGGCATTTTGATTATGGAACTAAAATGATAGATCAAGTGACAACATATGAAATGGTTTAAAACCCAGTGGATAATGTGAATCAAGTGCTTACCTATAAATAGTTGCTGTTACGTAACCACGTGTGATGGGGGTTCCTCATCGTAAGTTTGTGAAGAAGTCCTGGGAAACCTGCTCACTGTCAGTTATTGGGCATTGCTACTACTGAAGTGAAAGTCAGTGAAAATTGCCCATTGTTTCTGTAGCTCCAGTAAATTGGGAAAACAATAGATACTGAAGAATGGGTCATTAGCACAGGGTGGATGCTTGGAAAAATGGCAGTTTCCTGTTTGTTTACTTATAGTTTATATAAGGCTTAAAAAATTGAATATTGTGTATTAACTTCTAAAACAAATTAGTTATATAAATCAAATGTATGCAGCTATTTTATTAGCTTTTAGTTTGGATATTTTTTCTGTAAAGATTTGGAATAGCTTCTCATGTATAATACAGAACAGATACTCAGCATTGATCTGCATTCAGTATGTGGGGTTTAGGGAGAGCTTTTATTTTGAAAATATAGTAATCAATAATTAATAGTACATACGAGGAGGAAAAACAGTTATGAAATAATAGATTACATTTTATATTTCTGTCAGTTTTCTGTATGTCTTGAAATGAAATTCAGCTTCTCAATGTAGAGTTCATAAATATTCTCTGTAGGCAAACAAAGACGTGGCTGTATATACATTTAACTGGGAAAAATTAGAAGGCATTTTTTCAGTCTGTCATTAGTTTATTGCCAGTGCATCTTCCTCTGTCCTTTCTCTTTGTCGGCGTCTGGTTGTCATAAACAGCAGTAGAGTACCTACATTTGCAGTGGGCTTGTTGACTGCTTAGCCACTATTCAGTCTTAAAGCTGTGTACCATTTAGCACATAAATATTGTTCTAAATGGTTCAAACGTCTGCTTGCAAAGCATGCATCTGTGTCATAGTTCACCTTATTTATGCTTGCTCTGAAACCCAAATATAAAACTAAGGGCTTCCTATATGAGTGTGAGAGACAAAGCTTGGGCTGCTGCTGCCTGTGAATAACTTAGTTGCTCCACAGAAGAGTTCAACCTGGCGTAACTCTGGTACTATCACTCAAAGCTGCGTTTATTTTCCCCTTTGCTGGCTGCTGCTTTTATCCCCACATTCCTCCCTTTGGACCAGTA
Organism: Acrocephalus scirpaceus scirpaceus; assembly: GCA_910950805.1. Classification (NCBI taxonomy): domain Eukaryota; kingdom Metazoa; phylum Chordata; class Aves; order Passeriformes; family Sylviidae; genus Acrocephalus; species Acrocephalus scirpaceus. The sequence continues at coordinate 45,721,029 of OU383777.1, read as the reverse complement.
GGTGTCTTGTGACTGTCAGGGAGCCGGTGCAAGTTACATTGTGTGTTTGGGTTCAACTTTGCTTTCATGTTTACAGGTAAATAATAGTCACTTTCTGCAGTATGGATGGAAAAACAGCAGTTTGTAGTTACTTATTTTTTTAAATATCCTGAGCACATGGGAGGGGAAACTTCCTGTGTATAGAGAGGAAAGGAGGTGCTCAGCTACTAAATATATCAATCATATATGCTGCACTAAAGTATTTTAAAAATGATGTGTGAAACAGCAGCTTAGAAACTTACTTTGCTACTGGGTAAGAAGGCACAGTGTGGAAATAATTACTGATATATCTTATAAAATGTATTCTTAATTTTTAATATGGGTACATGTTTGAGGTGAAATGAAATAAAATAGGATTTTAGTGTGGAAATCATTAGTATTGGACGAAAGACATCTAAGGAAACTAAAAATTACATTTTTCTTGCAAATGACATTTAAAAACTGAACAAAATAAGCTGAAAATAAACTACAGTAGGAGTTAAAAAATATTTGGAAGATGCAACAATAAAAAAATGACTTAACTATAGTATTCATATTTAAAATGGGCCTAATAGTGGAGTTGTGCAGGGTTCTTGTTTTGTTTCTGAAGAATTGATCATCTCGGGAGAGACGAGCTCATTGGCATCACAGAAGCCAGAGTTTGGATTTAAATCACTGAAATTTACAGTGAAATTTACAGACACAAGTGGTCTTGAGAATAATGGCCTGTACAGTACTCAGTACTAAAGCAATTTCAGAGGCAATTCCAAAAATACAAGATTTTCCATAATGTTTCATTACCTTTGTAAATGTGATTCAGTAGGTTATGGCAAAGAAGCAAAATATTTTGAAGCTTATGTTATTTACCTTCAGGATTAAAGAAGATCAACAGCTTAACAGTGTTCCCATTTGCACAAGTCACAGTATTTTTAAACCTGCTGCTTGTAATTCTGGGTTGTTTATCAGGGAGTACAGTTAACCTAAATGTCTTTTGGAGGCTTTTTTCTGATACATCTCAGTATAATTCTCAAAACCAAAAATGTTTGATCCATAAGCCAAAAAATAGCTTTAAAATGTATTAAGTTAGAAGGTGGCCTTCGGTTATTAAGCATAGTCTTTTTTTTTTTCCCCCCTTGTGGGCTGCACAGGAGAAACAACATAATGGTGTAGGGTAATTAGTTTCTTCAGTAGTTATATGCCTTTCTTCTTGAATTTTGCAGTTTTGGTATTTTAGAAGTAATACGAAGCAGATTATGAGTTCTGAAGATACGGATTTGATATGCTTTGGCAGTCAGCTTAGTTACTAATATTTAGTATTTTTAAATGTTTGAGTATGGTTTGTGTATAAAATATTAAGTGTTTGGTGCTGTTGAAGAAGTGTTCTGAACCTGCTTTCTTTAAAAGGGACTTTTTTTAATTGGTCCTGGTGGTCTTACGTAATAGGAGTTTTGGCCTCCTGATATTTTTGAATATTTCTCATAGTGGAGGAGGTAGACATTAGTTGAAGGATTTAAGTCATTAGTTGTTTGTCACTGTTAAAAGTTAATTTAGGAGTGAATGGATAGCTAGTAATCACTTTCACCTGTAGCTGCATCTTAACAAAATACCTATATTCTTCTTAATCATCTGTTTCTAGCAGTGGGTAGATAAAACCTGAATTTTTTTAGTAGATAAATTATTCACATCTAAAATATGAATTATGCCAGATAGACTGATTTGCATTGTACCTTTTTTTTTACATGCATGTCTCTGTAACCAGCGGAGAGAAATAGGTTCAGAGGGTAATCTAAAGATTTTAATACAGAGCCACCTCTCTTTCCACATTTACCTTGGAGGGAGCCCATTAGAACCATTGGTAATGTTTTACAGCATTACAGTTTGAGTTGAATTAAGCACTTGTTTCCAAATAATTTGTTACAGCAGTAAACTGAAGAGGCTTCCATACCTGTCTGCATTACGAAGTTGATGGTGAAGAAGGAAGAAAGAGACTGGCTGGGGGGATGGAGGCACTTTCTTGCTGTGGTGGGAAACTGAGAAGTGTCTCCAGCACTGGTGTGAAACTTTCTCTTAAGTGCCTCAGGTGCCTAAAGATGATGAGTGTCAATTCCCACCCCCTTCCACCTCCCTCCCAATTTAAGCATTTAGGTCTTTCAATAAGTAAACAATAAAACATGCAGATTTTTCTTTATTCATCACTCCTGCTTGCAAGTGTTTAGCACTAGAATTTTAAAATTCTAGTCATGTGAGTAATAGTGATAGTATATTTTAATATTGAAATAGGTTCCTGAATCAGCTGTGTTCATGTTATGTCTTCTGGCAGTTTCAGAAACTAGGATTGCAAGGACAAATAAAAATGATCTGGTTTTTTGTAGCAGGAGAACCTTGTTCTTTGCATATATATGCTCTGTGATAAAGTGAGACAAGTGAAGATTTGAGCATATCTTACACCTGCAGTTGATGGTCATTCTTGACTTTTAAATAATATTATACTGCATTAAGTTAATTGTAAATTTACATCTTTATGTGATTGGATTGTCATATCTCTTTTGGTAACTGGAATTGTATCTTAGTTCAGAGTTTGTTGTTTTGTGTTTTTACTTGAAAGATAGGATGTGAAATCTTTCTTCTGCTTAAATTTTGAGAATGATTTACTTGGATTGGTAGATATTATTTGCCAAGTCTTCCTTGGATTGGTTGACATTATTTGCCAAGTTCTATGCTAGTTTAGATAACTTGTTGAAGATATTTTAAAATATAACTGCAACAGGTTTTGTGTAGTGGCATCGGTTACGTCTCATGAAAAGAAGTGCATCACTAGCTAAAAAAAAGTATTTAGGGATACAGATTATGTCAATTTTTGGTTGTTTAATTTGAGGCTTCTTTAAGATACTGTTCTTAAGGGTATAGTGCTGAGAATACTTTGAAAATCAGCCTTAGTAGAGTTGACTGCAGAGACCTGTCAATAGAAGTAATACCGTGACAGCGTCTGAAAACCTAGTGGCATAGATTCTAGTAAATATTTCTAAGAAAAAAATGCAGGAGAAGCAATGACAGTGTATCTTTAAAATGCTGCTAAGCCACCTTTATACTAACAGAATGCCCTAGCTTTTCCTGTTTCTATGGCTAGATGTTATCTTGCTCTCAGTCTGTTTATACCAATATAAATGAATCTAACCTGGATTATTTAATCTACATTAATGCTTTATGTCTCAGTGCAGTTAGTTGCATGGGGCCTCTTCCAGTCATAGCTCATTCAGAGCTAACGTAACCTCACTGCTTCCAGCCACATCTGAAACACAGACTTGGAAAACAGCCCCATTAACTGTCTTATATAGGGAATGTTTTCTCTTAACTACATTTCATATGCAGGGCTTCCAGTAGTAGGCTGTTAAAAAACCCGCCACAAAGGTCTTTGTCACTGAAGAAGGAAAAAAGCCTGAACCATCTGATAAAGCACAGGAAGCAAAATTGTTGACAGAGAAAATTCCTTTTCTGTATAGTCACTTTTATGAGAAGTGCCACTCCCCAAAGGTAATATATTTAACTATTAGTGGATCCTCACGACATAACAGATTTTTTTTTCTCTTGTATTCAAAGGTTTGAAAGGGATAAAGAAAACTACATGGGTTACTATTCTTGCAAAGTTTTTTGTGGTATTTTGCTGTGTTATTTGTGCTATGTTCAAGTTTATAAATGTTTGCCTCTCTGTAATCATAGGAGGCTTTGGAAAAATAACATGTTCCGTTTTGTGGAGAAATCGGAGAAATTTATGATGGTCTTTTAATCTCATTTAACTCTTGTCAAAGCTCCTTCCACAGTGTGCACAAGCCTTGCTTTTTCTGCTACTTAGTAATATTCCAGCTGGATTGACTTACTGTGGCTCTTTATCAGAAAGTCTAGGAAGCTTTTTGATTAAGCAGTCTGAACTACAGAAAAGCTGCACTGTTTTACAGCCTGGAGATACACCTTTATTTTTAATAATGTCCTTTGGCCCTCTTTGTATGAGTAGTTCTGTTGTATTTTTGAACCAAACCTTAGGGTTAGCAGTGGTTTTATGCGTAGCAGAGGGGACAGAAGGTGTGCATAACTGGGACCAAGAGAGAACTTTTCAGATAGGGCATGGTGTTCTTTGCACTCATCTAGAGTCAGATATTACTGGAGTGTATTTGCTCAGGTTTTTCTAACTCTTTCCTGGGTTTTGCTACATATGTTGTGCAGAAATTTATTTGCTTAAATAATTCCATGAGATTAGCTGTATGAATTTGTACTGTTGTAATGAAGACAGAGACTTGTAGCTTCTGGTCAGGGAAAGCTATTGTGAAGACAGTACAAGATTGCCCTGTAGAATTACTTAATTCTGTGTCATTTCGAAGTGCTACTTAGGGACAGTCTATCTGTTACATTGAAGGGGGTTTTATCTTGAATTTTGTTTTTCAATGGTATGCTATTGAACTTTTAACTTCAACCAAGTAAAAGGAGGAAATATGACTTATATTAAATTTTAACTAAATTAATAGACAAGAGAAAGGCAGATGGATAGAAAGACATTCTGACCTTGTAGAAAACAGAAAATATTTAACATTATAGTAAGCATTAGTAAGCCTTTGTATGTTTTGCTTAAGGAGTCTGAAAGTAACTCAAATAAATGTGACCTATTTTTATATTTTGGATTATTGAAAATCCTGTTTCTAATGTATTTGGAAGTGTTCTTATTTGAAAGGTTCAATGAAAGTTTCAGGTATTTCCTCATATATTCCATGTATATTGAGAGGAGGAGGTTTAAAATTGCAATTTTATGCCTGGTTGAAATTTGTATGTAGCAAATGAGATGTAAAGAAAGGCAACCACACATTCTCCACACATGCAAGAGCCGGTTCTGTCAGCAGTTTCTGCAGTTACTTTTGTTGCACACTTCACGATTAGTTAATGCATGTTGGGCATGTTATAAATGCATGTCTGGCATATCAGAGTATAATTTATACTGCGTAAATCATAAATACTTCATTCAGTATTTTCATTGCTCATTACCCAGAATTGTCTAGCAGCACTTGAGAGAGTAAATGAATTCTCCTAAGACCTAAATGCTGTCATCAGCTATATCTCCGTGTTTACATTCTCAGCTGCATGGACCACTTTTTGAAATTACCTGCTGTGTGAATAAAGAATATTAAAATCTTTGTCATGATAAAGTAGAAGTTTAATACAAGCACTAAATAAATTAAAAATACTGTTCTTTTCTGAAAGAAATTGATGTCTCAAATTTAGATATCCAGTCTCAAAATAGCAGTATTAATCATCTAGCTGTGTTAAAGAGAAAGTTGCTTTTAAACAGCTTTTGGGTGTTATTCAAAGTTAATTGTGTATTTTAAAGGGGGAAGTGAACTTCCTTTGTATGAAATGGTGAACAATGCTAAAATTAACCTGATATGAAGTATGCAATGTACTGTTTAACAAAATGATGCACCTTAAATTAAGATTGTTTAAGAAAATAGCAATGTCTTAAAGGTGTTTTTATTTATACAATCAGATCAACATAAATAATGTGAATCACAACCAAAGTTTGAGGCTTTTTCGCAAGAGGTCATGTCTCTCTCAGAGTACAGGTATCAGGGAGTGACATACCTGTCCTGGAGGGTATGAGACTGACTGAGTCAGGGCATGGTGGGGACTGGGCTCTTCATAGCCTGGCTGTGCCATGGAGAGTGATGTGCCCACCATGGCTTCCCTTCTGGTGCCTCTAGTGGGTGCATTCTTTAATGATAAAACTAGCTTGCTACTTTAAAGCTCGGAAAAGCATCTTAAATTGTTGCTTTAATCCTTTTCTTTCAACTAGTGACACCTGGTGAATTGTTGAGTTGTTGTTCCTATCTGTATTCTCATTAATTTGATCATTTGGTCTTCCTAGCTGGCAGACATACACTCAGTTAAAACTTAATGTTGGTCCCAGTGTAGAGAGATGTCTAGGAAAGAGATTAGATTGAGAAGAGTGTGAGTTACAGGAGAATAAACATTCATTTGCAGGATATTCACCTGTTTGAGCTCTACTGGTTTCAGGGATAAAAAAAAAAGTTGTGGTTTAAGAGTAGAAAAGCTTTGAAGTAAATAAGTATTTGCTGTCACCTCCAAATGTCTGTACTGACTTGGTTATGTACTGATATGGACGGGATCCCTAGTTAAGTCTACCTGTCCATATAAAAGATAGCAAATCTGTGTTAATTTGACTTCTGGATTTAGTTCCTAAAGCTGAAGTGTGAGGCACAAACAAAAATGTTGCTGTGATACTCTAAAAAGGGTTCTTGAACTGAGGATTTGTGCCTGGTATTATCCCCTGCTATTCTACAGATACAGCATGAAAACAGATTCTAAGCCTGTTCTAGAGATACTGGTGAATGTCTTTATATATAAAATCTGGATGGTGTGTGCATGTGTTTGTTTGCGTAAATTCTTTTTTTTCCCTTGCTGCACTCTGCATGAGGTTGAAAATAACTTGCTTAACCTTATCCCCCACACCATGTTTTCTCTTAATGTGATGGTCATAAGAGTAGAGTAGTGTTGGCCTGTTCCATCACCTGATGGTCCAGGACAGCTTTTTTCCCTTGCAGACTTCAAAGGACTCCCATGATAGGAGGATAACACACAGGGTGGTAAATACACTGTGGTTTTCTCTCTGAGTGGGAGCTTAATTTAATGGCATTTAGAAGAGTTCATGTTTAGTCATCTCATTTTGTTACATGTGTTATTTGCTGCAAAGCTCTTTCCTGTATATGCTCATTGATCTAAGCACTAATGTGTTAGACTGCTATTCGTCAGACATATACATTTCAAAAAATGACACAATTTTCAGTTTGTCCTTGAAGGTGCTCTGCAAACTGCATGTAGTGTACTACAAAACAAAAGGAGATCCTTAGGTCTTTTAGTTGACTTGGTGATTAAATTAGGTAATTCTCATAGAGGATACTTTGATTCTGGTCATAAATGAAGTGAAAACCTGTTCATTACAAGCCTTATTCATAAGAAACATTTATTCTACCCTTACACCTCATGCATAATTTCATCTTGTTTTAGAAAATGTCAGCTAGTGTAATACATAATTAAACTGTTTTGAACAATTTCTCAATTGTCATAATAAATTGTGAAACAAACTATGTCAATCCTTTAAGTCATATCAAAACAAGCTGGGGTTTTGGCTTATTGTGCTGTCTTAAGGAAATACATTCAATGAGAACTTTTGCTAGTTTGTAAAACATGAACTGCACAAGAAATTAAGCTTCAGAAGTTTATTGAGCTGTAGATAGAGTAATACTGTTTTGATAGTAGCAGACTCTGATCCCTATTCTTACTTTTATTTTATTGTGAAGTACAAGGGGTTCAGCATGGTATTTACTGGATTTTTTTGTCACACCTGAGAATGGAAAGTTTAGCTTTAGGTGTCTTGCTAGTGTGTGTGACAGGCAGTATCTGTTTCAATTCTTTGCCACCCCTTATTTTTTTAGATGTTCAGTTTGCTCTGTGTAACTGTGAAGAAAATATATTAACATTTATTTCAAGAGTTTATAAATCGTCAGGTTTGGCTTACAGAATTTTCTTGGTCTCTGCATATACTAACTGCAGCGGGATGCCACATGTGTGTAGCTTAGTTTATTAATCCTTGGATTGGGGGGTTTTGTCTCAAAAGTCTTCTACCAAATGAAAGTTTACTACTGCATTTTGATATTTTACATCATCTTGCTGGGGTACTCATGAGCCTTACCTCATAAGGTAATTTTCTTTATATTGGAATTTCTAATCAACTAAAAGTATTTTCTGCTTGACTTTTGTACTTCTTTATAACTGTCATATTTCAGTAGTAATATTCAATATTTCAAGAGCTAATCTAGTGTGGGAAGAAGCAGGATACCTGGTTTGTGTAATCCTGTTGTAATAGGTTTTCACAGCATGCAGACAGTATGTGTAGCAAGAATAGGCTTAAAAAGAATTGGTCCCAACTTTACTTTGTAAATCAGATTTGAATATTTAAAATACAAATTTTATGATAAATATATATTTCAAAAACAAATCAATGGTAATTGTGTTAACCCTGTAGAGGGGAGGTTCTTTGATAGAATTATAGAGGTTTTTATTTTAAAGTCTTTAGTTAGAGTGATAGAGAAGTGTGGAAGACGGATGTGGGGAAAAGGACAGCTCTTATAGATCAGTAAGTCTTATCCCTAGGGCAACCTGACTCTGTATGTGTCACTGACATTCAGTATGTGAACTCTGCCATTTATTTTCCTCTGATGTTTAATTTGGGACAAGTAGCTAATTTTTTTTTTTTAATCCAAAGCTTAAAGCTTTTTCTAGCAGGTTATCAGGTAGTTGTATATTTAGTTACTTTATTTCAGAAGTTAACTATGATTTTGTTAATTGTTCTGTGTTGAAGGGGGAAGTTGCTCTTCAGGCACAGCTTTATGAGCTGCAGTATAAATGTATCTGCATGAGTGCTGTCTGCATGCATCTGAGATCTGCAGGTTGCATGTAGTTAGGTTTGCAGGTTCAGTATTTTTTTCCTAGTCTCATACTGAATGAAGTTCTTCAAGCTTGTTACAGGTACAGATTAATTCTTGGGAAGGTAATTGATCTGTACTTACAGAATTTATGTTGTATATGGGAATCACACTGTTTTTGTTATAAGGACCTGATTAAAGTTCATGGAATAATGGGGAGTTAGGTGTTTGGAAAAGAGGTCCCTCTACACTTGGTTTGTTTTGGATTTGCTTTGGTAATGTTTGACTGTCTTTGCTTTTATGCTGTCAAAATGTCATTATTTGGATCTTTCCCAATGTTTTTATTCAAGTGATAGGAAACAGAAGGCAAGGAACTAATTGGGATGAGTCTAGGAAACATGCTCTGAGTACACGTACAGCATTTTTGCTTTCTTATCCAGATTTCCAACATGTGAGATGTGTGATAGCAGAGGCATCGTTGACAATGTAGTTTCAGTTCATGGGGAGTCCAAAATGTGTTTTCATCTCTACTGCCACTAAAGCTAAGTGTGTTTATTTCTCCTTAGTGAGGTTCTCTCAAATTCTTGCTTTATAAAGAGGAGCTTGTCTTGTTAGTTCATGAGTAATGGCTACATCCTACTATCTCTTTTGTCAGCAGAGGATAGGATTTCCTCCTACATGCAGGGAAGAAAGAGAAAATTAAAAAGTGATAGAAGCTAAAATCAAAATTAATGTGAGAAGAAATAGGCCAGATTAATCACTGATTCTCTAAGACAGCAGCTCTTTAGGTGAGAAAATTCCTCTTTCCTTGGTAGTGGTATCTGCAGGGGGCCAGGCAACACCTATGTTGCCAGGCAGAGGGTACTTGCATGTATTGTTGTTACACACTTGATTAATGCAGAATGGAAAACTACCTGCAGTTCTGAAGCACCTGATACCTTGGTTGCTTCAATGGCAAGAGGATAGAGCACTTAGAACTCACTAAAATCCTAAATGAAAGCTTATAATTCTGTTTGTGCCTCAGCATTATTGTGAGGGCAGTATAGGTGGCAACAATTTAAACAAAAGCATGAGGGAAATAGTTTGTGGTGGACCATGTATCTTTTTCATTATCTTCTGTATATTGCAGCAGTGATACTTGAGCTGGCTATAGAGTATTTGGTATGCACATTGCTACTGGCAAAAGCCTTTTGATGGAAGTGGTTGCAGCAAATGTTACAAAACTTTCTATGAAGTCTTACCAGTCATCTCCCTCCATGACTTGAAGTTTTTTATTACCTGCAGTTAAAAACTTTCACTTTTCAATGTTCGATTTAACTTCAACATTTGGAGACTGGAGTCAATGTGTTTTTTTCAACAATTGATCTGTTTCGTGATCTGTGACAGCAAGTGAATGTTTCTTTCCCCCTCACCACCAACAATTTGTTATACGATTTGAAATACAGTCTAAATACACCCAATAAAAGTAGTCCATGTCATGCTGAAATTGAGATGTTTGCTGAAGTTGTGCAAAGCAAGAGCTTGTTTGAAAACTGTGTATTTTGTTGGATTGTTATCACCTGCTATCCTATTACAAGTTTTCAAGTCTAAAATGAAATTATTCCACTGTCAGTCCTGAAATAGGCAGTATCAAAATGTTACATGGGGAGTAATACTTGACAATCCTTTTGATACACCTTTCTCTCCACTGTTGTTATGCTAGTAGGGTTTTTTCTTGTGGGAGCAGACAGCTTAAAACATCCTTATTATGGAAATGTATGAGCTTAAGTGGTCACGATCTCCATTTGAATCATTGGTAAGAGTTATGTTAGAAAACAGAGAGTGAGCTGACACTTTATTCTACTGAATAAGAAAATGGCTTACAACTTCTTGCCTGTAAACGAAGGTGCTTTTCCCCCACCTCCTTCCCCCCCAATCTGGAAAGCCAGGTAATTGGTTTTCAGGAAGCCACTTTTGCCTTTTTCTTCTTTGTTAGCTTGGTTATTTTGTTTTTCTCTAGACAACAGTGTCTGCAAGCATAATGATTTTTAGCTTTAGTTGACTCTCATATTGGCAGTCTAATGGCACGATTTAAGTGTAAGTTTATCTAGAAAAGACAAATAATACCAAAAATAGAGAGGGAAGAAAAGGTATTCTTTTTGGTTTGGTTTTTTTTTTGTATTTATTTAGAATCAGAAAACTACTCATATTTTTAAGGTTAAGGTGAAATATTAACACGTTTCTGTTGATTTTTCCAGTCTATATGATAATTTTTGATTTTTGGGAATCAGTACTTGGGCTGAATATTTTGGTGTTTGATAAATGGATTCGATATTTCAGATTTGCTAGGTTACAATTTGTAAGATTTGCAAGTTACAGATTTTCACTGGAAAAACTAAATCAAATGTGATCTTCATTTTTCAAAATAATTCGATTGAATATATCTTTGCTATGATCCCTCTTAATTTCTTCAGCTCTTTACAATAACTTACTTGACTCAAGTTTGGGAACTTCAGAAAAATGATATGATTTCTTACGTGTTTCCTGCGTATCCTGAAAAGGGTAAGATTTCCTACGTAATTCGCTCAGCATCTCTCAACGTTAAAAATAAATCTGTGAAATTCTTCCCATTTTTTTGGCAATTTTTCATTTGTAATTGTGCTATTTTGGTTACTTTTATTTCTAATAAAATTTTATAGCTGATGTTTAAACAAGCTAGGCTTGCATGAAAGTGGGAATTTTTAAAATCAAAGCTAAAAGGGGGAAAAATGCTAAAATATTTGTCAAGATTTAAGCATTAAAGAGAGAGTAGTTAATTTCTGATGCTTTCAGTAGGAGCCTCTTGCAGATTGGTATTTTGTTCTTTTTATTTCAAATCTTTGTTGTACCTTTGCTTATTTGACTCCATCTATTTCTTTATATTCATCAGTTCAGGAGAGCTTAATCCCTCGCCTATATAGTGCAATCAGAAATAAGCTTTGACACATAAAGAAGAGTAAGCTAAACAGCAGAAACGCATATTAAAGTACTCTTACATAAGGAGGGTATTTTTAAATGATGCTGACTTAGTAGTGTGGATTTTGTAAAGGCACTCATGGTCTTGTAAATACATGCAGTTCAAAAACAAGACTGTCTTAAGCATTTGAATTTTTCTGTAGAGATCATGTAGGGCTGGGAGACTAAATCCATTGTCAATGTTCTTTCTCATTTTACTTGAAAGATTGGAGGGTTATTCACTGGGGGTTTTTGTTGTAGTTTTTACTTCACAGCCAGATTCAACTTGCACGCAATTTTCAAGAGCTTTCACAATTTCCTTTTTTGATGCTTTTATTAAAATGAGAAAAAAAGGAGAGAAAGAGATGAGTACAAAAAAAACTTGGCTACCTCTTAAGGCATACTCGGGATTCTGAAAATGCTTTTCTGAGCAGTGTCTATCATAATGGAATCCAGATCAGACTAGGAGAACCTGTAAAATGCGTTTATTTTCTTCTGTTGTTAATAGCAAGATGTGAACTTTGGCTGTGTCCCAGGCTGCGTCCAAAGCAGTGTGACCAGCAGGACAAGGAAGGGGATTCTGTCTCTGCTGTCCTCTGGTGAGACCCCACCTGCAGGGCTGCATCCAGCTCTGGGATCCCCAGCACAGGAAGGACATGGACCTGTTGGTGGAGAGAGTCCTGAGGAGGGACACTGAGGTGATCAAAGGATGGAGCACCTCTCAAGTGAGGAAAGGCTGAGAGAACGGGGGTTGTTCAGCCTCAGAAAGAGGTTCTGAGACGACCTAATTGCAGCCTTCCAATACCTTAAGGGAGACAACAAGAAAGATGGAGAGGTTTCCATGGGAATTTAGTGGCAGGTCAAGGGGGAATGGATTAAAATTGAGATTAATTTTAGATGAGATATTGGGATTAAAATCTTTACTGTGAGAATGGTGAGGTACTGGAACAGGTTGCTCAAAGCAGCTGTGAATGCCCCATTCCTAGAAGCATTCAAGATCAGGCAGGATGGGGCTTTGAGCAACCTGGTCTAGTGAAAGGTATCCCTTCCTATGGCAGAGGAGTTGGAACTAGATACTTTTTAAGGTATCTTCCGACCCAAACCATTCTAGGATTCATAGAATCCTAGAATGGCCTGTTCTGTAATTCTAAATATGGCTTTAATATTTGTTGATGCTATTAAGAAAGATAAAATAATCATAAATTAGATAATGGGGGAAAAGATGGAAAAAATGGATTCTAGAAAAACATTCGTATTTTGTGCTTTGATGTCAGGCTAGTCAACAACAACTGCTGTTTAACCCAGAATGGTCCCTTAAGCATGTTGAATTGACAATGCAAATTAATATTTCAGAAATCCAGCCAGCCTGCTCACCATTTCTAAAAACGTCTTTTGAGAGTTGGGCCACATTGTCAAAAGGGCAGACACACTTTAAAAACAGATTGCTTACCTAGCTGAATTTGTAGCTAGGTAATTGTCAGGAAAAATGGGTGTGTTTTTATTGTCCTGTTTGATTTTGATCCATAGCTATGCTGAACATGTTTTGTGTTGCAGTTCCTTGAAAACTTTTATCCTAGCATTGAATCTCAGTTTGTCTACTGGATGACTTAAATGATCCCTACAGGCAACTGAGGATTGATACATACATTTATCAGAGCAAATCATTCTCTGAAGATTAGTTTATAGATACATTGTTTATGTTATTTTCTTTCCAGAAGTACTGGTTTTGATGGCATACTTTTCAACAGTGGGCACGCAAGTACAGTGAAGTTACAATTTCTTTCATATTAATTTTTTTATATATATTTATCAGTTTGTGGCAAAATGGTGAGACTGTGCACTTCCAGGGATCAAGTAGTTGGTTAATGTGTCTACACTGCTATATATTTTTTCCATCTATTGTTTAGCCATACCTGCTCTTACATATTATGATCAAATACTGCAAATGTTTCAAGTAACTGTACCTTCAGGAAAAATGCAATTATTTCCAAATAGTCTTGTTGTTCCTTTGCTGAAGTTAAAATTGTTTTATAAAATGTGAAGCATTGAGAAAATAAACAGAAAAATCATCAGTGATGGCTGTACAGCCCTTTACTATAGTGTATTAGTTTTCATAGTCGAGCAGAATCAATCTTGCCTCCAAGAAATCAATTCTGGTATTAATATGTATGCTTAAGCAGTGTGCTAGTACACAACTATTAGTGTATTTATATGTATATCATATTTTATGGATTCAAACAAATATTCCTTGCAGGTTAGTAGCTCATTGTATCAGAAATTTTAGTTGTAGTTGCTTCAAAACCAGATATAAATATGCATTGTGACAATGCTGAAATTATGTAAAATACCAAATGTTCCTGTCAAATTGGCTAAGTCATGTATTTCTCTCAACTTCTCTTTTTTTGTCATTTCAAATTTAAGGAACTGTTTTGCAGCATACAAGACAACTAGAAATACCAACACACTTCAGTATTTTTACTTTCAGGAGGTTTGCATACTTCTGTGTTTCTTATTCTCTGTAAGAGCTGGGTTTTGGTTTTCTGGCATCCTCACAAATCACAGCTCTCTCTTTCGCTATTTCTGAAAAGGAAAGAAATTGTTGTTGGTTTACCTGCAGGGGATGAGTTACAATTCTGTTTAAAAAGCCTTTTGAATATTACCTTATTTCTGAATAAAACAAAATTCCTTTTTGGATTTTGAAGACTTTCAATAAATCTTTTTAGACTTTATTCTTTACTTCAGTTTCTCATGGCCCAACTTCTTGTTTCATCACACTTTTGGGCTTCCCACCATTTTTGAGGATGGAATAAATGAACAGCATACCAAACTGGAGCTTGCATAATATATTTGTGTCTCTGAGGAATGGGATCAATTTCTATGGTATCAATAGTCATCATTCCTTTGACTAAATGTTGAAATGATTTTTAGAAGATAGTAACACTGCATTGACTTAAGGCTTCCTGTGCACAGTAAAGGAGACCAGAGATCTGTGAAGTACTGGGGATCTTGTGTGCCATTCCTTTTTAAAGATTAAAATCTGACATAGGCACCTAAGGGTTCTCTAATTAGATGAGGCAAATCATTAACATATTTTTCAATAGGTTGAAGATATATTATCACTTTTATTCTTTCTTGCATTATTTTTATAAGAAGACTTCACAACTACAAACTAGCCCACACTTTGTCCTTTAGTATTTTGTGTCCTTCTTAGAAGTGATTTCTGAAGGAACAACCCCTTGAGGGTAGGTGCTTCATAGAGATCTGACTAATTTTGTAAATTTAAATAAAAAGCAAAAACAATGACACTGAGTAAAGAGGAGAATGGTAGCTTGACTGAACAATACTTGTTCCTGTGCAAGACAGAGACTTAGTTTCAAGATGGTCTTAGTTCTGAAACTTTGAAGTGATTCTTGAACATTTTTTTCTTGAAAGCACTTGAGAAAGGGGAAAGTGAAGATTTGGAAAACAGAAAATTTCATATTTTACTATAAAATTTCATGAGCTGATGGAAACTTTGGAAAAGTTCCAATCGCAAATGAAATTTAAAGCAAGGATTTTAGTCTGAGTTGTGTTAGGTTGGTCTAATGGTTCTTAGGGAATTTGATGAGAGTTTAAGTGTCTTCAGTGGGAGAGTAATTAAGACAACAATAGAAATAAAAAAGAGGAAAAATTTTACTCAATGGTGGAAAAGATTTTTAAAACAAAATACAAAATAAGAATGTTAACCCATAAGTGCAAATCCTTGTTTCTTTGATGTTTGAAATAAGGGTGCTTAGGGAGCCATAGGGTTTTGCTGTTTTACTCTGGAAAGCTGTCAATACAGCGCCCTCTTTGTGGGTTCCTGTACTTCAGCTCACAGCTGCATCTCCAGCAACAGCGAATTTGTTCATTACTCTCCCTGCACGATCACCCATTGGTGCCAACTTGATCCAGATCAAGTGTAAGCAAATAATAACACTTCTGTTGACTTGATCGGAACATGCAACAATGCTGCCTTTCTGCTTTGTGATGGTTGTAGTAGCACAGTTGATCCTCTGTTCAGCATAGGTTTGACACAGCTACACTTAGTGTTTTGAACAAATTCATACAGAAAGGCTGGAAAACTCTAGTGCTGTGCATCATGTGAATGTGTGGGCTTTTGATCTAGTAATTAGACAGCCTAATAGCCAGTTTACACTCTTGAAATGTAGATCAAATCTCTGTTGTTTTTCTTCTTTAATTAATGAAAGAACTTGTTGCATATAGCTTACTCTAGTCCTTTCTCTCACTGTTTTCAATGCCTTGTGAGTCTTCTCTCTACTTCAGTTTCTCCTCATCATTTCAGTTTGCATCTGTCTGTCATTCATGGCCCATTGTAGTTCCTTGCTCAAACTTCATTCTCCAGCTACTTTATCATGGAAGCATCAATATATGTTTAGATTTAGAACTTGTTTTATTGCAGTTTTTTAAATTGTAGATTCCAGAGTAACTTTCCTATCCAGAACAAATTTGTATGTACTGCTTCATGGTCTTTTTTAGTAAATGTTTAAATATTGTTATGATACTGAAAATTAAAATAGGTGATTCTTTTTTTCTTTTCCCTAAGACTGCATAATGATAGGACATAATTTCTCTTCAGTAGCTTATATGCTATAATGGAATTGAAGACTGATAAGCTGAAGAGACAATTGAAGTAGGTTTTATATAAATTTTAATGTGGACAGCAAAGTACAGGTTGAGCTATTAAAGTGAACATCACAACGAGGTTAGGATTGTGTTTAGATCATTATAATCTGTGCAATTCTTTTATGTTTACTTGGTTGCTTGCCACCTTCAAAGATTTTTGTTTGAGATTTTGCTCAGTTTCTTTTATTTGCTTGGTTTCAGTTACAGTATACTAAGATAATATATACTTTTACTTGTTATTTCTCTGGAAATTGATTTTTTTTTTTAGCAAGTCCTGTTTAATTTAGCAAATCTGGTCTTGATTCTTGGGAACCATCTTCACTTTCATCAACTTGAGCATGTTTTGTATATTTTGTGTAAAACAAAGGTGATTATGCTTCTACTGCAATTCATCAGACAGAAGGAACTTCATGCCTGCCACAGGCACTGCCATCATCAAGTTTTTCCTACTGCTCTTTTCTTAATAAAGCTAATGAATTCAGACAGGAAATATTTCATAACCACAATGACAATAATTGATAACAATTTGTGTCTATTTTATCTTTATTCATGATAAATAGCTTCATCTTTGACCCTGCTTCCAACAGTAGAGATAGCTAAGTTGTGAAGATCCAAAGCTCTCTTGATTCTGTAGGATCATAGAATGGTTTGGGTTGGAAGGGACCTTAAGGATCATCTAGTTCCAACCCATCTGCCATGGGCAGGAACACTTTGTACTACACCAGATGCTCAAGGCCCCATCCCGCCTGGCCTTGAACACTTCCAGAGGTGGTCCACAAGTTCTCTGGGCAACGAGTTCCAGTGCCTCACCACCCTTATAGTAAAGAATTTCTTTGGGCTGTTTAATCTAAATCTACCCTCCTTCAGCTATAAGGCCATTCACCCTTGTCCTATCAATACATGCCACTGTTAAAAGTTCCTCTCCAGCTCTCTTATAAGGCCCCTTTTAGATACTGGAAGGTGCTAAAAGGCTTTTCCAGAGCCTTTTCTTCTCTCAGCCTTTTCTTGTAAGGAGCAGTGTTCCAGCCCTCTGGTCATCTTGGTGACCCTCTGCTGGACTTGTTCCAATAGGTCCACATCTTCCTTGTGGTAGGGGCCTCAGAGCTGGATGCAGCACTCCAGGTGAGGTCTCACCAGAGCAGAGCAGAAGGGGAAAATCCCTTGTCTTGTCTTGTCTTGCTGGCCACACTGCTTTGGATACATCTTAGGACACTGTTGGCTTTCTGGGTTGCAAGTGCACACTGACAAGACTCATTGAGCCTCTCATTCACCCACACCCCCAAGTCCTTCTCCTCATGGCTGCTCTCAAAACAACTTTTCTGAATTTCTGAAAGGATTTTTGTAAACATTCATTATCTTACTGTGTTATGACATTGTTTTAGTTCTGTGGTGAATTCTATTTCCAAATGAATTAAAAAACCTAAAAGTTGAGGTCTTAAAATCTGTAGTCACCATAGCAGCATAGTGAAAGAAGAATCTGAACTGTAGAGACAATAATAAATATTTTGAACAGCTAGAAACCCCCCAGATTTTATCTAAAGCTTAACTAAATACACTGGTGAACACTTCTTGAGCGGATTTTTCTTATGCTAGGGACCTATGCTAGGGACATACTGGGTTCAGAGGTGGACCTTGGAGAAATGTTGTAAATTTCAGCAGTGGTGTGGAATAAAAGGTAAAAAATATTCCAATAAACTTAGAGCACTGAGATTGTCCCAATTGTTTGAAATGACAATAATAATAATATTTTTTTAAAAGAGTCCATGATATTAATCCAGACAACTGATATCTGACTGTAGTATTTTTTAAGGGAAATTTCTAAATGTAATACTTTTAAAGTAACAAGATCTGGGAACAGAACCTCAGATTTGTGCTCAATTCAAGTAAATTTGGTCAAAGGGTATGGCTTGTTCCAGTGAGTCATTCTGAGGCAAGAAATGGTAATGCCTAGAGGATTACTATTAGAGATAGTACCTATATAACATGAACCATGTTAAGAAGAAAAAGATGAGTTCATTTTGCTGTATGAATATACAATATACCTTTAGGTGGCATATTGATTGGACTGCAATCCAACAGTTCATTTCATATGATTAAAATCAGAAATGGCAGAAAGGAGCGTGCATGTCAACAATTCAACAGAAGGAAGCATGCACAGTTCAGTAGACAGAAA
Source organism: Acrocephalus scirpaceus scirpaceus (assembly GCA_910950805.1). Taxonomy (NCBI): domain Eukaryota; kingdom Metazoa; phylum Chordata; class Aves; order Passeriformes; family Sylviidae; genus Acrocephalus; species Acrocephalus scirpaceus. The sequence goes on along the minus strand of OU383777.1, from coordinate 45,702,717 downwards.
ACTCAGTTTTTTATTTCCCTATTCCATGGTTGCTATGACCTGGCCTTTCTAAAAACCACTATTTCTTTGTAACTAGCAAGGTTTGCTTACTGTTACCAAACATAAGCGTAAAATTTCCTAACTGTGCATGTGTATCTTGTTTCTCTGGGAAGCAAACCTATAGTTTACTTCAGTAAACAGTAGTAGTGCCTCTACTAATTGAAGCCTCTGCCATTCTGGTTTACCATTCAGCTGATGAGAAGTTTCATTCTCAAGTCTTGTTAAAAAAGTGTATTAAAAAGATTGGAGTATAGGGAGATAAAAAAATTAAGGCTCACTTCATGGCAACAGTCTGGCAGATTTTTATTCTCAATTTTTAATCAGAATTTAAAAGTGAAATAATTGCATAAGTAGAATCTTAAAGGTTTGGGGGTTTTTAGTTAAGAAACCTTCTTTAAGAGCAAGTGTTGTTAGTGTTTTGTAATAAAAATGAAGCTTGTTTTATTTACTTTAAAGATAGATGTGGTTACCAGGTGTGCTGAAACTGTATTCAAGATGCACAACTTAAATTTTAGTATGGTAGTACCCGATTATTTTATGCTTTACTAATGAGACAGATGGCTGGTCCTTTGGAAGGCCTTTTCTTGGGTTCCATTTTATAAAATACTAATGTAGACTATTTTTAAAGAAAGTAAAGCAATAAATCTGAATTACAAGTATTACAGGTGAAAACTAGAAGCTTCTTGGACTGTTTAATTTCAAGCTTATGGGTCCTAGTTACCAAAAGGGAATAAACTGCAATGGGAAGATTTCTGGTTACTCTTCAGTACGCTTTGGTATGTTGAAAGGCAGCATACCTGGGTGGTAATGCAAATACAAGCTTCCCTTAGAACGCACGTAATATTATTTTAAAGAATATTTTGGCAAAAGGATACTGTTTTCCAAAGCTGTTGAGCTGTGTAATTTAAGATCAGCTCAAGTACTTGACATAGAAACAGTAGTTTGGTGAAAGAGTATCATGTTCTAAACTTTTAAAGAAACAGGCCTTCTGTTGTATCAGTCAAGACATGATCTTTTAATCTATGAGATGACAGATGACATCAGTTGGACTTCATATATTGAGGGTAAATACTGTATATTTGAGGGTTGAATACAGGGGGAAAGAACCAACAAGGATATTCCAAAGGAGGCTAAGGAACCAAATAGATTTTAAAAAAATAAATTACTAAGGTAACATCTGTTGCTCCTAAACTTGGCTTACTAGTTTTGAGTGTTAGTGCCGCTTTAGCATGGATTGTTTTTGTGTCTCTTCATCCTAGCCCATAGATTCCAGCTAGAATTATGGGACCAAAGTTGCTAAAGGAATGTAGTAGAGAGAGAGGGAAGAAGGAGTTGGTCATCTCTCTCATTGTAGAGGGATAGTGATCCAAATTGTCTTTGAGCCTGTTGTGATAGGACAATGAGTAATCGTTTTAAACTAAAAGAAAGTAGATTCAGACTAGATAAAAGGAAGAATTTTTTTTGGCTGAGAGTGATTGAACACTGGAGCAGTTTGCCCAGGCAGTGGTAGATGTTCCATCCCTTGAAATGCACTGTCAGTTTGGTCAGGGCTCTGAGCAGCTTAGTCTAGTTGAAAATGTCTCTGTTCATTGCAGGGATGTTCGACTGGGTGACCTTTGTGGGTCTCTTCCAACCTAAGCCATTCTGTGATTGTCGTTCAACTGGACTATTTTGAGAGTTGTGTCATCTGGTGATGTTATAGTAACAGGACTCTATTTTTCTCCTCTGGAATTTTACAGCAAAACTGCTTTAGTACTTCTCCAACTGAAAAACTTACTTTCAGTACTTTATTAGAGCATAATATTATGTGAAGCTGAACTAAGACTCTGTAGGGAATTTGAGTCTATGTATAGGCAAAAATTTAAATTTACCTTTTCATAAAACATTTTTTGTTGATGAGATAAATCTTAAGAGTTTGGAAGCTTTATCCAGATCATCGACAGTAATAGCAGTATTGGCCTCTGCAACACAATTAACACCCAGAATGGAAAGTAGTTTGCTGTTCAAGGGTTTGGCTCACTGTTTGTCCTTGCCAGGATAAGACTGTGTAAGCGTTAGAGTCTAACAGCAGAACAGTGATATTGTTTATAGCCTAGAAGAAATTATTTTGAAGATAAATATAAAATTTCACTTCTTTCTTCTGCCTGAGAAACAAAAGAGGGCAAATGTGTCTGCCCAGCACAAATATATATTTGGAAACAGTATTCTGTGCATCCTGTTTGATTCTTTACCTGTTTCTTTACAGAAATTTTGTAGTAATATATCCTTCTGTCCTTACTCTGACTTTAAAATGTAGCTTGGAGGAGGATACTACAGAAATCCTGCTTTTGTTGATGGTATTAGTGTTGCTTGCCTGGCATTAGTCACAGTTACTTTACCTTTTTATAATTCTATTAAAAATAAATTTGAAGACTACATGTCCTTCAGCTTGTGTTTTCTAGTTATTTGTGTCTGGTTTAATATTATTGACTGATAGTAATACTTTTCCAAGGTTTCCTGTATACTAATGCTTTCTTATTGGCCTGACATTTACTTGCAGATACACAGTTTTCTTTTTTGGTGGTTGTTGTTTGTCTCCTCTACTGAGTCAGGATGAAGTATTGTCACTGACTCAGTTCTATATAACCTTTTGTTGTTTCTTAATCTTTCTCTGGCCTGTGTTCAAAGTCCAGAAAACTTGCTGCTTGGATACCTTCAGGTAGAGAATTGTTTATACTAAAAGGAGGTAGTGTGAAGTTTGAGTAAGTGTCCTTTGATGTGCTAGACTGTTTGCTCAGTCTGGAAGGGAACTGATTAACTGGAGTCACCCAGATTACGTAGTGGCAATTTCATTGTTCTGCTTAGTTTCAGAATCTGGGAACCTTTATCTGGACAGCCTCAGTTACTTGGAGGAAGAGCAGTATGTAAGACTGTGTATAAAAGATGCGCAGGGAAGACTGATCTGCTCAGGCAAAGAAAAGGAACATCGAGTGATACCGAAAGATCTTTTAGTCTTCATATCTGTTGGTCTCCACGTAGAGTTCTTGTTCTTGAGCCAACAGTGAGAGTTCTGAGAGTTTGATGTATGGCAGTTGCCTTATTTTGGATGTTTAAATAAAGTTGTACCTTTTTTAATTTTCCCCAGCTTCTTGAACCCTGAAAAAGACCGATTGTGAGGCTGTCACCTGTTGAGACTTAATTTGTGAGCAGGATGTAAGGAGATGCAGGAGTAAGACAGAAAAGTCTGCATGTAGTTACTGTGGTGGGAATTGTAGTGGCCAGAACCTGTTGCAGTGGAAGAAGGCACTTGTGCCTTATTTCCTATCCATTTGTTATTTTCCCCTGTCATCTTCCCTTAACAGCATTTGCTGTTGTCCTTTATTTTGTTCATAGATGGCTTTTACTTCAAATCCCAGGTTTTGTTTAGCTAAGCTAAATAGGCTTTTAGCAAAACTACAGCTTTTCAGGCTATTTTTCTTGTACACAACAGTACTATCATAGCGCTCCTTGTAAGGACAGTCTTACCATCAATTTGATGTGCACTAATGATCAGTACTCTTCTTCTGTGGAGGCACTAAATTGGCTTAAGCAGCCTCATGCTTTCCTCTCTGCTTTGTAGGGCATACTGCCACAACTTTGTTGCCAACACAGCTATTTGCAAAGCTGCTTGGCAAAACATATGTTAAAACTCTTCTTTCTTTCCCAGGTTGTGAGCTAAATAATCATTTGCATTAGAAATAGTGTCTTACGTGTTTAGTATCCTTGGCAATGAATACTGAAATGATCTATGTGTGCATATTCAGCTGGCCATTAAATGGCAGCATGAACACTTCAGACAGACATAGCAACATTTGTCTGAATGCTGTAATAGAACAAACTGGTGCCATGCTGGGACAATCTTGACTGCTATATAAAAATTATAACAGCTGGAAAATACTGTAATGGACTTACTGTTCAGAGGTTTTCTGTTACTGAGGAATCTCTGAAGTGGTACTGATGACAGGATTGGAGAAGGGAAGAAAAGACAATAATTTCTAAGTTTTTAAAAAATACTGAATCAGAGAAGTTTATAAGTTTAGGTAAAAGATGTTCATTAATTCAAACAAATTTTTGAACCATAGTTCAAAGATTATTTATTGCAAGAATGAGTTTATTTACTGGTCCTTTGGAATCACCTTTGAAATACCTCAGCTATTAAACTTACTCAGCCTGACTATAAGAAACTGGTTTAGGCTGTTGCTCCTGTCAGTAGTTGCTTTCTTATTTGTGGCCAAGGGGTTCTATCTCTCTGTTACTTCAGGAATAGTAGTTATACCATTGACAGTATTACTATCATCAGAAATCTCTAGAAAAACACAGACTACAGAAGAGACTGATGAATCTTAGGCATTAAATGTTTCAAAAGTGCCGGTTTTATCATACCATTTTTTTTCTTAATGTCTGGTTTTGTGTCTCTGTAATGCCTTCGGTGTATCAGATCTTCTGTGTGGCCTGTTACTTTTTAGAAAAATATACATATATGTCATCAGTACTGTAGAAGGTGTTCTCTACCATGATGCTTATTGGTCTCTTAATTCACTAAGAGAAAACTCTTTCTTGTATTGTTATATCATTCTATCATAAGAAAAAAAATCAAAACCAAACCATCAATTACTATGGAAGAGTTTGCTTTTCCTGGCTTTTTTGTCTTCTGCATGTACATAGAAGTGTCAGAGAAAGGCATCCAAAGCTGTATGTTTTTAAATCATTCATGGCTGTTTGATATTATTCTTAGGCACAGTGCTATACATACAGTAATTATGGAAGGGTTTGATTTTACATTTGCCTGATTTGCTTTACTGTCAGGACTTTCTGGGTTGCTTGATGGGACTTTTTTGTGTTCACACTATACAGAACATACATAGAGATTCAACAAGTAATAAACCAAAAATATTACATTTGGAGGAAAAATTGTAAGCTAGAAAATGAATTTTTTTATAACAGTCTTCATTTTGTGTGCACTCTTAACAATTACAAATTTTTTTTCCTGGGATGAGTTCTCACTTGATGGTTAATTTCCAGGCAGGCCATCATAAGGTTTCCCCAACACCTTCCCCAGTGCAATTAATTTCTGTTCTAAGAGAAAAAAGCCAAACTGTTTTTTATCTTGCTTAGAAACTTGTAGCCTTGTTCTTTTTTCATCCAAACAGGTGTGTCTTTAGTTTTTATCTCAATTTATATTGTTCTGATGTCTTTGTCTCTTAGTGCTTGATTCAGCAACATTGAAATAAGTTGAAAGCTTTTCATTGCCTTAGATCTCGGGCTGTAAATAAAACTTGTTAGCACAATAAGAAGCAAATCTTGAAGGCTCTGGTGTGGGAATTCAGATGCTCAGAGGACAGGTGATTTTGGCCTGAAAGCTACTGGAGTTTGGGAGAAGGTTCTGTGTTATGAGGTTGCTTGATTTGGTGCCTGAACTGTGATAGAAAAAAACAAAGCAGCCTTGAAAACTGTGCCTTTTACTGACAGAATTGCTCAGGCTCGCAAAAGATTGCAGATACTTTTCAGTCTTAGCACCAACATTGTCTTCTTGAACCGAGAAGGAATTTTCTGCTGTGTTCTTCCAAAGACTTGCTTGTTTGCAAGACTGAGGAAGATTATCTCAGAAGTGATACTGCAACATTGTAAATCTATTGCTAAAATAATCTGAGGATTAGGGAGCAGCAAGCTTTGTGTGCACAACTCTTTTTTTTAATTTTTTTTTTCCTGAATGGTCTATTAGGGCTTTATGATTACTAATGAAAGCTCAAAAAATTACAGACATTGCTTTTGGTTTCTAGTGCTCATTACATCTTTCGAGGTCTGAAGTTCTGTGACTGTCTGGTAGTATTTATGCTACATCCATGTAACCTTTTAGTTTTTGCCTTCCCCTTCAATAGAAAAGAGGCTTTCAGTTTATGGGTTTGACAACAAGTGTAGAAGATTTGCCAGTCAGCTCATTTGTTTTCTTGGCTTAAATGTCAGCCAATTTAACCGGACTCATACTGTGTTTTTTCACTTAGCAGTTGAGAGAACAGAGCCTTTGATAATAACAATGGAGTTATTAATCATATAACATATGATATCTAATATCTAATCCAGGGAGATCTATCAAATAGTACATCTCTGTTGATTTTGCTGTTTTATATTGCTTGACTCTACGTGGGAGCGAATACATGTCTACGTTTTAAAGAATGTAAACTTGCTGTGGTTACCTAAAGCTTTTTGAGTCCAGAGAAAGAAGATAAGCATAGGATATGAAAAAAGGACTGCAAAATTTGATCTTTTGGGCAAATTTGGTGTTTTTCAGTATTGTCAATTCTGTACCAGTAGCATAGCTAAATATGCTGGTAGTAATGTTCAATATATATTTTCTACTTAAAAGATTAATTAAAATAAAATTACCACAAACCCCTTGTACTAATTTATGTCCTTCATTATTCTTTAAAGGCAAAGGGATTGGGGGGGGTGGGTAGAGGGGTGAAGATAAAAGTATTCATAGTTAAAATTAAATGAGGACAGGGTAATTTCCAGATATTTCCTCTCTTTGGAGTGGTTCTTCCAGTTGATGATCTAGATCAGGAGCTGAATATAGATGCTCTCATTCACTTAGGGAAGAGCCTATTTGCCTATATTAACTTGTAAAACTATCCTCAGATAAGAAGTTAACCTTTGTAGGTACCTTTGTACCTCCAATTTTGTGTAATTGTTTGGCTGTGATTCTCTAAGCACATTAAAAGGGCTTCACGGGGAAAGTTTAGTTCCATATTGAATATTTTTCATAAAGGAAAAAGCTGTGAGGGTCCTTTTGCCCTTTTTGCACTGGGGAGGTCAGACTAAGCTGAGGTATTTGACTTGACAGTTTTCTTTCATGAGCAGAAACGACATTGTTTGTCAGGTGTCACTTATATCTGTACAATGTCATTTCTTTGACCCAATGCAGCATAAAGCTAGTAATTTTTTAAGTAGCTGTACTCCTGACAGGAGAGTCTAGTTGAGCAGTTTAATGTTATTTCCAAAGGCCAAGTGTGGAAAAATGCAGTAGAATTTTTTTTTTCAGTGATGTGAGCAAATGTGAGTTGAGACAAATACTAAGAACAGATGCAAAGACTAAAATTCTGCGTTTGTAATCCATTCTTGTAGAGTAGAATTGTGATTGTGAGCAGGTACATCTGTACTATATGTGAATTTTATGAGTGCTCAAACTGGTTGTTTGTTACCTTGGATAAATTATCCAGATATTTCTCATTAGTGTAATTAAGAGTTTGCTCTGTATTTGATGTGCAACATACTGATGTCAATGGTTGTGTTTATTTTTTTAATTTAGATAGCGTCGTAGGTGTTTGCTAGGGAGGGCAGGACCTCCCTTGAGACGAAGAATTCAAAATCCCTATCTCCAAACTATAATTTACAACATTAAAGGGGCTTTCAGGCAGAGGTATGGGGATAGGAATAGCAGCTCTTTACTAGTATGTACAACAAGGCAAACAAACAACAACAACTACAGCATTAATGATAAACAGAACCAGGCACCTCGAGGGGCTTTGTTTCACAAAGCGCAGGGCAGGGCAATGTGATCTCGATGCCCCTGTGGGACTCCGAGAGCACCAAGCTAGAACAGTGGAGAATCCTGGGCTGGTGGATGGGATGTGTCAGGAGCTCCGTCGGTGGTAGCTGGAACGGCAGGGATGTCCAGGCAGGGCAGGGCCACAGTGTAGCAAAAAAGCCTCGAAGCAGTGTCCAAGAAGCGGCAGTGGGGCAGGGCAGGAGGAGGTGAGCTCAGAATCCCTGGGCACACGAGCCCAACAAGATGATGATAGATTTTCTCAGGACTGGACCCAGTGGTGAAATGAAACCTTTCCCGCAGCAAGGAGCAGCCTGACCGTCCTCTCTCCGAAGCTGAGAGCAAGAGGAAGAAGCTGCCCTCAGCCCCATCCTTTGCCTGCCCCAATACTCGAGTTATCTGCCCCCTCTGAGAGAAACTCACAGAGACAAAAGAAATGTAGCCAGGTGCTACAATTCCTATCCTTTGGCCCCTTTTGTCCTGCTTGAGTATCTATAAGTATCCAGTAGTTAGTTTCCTAGCAACTCTGGGGAAAAAAAGAAACCTTACCCCAACAGGTAGATTAAGAACAGTTTAACGTAGTGGAAATCTGGTTTTCTTTTGAGAATAAGGGGACAATATCCTTGACAGGTGTTTCCTATTTCTGTTTGTAATTAATACCATTTGCAGCACTCTTGAGTTTTTCAGGCCTCTTTTCCTGACACAAGGAGTTCATATAGGGTGCTGTTGCCTGTTTCTTTGATGTCTTGTGCCTGGGCTTTTGTTTGCTAACCCATCTTTAAGGGCTATGTTGCATCCATGCTGTTGCTCATGCTGTTAGGTAGGGTTTCTGGTCTTCTTTGCTCCCACTTCAGCTGTTGTCTTACAGGTGAGTTTTCCTGAACAAGAACTGCCTTTAGATGTTTGGAAAATACCTACTGCCTTGTAAAGCAGCCTTTAAAAACTGTCTGGTTGCAACTTCAGTGTCTATCTAAGTGGAAGAGTAATTTAAAAATGCTTAATCTCTATGTAGATGTGCCTCAATTCAGTATAACTTAGGGAAACAGAAGAGTTAGCACTTAGACGGATCCAAAGCTAACTGAAGTTGAAGGACAGGTTCCCTTTGACTTCAAAGGGCTTTGAATCAGCAAAATCTTAGTGAGCTTGTGGTATTTGTGACCCTCGTGAAATAAACTGACTAAAATTTAAGCAGTTAAATAGCTTTATTGGTTTTGGAGATTTTAACTAAATTTGTTTAAACTTAAAAGGATTAAGCACACATAGTAATTGTGGATGAAGATCTTAATGCCTTATTTTTTTAACTTCCAAGAAACCAAGAGTCTGGGAAATTGAAGGAAGTGGAAGGGCTTTTACGAATGTTAGCCGGTGGCAGTGTAAGACCTCTGAATTTTGGTGAATACGTGAGTGCAGAATCTAGCTGAGTTACTGCTTTGGAATCAAAGTGCTTTCATGTCGATCTGCTGTACAGCCTGGATGTTGTGAACATATATATGTGCTAAATGAGAAGTGCTGTTGTCCCGGTTTGGAACAGGTTAGGGGGAGAACCCCTAAAACAAATCTCCACCACCCCTCCCCCACCCCCCAGCCCTGGGTTCGGGAGGGAAGAAAAACTCCTTGGAGGGAAAGTGGAAAAACCTATTTTATTAACAACACTCCCCACACAAAAGGAAGAAAAGAAAACAGGTACTGTGCGGAGAGAAGGTGCCGAGCTTCTGTGTCGGGCCCTAGAAATTCCCGAACTTCCTCAGGTCAGGTCAGTCCAGAGCCGGTCCTAATCTTCGGGAAGGGGAAAGAAAAAAGGAAAAGGGAAAAACAAGCAAAGAATAGCGAGAATAGCGAGAGCAAGACAAGCAAGCAAGCCAAGCCAAGCCAGCCAGCAGCCAAAAAAAGTGAAAGCAAAAAAAAAAAAAAAAAAAAAAAAAAGCCCGCAGCCGCTTCCCCCTCCCCCCCTCCCCTGCGAGGGCCCGCCCATCAGCCACAGTCCTCGCTGGAGGGGAAGAAAACAACTGCCAGACACCACAATAAGCCCCATGATATAGGATATAGAGTAGAAGTCGCCTGTCAACCCAGGACAGCTGTCCTTCAGGTATTGTGGGAAGAATTGGTGTGATTCAGAGAAAGTGAACCAAAACCTACCTGTTTAATCTTACCTGGATAGTTTTAAAAAATGGAGTTTGTTTTCAGAACTGTATTAGAAAGATCACCTTCAAAAGACATTGCATTCAAGATGGATTTAAGACTAGTGAAGTGAACTGAGTTAATGACAATGAATGTTGGAAAATAAAAAGGTAAATTTTAGCATTGTTTTCAAGGATTAATTTACATTACTTTTAAGACCAAAAAGAACCAGTTTTTCAGGGTTAGACTGCAGATTGTTTTTAAAAAGCAGCAGTTCCTTTAATACAGTATTGCTTCTTTTACTTCATATCAGTATAAAGATTGAACAAATATGTCTCTGCCAGCTTTTGTAGGTTGTATTAGATAGTGTCATTTCAGATTGCTTGTCCTCATTCTGTCTGCAGAAGACTAGAATTTGCATTAGTTGCATTCAAGTGTATGCATCTATCTACTGTGACATCCAAAATACTTGATTTGGGTATGACTTACTCAGACTAGAGAAATTTATAGAATAGTCAAGCCTGTGGGCTGTGTTCTAAAACTAAATACAGAAACAACTGTATTCTTCTCACAGTCATTAAGAATATGGGGAAACATTGCTTCCACATGTATGTTACTGATCAAGTAATTCTATTTTGGATTTAAACTAGATTTGCGGTTAAAGGGAGATAAGAAGTATGCCTCTGCCATTAACTGGTGAAAGTGAGTATCAGACAATTTGGACTTTTCTGTGAAAGTGCTGTCATTTTAGAGAACTAGTGTTAGGTTTGGACTGTACAGATCATATTTTCAAACCTCTGTTCACTGATGTCTTGTCTTAAACTTCCAAGATTGAGCAGGTTCTGCAACTTTGGCCATGAAAATGAAGAAGTCAAAAAGAGGACATTTCTAAGTGCTAGATACTAGTCAATTCTTCCTTTTTAAAATTTTTCCTACTTTACAATTCGGAACTAGCAAGAGTAATGGTGCCTTAAGGGAAAAAATTCGGTTTCATATCGGTGAGCATCTTTTCCTTTAAAAATCTGACATACATTTCAGTAGAAGAAAACATTCTGTCACATGTATATTCCCACTCCTCATTCCTTTTTACTGTTAAATTATTTGAAAATCGAACCATTAATTAATTCCGAATGTTAACAAAAATAGTACTTCATTACTCCATGAAACCCTCCCATAACAGGAGAAATGTTGTAATTATAGTTAACAAAATACTTGGGAGTATTTTTATTAGCTTGAGATTTAGAATGTTTCCTAGATTTTCTAATCCATATATCTCTTAATTTATATGTAATATTCTTCAGCAGTAGACCTTCATTTTGATTAAAAAATTGTGTAGGCTTAAGTACTTGAAGGATCAAAAGCCAGGGACAGCCTGTTTCCCTTTAAAGACACCTGTTTTTTCAGTTACTGCCCAAGTGGAAAACTGGAAAGAAATTGTTGTGCTGTCGGGTGGCTTTTGGGCATCATATAGCTAAAAATTACATGTATCTTTTTTTGTGAATAATACATGTAGGAAGATTATTCTCAAAAAACATCCTGGGAGAATTGAGTAAAACTACACATAAATGATGTGTCTTTCCAATTTTAATACAAAATTGGCCTCTTTAGAGAAATGTGGGCAGGTTTTTTTTGAAAAAGTTTGAATGCAAAAATAAAACAGTTTCAAGTAAGATCTTTATAGCCTGGTCCTGAACAGGAAGAGTAAATGTTCCCTTTGGAATGCTCTCTTAATGCAGTTCCTTAACAATAAGAATACCCTGCTTTTGAGTGAGAGAGAAAAAAATTATTCAAGCTAAGGTGTGGCTTTATTGCATATACAGCAATTCATTAAAGGAGCAGTTTAGAAACTGCTGGCTTAGCTGTATCTACAGCACTGTATTTTATTTCCTATGTATCTGTTCCCAGTGCCTGACTAATTCTGCTTTATAGTAGCTGTGATTGTCTAAGGTGTTAGATACCTTTTTGTAATCCACCTCCTTCCCCTTGGATGCAGCTGTTGCTTTGCCAGGGATTTTATGTTCATCTCAGACTTTGGAGCTCGTATCTAAAAAGTCTTCTTTTATCTACCCCTAATGTGTTATTTACAGTCCTAAACAATCTAGTATTATGAAAGTTTAGCCTATGCATGCATTTTCCTACCACCAGCAGCCACTTTCAAATTTGTTCTACCAATTTGTTCTCCTTTTTATTATGAAGCAGCTTAAGAAAGTGTAAGTTCCACAGTTGAAATATGTATACTTAAAGGGATGCTGTCAATATAAAAGTAATCGTATTCACAATTTGTTAGTAAATGTGGATTTTTGGCATACTACTTCTTGCATTGCTCTGTTTAAACGAGAGCATTGAGGAAAATTTGATTTTGTATGTGAATTATGAGTTTTGGAAGGCAAAGAAGCTGATGGGGGAAAATATATATGAGCGTTTCAGACTTCAGTATGCTGTGCTTGTGTTGAACACTATATGTGTTCAACAGTTCTGCTATGAGCAGATAAATAGGTTATTGAGAAATAACATCAAGGGTGAACTATCCATATGGAGTAAGAAAAGACAGAACTGTGCTTCTTAGTATGCAAGGGTGCGTGTACAGCACACCACAAAGTTCACTTACCAGCTCAGACTTGTGGCAACATGTTTATTGACCTGGACCTATGGTTTGTTTGCTTACAACTTTCCAGGAGGAAAGTGCCTTCTGTTTTGTTCCCAGTTCCGTCCTGCTGCTTGACTCTTAAGAGAAACATCCATTCTAGCCATTGTTATCAGACCCTGGCTGTCCTGTTTCCCTAGGTGAAATGGTGTTTGAGAACTGCTTTTGTGTTTAAGACTTGTCCCCTACTTCTGTTTGTGAAAAGGGTAAAATATAGAGGAGTTTGGTAAGTTTTCATCATAAAAAATTGGGCTGAAAAAGAGAAAAGGTTACAGTCTTGTTCTGTGTAGTGGGATTAGTGAAAGAGAGGTGGAGGAGGCCACAGAGCACACACTCAGCAAGTTTTCAGATGACTATGTCCTTTCTTATTGGATTGTAAAATTTGTGATTAAGTTAGCTGTTTTTCTAAAACAAAGCCAAACAAACCCAAAGGGTTTTTTTTCCAAATAGAAATAAAAGTTGCAGAAGCGTATGTGCATCAACCTCTCAAAATATTCCTCATTCCATCTTGCTTTAAGGATATTGTTTTAAGTATAATTTGCATTGCTCAAGTTTTCTGTAAGCCTTCCTGCATTTTTATGTCAGTCAATTAAAGTTTATTTTCTGATTAACTAATTTTTTCTCACTTTTTGTTGTTTATTTTTGTTTTCAGGCTTCCTTAAGCCAGACTCAATATCATTAGAATGAAAAAATTTAAGAGGAGACTTTCTTTAACCTTGCGAGGAAGCCAGACCATCGATGAATCACTATCTGAGCTAGCAGAACAAATGACAATCGAAGAAAACAGCAGCAAAGATAATGGTAAGCATATCTTTCAGTTTGCTTACATTAGAAAATGTAAGAATTTTGTCAGGCCCTTTTGAAGTGAGCATTGCTGGAGTTTATTTCAGTTTTCACAGTTGCAGGGACTTTCTCACTAACCTTTTTTTTTAAAATTTATCTTATATTCCTCCACCCTAGTTCTTTTAACAGGTCGATATATTATTACATATTGGTTTGCTTTGGTATTGAAATGTTACACAGCTATTCATCAAAAGCTACCTAAATTTATCTTTTTATGTCATATGCAGCAAGGCTTATAGATGCTCTTGCAATATATAAACCTATTGTATGAATTTAGTGGTTCTCACATCAGCTTCATATGGCTTCAAATTCAGTCTGTTCTTAAAATCATTATTTAGTCATATGATTGACTTCAGCTTCATATGGCTTCAAATTTAGTCTGTTCTCAAAATCATTATTTAGTAATGTGATTGACTAATTGCTTAAGCATTCCATATAAAACTGTTTACCTCACATTGGTGATGCAGTGCAGTAGTCCAAATTCTGTCATCTCTTCATGTCTCTCAGTAGTACTTCTCTTCACCAATATGAAGGTGACTAGAAACATTCAGGATAACCAGCTTGTCTCTGTATTCTTACATAAGTCTTTGGCTGATCCCATCGTGTGCCAGCTGCTGTAAAGTCCATGTTAGTGATGGTGCCGCTTTTGGATGCAAACTGCAGTAATAATGACTGGAAGAGATTTTGTTGCTTGTTCTGTTTCCTGGGCTGCAGCATTTAAGTCATATTTCATCTTCAGTGCTGATTAGTGTTATTTTTTGCTTTGCTAATATCTAAGATTTTTTTCATTTATCAAAAGATCTGAGTTTTATTTATATCCCACTTCACAACAATAAAGGATTCTGAATTTTCCCACTGAAGACTGACAGGGCCAGGAAATTTGAGCAGAGGTAGAGACAATGGAATTTGCCCTGCAGATTTTTAAAACTTTGTTCAAGATAAGTTGCATACCAAGATTTTGGAAGCAGAATTTACCTTTGGCAAAACAAAGCTAATAATGTTTTTTATTTTTACCTTTAATCCCTGGTATATTCGTTGCTGTTGTCCTGGTCTTACTATGGGCCATGCCCGGTATTTTGGGAGACAAGGTTTATTACAACTTCTTATATGTTGATACAACAGGTCTACTCTGGAGCAACAATTTCAGTATTTTTGCATGGATACCTATAAAGTCTTTCCTGAGACACTGAGTCGTCTCACATGATTTCACTTGTATTTGTCTTTGTTACTGATGCATACTGTGTATACTTTTGCAAGATTCATTTCATTATGTAAATAAGTGCAAAGAATGTACTTTCACACTGAGAAATGAGCATGAAAAAATTGTTAGCAGCATCAGTGAGTGTACTGAACTGGGTTGCTGAATTGATTAATTGAAAACTGAATCCAGGAAGAATAAAAAGATTTTACCTTAAACTGGACCATGTCCTGGGTGTCAGCCTGAGAGACAGAGAACACAATAACTTGTTTACAGAACCATGAGCTTATGCCATCTTAAACCATCTATAAAACCATTTGCAGCTTGTAATATTTATCTGAGAATAATCCCAAACAGTAATACTTGGATGTCGGCATGCCTGTCGCCAAACTGTGACGAGCTTGTCAGAAGACATTTAAAGTGTTAAAATAAGTAAAAAATACAATTCAAGAAAATGTTCCTAATTTCAAATTACTTACCTAGCTTTTAGTGCTCTTTTTATTTTGCTTTCCATGGTAATTCAATGGCCAAAGGGAATCTTACGTATTAAAATTGTGATAATAATATACGCAATGCCTATACATGCTGAACATTGTTGATGCCTTAGTACAGTCTTCTTGGATACACTCAAGGTATTGTCAGTCCTCTTGAAAGAAGACAAAGAATATAAACTCTGCTTTCCTGTGCCTAATCTTTAACTCATGTCATTAAAAAAATTTCTTCTGACACTTGCTACCTTTTTCAGATTCTTCCAGAATGCAGTTATTAGTACTTATGCTATCTTTGATCTTGCAGAGGTGAACAGGATACTACATTGTGGATTTTTGTTTTCCTTTGTTTTTCCTTTCCAACCCTACTTTTCTTAGAAAGTAGGGTTGGAAAATGCTTACTGCTCTAGCTAGTCTTGCTTTTCTAAAGGACACTCTAGCTTTCCCACAGATGAAGGTATTTTGGAAAGGTTATTTTTCAGACAGACTGCAGGAACTGGGCTTTGGGCAACAACAATTGTTGGAAATACAAGAAATTATTTTTGTCTTTTGGTGACAGACCAGTTTGGTAAAGAACATCGCCTGGAAAAAATCCTTCAGTGGGCTTTTAAAAAAATTGGCTCACAAAGGAATGCTTAAATGAGAAAGGTTTGCCTTGGCATATTACAAAATCACAGTGCTAAAAGGCCTCCACTAACTGTAAATATCCAGCTGAGACACATGAGAGGATGTAGTCTCTTGAAGAATATTTTATAAAGTGGTAGCTGCATTAAGATCTTGAAAGTGCATCCTTTACTGCAATGGTGCTGCTCTCAGGAGGCAGGAGTAACCATCTCCTTAGTTCTGCTTTTAAGAATAAACAGCTCCTTTACCTTGTGGAACAGAGAAACAAATGTGCCCAGTTAACAGGCTTTGAATCTGTTCCTAAAGAAACTTAAAAAATACTGTCTAATAAATCAAAAGCATGGCCATATATTAATCTACAGAGAATCAAAGTCAGGGATACAAATAATCTTCAGAAAGTGGTTCTTCATATGTGCTTTATTTTCAAGCATTGCATCATGAACTTGAGAAATAAGAGCTGAAGGGCATTGAAACTGCATTTCAGGTCAGAAGGCCTTTACAGCAGAATTTAATTCCATTGTTATTGTCCAACTCTTTTATTTTAACCTTTCCTTCCTGCTCATCTTGTCTCGTCATTCCATGCTGATGGCTGTGTTCACTGAGGGTTATAGTTTTATACATGCTAGTTTTTTTCCTTCCTGGGAAACAGCTGTGTTACTGGATTATAGAGATTGTAGAGACTGTGTCCATACAAAACTGCATTTGTGCTGACCTAGAATCCAGACTTACCTCCATCTGATTTATATCCTGTGAAATACTTATATATATATGTATAAATATATATATCCTGTAAAAATCTATTATAAGTTGCAGTTGAGCACTGCCATTCCAGACGTAGATCACTTTAGCGTAGTACTAGGGACCTTTCCTTATGGTCACGTTTTTGCAATAACCTGTGTTGTTCAGCCCCCTGTCACATGTTTCTTCTCCCACAACAATTGTCTGAGATTTCAAGTTAACTGCAGCTCCCATCCAGAGGCCCACTTTGTCATTAGCACCAGCTTTGCTTGTTTCAAGATTCAAAGAACAGTGCTCCTAATGTGGAACAAATTGTCCCATTTGTAGTTCACAGACATAAAAATAGATCCATAACTTCTGATTTCTTTGCAGTGCATTAGTACCACTGAATCAGCTACCCTTTTGTATGCAGTCTCATTTAATACACAGCCTTCTTCATCGTGTGATGTCAGTAGAATCTCAGTATGCATCACTCATCCATGAGCAGCAAAATGGGATTAGCAGGGATCAACCCATATTGTTCAAAGCAGTAGCACAGAGCTGTTGCACTGAATATAGAATAGCCATTGGGTTTGGGTTTTTTGGAACACCATCAAATTATTTAGTGACCAGAAACCTATATATAATTAAATCTTTCTTACAAATTATGTTCATCATAATTGGCTTCTGGGTGAGGAAGTGCTGCCAAATGAGGTCATGAACTATAAAAATAGAGGGACCAGTGAAATACCTAGTAATATATGTGAAGCTATATGAACTGTGGACTGTATGAAGTATACTTCGGGCTAGTCTTTTATCTAAGGACAAAAGCTTTTCATGGTCTCTGATGTTTCAACGTATAAAACCAATTAGGTGGATTTGTTGTTTATTTTTAATTTGTTATACTAACAATGTGCTGGCTTGCTTTTTTAATTCTAGATTTCACCTTAATATATGTATTTAGATTAATATTAACAATATTAAATTATAATTTGTAGGAGTTGACAACTAAATTTGCCCCTGAAATTTTTCTTTTGCAATGACATACTAATGATATTTGGCTTAGAGTAACATCCAAATCATGCATATTTAAAGCCTAATTAAGTGTAAAATTTATGCAAATACTTCAAATACATATGATCTCTAGTGAAAGTAAAAAATGGGCTGTACTGTCTAATATTATGAAATGCATTATCGCAAACTCCAAGCATGCTTTTAAGAATAATTGCAAGATGCATTTC
This sequence comes from Acrocephalus scirpaceus scirpaceus, assembly GCA_910950805.1. Lineage (NCBI taxonomy): Eukaryota > Metazoa > Chordata > Aves > Passeriformes > Sylviidae > Acrocephalus > Acrocephalus scirpaceus. The sequence goes on along the minus strand of OU383777.1, from coordinate 45,685,244 downwards.
AAAATACATCCATAGCTCTTGCATTAATTTATAAGTAACTTGGAAAGCGTTCTGTCATGTTGGGTTTTTTGGTACGGATAAATACACATGTACATAATAAACCAAAAAGGTGAAGTTCTGATAGAAATGGCTACATGAATTTGTAAAATAATACTTATCTCCGTTTGGTCTCTTTTAGCTCAGTGATGTGATCATAGGATCCAGTCTCATGAACACTTGCATAATTTTTTTGTAATTTTACAGGTGTGAGTAATAATGGAAGGATCAGCTACGGTAAAGTGCGTAAGTGTTTTTTAGGTTTAAGGCATTAATGACTAGTTAATACTCTGATAAGAGGGATGAATGTTCATAAAAATTAACACATTGCGATACTGTCTCTAAACATCCAAATGCCTTTGTAGTTTTAATCATTTCATGTCATCTTCAACAAACCTGAGAAATTCCCATTCCATCTGCTATGTATAATTTCTTGAGTGTGGAAGGAAAACAGTGTGTTGCAACATATTTTCAAGACAGTGTTCTTGAATTGAAAATATGAGCACAGAAATGCTTACTGGTAATAAATTGGTAAAATTTCTCTGTTGGTGTTGGAGGAAAGTATCAGTATGAAGATGTGGGTGGGTAGAGGGACAAGAAGTCTCCAGAATTGCTAGAGCTCATTCTAGAGCTACAGTTTACTGTCAATAATTGGTAGTTGTCACAGCTAAACACTGATCCTTGTACTGTCCCTTACACTGTACTGGCAATGTTTTTATTATAATCTGTATGTACCCTTCTGTGCTGTGGTCTGCATCCATTTTTGTTATTACTGTTCAGTATGGTTTCCCATCCCACGTACGCTGAACAACATAGTGTTCTTTCTTCCCTTCTGTTTTTATTTGCTTCTTCCCACAAAACCTAGAGGCTCTGTTCATATGTGGAAGTTCTTATAAAGTGAAATGAGCATGAAAATTCAGTGCCTGAAAGCATGCTGCAGAGACCCATAGTCTTGGAGGGCTCTGGAGGGGAGCTTTGTCCACTCATAAATGTTTTCCTTAGAAGTAGAATACAAGTTTGGCAGAGAACATAATGTTTAGATGCAGAAGTGGACTCTCTAAATATACCAGATTTCTGTTAGTGTGGGCTCACTGATGAATATGCAGAGATTTTTTTCTCAAATGGTATTCAGGTGGAGTCATTAAGTACAGAAAAGTAAAATACACATAACTAGCACACACTGTTTCTGAAAGCAGGGCAAAAAGGAGCCAGATCCTCTGTTCTCTGGTTTGGTTGGCAGCATGGTCTCACAGATGTTTGCATCGGGAGTTGTGTGTGTAAATGCAAGGATAGAGGCCAGGGGTACTTGTGTCTTGGCTGTGGTATTGAATTAAATTGTAGCTGAAATATTTTCTTGAAGGATTTGGTGTAGTGTGATGCCTTTTGCAGTTACGGTTTTAAACTGATGGTGTGTTATGCTCATATGATTTGAGGTACAGAACTACCATGCCTATGTTCCAGTACAGGTTCTGATGACCAAAAATGTTATCTGAGCATTAACTTCTAAGCAGTATGAAATACATAAGTCTTAAGGACAGGGTTTTGGTTTTAAATATATTTCACTTGATTGTGATCTTTATTGTTTTGGTACTCAGATTGAAGGCAAAACCTCACTCTGCATGAAGTCAACTTTGAAAGGCTTTTTGTAGTGTTTTTTAAATGTCTTGATCTCATTCTTTGCATTGTGTATTTGTAGTTTGGTTTTGTGCATTGTTTTTGTAGTTCAGACAGACAGAAAAAATTCTGTCCTTTCTGTCCTAAATTTTAAAAAAAATGGTTTGTCGTACGTTACAGTGCCAATTTAATAATTGAGATACTTCATTTCTCAGACAAGTTGACAACTATGCTTCTTCAGGGTTATATTAGCATATTTTTTCAAATGTTCTACCAATATTTTTTGCCCTGTGTTGTGCAGGTGAAGAACATTTGCTCTGGAATGACTACTATACTCAAATGGATTAATTTGAGCAATGGGAGTAATCCCTTGAAGTTTTGCCAAGTTTCTAAAATCGTAATATTCAATAGTTTGAAGACTTCATCTTATTGTTTAATGAAAAATACTGGTTTAAATGGTATTGAGTGGTTGTTCTGTTTCTAGAGTGACTTAATGTTTTCCTGGGTATCAATAACAGGATCCAAGGAAACAACCCTATAAAATGATCTATAAATACATAGTATTTTCACAGTAGTGTTCCTCATCTAGCTTCTAGAGAGTACATATATAGCAAGCGTATTTCTGCCTTTGATTATTAAAATGTATCTTCTGTGGAAGCTGTCACCTGTAATCAACTGATTTTACTAAGTGGATCTGACTGCCTTAGAGCAGTGTAATTAAATATTATACAGTGCAGCATGCCAGTTCTATAATATCAGAAATTCACCTCATTACATTCTCAATTTTCTGAAGAAATAAAGGGCTTCTTGACAGCAACTTCTCCAGCAGTTTGTTCAAAATATTTTATATTTCCAGTCCAAAAAAAAGATCGGGTTTTATTATGTAAAAACGGAATAATCTTCAGCAGAGCTTAGCATTCAGATCAGCTAAATGAATATGTAGTAGATGATGCAGAAATATGAGTAAGTTATACAACAGTGGCGTTTGAGAAACGTACATAAATAGTTTTAAAGGGTTGTGATGATGCATCACAAGCTTCATGAATGCAAAGCTGTTCAGAGAATGAATATTTAATTTCACAAATGTAGATTTTTGACACTTTTTCATTTTCTAATTGGAAATAATAATAAAAAAAGCCTTGGAAATTATTTGGAGCAAGGATGAGGTCAAGGTGGTGGAAAAGAAACTACATTGAGTCCTGTCCTATAAAATCCAGTAGTGGATTCTCAAGATATTTAGTGAGATTTTGTTACACTTGAGCCAGTCCAAAGTCAAGTTTCAGCTAAAAGTGTCAAGTGAGGTTCTGCCTCCATCCTTCTGCTAGCAGCTGTGCTCTGTGTATCCCATAGTGATCTAGTTCAAAAACCTAAATCAAAATTACATTTCTTATTTGTTGGGGGGCAGGGAGAAGAACCTTGAACCACATTTTTGGTAGAAGCAGTGAATTGTGGCAAGCAAAAAGATTCATCCTTACTTAGAATATGGCACGTGCCTGGATTCAATCCCCATTCTATACCCAAATTAGTAATCATAAATGCTAGGTCTCCAATATCTCTTACTTTGATTAGAAAATCTCCACGTGAGTATTTTAACTGTATTTATATGAATTTAAAATACATATTTATATGGTTTACATGTCCAGAATGGATAATGGTTGTGGAATCAAACATTTTTTTTCAGACATATTCAGCTCTGTTAGAGATGTTTGATTTAAGGGAAAGTGTCACCTTGTATGACTGATTTAATTCTTTATTAAAGCTAGTTGAAGAAAATATCACTGCAAAATTTAGGTAGTGAAATCTGAAGAAAAAGCCTGGTCTCTTTACACATAATAGAGATAGTCATGGGACATAAAAAAAGAAAGAGTTAGTTGAGTATATGATAATACATATTCATAAAAAGTGTTTTAAAATGCATTTCTATTCCTAATGAAAATGCTTTATTTCTTTAATCCACCAGCTGACTGACATGTTACAGTATGTCAGTTGCTGAGGCTGTGTGAAGAAGTGCCTGGCAATTCTACAGGCTCTCTGGAGCTCAGCTTAAGTAAATCCAGTTAAGTAAATCCAGCACAGGAAAGAAAGTGGTAGTGTGGGTCTTTGTTATCATAGATGGATGAGGAAAAGAAACATTATGGATTAATTGAAAAGTTGCTTAACTCAGAATTAATTTCAGGTCAAAGTTTCTGGTTAATTTAAATTGCAGTTAAAGGAAGAAGAGGAGGCATTTTTATAAAATTGTTTGGTTTAGTTAATTCCTCAGACAGGTTTCTTGGTTATATACATTGCTGTTCTGCTTGACTCTGGCAGCTTTCATAATTACAAACTAAAAAAATCAGTTCCACTTATGTTCAAACATATATTTATGCCACTTCGCAATTGAATGATTTCAGTGGTTTATTTGTTTTTTGGTTTTGTATATTTGTTAGCATTGGTGTTGGCATTATTTCAAACTTAGCAAAGCAGTGGTACCTTACTGGGTACAGTGTTTTTTTAAAATACATGTGTGTATTCCAAAACATTTCATGATCTAGCAATTCTTAAACCATCATTAAGCCAGGCTGATAGCATTTTGAAGTTTTTTTTTAAATGGTGCTGTTGTATTTATTTTGGGTTATGTCAATAGTAACCGAAGTTTGAATGACAGAATGTGAGAAGTACATGAAAATGATCCAAATTATATAAAGGGTTAGCTCAGCACTCACCAAACTTGAACATCAAGTAATACAACAGTGCACAGTCACCATGCATTGCTCAATTTTAAACCTTGTTGAAGGTGCACACAAAAACAAGATAACATGGACATGGCATTTAAAAAAAGGGGTGTGCATTTTTAGAGATATAAAACTAATGTGCATATGTAGCTATACTTTTTTAAAGGGTGTCTATTGCAATAATTGTTCAGGGACAATGAAAAAAACCTGTGTTGTCGTCCTGTACATCAGTATAATATTTATAAATATTTTCATTGAGGATGTTTTTTAACTTTTTTCACACTTAAAGACTAGGTTTGTATGATCACATAGTAGGCTGCCTAAGAAATGAAAGGGTTGAAATGGCATTGCTTGAAAGATGAGTCCAAGACTACATGATGTTGTAACCAAAATAAGAAGAGACTACAATAACAACTGATGAAGTACAATTTTAAAAGAACCACTGAAAAGTCTCTGTTTCAGCTTGTTTTCCATGTCAGTTTGTTTTATCATTTTGGAGTAATAGATTGTAGAGTAGGGTGAGGAAAGAGAGCTGGAGATAAATGGTTAATAAGACCCTTACTGGAATGGTTGTGCCAGCAACAGCCAACACAAGAGAAGTGCCCAGGTGCTGCAGAAGTCTTGCGCTGTAAGGACAGCTGGAGTTCTGCCTCTGAGGATGATATTTGAGGACAAGTCTAAGATTGGAGCCCAAAGTAGAGCATCACTTCCCCAGTGTATTGTATCAGTTTCTAGCTCAGAGACTTACTGAACTAGGCGAGGTTCTTTGTGGTTAGTTAACCCTGAGCAGATTGCTCATTCAGTCTCCCCTTGAGTCTTGCAAGTTTGGGTAGTTTTAACATCCAGTGGTGGAGAGTTTCCACAGAAGAATCATTTTGGGTGCAGTATGTAACCTGCTATGGCTGGCTTTTTCACTCTTGTGCTGAACGAGGTACTGGATGCAGTGGATTCCCAGGTGCCCTCTTCAGCCCTCCACTGAGTCTGTGGGTTGTATCTCACAGCCTAGGTGAGAGGGGAAGACCAGATTTGTGCATGATCTCAAAATGCAGTAGATCTGCACACTTGCACAGTGATTTTTGGTGGCTTTTTACTCACCTTTTAATTTCCATCATTCATTTTGCCTGTAGCTGAATATTAAACCAACAGCAGCATGTGCTTACTGTGTTATATTTACCAAGTACAATGGTGCTAAAGTAAGGGATGTTTGTGAATTTTATATAGGGGAAACATCTTTAAAGACAAACCAAACCTATAGTCACAGAAATAAAATTACAAAAAGCAATAGATAGACATATATGTATATACTAACTTTACAGTTTAGATGCATTTTATTCAAGGCCACACAGTTGACTAAACCCACATCTTGTAACTGCAATGTTGTGCTTTAAATACAGCATATGTATATGATTCAGCATATTAATAATTCTGGAAAAAACGAAGTGAATTAAATGAAATTGTAACTTCAGAAGAAGTACTTGCAAGTCTTTAGAGAGAGAGAGTTAAGTAGTTTCTTCAAAAGCACTTTTTTCAACTCTTGTATCTCATAAATGCCTGAAAATGGTAATAAATAGTCTTGTAAATTAATTTCCACCAAGAGTTTGCTTGATAATTTTCAATGTTTGTTCCAGCTCTTGGCTATTACTGTCGCACTTGCAGAGAGGAAGTAACATAATGCAGAATTCATGCAACCATTTCTTTAGAAAGTCCTAGCATACAGCAATGCACACTGCATTGTTTATAACAAATATACTTTCCAAAACATAGGTCTATGTGTTATACCATCATATGCCATACAATCCCTCCTTTTTGTAAATTAACATGTATCAGGATTTAAAACCCCCATTTATAAACAAGTAGTATTAATACTTGTCTTAGTCAGAAATTCAGTGTCTATGTGAGTGTTTTTGTAACCTTCACTTCATTGTCTACCAGAAGTTAGACCTTTCCTACTACATGACCTAAATTATTGTTGCAAAATTTTATAATGGGCTCCACAATTTAGTACAGTACCTAGGATAGTGCAGGAAGGTAATAGTTGCCTATGATGACAAAAGCTTTTTCTGTATAATTGGATCTTATCATACCAACTGTTTGTCTTTCATTTTTATATAAATTTGCTTATTTATGTGATCTGTACTTATCATTATATTTGAGCCGAACTTTGCATATGTTAGGATATTTTAGGAATTTTGTTTTAAACTGTAAAATACATACAAATTTACCAGTGCCATGAGAAAAACAGATTTTTAAAATAATCATCTCTGTGCATCACATTGTCATGTTTGTAATGAACATAAAACTCAATCTCTGCATAGACATTCAGTGTATTCATAAATACTGTCCTGTTTTACACACTGCACAGTTCATGAAGGTAGATTGCTTTTAGCATGAGTAGACAAAGGTCCTAACATACAAGGTACTATTCTTTTGTTCACGCTGCATGTAAACTCAGTATGAGTAGTTTAGGCTGGAAACTTAATCAGATTCAAATCAAATTAGCAAGGAAGTTGGAAAGCAAAAAAGTGATGTTAACTTACCAAAAGCAGTAGCTGTGCTGACTGTGAACCTATGTCCTGTGCTGTGGAAGTAGTAATAGATTGTGTTAAAAATTGATGAGGAATTTGCTGCCTGCTGCACTAGGATAAATTTGCTGTTAAAGAAATGCAACAATGAAGCTGGTACCATTTTTAGTCAAAAGGGTGATGCAAACTATTAGAACAGAAATAAGCATTTGGGACAGAGATATGCAGAGGTTTGAAGACCCTGGTGATACTTTACAAACATATTACACAAATGTATGGCGTATTTCTCCTCATGTTCACCCACTCCGATGCTGTGTTTATGAAGGATGCTAATGAAAGGATGCAGGCAGGTTTGTAACAGTGCTGACATGTCCTTTCTGTTTTCGGCCTGCAGCACGGTTTTTTTCCCCAGAACTTTTATTTTTTTCCCTGCAGCAGCTGAGTTAATGTTTTTTGGTTTTTTTTTTGTCTCACTGTGTTATTCATGTTTGTATGCAAAAATTCCTTGCATAATTATTTCTTAAGGTTATTGACCTGTCCTTGGGTAATCCTGTCTGTGTATTTCTGTCTCTGCTTCAGACTAATTATAATAATGTATCTAGAAGGTTTTAGTGTATGTGGGATGGGAGGGTGTTTCGTTCAGGATCCTATTTTCCTTAGGTTACTAGGCATTTATTGCTGTTCTTTCCTTTACCATTGAAATTCTGCTTTCCATAAAAGATGTTCTCCTAGCTATATTTTTCTTACTCCCTTTTTTTTGGAAGGGAAAGCAAGATTTTGGGATCCCTGCATGTGGATATATAAGCTGGAGTAGCATGAAATAGCATCCCAGACTGCTCCCTGTCCCAGGAGGCATGAGTGAAGTTCTGAGCACACCCTGGGAGGAGTGGCTCCAGTGGATGCTGCTCCATTCCATAGCACTCACACTATGGTTGCTCAGTGCGTGGCTGCTGCCTTTTCTGTCTTCTCAGTAATACCAAACATGAATCTGTAATGCTAATAAGAATCAAATCAAATAATGGAAAAATAAAATTACTTCAATCTCAACTGTTCTTTGGGCATAGCTTCTGTTCTTTTTGCTGGTATGGAGAGAGAGCTTGCATGTAGCTGCCAGATGACTCTGATCTCATTTTCTGAAGTGAGAGCATTTAGTCTTTATTTTCTTGTATGAATGATTTCATTGGTGGTTCTGCTAAGTCCACTGTTGTGACAGTCAATACAAGTGGACATTTGTTCTGCTTCTTTTGAGGGTAAAAAAACCCCTCGTGTTTTCAGAGTTAGCCTGCTTCTAGGACCGTGTCTATCCTTGAGGGCTAGTTCATGTTTGAGGAGTCAGGTTGCTGAAGGAACATAAATTCCCAAATTCTGCTCACACTTGTAAATAAAATTTAAAAATTTCTAACATTTCAGTCTTTTAGAAAGTGCTTATCAATGATAACTTCTTTAAAAAAATCTCTGTGAACCATCTGAAATGCAATCTAATAGAAAGCCAAAATAACAGATTGAATGCTTAATTTTTTGGACACTCTGTAAGTTAATAACCTTAATTTTGTCATAACAACTCTGGGAGGTATAGACAGGTATATACTTCTAAAGATCTCCAATGACAAGGCTTTGGTACTAGTCACCCACAAGAATTTTGAGAGAGAGAATATTTTCGAAGGCTTATAGTTGAATTTGCTCATCACAGTTGATCTAACAGCTGTCCTGTTTAAAAATAAAGATGAAACACTGTGCAGTAAGACAGAAGAAAATAATTATAGTGTTCTGTTTTTATTGATGTTCTAAGACTGTATATTCAGTGCATTTACTTATCCAGCAGCAGAGTGACAGGATTTAGTAAAATTAAATTTGGGTAACACTTAATGCCATGTTTACGTTTTTTTTAATAGAGAAATGGCCATAGTATGGTGGTCTGCTGTTAGCATGAAAGATAATTTTACCAGACTGGTGATTTCCTGTTCACTAACTCTTTCTTTCTTTCTTTTTTTTCTTCTGGCATGTTCCTGACAATCCTCCTTACTTGTGGCAATGAATATTTTGATCCTTGTGAACTATAGAGCCTATTGTGAAGAATGGCAGGCCTCCAACATCTCACAGCATGCACTCATTTCTCCACCAATACACGGGATCTTTCAAGAAGCCCCCTTTACGGAGACCACACAGCGTCATAGGGGGCAGCCTCGGCTCTTTCATGGCAATGCCCAGAAATGGGAGCAGATTAGGTAATTTCCTACACTGTTTGTTTAAATTAATTTTTCTGTGAAAAATAATGTTGGTGTTGATTCGTAGCAAGAGGTACAGGTACTCTAATGGTTTCATAAATTTGAGTGTGCAGTAATTTTTTTCTGGAGTTTGAGAAATTTGTTCTTAAGGCAGTGAATGTCTCAAGATTTTCAGGAAGAAAGCAATTAGAAGAACACACAGAAATCACCCATGAATATTTTTACAAATTTAAAAGTTACAAAAGTAACAAAATACTCTTTGGTAATACTTTGCAAGGAACCCATGTATCCATCTCAGTTAAGCATTGGCAAGAAGTACAATAAATGTAATATAAAAAAACCAGAGGATAATCATCCTATATATGGAATTTCACAAGAATGGCTGTATAATTTCTCATTATTATAGAGAAAAAAATGGTTTTTTCAGTGACAAATTAAGGCCGCTCAGCTATAGTTATGTTTTTGTTGTGGTCTTCAGCTATATTTGTGCTTCTGTGAAGCAAATAAGTTATGAAATACTTTTTCTTCTTCAAGTAATTTGTCATGGTGCTGCCTCCAGTCACCGATAATGTTTTATCCTGGTTTTATGTTATTTTAAATTATGCTTAATTAATTGATACTAGAAAATGAGAGCAAGTCACAGCTTAATTAGAGTTTTATTAGTTTTTAAATCTTCTGCCCTCCTTAAGAAGTATGATAAACTGATCTTTGAGATTAGGCTATGAATCTCCAAGGTAGTAGTCAAACCACTTATATCCTCCTCTGATGTAATACCACTTGTCATGTTCAAAAACATGTTTTTTTACTGCTTGAGTTACCATTCCAACTAAGAAAAGACATATATCCTTTTGAATTTACTCTAGCAGCTGTGTCTATCACACAAGATAACAGTCTGCAGGGTTTGACTACTATATCAATTTCTGATTTCACTCAAGTCCTGTACACAGTATTTGCTTTTTCATTTTTGCTAAGCCAAGCTTTAGTTAAGTTGCCAAGAATTTAACAGGAAGAGAGAGTTAAAAAAAAAATTGTGTAGTTAGAAAAGTCTGTGTTTATTTGAATATGTAGTCTTTATGGATTATTTGTCAAACTTGATCTATGTAAACTAAGTACAGGAGCAGCAAAGATGTTTCTGGGTACAGAGATGCCTGTACTCTCTTACTTGTGTGTTGCCTTTAACAATAATTTGTAATTTTTTTAAAGTAGTATGGAATAGATGTACGTACAGAGTGTATCATGGAATCACAGAATGGTTTGGTTTGGAAGGGGCCTCAGAGATCATCTAGTTCCAACCTCTTTGCCATGGGGAGGGACACCTTCCACTGGGCCTGGTTGCTCTGTTTGTCTATGTTAAACGCCTCTTTTTGCTTTGGATATGATAATGCCTTTTTAAACTCTTTATTTGATGGAAACACAAACTACTTGTGCATGTTATGTAGTGGTAAAAAACAGGAGTACAATTATGTGCAATCATAATTCCTCTTTCTGCTCCTTTTCCACATCTTTCTTTCTTTTGTTCCTGCTATATGAGAATGATTATTACTCTTTAGGAAGTTGAGGTTTTCCCTGTTGGAGTAATGACATCAGAAACAAAATAGTCAAATATGCTACACTGCATGAGATTTTTCTTTGCTTTCTTCATCCACCCTCTTTTCTTTACAGTTTTTCGTCTATTTCTTAGGTACAAAAGTGGTATCAGAAAGATATCCTTGAAATACCTCAAAATCATGGCAGGTAAAGGATGGTTATTTCATTAAAGAAAACGAGATTAAATTGAGACCTGCCACAAATGCATCTTCATGCTGCCTGTGTTTGAATGAGACTATCACTATAAAAATTGATTGAGAAGCCCAGGAGGGTTTTGGAGTTTTGTTTGCCTTTTGAGCACTGAACTTGAGTTTCTGCAGTTGTGATAATGTGTAAAATCCCAAAATACTTCAAAAAAAATTTCTACTTGGAAATTCTCTATTAGCTTTATGTTTTGTAAAATGCTGTGTAAGGGAAAAAATTTTGAGCTGTGCCTTTTTTTAAAACTTCTTAGCAATTCTTAAATTTAGTATTTAAATTTAGTTACCAAGATGATTTTAAATAACAGAGGTGATTCTCAGACCACATTGTGAAACTACTGAATGAGGGTTTAGCTGATAGATTTTTTTTTAAGTTCACTTGTATCTATACAGCTTCTACAGTCTTCTACCTCTGGAAACATTTAGCTGCTGCAGTGATGACGTCAGAGCTAATAAACCCTTTTTGGACCTGACCTGTCTGAATGCAGAACGAATCCAATTGTCCTTGTTCCATATTTATATTGTCACTTCTGGAGAGGTTCCTAGAATGTGCAGATCGAACTGAAGCTGGCCCTGCTGGTGAACTGCAGTAACAGCCAGGAGAGAGTTAATCCTTGCTTTTGCCAGTTGTAGAGAAGTTTTGTTTTATTGTCATAAATATTATTTGAAAGGAATGATGTTTTCATACAGCTTTCATAATTCAGTAACGGTAATGGCAAAGGCAATTCCTCACTATGCCTTCTTCAATTTGAATTATATTATCACTGAAATTAATCATACAATGTATCCATTTCATAGAAAAGTAAGATTTGAGTGCAGCTTGGAAGAAACCCATTATGCAGGTCACATGATTATTTTTGTAATAATTTGAAATAAGGTGGAAAGGTCATGAAGTCTGACTCAGTACTAATTAATGACTTTGATTATGGTTCACTTGGAGGAGGTCATTTGCTGCACCATAGGTTCCCTGTATTAATTTCTTCTGTGGTGCATTCCTCACAGCTGAAATGAGGACAGCCTTTTCCTTTAAAGGTACTTCTGTAGTTTCCCTCTTATATTGTAGTCATCTACATCTAGCTTTTCATTGCATGGTCATTCTGGATATTTAATAAGATATGTAGAGTACATTAACATAGACATCTGTGTAAGAGAATGGCTTGGTATTGCAGTGAAAGCAATTCAATGTATTAATGAATGTTTAAAACCTCTGAAGACTATGCAAGCAAGCAGGTAAACTTGTCTATAGAAAGGTTTAGAGAAATTAGGGAAATATTTGCATGGTTTTCATCATTGCTTATTTAAACATCATTGTGCACCTGTGTAAAAATGATTCAAATGTCTGGGTTAATGCTTTAGTCTGGGGTTTATGCCATTAAAATAATGAACATAAGTCTCTACTAACGCCTTATAACGCCAAATAAAAGGATGTATTTATATCAGATGATAACACAGTCAAGTTATTTTTAAAAAGCTTAAAATTATATCTGTTTAGAAAACAATTAAAGCATCTGCAAGCTCTTATAGATAGGAGCAGTTGAATATTTAGCCCATTGGAAATGCATGTGCTTTAATGATACGTTTTTGGTTGCTCTGGCCAGTATCCTGCATAAGCCCTCTTTGTTCTGGGTATGTAGCTTATCCAGACTTACCAGAATTAATCATATCACAGTGGTACTTAAATTATCATCTTCTATACATCTGAAATACTGCATTTTTAGACCTGAATGATACAGACCCTCTTTGTCTTCACATTCCTGATTTATAAAGAATCTCCTTGCAGTTACATAATCTGTCCCAAATATATGGTGAGTGTGCTATTATACCAGATATAACAGTGCTGGCATAACAGTTTTGCTGCAAGTAGTGTTTTCAATAATGCTTTTATATTACTAAAATTAATTTTCCACAGTTTGTTAGAGATTTTTAAAAAGATAGCTGTCAAGTCACTACAGAGAATATCACATTTCTTAGAGACTTAGCAAAAGAGAATCACATTTTTTCTGCTTAGATTCAAAACCAAGGCTGATCTTTAGGAACCAATTTCTGAAAACCTTTTCCAATGGTTTAAATTGCCCTGCCTTTAGAAGCACTGACGAATATTTAGCTTGTTTGAAATCAGAAGATTGCTTATTATATAAGGAGTGCAGGTGGTTTTTTGGTTTTTTTAAACTTAGTCCAAATCTGAGCATGACTTGCAGGGAAAATTCTGATTCAGTGTGGATTTTTAATAGAAATCCAGCATAAATCTGCATCACTGCTGGAAAATTTGCCCTGTGTGTGAGATGCATGCTTTGTTTCAGTTTAATTACAGTATTTTGAGTTAAAATGTGTTGCTAATAGCTTATAAATGAATCTTTTTTTTGGTATCCATTCTATTTTCCATAAAAGGAAATTGTTTGTACTAAGGAAGAATTTGTTCCTTTGAAGTGTGCATGATTCTATGTGAGCCAAGCTAGACAAATATTTTAGAAGATGTGCAGATAATGAAGCATTGCCCTAATGGCTTTTTTCCCTGGAAAAATCCAATTTTCTTGCTCATTGATGGTGGTGAAACTTGTAGTTTCTCTTTTGGTTTTTGAGGGCTTTTCAAAGTTGCTATAATGCTTTGCAAATGTTTAATACTTTCCAGTGTGTTGGTGGTAAGGCTGAATTGGTCTCTGTGTGTTTTGCTAATATTAGCATTTTTAGGGATAGAGTTCTGAGATTTTTAGTTGTTCTCAGGTTCTCTTACACCTTGTAGAAGATAATGATTACTAACAAGCATCAGGAGACAGCAGGGAAACTTGTGTCTTTTGAAGCACCTACTTTATATGTATAGGTATTTAATTTCTCGAGTAATTTTGCAGTTCAGGTATTTGAAAGTTGATGATGGAGCATTACTCATAGTGGATTTCTTGTATGACCAATTTCCTGTGTGTCCTTTTGCAAATCATTTGGCTCTTTATGCTACAGTGACACTGCCTTGATTTTCTTTTGTTCTCTACAGTGTTTGTCTACAAAGTCTGAAAAATTCTTTGGTGCTTAAAAACAAAGTATCTATGTATGTGTATGTATAATATACATAAGCTTTCATGTGCATGAATCTTAAGGATTGTTTAAAAATTAGCAAGTTCAGTTGACATGAAGATCCTGCATCACATAACTCAAGCAGTTAGATAAATTCCTCCATGAGGTCACAAATTTCACTTAATGGCTCGTAAACATCACATCTTGAACTGAATGCACTTGTATGTTGTGGACCTTGATTTAGATGGTTATATACATCCCCTCACTTCACACATGGATGCCAGGGGATTTTATATTTGAGGCTTCTGTATTTATCATTTCTGAAAATACTATTGTACCTCTTGGTAGGACTTTCAAACTTCCTGAAGATACATTTAGGTTACCAGCATCAGGTAGTCTGATTTGAAAGTGTTAATTATTCTCAGTAATGTTGTATATCCAAGAGCAGCTAAAAGAGGAGTGGTACTGAAGGATTTTAGGAAGCTGGGAGGGGGACTTGGCTTTTGGGAATTAAAATTGGGATTGGAACGTCTGTCTTTCATTTTGGAAAATGTCTTTCATTTTGAGTTCTCCTGCAGTTCAAATAAGTTTGCATAGAATTCCTATAAAGTAATCCTGTTCATTTTCTGGTTATTACTGAGTCATTAAAAGTATGTATCAAGACTGCCATGGTTGTGATAAGTCTTTGACTCTGCTGTGTAACTCAGTGCACAGTAATGATTAAATTCTTTTCCGTCTATACAGAAGAGCTGTTTGATTCATTGCTGTTTAACTGTTTTCAATTCTTTGGATTATTTTAAAGATATTGTTCATGAAAATTTGAAAATGGGGTCAGATGGGGAAAGTGACCAAGCCTCTGGAACATCATCTGATGAAGTTCAGTCTCCCACAGGAGTTTGTCTCAGAAACCGGATACACAGACGAATCTCAATGGAGGTAATTCACTTCTCATATAAGGAACATTTAAATTGACAAGAGGGTTGGGGGTTGCTTTAATTGATTGTTGTAACTGGTTGTCTTCTCAGTTAACTGCAACCAACCATTCTGCCATATATTTCATGCAGAGAGCATTATTTTAATACTATTTAAATTTGTCTCCATTTGTTACACAGAACAATGGTTATCTTGCGCTGTTTATGAACTGTCAATTTTGAAAATCTAAGTATGTTTTGAAACTTAAATTTTTGGAAGGAATTTCTTAAGTGTAGCATTCGAATAGCTTTCTATCACATTGTGTGCAAGCCACTGAATGTATTCAAGAAGATACATGGTTTAGACATTTTTTTTACTTAACACTGTTTTCTAGTATTTGCAAAACTAATGCTACAGCAGTAGCAATGGTCCTGATTGCTTCTGACTTTTCCTCTCTTCCTGTTTTTTTTTCATGAACGGAACTCTACAAGATGGTAAACAAAAGGAGGAAAAGTACCTTATGAATAACTGTGCACATAATTTCCTTTATTTATGAGTCTCATTATGAATACTAGCCACCCTTGTGCTTGCTTTGTTGTCATTTCCCTTGGTGAACTAAAACAGAACACTTCCCTTTTTCTAGAGTGTATAAAAGTTACAGTTATAATGATGTCTTTGTTACAGAAGCATTTAGAATTTTGTAGCTGCTGATTTATAGTATGCATAGCAGTAAGCATAGCTCTAAGATTTTGAATCTTCATTCAAGGTGTCATATCAAATACTGGATTGGGAAACTGATTTGGATAAGTTACAGTAGGGTGTACATGCCAAAAATTTTTATTTGTGAGGCATTCTGTTGTGCTTGGAATTCCAAGACTTCGTAGTGCAGATATGATTTAAAAAATGTGTGAATTAGCTGTATTAATTATTTAGATAGTTTCTTGCACATTCTTGGAGGTTTTGTATTCAAATTCTTAAATTTCTATGTTATTTGATTTAAGAACTTCGTTCTCCCAGCTTCGCTTGCTGACATTTACTTGGGAGAACAAAGGTGGGTTTATTGGTTTATGCAGGATACTTAAATTAGGAAAAAATTCATTGTGAAAACCTGCTTATCAGAATATATGCTGGAGAAACTAAAAATCAAGGAAATTATTTAAAAGGATTAATTACTTTTTGTTCATTGTCTGTTTCTTCTCTGTTTTGAAATGCCTATTTAGAACAGGAAAGAAATTAAATTATTTGTAATGAAATTAACAAACTGAAATGGAAATGTATCACATCTTGCAGAGAGGGCTAAGAACCATTAAAGGATTCTGTTTTGTATTGGAATTCAAGAACTCCAAAAGAAATTACTAAAGAGCTCAAAAATAGTAAAGGTCAGGAAATTCCTGTGTAAATTTCCAGAAGGTTTTTTTTTTCCCAAATAAAAGCATCTTTTCATTTGCCTCTTTAATTGTAAAACAATTCTAATATTACTGTTGAAAGTGCTTTAGGAAGCTTTTAAGTTTCATTTATGCAGTGCTAATTTTCTCACTTTCCTCCAAATTCCGAATACCTGCTTCTCACTGTAGAAGTTAACATTATTTCTTCATTGACTTGCTCAGTTAATGAGAGAACAAATGGGTTTTTGGCATCTATTCATGTATATTCTGTGAGAATTGTAATGTTTTCCTCAAATCACCATAGTATTGATACAGTGACTTTTCCTGCAAGATTCCATGTGATGTATGCAAACAGTCTCAGTTCTGAATTTTAAGAATGAGAGATGTTTTTGGTAGACTTAAGTTTGCTTTTTAGAAGTACTTTGTAGCAGATGAGGTTGGACTTGTACCTGTTCTCATGCATTCCAGAGGGAGGAAAGTACAACAGTCTCATCACTTTGGTTAAAACACCTTTCTAATTATAATCTTTTCAGTCAACTTTCTCATTTCCGAAGTGAAAGGGCTTTAAGTGATTACATTATCTGCCTGTCTTTTCCTCCTTCTATTTATCCCATGGGTCATTTTCTGTGAGTTTTGACAGATGGCTAGAAATCTCAGATTCTAATTCTCTATTAAACTTCTGTGAAAAAAGCTCTGCATAGGGAGACATTGCTAATGTATCCACTGCTAGTTAAAAACCACAATATCCACATATGAGTTGAGTTGCAAGATGTAAGTCCACAGAAGACCCAGTTTTACTCATTTTACTTCTTGTGGAATGGCATCATTTACTTCCCTGACCTTTGAGGGAACTAAAGCAAGGGTTTTTCCTCTTGTAAAGAGTTGTGCCTGTATGCCTTGTGAGATTTGTGGCATGGAGCTAGCTGATTCAGTAGTAGCAATGTGATTATATAAAGAGAATGAAACAATCTATATTATGAAGTAAGTTTCTATTACTTCAGTTTTATTTTGATGGCTGGTGGGGATCTGTTGTCTCTAGACATTGGGTAGCCTGAGGACATATTCCTTTTATAGCCATTTAGGATGTTATAACTGTATGCTGTACATCACAAGTTGGAGTAAATTAGTACGTGTGACAGAATGTTTTTGCTGTAGTCTGCTGAAGTCATGAGCCCTAGCTGAAATCCATTGTAGAATGTATTTGATTAAACATACACAGTTGGATAACATGATAAAGCGATATTCCTTGTTCCTCCTCACTAAGATGAATGTCCCTGTCACACTGTGGCTGTGTCTTTTCTTGTGTTTAGTTTGGCCAATATTTGCTGTATTTATAGTGGGTTTTTTACATAATTTCTTGGTTATGTATGTTTGGTTCTTTGTGCTGAATTGACAAAAGTCTTAATTCATCTTGAAGGTAACTAATCAGGTAAAGTTGAAACCTTGACACAGTCCTTTTCACTTGTAGGAATTTTGTATAAATAACTAATTTTTTTATGCTCAGCTTGAACTTCCTCTAGAATTCTGAAAATTAGCAACCCAACTAGGTTTTATTAGATGCTTGCTAAAAAAAATGCATATTTTACTCGAAGTGGCAACTAAAAAAAAGTATTATTCCTGAGATAATTTGTCCATTAGAATACACATTCTGATTTTTAGTACCCATCCCCACTGAAGTTAAATAATGCATAGCTACAAGTAAAACGTTGTCAAAGAGCAGAAGTATTCTCTGCTGCAGAATATATGGAAGATTCTGTTGGGAAATAAAACTTGATCTTTCTAAAATTTTTCATATAGCGAAATACAAAATAGACAGTGGAGAGAGAAATGAAAAATGTATTTGTTATAACAATCTCCATAATGATAGAAAGCTGTAATTTCATAACCTTAAATTGTACTGCTTTAGATAGAAAAGCATCATACTGCAATGTAACCTAAATATGAAACATTTTAATTATGAAGTGGTGGTAGTGCAATGAGAAAGAATGCTCTGCAGTGAAAAGTCTACTGGGGTGAAAACTTTCCGTGCACAGTAGCAGCCATGGAAATACCAGATTTCACTCTGTCATACCCACCCTCCCATTTCCCCATCAGTTATAATTTAGGCCAGTGTGACAGGGAGATGATAAAGTGGTTGCTTCTGAATTTGACAACTGTGGGAATGATGAGTCGGTTGGGATGGACAGAGATGATAGATCTCTGGAGTCCAGCCTAGTTTTGGAGCATGCAGTTTATTGCATAGGGCGTGTGTGAAGGGGCCCTTCTACGAGCTGCCAGCCGCAGCCGAGAGCAGGTCCGAGGGGGTGAGAAGAGAGTGAAGAAGAGAAGGAGCAAGAGAAGAGGAAGAGAGAAGAGAGAGAGAAGTTCCCGTTACAATATGTTAAATTTCCTTCTATATTGAATATTCTAATTTAAACCAATCAGTCTAGTACAAGATGCAAATCCTATGGCATTTACATACAGCCGATAAGAATCACTACATTACCATACAGTGTTATATTTTAAACTCTAAAAACTACTCTTTGGACCCTTCCTGCCGAGCTAGCAGGGTCTGTTTTGACCCCTAGACTTTCGGTAAGGAGAAGGGCATTGTTTCATCAAAAGGGGATTACTTTCAGCTGACCATACCATTGTTTTCCAGTTGTTCAGTAATTAAAGCTTGGCATCTTAGACATCAAAACTTGCCTTCAACTCTATTTCACTTATATGTTTCATATTCTCTAAAAACAAGCAGTCATATTTATAAGGTTTTCCTGTTTCATCCTCCCCAACAGACAATGCTGCAGTTGTGGTTCGAGATTGGGGTTTTTTTAATGACTGTTTCTTGTTATCATGTGCTTAGAAGACAAAGAGAAAGTGCTAGAGTCTCATTGTGTTGCCTAGATAAAGTTTATTTTGCTTGTAATCCACAGGCTACAAATTGTCAGTAAAGCAGTTGCTTTTTCTTTCTCCTTCCTTCCACTCGTTCAGGCAGGAACCATGCTGACACTAGGTGTGGGCATCTATTGTGTGAAGAGTTTGGCTTGAAACAGCAGTTAGATTTTAATGTCTTCTATTCTCACACTAATATTAATGATTATTTACTAAGTCAGTAAAATTATTTATCAAACAAAACGGATGGAATAATTTTTTCAAGTGTCAGTGATACAGCTTAAGAATGTCTACATTTATATCTCTATTTTAAGTGCAGGTGCTTTCATCATGCAATGAGAAACACTTCTCCAGATCATGGAACTATAGCTTAAAGCATTTTCAGTTTGATTTAGCTGGAAAAGAAGTAATGCATTAAAATAAATAAAGAAGTAATGCGTTAATATAAATTCATGTTACAAGCTGTAAGTGTTCACTGGGGGCCCTGTGCCCATGCACTGGATAGTGAGTGCATCATTAAGAGCTGTGGTGGATAAAAAAGGAGAAACAGTCTGTGCAAATTGAAACATCTGTTTCCCTTTCCCAGAAGTCCAAGGTCTGTTAGCTGTCTTAGCATGTGAACTGGCGGAGGGCCATAACCCGCTGTTCACCAGCCTGTTTCCCAGATGCTTTATCCTGAGAAACAGTTCTTATCCATCCGACTGTCACATTAGTGACAGAAGTGTGTTCCAGATCAGACTGCTCCTACCACACTGCTATAGGGTCTAATTCTCCCCTGGGAGGATTAGCTGCAGGGTTAATACTTGTAGCTGAACGGAAGGAAATATGAAGGCTATGAATTGATGCTGTAGGCAGGTGTGTTTTGTGATGGTCACCTTCCAAAAGTAAGAATGTAGATGCAAAGTAAGTTTTTTGTGAGCTTCACTCTTTACTAGGGTGTAACTGTACAGGCAGTCTTGACACACAGCCTGAGTAACTCAACATGCTGTTGGTCCACCTGGGCAAGTGTACCTTCTCCTAAGAGAAATACACAAAATTAATTGATGTTTCAGCTGATAAAAGTGTTAAAAATTTGTTCATAGGCTTCAGATTAGAATATGGTTGGTAGGTCCCCATTCTCATGTGCAAATAAGGCACTCATAGTGCCGTTCAATTGTTTAAATGCTTGAACAACAGACTGGATGCAGTACTCACCCAGGCTTTTGGTCACGGGCAGTACAGTATTTTCTTCTGCCATTAGTTTTGGAAGCAGGAAGCCACTTTATCCAAGATAGCCTGAGCATTCAGCCATAGGTATCTTGCCCTCCAGGAGGCTTCCTTATATACCAAGCAGGCATTACTACCAGGGGCCTACTCTGAGCAAAGTTTCTTTCTTACCCCTTCCTTCTGTGCTTGGCAGCTACAGAACTCTGTCCGCCGTATTTACTGGGTTTTGTCTAATTTGCTTCTCTCCAACTCCTGAGAAAGCAGTAGCGTTTTTTCTGATTGTCACTTCTATGAATTTAAGCACATGATCACCTACCAGAAGATTTCAGTACTAGACAGAAAAAAATTGAAACTGAATACAATCAAGACATCTTTTGATTTTCAGTGGTCACTGTATTGTCTCCAGTCACACTTGTTTCATTTTTCTCAACCTTTTTCAAGGTTACACTAGAAAATGTGTTATCATTTTTATAAACTCCCACTTTCACATTTCCATGACCCTTGGTGATTTCAAAAGCTCCCTTCTAAAAACCCAAGTGTGTGTTCTAAATTACTAGTGTGGTTTTGATTAAGCTGATGGACCTCCTTTTGATCTATTTGATTGGCAAACTCATTTCTTCTACGGAACACTGACACTGCAACAAGAAAAAGAATTTCAGCATAGATGACTTTTAACATGCCTTTTACCAGACTTTTAAAAGGGTAACTGCCTTTGTTATCAACAATTAACATCTTTTTTGCCTTTCTGTTGGGAACCTTTGTCATTCTGGTGCTAAAGTTCTTGCAATCCACTTCCAAAAGCTCCTTTAGAAAAGTTACTGCTCTAGGCCATGTTCTTTCTACAAGGATGGAATATATGCTTTTTCGGTTTTGTGTCTTGATGACTTGGATTTCTTTTAAGTTCCATTTAGGAGTAGTCTAGTATCACATTGGGTGTGTTCAGTAATCTATAAAACACATCTCTTGTAATCACAGAAATACATCAGTTGACAAGTCAGTATCATATCCTTGGTATGATAAAACTACAGGGGTGCAGTTTCATACCCTGTACTCCAGCCACACTTTTGTCCAGGAAGGTCAGATTTTTCATTTTCATATTCAAGAAATTGGTTTGTTTTTATTTAGCCATTTTTTTCATGGCACTTACCTTTGGTACTTAAAGCTTTGTTGATGATGCAAATGCCAGCATTAGTAATTCATATTACACAGAACTGTGTTAAAGGTCCAAGTTGGTGGTTTTGCAGTGGTATGTTCTGTTTCTCTTTTTCTTACCTCTTGGCCTCTTTTTTCTTACAAGCTGGTAACCCTTGCTACCTTTTTTCTTTCAGAGCAGTTTCTCTTGCTACTGTGTTACAAAACTGATGAAAACATACAGAAATCCATGTTTAAAAATCAGGAAGGTGTAGTAGTAAGTGGGGCAGAGCTTGCTTTATTAGCTTCTGTTCCTGCCCAGCACCTACTGCTGAGTCAAACAGCTGTAGACCCTGAATTTCAGCAGGGTTTATATTGAGGCAACAGAGTGGTATCTTGATAGGTGACAATTTAGCGGGCAAACAAAATCAGACATGATATTTTTATGGTTGTTATTATTTTTCATATTCTTCCTTATATTCTCTAAATTCACTTCCTGAAAAGCTTTCTGATGCAATAAAATAATAACAAAAACCATAACCAAGCAAAAAACCCCAAAACAAAAGCAAGAAACCAACCAAAAAAACCCAGAAGAATTTTCAAGTGTTTCTGGTATAATCTGTCATAAATTCCCTGTGTATTTATATACTTGCTGAAAGTTAATGTCTCACATTTGATTTTCATTTCTCCTTACTCGTATTTTACAAAACTGTTTTTATGACACATGTATTTGTTTTGGTTTGGTTTCATTGGTTGTGAATAGAAGCTCCTGGAATGCAGTTTGTGAACAGTTTGTGCTGAACAGTTTAAACCTTTCTCTTGAAAACTAATGGGAGAGATAAAGTAAATAAAATAACAGCCAGTAGGTTTTTTTTGAAAAATGTGTGCAAGAGCAGTTTTTTTCAGCTTGTTGGTAGCCTAAGCAGCATATCCATGAAATGAAAATTCTCACTAAAAGTATTTTGAAAAATAAAATGTTCAGAATTTATATTTTTGCCGGCTTAAGGAAACCTATTGTAATTCTAATTTTGTGCCTTCAAAAATACTAATTGTTGCAATTACTACTGAAAAGATACCTAGCACATTTTAAAGTTTTTCATGGTGCTAAATTAAATAAAAACAAAGATACCTGCTTGCAATGCTGGTTCCTATGCTTTTAATATTATTTATTTATTTTACGTTTTTATTTGAGAGCCATAGCTACTGTAGATATTGGCAGTAACCTTCTTCAGCTGCTGGCAGTAAAGTCCTTGCTTTGTTGATTGATGATAGTTCATGTGCTGGGAAAATGTGACACCTAGTCCCAAACTAGATATTTAACCCTAAAATTTGTAATAATAATATTTCACTGATTACTCTTGGCTCCTTGTCTTTGCCTGGCATGTCAAAATCCAATCTGACAAACTGTGTTTATGTTGGGCAGGAGGAAGAGAACATGCATTGTCTGTGGTCAGTGGTACTTCTTTTGAGTCTGAAATGGCCTGTGGGCTCAATCTCATGATAAAATCCCTGAAAGTGCTTTCTGTACTCGATTAGCATACTTGGAAAAAACCCTTTTGATTTAATTGGTAAATGAATTCCACCGTATTTGGGTCAATTCTGTCCCAAATGTAAAAAAGCCCTTTGATTCAGTACTCAAAAGTGACGATTTTTTAAATTGTGTTGCATTTCAGCAGACTGACTGAAAATCAGCACAGATTTGCGGGGTGAGATCTAGCAGTGATCTTTTGTAGATGTATCTTAAGATTGTATTTTCATCATTGCTGTAAAAGAGAAGAGGTTCTTTGATGACCCTTTCCTCAAATTTAGCAGAGTAGTAACTGAATAATTGTGATTTAATGATTTCAGTAAAATAGTAAAAATAACAACATTCAAGTATAAAAGAAAAATGTGATATTCTGTTATAAACCATGCTGCTAAGGCAGAAAAGAAGTGCACTTTATGCATCATAATGAAATTATAGCTAAACCTGTCAGTTGTGTGGGGGAATGATGATGGCTTTATAAATACATCAGGAAGACTGGTATAGATAACTTATCCCAGCTGTTAAAAGTCTTTTTGGTTACAGTAATAGAAGCCTATTTCTAAAGGTATTAAAATAGTGTGCTGCTGTAGGTTTCTTTTGGTGCATGTGTATGCTGGTGTTCTTCTTCAAGACCTTGAAGACCTTGAAGGTCTACAGAGCTGTAACCAAATAACAGTTTTTTACAAATATGTTCTCTGGTTTGGGGCTGGTTTTTTTAAATTATATTTACTTTTGCCTTTGTTTATCATGAGGTAGCACATAATACACATTCTTAGTTAAAATATGCTAGGAAAGAATAGTGTAAAAATTTGTTTGGTTTTGGAGGTTCTTTTACACGAAGCATGTAATGAAATTTAATTGTGTTGCATAAAGGGTTATATGACACAGTATTTTAGATGTCATTAAGCATTCTCCAGTGAACAAAAGCACAGTGACTTACTAGTGAACAGCCTGCGGTTACAGCTGAGACGTCTCACTGGTGCTCACTTAAAGCTGGTGAGAACGCTAATTCCGACCGATACTTACACAAGGGCATTTTCATTTGTTGCACAGTGGATTGTTTGGGCCGTCAGACTGATGTCTGTAGACTTAGAAGAACAATTCTTTTTGTTTGCAATTCTTTTTTGTTTGTGAGGCCGTAACAAAATTTCATGGATGGAATTTAGCAGAATCAACTCTTAAAAGATAAACTAAAATTTAAGGGAGAGGTGACCAGCAAGTTGTCTGTTGCCATGTATTAAGTACTTACCTTAAGTAATGGTTGGTCTTGAAACATAATTCACCAATAAACAGAATAGCCAAATAAGGATGAGCCAAACTATACTGCCAAGCTACATCATTATACACCAGTCCTTATTGGTGTATAATGATGGAGCTTGGCAGTATAGTTTGTGTCATCCACTGACAGAGACTGTCACAGCAGGGAAACAGTGAAGAAGGCACACACACAGTTCTGTGGTCATCAGAAGGCTTTACTCCATTTCATCTTTGCCCTTTTATAACACCAAGCACTGAAAGGGCAGTGATTGGTCGGAGAAGCACTGCATCTCTTCTCCTTTAACAAACAACAGGTGCGGAAAACAGTTATGAAAACTGTTATGAGAAAACATGAGAAAAGCCCTGAGAAAAATCAGCCCACAGGGATATTTACAATAACAATGAAAAATGTGTTTTGAGAATGAGAACTGGTATCTCGGTTTCTCTTGGGAATCAGCAGCTTAGCAGCAGAATTCCCAAAGCCCAAAATACAAAGCCACAAGAGACAGCTTCCTACTCCCCTTGGCTCCTAACCTTGTATCAGTGGATAATTAGTTCCTTTGTTTGGAAGGGGTAGTTAACAGACTTTCTTACACCCAGCCCTTTCTCCTCCAAAGGCAATGGGAACATTTGGCCATGGGCAGTGAAATACTGGCTTTGGAGATACTCAGCTGTTAGGTTTGTTAAAACATTCAATAAAAGTGAACTGAGGCTGATGTTTTCAGGGTTTTCCCTTCAATTTTTTTCTGACAAGAGGCACAAATCTTCCTTCTCTTGCTGCAGTAGCAGTTGTGAGTGTGGTAGCACTTAGTCTGAATTGGCCTATCAGTTCAAAGATTAGCAGCACTTGTAGTCTGGTAGGTACAAGAGAGACTTACTGTTGGAGCAAGAAAGGAGCACTCTACAAATTAGCACATTTGTTACAGGTTAAAAATAAAAGTAGTCTGGTTTTCATTTTTGCCTTTTGTAGTGTAATTAAGATTGGACTTGGATGACCGCAGCAAATCCTTCCCTGGGGCAATTTTCTGGTTATATATTTTTTGTGTTTAATGATGGTTTTTCTGTTTCATCATAAATATTAATGTTTATTGTCTAAATGTGCTGTGTAAGCCAAAGGCATAATGGTTTGAGTTGACAGAAGACAGACTAAAAAATTTGAATGATTCAAATTGCTTCTTTTTAGAGCAGTTTTAACGTGTAGATTTCAAATGTTGTCTATCCTCAGTTAGAATCATCCTTATCAACTTCATTGAAATTAACTGAAGTGTGTAGAGCATCTTGGCCAAAAAAATGGTGAGTTAAGGAAATCCATAAGGGTTTTTTGTTATAATACCTGATTTAAAGTGGCAAATGTTAACAGGGTTCTTTTGACAAATAAAAATAGGTATATTCTGTAAAACAATGTACTTTTTTGACAGGGTTAAAGAGGAGTGAAAATTACCTGTCGGTCAGGAATGAGATTTCCTGAGAAGTGTCACAATGTGGCACTATGTAGTATTAAGTGAGTCAAGTCGGGCAATTACAAAAGGGAATAGCCGTTAAGTTTGTATTATGGAAATAGGAGATGAGAAAAGGATAAGGTAGCTAAGCTAAGGAAAAAGTTGACAATCAGAGGTGAAAAACAAAATGTGGTAACAAAATTCTAGTATTAAAGTCTTGTGAATGATTTCCTGTGGGTGGCAAGTGAAGAAGCTGATGTTTGCAATAGTAATTTAGGCCATCCCAAAGAGGACCAGAAGTAATTAAATTTAAAAAGTTAAGATTTTGGGGGTTTACTTATATGTGTGAAAAACAGGCCAAGTTTGAGGGCAAGGTTGTATCTTGTTTGTTTGTTTTTCATTTAGAAGACAGGTTTGTTTATATAAAATGTCAAATTCGTCAGCTCACAGAATCTGTCAGACTGATTCTGTCTGCAGAATTTAAGCTGGAGTTCCTGCCTCCTTTTCTTGTGCCCAGGTGTAAGTAGTTGGTGTTAGACGGAACTTCCACATCAAGTTACAGCAACACAGTTGGATGTTAGCCAGATGAAGGAAAAGGCTGGACAAGTGTAGCTCTTCTTAGAGCATTTGCTGTAGCTGGCATTAAAAATAGATGATAAAGATAAGCACAAGTTAGGGTAGTTTATCTCCACAGAAAACAAAGTGATACTAGTGTCACAAGTGCTTACATGTTTGTTTGCCATGAAGCAGAGTAGGACAAATGTGAAACTCATTTCAGACAAATTATAAAAATAGATGCATTTCTCTGCCAGTAATTCCAGTAGTAAAGCAAAACTGAGAATAAGCATTGCACATGAGGATAGCAAATGTGGTTTTAAATTGTAGAAGGAGGAGGAAAATGCCACAAGCATACCAGTTCACCTAACAAATCAAATGGTGGCTGAATATATTCTCCAGAGTATAATCTGGAACTGGATCAAAAACCAGCTCATTAAATAACATACAGTTAACCGTAGGCATTTGATCACTTAGAGTACCACATTTATTGAATACTGATATATGTCATTGCAAGTTGACCCTAAAGACAGGTATAAAAGAGTTAACTAGAAAATACTAGGAATTGACAAAAGCTTTTCACAAACTAGACCTCATTTGGCAAAATAAATCTTAAGTGATATACAAGAAAATAATATAGTTTCAATTCTCTAAAAGATTGGGGTTTTTACCTGAAGTACTTTGTTGTCCCTACAAGCTAGGGGTTTGCATTCCAGTAAGCCCTTGCTTCTTAGGAATTATAAAGGAATGTACCCGGATTCTCTCTCATAGCTGAGGGTCTATGTACACCACTTTTACACACCTGTTATGTTTTGAAAAAGGATATATAAAATAACATAGGGAGTTGCTCTAATTACTTCCTTTTAAAATTTAGATTTATAAAGGGACGCAAAATTAGTGTTAAAAAAAAGGACATTTAGCTCTGTAGTGTTGACAGTCTCAAAGAGCATAGGGAAAATTCAGTCCTGCCATGAATTTTACATGCTTCCTTATGACTTCTTTAAACAGCATTGAAGCAAGAGATTTTATATCTTGGTTTAAGTTTTTTAGTTTTTTCTTTCCTATGGGAAATGCTAACAGGTCATTATATTCAGTGGGTCATTGAAATAAGTGTTAACAAAGTCCTCTGTCCAGAAAGTCCCTCATTGCTTCAGAGAATTCCACAGAGATTTAAGACAATTAGAAATTCTTAAAAATCTGTTTCTTGATGTTGCTGGCCCTGCAGCCTGGTGTTGCACCAAAAACAGCAGCAAGCCATGTGGTTTAGAAGAGCAGGTTTTGCTGCTGGTAAAGCTGCAATAGCTGGGTTGCAGTGGGATGGCTGCAGGAGCAGCAGAGGGAGCGCAGATGGCGATTGCATCTAATGGGCAGGTCCAGGCTTCCTACATCAAGGCCAGACTCTCTGTAGAGGCTGGTCAGCACCAGCAGGGAAACAGGTTGATTCCCCAGGGCTTGACAGCTGACCCAGCTGGCCAAGGGGCTCTTCTGTGCAATCCGGCATGGCACTCGGCAATAAAAGCTGGAGCAGGAGGGAGGAAGGAGGACATTTTTGGCTCAATGGCATTTGTCTTCCACTTCTTGAGCCATGTGCATGCTGAAGCCCAGCTTTCTGGTAATCAGTTAGACACCTGCGTGCTGATAGGAAGCTGTGAATCAGTTCCTTTTCCCAGTCTGCTAGGGCACGCAGCTTTTGCTTTCTCTATATAAAATGCTGTTACCTACATCCACAAGTCTCCTCACCATCCTTCAGTCTTTGTGTTTTGTGGGAGCAGAGAGTGAGCGTTCCACTGGGTGAAGACTTGACTGTTCACCAGGGTCAGCCCAAGTGGGAGAACAAATGTCCTGCTGCCGTCAGATGGCCAGGCTGCCCAAGTGTCAGCAGTCTGCCTGGTCTTGAACACTTAAGGCTCAAAATTGGTAGGTGTGTGGTAGGTTCTTGCTTTTCTTTTAAAATTATCTCAGTTAAATTAACTGGGTTTTTCAACGGTGTCAGACTGATGTAATTTTAGCTTCCAGTTTTTCTATTTAGCCACTAGGAAACATTGTGCTTATTCCTCTCATGCACATCTAATGAATCCCCTTTCATGTTACTGTATAGCATTTAATCTTAATTGGTTGTTTTTCCCAAGAGGTGGTTGCTTCAATTATTGGAAAAACTGGGAGGAATTAAGGTGGTACAGACAAATACTAACAACCTCCTTTACGAACAACCTCCTCCAAATACGAAATACCCTCCTTTCAGGTATTTGGGTTTGTAGTCTAAATTACTTTCTTCAATTTTGTCTATTTTAGGGAGTTAGGTAAAGGAAAATTGTAATGCAAAGAAGGCTTCTTATATATAATTCTATAATCTTTCAAATATTGATATCATAAAAGGTTTCTGGCTGGTGTCAGAGCAATTAAGGTAAGAATTTTAATGTATGGTTTTAAAAAGGAACTCTTGGCTTGGTTGACATTCTAACATAACCAAATAAGCGTGAGTTTTGGAAGTATAGTAGTGTAAATCATTAGGAGGAAAAAACCTGTAAAGTACTTGCTGCAGTTTCCATGAAATCATTATGGTTTTCTCACAGAAAAGAACCTTTCTTCAGCTCAAGAAAGTTAAGGAAAATAGATACTGTTTTGATTTTAGTTATAATATGCAAAAATTTAGGCTTTCAGCACTTAATACTTTTTTTTTTTTTTGAGGGGAGAAAGAGTGATTGCTGTCATGTATTGTCTACTACATGACAATTGTAGTGCTGTGTTGATCAGGGTTTTTTAAAAGAAAGACATTGCAGGAGATGGAGATGAGGGTTGTTTTATGTAAAAGTGGATTACTGGTTTTGGGAGGGTTACCCGAATTGGAACAAAATCTGGCCTTTGCAGCAGTAAGTACACAGTCAAACTATACTGCCCACTGTGGAGCACCAAATATAGGTTTACAGCTTAAGGTCTTGGTTTAGAACTGAGAATATGACATGAATCTCTGAAGTAAAGCCATGGGGCCTATTGCAAAATTGGCATAGGCAGAGGTTTTGAGAATGAAGGAATTCTGTAATAGGATTACATCTACCTCCCATTATCATATTTTCTATGCCTAAAATATTTTTATCTTGTTTCTATGGTAGTTTGGCTTCAAAGTAATGGATTCTTTGTACCTATGTAGAATCTTAGACTTCGTTTCCCTTGCCCTCCCTGTGAAAAGGTGCGTGTTTACTGATGGCAGGCACAGTGCACACTCAATGGCATAGTTTTCAAATTGCCATTGCAGCCTGATGGCTGCCTTTGCTTCCTTCTTCTTATATACACATCAACTTTGTATGCTTGGGAATGCTTCATGGAGGTGGGTTTGAAGCACCACTTCAGCTGTGCCAACCATGAGTGCTATGAGGGGAGAGAACATGTGTATGGAGAGCTTTGAGGTATAATCAGGTCAGTATATCTTGGGGTCTTTGAGTTGAGGTCTGTGACTTTACTATCCCTATAAATATTTTCTGTTAAAATCCCTATAAACATACTTTTTAAACAAGCACTATGGGACAGTGAGAGCACTACTCAACAGGATTCTGTGCTGCAAGTGTTAATAGGAGTAGGAAAAAGCTATTTTGTCATAGGGTTTATAGGATAGTGCTGGTATCTGTTGTGTTCAGGAAGTTACATTGAAAAACTCAGCTCACTGATCTTTTCTTTTGTTCTTTTGGTATTTGTCAAATTGTTCTTGAGCCATCAGAAAAAACAAAAAGCCAAAGTATATTGGCCCAATGTTGATCTGGGATTACATTAGGAAGGTGAGGTAGAGACTGATGCTGATCCTTTTCCTGTCATCCCTGTCTTGTTCCAGCAGTTTTGTGGTTTTACTCTGCAGTGAGATGTCAAAGCTGCTTTCTTTAAGTCATCATGGCATGCATTCCTTTGTGTTCAACTGTTGTGAGCAGCTACCAGAATTTTCTCAAGAATGCAGTAAATTATAGGATGAAATGATTTTTTTACATAATCTGAAACCGTCTTCAGTAGGAGAGAGGTATTAGCAGAGCCTGGCAAAAAGGAGGAAAATACTGTGGTGGAAAATACTGTTTTGCTCTAGGGAATGCTTGTAGGTCCTGTTACAATTTTTTGGTTCTACCACTCTCCCAAAAACCACACAGGCAGTTTTACAATTGCCAATGTTTTAAAAAATTTAAAATATGCAAGTTGAAAATGAGCTAATAAACTAGAAAGTATGCCAGAATGGAGCCATACTTTCTGTTTTCTCTTAATTTAGCTTCAAAGTGTTGATCAAAGTTGCCATTCTGTGAACAGCACTTTATTTGTTTAAAGACAATTAAAAAGTTCTGTACTAGATAAAAAATAGACACTGATTTTTCCAGTTTTGCAAAGAAGCTCATGTTGGGCAGCAAAGCATAAGCTAACAGACTTTGTGCTCTGTGCCTAAGGAGGTGTGAGAAGCAAAAGGAGAACAGGAGGATCAGCTGCCAGAAATTAGAGTTTTGCTGGTCTCTCTCCAAAACTTTCTGCCTGTATCAGGTGGCCATAGTGAATAGCATATGTAAATCATCCAGGGGTATATATATTAGTGCTTCAGTCCTACCTGAGATTCAACTAATTCCCAAATTACTTAGGTTTTTCAAAGTATGTCTCTTTAACTGGTATTTTTTGCCTAGCTTTTGCTCCAGGTATGTGTACAGGTCATTCATATACGTGGTTTAAATACATTCTCATCACTGAAAGTTTAGCAAGTTGTTCACCAAGATCTCAAGTCTTGAAAAGTCTGATGATCCAGTTCTTTGTCAGCCTAAGCCAATTTGGCTGCCAACTTCCCGGGCTTGCCCTGTTGTGCCTCTTTTGCCCTGTGTCCAGGCTGTGAGCTTGTCTGACCTTACACTGAACCTGTTTGGAGCACAAAGCTGGCAGGAAGCTATGTACTTCGCCTGAGAGTTTCTTGATGATTTAGCAAGCTGAAATAGTTTAAAGCAACTGCAGACATGAGTAGGAGCACACAGTCAAGCCTGAGGAGAACCAAACAGGGATGTAGCTGCCAGCATTTGTGTTACCTCAGGATGCTCAGCCGGAGGTGATAGGTAAGACAGAAAAGAGTACCTTCAAGAAGGGTTTACTGCCCTTAGTCAGTATTGATTAAATCTTAGATCTAGCAGTAGAAATACAGAGTTAACCTCTTGTGCTGGAGAAGTGTGTGAAAACAGTGGTGCTTCCAGAGATGTTGTCCTAGGTTACAATGTAAGCTGTGCCCAAAGTATGTATTCTGTCCCCATCTTCATGAGCTGTTGAAACCAGGTGGGGCAGTGTTTCCCTTATCTTCTGTTAATGGGGCCATCTATGCCTTGCCACATGACTCATAGATAACTCCCTCCGGGAGTTATCTGTTTAATGGGCCATCAAGGACCCACTGCATGACTCATAGAATGAGATCATCCCATTGTGAGATGCTCCACCCAGGGGTAGGAACCAAGCATTCCCACCTGGATATAATCCAGGGTTTGGGACAGCACAGGCAGCCTTTCCCACTGGACTCCCAGAGGACAAGAGCTACCAGGCCTTTTCACAGGATCCCTGCTTCAACAAGATTATTTCATCTGGACTACTACTACCACCCTAACAGGGTGTTACGTTGTATTCTGACCCTGTCAGTAGGTTTTTTTGTGGTATTGCTTTTATTTTACTTTATTTTACTCTATTTTACTTCTTTTCCTCTTATTAAATTGTGTTTCTGACTTGGAGTCTCTCACTGGTTTTGCTTTCAAACCAGCACAGATGTCCTTAACTTCAGTGTAGAATCTTTGGAGACAGATTGTACGCTTCGATGTTGAGCATGACTTTCTTTACTTGGATAAACTACCTACATTGAAAAACAATTCCTGCTGTTTCAGAAATGACTTCCCATTTTTTGTGAGTCTAGCTATGATGTCCTGTTATCTCGTGAGATGGTGACTGGCCTTTTAAAGACAATATTTAATATTTTTGTTTCTTGGCATGTTTGAGATTAAAGCCAAACTGAAAAACATTAAGAATGTGCAGTCACCCCCAAAAAAATCTTCTTTCCCCCCTCCCATTTGATAAAAGATGAAATGATTTTGCTTCCTTCTTGTCTTAGAAATAATGTATGTTATTGTTGGAAAAATTTACTGGGGAAAAACAGAGTCTGCTGTAGAGAGAACGGCTTTCATGTAATGGCGTTTTCATCTTTCAAAAGATCCTGTAGTAAAGAGTTATAAATAAATGTAATAATATTTTAATAGTTGGCTCTAATAATGAAGTGATTCTTTTTTGTAAGACTGGAAAAAATGGACTAAGTTTGTAGTTCTTTGTAGTCAAGAGAAAGAGAGGGTGATATAATTTGAATTATGGAAATCTCTTCTAATACTAAAGTAACTGCCAAATAAAAAGTCTCTGGATTCTCAGTGACTGGTATTCCAGGTCTCTATAAGTATTCAAGTAAACTCAGCACATTTCTCTACAGTGTAGTTTTTTGCATTTTAGTACTGCATTCCTCTGCTCAGAGTAATAAGTTTGCACAGGTGTAGAGTTTTAACCTGTTACATAAGCAAGTTGAGGTATTTTAAGAAGAGACTATGCTTTTTAAACCATTTCGGTGAGATTATTTTTCATTGTATAAATATTTCAGTTTTATATAGTAACACTACAGATGTTAAAATAAGTTTAGGAAATTCTGAATTCTACTTCTCCCTTCTCTTTTTAACATTGTTTGTTGCAGGATCTGAACAAGCGCTTGTCCCTGCCTGCTGACATCAGGATACCCGATGGCTACCTGGAGAAGCTGCAGATTAACAGCCCACCCTTTGACCAGCCAATGAGTCGGCGTTCTCGTCGAGCATCCCTAGTAAGTGTAACTCACCTGCCTTTCTAACCAACCTCTCAGATCTTCAAAATCTGTTTAACACACAGGCCTGTATTCCAGAGATATATTTCAGCTTCATTTCCACTTGGACTTTTTATTCCTGAACATCAGCATGTACTTGTCAAAATCCAATGAAGAACTTCACACTTTGTTTCATTTTTCTTCTGCTAACTTGGTGGTAGGGTATTTCTCAATGAAGATCTTGACCTATTGAAGTCAGTGGCTAAACTCAAGTCCTGAAGTACATACTTAAATCCTTCTGCTTTTTAGAGCAGGGATGAACTGTTTGAGCAAATAGACCACACAGTCTGAGGTCATGGCTAGGTCCCCTCGTGATTTAGTAGGAAGGCCCTAAAGCAGCATAATATGAAGGCAGGTCCTTCTCACTGCTTTTTTTGTACTTGATAACACTTCTTTCTTAGAATTGCTGTGGAGACAGTAGTGGGTGTTTTGTGGGGTTTTTTTGTTTTATTTTTTAAAGCACATGTGATTTCCTAAAAAAATGAAGGAATAAATTCACATATACGTTTCTGGATTATTGGGATATTTAAAAAATAAGTCTTTTCCTTAGAGATGAGAGAATGAGGATTCCTATACTGTAATTAGAGTATAAGTGCTAGAAAACTTGGATATTTGTACATATAAATTGTGCACATCCCTGGAATAATAAAAACCAGACGTTATTGTTTAATTTTTTAAAAAATTGCTATGTTTCAGTCATAGTTTCAGCTAACAGTATTTTTTAGTGTTGAGGTCTTAAAGAATTGCTAGACTGTTACTGACATCCTGAGTAAATTAATTGGTGATAAATTTTTCAGAGAAAAACTGAATATGTTTATGAAGTGTACATTGTTGTTTTCTTGATTTAATTACTTATTTAATGAAAAATAGATATAAAAGTACATATAGTGAAGTAGGTTTGTTAACTGTAAAATATCTTTATTCATTATGAATAAGGTCTATAACAAAGCAGTGTTTGAGTATTTCTACCCTGAAAGAAAAAAATTAGTGTGCTGGACTAATAAAGTTCGTATCTGCATGCTACCTTTTGCAAAAACAATATTAAAAGAAAAGAAAATATTTGAATGAAGCTCTAGAAGTAATGATAATGTGTCAGGCTTAAATACTTGTGTCAGAATTTTGTAGCTTGTTCACCACTTAGTTGTTGCTGTAGCATGGAACTGAGGAAGACTTCCCAAATGTCTCTTCAGATGCTGGCAAAATACTTTTTCAGTAGAACCTTGCCAGTGGAGTTAGGTATTTGGGGGCTGGGGGAATCTTTTCAGTAAATCTGAATTCCCTTGCTCATTTAATGGTGACCTCTGAGAGCAGTTGAAGTTCTTTCCTCTTTACCTCTGAGAAGACTGAAGGAAAAACAGTGCCCTCTAATGAGTGTGGTGTGTGCCTGGAATCAGCTGCCTGTCACAAGATTGTTTTGTTTTGCCTTTTAAAATGCTTTCATTTTTAAAGGGCTTTAAAGTCCAAAATGAAACCAGCCAGCACTGCTGTGGTATGCAGGCA
The DNA here is from genome assembly GCA_910950805.1 of Acrocephalus scirpaceus scirpaceus. Classification (NCBI taxonomy): domain Eukaryota; kingdom Metazoa; phylum Chordata; class Aves; order Passeriformes; family Sylviidae; genus Acrocephalus; species Acrocephalus scirpaceus. Next base: position 45,650,682 of record OU383777.1, on the reverse strand, counting down.
TGCATTTGCTATGATTTCAAACTAAGCTTTAAAAAAAAAAACCCGAGGACTCATTGTTCTTAAATTGTTATTGAAAGCCTGCTAGCAGACTTTTACTTACAATAGATGAGTACTGTGCTCTTCATCAAAGGCATGTCTCTTTTCAAGGAAGAAAAAAATTCTCTTTTAATAGGAATCAAAGGGATAAAGTTCTAAAAAGTACCAGGTGAGGACTTGTTATACTTTAGGTTTTGCGGTTTTCTTTGAAGTACAAGAAGAAAAATTAGTTTTTACAGTAGTAGCATTTTGTGTATACATGTACAGTATTGTATGCACAGTCCCTAGAAGTAAAAGACTGTAAGTACTGTGAATCAGTGTTTCTGTGTAAGGCTAGATAGATGCATTGCAGAAAAAGATGAAACAGTTTAAAAATTATTTTGAACTAAAAATGAGACTGATCTTAGTTTGAGGAATTTAAAACTTATTTTTTCTTAGGAGTGATAAGGAACCAAGATGTGATCAAAAATCTAAACACATTGTAAAGCAGGTCTTGAACAATACCTGTCTTCTGTATGTAGGAAATACTGTATGATTTTTTGTATTAAAAAAGATATTAAATTTATGAGTGTTAATGAAAAACACTGTGGTTTCTTAGAAATCAGACTTTTAAATTCCAGACTGTCTGGTGATAGCAAGACCAATGGCTATGAGTTCTTCTATAGTTTCTCCAATAAATTAAGCAGCCTGTCTTTTAAATTCTAATACCATCTAATACTCACTTCAAGATATATTTGTTTAACTAGGTCAAAATGCACTTTGGAAACATAATATTTATTTTGCTAACATTGCACCTATATCAGTGGTATGTTTAAAATCTCACTGGAGCTACAAGGCTAAGCAAATATCAACTTCGCTTGTATTTTGAGATAAAGAGTTTGTCTTCGACAAGCTCCTAAATGTATGTTATGCTAAAGTCTCCTTATATAGCTAAAACATTTCCATTCTAACACTAGTTTAGTAGAGCAGAGTTGCTCTTAATGTTAATATTAATGTTATACACCCGTTTTTTTCCCCTAGATATATCAAATATATTAGCAGACAAGATCTTACCATTAATTCAGATGTATTTTCATACATGTGTTCTTCCCTTCATATTATATTGTTTTCAAATTTTAATACAGTCAACAGTATTTATGTTACTTTGTCTTACCGTGAAGTAGTAGAAAACTTTAAAATGCATTGGATTTTAGGAGCAAATTAGCATGTGACGTGGATCTAGGTGCTGAAGACAGCTTAGGGTCAAAGGATTGTTTCTTGGAAAGAGAAAGCCTGTGAAGAGCTGTTTGGAAGTGAAAGGAGGGGGTGATGCTGGGGAGAAAACCTGGCTCTTTTGTTGCAGTATATGTTCAGTTGTCAGTAAAGCATAACCCTGTGAAGCCTGTAAGTTTGGGAGTTTGATAGGGTAACAGGCTATACGCATTTTGTAAATTGCTTCAAGAGTTCGCATACTTACACGTTTACTTTCAGCATTATTTACACTGCAGGAACAATAGGAGGCTTTGGTGTCATTCATGGTGGTCTTAAGAGAAAATAATTGTAAGAGATAACCGTGTTATATGAGAGCAGCAGTGGATTTGAACAGGAAAAGAGTGATGATCTTACAGTGTTCAGAAGTAAATGTGTTATTTAGGCAGGCACACCTTTCTGGCTTGCATTGAAGAGCTAAGTTGGTGACAAAAAAGAGCAGGTGAATAAGTAGATCCAAGTAAAATAGACAAAGATTTGGAGTTAAGAGGTATGAAATGTGAACTGCTGAGACAAAGCTGAAGCTTGCTGAGGAATGATGCTTAGGGATTTTCTTGCTGAAGTTTTAGTCCAAAAGGCATTGAGAAGTCAGAATGGAAGAGGAAACTTGGAGCTAAGATCTTGAACATAGCAAACAAATAAAGGTTACTTTGAAAAACACAGTAGCATATGGTTATGCTGAGCTAGAAAAAGGATGGACTAGTTTGAAATGATTTCCATACTTTAGGCTGTAACAACCTCAGTAGTAGTAATCAGATCAGAAGAGTGGAGAAGGCATAAGTAGGAGGCAGGTTAAAGTGAGGTTTTGGTCTAAGTGTAACTCAGCTCACAATCCCTCAAGGATACACAGTAGACTGGCCAACAGGCTGAGCACTAGGCTTGGATGCTGGGATGCATTTATATCAAAATATGCTAATTTGTTTTTAAAATACCAGAATTGTGCAGTTAGTCAAGTATTGTCAGGTAATTTTCTGAAATGAAGTTTAGCTTGTTCATCAAATGATGTACAAATTAAGTGTTTGGTTGTAGTGATCAATTTGCCATTTCTTTTCACTGCAGTCAGAAATTGGATTTGGAAAAATGGAAACCTATATCAAGTTAGAAAAGCTTGGAGAGGTACGTATAGCTTTCTCTTGGAATGATGACAATGTCCTATGTGAAATTTTGTGTAAGTTTAACTGAAATTTTCCATATCCCTCAAAATACCTGTTGAATTTACTTTTTCAGTAAACCAAACATATTCAACATGTGTAACAGTGTCACAACCACACAGATGTTTATGCATATATAGTAAGCAAAAGGAAAAAAAAAGCAGGAAAACTGTCATAGAGCTGGGGAAGAGCAAGACTCCATTAGCAAATATGCTGTGACCTTCTTCTGTAGGCTGGCTTTTTTTTTCAGATAGACAAAATCATTCTGTTGATAGTAACGCTATTATTTTGACGATAGCACTAAGTCTGGTGTCCTCTTGCCATGATTTAGGTGTTGGAACACTCATGATGGATTAGAGACCAGTGCTTGCAAGGTGCAGGCAATAACTGTGCATGGTCTGTTAAAGAAGCCTGTACACCTGAACTGGGCAGCCAGCCAGGTGCTCCTAAGTGAAGTACGTAACACTTGGAGGGGGCAGCTGCTTTCCCCAAGTGTTACGAAGTCAGACTCTGACTTCCAGTGAAACAGTGGAATTAAGGCGGGGCCAAGTGTCATTCCTGTCCAGTTTGACTAAGGTTGACTACCAGGATCGAAAATTGATGAAGAGCACTGAAATGGGATGCAGTGAATATTGCAGAAGGAAGAAGGGCTGGTCAGCATCTCTGCTATGAATGTTGCAGTCAGTCCTCCACTTAAAACATTTTAATTGCCTCTTATCAAATCTAAGCCTGCCTGATGCAACTTGAAGCCTATTGCTGTTGTCCTATCACTTGTTACCTGGGAGAAGAGGGTGATGCTCACTTGGCTACAACCTCCTTTCAGGCGTTTGTAGAGAGCAGTAAGATCCCCCTGAACTTCCTTTTGTTCAGGCTAAACGCCCCCAGCTCCCTCAACGTCTCATAGGATGTATGCTCCAGACCCTTCACTCGCTCCATTACCCTTCCCTCAACACTCCAGCACCTCAATGTCCTTCTTGCAGTGAGAGGCCCAGAACGGGGCACAGGATTTGTTCAAGGTGTCACTTCACAAGTGCTGAGTACAGAGGCACAATCACTTCCCTGGGCGTGCTGGCCACACTGTTGCTGACACAGGCGAGGGTGCCAATGGCATTTTTGGCCACCAGAGCACACACACTGGCTCATATTCAGCTGCTGTCAGCCAGCACCTGCAGATCCTTTTCTTTGGATCATCTCCCCAATCACTCTTCCCCAAGCCCATAGCGCACTGCATAGGGTTGTTGTGACTCAAGTGCAGAACTTGATGCTCAGTCTTTTGTTGAACCTCATAAAATTGTCCTCAGCCCATGGATCCAGCCTGTTCAGATCCCTCTGCAGAGTCTTACAGTACTGTAGTGATCTAGAGCACTAGATCTAGTTTCTGTACCTTTGTTGCTTTTTCGTGGCATTTGCAAGGATTAGTTTTGCCTACTGTTTTGTCAGAATTTTTTGTCTTAATTTAATATGCCCCCAGAGTTTTGCATCTCTTGCTGTCTGAAAATATATCATGAAGACAAGAAGCTGTCCAAAGCAGTTACATATGTCCTTTGAGGTTGTGGAAGAGTATGTCTGCAGCCTTTGGAAACATAACTGCAGCATAGTGTAGAGATACCCGAGCTAGCTGTCGATAGTCAGAGAGAGACTTTCAGGAGTGTAAATGATCCCAGCAGTGAACTTAGTGAACTTAATGCTACCTGATCTGACTTCTTTGGTAGCTCTGTGGTATTTAGGTTTCCATGTAATTTTCAGAGCTGTTAGGCATATACATCCCTTGTGGCTTCTGTGAGTTCAGTTCTGTGCTTAAAATAGTGTCTGTACTTTTACATATGTCAAAAGAATATAATGTAAAAACTATTCATATCCAAAATGAAACTTACTAGATCCTCAGACAGAAGTTAGTATTATTTAACTAATGTTTTTATAGAGGAACAACTTAGAAAAATTTGCTTCTTTTTCCATTTTATAGGGTACTTACGCCACAGTTTATAAGGGGAGAAGTAAATTGACAGAGAATCTAGTAGCCCTGAAAGAAATCCGCCTGGAACATGAAGAGGGAGCACCATGCACAGCCATAAGAGAAGGTGGTAGCTTTTTTTTTTAGTTCTTAGAATATCAGATGCTTCTGGATTTCTTTTTGACCAAAGCACCATCAGCACTTGGAAATACATAGGACATTATTGAAATTGCTGTTAGTATTGATGAGGAAAATTATAGTCCAGACATATTCAGAGTTTTGTTTCTAATTTATTTACTTTATGGGGGGTGATTGTGATCTCAAATGCAGTATTACAAGTGGATGATTAAATACTGAATTATACTGCTGTTTGTGAATAATTTTCAGGGACTGAAAATACATTTTACAGAATTACTTCTGTCTGAAATGCATAGTTTAGGAAATACAAGCTTGTTACTCAAGTGTATGTTTGGTGTTTTGATTAAATACCTTTCTTATTAACTTGATCTATAGGAGTTTTATGTTCCTAAAAATAGATTTTTAATTAAAAAAACCCAGATAGCTTATATGGATGATCTTAACTAGAAATTGCATTTACTCCTCATGTATTTTGCCGTTATTTATTTTGTTATTCCTGTTCTCTCTTGCAGTGTCATTATTAAAAGATCTGAAACATGCAAATATTGTTACATTACATGATATTGTGCACACAGACAAGTCTTTGACTCTTGTTTTTGAATACCTGGTAAGTGCTTAAACAATTAGTGAGCTTTACATTTGATTTATTGTTTCTAAGAAACACAACAAAATTCTGTATCCTTTTTTTAAAATACTGCAACTATTTGAGTTTTTAGGACCTGCATTTACAGTCATTCAGCTAAAAATTAGAACAGTGTATTCGGTTCTTAAATTGCTGTAAATTAGTAAATACTATTGTGCCCATTTCAGAGTTTCATTAATAGCAGATGGTGGTGGTCTGCCTGATGAAACTGTCTACTTGTTCAAAATCATTACCTGTATAAAATGGTAATCATAGTATTGTTCCAATGATATTTTTCTGTTGTGACATAGCTGACTTTGAATGTAATTGGAGAATATACCAATTCTATAAAATACTGTGTCTCACGCAGATGAAGGAAAAGGCAATGGCAAATAATATTGCCTGAGAAAGTACAACTTTCTGGAAAAAGGGAATTACCATCCTCTGGAAAACCAGGGATGTGTCCAGGCTTTTGGGGGTTTTACCATTTAATATCTTTTGCAGAAATCTCATTTTTTGATGAATCATTTCAGTTCCAACAATAAGTAATAGTAATGTAATTTGTTGTGCACAATTTTACTGAACCCCTGATGATGGTGTTTTGGTAGGACAAGGACCTGAAGCAGTACATGGATGACTGTGGTAACATCATGAGTATGCACAATGTAAAGGTGAGTGTTTTTAGTGACAGTGGCCGCCTTCCAGCTTTGTCCTAAAAATTTCAGATAACTTAATAATCAGGAGCTATATGGTTTAGTCTCTTTAAAAATAAAATAAAGCAAGTTAACTTCCTTTTTGGCCTGACAGCTACCTTTGACATCAGATGGTGTCTTTGTTTAAAGTGTTTAAAAGATTGAAAAGAGGAGATTATATAATTTCATGTGTTTTCATTCTCTTTGAAGCTACATATCTAAAATTTAAAAATTCCTAAAAACTAATACATTCATGACTCTTCTGACTTCTTGTCCTTCCATTATTTTATACTCATATAAGTCTGTAGTTTGATATATCGTTAAATTTATATATGGACACTGAGGAAAATGTAGCCTCAAGCATTAATGTGTTTTTGGGTGCCACTGCCTACCACACAAATATAAAATCAAAAATATGTATTTAAAAATGAGTGGTTTTCATCTTTCATTAGTAAGAAAATGGGAATAGAATTTTCCTAAGGGCCTCCTTTGCTTTTTTTTTTAGCTTATGGTTGTGGCCAGGTCAAGTGACTCAGTTTCCAATCTGGCCTGCTGAAACTAAGTCAGGGTCAGGTGTTATTTCTCTTGTAAAAAGCAGGCTTTTATTTAGAAAAATGACATAACTCTTAGTGTTCTTCAATACTTAGGGCTTTAGAAACAAGCTTCCAAACAGAGTGCGATACTGTCATTAAATGCGTGAAGTGATTTGGCATTCAGGATTACTGTTTGGTGAGCTTTCCCTTTCATTCTGTTGTGACATTACTGTAAGTTCCTCCAGGGAAAAACATCTGCCCATAACCTACTCTGTTACTTCCTCTTGAGAGTCTGCAAAGGGAAATTCTTTCATTTGTTTCTACTTCAGAGAGACAACCAAAAATCATAGTTACGCTTGTGTTTTTAATTATCTGCAAGTTAATAAGCAGTGCTTTAAGCTTTAAAAAAATAAGGGAAATCTTTAAGTAGGAGCCTGACTTTTATAATAAGTGCAGTAAGTGAACAAGCCAGAACCTACTTGTGGTAATCTGACCTAAGCAGAGGAATTATTTTTCCTTGTTTGCCTACAGTTTAAGCTGTGCTCAAAGAGCAAATTTATATGGTCAGTACCTTTGGCACTGGGAAACCAGAACAGTTGCTTAGCTGTGGTAGCTGTAGGTGCTTACCTTATAATAACTGGGGGGGTTTGAGTCATCATTAACATTTGAGAGATCTCCCTGACGTCACTTCCTCACATTCCTCAGCGAATTTTAGGTTTTTGTGTTTTGACAAAATGAAGATATGTGTGATCGCTGCAGGTATTAGTGTTTTAACCAAAATTTTGAGCTAATACATGGCATCCCGTGCTTTTACAAAAGGATCCCTGCCAACTGTGGTGAAGCTTCACAATTTCTGTAATCTGCTTTGCATTCTTGCAGTCCCAGTGTACATTAGGGAGGGCCATTGACTTCTATTGAAGTCCGGCTAATAAAGCTTGGGACTAAATACCCCTGCAATAGTATGGGCCTGAGTAGACAGAACAAGGCTTCTCATTCTGCTATTCAGAAAGGAAAGCAAAGAGAAAGTCAATCCCAATTCCTGTTTTTCTAGCACAGATGAATCCCATGTCAGCACAGTGAGAACAGATGGATGTAACTACACCTGCTGTGTATTTGTCCAGTTCATGGAAAAGAATTTGGTGATGTCACTTGATGCAAAAATAATGTATTAGACATATTAGAATGTGGTCTTATAAAAACATTCACAGAATTCCAGAATGTCTAGGTTGGAAGAGACCTTCAAGATCATCGAGTTCAACTGAGCCCTAACACCTCAACTAGATCATGGCACCGAGTGCCACATCCAGTCTTTTTTAAAACACATCCAGGAATGGTGACTCCACCACATTCCTGGGCAGACCATTCCAGTCTTTTATCACCCTTTCCATGAAAAACTTTTTCCTAATATCTAACCTGTGTTTCTCTTGGTGCAGCTTTAGACTGTGTCCTCTTGTTCTCTCATTCTAATGTTTTTCCTCAGAAGTCCTGTTACATGATGAATTTGTCACATTGCTTTCTGTAATGCTTTGTATTTTTTCGATGTATGTTTGATTACCTATGCTGACTGAGTATTGCTGTGTGGTAAATGCCAGCAATGGCTACCCCAAAGTCCCATGTTTCAGATCAGACCTTTATACATACAGAAACTGCAAAGTATTAATTCTTAAGGCAGTGATATATTAAATTTGCTTGGCTGCCCACAGCTAAACCTTTCTTTGCCCCATACTACTTTTAGATCTGTATATATGCAGCATTGATATGCATGACTGAAGTTGTTTGCTTGGCTTGCTGTTCCAAAGGATTAAAATAAACCTGTGTGTGTCAAGGTGAGGGGATGAATGCAAATACCAAAGGCAGCTGGGCTGCTTTAATAATCCTCATTTACCCATTTCTCCATCTTCCCTCAGCTTGTGAATCTACGTGTATTTTTCCAGTAGCCTGCCAAGATGTTCTTTACGTAGTTCAGCACAGTTGGATAGAAACACTGCTGAGCTGCATTTCCAGAAGGGACTCTCTGGCGGGAGAGAAACTTGAGTATATAGTCAGAGACAGTTAGCTTTAAAGACATTAGTGTGGGGAAGAGCAGTGGTAAATGCTTACTTTAAAAATAAAGAACCCTGTGTTTCTCTTCAGTTAAACAGAACAAATTGCTCTTTAAGTCTTTGTTGTAAAGTATGGTGTTAAAGTAGTGCATTAGTGTAATTTTAAATCTTTGAACAATAATGATGTCCAGAATTTGCTCATAAGGAGAGTAACTCACTTTTTAGAGAAGTAATTTTGTCCTGCTTACAGTACTTAACTCTCCACTGCCCAACTAGTCATGCAATCTGTAGATTACCATTTTTTGTCTAATTTATATAAATGTTCTCTTTTGTAGCTATTTTTATATCAGATCCTTCGTGGTTTGGCATACTGTCATAGGAGAAAGGTATTACATCGAGATTTGAAGCCACAAAATCTACTAATTAATGAGAAAGGAGAACTGAAGCTTGCAGACTTTGGTATGGCCTGAAATTACTCTGTAACAAGTATTTTTTTCTCCCAACAAAGGAAAATAATTTTTCCTTGAAAGGAGAGATGAGTACATTGGGTCTGTATTTGCGTGTTCTCAAATGGAAAATGAAAGCCTTTTACAGGGTATAGTAATCAGTGTAATATCTCAACAGGCAACACTGTCACTCCATTTGAAAGCAATCGTACAGTCTCCTGTGAAATTGGTACTTAGTCAAATCCTTAAGGTGGAGGTCATTTGCTTCTCCTAAGACTCTACAGTCACTCTAAAGCAGGGTAATGACAGGAGTGAGAAAGGATTTGTTCATGTGCTAAATTGTCAGGTGTTGCACTATCACTGATAGACCAAATTCCTTTGGATTTACAGCAGAGTGGGACATGTACATTTTCCTGTTACCTTCTGTGTCTGGAAGATAATTTAAAAGTTGTGCTCTGTGCCTCTGATTTTACCCCTTCTGTATGAATGAAAGTCGCTCAGAAGATTGCATCTAACATTATATACCTGAATTTTATTGAAGATATTGCTGGCAAATTAACAATATGAGGATGGAAAACCCCTACTGATCCAACACTGATTTGGTCTAAATGGTTTCCACCATTTAGTTAATTGTTTATTGCCTTCTGCAGTGTAATTTTCCAGAAACAGTGCAGAAGGTTTTTGCAGCAGGGATGTGTCATATCAGTCTAATGCTATACTGATTTAAGGAAATTTACAGGATTAGTCCAGGTTTTGATCTGTTTACCTTTCTTTTGTGCTTAAAAATGCTGACCATGAGATTACCATAAATACTAACTAAGGCAATAGAAATCTCTTTATTAGGGCCTTAAATAACATTAAGAGATGGTATTTAGTAGGTATAATAAGGTCCTAAAAATAGTTTGTAAATTTCATACAAAAAAGAATTCAGCAAGCTGTACATGACTCTTCATTTCCCTTCTTATAAAGGATTGGCAAGAGCAAAGTCTGTTCCTACAAAGACTTATTCCAATGAAGTTGTCACATTATGGTACAGACCACCTGATGTTCTCCTTGGATCTTCAGAGTATTCAACTCAAATTGACATGTGGTTTGTATAGCTTTGTCTAATTCAAATTTTTGTTCTGAGTCAAGTTGAAAGAATGTTAGCTTTGTTGTTCAATAGTAACATTCAAATATTCAACCTTTGAGTTTTTGTAAGCTACAACTGAATGAGATTTTTTGGGAGAGGATTGGTAGGCTTGGAAGATGCTATTATTCCTTTCTGAAAACGCAGAGTACTTTTTTATTGCTCAGAGTAAGCAAACATTAGGCCACAGTATTAGGGAAAAAACAAGCCTTCTTGTCCTAATGATAGTGCAATGTGGTATTTTACCATGAACTTTAATAAAATTGATTACCTCAACATCTGAAGGAAGAGGATATAATATAGCTATGACTCCGGTTTTGTTTAGTCTTTGACAGCTCTTCTGGTGCTACACATTTTTCTGAATATTTTAACAGTAGTGTGTGGCTAACAACCAATAATTTGTTTTAATTGAAGAGAAATCCCAGAAGCCTTTACTAGCTGAAATTACAGGATTATTTCTGCTTTATCTTTTTCTCTGTCTTTATAAAGGGGCGTCGGATGCATATTTTTTGAAATGGCATCAGGACGGCCTCTTTTTCCTGGTTCGACTGTTGAAGATGAATTGCACTTAATTTTCAGACTTCTTGGTAAATGGATACTTTTAGTAATGTTAATGTTAACGCACCATATTTGTATGAGAACTGTGGATCTTTATCTCAGAATAATATTATATATTACATTGTAATCAAGGTAATGAAAAATGATTCAGCTGACTGTACAGCTGAGTTTGCACAACATAGACATATTGAATGATTTTTTTCTTTCCCCTTTGAATTGCAGGATTAAATGCTTTTATATGTCAAAGTTGTTTGTTTGCATTTTTTAAGTGTAAATTGTTACTGCTCCTAAATGCAGGAACTCCATGTCAAGAAACATGGCCAGGCATTTCTTCCAGTGATGAATTTAGAAACTACAATTTTCCTAAGTATAAACCACAACCTCTCATCAACCATGCACCAAGGTACTTTGTGTTTTATTAATAGAAAATATGCATCCCTGTGGCTTTGCATATTCCTTAGTGGGAATGCATTTCCAAGTGCAATCTGCCACTGAATGGTGTGAAACTATTAATCAATTGTGTTATTTTGGGCAGATGATAATGCAAAGCAGAACCTGGTAGTATGTGATTACTTCCTCTAATATCATTCTAGGTACCACAGCTCCTTAATGATCTGTGGAACAATAAACTCCGATTAATAATGTCTCCATAGCAGGAGAATTCACCCAGCGTTTCCTAAAGAACACAAATTCTCTTCTGGTTATATACTCAGCTGGCGCCATTTGTTAAAACGGCCAGGTTTCCTGTACATCATATCATAAATAAAACGTTTGTCTACCTTGAAGAAGATCTAACATTGTATCCCTCTAGTAAATGAGTAATATTACGCTTAAAAGAAACGATTTAAAAGGTTCAAATAAATGATCCAGGTCAGCCTAGTAAATGACAATCCAAACTAAGGATTTGTGTGTCCCCAGTGTTTTCCAAATAGTCTTGTTCTGAGATAGTAGGACTCATATGTATTCACATTAACATGAATAAGTGTTGTTTATGTGAAAGCATTTCCATTGTTTAGATCTAATTTGCAGGTTTGATATCATTTAATTAAGTCAGTTCCTCTGCAGTTCTACTTTCATAAATACAATTCAATAACTGTTTTAATTTTAAAAAATATTTTTATTTTTAGGTTAGACACGGAAGGAATTGAATTGATAGCGAAGTTCCTTCAAGTAAGATGTGTTTTGTGGCTTTACTTTATAAAAGCACAAGTTTCAATATATTACATACAAAATGCATTAGAAGCCAAAGTATTTAGTTCTCTCTCAAAGTGGAATGTGTAGCTGAGTCTTAGTGGATGACAGGTGTGAGAAGAAGCCAGTGTAGTGTGAGAATTAAAAAATTGATGCTTGCTTTTTTTTCCCCCAGAACTGATTTCCTCTCTTACTACCTTTTGTAAAAACAGAGTTATTCTATGTTAACCCTGAAAAAATGAAATCTCTTGTGAAATATGGCATTAAACCAGAACTTTTAAATACAAATACTAATTTTTTTAATGATAAATTGAATTTAGTACTAGAGAAGGAGTTACTAAGGTGTAATATTACTCCTTGATGTTGCAACTGTATTCAAAAGCTGAAGTGGTATGTAGGTTTAATCTTTGAATCTGTATTAAAAATGAGCTGGAAGCAAGATGGAAGGCCAACTCCTGCATCTTCGAGTAGATGCAACATTGTAACTTATTTGTGTGCAGCTTTTTAAACATCTGCATCCTTGCCTAGAATTGCAGAGATGTCAACTAGGAGATACCTAATCATTGTACTATCTACAAATAAAGATTAGGTGTAGTTTTGACCTGCATCCATTTGCAGAAGTTATTTTTACTATTTTAGAATCCTTGTTACGTGTTGGCAGTACTGATTTTGATAAAGCATCAGATAGTCATATGTGAAATGAAAGTAATGAAAAAAAATTGTCCTAGTGAATTATGGGAAATGTTGAGCAAATAGAACTCTTTCTCCCTTTGATGAAATCACTTGATGCAAAGAGATTTTTAATGGAAACCAACACACTTGTATGCTTTTATATTAATAGTATGAATCAAAGAAGAGAATTTCAGCAGAAGAGGCCATGAAACATGCGTACTTCAGAAGTCTTGGAACAAGAATACACACTCTGCCTGAAAGTAAGAGGAGTTGTAAAATAGCAGAGTACTGTTAAGACATTGCATTAAAGCTAATACATTGTGTAAGGAAAAACTCCAATGTATTAAAAAAGTCTGATATCTAGTGGCTTAAATATTTGTGAATTGGAAACTTTTTTTTTAATTCAAACTATATAATTAAGAATATCATTTTGGCCAGTAAAACATAGTTTTACATTTGTATATTAATTAATTTCTTTGTTACATTCCAGATGTTTCAATATTCAGTCTAAAAGAGATTCAATTGCAAAAAGACCCTGGCTTTCGAAATTCCACTTACCCAGAGACCGGTATGGAAAGCTTTATATTTTCTCATGCTTGCTAAAAGAATGCTGTGCCAGAGGCATTCAGAATTGAAAAATGCTTTATTAAATTGGTTTATGTGAATATACTGAAAAAAAAAATCCAGGATGATTTACTGAGATTCCTGTAGAGACATACAACCTAAGTGCACAGAAAGATGTGAGTTTTACTAGGGATGGGCAGGGACTGTGAAGATGAGAACATTTTGGAGTTTCAGACCAGTACAGTATGGGGGTGAGTGGTAGCAAAGTGAAAAACAGTGAGTGCAGTTAAAAGAAAGATGCTGATGCTGATTGAAGCACAAGGGGTGTTGCCTTGAAGTAGGATGAAGATCTGGATAATAACTTAATAGTCCGTGGTGCAAATGCTTCCGTTTCTTACCATGGTCCATGTTGTGTTGCAGGACATGGGAAGAACAGAAGGCAGAGCATGCTTTTCTAAAGGGGGCAGTGCAGAATCAAGCCCAAGCCTATCCTGTCAATCAAGGACTCGGATCTGAAGGCAGTGCTTTCTGTTGGTGGACTTGGAATCGCAGTTTGTCTACACTGTCCTCTTAACAGTGGAGTCTTTTTATTTCCAACCTGCAAATTATGTTTTTATATTTGTTGTCACAGTGTGACAATTTTTTGTACAGTTGGTTTTAAGGTCTCCTCTGCCACTAGAGCCAGTAGGTTACAGCTGTTGATGTAACTGTAGCTGCAATTTTTGTGCAGGACTGAGAAACACAGTGCATTATTTATTGCGGAATCATTGCTGCTAAATAACTACTGTCTGTATAGTTAACACAACAGTTCCATGCCTGAAGAAGTTGCAATGGCTTTATAATATGTGAATGCATCTGTTTCTCTCGATAAAATGTTCTACTGCTGCGGGGTTTTTTTGTATTTCTTAAACTGCAGTGTTTCCTGGAATGTAAACATAGCTTTGCTTGGCTATATAGGTGAGCCATCTTGAATGCTCCAAGTTCTTGGCACTTAATTCCTTATTTAACATTGGAAGTATGTGTTGAAATAGTTGAAAAATTATAATGCATATTATGTTTTTGAAAAGCACATGGTGTGAAGGTTGATTCAAACAAGTGAAAAGTAATTTTTTTGCTCTCAGATCCTGTGTTAGTTATTGATAAATTAGAGCATGGAGGCTGGATGTTTTGTCAGGCTTACTCCAGCATAACATATTTGCACATTGTTGTGCATATGGGGCCTGCAGAAACAATAACTTTTTTACCTTGTTTTTAACTCAGAAATACAAATAGTAAAAAGCCAATTCATATATGTTGGACCCTGGCTTACTTTTCATTACAGAGGAATAGGACAACTAGTTACACAAACATGGGAATAATGTCACACTTTTCCCACCTTGTTGCTCTCCCATTTGTGCATTATTCACTTGAAATCAACTGGAAAGATGCAAGTTTGTACTTGAGAAGAACTCACTATGCTACAGAGCTTTTACAGTGGGAACTTAAGACAGTTTTTCAGATCTTAGATGTTACCTGTTTTCCAGAGATAGTAAACATATTACTACTATGCTTATGCATCTCAGTGAGTATCATAAGTACACCCTTGGTGATGGTTGCAGTATTTTTAAGCATTTGTGTTCATCTTTATGAACCTATTTGTTTAGTGCATCTTAAAGAGACTGTAAATCTTTATTGGTATATTTTGAAATGGTCATGTAAATCTTTGGCTGGTATATCATGAAAATAGTCATAGGTAACTTAACTTTTCCTGACATTCACTGTAAAACGTTCAGGGGTCCTACCATTTCTGTTCAGGAGATCTTGTAGTTTATTGTTATTTAACAGTATTAAGTGAATTTTTGTATATTTCATTTTAACTTTATTTGTGAATAGTGATTGTGGCATGTTTGGGGGTGTTTTATTAATATTTCATTGATACTAGTAAATTTGAATTGGGATTTTTTTTTTTAATTTTATTTTCTGGAAGAAAGAAATTCATGTGTAATGGTGACTATTGGACCACTACTGCTTTTCAGCATTTGTAAACCGGTTTTACGTTAAATCTTGTAGACCTAACAAACTGCTGTTATTTCTAACTGACCGACCTGTATTAATATTGTACTTTTGAAAGTATAAATATTATGTGGAATTCTTTGGTTTTGTTTGGAAATTTGTAATAACAAAAGCTCTGTGTTGTTAAAAATACAGACTAAGTGAACTTGCGGTTCTTGGGGCATTGTTGGCAGCGCTTAGCGAGGTTCGTGTGTTTTGGGAGCCCCCAGGGTCACATTTGGCCACTCCTTTAGTTCATTCAGTGCAGAAGCAGTGGCAATGGAAGTGACATGGCTCATTCGTGGCTGCTCAGGACCTTCTCAGTGGCGTGGTCCAGTCTCACTCACTGCTGGTGAGCCAGTCCTGCGTGTTGCACAGCCTGGGAGCATAACATGAGGCTCGGACAGGCTCCCCTGATCCCAATGCGTGTGCTAAGGGTGCCGCAGAGGCACAGTTGGCACTGATGAAAAACCTTATCCTGAAATAGTTGTTATATGTATTTTTATAGTTGCTATGGATCTGATCTAGATTTTATACCGATGGATTTGATAGGAAATACGTTGTAGACGTGACAGTGTGAAGAAAGAAGTGTCAGAAAAACACCTTTTTTTACAGAAGTAGTGAAGATAGACTAAATGTTCACTGTGGATAAATGTAGGGTTTAGCATTTCTAGAACAGTAATACCTTATAGGTCATAAAAGAACAAGTAATAATGTGACACTAATGAGTAAAGGACTTCAAGGTTTACCTGGTAAAATGAAGTGCATTAATAAACTTAGAAAGGGATCAGCCACAGCTAACAAAAGGATGTTGCATTTTAAGTAGGAATCCAGCTTTTTTGTTACAAATGAAAAGATCTTCCATAAAATTAAAGCAGTCTGTTTATAAAGAATTTTTTTTCTAAAGACCTACAAGTGAATCTGTGTTCTTATTTAGGGGGTAGCTTTAAAAAACATATTTATGAAACCTGGCATCTGTTGTCAAGCCAGTTTGGGGCTTTTTAAAATTGTCTGTTATTGAAACTCCTGCATCAGTAGAGAGTTCTGTGGCAGTTGCCTGTTTGGGGCAGTAGTCAGGAGGTCTGAAGTTGCTGGGCATCCCTGACATTCTTTCCATGAAATTCTTTGCTATGCCTCCTGTCTGGCAGAGTCAGGTACTGCAGACTTAGTTTCACTGTCCCCCAGAATTGTAGGAGTGTTGGCCTTTTTGAAAGAATACCTCAAGTGTGTCAAAAACCAAGCAGAGAATCACTAAAAATGGATGACTTTCAGTGTTTGGTGTGACCACCTTTGCTTGATGATGAGTGATCACTTAATGAGAAATGGCCTGCATGTCATGGCTGATTTTAGGTAGTTATTTTTAGAAGATACCTGGTGTGTCCCACCTAGCCCAGGGTAGGGCTGGCAAGGTGTGGGTGTAGGTGTGTCAGAGTCAGGTGGGCTGGAAGCCAGGACAGAGGCAGGTGCTGGTGATGGGGTTGCATTCACGTGCAGGTGAAGGTTGCATGGGAGAGAGGGTGGGTGGAGGATGGGGATTGACAGGACAGGGTGGGAGATACAAGGGGCAAGCCAACTGCTCAGCAGTGCTCTAGTGGAACGTGCATCTCAACATGGCTGTGCTATTTTTGTGCTGCTTTACCACAGCATTACGTAGCCAGAGTGTATCCCTGAATTGGGCAATAAAAGTTAAAATAAACAATTATTAATGAATCTACATACTTTGTATTTGCAAATCATTTGAAAAACTTCAAGGTAGTGTTCTTTGGGCTGCTTGCTTGTTGTTTGTGCATGAGTTTTTCAATGTAATAAAGGTATATTGTTTCTGTTCTGCAACGTTAAAATGGAATTAAGATTAAGAATACATTCCATTGTTGAGGACAAAATATATGAAAGATATGTTGTAAATATCCACAGGCTAAGTATCATAAAGCCAGGAAATACCCAGAATTAAGGTCATACTTTAAGGAAATCCAAACAAATCAGGGTATGTAAATACACAGCTACAGCACATGATGACACTGAAGAGAAATCAGAACTTGCCTTGTCTGTGACATGATCATTTTGTCTGGTTACTGATGAGCAGAGTTGAAGTAATTCATGCACCTTGTTAGCACATTTCAGTACCTTATTTACTTTCAGAAATTTTGGCTTTAAAACAAATGTAATGTCTCTATGAAATGCATTAACTTTGGGAAGAAACTAGAATGCTTACTTTACACAGTTTGGGGGGGTTTATTTTTTCAGAGGCTGTTAAAGATTTAAAGCTCTCATTTGGCCTTTGTGTATGTCACCAGTATCTGTGTCATACCAATTTAGGAGACTGGCAAGGTAACGAGTGCAATTATGAAACATAAATGAAGTATGTAGCAGTTGGAACATTGTAGGTAAGCTCGGACTGTACAGGTGGGATGATTGTGAGAAGTATAAAAGCCAAGCAGGTACATTTTGGAATGTACAAGCTTTGGTATTTCCACCATTCACCTTCTTCCATCTGTGGAGTTCAGCTGCACAAAAATCAATAGTCCCATTCTTGGCCATAGTGAGAACCTGTTTTCAGACCTGGGATTAATTCAGATATTCTAGATGGGGTTTTTTAATCTCTTTTATGTGACTTTCACTGAGCAGTGCCTCTAACTAACTGAGTATAATTGATGTCAGTGGAAAACGTGAACAATTTCCAAATATTTTTGCATGTTTTCGAAAATCCCTTAACTCATTTAAGTTCTGTAACTTTTGAGTAAACTTAAACTGAATGCATACATACACACATGATACTGTGGTAAATAACTGCTTAATTTATTGTGCTGGCTGCATCCTTCAAGCTTACTCAAGAAGCAGGCCTGCCTGAGCGCATCACTTTCGTGGTCCTCCTAATGAAATACGAACCTTACTTGGCTCAGATGCCCTGCCTTTAAATACATTTTTCTCCAGTGAGCTATGAAGTTCCTTCATTTGTTGCAGTGGGATCTTTCTGCTGATGGAATTATCATTGCTGTGGATTGCAAACCAGAGAAAATGCTCTTTCCTGTCTCTTCCCCAGCGCGCTCCTGTAGAGCACCTGCCCCCAGGCCTTGATGGTAGCATCTCCGATGTCACCTGCCTGTCCTCTTTCACACCCTGAGCTTGTTTTTTCAAAGACTGTTTTTTCCTTTCTTCGCTGTCTTGTTATTTGATTTGCAGGAGGGGGTAGCTGGCTGGAGCCATGTTAGGAATAATTAAGTTTACATTCATGCATTTGCACTTCTTGCAGAGTGAATGTGAGCTGACAGGAATCTTTCACAAAAGAACTCCAGCATGTCCTAGAATCCTCTCTTCTAGGATGCTTTCTTCAAATACCAGCCCTTACCCAAGGCAGGCCACGATGCTGATTGCTCCAGAGTCCTTGCTTGAGGTTCATTCTGCTTTTTTCATTTAAATAAATTCATACTGCTTCTCACTTGTGCTGTCAGTCTCTTTGCCCTCAAGAAACAGGTATGTACTCCATCTATGCAGAGCACTCACACATTAATTGGTAAGAGCAGTTACAGTTTCGGGCTAAAACGGATTTTAAAAGTTGTAGTTTTCTGATTACTTTGAAGGGTTATGCTTAAATCTGAGGCCTGTGTTTGTTTATCCTACAGGATATACAGACAGTCTGAAGATGAGAAGGGAATAGCTATGCTCTCACATAAAAGACTACCTGTACTTGCTGTGCCTTTTCTACATTCATTCGGGTGTCATGATGGCTTCTGAAGATGTTTCCTGTAGGCACGAGATCACACAGCCTTTTAATGCAGAGGGTTTGTTCTGTTAAAATTAACCCTGTAGTCTTGTTTGAAATGACCACTTCCCCTTTAAACAGAAACTTTATTGACAGTTCTTCACTTCTTTGGTAGGTTTTTCCAGATGGTTAAGTGCCTGTCTGATGAGACCAGTTTTAGTCAGACAAAACAAATCACTCTTTCTTGATATCATTGATGTGTGTCAGGTCTTTTGCTATAGTTTATCACCTATCACTGTTTTCCCCACCTTGGAAGTTTTCTTTAGAACTGAAGCTGCTTACTTGTGCCAGAGCCAAAGGTGTGCACAAGCTCTTGGCAAAGCTGTGGCCCTTCTGGGAGATACTTGTTTTCCTGAAGAAACAAGGTTCAGGTAAGCCAAACAAACCCTAATTGTGCACCCAGCCTCTGTGGTAACTGGAAACTTCTTGTGTATTGCTGAAGCATGAATAAAGTGCAAATCTTGTAATAAATCACCCAAGTATGATCAAATTGCAATTACTACCAAGAATACTGAAAAGAGAATTCCCATTTTGTTCCCCAGGATTGTTGGCTTGGAGGTCTCCCTGCCACAGAAATATTGACACTTCCACAGTATTTATTTAAAAACATTTACTTGATTTTTCTCTACAGTTAAAAAGATACCTGTTAATAAAATTCAGTAGATTACCAATAGAATATTTTCTTCAATGCATAAGCCATAACAGTCTAGTGTTTCATATATGCGTTAGACTTGAGAGGCTGGACTTTATTTGTATAAATACTTCCTAATAGCAAAAATTTTTCTTCTGCATTATTGACTGATTTAGAAGGTAGATTTTGACAGCCTATTTTTTTCAACTGAAAAGTCAATTAGCAGAAGATGTGTTCTCTTGCTATTTTTATTCCCTCAAAGATGAGAAGACAGCACTTCTTCCCACTTTGTTTTCCACTGTTTTATTGGATTCTCTCAGATCCTTTCCAGTAATTTTTCGAATAGAATTTTGTCCTAGAATTGTTATTTTCTGCTATCTTTAAAAAAAATCCGAAATAATTTAAGGGCTGGAGGGTGGGAGGGAAACTGTGGGTGTGTTGAGCCTTTTGAGAAGAAAAAAACCTGCCTTATTAATATTAAAACCTTGGAAGAAATAAAATTATGGGAATCCAGGTACTTTGAAGTATCTCTTCTCTGTCACACACTCCCTCCTCTCATGGTCAACTGGTTTTTTGCAGTGTAATATTCCATACTAGCATGTTTTCATCTTTTTAATCTCATAGTGAAAAACACGGTCTCGATGCTGCGTTCTCCCATTAGCTACAGTGGCACGTACAAGACAAGACTCTATGCTGCTGTTCATGCCTTATAGGTGTAAGTAGGGTTTTTAAAAATTAGGCAGGAGTCAGCTCTCTAGTGTGAAATAATTGCCTCTCTGTAACTTGTTGCAAAATACTCCATGTACCTGGGAGGAATGCATTGGAAAAGAAATGTTCAGTCTGCAAGCCCTAGTGATTTATCTCCACTAGCCTTGTCAATCCCATCAGTTACACATTGCCCTTTCTTCCAACCTATTCTGATTTTACTTTGTATAAAATTTGCATTCACTCATAAATTTCACGTGGGTTCATCATCTCTTTTTGACTCTGTGGGGTGGGCAGATTTGAGCTCTTGAAATGCTGAGTCCAGCAAATGACATCCCAAATGCTTCATTCATTCTCCTCATGTCTGGCATTCAATTGCTGTCTTTATCAGCTGCTACTTACATGGCTACAGCAGGTTTTTATCGCTGCAAGTGGAAGTCATGAGTAGGTTTTGGTTGTGCAACCCAGGAGCCTGAGGAAAATTTTGCTGTCTTTTGTCAACCACCTCTGCCCCAAAAATGGCTTTTCAACATCAGAACTGCATTAATAAAATGTTTATTTAGCACCTTTCAGGTTGAAAGATCCAAAAGAACTTTACAAATAACTACACAGATCATCACTGAAATGCATCCAAGCAGAAAATCAGCAGACAACTCACTGCATACATTTCAAAAAGAGCAGACTGTGGCCAGCTGCTCAGCCAGAAAGCAGAGTTCAAATGACCTATCATAAACAGGGATCGGATTTGGGGTTGGCTTTTAAGGTCTCATCTGAAAAACCGACGACACAGTAAAGCTGCATTCAAGCCAATTTAGCCACCTCAGGAAACTGAAGATTTGCATCAGCCCTGCCAGGATTAGAGTCCGTGGTGCCAGGGAGTCTGGCCTAATCCTAACCTGACATTTATATGACTAAACCATCCCCTCAAGGTAGAGGACATACCCAGTAAGTTCAAGTTGCAAATATATAGTAACACAGTGCTGTTTTTTCATCCAGAATTCAGCTGTTTATACATAAACATCCCACATGTACAGTCTCTGCCTCTTTGCAAGCACCAGGCATCAATTTACAGACCTGTAACTTTTCCAGCTTTGGGGAAAGGGGAAATGTGACCTTCAGAGCTTGAGTAACTACAATAGTCTTTCCAGGGAAGTAGTAGAAGGCACTTGGCGCAGCTGAACAAAGCATCTGGAAATTATCAGGAGTGAGTATCATTCCCTGGGAGGACAAAGATTACTTGCACTCTGTCCAGCTGTAATGTTGACAGTTCATAAGAAATATAGGCCAAATAAATTCTAAGCAATGTCTCCTTTTCTACAGAAGCATTCTCAAATGCTGGAAACATCTCATGAAGATACACAGTCCAGTTCCTCCCTGTTTCAACTTGACAGAAGAACTTGGGCATAAATGTGTTAAATGTGGCTTTGTTACTCTGAACTACATCTCCTGGCTGTAACACAAATTACGTTTTCACTTCAGCAAAGAAAATTAAAAGGCTATTTTTACACAACTTGAAAGCACTTAATACAAAGTTACATTAACACACTGCATCATATGGCCTATCTGTGGAGAAAATACTGAAATACTACCACAGGACTGTTCAATACTCGTTTTTTCCTTTTAACTTTTTATCTTAATACTAGAAAATATATAAATCATTTACATGACTTTATGCAAAAGAAGGCACAGCTGGTTAATAGTTTACACAAGCGCAATGCATAATATGCAGAAAAAGGGATTAAAAAGAAGCTTCACATCCCTGTAGATACATTGTTGCAATCCATTACGAAAAGTACTTCATCAACAACAGAAGTGTTCAACACTTGAGAGCTATGATATAAAAAAATTACAATTCATTTAATGCATAACAGATTTATATATACTTTTATATATAAACACTGTTGAAAAAATGCTAACATAATAAAAGTAGATTATCCATGTAATGAAAAGTGCAAACCAAAGTAATAAAGGGTTTCACAATGTCCTTCTCATGACACAGGAAAAACTAGCCCATAGGAATGAAGTGTTAAATCCACCAGTACATCCTTGGTGTGATGAGGTGTCATCAGGATTTCTGAGCATTTGGAGAAAGCAATACTGGTGAAGAGGCTCTGTCCAGACTGGGAAGTGGCACTGGTATGTGACCATTTAGCAGAGTTGGAAACTGTAAGAGGCCAAAAGGTAAAATTTACTCTTTATCTCAAAACATTCAAGAAGCACATGGATTTAGCATTAGCAACTGGCTCCAGATGGCTTCAAGAGTTGTGATGTCTATAGAGTAAGGCATCGACCAAATGCCTGCATCAGCCGTTAGGAATGCAAGATAGAGGACAAAATCTGAATAATTTGTAAATGCATGAGGATATAAAAATCTGTTATTGGCTATTTTTTAAATAAAAGTTCACATAATACATTTATCATCACCCTGGAAAAGTGAACCCTACAGAGGAATCCTTGCCATCCATTCTGCTTCCAAAAATATTTTTCAATCTACACACTGTTAATTGCAATACATCTTTGTTGTATTTCTTTTAGGCAGGAAAGAGTTTGACAAAAGTGAAAGTTGAGATGTAGTTTTAGGGCAGAAAAAGTTCAACTGGGGATACAAAGCATGGGGAAAATTACTCTCAAGTAATTACAGTTTCTGTATTCAACTCAGAAACTACAAACTAGCTACACCATTCAGCATGTAAAGCAGAATGTATTGTCATTTTTTGTCACCTGCTGCTTTAGAAGTACTGTGCAAAAAAATCCAATACAGAAACCGTGTATTCCTAGTTCATGATGGCATCATGACTGCACCTTGCAATGGTGGGTATTGTCTAGTTATTAACATCTGACCTGAGAAAAAGTAAAGCAAGTAGGTGAAATAAACTTGCTGCAGCATGAGGCAGGAATTATCCCAGTGTTAAATACTGATCTGGTCTCGAGGCTCAGCTCCATGAGCTGTGCTGGGTTTCTGCTGACTTGAGGGAGACATAGCTGAACAACTTCAAGTATCTGGTGTATTTTTACCCTGTATCAGATCGGTCCTTGACAGCCAGCTATGATGTAACCACACCCTCCACGTGCATAGAGTAACATGCTTGCTAGTAACAAGTTTACTCTTCCACTCAGGTGGTGGTTGGTTGATACCTGTCTTCCATCACTCCTTGTAAAGCTGGGCTGAGCAGCACGGTGCTGCAGGGGGTCTGGCACCATTCTCCTGGTGTGGCTCGAACTGGCTGATACCTCTGCTTTAACCACCCCAAACCTCAGGAAATGCTTCTATCACTTCTGCCAAGATTCACTAAAACACAGAACCTGATTGCAAGCTCTTCCCTGGGTAAGCATGGAGTGCGGGCTGGCCTGTGCAGGCAGCCTGAGGAGAGCTCTACCTTGACGCCTACACTGGCTGACCCATCAATTCTCGGTCGACTTGGCTGGCATTCAGCTGTGGTTTTCGTTTCCTATTTGCAGTAAAAATAAGGCTGTGTGCTCTACAACTTGTCATTGTGCCCTTTGCTTGAATAAAACGTCATTTATAAGGCCCATTTTGGTCTCTCAGAAGGGAAAGCCAAGGCCACTCCTCACTTTCAGTTCCCCCCAGGGAATGGCCAGCATGTGTGTCCATACAGGCTCATTCCAGGTCTTGGTGCAGGCACTTCTCGGATGAAATGTCTGGCTGTTCCCAACCATGGTGCAGTAGGGGTTAATGAGTTTATCTAAAACACAAATAAGGAGCCTTGAGCTCCATGTGCAGCTGGAGGTAGAAAGACTGACTAACCCAGTGCAGACAGTACCTGAGCAACTACTTGAGCTAAAGCCCAGCTCTGGACTTGGGCAGTAAGCCTCCCTAAAGGTTCAGAGACTACCCCAGGGACCCTGTCTAGCAGTAGCCTTCTCCTCTGTCAGTGCTGGCCCTCCACAGCAGTCAGGGTGTTCATTCTAGGGTTGTCCTTGCACCTTCAGTTGTGCAGGTGGCAATTGGGTTCCTTGCCAATCAGCAGATTAACATAATTTCTTCTGTGACTTAATGAATCATCTGTTTTGCAGCAGCTACAGCTGGAGCTGCAAATACCATCCCCACTATCTTCTTCCTGAGCCTCAGGCAAATGCTGCAGCCTAGTGCTGTGGCCATCATGGATTATTTAATAACTGTTGTATTTACCACATCTCTGTAAAGCCTTGAGAATTTTACTCTGCCAGTACTCAGGAGAGAGTGGGCACAATGCTGTCTTTCTCCTGTTTTATATGGTGGGGTCATGCTCAGAGGTATGTCCTTGGTTGAGGACACATGGAAAATAAAGCAGGAGAACTGGAAATGGAGCCTTTGGGTTCAAAGAGCCTTGTCTTTCTGAGTGAGAAGTAGCTTATTAGGACAAAAGGATAAACCAACACCCACCTCACTGGGTGAGACCCAAACTGTCTTCGTTTTCCCAGAGCCCGTGTTCCAGCCCCTTCCTGGCTGATCACTGAGTGGTCTGCACTCTCATCCTGCAGCTCTCAGAGCTCTCTCTGGAGTCCAACATTTATTTCTCTTTCCTTCATGCAATATGTGTGTGCTTTCTGCAGTAGACATTGCCCTGTATGTTCTGACTGTGCTGCCAAGGATTGGAAGAGGAGAGGGTACAAGTAAATAGGCCTGTCTATAAAAGTGCCTGTTAAGGCCTGTATTTTCTTTATCTGTTTGAAAAGCTCCAGACTGATGTGAGGAGATGTTGCCGCAATGTCTCTTCCATATGTGTGCATTTAGCAATGAAACCTGTGCATTGGGAAGACCCACCTGGAACAGAGTGTTTGGTCCCTGTAGCCTGGCAGGACTCAGAGGAGCAACTGGACTGAGGCTGCTCCAGAAGTGAATGCTGGACAGCAGAGGGCTGGGGGTCAGCAATAATCCACTGGGGGTCTGCAAGACAAAAAACATGCCATGATGCACAGCTCAGTTACAGCTCCATGCAGCACACACCACCCCTAAAGCCTTACACAGCATCTATTGGCTCTATTTCCAGTGAATTCAGATACACAGCATGGTCAGCAGCAGCTGCCCATCCAGCCCTGCATCCTGTCTCTGGATACCTGCACATTTAATATTCCTTCATGTGCAAATTGATTTAATTTCTATTTGCTTAACAAGATGCATAGTTATTGTTTATTTGAACCATGCCCATGCAACTGTGTAAGATACAGAATAATATTATGTGTGCCTCAGTGCCTGCCAACACCACCTAGTGTCCTTCAGAATCAGTTTTTACCTTTTGAAGGGCAGCAATTCCTTGGCCTGACTACAACTTTTGAAGCATTACTGCACTTGTGTGTGGAGCTGAAAGAGTCACTGCTGGCCTTTGACATTTACTCCCCTGATGGTGCCTCTTCATAATGGAAGAGGGTTCAGGAAGCTGGCAATGCATGGGCTGAGCAGGGAGAGACAGGTGTATGGGCTGGGTGCCCAGGGGGACAGCAAAGAGCACAGCTTATTGTTTGAAAAAAACCAAAATGGCAAAGAACTTAGGATCCAAGGCTTTTCCCAGCTCAGAGGTGCCTCCTTCCACTGCCACAATGCACAAGAACTGCTGAGATTGCCTTCAGCATTCTTAAAGCACAACTGGAGGGGAGGTAGAGTTAGAGCACATGCAAATCTTCATTCAGATGAAGAATTATGTGAATTATTCTGTATCCAGAATAACATTTATCATGCCGCAAAAGAACGTAACACTTTTGAAAAAGGTATTTGGCATAATGACTTAATCTCACCAGTAATCTTGATGCCAATTATCAAAATCAGTCCTATTTAGTAAAGCACTTAATGGAATTTGAGTACACACTTAGCAAGCAAGCATGTGCTTTGCTGTGTCAAGCAACTTCCTCAGTGCTCTGCTGAACTGGGGCATCCTTTAGTCCAGAGTTTAAAATATGTAAAGAGAAGCCAGAAGATAGAGTGTACCTGCATCTCCCTGTAGTAACCAGCAGGTCATGTATTCTGGTACTCCCCACCAGGCCAGAACTACAAACTCCCACACAGGGCAATTGCAGCTGGCATTTTCCCTTAGCAGCTGCTGACACCAGGACCAATACAGCTGCTCTCTGCCAGACCCCGCAGAGAGCAGGCTCACACAGGCACTCCAATGGCTCATGTGTATTTGGAGTATCACAGATTCATCTGCCAAGCAGTGCCTGAGGCATCAGCTGCAGTGTTTGGGGCTCTGTGCAGGCGCACGGGAACACAGACCTGCTGTGACGTGCTTACACTGCAGTTCACAACAGGGTCAAACAGTTTGGCATCAGCAGAAGAGATGGGAAAGACAAGGAGCAGCAAACATTAAAGTTGTCCTGGTGATTCTGAAAGGCTGTTTAATACAAAGACCTTGGCTGCTCTTGAATGGTTTTGCTAAGGAATCTCAGATGAAGTGAAGCGGGATTCATGGAGAAAAGTGCAGTGAAAGGACCCTGCCACGTTCCTTGTGATGAAGAAGGTGGAGCAGAAACACCAAACCCCATGGAAGAAACCGTGTTTGTCCCAAGGAGTAATAAACCTGTGCTATCACTGGGAAAGCAAAAGGTGTTGATGCAGTAAATTAGCAGGTCACAGGAGTACCAGTCAGGGTTGGGATATATCTGCATGCCAACAAAAAGGGCAAAGAGTGGGTGGAGGCCTGGCAAGGAGAAGACCTCAGTCTTGATCTCATCAAGTGACAGCTCTTGTCAAAAAAAACCCCAAATACTGAAAAGCAGGCACTTGTCAAGAGTCCTTTACAAACACTCTCTTCTCAGGACCATGGTGTTTTCATGGGGAAGGAAATCAGCAGCACCAGCAAAGAAAGAGCCCCTTTCCTGTGCCGTATTTCAAGCTGATGCTCCATTGGCAGGAGGCTACCGGTGGAGATTTATGAGACTAACAACACGCTGAATTAGGTCAGGATAAATACTCAGATCTACTTACAGAAGAGCCTACTAACCTTAAAACCAAAGGTATAAGTAGCTAGACTCAACAACATTCAACTAAGGACACAGTGCTGTGGCAACTGTACCGAGAAGTCCAGTGAGCAGCCTCCATTCTTTATTTTTTCTCTAAGAAGCTGCAGATATCCAGAACTCAAAGTGCAGTCCTTGAAGGGAGTCTTCCAAAAACAATGAGGAAAAACTTGGAGGTCAACACTTGTTCCTACCTAGATGCAGCCAAAGCAAGTCTTCAGAGAGACCTGAAAAACTGAGTTGCCCTCCACTCATCCCTGGAAGCATGCTAACATGCCTAAAACATTGCTAAGCAAAAGCTCATATCCTTTGATGAGCAGAGCATTAATGTCAGCAAGTTCTGCCAGAACCAAAAGCTAGCCAAAGCAAGCCTCCAAATCTGTTTAATGCAAAAAGAGCACAGGGCCTCCCAGGCTTGTTCTCAGTATTGCCATCAGTCAAGCATCAAAACCACCAGAGGAAACCTAAGCGTAAACAACACCACAGGACAGGCTATCCCTAAACTACCCACAGAAATTGATGTGTCACTTTATTTTCTGCCCACATGCAGCCATACATCTTGTATTAGATGTAGAACCCATTGGGAAGCTCCTACTTTAAAAACGTCATTGTAGTCTAAGCACAGGAACAGTTGAAATAAAGATAATTCATTGCATAGAGAGGATTACGTTAAGCAATGATGGTCATGGCTCCTGACTTCTGTGACAATGTGTGTATCTACAATCTTGTCACTTCTAGCTGTTAGAAAGCAGGCAAGTGCTGTCACACATACATTTCTGTTCTAAAACTGATTTGTGTGTATCATGTGCCCTTTCACAGCATTCCACCTGAGGGTATTCCTCATGACCAGCAGGTACAGTGGAAAGCCATTTGAAATATCCTCTCAGGCAGCAGGACCTTCTCAGGACAAACATCACTCCTGGAGCAGACATCCTGTTCTGCACCTCCCCCTGGCAGCAGGTGTTTCACACTGGGATCTGATAAATCTGAGAATGTTTTAGATATGATGCATTTTATTCCTTGGATAATAGGATGAACAGCAGATTTCCAGTCTAAATTATGGCTTTAGTTATTTTGCATTGTGATATTAGAGTTATCTGAATACAGCTGCTATGTAGTTTTTCATTTTATATTCACCAGGACAAGTGTTTAGGATGCAGGGTGCTTCTTATCCACACTAGAAAAAGAAGGCTAAAGGAGAGGATAAAAACTATGTTGCTGTATAACCAAAAGTTTAAATAATTAGACCCAGGAACTACCCCTACAGAGATGCCATATGCCTCTTCTGTGATATGACAACCTGCAAAAAATATTTGTGATGACTTTAAGTTGGGTAGCACTCACCACAGCCTTAGCTATCCCTCCCGCTAAAGCAGGCCACAATCCTCAACACAATTCCCTTCTACATCTTTGAGGGCAGTAAGTACACCAGTTTATAGGTGCATGGGAAAGTTAAATATTCAAAGAAGTAATTACAAAACAAGAAAACAAATCTCTGTTCATCCTGTGGTTTGGGGCAGCAGCAGATGGGTTTGAAGTAACTCACACTGTCATTGTGTCTGGTCGGCATCTGATGTTGTCAGATTTGCTCCCTACAAAAAAAATACTGTGGTTATACCACAGTTAGAGATTAGAAGTTTGTCAATGCATCTCAGTTTTGGTTCGCCACACTTCTGTTCTTCCTGCCAAACATAACTTCACTTAAAGGCTTTATGGTGTCAAAAGTGACAGGTGTCAGCCCACAAACTGCTCTTTCTTAGTGACACAACTCTGCATCTTGGTGGCTTACAGGTGTGCCTGAGCTGCACAAACTCGCTCTGCAGCCAGCTGACGAGCTCAGGAGAGCAAGTGCTGTGCAGGCACACAATGCTGCCCGCATCAAACACCTCCAACACATCAAACAGGGAAGAGGTGATGTGATTCTGGATACCATGTGTCTTCTAGGCAGTCTGAGGTGAGTGAGGGCTTGTAACACACCTTTGTCCTTATTTATTTATTTACTGTCCAGTTTGCTACATTCAGTGCTAGAATTTGCATCAGCTGTTACTTCAGGGCTGGGGATCTTGGGGGATGTTCCACATCGGGATAATTTTATTCTTGGAAATTTTTTTTTGTCTAATTTTGAGGTGGTATTGGAAGACAAAACTCACCAATGAACATACTGAGTCATAGCTGTATGATTTTCCTCTTTTGGTCTGAACTCCTAGGCTTTTTTTCATAGACTAGCTTAAGGATGAGAACTTGCTGTTGACATTACCGCAAATACGTTATTAAAAAGAACAAAATAACCTTCTGGTTATTCAGTAGGTCTGTGCTGAAGGGAAGCTCTGGCAAGTATTCTGTGAATGTGTACAACTTCAGAAATTGAAACTGACTTCAGAGCCTGTCTTAGAAACCACTTAATTTTCTCTGTATTCAAATATTAACAAAAAGGTCACACAGTTCGAATGGATACAAAATCTAGTAGAGAAATCTAACCAAGCATCCCACATGCTCAAGTTGTGACCTACAAAACCTCTGTGGTTTTCTTTTTGACTTTTTCCTGTTTGCTTTGTAGATCTAGAGGCTGGTTTGAACTGATAAACAATTCACTAATTGCTGCTCATCTCCTTGCTCTTTCAGGCAGTCTGTGAACTGTGATGGCTTTTCCCACATTCAGTTAGAACAAACCCCAGGAGAAACCTACTTTCCACCCCTTGTTCACAGCACTG
This sequence comes from Acrocephalus scirpaceus scirpaceus, assembly GCA_910950805.1. Classification (NCBI taxonomy): domain Eukaryota; kingdom Metazoa; phylum Chordata; class Aves; order Passeriformes; family Sylviidae; genus Acrocephalus; species Acrocephalus scirpaceus. Next base: position 45,620,920 of record OU383777.1, on the reverse strand, counting down.
CTGTGTTTCCCTCTTTCCCATACGCTGGGGTTTTTTTCCCATCAGATGGTGACAGACCCACAGAACTAACAGTCTTGACCACACGGAGGGAATGCCTGGAGACAGGGCAGGTCTTACCTGTGCAGTAAAGAAAGCTGGAGTCAGGGATCCTGAAGGAAGCGCGGGGCTGTTGAGGGCGATAGAACCAATGTCGGTGCTGGAGAGAATCATAGGTGGGGCAGAGATTTCCAAGCCTTTGGGTTTTTTAGCCTTTGGGGGAAGAGATGGGGATTTGGCCTTGGAGCCTGAGGAGAGGTTTAGAGGCTCAAGGGAATCTGAGTCGTGGCAACTGGAGTCAAGGAAGAAGCTCTTGTGTTCTGTAGGGAGGGGTGAGGTGGGAGACAGAGATGGAGACCTGGAGGAGGAGGATGATGGAGATGAAATGCTGGCACTGTTGGGTAGCATTAAGGAAGATATTTTAGCTGATACTGAAGAGTTGAGGAAAGCAGAGGCAGCTGCTGTTTCAGAAGTAGAAGGCAATGACACCATGGGTCTCATAACTTGTTTGTCTGTTTTGTTTGTCACAAATCTGATAACAGTCCGGACTTCTTCTACTGGTGTGTTTCCTCCCGACTTCTCCAGTTTTTCTGTTTTGATTGTCTTGTAAGGGTCTGGCTGGTTCTGCAGAGAGTTGATAGTGAAAGAGGAGTACAGGCCAGAGTGGATATATTCATTACGGCTTGTGCTTTTCAGTGCTGACAAACTGTGCTTGTGCTGATCCCTGCTCTCCAAAGGCATCTTACAGTCGCTGTCCTGCAGCAAAAGGCTCTCTCTGCTGATTTCCACAGCATGCGGATCCATTTTTAAAATCTCAGGAAATGAGACAAACTTGTATACAAATTTTTGTCCGATCACTTTCTTGATGATGTTCTGCAAATACAAAGAAGGTGCTAGAAAGATCAGCATTTCAGAGGCACCCAGTACTGCACACATAAGGGCGGGGGGGCACTGCTCCCTCATCAAGCTATGCAAGTTGTTTCATGGGGCTACAAATGTTGATCACCCTTGGCTTATTCCAAAACCTCTCTCTGCTCAGCCGGGGTGTCCACTCCTGGCTCCTCATAGTTTCCAACAAAACCACCATCACTTGTGGCCTGTTTGACTTCTGCTTCCTCTGAAGCTTGGGAATATTTTATTTCCAGTAAAAGCAATTCTGCTGCCTTGTGGGTTTGAGCCATGTCACCACATGCATTTCCACAATAAAGGCAAAATCCTTCATTCATGCCTCCTAAAACTGACACGAACTACTCTGAGGATGAAGTACTCTCAGAAAGTCTGCAAGGGACAAAACCACCTCAGCCTCGTGGCCCCAGTTATTTACCCTCTGTTCCTTACCACGTAAGGAAAGGATTGAGCTAAACTTAGAGTGACTGTCTTTCTGTCAATGATCATGAACTTATGTCTGTGAAAAATGCAAGCCCTCGTGTGGGCTGGGAAAGTATTTGTGTCCTGTGATATCCCCTGCATCATCTCTAAGCGTGCATTAGGCTCAGGATGCTCACTGGTGCAGGCAGAAGGTTTTCATCAGTCTAAACTGACGACGGAAATTAATTATTGAAAATGTCCCAAACCTCTCAAAGGTTTGTAGAACCATTTATTTTTTTCTTGAAGTGTCCCCTTCATGTAAAGAACTGATTCCTTTTGAGACTTTTTATGAACGTCCTGTTCTAGTCCTAGAGCTCCTCCTGCAAACCCAGGCTGGCTGCCTGCTCTAACACAATTCCCAAGGATATGTGAGCTCCTCCACAAAGGCACTTTATGGCACAGGCCTGGCCTAGGGACCGGAACATTTACCACCCTAAGCCGAATGCTGCAGAACAAAAGAAGAAATACGTCCTGAGATTTCCATGCTAATTCCTGTCTTCTTGGAACCCCTAATGAAGAATTTTAGTTGCCCTGAAAAACCCTTTCCAAGAGGCTTCCCTTTAGCCCAGCACATCTGCTGCACCTCCAGCTGGTATTCTGCAGACATCTGCTTTGCTGTACATACGGGAATGCAAATATTTACAAATTTCCTAAAAATCTAATTGGTTTTTCATTCTACCACAGCTTCTGACACCAATAGTGGAAACACTGGTTAAACATTAAACATTTGACTGAAAATGAAAAAGGAAATTAGGGAAAAGAAATATCATCTTTCTCTATATACAGACAACAAGTAGTTTTGGGTGCTTGTAGTGCCTGCACTACACCTGGTTCAGTCACAAAACAAGGATCATTTTGTGAAAGAAGAATCTGCACTTGGGTATCAGAACCTCTTCTGTCTTTCAGCTGAGTTACTGCACTCTGTACTTCATCTGTCTGAATGTCCTGGCATTTCATTCAGGCACCTTCTTGAATACAAAACTCCTACAAAGAACCCTGGGATGCAGCTTTGCATCACAGGTCAGGAGCTGTGGCACAAATAGAAAATGTTGTTTCCCAAGTTTTAACAGGGATCTGCAGCAAAGAGAAGAATTAAATTCAGCAAGTTCAGACTAAAGGCACAAACTACCCTCTTCCACGCTGAATTGTACACACATCTACCCACCTGGCAGATGCTGCAGTGTCTTTTTTTGCCCTCCAAAGGTTCAGGACAAACAGTTAGCCCACAGAATCTCAATCTGCATGAGCTTTAATTCCCATGGCTTTGGGATTGGCCTAGATATTTTTTTCACTGCTAACTAGGTGCAACATTGGATAATTGCACTTTTTCTGCACTCTTGATACTGTTTTCTTTTTCCAAAGAGCAAAACCTCCAAAGTACTCACATATGAAAACAAAAATCCCAACTGGATTTTTGTTTTCTTTCTTTAATATATATTTTTTAATTTAAAATAATGCCTCCCCTCTGCTCCTGGCAACTTTGAATTATTGTTAAATCAAGCAACTGAGATCCTCCTTGGAAAATGTGACTACCCAGAAGAACAAGATTAAATGTATTTAAGGATTGCACTTTTACACTAATGCAGGCTTGAAATGGGGGAACAATGCTATAAAAAGCAACTGAATGGAGTGGTGAGCTTATACTTCCTTTGTTATTATTAAATAGAGTTATATTTTAAGAACATTGCAGTGCTGCTCCTCCAACTCTGCCAGCCTGTAGCAAAAACCCACTTAACGATGGCTGGAGATGAAAATATTCAAGTGCAGATCCCTCAAGCACTTTGCAGGCTTCTCTTAAATGTGTAGCCTGAGGAAATCTCCACCAGCATGCAAGAGAAAATAAGGACACAAATTAATGAAGTGCCTCAGAAAGGCACTGACTTTTCCATATTTTTTGACAAATAATTGAAGGTAAAAACCAGCGTATTTTTACTATCACCTCAATGATCTGTCAGAATCATTCTGAGCTATGATGGTTCAAACCACAGACAGTGGCAGGCACCACAACAAGCAGTTTGAAAGGGCAAACAATTGTGCCTTCCTGCATCTGCAGGAAGACTAGACACTTGCTTCGTAGCAGGACAGTAAGTGTATGTGAATATTTAGCCCTATTTTACTGTTATTGTTTCAAATTTCTATGTAAATTCCCTCAGGAACAGGCTTGCAATGAGTGCTAGTGGCTGCTGGCCGGGGCTGCAGGGAGCCAGGACAGGACTGCTGGGTCCATGCAGCTGCTGCGAAGAAGAAATGAGCAACCGGGACAAAAGCAAGGGCTCCAGGCCAGCAGCTTAAAAAAAAATCTTATCAATAGACAGCACTCTGACACTCAGAGAGAGGGCTGGCACTCAGAGAGACGGCAGGCAGCAGGGAATGCCCCTCTTCTGTTGGCTTCTTGAACACTTTCCACTTCCCCCCCTCTGCCCCCAGTGTACCAAACAATGACTACAGCAAATGTGCCCACCCCACCATGTTGAGAAGTGCTTGGAAAGCTGCTGACAGGAGCCAGGCAGAGCAGTGCCTGCTGCCTGCTCCAGCACATTGGCCATGCTAGGGAACTCAGGCTTATTCACACCCCAGCACTTCAGGAACTCGCTTTATGAGCCCTTCCAAAGCCAGCCTCACCCAAGAGCCCTGAATCACCAGCTGTAGGGACGGGTCTCCTCTGCGCCTGTCCTCCACAGAGCAGCTGGCTGAGCTGGGTGCCAAAGGCTCAGTGGACTGGTTCTCCCTGCGGCTTAAACTAGACTATACTGGGGAGGGGTTGTGTCAGCTATGCATATGCTCTACTGAAATCAATCGTGTGTTTGCGTTTTATTTTTATCAGCTCTGACTCCTACTCCGTGTTTGAGCCACTGAGAGCAAATGTGTAAATATACTACCAGAGTGACTGAAGGATTTTAGTGGCTTGGCCCAAACCTGTTATCCAGAAGTTTGCTGGCTGCAGGAGCCACTTGGGAAACTGAGCGGGGAAACAGGATCCACTTCCTAGTCAAACTTCAGACTAATGAGGGATCTCAGGAAGACCATTTTCCCTCTTTCCAGGAAGCGACCTATAATCAGGATGCCCGAGATCTCAAAATCTATGACAGAGCAGAATGAACTTGTCTGTACTAAACATTCCTGGTCAGAAAAGAAGAAAGACCAGACCAGTAGCTGCTGCTCCTAAGTCCCACTCGGATGTGTTGCAAGTTCCCTGGCTCTAGGAGTAATGAGGGGTGCAACATGTGTGGGAACACAGGCTACAAATTCCCACCTATCCAGGATGCTTCCAGCTATTGGGACCCCTACCCAGACAGAGAGCTGCTCACACTCCAGTGTCTGAAGTACATTTGCTGGCAGGAGGTACCTGTGGGAGGATGGTTTGCTCTGAAAAATGGGAGTGTGTCCACATCAGCATGTGCAGGCAGGCAGATTCTGCTAGCATCACAGGTTATGCAGTTATGCTTATTACACTGTATGTGCAGAAGCCAGATTTTGTAACATTTTTAATGCAGGCACAGATGCTACTACACTGTGCACCTGTACTGACCTTTGGAAGATCAAGGCTGGATTTCAGTCTTTCTTCAATCACCTCCATCTGGAAGATAAAGGCTATTTCTCTGGCTGGCACCTATGACCAGGTTCTCCACTCTCTCTGCTGCAGTTCACTGGACATCCCTTTCCTCTCACATCAAACATGAACTATTTTATGAGTCTTTTTGAGGCAGCTGTTCTTGGGTTTTCTCCTCTACCCCTCACCTCTTACTGAGTGTCAAATCCTTTACTTTACTATCTTTCTATACAGATAGCACTATATAATCATTTACGCCATTTTGGTCAAGCACTTTCTTGACTTCCACAAATCACTCTTGGATGAAGCTCCTTCCAGGTTTCTATAAAGGTACTTTCTAATGCCCCTAAAGTAATTCTTTGCAACACCTCTTACCTGCACCACTACATAAGGTATAGCTGGTACTCCAGCACAGTCACACTGCTATTCTTTCATTGTAGGATTCTATTTCCCCTGAGATGTCTTACAAAAAGACCTTCCCAAAAGTAAAACAATAGTTTTCATTATCACTTTATATCCTGAAGTTCAGTAAGCACCCAAGCAATGGACCCTTGCCCAAAACAATTTTTCCACCTTCCACCCACACTTGGACATTAAAAACAAGAGCTAGTTACTGGGTTACTGGGTTTAACCTGTTACGGGAGGGGAGTGAATGCACTAGCACCTCTGAATGCTAAGAGCACCTGAGAAGGCCTGTCCCTGCACTGCAATAAGCACAAAGCAGTCCATATTATTTTAATGCTATAAATCATACTGCCATGCCATCTAAACAAGTGGGCAGCCATTAACTGAAACTAAAACTGAAACAGACTGAATACCACTCACTGAATAAAGCCTCAGGCCACGTACTGTTCAGAGAGGATGCAAAAATATTGAATAACTGCTCATCACAACAGTATGTGACTGTGCAATTAAAGATGCAATATAACTCATGCAAACACTAGGGTTATCCAGAGAACTGTGGTTCTTTTATTTCCTAACTTCTGAAGACTTGACTTTCACTACTGCTACATCCTATTATTCTTAGTATCACCATGTAATTTCCTGGATTCACCCTCCTTTCCTCAAAAAAAAACTTCTGGGAAAACTCACTAGCTTCTCTCTTGTGGTGTCATCTTGAAATATTCAGAGGGACTTTCAGTAGTCTTGAAACCTCTGGTGACTTCCAAAAGGTATGTGCCATTACAGCTGCCATAAAAACAAAATAACTGGGTAACTTGAGGAAAAAAAAGAAACTTATTAACCCTACTTTTAAAGGTATTTTACTTCAAGCTAAAGTGCTCCGTGTGGGAATAGTGCTGAAGCATTTCCTTGCCTGAAAGCATTACAAGAGATTTCTGACTGGTAAAAGTGTGCAACATGATGGACACAAGGTGTAGGTAGAGTCCAGGATGCCTTTCCTCAGTGCTATGTGTCATCTGTGCTGCTGCTCTGTTGAGGCAATAGGGGAAATGCATTAAATAAAAATGAGTGGATGTGGGGGGAGGAATTCAGGAACAAATGAAACAGGAAACGGAGTCTTCAAATGATCTACAAACCTTTAGCAACTATAATCATGGCAGCAAATTACAGTCAAGACATGCCATACTCTACATTTCCTGGGGTTCTTTTTATGTGAATTTAACATAAATCTAGCCATCAGCCTCAACAGCATGTCATGCTTGCTTTTAAAGCATGCGTGCAGGCACAGGCCTGCTTTTAAAGCCAGGCTAAAAAACTTGTCCTAATTGTGGTATTTCTCTCCAGTACTGGAATTAATTTACTTTTAAGTTCAGATGAATCAGGTGATGAATTTTAACAAGCCACTGTTCCCCCCAAGCAAAAGGCAGAGCTCATAAATCCCCATTTATCCAGCAACCAGGTTTTATTTCTCCATGGTGAATAATTTCAAAGACCATGAAACATTAGTTCATTGTCAACTGTATGCAGTAAGAGCAGAGGGTGGTCCAAGAAAGGAAGGTCCAGCCCATGTGCTACCGTAACTTCTAAAAACACTGACCCTTGTCTCAAACTCACATACTGCCAGATCACTTGGTTATAGGTAGAGAAACCCCTGTCAATAATTCCATAGTGCAAATGAAGTCTTGTCCAGAGTTCTGCCTCATCTTTCCTGCTGCCATTCCCCCATCTGCAGCTCAGTGTTTGTCCCGTTTGTTCAGTGTGCATCCCATTTACCCCAGCATTCCCAGCTGCCAACACATCCATCATTGCACACAAGTAGGGAGGGGAAAGGATCTCAGAAGGTTCCTTAAGGCTACCTCAGAGTGTAGACTGCTTTTGGGTTTATCTCACAAATTGGTGAATGGTCTAAAGGATAAGAGCATTAAAGTCTGAGACAGGATCTTTCATCTCCCCAGTCCTTCCCCTTTTGTTCTGCAGGGGGAAGGAAGAATGTGAAGGAGCCTTTCCTCCCTTTTTTGACTTCTTCCCTGCTGTGCTATGCAGTATAGACTGAACTGAAGGTAAAGGAAGCATTTATGACTGAGCCCACTGCTGAGCACACCCTGCCACTCTACAGGGATTCACTATCTGCTATCTTATGCCATTATCTCTCACACTTCAAAACCTGCAGCAAGTTGTTCTGTCCCTCTGCACTCTCCCAATAATCCACCTTTCTCCAGTGTCTGGGAACCTACAGGCCACAAAACACTATGCCCACAGAGTGAGAAGCTCCCACAGTTTTGTTCTAAAGGAGTTACATTTTCAATTTAAATAGAAATAGCCATAAGTTTGGGTTGGGGTTCAAACCCCGATTGCTGTACATGGGGAAGAAAGAACTTATCATTCTTTCCATGTAAGAGCTACAACATCCACTGAACTGCAGAAAGCCTGAAAAAATGGCCAAAATCCTTGTGCTACACTTAGATAAAACTGTCAGACAGAAGACCATCTCTACAAACAGCAAGCAGTCGCTTCAGCCAGAGCCCTGATGAAGAAACTGTACTGATGAAGAAGCCACTCTGGAAGATGCTACTTGAGCAGAGACAAAACAGACAACAAAGGTGTGTGTGTGTGCTGTGGGCAGGGAACTGAAAACAGAACAGGGATTTAATAAAAAAGGTTAAGGGATAGAAGAAGCAAGAGAGTCTCAGGTAAGGAGCCATTATATTCATTCCATTATGCCAAAGAGATCAGAAAGATCTCAAAGCATAAGTGCTACAAATATCTCGTTCCTTGGTTTTAAGCAATGTCTGTTCAGTCACTAAAAGCATATTTGGACTTTGCCTGGCTATGCTGTTCATGCACCAGCAGGCACTCTGTCTCCATTGATCCCAGTCAAGTTTATAACCAGAGGGGTTGGAGTCATATAATGATGCAAGCTTCCCCATGCTGAGCAGAAGCCCTTTTAGCATTTAGTGTATTCATCACACCGACTGCTTGGAACAGCCGCTGTACTGTCCTCACCAAATCCTTTTCTGCCTTCTCAGTCAGGCCACCTTTGAAACATATGAAGTGAGAAAATCTGACTTCTAGTGGACAAAACACTAACACCTCTAAATCTGAAACTAAAAAAAATTTTCAGGAGAAGAAGCCCCTGTGGGTCATGAAAAGTCTGATCATCCAATTGTTCATTGTTAATTTGCAGTCAACATGTTTTTTGATCGCTGTGTTAGATTGACTGCATAGCACTGTGCCCTGCAAGAATTATTGCGCTACAAATAATACATGACAACAGTACTCTAAGGTCAGTCCAGAAACAGTAGCTACTTTTCTCTGCCTTGTGCAGGCAGCAAACACGCCCTAATTGTGCTGAACACTGCCATTACACACCGGAGAATCCCCTCTCACTCCCTTTTCTGAAAATCAAGATGAAAACAGGCCACTAATCATGGCTATAAAGTTTTCCTTTTTAATATACAAAATCTATAACATATTACCATTATCTTCAAGAATATAGGAAATAGTAAAACCTATTAACTTGGAATTTATATATTATATTGAAAAATATCCATTTAAGGAGAACTAATCCTGAACAGATTTAATATTGATTAGTAAAAACAATGTCATATTTATCAAAAAAAAGGTGCGGAAACAGTTTGAAAACTCCTTGAACTTACTGGAGTCTAAGATTGAGAAATGTGAATATGCAAGATTTGTGTTCTACAGTATTTGTATATTTGTATTCTACAATCGTTTCCTTCTAATATCTTGACTAGTTAGAAGAACTTCAGAATAACTTCCACAGAGAGGAGAAATATTAACTGGTAGCATTTCTATTTTCTTAGTCTGCATGAGAGTAACAAAATTTACCTTGTCATAATAGTATCTGAGCGCCCGGCTCAGCTTGTCATAATTCATATTAGTTTTGTTTTTTCTGAGTCCCCACAGCTTAGCCACTTCTTCTGCCTTGAGTAGCTTGAATTCGCCATCATTAGACGTCCAGCAAATGAGGTGCTCATGTTTCTGGTCTAGCAGCAACTGCAAAAGGAACTGCCACAGTGTGATTGCACTCTCCATACCTACAAGGGACAAAGGAGAGCAACAGTGTGAAAAACATTTGGGAGCAGGTGTTCCACCCAGCGCTCTTTTCAGTAATACGCTCTGTGCAGGAGTCATCCTATGTAATTGAGAAAAGGAAGCTACTACATCATTCACAACCAAACATCCACAAGACCTACAGGTCTTCCACTGCTTTTCCAGTATTTTTCCCACAGCTGTTCTCTGAAGAGACACATAAAATAGAGGAAGTATTTAGAAAAGTGCTGCCCACAAAGTTTACATTATACAAGGTCACCGCCAGTTGGCGTCTTCCATTCATTGTAAGCAATCACTCTTCAAAGGAACATATAAGGTGGGGAGAAAAGGACTTAATATGACTATCCACTGAAATGATATTAAAAACCCACTGTTTAGTCTCAGGAGGAGTATACTGGACTTATTCGGATACGTCACTGTGGAAAAGGGGAGGATGAGGAAAAAGCAGAGCAATTGCCTTTCTTTATAAGACCAGAAGCTACATCCCTTCCCCATCCCGCCACCAGACAGCCTTTGCCTATTTTGTTTTTTCAGGGGCCTGAAACTACTCTTGCTGCTTCTGTTTGCCAATTCAAATAGCTCAAAAGGTATTCTTTATTTTTTAGAAAAGCTGGAACTTCAGTACTCTTAAGCACAGTAAAGTAAGTGATGTTTACCCTGAACCTCTCTTTAACAGGGATCTTTTCTTTCATTATCGTATGTACTCCTGAGAATTAGGAATATTTTTAACAGTGCCTGAGTCTCACATCTGAGGTTGTTTGAATATTTTTTTCTCTGCTAAAGGTTGTTTGAGTATCATTTTCCTTTGCTAACAGCCTGTGCTACTGAGCCCTCCCTAGAACAAACCTTTGTTCAGGCACTGCAATAAGATGACAAACTGAATGCTGGCTACATTCCAACTCAGCACAGGTATATACACAACTTAAAAACTGGGAGCATTATCACTGCTAAAACTTATCATTTCAATAAAGATGCAGCTAAAATTGACCTTTTTAACTACAGAACTATTAAATGAGATTTTCACCCACTTTCAGAAACATTCCCAGCCTTAGCCATGTTAACACTGGATCAAATAATTTTTTCTTGGCCTCTTCTGAGTCTTAACTTGGATATGTTACTTCACACAGATTTATTGCTGGTATTGATTAATTGACTATAGTGCTAATGGGGCTAATTATTACCTGACTTACCTCTATGCCTGAAACAATGGGTATTTTCGTCTGTATCTAGACAAGCTCACGATTTTTAGCTCCCTCGTTCATTTTGTTTCCCAAAACATTGTTGTGCCCTAGCAGATGACACGGACAGGATGCCAGGCTTGCTGCCTGCCGCTTCCCTGGATGTGCGTACCACAAGAGGGCACAAGACTTCCAGCTATCCCCGGTAGGGAACAGGACAGCGGGAGGCTGCGGGAACAGCTGCCTCTTCAGGTTCTGCCCCAGCATGAAGAAAATCACCGTGCGTAAGGTTCACGAGTATAAAAAAAAATAAATTGCATGAGTTTCACTACTGTAAAGCACGTTAATGTAACTAGAGAACATTGTTAACAGCTTTGTGGAGAAACAGGATTAGGAGGTATGTTTTGTCCAAATAATTTCTAAATACCTTGGCCAAACAAGGGTTGGCAGAATCAATGATGGTTTTACTATTCTTCAAAATCCTCATTTCTCTAATTAACTGAGAGTCCTGTCTGAATGACAAAGACAAAACCACTGATGCCCAGCTGAGTGACACCGTAACTACGCAGTACTTTCAAAGGTCGATTTAGGTTCCTAGGACTGTTAGCAATCCTGGAAACAGAACAGCCTATATGGAAGGTTTGGCACTTTCAAACGTTTGCATTTGCTTCATTGCAATTTTATACTAATCCTTTTCCACACAAAATAAAGCAAGAAAAAAATTTCATAGCTAGGATTAAATATACCTGACAGTTGCTCACTTTACAGCCTTCAAAAGTTCCTTTAAACTACACCCTCTTTGCAGATATTAGCATTTTTAATAGATTATTTATCTATAACTTCATAGATAATACAGTGTCTCTTGAGTGTCCCTATTAATCTGGTATCATAAATATACAGATATACATATGTATAAAATATGTATATATATCATACACATATATGTATAATATACAGATACACATCATATACTTTCTAATACTTGTAAGTTTTGCAATTTACTTTGCGAAAAAGGTGTATTTATATACAATCATGTTCCTCTTAAATAATCCTATTTTCTGTATATCACATATTTTGCAGCCCTACCCTGAGCAGTTTCAACTTGTATCATACAACCCTTCCTAACAAGAAATCACAAACAGAACTTTAGTTCCTCTGGAAAATTTTAAGTAATGTATAAATATATTTCTTCAAAATTGTACTAAAATGTGCCCATGCTACGAAGACCTGTCAGCAGAACTTCAGCTGAAGAAAGTAAAGAGGGATGAGAATTACAGAAGTACCAATACAAACTTCACCACCATATCATCACCCAAAACAGTGTAATACCTCAGAGACACAACTCTTTCATCCAGATTCTAAACTACAAGATCAGAAATCCCGGCTCTGAAGAGAGGTGAGGTGGAACTGAATGCAAAGTGAAGAACATTTTGCTGCAGCCTGCTCTATACCCATTCACCTCTGCCCGTGAAAATTCACAGGGTAATCTACAGCTAACTTTGTACTACACTTTCCATTATGAACCTGTTTTCTGATGCTTATCCTCTGTGAAATGTAAACAGTTTTGGATTCCATTTTATCTACTGAGTGTGACGCTCAAGATGACTCAGCCACAGGCATAATGTAAAATGCATGAACAGCACAAGCCTGGGCAGGAGAATCCTACAGGAATACTCAACTCTACAATCCATACATCCCAGTGAGCAAGAAGAGGTGACTCCCATCAGGTTATTACATTAAAGGTTACTGCCACCTTTTTTGGAAGTGGCTCAATTTTTCTAGCTGAGATCCATGGATAATCTCTGGGGGTCACTTCAGGTGCTGGACCCAGGGCAGATGGCTATGGTGGGATGAGATTTAAGCAGCTCCTCACAACCCTGTCTTGCCTGACCATCAACTCTCCCAAGCCTGTGGCTCTAAACAGGCTTTATAAAGGACCTGTGTACCTCAGACTTCAGCGTCAATGTGCTCAGTTGGTACATGCATAAATCTTCTACTGGTATGACCCAAGTCTGCCCCTACAGAAATGAGATTAAAACAGCTCAATGCTGCATGGTGCTTCATCCCTCCATCTGCCACTGAGTTCCTGTATAAAGCTTCCCATATTGCTCATATAGCAATTGTAGGTATGATTCCTACATGAGGCAAATCATGCTAATTACATTTTCAGCTGATAATAAATTGTATGGTCCTACTCTTCCAACCACCAAACTTGAGGTGTTCAGGTCTGCGTTGCACTGAATATTCACAGCTGTAACTACCTATAGCAGAAGCCTTGTTCTAAGTATAGGGTGAAGTAAAATCCCAGATTTCTTGAATTCAGTAAAATGGTATTAACCTCATTTCCATTCTGTAAAATATGATTTGCAGGAGAATAGTTGTAGCAGGATGCTCTGCTTGGACTCCTCTCTGAGGAGGAGTTTGGAAAGCAAAGGGGTCCCTTCTGCACCCTGTGACTCAGAGGGAAGGCTTCTCTAATAAACTTTCTTTGAAGCTCCCATTCTGCCCATGGCAAATTCCCATTCTGCCCATAACAATAGTAAAAATCTAAGATTCTGTAGTGACAGGATTTTTTTGCTAATACAAAGTATTTAATTCCCAAGCAAGTCAACAGAAGTATTAACCTGCCATTCTCTATGGGAACTGTTTTGGATTCCACAAGGCACTAACTGTCCCCTTGGGATGACAGAATGGCCACACAGGGCTTAACTTGTGCCTCATTTGAGTGGTCAAGCAAGAGAATCATGACAAATATATTGGATTTTTTAGAAGATATGCAATTCAACAAAAAATCTGGTACCTCTATTAAAAGTCATAATAAATTATGACTTTGAGGAGATCTTCAGAAAACACTGTATTTCATTTATGTGTTTTCTAATTGTTTTGAATTTTTACTGACTCAAAGAGAATTAAGTGTCTTGCCTTACTCTGACAGAAAGTTGTTAGGGTGTGATCACCTCCTACAGTGACCACATTTTATTCAACTCTTTATTAATATTAAATAGTAATAATAAATATTCCTCTTACTTCTGTGCTCAGTACAAGATTTGAATGCAGGGCAATAAATAATACATGGAACCACATGCTGAATTACATGGATTAGCAGAAAAAAGGTTTTTGAAAAACCATTATTTAGATACTGAAATGTATCAATGGTACAGAATGAGAAGCACAACCTATGTTAGAAACAGATCCTGTGTCATGTAAAGCCTAATCAAAATTCATATAGACAAAAGAGTTGATTTTTTAATCCATTAATTCTGACATATCTGATTTTGCCATCTTAGCATTTTTTAAGTATTTATACAATGCATTGACAGTCAAAGATGTTTTCTAAGCCATGAAACAAAATTTGCTAGTTTGACCTGACCTAGACAGCCTAGTAATTTTACTTTGTGATCACTTCCACTACCACTGATGCAAATAATCACAGGCATAGTTAGAAGGAATTATACTTGGAAATGCTGTGTTAGACAGCAAAATGGTAATTCAGGACTGAGTTTTCTAAAAATTCATTTCTCTGGCAGCTGTGACAGGGAACCACACTGACACCATCTGCATTAACAATTTACATTCCTTGCAATGTGCTTGCCCCCACACAAACCCTAGCCAACTGCATGATCAGCATGATACAACATGCCCTCCACACGCCAAATTTTAAGTTTAGGTCTGATGCCAGAAGGTGGCAAATCAGAGTACCTGTGCTGATAATTCTGCTCCTGTTTCAGCCAAACTGAGGATCTAGCAGAAATGCCTAAACTTGGAGCAGCAGCAGAGTCAACACCATGAGCTCTCTCTGAACAGGATAATGGAAATGGACAGAGACATCCATAGAGCAAAGTGTCCCATCTGAGAGATGATATTTCTGTAAAGGGTCTACCCAAATTCCTCACTTAGGCAAGGGGCCTACATGCCAAATACTCTCTCTCCCTTTAGCATATGAAGACTGGCTTCAACCAGCATGAAAAAAGCACTATGAAAACATTATGCAAGTTACACTAACAACAGTTAAGAAGTGATAATATATGGGCTGATGAGCTGCATAGGATTTTTCTTTTTTTAATGAGACAATACATATGAAATCCCATATGATAAAATGTCAGTCAGTAAGGTGGCATTAAGATCCAAACCCACAGTTATTAACCTGCTGCGCAAAATAAAACAAATTAGCAAGGTATCTTAAGTTGAAGTGGTAGAAAACCAGGAGGCTCAGAGACAAATCTAGCTAACTAAAATCTCAGTATTGGAAAGATTTATGACATAACTGTGAGATAACCAGGATAGTCCTTGAAGCTTTAAGTTTTGCAGGACTCTTGCATAAGAAAAGCCACTTGTAAAAGGCAGAAAGCTGGAAAGCAGCTCTGTAGCAATTCAGGACTTCTGCAGAGCTTCCACACAACCATGTTACTGCTGTAACACAGGTCTGCTCTGCTCTCCCAAGTAGTCCAGGTTTCCTACTTGAATTTTTTCTCCATGTTAGCTCCCCTACAGCCTTTCTAAAATAGAGAGAAACTGCTGATCCTGGACAATCAACATGAACAAGTTTTGAAGGCTAAACCTAGGAATCCCTCCAGGCGTTAGGATCAAAACCAGTCCCTTTTGCATTAAAGGGTCTGCAAAGGAACAACATCTGGGAGCCTGAGCTATAAACCAGGTCATGGGACTTGGGGCAGAGGAGAGACAGCTGAGTGGGACAGAATGGCTGGGGTGCCCAGAGGCTGAAAAAAACCAGCTGGTGACCAATTAAATCAGGAAGACATAAAAACTGTTAGCCAGCGTTATGCCATATAGGTAGTCACAGAAAGATGGTGATCAGACATGTACATGAAAAGGATTAAGAGGCTGAGTCAGGGCAGGGAAATTAATTTCCCTTAGCATATGAAGAAACTGGTGATTCCTTCTGTAGCCAAAGCAGCTGCAAAGGATCCAGCTCCTTTTTGTATGCCCCATCACAGCAGGCACACACCTCCATTTACATTTCCCTTACAGGCACGTGAGTGCTTTTGCAAGCACACAGCATTTCTCAGTAACAGATACCTTTTTTTACCACTGCAAACTACTCTAGAAAATGTGTGTATATTTTTTGTACATCCATTTTCTGCTTTTGTATCTTAATTCTGCCCAGCATATTTCTCCGAGCAGTGTGACGTAGGGCATTGTTAGTTTCTCATTCATGTTAGCATTTGGCTTCCTTTATTTCTGCAGGTTGCAGCCAGGAAACTGGAAAATGGGCCACAGGAAACCTGGCCTCCTACATCTGTCCCAGTTTGTAATAGCAGCTCTGGTTTTATTTTTCTAAGTGTCTCAGGTTCATTTTAACCCTTGAGACGACCGCTGCAATACCATGTGCAAGAATGTGACTGTTTTGCCATTATTTGTTAACCACCATTTCTCAATACTAGAAATGGAGATTTTTACTTAATTAATTTTAAAGTCCAATAATACTTAGAAAATAAACAGTTACATGAGTTTTTAAAAAAACACTTGCTGGAAATTACCAAAACAATTCCATATATAAATTGCATGCTATATAAAATATCAAAGAGAAAAATATGGAATAAGGCAGTGTCTATATACATCCTAAACACAGTTCTAAAGTGAATGTCCATATGAAAAGTTGAAGAGCTTATAAATCCTCTAGGACAATTTTTCTATTTTACATTATAGTTTCTATAAAAAAAATTGAAGTAGACTTGTTTTTCGTTTAATTACAAAAGCAAGAGTGTCAATCAACAAAAGGAACTTTCCCAAAATAATTTAAAAATTAGTCAGCCATAACATTTTCACTGAAACTTCATCAGTAACTATGTGTAATTATGACTATATCAGTAACATGTGTAACTATGACTATATCATGAGAGTTTAAAGACAATTGCCAAATCTGTCCAAATATTTGCTCAGAACTGTTTGAAAGAAAAAGTTGAGTCAGTCCTAACACTTTATTTCTCAACAGAGATGCTTCAAGGGTGATAAATAGGATGTGGTTGGTGAGGAGTTAGTGATTCTGCCAGAAAAAACAACTATCACTTTGTTTACTCAGAAAGTTTTCAAATATTCATCAAAGGAGATCTTACCACTAATTTAATTGGGCTTGAAAAAATAAGCTCTCCACTAGGTGTGTAAATATACCTGGTTTCATTTGATGCAGAACTTTCTCTATTAAAGGTAATAAATCAAACTGGTGGTGCAATCCTTACCCAGGACACTATAGGGCACTGACTGTGTGTATGATACAGAATGCTGGTAATTTTTCCACATCCAGCAACCAGGACTTCCTGTCAGAGCATCCTCCAAGTCCTTCCATTGTGTTGAAACTGCAAAAACTTTCTAAATCAGGACTTCCTCCAATTATATTTTAGAGGCGTCTTTCTGGGAAATGCAGATTCAAGAAAAAAAAAAAAAAAAAAGAAGCAATTCCTGCAGCACCACCCAGTGGAAACATCAGAGAAAACCACGGGGGTGCCCCAGCGCACAAGTTCCGATTTACTGCAAAACTACAGTAATATTGCCACACAAACACAGACTGGCTTAATGACGTGCCAAAAAAACACAGAGGGTTTTGCTGGACGACCTACTTAATAGAGTAATACAAGGTATGACTACTCTGCTACTCTGACTCCTGCCTAACAGTCGTTTTTTTACTTTAAATTCTAATTTAAAAGATTATTTACAGTAAAAATTTACAAGCTCTCCTTCTCAAGCAAGAATACCCACTGTTATGGCTCAGCATGTTTAAAAAAAATAAACTCTCCTGTGGTTAAGAGCAACACAAAAGAGACAGCAGCAAGATCTCGCAAAATATTAAGGGATAACATCAAGTTCCACCACAGAGAAGAAAACACTCACACTTATGTCCAGCAATGCTTCAAGCAGGTACATTTGGTAATACAATGTTTGCAGTTTTTGATATTTTTTTACCTAAGTCAAAGAACAACGGAGGCAGATGTCCAAAGGAAGAAAATTCTGCAATCTCCAAACTAATACAACAAAGGACTGGTTGCCTGCCAAGCAGAGGTGTGATGACACCATCTCTACAACACGAGTGTTTTCACATTTTCTGTAAGGATGCAGTTCAAGAAACAGTTTTAATCCCACTGGAGTAAAAGCCTTTAGCAGGAGGGAAAATGGCTAGTTGCATCCCTGTGAAGGTTTAAAAAATAACCTGCTCAATTATTTCTAAAGCTAGCCATAAACGAAACTACATAAATCTGTAATGGCTCGAACCCTTCACCTTGGGACAGACACAAAATGACTGCAGACTCCTTACACTGCTTTCTGTCTGCTCATGTGGTGCACATCTGTGACATGCTGGCAACATGCTACGCTGCAATCTGAGGAACTCCTGCTTTCAAAACCAGCCCTATATGTTTATTTTTCCCATATGACTTCCTCTTATATTTTTGTCAGCATCAATAGGACACAGATCATTATTACTTGACCGTCCTATATAAAATTTCTGATGTTTCCAGAGCTGAAGAGGGCAGAGGTTCCAACCTCCAGGAACAGTGGCTATTTTGAAAGTTTACTTAATATATCAAGAGATGATTATTCCTAAATGTAAATGCTTTATCTGTACTCCCCTCTTTAAAAGAAGTATTAAAATTTTCAATTTTGCAACAACAGACCAAATGCTTTGTAACTTGTGCAGTGGCATTAAATTGTATGCCATTACTATCTGCTGTCTCAAATGCTGTTTTAATACATTTCATATTCACATGTTTAAACTAATCTTCCCCTTGCCACTGATTTTTCCTAGACTAAAACTCAGAAGAAAAAGCAGGTCTTTTTCGTACTGTGAGCAGAGAGGAACCTGGCCAAAAGGACAGGAAACAGTCCTTGGAGTTCTGTTAAGGAAAACCAATTGGCAATTGGTGGCTGGCAATTTTCATGAAACCTGAAGCACAGCAAGATCATCATAGCTTAGACTGGTAGTCAGACTTGACTTACCATGCAAACTGGATTGTCAGAATTTGCTGGATTAGCAAAATGAGTCATTGAACTATTAAATAACATTCAGGTTTACCTGCATATTGTCATGTTGCAAGGGGAGTCAATTATAGCATTATACCAAAAATGGTGTAACACAATTCAGCAGATAGTAACCTACAAATATGGAATCATTTAACTGGACAGTTTCTTCCCAAAACATTAGCTCTATTGCAGTAGTTTTTGGAGCACAAGCCAAAGTCTAAGTTCCTCAGCCATAAAAAATGAGCAAAAAGTCACAGTACTAGTCAGTCTGTATTTTTATTATCTATTATTTTTATAGTAAAAATATAAATTAAGAACTATTCTTATGCCTAAAAATCTCCAAGATCTACTATTCTTCTCAGTGCTAATCAAAGTTCTGATATGTGTGTTTATCATTCATTAAGCTAAACCAAAACCCAACTAAAGTATTTTAATCTTCTGACATTATTCACTTGCCTACTACACCAACAAGGACCTGCAGGTCACACCTACATGTTTCATCTAACTTCATTTATTAAACACTGGAATACCCCACTGAATGTATCATAGAATACATGAGATCTCAGCCAGAAGATCTGGTTGTCACTCCCCTATACTGTGTCCTGTCCGCTTAAACTAATTCCCACAACTGCTGCAAACTATGAATGAGAGACAAATGAGACACTATTTCATTGATTACAGCAAACTGTGCTGTATACAGAATGCTCAGATTGCACATGTTTAGAGGTGACATCAATGCACCAACCAGTTTGTCGATGTCTCTGCTGCTCAGGATACGTAATGTTGTTGACTTGTATCCTGAATTCTGCATAAAATTACACATTTAAATAAAATGCAAAGACTCTATTCCCTCTCCTCAACATGGATGTGACTGCACAGTCAGCATTATTGTGCCCTGCTCCCAGGGAATCAAACTGCTCTGTTCTGTGAGGTTTTTATCACAGAGCTTCAGCACTGTGGCAGTGGCAGTACTGAAGGAGTGTTGCAGTCATACTTCCTAAACCAGCCCTATTCCACACTCGCTGTTTGCTAAACTGACCACACACGCCACTTGCTCTGAGTCTGCTCTGAGTCACCAGACTTCACAGAGGTCTATATCCAGAATCTAAACCCACATTGCCATCTCAGCTATGTTAGTGTAGCATGGAAGAAATTCTCTGAAGGTAGTCAACTTTCTCCAGATTTCACTAACTGAGCTGTAAAAGCAATTTGTTCTTATTTTCTACATGCTTTTTAAAGATTGTTTCTTCACATGAATTACTGTTAATTGCTGGAAAGAGATAATGGTGGTACTTTAGTCTATAATTTTTTTGTTTGTGCTGTATTGTGACTTGATACAGCAAACACTACTCAACACTATCACAATCTAAACATTTAAAAACAATAACAGAAATTAGCATCCTTCTCAAAAAGCCTAAACTGAAACACATCTGATCAATTTTCATTAAAAAAAAAAAAAAAAAAAAAAAAAAAAAAAAAAACCAACAACAGCAAAAAAGAAGAAATATGCAGAGACATAGTAAAGAGGTGCTGTCACCACATTAGAGGCAAATGGATGTGGAATAGAAATCTGTTTTCCAGATGAACTATCAGCTGTGTTGCAACATAAGGAATGGAAACTTATAGGAGGACATTTGATTAAAAACATTTAGATTGTTTAGATGAAGGATATAATCCAAGTTTACTCTTTAGTGTACAACTGCAAAAGTTTGTTTTACACAAATATTTTTGCTTGTTCACTAATGTTTTCAGAAAAAGATCCATCATGTAAAATATTATTAATGAGACTTAGGACTTAATACTTAGGTTAGAGCCTAGAAAGCTTTTACCAATTTTGCATTATTGGTAATAATAATAATTATTATTATTAACAATAATTATGTAATATTCATTACATAATTTAATGACAGTGAAAAATAAAAGACAATGTGTAAGACATGAGTTTTCCCCTCATAGTACTTCAAATGATCTTCAAGTTAGGAGCCACAAGACAAGAAAATTGTATACTTTAAAGCTCAAAAGACTAAGACAGGATTGCTTGCACAAGAGCCAACACATGCAGTACATGTAGTACCATGTAGTAAACTAGTATTTGCAAAGATAATCCAAGTTATAGTCTGAATCTTTAAATATTGGGTAGTAAATTGATAAGCAGAGACACAGACGTGACTGAAATGACCCTCTAAAATGGGTTTGCGAGAAGCCATGGAATGGGCAGTATCATTCACACACTCAGTACATCCTGACACTGCAAAATTTAGAGCTATGGAAGATTAGGAGGACCCTTCACAGAGCAAGCAGGAGCCACTGCAGTGCCTTAGTTACATTTGACATGCAGCTAGTCTCAGTGCATTAACAGAAGCGCTGACACACTCAGAAGTAAATACATGCCTAAGTGCTTTAAAAGATCAAAACAAAGTAAGTTTGTGGCATCCTACAGAGACTCTTGTCCTGAAATCCCGGGCTATATCTAACTGCTCAGATGTAGACAGATCACATGCTATAGTCCTCAAAAACCTTCTTTTACATAGTTGATTGATATTTATCTTAAAAATCCATAGGTGTCATGTCTGTAACTGTCATCATACAGTTGGCCCATGCACACGGGGGTCAGTGGACCTTCCTCCTGGACAGTGAGGCAGAAGCACTGCACCACTACTGTGGGCACAACTGCTCAGAAATAACTATGGATCCACAGATACAAGAAGGACAAACCCCATTAATGTAGACAATCACAGCAATGCTACTTGAGCAAGCAGCCCAAAATCAGACATGGTGTTGAGAACTCCGTAACAGTAAAAAAACCTCTTATCATTTTCAGCTGAGTTGTACCTGCCTAGGGCATGGCAAAATTGGCCTCCTTCTTAGCTGCAATATAACTTTAAAATATTACTTAAATATTTAGTTGCCTGGTATAATATGAGATACTGCCCAGAAATTGCACCTATCGAGCACATCAACAGCTTCAGGGTACATTTTGATAGTGCAAAAAACTACCACAGTATTAATAAAAAAAAGTAAAAATGCAGAACTGACTATGCAGTTATTAACTGGCATTGAACTAGCTGGCAAGTAGTGCCTTTGTGATATTTTTGTATCAATACTTATTGGCAGGTGTTTCTTTCGTTCTTGCTTTTAGAAAACTCTCCCTCAAAGAGCTTTTGAATTAAAAACCACTCTTAACAACAAACCCTTAAGAATCTGAAATTTGATATAATTACTGGCACATAAAATCACAATGCGTTAAAGAAAGTTTTAAGGACAAAGATTAATTTCTTTTTGTGAAGTGCACAGAAAAGAGGCATTTTTGTGCTTCATATGCTTTGTCTCCATCCATGCAGCCTTGTATTTTGTGGTGCAGTGAGCTGGACTTCCTGTGCCTACACCTTAACATTCTCCTCAAAATCATTACTAAATCTTTAATCATTCATTATTCAACAAAATACCTCAACATGAGAACAAACACATTTGGTCTTTCAAGAGCTCTCAACAGCCTCCAGAATACTCATTGATTCATTTAACAAGCCACAGATGAAATAAACATCTGTCTAATGATTCAAGATGATGAGATTCCCTATTGTGGGAAACACCAAGGAGAATGCCATGGTGAATCAATCCAAGGATACATGGCACACACGACTTTCACAGGCCCCTCAGTGACAGCCTGCAGCATGAGCTATTGCGTGTGGTTAACAAGCACAGACAGCAGCTCAACACCAACAGTGCTCTTTGAAACTGGCCCAGGATAACTGTCCTATAATCAGTGTCACAGCTCCAAAATGGATTCCAGCAGCAGCATCCAGGCATGCCGTGCACTGGGGCCACCTTCACCAGAAGCAAGCCACGGACTGATAAATCATCTCATTGCACAATGGAGTCCAACCTGCCATATCTTTATGGGAAGTACTAGATAATTTATCAGTTCTTTACTATCTTATATTATTTAGCATTATGGCAAAGAACCACTCAGAGACATAAGGGTAGCTACATGAATTTACAAATTTTATATGATGTCACCAAAACACACTAGTTAAAATCCTTTTTTGTAAATACATGCATCAGAAGTAACTGTGTTGGTGCTCCCACACTTATCCCGTGCTCCCTTATCTTTAGTAGCCAAATGTCTGTTTATTTTGGTATCTATTTCTTTCTTCTGAAGCAACATGTTGCCACGTGATTGCATTCCCAAGGCTAAGATTTGTATTTTCTGTACAGCACATTGACCTCCATGTCCTTGTTGCATATAGCTACCTTCCTATACATATAAAACATGTATGTAAACATATGGGCCTCAGAACAAGCAACAAGCTCCATGCACATTGGTGAAACTGAAAACTGACTCCCATTCTGTGCTAATTCTTTCAGTTTTTGATCAATATTTGTGTTCACTTGACCAATAATAGCTGCCCCTAAGAATAACTCTTTCATAAGAATACCTCCATCCCAAGAAGGGCATTACAACAAGAAGGCAAAGTTTACATAATTGGATTTTCTGCACTGCAAAGGGGAAATATTTCCGTCTTTGGAGAGATACACTCTATTTCTTTCCATGGCTTAAGTTTAATGAAATAACTTTAAGTAACAGGAGCAAAGAACCAATGTGAATCAGTAAGCACCAAGAACCGCTAACGAATAAAACAAAATACATTTTTGTTTCTACATATAAAAGTGTCCATGTGAGTGGTGTTATAAACAGTTACGAGGAAGGCTGTAGCTGAGTTTCTCCCGTGAGACTGAGTTGCTTATTTCAGCTGTTGCATCTAGGTGGAGTCGGTGATATCAGAAAGGATATAAGCCTGTGAGTCTTTTCTTTTTAGGAAAAACTCACACAGTTGATTTGGAAAAATCAAGATGTAAGCAGTGACTGTAACACTTAGCAGACAATATATGTACTCCTAACACATTTTAAGACAGGTGAAGAATAAAATTATATTTACAGTAAAAGCACCTTTAATACTTTTTTATTATTTGAGTGGAAATTATCATGCATTACATGATATCTGGATTTTTTTTTCCTATTCCAGACAGAACTTCCAGAATTCCAGACGTATTTTTAACACATCTGTGGATTACTTCTCATTCAGTCTTTCAAATTTACAGACCACACAACACAAAGTGTACTACTACTACATGTTTTCCCGAGGACATCAAGATGTTTTACATGTATCTCAAATGAACACAAAATACAAAATTGGTATAGTGTGGATAGACTATGTATATATATATATGTATGTATGTATGTGTGTATGTATGTATATATGAATGTGTGTGCTTCATCTACTATGATTCAGTAGACAGCACATTGAAATTCCAGCAATATTTAAAGCAATAAGTGAACAATTTAATGTCTGTATTTCAGAGAGAGATAGTAAGAGCCAGGAAACACTCCTCAGTAAGTTTTGGTGTTGTACACCACACTACCTGCTCCATAACATATTCAACAGGTTTTTGAACACTATGTCCAGTACTGCACTTCCTTCTCTAAAACTGAGAATTTTACAAAAGAAATAAACCTCCAAAACTGAAAAATAATCCCTCGCTTCCTGATGGCTGCATTTGATTGAGAAAGGGATTAGGCATTGTCTGGTTTGTACACTATTCTAAAAATTCTTCACTGCCCAGCTAGAAAATCGAGAGACATCTGTGTCTGGAGATTGTGTCACTAATCCACTAATAAAAGTTCTCTGTGAAGTGATGTTAATGAAGAACTTTTCAGTGCCACTTGGACATAGGAAGTGCAGGAAACAGTGCAGACCCTCAGAGGTAAACACGTGATATACTGCAAGCACTATTTTTTTTGCTTAATATTTGCAAATTAGTTTAATGCTATCATATGATAATTCAAGTAAGTAGCTAAGTGTTACTTCCTAATGCATATCATTTTATTCACATTTATTGCCATTTCCTTTAGCTAAAATCCACTTGCAAGCAAGAATCCATTTTCTTTGTTTGCTCCAGACCCTTTTTCCCCCCATAAAAAGTTGTTACTTGTAATTTAAAGATTGGTGGGGCACAGCAAAAAGATTTGTAATTTTGAACGTGACCATTATGAAAGCAAATCACCACAAAGTAATTATGCAAACCACTAAATCAAAACTGGTATGTACAAAATCACTTGAAAACTACATGTAAAGCACCCATACAGGAAGGCTATGTGGGTGAATATATTTTTCAAATATAGCCATCACCTCAGTATCTTGGCTCAAAAGTCTTTTAACTTTGCAATTACATGCAATTGTCAGACATGCATAGAATATGTCTATCATAACACAGACATCTTGCTACCCCATTTATATGCTTCACCCTATGAAAATATTTATGCATATATTAATCTGAAATAATTGAAAAGTCTGTATGAGCAAAATAGGAGATGAATCACGACTTTCAGCTTGAAATGAAATGTTAACGATTGACTTTTGCAGTCCTCATCGACTTAAAAGATGCTACATTATATAAAATTGTCATAGACTACACTTCTAAGTAAATAAAGATGTAACTTGTCTCCCTTTCAACTGCAACGTTAGAAAGGCTGACAGGGCTTCACAAAACCCTCCTGTGTTAGGGAACGGAAACTCCTAATGAGATTAGTTGGTGTGTGTGCAGACATTACTTAGCCATGACTAAATGGGCTCTCTTCCTGCAGCCAGTGGAAAATTCAGGGAACTTTTTCCCCCTGCAGCATCAGAGTCCCTCTAACCTTCAGCAAAGCCAGATCCAACAACAACTCTCCACTTTCTCTCCCTTTCTCCCTCTCTCTTTTTTTCCCCCTTCCCTTACAAACTTTTTTGTGTTTTTCTTTTTTTCAGTTGGTGGTGGAAACTATCCACATCGGCCAAGAGGGTCTGGGGGCAGAGGGTGGCTAAGAAAAGCACGTGGGGGGAGATCCGGGAAGAAGGTAGAAGACTACAAAGGAAACTGTAAAAAGGAGCAAATACATAAACCTGAGAGGGAGAAAACCACAGAGTTTCTTTGTGAGCTGCCGTGACTCATTTTCAAGATGTTGTCTGCTGCCAGTTTCAAACCGGAAGCGCATGGCAATTAGTCTTGCTGTTTCCAGACAAGCCAGAAACTCTCCCGACACTTTTTTTCCTCCCCTTTTTTAAAGCCCCTTCTTCGGTTTCTGCAGGAGCCTTCCCTTCCCTCCCCCCGCGCCCTCCCCGGCCCCGCTCGGCCTCGCAGCGCCGCCGGGGACCCCGCAGCGCCCCCGCCGCCCTGACAGGCACCGGGCGGCCCCCGCCGCCCCGAACGCCGTAACCGGGATGCCTCTGCGAGGGGGCAGCCCCACGGCATCACCGCCAGCCGGCACCGCCGGGGAGGGGCCGACGATGCGCCCCGGCACCGTCGAGGGGCTGCGGGCGGCGCGGGGTGCCGAGGTTCCCTGCGACCCCCGGCGCCTGCTTCCCGGCCCTGCCCCTCCTCACGCCCCGGCTCCTTCGCCCGCATCCCCGCCACCCCCCCCCCAACCCCCACCCCCCCGATCTGTCCCTGCACCCGCAGCTCCCGGGGGACGGCAGGGCCGCCGGGGGAGCCCTACCCCGGGTCGGGGGGGCCCTGCGGCGGCGGGTGCCTCCTCGGGCATCTCGCCCCCCCGACCGCCGCCCCTGCCTCGTTACCGCCGCGCTGCCAGAGCCCGACCCCGGGGCAGGACCCCTGGGCTCCCCGGCCCCGTGCGGGGCTCCGAGCCCCCTCCCCGCGGTGCCCGGCAGCCTCACCTCCCTCCCCCGGGCTGCCCCCGCTGCCACCCCACCAGCGAGCGGAGTGCCGCTCCGCAGCAGCCGCCGGCCTCCCCTTCTTCTGCCCGCAGCCCCCCGAAACTTTGCGGGAGCCGGGGCGGGCGCAGCAGCACTTGTACCTACCCAGCGGCTGAGGGACTTTTCCGCTCTCTCCTGGTAGTCTAGAGGGAGCTGAGTAAAATTCCCTGGTTCTCCATGCTGACAGTCTTCTGCAGGCTCTCTGTTGCTCTAGTAATGAGATCCTGATTTTGTTTTCCCTTTTTCCTTTTTTTCCCCCCACCCTTGGGCCGGTGTGTGTGTGTGTGTGTGTGTGTGTGTGTGTGTGTGTGTGTGTGAGCGCCTGCCCGTGAGAGGGAGCGGGCAGGAAGCCGGGGCAGTCAGACAGCGGCCCGGCTCACTTCCTCTCCCGCACTATTCCCCGGGCGGTTTGCAGTCTGTGTAAACAGCCTTTTCCTCCCCGCGCCCCTCGCTCTGGCCGCCAATGCGCAGCATGGCTGTAACACAAGACACACGCATACTACAGCGGGCAGCGGGGACTCCGCTGCCTCGCACGGAGCTCCGCGACTCCCCCGACCGCCACCCCTTCCTGTGCTACACCCCCAGGGAGGAGCTTCCTGCCCGCCCCCAGCTGCTTGGGCCAAAATATACCCGCGTTTCTCCGGGGAACGCCGGAGAGATGCTTATGAGCCCCTTATGAGCGGTGCTTTGCCATCCCGGAGGATGGTGACGGCCTTTGGCCCCTGGAGAGACGGCCGCCTTGGTCCCACCAAGCTGGGGCTGAGGTCACCGTGGAGGGGAGCATGTGGCACCTGTGACTGGGTTCATTGGGGGCTGAGGGGCTGATGCGATGCAGTAGCTCGCTGGACGCTCGCTGGCCACCTTCCCAAGCTGAACCTCGCAGGGATAGCAAAGTACAAAAGCAGTGCAACACGAACAACAACTTAAACCGAGGGAAATAACGTTAAAAATCAAGGAGTGCTCAAATCACAGAATCCTGGACTAACAGTTTGATTTGGTTTGGAAGGGACCTTTAAATGTCGTCCTGTCCAATTCCCTTGCAACGAGCAGGGGCATCATCAGCTTGATCACGTTGTTCAGAGTTACTGCTCGAACTTGATCCTGAATGTTTCCACGAATGGAGCACCTACACGTCTGTGGACAACCTGTGCCTGTGCTTTACCACTGTTACTGTAAAAAATGTCTTTCTTATGTCCAGTCTGAATCTATCTTCGTTTAAAATTATTACCCCTTTTCCTATTGCAAATCATCATATACAAGCTGGATCTTGCAGCTCCGCATCATATCTCAAGAGTCAGACCAGAGGTAGTTAGCTGATTGAGGTTTAGGTTTTGACCTTCAAGCTGTAGCCCTCAGATCTAAACTGTTGGTTTGGATTTATTAAAAGGGACGCATTCCCAGTATTGGGAGTTTACAAAAATTTTGTCTTTCTCATGTCTTGTATATCAGCATTTCTAACTTTATTTGGAAACTTTCAGAGTGAATGACATTACCTTCTATCTGCCTAGAACATCAGTGATGTTCAAGGCATAATACTTCAAAACCAATACTGATATTTAATAGTAATGAGATTTCTCATTCCAGCACTGTAACTGCTGTTCAGAATGGTTTTGATGAGCACTGACATAGAAGCCACGATTACTTTTTATCACTCTATTGGTTTGTTGCTTGCAATGTCATTGGGAACAAAAGTATATTTTGATGGAGTTAAAGAGATTGTCACAGCTGGTCACTAAGCATCAGTCAATAGCATCTGAACAAAGGTATAGGATCATATTCAGTTTCTTGAGGAAGTCCATCAGGTTTCTTCCTTCTTGTCTTCTAACATGCCATAGGGGAGCAAGAATAACTTCGTACCAGCACACCAAATAATGGAACTTTGTTATTTTTCTTAAATAATTCATTTTTAGAACTCATTGTGAATTTCAGAATTGAGATATGAAGTCTGATAAATCCTCATTTTGTGTTTCCCAAATAAAGAAGCATTAAAATGTTTAATTTCAGATAGTATATTTCCTAGATTAAATGTACAGTGGATAAAGTCCTTGCAGTAAGCACTAGTTTAAGTCATGAGGATGAAGGAATCAATATTTATTTGGGAACTACAGCTGAAGACGCAGTTTTGCAAACAGGGCAGTCAGAGAAGTTTTTTTTATGGTATAGAAGTGAAATGCTGGACCGACAGCTGGGAGTACCAGTATTCATCTTTTGCATTCATCTTTTATTGTCTTTCTGACTGAGAGGTGAAGCAGATATACCACAGTTGCCTTGACCAGCTATTGGTATGGAGATCTGAGAGAACAAACTCTCAAAACCTGTAGAAGTTCTTTTCTTCTACAAATAATACTATGTCCCTAAAAAATATTTAAACCTTAATTTTTTCTCTAATTTCCTATGCTGTACCTGTTTACAGCACCAATTTTTAAATGTTTTTTGCAACACCAGTCCTTTTATTGACTATTGAGGTAGAAACCTAAATAAGGCTGCCATGCTGGAGATCAGATGACTACTGGATGAGGGTTCTTCATAATTACCCTTCAAAAGCTGGAGTGAAAAGTGCAGAACTCATTTAACAGAATGAAAACACCAGGATGTGTTGGAAGCACAAACAATTCAGAAAGCTCTTCAGGAAGTGGAAGAAAATGGGAGCGTTTGGCTAGGGCTACTGATCGTAGCACTATGGATGTAATGCGAAAAGTATTTTTGGAAACGACATCTATGTATTGATAAAAACACTGTGTTTTATAGAATGATTGCTGAAACTCTCCTCTGAAATATCTGCCTGGCTCGATTAATCTACACTTAGAGTTATCCTTAAGGATTATCTGAATCAAAAATACAAGACGATGAATGAGGAAAACTGTGTGTTTGTGTTTCTTCTGTTTGTGTTGTGTTTCTTCTGCTTTTCAGAAAACTTGTTGGTTGACAGTTATAAAAATGCTGATTATATTTTTAGCAGAGTCACTAGTCAGCTTCTGTGTCTCATTTCACATCCATTCATCAGCACATGATATCAGTACAACTGTTAACTGTGAAGCCTTAGCTCTGTCCTTAAGCTATGAAGATCTGAGGGTTTAGCTTTGGAAATTGTTGTTCCTTGCTCAGAGTTGGTCCAGACAACAGCTGTTGTACTCATAAAGGACTAAGTTTAAGTGAGACAGCTGCCCTTCGACCAGTAAGGCAGGTTACTGCTGCTGGAAGTCCTAATCTGAAGGGTTCAGGCAATCCTTGAAAAAACATATGCACCCAGGATGTCTCTGTTTACCTAGAGACAGTGTGATTTGTAAAAGAGCCTGTATTTATAAACTGTTCCTGCTGAAAAAAAATGCCCCAAAGCATTCCTAAGAATAGTGACTATAATTCTGCCTAATTTTATTAGATTACATCAATTAAGAAACCAGGCTTTGTCTGTCTTTTCAGATTGTTTCTCCTGCATTTTTAAACTGTTCATAAATCTCATGTGCTGCTGTAATTAAACAGTCTAAGAGAAGGAAAAAAAAAAGTAAAGGTAAGTTTGCTGTCCTCTAGATCTCTGCTTAAAGCTGTTCAGGCTGAGACTCACAAATGGGTTTGTCTAGGTTTTAGTGTAATTTCACTCTGAGTCTTGAGTCCCTCCATAATTAAATTATTAAATTAAATTATATAATTGTAATGTCACTTTGTGGTATACAATTTTCCTTAAGTGTTACATAGATGCTTATAATTGCATGTAATTATCAAGAATAAAGTTGAAAGCAGTTGGAAATAATTGTTGTTTCATTTAACATTTTAAGTGCTAACATATTTAATGAATGTATACATGGTTTAATCTTCTCTAATAATTTTTTATTTCTTTCAAGATTACAGGCTCTGTAGTAAAGAGGCTTCATATTTGCGTCTACCTTTAGGACAACGAACACAATAGTTCTGTGGGAGAAACATTTCTAACCATTCTTTTCTCTTATTTTCTAGCAATTCTAACTTTAATAACTGCCTGAAGGGTTACAGGAAGATTTCCAGGGAATTTTGGAAACTAAGTAATTAAAAACTGAGCAGTCTAATGACAGTCTAATTCATGTAAGATTCTTACATGGTTGCCCTTCACAATGTATTATTTAAATGTCCTGCAAATGTTGCATCAATACTGATGAATCTTGCTCTAGGAGGTTTGGCTTTTCGCTTTCACACTCTCCTGTAGCTGAAGGAGCTCAGGCTTTAGAGCCAACAACTTCATTATTGCAAAAAGCCCTGGGGGATCCATACTGCTCACAAAGTGGTCAGATCCTTTGTTTTATCTCGTCCCACTCTCACACGCAGCTTCACTGGCAAGAAAAGTGCTGTGTGCAATACCACAGCTCCAGCATGTAACACTGACTCTAAATCCATGGAAACTCAAGGGACCAGGTTGCACACTGTTTCCCACAAGCATTTCTTCCTGGGTTTTTTGCTGAGCTATCTGGAGTAAAATTGTGAACTTTAGAAGAGGTGATGGCAGACATAAACAGAACTGTCTTTGTTCTTCAGAAACCTCTTGTTCACAGTTGGATCAGATTAGTGGGAAAAAAATTGCATGTTGCCATCAAAAGCTTCAAAATTTCATGTCACATTTTCTGAAACAAAAAAAATCCTGTAAGTTTTAACCTAAAATATTTCCTGTCAGAGGCAGGAGATGGGCTAAGTGTTTCTTAATGCCATGAAACAAGTATACTGTACAGATGGTAGGACTCTGGCAAGGAAGCAGGAGCCTCTTCTGTCTTCCCAGAGACTTCTTTTTCCCTTAGGGAGCATGTTCTAGCCCCTCGTGACTGTCTGTGAATGAGATTTGTTGTTGGGCTGCAGTTAGAAAGCTGCCTTCAGTCTTAAGATAATGATGTTTTAGAGACCCCAAACTTTTCCTCTTCTCCTCTATCCACCCCCGGAAGGCTGTGGTGCTTGATCAGGAAGGAGTGTTTGAGGGAAATGACTGCTTTTACACTCCTCTTCCTGTGGCACATTTTGCTTTCCTGAATGTTTTGCTTTCCCTGTGTGCCGTGGAAGAAAGCACACAACCCAACATGTTTCAAGTGAAAGCATCATTGTGTGTACAATTTCATTAGGTTTGCCTCCTTAGTGAAAGATTTATAAGGAATTACATCCTGTGTGCACTATAATTGCCTATGTTTTTTTTGTCATTAAAGGAATATGGTGTCTCTGCAATTGAAGGAGCCTAGAGCATCTAATGAACAACCCACGAAAACAGGGAAAGAGGATTCCATGAATCTCTAGCTAACCATGAAGTCTAATCTAACTGCAAAGATTAACTATTTCAGGCTTCTCTTAAATCTTTCAATCTGTTCTACATCCATTTCTTTTCCAGGCTAATTAATTAAAGGTCTGAGCTATTAATTTAGTTGCATTTTATTGGTCTGTTTCCCCCACCTCCCCATTTCCCATCTTTCTATTTTATCCTAACCTAATCTCTAAATATAACTGTGTCTTAGGTTACAATGTAAAATTGTGCCCAAGGTATGTATTCTATCTCCATGAGCCGTTGGAGACAGGGTGGGGCAGTGTTTTCCTTATCTTCTGTTAATGAGCCTAACAATGCCTTGCCACATGACTCATAGATAACTCCCTCTGGGAGTTATCTCTGTTTAATGGGCCATCAAGGACCCACTGCATGACGCATAGAATGAGATCATCCCATTGTGAGATGCTCTGCCCAGGGGGAGGAGCCAAGCATTCCCACCTGGATAAATCCAGGGTTTGGGACAGCACAGGCAGCTTTTATCCACTAGACTCCCAGAGGAGGCGAGAGCTACCAGACCTTTCTAAAAGATCACTGCTTCGACAAGACCATCTCATCTAGACTGCCACTACCACCCTAACAGGGTGTCAGGTATTCTGACTCTGTCAGTGGTTTTTTGTACTATTACTTTTATTTTACTTTCTCTTATTTCTTTTCTTTTCCTCTTATTAAATTGTGTTTCTGACTTGGAGTCTTTCACTGGTTTTGCTTTCAAACCAGCACATATTTTTGGCGCCCAACGTGGGGCACGAGGTACTGAGAAAAATCAGAATTACAGTTTTGTATTGGGAAAAAAGACATCTTTTCACTATGATGCTCAGCATGTTCACATGTGTCTTGTACCTAGCTCTCTATATCTTTCCGCACATGGGCAGTATCTGCAGATCTTAATATTCTGGTGTAAACCAGGGTACAGCACTAAAATTGCTTTATTGGTCTATTATGTCTATTGCATGATAACCTCTGAGGCAATGAGCACAATTCGGAATATGTAATCAGTTTTGTTGTCTTGTCCCGGTCTAGGATGTTTTGTTTGGGGTCTCAACAATCTCACCCAGCCGCAGTGGGGAGGGGTAAAGAATAATTTTTTCCCGTCTTTCAGGCCTGATACAGCAGTTTTTGAAAATATTGAGTTCTCTCTGGATACCAAAGACAGCATAATTTTGTTGTTAGTACTGCTTTCTTTTCTCTGCACAGCCTGCACCATGGTTAAGAACAAAACACTACATGATGTAGTGCAACGTCTTCTTGAGGCAGAGGAGAAAAGAACCAAATGCACAGCAACAGCCTTCGTGTCTACACAGATTGTCACAGAGGAGAAAGGAACCAAAAGCCAGGCAACAGTGTCCGAGTCTACTCAGACTGTCACAGAAGAAATAGAAGCCAAAAGCCAGGCAACAGTGTCCGCATGTACACAGACTGTCACAAAGGAGAAAAGAACCGAAATCAAGGCAACAGTGCCCACGTCCACGCAGACTGCCACAGAAGAGAAAGAAGCACCAAGCAAAGCCACAATGTCTGTGTCTGTGCAGGTTGTCACAGAGGAGAAAGAAGCCAAAAATGCCAGCATTTCTACACAAGCCATCACTGAACTGGAACAGCCCAAACCAGTAGCAGTTGCTCCTGTTCAGAAGAAGAAAGCAAAGAGCAAATCAGTCCGCATAGTGACTGACAAGGATGCAGCAGGACCTTCGCACTTTCACACAGCAGAAGAGACAGAGCCAGAAATCATCACTCGCTCTCTCTCCCTGGGTGAGCTGCGTGACCTGCGGAGGGAATTCACCCGCCAGACAAATGAATCCGTCCTGACCTGGCTGCTCCGTATCTGGGATGCTGCAGCCAATGACACCATTCTGGATGGAAGTGAGGCCAGGCAACTGAGATCGCTGTCCCGGGATGTGGTCATTGACCAGGGGATCGGGAGAACCCAAGAAACTCTCAGCCTCTGGCGACGACTGCTAACAAGTGTGAAGGACAGATACCTTTGTAAAGAAGATCTCCAGGTGCATCAAGGAAAGTGGAGTAAATAGAACAAGGTATCTGATGCCTGAGGGAATTGGCCGTGCTGGAGATCATTTTCTCAGAGGATGAAAGATTTCCTAAAAGCCCAGATGAAGTCCAGTGCACGTCGCAGATGTGGTTGAGATTCGCACAGCTTGGACCAGAGATGTACTCCCGTTACCTGGCAACGCTGCAATGGAGGGCAGGCGAGGACAGGGTGGGCGTCTTGGTCAATAAACTAAGAATTTATGAAGACACTGTCACCGCCCCATTTCGTACCCATGTCTCATCCGTGGAAACAAAGCTGGCTGAGCAAGTCCGAAGCTTGATTGAAGAGGGCCATCAGAAACTGAAAAAAGAACTTAAAGAAGAAATTTACCACGTCTCGCCAGAACCAAGAGTCTCTGCCATTAGGAGCAGGCGTCCCCCAGCCGGGGAGAGAACATACACTCCACGAAGTAACCTCTGGTCTTTTCTTCGGGAGCATGGAGAAGACATGAGGAAGTGGGATGGAAAACCCACCTCCTCCTTAGCAGCCCGGGTACGTGAACTGAAAAGAGAGACCCCTACCACAAGAAGTTCATCTAGAGTCAATGCTGCTCCAGTCTCTCGAGCACAAAACTCCAGACGGGATAGGAATGATGATATGACTGATCCTCTCAAAGGAACCTCAGGAACACATTTACAGGAAGAGAGTAGCGTGTACCATGACCAAGAATAGGGGGGCCCTGCCTCTAGCCAGGTAGAGGAAAGGGACAATCAGATCTATTAGACTGTGTGGATCCGATGGCCTAGCACATCTGACCCACAAAAGTATACAGCTTTGATTGACACTGGCTCTCAATGTACCCTGATGCCATCAAGGTACGTAAGAACAGAATCCGTCTCTATTTCTAGAGTGACAAGAGAGTCCCAGCAGCTGACTGTAGTAGAGGCCGAAGTGAGTTTAACTGGGAATGGGTGGCAAAAACACCCCATTGTTTTTGGGTTTTGGGTTTCTATGCCCAGAGGCCCCATGCATCCTTGGCATAGACTATCTCAGAAATGGGTATTTCAAAGACCCAAAAGGATACTGTTGGGCTTTTGAGATAGCTGCTGTGGAGAAAGAAGACAACTGAATACCTTGCCTGGTCTCTCAGATGACCCCTCTGCTGTGGGACTGCTGAGAGTTGAAGAGCAACAAGTACCAATCGCCACAGCAACAGTGCACCGTCGGCAATACCGCACCAACAGAGACTCTGTGATTCCTATCCATGAGATGATTCGCAAACTAGAGAGCCAAAGGGTGGTCAGCAAGGCTCATTCACCTTTCAATGGCCCTATATGGCCAGTGCGTAAGTCCAGTGGAGAATGGAGACTGACTGTGGATTACCGTGGTCTGAATGAGGTCACACCACCACTGAGCGCTGCTGTACCAAACATGTTAGAGCTTCAGTACGAGCTAGAGTCCAAAGCAGCAAAGTGGTACGCGACCATTGACATTGCCAATGCCTTCTTCTCCATTCCTTTGGCAGCAGAGTGCAGGCCTCAGTGTGCTTTCACCTGGAGGGGTGTGCAGTATACCTGGAACCGACTGCCCCAGGGCTGGAAGCACAGTCCCACAATCTGCCATGGACTGATCCAGACTGCATTGGAAAAAGGCGAGGCTCCTGAACATCTCCAGTATATTGATGACATTATTGTATGGGGGAACACAGCAGGGGAAGTCTTCAAGAAAGGAGAGAAGATTATCCAGATTCTACTGAAAGCTGGTTTTGCCATTAAGCGAAGTAAGGTCAAGGGACCGGCTCAAGAAATCCAGTTCCTGGGAGTCAAGTGGCAAGATGGTCGTCGCCAGATACCCACAGAAGTAATCAACAAGATCACCGCAATGTCTCCACCAACGAGCAAGAAGGAAACACAAGCTTTCCTAGGCGCCATAAGCTTTTGGAGAATGCACATCCCTGAGATTGTGAGTCCTCTCTACCTGGTTACCCACAAGAAGAATGATTTCCACTGGGGCCCTGAACAGCATCAAGCCTTTGCCCAGATCAAACAGGAGATCGCTCATGCGGTAGCCCTTGGCCCAGTGAGGACAGGACCAGAGGTGAAGAATGTGCTCTACTCAGCAGCCGAGAACAATAGCCTGTCCTGGAGCCTTTGGCAGAAGGTGCCTAGTGAGACTAGGGGTCGACCACTGGGATTCTAGAGTCGAAGGTACAGAAAGTCTGAAGCCAACTACACTCCCACGCAGAAGGAAATCTTGGCCGCCTATGAAAGAGTTCAAGCCGCCTCAGAAGTTATTGGCACTGAAGCACAACTCCTCCTGGCACCCCGACTGCCGGTGCTGGGGTGGATGTTCAAGGGAAAGGTGCCTTCCACGCATCATGCCACCGACACTACTTGGAGCAAATGGATTGCCCTCATTACACAGCGCGCCCGTATTGGAAACCCAAATCGCCCTGGGATTCTGGAAGTTATAACGAACTAGCCTGAAGGTGAGACTTTTGGATTATCCTCTGAAGAAGAAGAGGAGCAAGTGACACGTGCCGAGGAGGGCCCACCATATAACGAGCTACCGGAGACTGAAAGACGATATGCCCTCTTCACTGATGGTTCCTGCTGAATTATAGGCACTGACCGGAAATGGAAAGCTGCAGTATGGAGCCCCACACGACGAGTTGCACAAGCTACTGAAGGACAAGGTAGATCGAGTCAGATGGCAGAGCTTAAAGCTGTCCAGCTGGCTTTGGATATTGCTGAACGAGAGAAGTGGCCGAGGCTCTATCTCTACACCGACTCATGGATGGTAGCTAATGCCCTGTGGGGATGGCTGAATCGCTGGAAAAAGGCCAGCTGGCAGCACAGAGGGAAACCCATCTGGGCTGCTGAGATTTGGCAGGACATTGCCACCCGAGTAGAGAAGCTGACCGTGAAAGTTCGACACGTAGATGCACACGTACCCAAGAGTCAGGCTAATGAAGAGCATCGCAACAATGAGCAAGTAGATAAAGCTGCCAAGGTGAAAGTATCACAAGTAGATCTAGACTGGCAGCACAAGAGAGAATTATTCCTAGCTCGTTGGGCCAATGATGCCTCTGGTCATCAGGGAAGAGATGCAACATACTGATGGGCTTGTGACCGAGGGGTGGACCTTACAATGGACAGCATCTCACAAGTCATCCATGACTGTGAGACCTGCGCTGCAATCAAACAGGCCAAGCGGGTGAAGCCTCTGTGGTATGGTGGACGATGGTTGAAGTACAGGTATGGGGAAGCCTGGCAAATTGACTACATCACCCTTCCCCAGACCCGCCAAGGCAAGCGCTGTGTGCTGACCATAGTAGAAGCAACCACAGGATGGCTGGACACCTATCCTGTGCCTCATGCTACTGCCCAGAACACCATCCTGGGCCTTGAAAAGCAAGTCCTGTGGAGGCACAGCACCCCAGAGAGAATCGAGTCAGACAACGGGACACATTTTAAGAACAGCCTTATTAACACCTAAGCCAAAGAACATGGTATTAAATAGATATACCACATCCCTTATCATGCACCAGCTGCCAGGAAAGTTGAACAGTGCAATAGACTATTAAAGACTACCCTGAAGGCACTTGGTGGAGGGACCTTCAAGAATTGAGACATAAACTTAGCCAAAGACACCTAGATGGTCAACACCCGAAGCTCCATCAATCGAGCTGGTCCTGCCCAGTCTGAACCCTTGCACACAGTGGATGGAGATAAAGTCCCTGTGGTACACATGAAAAAGAAAGACTGTTTAGATTAGTCCCACCTCAGGCAAAGGCAGACCTATCCGTGGGATTGTTTTTGCTCAAGGACCTGGTTATACTTGGTGGGTAATGCAAAAAGATAGAGAAACCCATTGTATACCACAAGGAGACCTAATTTTACGTGAGAACTAAAATTAGTGTGTAAGGTTTCATTCTGTGTATATATATGTATGTATCTATGAGAGTGTATGATGTAGGTGGTGATAGAATAAGGGGTGGATTATGTCCTAGGTTACAATGTAAAATTGTGCCCAAGGTTTGTATTCAATCCCCATGAGCCATTGGAGCCAGGGTGGGGCAGTGTTTTCCTTATCTTCTGTTAATGAGCCTAACAATGCCTTGCCACATGACTCATAGATAACTTCCTCCAGGAGTTATCTCTGTTTAATGGGCCATCAAGGACCCACTGCATGACTCATAGAATGAGATCATCCCCATTGTGAGATGCTCCGCCCAGGGGGAGGAGCCAAGCATTCCCACCTGGATAAATCCAGGGTTTGGGACAGCCCAGGCAGCTTTTATCCACTAGACTCCCAGAGGAGACAAGAGCTACCAGACCTTTCTAAAAGATCACTGCTTTGACAAGACCATCTCATCTAGACTGCCACTACCACCCTAACAGGGTGTCAGGTATTCTGACTCTGTCAGTGGGTTTTTGTACTATTACTTTTATTTTACTTTCTCTTATTTCTTTTCTTTTCCTCTTATTAAATTGTGTTTCTGACTTAGAGTCTTTCACTGGTTTTGCTTTCAAACCAGCACAAACTGATCCAAGGTAATTCTACTGACAAATTTCACCATAGCATCTGAAAATAATTGAACTGCCTTTACTGTTCTCAAATGCTTTTGGTCGAATGGAGCACAACTTACTGATACTTTTGTTCAGCCCACACTAATTCTAAAATTTTTAAATGATGAATAGAGTTGAACATGTTTTACCTTCAACATGTGACCTTATAGTTTTTATGTTTCCCAGTATGATGCACACTTTGGGACACAGTTCTACTTAAAAATTTTCAGATAGGTGACAATGACAACATTTATTTCTCTTCTAATTACTGTGTATTTTATTATAATGTTCCAATTAATGTATTTATGTATTTTATAGTTACAAAGTTAATTATGCATGTTCTTGGTGATGTGCATTTTCTAATAAAATAACTGTTGTTTTCTTAAAGCCCTTCCTGTTCTCATACTCCATAGCCATAATTATAAACCTCATATAAAAGACACTTTGGAAAAGCAAAGTCTTCAAAATGTTTGGTTTTTCGAAGTCAAAACTAACCCTTTAACCAGTCATTGGTGCAAGCCATAAAGTATCTAGATTATATGTGTCTTATGGGAAATGACAGCTATTAGCATAATTGTAGCTCCATTCTGCTTGCTAGAAAATCCTTTTTTCTAAGTCACATTACACAAAAAGAGTTTAAAAATTAATGTGTCTTAATACCTTTATTTTGCATGCTCATGTGCACTTTTTCTTGAATAGTAGTGGAGAAAGATTTTGGAAAATAATTCAAGGTATCTGAGGTAGGACCCTGGTATAAATGCTCCAGAGGTGCCGCTTCTCCCTGCTGACAATTCAGGGATCCTGGTGAGTTTCTCTAGATAACTCAGCCACCCTAACTACATGCTTAGGGTTAGAAGACATAGGTACATCTTTGATTCATATTCTGCCTTCTGTACAGCTGAAATGTGGAATCACTTTTCAGTGTTAATGAGGATATTTTATTTGCTATACATTTTAACTACAAGTATGAAAGGTTTTCAGTGTAGACAAACTCACATCTAAGTAATTTAAAAGTGACAGCATTTTGATCCTTCCAAAAACTCAAGTAGTGTAGGCTTGCAATGCAAACTTGATTTTGTTCCTCTAAAGAATTCCTAGTTTATACATCTTTCATATACTTGCTTGCTCTGTAATAGAACGTGACTACTGTCCTACCTGTACCTGAAATGCACACACTGAAATGATACCCATTATCCCAGCAGATACCCTATCATCACATGCTTGTGGTAGTTGCAGTTCTAAGAGAATTGAGAATGTGCAGCCATATCTATAGTTGTATGAATATTGCCTTGGCTGTTGTTGTGTGCTCCTGACTGGGTGCTGTCAAAACATGCCACATTTATATGGAAAGCTCTTTTGATGCAAATCATAGGCTCCTTCATAGCCAGACCTAGCAAAAGGCCATAAACACAAGCCAAAGTCCATACTTACTAAACAAATGCTTAGGAGCTAACCATGTGCTCTATGTTTTGCTTAACATAAAATATATTCAAGCAACGACACGTTGAGGAATGCATTTAATGCAGATAGCTCAGGGTGCAGCTGCAGTTTGAGCTGTGGGTTGAGCTCTGGGTGGCAGGAGCCCCATGCAAGGGGCTGTGTAGTGCATAACAAAGGGCCCAGGGACCCGTGGCGCCGGCCAGGGGAACCAGAAGCTCAGAGATGCGGCAGGAGCCGTCGACCCTCAGACTTCCTTGTGCTTCGGCTGTGAGGGGATTAAAGCAAAGGAGCTCCTTTTTTCGAGGTCCCTCCTCAGATATGCCAGCTCGAGGTGGTTTTGTTAATTAGTTACTGCACCGAGATATTTTAAGGATCGTCTGAGACTCTGCTAAAGGAAACCTGGGGTCGAGCTGGTGTGGATGTGGAGGGTGTGGCTGGGAAGGGCTTGGGTCTCAGCTCAGCTGGTACAAGCAAGACCGCCAGGGTGGCTCTTGGATGGTCAGACTGGGACGTTTCCTTTACATGCTAGCCTATTGGAACAGCTAACATGGATGTATCCCACCATTGGCACCATCCCACCATGGCTGCTCCAGGTGATAGGACAGGTCTTTGGCTAAACCTTCTCATACATATTTCAGCTGCCTGCAGCACTAGATTTAAGCATGCTCTTAAGCTTTGCTGAGGGAGGATCTTCCATCCTTCTGTAAAAGGTGTTGAAGTTATGTTAGGTTGCTTTTGTCTGTGGTGGATTCCAGTCAGAGGCCCATTGAGGAAGCGGTCTTCAGGGGGACTTTGGTTAAATACCAAGTTTCTTCAAAGTTCTGCATAGATTGTCGTACAAACTTATTAGTCTGACACTTGCTCATTCTGTTAAAAGTATGATGCTATCCCAAATAGATTATTACGTACATTACTCTTATAAAGTTTCCACAATTCATCTTAAAAATTGCTTTGAGATATTATTGCAAGACAAATTGTAAAAATACTTACACATAGAAATGTGTAGTAAACTATGTTATAATGCAACTGTCCTTAAACATTTAAAAAGAAAAAGGAAATGTTATAAAGTGTTGATAAATTTTTTGGGATGCTGTTTATGTTTGAACTTTTCTCTGTTTTCCTGTAGAAACTTCCGTATCCTCTTCCTGTGTCCCTACAAAGTTTTGTACAATGCAGAACAAGAAATGCTACAGGGATTGTGCTCCACCTTTCTCCTTCCTGCTGGGATATCCTTTCTGTAGAGAAATGTAAAGTATGTAGTATTCAAGTAAAAATGTTATATTATTCTTTGTCTCAGTAATTTTCTATAATCCACAACACATCAAGCTGAGTGGCAGAAGTGCACAGCTATTTTTACGTTTTTATGACATATGAATTTGTCAGCCAAAGGTAGCTAAACTCTATTACAAAGTTTCTTGTTTTCCAGAGTCTTATCAAGGGTTCATGTCTAAGCCAAACAAGACAAGGGTGGGTTGGGTTTTTCTCTTCATTGTTTCCACTGAATTAACAGGAAGGGGGGAGTGTTTTACCTGTCTGACACTGCAGCAATATTCATTAGCTCCCACTTTTCACTTGTCTGTCTGTCCAGACTCTGTCTGCATCCTTGTGGGAATTGTAGGGGAATTTCCTAACTCCCAGTAATAAATAATGAAATTAGTAAAGGCATTTATCCAAGTTCCAGTTTTAATTCATTCTAAAACTTAATACTTACAATAAAATAAAGGAACAGGACATTAAATTGTAGGCAATGCTAATGGACAATGTTCCTGAGCAGTCAGCATAGGCTTTAACCATTGTACTCTTCTTCTGTATGTTGGAAGCCTGTTTTATAACACATATAAATGCACATGTATATATTTATGTTTCTCATTTGGATCATTCAGCAGTTCTTTCCTAGCCATAGCAATAAGGCATGATGCTAGGTATGATGGAAGAAAATTATTCCATTGTCTGGTAGACAGGGAAGATCAGAAAATGAACATTTCAACTGAAGTTCATGTATGTTAAATAATAAGAAATCCATGGGTCTGCCAAGCTAAAAACAACGTAAAAATGCATAAACTTTAAAAAATATGTGGAGGGTTCAGATGATGTGTTGAAATACATAGCAAACAGTAAGTTGATAGTTTACAATTTACTTTTAAAATAATACAGAAAAGAACTCCTACCTCTGCATGAGTAAGATCTGCTGAGTTAAGTTCTCTGTAGTTATCAGTCTTTTATTTTCCCTCCACCTTTTCTGATAATGTATATATTTTATTTGGGTGGTTATCTTTCTTTTTTCACTAAATACAGAAAGCAAACAAGAGAAAAGGGAAATGTTTTGCCTTGCAAGAAATAATAAGCATGAAGAGCAAAATAATAATGTAAGCAGCAAAATTCATGATTTCATGTTTGTGTCCTCACTGATTACCAAATGATTAAGTATACATCAATTTAACCTTTATTTTATTTATCATACCTATTTATATGATAATGTTCTTGCCTGGTCTTAACTTCTATAAAAATTATGTCTTAATAATAAGCAATTTAGCTCAAGGATAATATGTGGCAAGGAATGGTCCCTGAAAACCCCTTGTGTTTAAAACTGGTACAATGACACTGTAAATAAGTGAGTGGGCTTTTTTCCAATGAAATCACAAGATCGCTGTTCACAAGATCACAGATAGCAGCGGGCAGTATAGTTTTGCATGTGGCAAATATTTATGATTGTGTTAGAGCATTCTGCTTCTGTGGTTAATAGATTTGATGCCAACCCCTGTTCTGCTCAGGCTCCCTCATGTCTAAATTAACAGAACACTACTGAAATCATTGGTGTTTCTCTGAATTTTCATTGGGCTAATTACGAACAATTTCAGAGCCCTGTTGATGTCTCAGAAATAAATACTGGCTTCCCAATGCCAAACAGACTGAAATAACTTAAACCCATTTTTTAAAAAATGAGTCTTCTTTGAACACACACTGTGCGAGTACAAGTTAGAGAACCAATGTGTGTGTGACTGATTTTCACACTTCGATGAGTTTGCTTGGCATCTGTCAGTCGCCCCTGCTAGCAGGTACCCAGGCTTCTCATTTCTGCCAAATTGACCAACATTAGATTCATAGAATCATAGAATGGTTTGGGTTGGAAGGGACCTAAAGATAACATAGTTCCAACCCCCTGCCAGGGGCAGGGACACCTCCCACTAGACCAGGTTGCTCAAAGCCCCATCCAGCCTGGTCTTGAATGCTTCCAGGGATGGGGCATCCACAGCTTCTCTGGGCAACCTGTGCCAGTGCCTTACCACCCTCACAGTAAATTCTTGGTAAAGATTTTTTTCCTAACACCTAAACTAAAGCTATTCTCAGTTTGAAGC
Organism: Acrocephalus scirpaceus scirpaceus; assembly: GCA_910950805.1. Classification (NCBI taxonomy): domain Eukaryota; kingdom Metazoa; phylum Chordata; class Aves; order Passeriformes; family Sylviidae; genus Acrocephalus; species Acrocephalus scirpaceus. The sequence continues at coordinate 45,577,967 of OU383777.1, read as the reverse complement.
CATTCCTCCTTGTCCTGTCACTACAGCTCCTGACAAAAATTCCCTTGCCAGCTTCCCCACAGGCCCCCTTCAGGAAGCGGGGAAGGTTGCTATGAGGTCTCCATTCAATCTTCTCCAGACTTCACAGCCCCAACTTTCTCAGCCTCCCTTTGTAGGGAAGGGGTTCTGGTCACCTTATCATCTTCATTCCTTCCTCTGGACTTTCTCCAACAATTCATGTCTTTCTTATGTTAGGGGCACAAAGCTGTGTGCAGCAGTCCAGGTGGGATCTCACAAGAATGGAGCAGAGGGTCAGAATCACCTTCCTTGACCTGCTGGCCATGCTCCTTTTGATGCAGCCCAAAGGCTGCAAGCTCCCAATGCCCAGTCATGCTGAGTTTTTTGGCAGCCATTACCCCTAAGTCCTTCTCTGCAGAGCTGCTCTCAATCATTTCTCCACCCGACCTGCAGGTTTGTCTGGGATTGCCCCAACACGCCTACAGATATGGGCAGATATGAACATTACTTTAAACTCCATGAAAAATCAGTGAAAATTAACTCTGAAGAAGACCCTGTTAATGCCACAATCAGGAGGAAGTGTAACTGAACTCAACAAGTCACAGACACCAATGTGTCCACATGATGATAAGGTATAAATGCCTTTTATAATCACTCGTGATTAGAGTCAACTGGAGTTTGCACTTACTAGGCAACAAAGAACCTCAGTCAAAAAAGGTAAAGCCATATGAAGCCAGACTTCATATCTTCTTCTCTCTCTTCTATCTCTTCGTATCTTCCCTCTCCCTCTCTCTCTCTCTCTCTCTCTCTCTCTCTCTCTCTCTCTCCCTTAATGTCTTCTAGACTATCTCCTCCTTTCTGGAACAACTTGGGTTTTTTCACAGATCCACAGATATATAAATGCCTCTCTTCTTGTCAAACTCACACGAGAGGCTACTAGGCAAGACCAGACTGTCCTCAGGGTGTGTTATGCCAGTTAAATATATGCCAGTTACATTCTTTAACCATCTTCTTTGGTCTTTCTGGTTGTCTCAATAATCTTGGTTTGCCTATCAGAGCCTCAGGAAACCACATATCAGAAGGCTCAGATAACTTATTTCTGCTCTCTGGATTAACCCCAAAACCAGTGCAAACTGTTCAATACCTTCCCCTAGAGGTTACAGGAGATTTTCCTTGAGAGCACCAGTGTAAAAATCATACATATGATTCTAACAAGAAGAAGTTTTATTAAAATAGGTGAAAACTCAAAGAAATGTGTATTTTATCCTAATTTATTAGTTACAATTCTGATCAGCTTTATTAGATGAGGCAGATAAAACCAGAGCTCCATGTAAGTAGAAAGGGGCTGCTCTAGTGAAGGATTCGCTAAAGGTGAAGAACAATGTCTTGAATGTTTAATAGCTATTTCAAAGCCTGCATTTTCAGGTGTGTTTGTTTGTTTAAGCCTCATTATAAGCAATTCTGAACAATTATTTCTTCACCCCAGAAAAACTGGTTCATCATTTGAGTCAATTTAAAAAAAAATAGTGTGTGTTTCTATGAGGAGTTTATTGAGGTAAAGACACGAAGAAAAGATGAGTGCTGTATAGTTCTGAAAACTGTGAAGTTAGAATCATGACCTGTGTCTCCTGTGGGAGATATCCAAGTTGGGCATTTATCATGATGCTGATAGAGTTTCCTTCCTCTTCCCTGTGCTTCCCCAGTTAGCATGGTCAGCAAGACCTCCGTGCACTCAAGTGCTACATCATTAAAACATGGCTCTAAGTCATATTTAGACCAGGGCTGCATCTGCCCCTTCAAGTTCCACAGTCTTCACTTCCATTTCTCTCCCACAGCAAAAACCTTCCTTTGAGGCCTCATACTTTCCCTACTTGAGCAGAACAGCTACCAAGGGAGTTTATGTTTGTGAAAAAAAACCAAAAATGAGTCACAGGCAGAAAATTAATTTAATAATCTAGAAACAGATGCCCTCAAGGATGTGTGGTATAGAGGAGGAAACAGCAACTTCTATCATGCCTGTCTTTCTCCCAGCAAGAATCACCTCTGTCTTTCCTCATTTCAGCTTTGCCAGCTACTTTTAAGGTAGGACTGCTAGTTTAGAGATGTCTAGGCACAAAGCAAATCTGGAATGGTAGCATTTTGGCCCTTCTTAATGAGTTTTTCTTCTTACAAGACTGCTTAATTTCCATCGAAATAGAGGTGGTGTCTTTTTTCCAAGATGCTTGTTGTTTCATTGCCTCTCTTCAAAGTTCTGCATAACATTTGAGTGGGTTAAAAAAGGAAATTGGGATGTTTTGAGTCTCCTGGCAAGGATTCCAGGAAGTGATGAACAGTTATTGATAATGGTCTTTTGCTTCAGGAAGGGAGAGCTTACTTAGCTGTTTTAAGATCTTTGCTGAATTGTGAGAGTATTTTATATCTTTCAGGGGATATTGTAGTGATTTGTATTGTCAGCCTTCTCAAGTCTGGAGAAAAAGGTAGGTCATCTGTCTGAAAAATATCTGTTTGAGAAGGTAGCACCACAGATGTTGAAGCTAAGGCTTCTGGCATTGTCTGGGGTTTTTTTCAGTGCAATTTCTTAGAAAGGGGTAGACAAAACGCAGATAAGATATCAATCACACTGTCACTCTGTAGCAGATATTTGCTATTTGAGTGACTTCAAGGAAGACTTACACTGAGTCAACTGTCTGGAGATGAGGATAGGGTTCTTCCAGGGTATAGAAGAGAAACAATAACAAAGATAGAAAGGAGACAAAAGACATTTCATCGAGTATCACCAGTTTCCTCAAACGCAGAATGAAAAATGTCTACTCCAGAGAGCTGTAAAGCAAACAGCACATTCTAGGAGAGAAGAGAGGAGAAAGAAGACGAGAAGAGAAAAGAGAAGAGAAGAGAAGAGAAGAGAAGAGAAGAGAAGAGAAGAGAAGAGAAGAGAAGAGAAGAGAAGAGAAGAGAAGAGAAGAGAAGAGAAGAGAAGAGAAGAGAAGAGAAGAGAAGAGAAGAGAAGAGAGAGAAGAGAAGAGAAGAGGAGATTTAAACCGTGTTCAGTTATATCTAACAGTTTACACTACGTATACAAATATCCTCATTTAAGAGTTATATCCTCAAATATTTGTGAGTTATACATCCAGTGGATAGTCTAAGTGTTCACTAACATTAATGCTAATGTACAGGGTTGCTCTGTACTGATTGTGCTATTGTATGAGATTACAGTGCATTACTGGATCCAACATTAGAGGTTGCAGAAACTTATTGGTCTGTGAGATATGAACTGAAGAAATTTTAGAAGTGTCTGCTTTGGGCTGTCATCATTGCCTAGGAAGTTTCATAAAGACCTTGCACTGATGTCCTAATTTAAAAAGTTTGGGTGGTTTTTTGTTGTTTGGTTTTTTTTTGTTTTTTTTTTTTTGTCAATGGCACTAATGAAATTTCTGCAAGTAAAATGATAACTGTTGTCACTTTTTTTCCATTTCTTGGCAGTTGACATCTTGCATATTATAAACTGCATGAATTTGAAGAATTACTTGGGCTGTACCTGTGTGCAAACATCTTACCTATCTTAAAATTATGAAGAAGAAAATCAACCAAACCTCTGTTTTCTGTCAGACACATACTTGGGATTTTTGAGTGAGCCTGTATTTTGAACATCAAAATTCACTGAGAATGAGGATTCATTTCCTAGAGGGAATTAGAATTGTAGCTGTTTGTGCTAAGTGTTCAATGGACAGATGAGGCCTCTAACCCCACAATTTTTCAGGTGTGGTTTTTACTGTTCTTCCTCAAAGTTGTGAGAAAAACCCAGTTTGTTTTATAATATTAAATTGATTATTTACTGGGATGGATCTTCTCTTTAGGAGTTCAGTTGTACATTTTTCTAAACCTTCCAGCCTGGAAACAGCCCATACACTGCAAGGAAATGTATGTGGTGTTGCTTTCTGGAAACTTCAAAATAGCCTTGGTCTCTGATTTATAGAAAATAAACAAACATAAAAAATACAGCATCCTTTTAAGTAGCATGCTGATCAACTGCAGAAATGGTTTACTACAGCCTGTTTAGGGTCAGAATTTAGGAAATTCCTGGTAAAGATAATAAATCATCTTTTGAAGTGTCATCTCTCCAATTTTTTTTCAGCTATGATGCAGAGACTATACTTTCCTAGGCAGGATTATTTTATTTGCTCTCCTCAAATCTTATCAGCATTTATTTGGCTTCTCCAAGTACTTACTCACTTTGTTCTTTTCATTGATTTTGGTTTTTTAGGCCTAGAATGCTGTATTTTCACCTTATTTTTCACTTTTCCAGGCAAGTTTTTTCCGTATTTTGAGGATGTGTATTAAAAAAAAAAAATTAAAGATCTGGAGTTTATTTTATATTCACGTTTCCATTTTTTCACATCTGTTTCTTTTTTTGCAAGTATTCTGAGGGAACCACTTTGCTTGATTTGTTTTTTCCATTATAAAAGACCTCCAGTTCCGTTCCTATGGATTTTAAATATTCTCATGATCTGCAAAATAAAATTAGTCTTCAACTCAATATTTTTTCAAAATAAAAACTACTATGGTTTTAGGAGGCAGACAGGAAGTTATGCCCTTTTGACCCAAGGAACTCAGAGGAGGGTTGGGAGGAGGATGATAAAGAAAAAGCAAAGGAGAATACAATTTGTATGCACTGGTCATGGTTGTAAAAAGTTTTAAATTATCCCAATAGGAGGTACTTGGGGAGCAATCCCAGGCAGAACGTGGAAACATGTTGTAGTGCACCACACTGTATTAATTTTTTTCTCCATGTTCCCTGGAACGGTAACTCGGATACAGCTATTCCCAGACATCTCACAGAAGACTGGGTTTTTGTGATCCTTTGAACTGGTTATGTGTGAAATCAGTGGTTAGGAAGACAAAATACTCCTGCACAGTATTGTCAATCTAGGAAATGCACACTACTGTGGAAGTGAAAGCTTCAGCTATGCAAATATTTGGGATTACGATTTCTTTTCTGTATCTTTGGTTTTTTTCTCTTTCTTATTTCATACTATTTCCCTCTGCTTTTTTTTTTTTTCCTGTACTCTTCTCTGGCTTGCAGGTTTTTATCTTTTGTTTTGAATCTGTTTTTCCGAAATTATTTATGTTTATGCTTTTTTACATCCCCCAGCCCTCCTTGTAATCTTTCAGTGCCTGTGGGAAAGGAAAATGGGGCAAAGCTTATCTTTTTCCATTTTGCAGATGAAAATCCAGAGGTTGCACACAGAGAGATTCAGAGAGATAGGGGAAGGAGTGCTGTTGCAGTAGGAGTCTTCTTTGCTTCCTCTCTTCTGCAAGAGCTTATCCTTAGTGAGTCCAGGGGACTCAAGACAGGAAAGGGCTCTGAAATTCTTGCCAGATATAGAAAACAGGTAACTTGATCCTCCTTTTATCCCAGAGAAACGTGAGGACAAAGGGATGTGCCCAGCAAGTGTGACAGCAAGGCAAGAAATTAGAAACAGTCCAGTGGAGAAGGAGCCTAAAAGAGAAGAATGGGCAGAGATGCCAGGACTGCAAATTCTACATCTCCTTGGCATGTCGAAGGACAGGGAAAGGCAAAGAATTGCACTGACCCCCTGTTGCAACAGCCAAAATGTACAGTTGGATGGTGAGATAAATTACTCTCACAACCAAGCAGATGAGTCTTACTGTCAGTGTGCCCTAGTGCTCCTCCTGGCCAGGGGCAGCTGAATGCAGAGCCCTCCTGGGACCTCAGATCAAGCAGAAGGGTCTAGCTGGTAAAGCAAAGTGGCAAAAGTATATGGACATTTCTGGTAAACTTGGCAATATTTTCAAAGCTTATGTCATGACATTTTATGCCTTGCCATACATGTCAAACACCTTGTGCAAGCAAATCATTAGCTGCTGCAGAGTGCAAAACTTGTCTTTAATTAAAATGTATTCCACACATATTGGACATTTGAATTCGTGACCCTTAACATTTATTGAAACAAACGTTCTTACATCTGTTGAGTTTGAATGTTATTGGAGTTTATGTTTTCACACACTTACACCAGGCAAATCTGAGCATAATAAATGTCTGGAGACTGATGAAATTGTGATAGAGAAGAATTTGGTCCAGTCTCTTCAAAATCAGGAGATCTATAGGTGGGTGTAATAGCCCTACTTCATATTTGCATGGAGAGATGTACATGAGCTTCTCTTACATTTAATTACGTCATTGTCTTTATAATATTTGACAACTTTTACATATACTTGTCCTCTTAATATCTTTCCAATACATCTAAAAATGAGTAAGATGTAAAACTGCTGATAAGCTGAATTGCATGTTTCCACTTAAATCTGCATTCCCTGTTGGGATCTTTTGAGTTTTTTTTTTTCTTTAGAAATGTCCCAATATTTTGCCTACCACATTTCCAGTATACCTGTACTTATAGCTTTTTCATTTCCCTTGTCTAGTACAAGATGCTGTTATTCCACAAAGTTACAGGGAGAGTACAAAAAAAAAAAAAAAAAGAAAAGAGAAAGAGAAAAATGTTAATTTAGGAAGTAAATCTGCTCAGTGCTTTATCCCAGCATCCTGTACTCCTACTGCTTTTCATATGACCTTTTTCACTGCACAGAATTCATTACTATTGTAAAAACCATGATTATGTTTCTTTAAAAGTGTCAAGAAATCCATACCCTGTTTTAAAGTAGATGGGATTCACAAATGACAAATCATGCTCTCTTTGACATCCTTTTCATTCCACCAAACCAAAACACCACAACCAATAATGCTGTGCAGAAGGAAAGGAGAAGACATCATTATCACTCTTATTTACCATTTCACTGCAGGACAGCACAGGAACCCAGCTCACAATTACATTGTGTCAGGTGCTGTACATAATAAATAGCAGTTCCTGCTTCAGGAAATGTGAAATTTGTGAATATATTTATAACCTTTCATGGTTACCTGTATGAACACTAGTGTAGGAATCCAGAAATGTTTGCTGCAGGATACAAACACCTGTAGTTTTCTCCGGGCTGAAGCCCAGTATAGTTTCTCATCCATGGAAGAGTAATAGGACCTTGGTGTAAACAGAGTGGAATAAAACCCAAGACACTTTGTGCTCTTTATATTAAAGATGCTTTATACATAGATATGTTTACTGAAAGGCCTTCCAAAAAGGCATAATTACGTAGGCATCTTTGTAATAAACGTGGGTCAATGCTAATATTAGAAAGTACTTATTCTGTGGGTCAGCATTCTGCTGTTTGCAGCTCTGACCTGTCGGTCTGTAATGAATCAATCTACAGAAGAGCTAGACTAACCTGTATCTGTCTCAGCTTTCTTAATTGCAGACCACAAACACTGATAGAGCCTAAAATGTTTGCTCAGTCTAGACTGAGCAGAGAAATGAAGGAATACATTGAATGTGCCCTTTGGGAGCACCTTCAGCTCCTTTTAAGGAGGCAGAGTCTACAGAAATTCAGACTGTATACAAAAGCAACAAATGCTAATAAATGGCTCCTTGAAAATAATTTTAATTAATACAAAATAATCAGATTAATGTGTGTTAAAGTTTGGGAGTGCATTTAGCATCTCTGGAAAGTGCTGGCTAGACTGTCCACCACAAATACAAGCAGCAGGTGAGATATTGCCACCTCCTTTGTCCCATCCTAGAAGGGACAGGTCCTTTGCTTGCTGAAATGACCCCAGAGCTGCAAAGGGTGGAACCAGAGACACACCAGAGACACACCCCAGTACCCCTTCCTGCACCTCCAGCTGCTGCAAGAGAGAGGTGTGCAGGAAGAGCCATCCCAGCTGACTGGCCAACAAAGGTGAACCTGCGATGTGAACCAGCAGCCTGTGATCACATCACTGCCACAAGGTCTCTTCGTGCAGACAGACAGGAATGCGATCCCACTCCTCCAGAGAACAGGGCAAGAAGAGCCCTCTGGGCTGTGGTGGGACAGGGCAGCTGCTTCTCTCTGCTGGGAAGCTGGGCACTCCATTTTACCGGAGCTACAATAAAAACGGCAGCCAAGGCCAAGTGCTGGGATATTTACAATCTAGGCAGTGGAAAGTGTGCTGCCTTGTTGGGAATGAGTCGTGCCTGGAGATGAGGTTGCTCATGATTTTACCTGGCATCCAATTTGGGCACATATTTTGGACATGGAGGCACACCACTGGCCACGTGTCATTTTCCTGTGATTTCCACATGGGGGGCCTTGAAGGCCTTTCTAAGAGCCCTCAGAGCAGTTGTTTTAGGGCAGCACTAGCAGCTGTGGGGAAGCACCTTGATGGGAGCATTCCACCCAAAGCAGGATGCCTTGAACAAGGATCCGTGCAGCCCTGATGTTCCCATCTGTGTCAGCCACTGGCACTAGCCACTCTGGGGGCCCCTCATGCTGCAGCGAAGCTGGAAGACAAAGGCAAGAATTCCTGATCTGGCTGTCCTGGATCCAGAAATCTGAGATTTAAAATGAAATAATAATTAAAAAAGCAGTTAGCTTTTCTCAATTGAGTTAATAATTTATGCTTTTTCCAGGCTTGTCTTGTCTGTCAGAGAACAGGAAGCAATGCCCCTGAAAAACTTCAATTTTCACGTGTTACCTTGGCCCATGAGGGTCACAGAAACAGCCTTCCACCTGGGATAACCCAGGGCTGCTCATCCTGTGAAAACAAGAGCAGCCAGCTGCCCTGTGTCCCTCTCCAGTGCTTGGGATCAATAGGCATCACTCTGGGGAAGGCTTTAAAGGGTTACCAGGCTGTGAGAGGGAAGGGTGGGGAGCGGAAGGAGCAGGAAGGCGCAGGGGAACCACAGTTCTCTTACAATCATCAGATCAAGTCACAGGGTGGAGGAGGATTTTCCAGATCCTCTGACCTTAAGGTTGGGGAGTGAAAGGAAGAGGAAGCACATTTGCACAGATCCTCTGTCAGAGCTTCCTCAGGGAGGGGCTGAGCCCTTCTGGCCTTTTGCTACACGCAAGGCCATGCGCACACATATGCACAGCTAAATAAACATGGGACTGAAGTTCAAAGTAGACTCACAAGAGAAAACATAATCTGTGGGAACCTGTAATTAACCCTTGTGTTCACCAGCCCCTTATATCATAAACATTAAGTGTGTAACCAGACATAAAAGAAGATTTTTGTTGGGTAGGAGGAATACCTTGCAGTCCTATAGCACTTCCTAAGATTTTACAGTCACCTCATGAGCCATTAAGCCTGATTATGCTTTTGGGCAGGAACTTCAGCCGACTCAGAAAAGTAGGGAAACTGAGGCATAAAGCATAAATTAATTGCTAGGTTCACTAGGTAATCCTGTGGTAGAGTTGGACAGGTGGCAGAGACTCCATGGTTCCCCATCACCTACTTTGTGCCAGATTCAATGCCTATTGAAAACACCAGGAGATTTTTATTGACTTTAATATGTTTGGCTAACCTCTTCTGCCATAAAGACATGATCATTTGTATTTCATTGGGCACCTGTCCTGCAGAAGAGATATCTGAATCCTCAGCATGGGTTTCTGAGACAGTGAGGCATACTAGAAATAGGCCTGAGAAATCTTTTTTTCTCAAAAAGTGATCATCAAAAATAGCAATTCAAAGGTTTGTTAATAATACAACCAAATCTCTCCTATGTTTTTCTCCTTTTTCTTCTCTTGTCATCTTTTATTTTTTTCCCCTCTTCATTTTCTTTCCAAGCTACAGGAAGTTTTAGCGTGGACCATTTTAGATTAGACACAGGATTCAGTGGGTGAATCTTTCCCTTCAGCAGATTTCAAAGAATGTTATCGCTGTGCAGAGCCACTCAGAGCAGGAAAATTGACCAGTATTTTTTGATTCCTAATCCTGAATAATTCCCCTCCTGAAGAACATTAAAAATAATAACCTAGCATGCAAGCAATTCATTTTCTTACAGTGGCAGATGAGCTGCCCAAAGTGTGAAATTCAGTAAGACCTATTTTCAACAAATATTTTTTTCTGCTACACACATCATAATTGTGTGTGACTGGCTGCAGCTAATTTGTGAAGGGTAGCAGCCATGTTGGCATCTCCATTGATTCTGTGGCTTAAGTGGGAAGGCAGTTCAGTTTCCTTCACTGTTAGTCTGATCACTTCTCATCATTTGCTCATTGGTTGTCAGTCTCTTTTTTTTTTGACACCTGTAAGCCATTTTTTTCCTATCCACCTGTACTCCCACATCTCTCTCTCTCATTGCCCCTATGATGGTGGTACAAGTAAATAATAAAACCCTTCTAGTGACCACATATTTTAAACTTTTGGCACTGGATGATGTTTACACAGCATTCTGTTCACCATAACAGGGAACAAACAGACCCTTTAAAGAGTGATTTACAAACCCTTCAAACTGTCATTTTTATATCCAAGAACCACTGGTTCTGACAAATGAGCCAACACATCTGATTATTCGTACATTCTGTATTTTTGATGTTTCTTTTCTTCCAATCATCAGCTTTGATTTAGACTATGTAATTTTCCTCTTTCTTTTGAGTACTTTACTCCTGTGAAATAGATAATGATATTTATTGACTATTACCTTCTGGAAGTTTAAATTTTATTCCTACAAGCTAACAAAGATGGCAATAGACCACTTGTGATTACATATCATCTCTTCCCATTAGAAAAAAAATGCACAATTTGCACAGATAAAGGGACCTAGACAGAAGGAGTGTATTGAATCCTGTCTCCTTTAGAGACAACTAAAAGCTCTTGTCTTTCTGGTTTACAGCTGAAAGGGCTTTGGCATCAGGAGGTCTGCTGGTACTGAAACCCAGGTGCCAGCACACCCCACTCTGGATTTCTATGAGCCCTGTGTAGACTGAACTCAATGCATGAATGGTAACATTCACACAAATGTCAAAAAAAATTGACAAACTGTCAAAAAAAATCTTTCTGGAATATGCAGCCCAAAAATTCAGCATCATTTCCCAATTTGTGATAATGCCTGTCATCACTTGATAGCATCTTGATAAATGTTTTATCTATTATTGAGTGTTGGCGTAAGTATCTGCTACAAAGTGTTGACCTATTTTGACTCCTGAATCCTTCTGAATAACCCCAATATTCAAGACAGCTAAAACTTCATGTTCACTTTGTAGCTGCTGAGAAAATTGCAACCCTGTAATATCCTGTCCAGCTGGACTTCTGGACACAGTGTCAGAACATCTTTAGCACCAGCAATTCATCCAGTAGCTGCAATTTGTTGTAGGTGTACCTGTACTTATACACTGGTAAAAAAGCTCCCTTCAGTCCTTCCTGACCAGGTCATTCCTTTCTGTCTGAGATATCACCTGGCTTTAACATTTGCATCCTCTTGGAGCACCAATTTTATTTCCAATGGGAGGAAAGAACCAGGACTAGATTAAACCATACCCCTTACTGCACCAGAGACAGGAACAACGGCAGGGTTTGCAGGAGGAAACCAAAGGCAAATCTAACTTTTTAAACTCAGCATTCTGGGTGGCATTTTGGGCATATAACAGGGAATTTCAGGCAGTAATACCTCATTGCATACTCCAAAGCTTAGTCCTATGGGTGAGGGGAAAAGGAGGACAGAGAGTCTTTTTTTTCTGGAGGCTGGTATTCCTCCTGCCTTCTCCTGGGGAGGTTTCCTGAACCTGGTGTCACAGGCTCTCCCATCAGCAGTCTTTGCAATGATGCTGGTGACAGCTTCCTCTCCCATCTCCAGACCCACCTGGAAGGGGACACAGCTGGATGGGGTTCCCACAGGAGGACTTTGTGATGTGTACAATCTACTGTGAAAACCAAAAAGCTAGATTTTTAAATGCAAAACTAAAAGGAGCTTGGTGCTTTCTCTGCAAGGTCAGGAAGACAATCTTCCAACTTGTCAGTCCTGTGCTTTTGCTCTGCCTTGTGTGAATGGAGTAGTCATATTGGTCTTGCTTCAAGGCTCCTATGAGAGGCTAAAACTAACTTACAACAGACTTTTACATTTCAGGAAGGACAGGTGGTCTGTCAAGGAAAAGAATAAACAGTGCTGCTGTTGACATCTTGAGCTGCCACCTGGAGCAACATGGCAATGTCTTTTCATAAACCAGCCTCTCCTTACTTACTAACTAGACCAGTGCTCTCACAGAAAACCAGACAGCTTGTGCATTGGGCTCTGTGAAGCTTGCACAACTACCCCATCTTGTCACCTGCAAAAAGCACTCTGCTGGATTTGGTCATGGTTCCTCTGCATGGGGTCCTTTACTTTCTGCCGGTTCACGAGGATTTTACTGCTATGCTGACAGAGACTTGAGGCAAAATCATATTACATTTTAGAAATTATTTGTTTGCCACTCCAGGGTCAGATGTCTGCTGCTAGCTGAGCATTTTGAGTTACAAAAAGTGGTGGACATGGCTTAGAGGACTTGTGTTCTTAAATAATTCGCAACAAGACTATTATGGTATTGAATTTTTTTTGCAATGCTTTCTGCTTTCCACTTGATTCCCATATGACCTATCTCAGAAAGATAAAGAGCAATCTTCTAATAGTGAAGTAAAAATCTAGTAGTATGGTCAAATCTTCTAGTAGTCCAAGCTCTGTCATAGTGGTGTACAATCAATTATAGTTATCAATCTGGATATCTGAGATAAGCCTTAAAATTTATTTGGGCATGATTTCTGAGAGGAAGAGAGAAGTGTCTGGGGAAATCCATCTGAGTGAGTCCTAAATTTTCTACTCTTCTAAGAAAAAAGTATCATGACCCAGATTTGACTACCATTTTAATTTTCAAATTTCCATTCCTAGTAGAATGCCTGGCTGGCTGCTTACTTCTCAAGAGTGACTTGAAGCATTTCAAGCTGTTCCTGATGAAATTGCAGTGCCTGGGACCTATGTCAGTGGGTAGAACTGGCTGGAGGGGCCAGCAGGAGTGCAGAGGAGGGACACAGGCCAGTGCCACTGCTCGGACAAGCTGCTGAGTGCACTTGCACCGAGGCAGGAGAAAGGAGCAACAGCCCCAAACTGGGAGTATGCTGGCAGTCTGCCTGCCTGCCCAGCTGCTGGAAAGGTAGATATGATGAAGTGAACTCTCCTGCCTATTAAACCCACTGGTACAGCAATTGCAGACTGAAGGTCAGCCTGAGCCACAGCTGTGGGACACTTGGATGTCATGGATTTGTTCACCTCATCACAGGAGTGGAGGCTAGTGTTAAAATTTGAAGTGTACTGGTCTCTGCAAACATTACAGTTCTTAGCTTGTGATTTCCATTAAAAATATCTTTCATCCTCTTATTGCTGTTTGTTGATTTGGGGTTTTTTAACAGATGCGAACACCTGTATACTGGCATTGGAAAGGAGAGGGAATTATCCTGTATCAGGAGCTAATAATGAATGAATTGATCAATTTTTCTTTTGGAGAGGAGAGAACAGGGGGTATAGAGACATGGGAAGAAGTGCTAAATGTTCAATTAATCAAATGAACTAGCAGGTTCAGCTTTGAGGAGTGCTTTATATGATATATTACCATGTAACTAAATGGCAGTATGATGTGTTTCGGGTTACATCAAATTCAACTTAATTTCCTGTAAGTTTTCATGATGAAAATGAAGGCAAAAGCTGATTCTGTTGATCTCTTTTGCTCTAACCTACTGGACAGCTCCTCAGTGGACAAATGACAGTTTACCTTAGGATCGCTATATATGAACATCAGCTAAACTTAAACACTGTGAGGTAATGACTTGCTCATGTAAATGTGTTCACTGCATGCCTTTGGGACATTTAGGATATCATCTGAGTGCATGCACATTGTGTATAGCTTACTACATGATGTTAAAATTTTGTTGCTCTTTGGTTTTGTTCTTATTTTCTTTCAGTATTCCCAAAATCAGTGATGAAGACTAATATTTTTCCAAATGCAGAAGTGAGTCACTTTTTAAAGAGGTTTAAAATTAAAGATGGTGGGGGGGGTTGTGTGTGGGTGTGGGTGTGGGTGTGGGTGTGTGAGAAATTAGTACTGCAGGCTTAAACAGATTCATTTTGCCACTTTGTATCAGTCTTCAGTCACTCACATACTCTTCCTCTAAGGACTGAATCTTACAATCACATTCCCCTAAAGCATAAACAATTAATATGGTTGTGTGAAGCAGGGGGCTTAAACTAACATAGGAATCCATTGCAATGTAAGGATGTACCTAAGTATATTCTAAAATGCTCATGGCTTTAATGAAATTGTTGGCTGTTGGCCAGCACTATACTACAGCACTGAAGTATTATTATTTTATTCCTCTCATTATAAAAAACTCGAGTGGGTTCAGTTGCCTTAAATTACACAAAGTGAGTAATTCTTCAGTTCTTGTAGCATCTGCCGTTTCTGTAGTGCACCACCCCTGTCAGTCTGGAAAGGAACATAACCTGGAGATGGGAAGGAAGAAGCACAGCAGGTCAGGGCTGGGTTGAGAAGAGCTAGGACAAAGACTACTCGAGATACACTGAGACCATGTTAGCTCCTACTTACTGATGTTAATTTGTAATTTTCATGAGAGCTATGATCAAATAAATTTACAAAAACATAATCCAGATTGCTGGGGCAGAGGAACACTGAACACAGGGCTGTTTAAACATCCTGTGTGTTACTGGCCCAGAGCCATTGCCAGCTGCAACATTTTTCTCTTAAAGAGATGAAATTGCTGCTCGTGAATGCACACAAATATTTAAACAACCAACACAATATAAAGCAATGGATATAAGGATGTAAAAGTAAATCAGCCTTTCGGCAATATATCTTGACAGGAGAGCAACAACCTAGTAAATCCCATCTAACTTTTGGCAGAGCCTTAGTCCTAATGCTGGCCTCTAAAAATACATTTGTGTATAGATTTGATGGCAATCCCAACATCTTGGGTTTCGGTTTTCCTTTCATTAAGTTATTACTAACACAGGACATTTGACATTACTGTTCCACTTCATCTGAGACCTGCAAAATAAATATTTTCTTTCATTTATGTTGAGTAATACCTATAAATAATTTCATTTACAGCACCTCTTGAAAACTGAAAGCACTTCATAAGTAGGAGGATCAGAGCCCTTTAATACTTCTGAGAGGCAGTGTATTATATTCCCTATTCAAAACTACAGAAGATATTGCAGAGAAAGTGTCACATTTGGTATTACAGCTGAAAGAGAAAGGCAAAGCCTTGAGGAGATGTTGAGCCCCTTGAGTGCTTTTGCCACAAAACCGCCTAGCAGTAAATGAGAAAACTGCATGCACCATAAAAAGCGCAGTCACTCTGAATGAAGTCAGTAGCAGTGCCTCTGAGATACTAAGTCATTTTAGAGTCAAAGGATTTTTATGAAACCTGGTCATTTGAAGTATTTCTCATGAGGCATTTTGAGTCAAATTCAGCCTGCTAAATAGAGGGAATAAGTGCTAACTCACATTAAGGGAAAGGTCAAAACTGCACTGACTACCAAATGTTGGAAACAAACAGGCTATCTACAGCTCAACCCAAGGAATGCTGATAACTGGAGATCTCAGTCCTCCCACCTCGTGTGCCTCAGCAGATTCCTGCGGACTTGATGCTCCTCACAGCAGCAAGGATCTTCTCTCACCAAGGCACTTTATGGTCCCAAAGTGTTGACAAGGCTCCCTCTTCTGCACCCTCGAGGGTGGAGGGAGCTGGACTGATATGAAGCCGGGTTTGTGCCATCTCTGTGTCTTGTGACGGGAACTACAGCAGTATGTTGCTTAGTAATGATCTTTCCAAGGACTCAAAAGGCTTTATAAATTTTTAATGCTCCAAATTTGTTTTCTGATAGCCTTAATACAGGTTTATGATTTCAGTCTGTGAAACAACAGCTGGTGTATGTTCCCAGCTATTAAGGACCTACTTTTTTTTTTTTTGTTTAATTTTCAGTAGTATCTCAATTTTGTGTGAAGTTGCTTTTTGAGCAAGAGACTTGGCAAGTTTTATCTATCTCAGCTCACAGTTCTGTGCTGGCCACAACACAGAACGACTCAGGTCTCATGCAAATGAAATTTAGAGTGGGTTTAACTTCCGAGCTCCCTGAGTCGCTCCTCCTTTACACCATGAAAAGTGCAGGATAAGGATCAGGCTATTGATATTTACAATTTATATTCCCTAGGAACCATGCACCAGAGTCTACCTCTGTGATATGAGTACTGAATATATCCATTCTGCTCCACTTACAGGCGTCCTTGTAATATACAAGAACATACAAGAATTATATTAAATTTCTTGTAATATAATTTTTAAGATAGTTCAGTGAAAAGATTTTTTTTTCTTTTCTTTTTGATCTCTCTTAAAGCCCTATTACTACTTTTAGTTACAGTTGTTTAATTTTTAAGGACAGAAGGCAGACTCATTAAGCTGCTTAAGTCTCTTATTAATCACTGCAAGTCTAATGCAGGAGAGGGCAACAGAGGCAGGGATCATGCATCTACCCACATGTGTCTCTTTGTGGCATGCTTGTACCTGTTCTTCCCTGGTTTTTTGTCATTTTAGTCCTGCTCCAGTTGCATCATGGACACATTGGTGCCATAAGGTCTGCAGAATCAAGAGTCTTTGCCTCTACCTGTGGTATGTCAAGACTCCAGGCTCTCACAATGACCAGCATGGGTCAAGTGAGCAAAGTTAGATACAGTGCCAGAGAGCAGAGTACATGGTGGGGAAAAAAGGGCTTGTCTTCACCTGCCTGGCTGCAGCAAGCTTGAAGCAGGTAAGAACATTGAGAGAGCATTGGTGCTGCATGTCTGCAACACAGCAGGTTTGCTCCTGCCTCCTACACAAAATACATGTGGTGATAGTTTGCCCTCTGTCACCAACAGCCTCCGGTCATCATGGATGAAAACTCCTTCCATTCTCAAAGGAGGACTATATTGAATACTCTGCCATGGGCAATAAGATGTTCATGGAGATGATTGGTCTTCTATCCAAAGGGCATACATAGGGGTGCTTTGTCTGCAGCTTTCCCCTTCCTTTACACCTCTTTCTTTCATTTCTTACTTTCTCTGCTTAAAAAAAATTTACAGAGGAAATTGTATGCAGTAGGCAACTGCTCACTTCCATCAGTGTTTCTGGAAGAGCTCACAATTTCTTGTTACTTATCTTGTTTGTGTAAATTAGAATGTGGCACTTGTATTTGAATGGAGAGAACAAAATAAGTAATGGCATGATGTATCAGGCAGTTTTTCCTCTTGAAGACATAATAAGGCTGTTTACTGGTGGGTCTTTGTTTCTTCCTGCAAGCTCTGTTGTAAAACCCCTTGCTGCCACCATCAGGACATCAAAATATAAAACACTTTTATTTTTTTAACATTACTTTGTTTTTATGTTACTTTTTTCGCCCCTTTTTTAACATTTGCAGCATCAGATAAGTCATAGAACCAATAAAAATGCCACTGAAACATAAATCTTTGAATGTATACAACAATATCTACTGAATTGTTGTGTCTCTGGGGAGACAACCATAAGGAAAAGTGTGTGTGCCTCAGGGGTATGTCTATAATTTGTGCAATAGTCAGCTGGTAAATAAAAAATACAATAAAAATAACTTGCATTGCACATATTCATGGACATGAATTAAGGGACATTAAATTATAGCATTGTAATTTGCCTGTACTTCAGTACATGATGTATGGCTCACTGAATACTGTCTTCTTTCCGTATTGATGCCAACAGCATTCATGAATTCTCAGAGAGCTTTTGCATATAACCTGGAAACCTAAATTCGTAAAACATTCTGTCTGCCACTTTGCAAATTCAGTCACCATTTTCTATGAAATATTCAACTATCTGACACTAAATATAGGCAGTAAGTACCATGTCTACATGGTATCACATGTCTATCATCAGGAACTGTTGGTGGAGGCTGGGCTGGGCAGGGTGTCAGGAGACAGAAATGGTCTCCTTCTAATGTGATGTATATTAACAGAGAATGTGGTATTCTCTGTATAGATTTGTGTAGTAGCTTTGTGTAGTCCAAACAAGGAACCACTAATACAACAATAAACAATAAAGGCTTTTCAGAGTACATTGCAATGCAACACACCAGACAGCTTTTGCAGCCAAGCATATGGAAGAGCATGTGCTCTACTGTGCCATCTGCATTAAATTTTTGTTTACTCCTATTCACTAATAAATTATATCCCAATTCAAGTGAATATGATTTGAATGTTTTCAATCAAAATTATATCAGCCTTAAATCAAACTTCCCTGAAGAAGTTAAGCTACCCTGCTTCAATGTCAGTAGGTCTCTACCTACCATGCAGTTGCTCCAATCCACTGCTGTGCTCTTGCTGCTGTGGGTAAGGACCCCAGGATCTCCATGGATATGCAAGCAAAGCAAACACATAAAGAATTTACAGGCACACTAAAGGTAAGTAGATATTTACTGTTGGCAATTATGTGCATACCTGCATCCTCACTGTCCAATGACATAACAGATGTTCTAAGGAAAGCCCTCGTGATTTTACTGCTTTAATGTGTGCAACACAGCACTGAAAAATTTTTAAGGAAGAGCCTTTGTTTTCCCCAACGAAAAGGGCCTAGTCTTTGATAGCAAGTTTGTTCTTTGATGGCTGTCTTAAAAAGAATTTTCTGTAATTCCCAGTAACGCCATGAAAAGAAGAGGTGCATTAAAGTGGAAAGCAGTGGCAGTGGGAGTACCAGGGGAGTGAAGAGCTGTTCGTTATGGTAATTTATAGGAACAGTTTTGAGAACACATAGAGGTTTCTCCACAGCTCAGAAAACGGATCTCTTATAGAGGAGATCACAAGGAACTCCATGGAGGAGGAGGCCATGGGAAATGAAAAGACATACAGAGTGAGGACAAGCAGCCTGCAGTCTTGCACGTCACAGCTGACAATCTCTTGTGGGATTGATGGGGATTTCTTCTGGACTACATTTCTTGAAATGCTGGGGAAAATACTCTGAGTCATCAAGGAGGCTGGAAGAACAGGAGAGTGCAGGCTACAGCAGAACTGGCAGGTTTGAGGTCTAGGTCTGAGACTGGCAGAGATGTTCCAGTCTTAGGAATGGGGCAGGAATGTTCCTGGATGGGGGACTCCTATAGCTCAATTTTAACTTTGGAAGAACATTATACCAAAGAAGCACAAAGCACAACAGCAACTTCCCAGTCAGCTTAGGGCAACTGATTCAAATGTGGAATCAAGGCATGGTATGAGCTAGGTATGTGTTACTCAGTAAAACATTAAAGACCGTCAGACTGCTGGGAGGGTGGTGTTGCACAGCTGCAGTCATGCTGAAACTTATTCGTGTTCTGGATGAACATTTACAGACTTTCAGGAAAAATTCTTCTAATTATCTGAGTTTCCATGGAGGTCTGTGAAGGAAGACATGGTCCTTCAAGACCAGCCTCTAAATCATTTACCATCCATCCAGTTTTATACAGCACTACAGCTCAGATTACATCCAGATGGGGAAATGGCATGGCTGTGCCAGTCCTTCAGCCCGTTCTCCCCACTGTGGAAACATACTCTGCTCATGCACTGCTGCTGGAACAGGTGACTGGCTTTGCTGTATTGTCACTTACACTTGCACCTGACATGGTCTGTTCAGTTACTAAATGCAGGAGGAGTAGTTTTGTGTGAGGTAGAACATGAAGGTCTGGTACTATCTCGTGTTTGAATTATCTGGAATCTAAGGAGACATGAACTCTAGCAAATGATTTTCCTCCACTTGAGAAGAAATGGTTCATAATGTTTCTCCTCTATGATGCCTAAAGAGGGCAAAATGTCACAGCCTTACCCTCAATAGAGGCACTAGTAGGATTTTTCTTCCCTTGCCAGTTACTTATTTTCATTTAATTATACTAAGCATCATTTTTTCAACTCACAGTGGCTGGGCTAAGCATACTTGGTTGCTACATCCCTGATTGTGACCAGTCTCAGGCACACTGAGAGTTGTTTCATCTTGTAGGTGCTCACCTCCAAAATGGACAAATAAATCTGTCTGCCTGCACCAGCATAGCACCTGCTAGCTTTCCAGTAAAGATCTTGAAGAAGTCAAAATTAAAGGAAAGCTGTATGCCTGATATAGCTGAGTAACAAGAGCAGTAAGCGTTTGTGACCCTGTGAGGATGCTCTTTGCCAGAAAGGGCAGGTAATCAGGGTACTGGGAGTCCTACTCTCAGCTCTGGAGAACATGTTGGGGTTGTACTGAGAGTAAGGCTCTGGAAAGATGCTATTCTCTGCACTGAGAGCAATACAGGACAATCTGAGACAAAATTTTAGTGGGAACAACCACTCTCATTTTGTCCTTTCCAGAACCAGAGGCGAAAATGCCTCCTTCTTTTATTAATGCACTGGGTATGTGGATGGTTCTCTTTGCTCTCTTTCCACATTTCGGGTATGTTTACATATTTTATTACAATTAACTGCAAATAGATTTGATAGGGACAGATTCCAGTTCTGAATATTCAAACAGTCAGACTGGATTGATGTATCTCTTGTGCAAAGATGAGATTCTCTTTCCTTTCCATGCAAAGCCACAGGTAGGTGGGGAGGAAGGTAAAGGAGAATGTGGGGAAAGCATGAAAAATGAGGAAAAGGCACCTGGAAAGGGCAAAGGGAAATGGAAAGCACTCCACACACAAGCCTTCTTTGGCTCATGAATTTAACATGTGTGTAATATTTCTTATGAGAAGTCATGTGAGCAATTTAAACTAGCCCCTAGGTAAGTCTAATCTGAACAAGCTGCACTGAGACAAGCTACAAATTGCAGGATTTAATAAAAAAGGTTAGCAGAACAGAGGATAACACAGGAGGGGAAAGGCTAGTATAATATCAGAACTAGAAATGAAGTCTCTATGAACAGACCTTAAAAATATGTTACACTGAAGTAGCCAAGGCTGAAAAACAGATATTGCATCAAAATTCTGCACAGTTTGGGGTGTAAATTGCATAAAGTATCCTGACATTCCTATCATGAAGAGTGATACAGTTCTTTTATCTCATTTTCATCCCTGCTGTATCCTTGTCTTATATTGTGTCACTACCATTAGGTGTCACTGCTCCACAGCAGCACATTTCTGAGGGGATAAACTAGAAACTCTCACCTAACAGGACAGATGCAGTCTTTCGTTCTTAAGGGTTCCTGTAACAGATTTTGGAAATATCAAAATTATTTGTTAACTGGTCACAATTACAGGGATGGCCAGCAAACCTTGTTGAAGTTTTCATGGAGGTAAACAACCCTTTAAATAGAAGTTTTCATAATAAACTGTTAACAATGGCTGGAATGCCTAGTTCAACCAGTTTAAATATGTGCAAGCTTGGCTTCCAAGCAAATCTCAAGCAAACACAGTAAGTTTTTGGCTCCTAGAGCTGCTGCCTAACCCCACTCCTTGAGGAGTGGGAAGGCTCCAGACCCCTGAGCACAGTGGCCACAGCAGGGTGTGAATTGCCAAGCTGCAACCAGCAACATTAATTCAATGCCAATTAATTCAATACCTACAAAAAAACAAGATTTTTTTTTTTTTTTTTTTTGAAATTGAAAGTTCAATTTTTCTACTGTAACTGATAGTTCCTTAACAACATAAAAAAGTGGCTGAATGAGAGAACATGAATCACAATGTGAAATTAATACTATTTGTAATTTTTGCTGGTGTCATGCTGACTGCCGCTGCCAAGTTCATTTTGGCTGGAGACTGTGCAGACTCTACATTTCTTGACTGTGACAACTTCTTCTGTGCTCTTGGGAGAGTAACACCAAGTGAGCCAAGTGGGAGGGCTCCATGATAATAATCTTCTCTTCCTACCTTTCACCCTTCTCCCACCAGGGGAGAAAGCCAGAGGGGTTTCTTTCCTTTCCATGTTCTCTTGCTCCTTTATTAAGTTGTTTATTAAGAGGTTGCAGGGACCCTGTGATGCTAGGCCCTGCAACCATATGCCTTCCCCAAAAAAGCTTTGTAGTCAAAATCACAAGCAAGATAAAGGGGAAACCACTCTCATTTAGCAAAACTTTTGAAATGAGTCACACAAAGAGCCTGGGGCAGAGCCCAGATGAGCATGAATCCCAGTCAGTGTCTGCGACAAGATCCATGCTGAGCAGGCCGATATCCTTCCAGTCCAGCATTACGCTCCTGAGCAGGATATATGGCTTGCCAGGGACAAAAACAATATATCTAATTAGGAATACAATTGATTAAGAAAGTCCAGAAGCAGGCTGAACCAAGGGCTCACCTCACTCAGTACCTTCATCTTGTTTAAGGAGAACAGCATAAGATGTATGGAGTGATTTTTATCCCTGCTATAATCTCCCAGGTCATGGAAACCTGCACTTCATAGATTTCAGGAGTTGGAAACCGTCTAGGTTTGAAAAGACAGGTGTCTGCCAAGGAAGGCAGGACCCTCCCTTTAAAAGGAAAATGTAAACCCTCTCCTTTCAAATTATTATAATTTTGAAATCAAGGGGCTCTCAGACAAAGATATGGGAATAGGAATAACTGTTCTTTATTAGGAAAATTAAAATAAAAATGCAGTAGTACAAAAAAGAAAAAAAACACTGACAGAGTCAGAATACAACCTGACACCCTGTTGGTCAGCGTGTTTGCTAGCAGTCTAATTAGAATTGTGGCTGCAGTCCTCCTGGAGTGACAGATGTGGTTCTGTTGAAGCAGTGATCCTGATCAGTGATCTGAAGGTCCAGTGGCAATGTAGAAGGGTCTGGTCTTCCTCTAGGAATCCAGTGGAAAAGGCTGTGGGTACTGTTCCAAGTCTCAGATTATGTCTGAGTAGGAATGCTTGGCTCCTGCCCCTGGGTGGAGCATCTCACAACAGGATGATGTAATTTTAGTGGTCATGCAGTGGGACTCAATGGCCCATTAACAGAGGATATCCCCCCCTTAGTTATGCGGGATGGGTCACGGAAGAGATAACACTGCTCCACCTGCTTTCAACAGATGGGGATAGAATGCATACTTCTGGTTACATCTTTCACTGCAACCTAAGACAATGCTGCATCCACTCAGAGGTGTTTTAAAACACTTAGATCTAGACTTCACAACTGTTTTACTCTTTTGAATCTGTTTATAGTCCCAGTGTCCACAACATCCTGTGACAATGAGTTTCATAGTTTTAAATGGCTGCATTTGACTTAACTGGATGCTTTCTTTTTCATACCTGCTTGCCAAATATTTGATTGTATGCCTCCTAGTTCTCCTTTTATGAGGAGCAATAAGTAACCATTCTCAGTTCATCTTCCCCAGATCACTTGTGATTTTATAGACATCTATTTTAAAAAAAAGTTTAAAAATACATTCCCTGAGCTTTCAGCAGCATCTTCACAGAAATATAAAACCTGTTTCATATTTCTTGGATTGAAGCTTGCTGTGGCTATTGTCCAGCTACATATTTTAGCAACAAAAGTAAATATGTTCAGTTCAGCCTTTTGCACCATTTTGTGTGTTTGTCTGGCAATATTGCTTCCTCTCTTTTAGGGTTTGGTGGGAAGTATTTATTTAAAAGCAAGACTGGATGAATGCTTCCTTCCTTGGACTGTCTCAGACACTCAAGGGTACTCCAGGGATCAACTGGAGGAAAGTCAGGGAGACAGGGGGAATCCCACTGGCAGTGGAAGAAGGGCAAGCGCTGCACTTCCCATGAGCTGGACTGATGGTGGAAAAATATTGCCTGTCAGTGGGCACAAGTCCCCAAAGTGTGATTTAACTTCCAGCACCTCTTTGTGTGCATGAGGATTCATCTCATGGTTTGAGGTTTGCTGTCTGCTGGAAATAGGAATGGGGTGCAGTTTTACATTAAATGCAAGCAGAAGTCAAAACTGGGTATAGCTGTTTACTTCTAATAAATTTTGGGAGAGAGACTGCGCAGTGTGAAAAGTCATATACAGGATTCCTTTCCCTTCCCTTCCCTTCCCTTCCCTTCCCTTCCCTTCCCTTCCCTTCCCTTCCCTTCCCTTCCCTTCCCTTCCCTTCCCTTCCCTTCCCTTCCCTTCCCTTCCCTTCCCTTCCCTTCCCTTCCCTTCCCTTCCCTTCCCTTCCCTTCCCTTCCCTTCCCTTCCCTTCCCTTCCCTTCCCTTCCCTTCCCTTCCCTTCCCTTCCCTTCCCACATATTACTGCCCTACTGGAAAGAGAGAGACTGCCCAGCATATCTGTGCTTGCTTGTTTGTTCATTTCTTTGCGGTGCTTGGCACACTTTTAGCTTCCTTCTGGCAGCTCATACACTGGTGTAAAATTTACCCTGCCAGGAGATGCTGGTAAGCTAATGAGGTCAATCAGACAGGAAACAAAAGTTTAAAAAAAAAAAAAAATACCCCATTACTAAAAAGAGAAATCTATTGATTCCTAGTAGAAATGGTGCTTTTTGTATTCTATGTGTGGGATGACATTGAGAAAGCTTTATGTTGTGCTTTGTGAAAAGCAGGGGAGAAGAGATGTTGGGAAGATTTCAGCTGCTATACCTGCACCAGACTGCATGTGGTCTGTCTGCACTGCTTCTGAGAACCATCGCGGTGAGGATGGCCAAGACTCCGTGGGTCCATGGCCTCCTTGGAAAGTGGGTGGATTATCCCATCAGCCTTGTACGGTGCTCCTTATGGCCCATCCCTGGCTAATGGGGGGCAAGAGGCTGAAAGGTGTCAGTCTGGGAAGTTGGGGTGCTGTATTCCTCACAAAATCACAAATCCTTCATCCCTGACAGTTGGCTCTCCCACCTCACAGAGGGCACGGCTGAAGGAAGATCTTACCACTGATCCTGGCAAATCCCAGGATGGGATGCGGCCCCCTTGGCCACTGCCAAGTATCTAAAATAAATCAGATCCCAGAGTGCTCCCTGGGACTTTAGCCGGAAACCTGAAGAGTTCAGGCCCTTGCAAAATAAATGTATTTGAACACGCCTTCTGCCGAAGTCTTTCAGACTTATTATTTCCCCTTAATGAGATTATTTGAGCCAAAATTACTTCAGCTTCTACTAAAGAGAACTATCTATGCTATTTCTTCAGTCCAGGCTGTGCAGTGTTTGCCCAAGCACCCTGGTGTGTCTTCAGGATGAGAGGATCCCACTCCTCTGAGCAGTCCCAACAGTTACAGCAAGTATTTCTTGACATACCTGAGGAACTGGCTGTATCTCAGTGCAATCCTTGTTCAGGCAGATTTTCAGCTCTGGCCTCTTGGGCCTTCTTGAACCTTTGTCTCTGCTGATGATGGCCTTGGGCAACACAGAGAAGACTTTCCTTGTGATGAGTAAAGTGAAAAACCCACCCCTGGTTTTCTGGATTCAGTAAGACTCAGGGAGTAGGGATGTGCTGGGGATATCCCCCACCCATTTCAGCAGGAAGACCAAGGGGGAGAAGTGGAAAGGTCTGCATTTCATGCCCCTGAATGAAACCTGCACAGGATCTTTCCTCTTGGTGTGAGGCCTTTCCCAAGAAGGTCCTGCTTCCCAGGTCTGGAGCTCTCTGTGCACAGAAAGGGCAGGACTGCAGGTATTGTGGCTGACGTTATGCACAGTGGGCCAAGAAGAGCAGATCAATGCCTCCACTGAGAGGACCACATGTGTGGAAACCTGGATCCATGGGATGTTGTACAGGTTTTTAGGGGAGAGACTTCCACCTGAATAGCATATTTAATCAGTTAATGTATTATGTTCCATGTTATGCAATAAATTGTGAGAGAAGTAGGAAGACACTTCTGACACTTCTGTGAAATATCCATGGCAAAAAAACAGCTACGCAAGAAGTACGGAAATTACTTCCTGTGTTGTGAAAAGCTGGCTGTGCCTGTGGTAAGGGTCTCCAGTTGTTCTCAGACTTGGGGCATCTCCATTCAGACAAAGGGGGAAGTCTACTAGCACATCTATTTAGGGACACTTCATTTTATGGCCAGAACACTGTGGGCTTTGTGGGTATTTCTGCAAAGGAGCTGAGATATCTGGAGTAAAGGAAAAGCAGAGACAACTAATGAAGAGCATTGCAGGGAGCAGCTCATACAGAGTAAACAGTGGTACTTATTGACCAACAACTGAAAAGAGGATAAGGAAAGGCTTTCCTGGGTTTGGGAAATGGAAGACAACAAACTGTGTACAAGCAGTTGCTGTCCACACTCATACAGTGCCTCACTGAGGAGTGATAAAGATTCCCATTATCATTCAGTGATTTTGGAGAAAGCATTTGTCTTTGATTCTTTTGATAATTCTTTTGTTTCCTTTCTCTTTTTTTTTTCTTTCTTCTTTATAATATTGTCTGATTAAACTTCTTTCATTGCTTATTGTGAAAAAGCAGAGTTTGCTAAGTACTGGCATAGTACTGGCATTTTCAGCTTTAACTCTACAATTGAGGCCGATGCAGCTGCCAGGCAAAACCTAGCAGAAAAGTCACAGAGGGAAATTCAGGCTTAAAAATATGAAATTCTTATGCATCTGACACAGAGCCTGTGAATTTTGGAGAGACTAACATAAGGCATAATAATAAGACTAACATGATCGAACAAGGCTGCATGGTAATATAAACATTGCTCTAATGAGTAGCTAGACACTCAAAGTCTATGCATAAGAAGGGATAGAAATATAATATCAAATGGTTTGCAAAAATTTCCATTGGTTGGTGCTGCAGCAACAGCAGAATACTGCAGGTGGTGTGACTGTAGTAAATTGGGTAGAAGAAATAAACAATGCCTCTGCAACCTCAAAAGTTACAGAGACTATTGCCCTAACTGAAAAGAGGGAAGCACATGACTGAACTTTTCCTACAAAATTGTAATAGAAGCTTTTGGTGTTTAGTACATATTTCTTCTCTGCTCCCACTCTTGAATAAAGATGTCTTTAATTGAGATGTATAAGTCTTCTGCTTTTTGATTAAGTCTTTGAGTAATAAATTATTTTTTTTCTGCACAATTCTTTTGTTTCTACTTGTGTTTTTGCTCTGGTTTGCATTCCTGTTCTGAACATGGATATGAAGGACAAGTATCCAGATAATTACTTGCACAGTTTCCCTGAAGAGTCAAAGAAAGGTTCCAAGAAGTGAATCTAAGGGCAAAAAAAAAATCAAGGCTAGTTAAGGGAAGTCCAAGATACTGATCTACAGAAGTAGGCCTGACAATGAGCTCAAAAGCAGCCCAAGTGGCACATGTTACAGTGACCAAATGGGATGGATTGGCGCAGAAGCAGGAAGTGATGGATGCTTTCCTGTGAATTTGCTGGTGAAAGTCAGCACCAGATCTAGGCGCAATTCCATAGCACTCCTGTTAAATGAGGAGCTACTGCCTGAGCACTCTGACACCTTTCCAGGAGCTGTACATACCACCTGAGATTGTAACTCCTGGGACTGGAGTCCCATCACAGTGAGCAGCTCCATGAGCAATGGGGCTTTCACCTTCTCGCTCACATATCCCCCCACTCTCAGATGCACTTCCTCCTCCTTTGGGCTGGACTCTAGATTTCTAGTGGGAGAGTATCAGCCATTAGAATTTATAAAACTAAACAATTTCATAGCATGGAATAGCAGCAGATCAGCTTGATCTGGATTCCTTTGGAGACCCCTCCCCCATACTCATCACATGCCTTGTAATTTTTCCAATTATAATCCAATTGTAATTTTTGGTCTGGGGTCTTCTAACACCTTATTGGATTCTTTCTCTGTGTCCATGCAGGCAGGCCATTCCCTGCTCTTAAATTGTCAAGTTACGGCTTCTGCTGAGTGGTGTAGCCTCCTTATCTTGTGGTTTACATTTGCAGGCATCTGCTTGCTGGCAGAGCATAAGAAACAAAACGTCCTACACTTAGGATAAACATTACTTAGCAACAACCAAAATATTCGTGTGTTATCAATATTTTTCTCATACTAAAGACAAAACACAGCACAGTAGCAGCTACTAGCAAAATAGCTAATAAAATTATCAACAATTAGTATCTTTCAACACTTCTAATTCTAGAACAATACCACGAGTTTATCCAGAGGCCAGTTTATATTCATCTCCAGAGCAAGGGTCTCTCAAAGCTGAATCCTAAGTAAACAAGCTGAAATCTCCTCTTGGAAAGCTTTAGATATTAAACAACAGAAAAAAGCATCCTTTTTGTGATCATTGAGTTTATTCTGCATGAAGATGAGTATCTGCAAACTACTCAATTGAGCATGCTTTTTGCAAAATATATACACCATCTCTTTTGTTTCAGTGTTAGTTCTTGGATGCTTAAAAGTTGGTATAAGCTGGTTTGTTTGGTACCTTATGGAACAGAAAGGACCCAATCACCCAGAAGCAGAAGTCTTTAAAATTGATGACTGAGAAGATTGTGAAGATAGTAATAGCTATAGATCTATGTTAAAAATAGATGATTTCTTCATATACCACAATTCTGTCTGTAGAAAAACTTCTGTATGCACTAGGGTTTTCAGATGAAGAAGGATGTTGTAACCCACTGCTGCTACATGCAAGTAACATGACCAGAAAGAGGAAGTGTTGTCATCCATGGTATTTCAAAATATTTAACAGAGGAAAAATTTTAGACAAAGCAAAATGCTGAGTAGGCAAAATGGTGTAATAGACATTTAGCATCAAATTAGCAGAAGAGTTAGCTGTGCATCATCTAGATTTTTGGGTTTGGAGCAGGAATAATCCTTACTTGAGCCAGTCATGGTGGCACCCTGAGGCTGCCAGATCTCCACGCACAGTTAAATAACATCCTCTGGAGAAAAAAAACACACTGCATACCTTGAAGTGCTAAAAAGGAATTGTGTCATAACAGTGTAGAAATATAAATATAGTCAGATAAAGTAGCAATTTTATAGTTAGTTACTTAATAGGTGTATTCCAAAGTTGTAGGTTAATGTTATCAAATGTGTACTCTGATTTTTGGATGCTTTCCTCTTGAAATAATATGAGTGAATTTTAACATCAGACCTCTCTTGCAGCTTAAACATATCCTACAAAACATAACCTAAAAGCAGAGGCTAATTTTTCTGGTGGTGGAATCTGTGTGCATGTCTAGCAACATGGAAATTATATCTAACAGACTATCTGACAGTTAGAGATAGAACTATGTGAAGTGTGTATTCACTTCTACAAAGATGACAGCACTGAGAAACTGTCTTGTTCAGGAAAAATAAAAGAAATAGAATAGACATTCTCAAGCAGTGTAAAAAATAAATAAATGGAGTATAAACTACTACTAAGATATTGGTTTAAAATATTGCTCATCTGTTTGTCCCAGGAAACTGGATCCATTCATGGAACAGTTCCTTGTACATCATTATGGTCAAGTATTAAGTACTCAAGATGTTCAGAACTACTGAAGAAAAAGCGGACATCTAATTTACCCTTCTTATAAGTGAATGTGGAAAGATCCCAGGCTAGTCTGGAGGAGCCATAAAACCACAATGCATAGGGGTCGAATGCCTGATGGTGGCCTGATATTTTTAATTGACAGGTAGGTCAGTGTCCCATTTAGCTTATATCGTTGTTGTTCCAGTGATCCAAGTGGAGCTGCAGGAACATGCATCACCTTAATGCCCAGACCTGTGTAAAGACGTTGGAAATTCTCAATGAAAGGACTCAATTCCCAGCTCCTTGGTGGCATTGTGTGTTCACAGACCCACATCCTGCTCTGTTAGTGTGCCAGGGGGCTGCAGGAGTGGGCTGTTCCTTGGGGGCACTGGGGCCATTCTGCCACCAGTAAGGGCACAGCCTGCAGCATCTGCACATGGTGAGTGAGACGGGGATGGCAGCAGAGACTGGGGACAGCCATGGCCCAGCTGCCATCCTCACCCAGGAGCTGATCCAAGGCTGGCACCATCACAGAGCTGGCCAGAGCTGCTGGCAGCCAGGCTGCTCAGTAGAGAGAGGACTGCAGAGCAAATTGGGATCCTTGGGGCCAAAAGTTTGTGGATACTAAGGATGACAAGCCAAAACTTCTCCAGTGGAGATTAAATTCTTTTGCATTGCTTATCTTAGTTATATGATCAACTAGTTCAGCCAGTGCAGGGATCAGAAGCAAACAGCAGCTACAGTTGCAAAGTGTTTCAGCACCTTCTGAGGGGCAAAGATTCCCCTCTTCTCTTAGCAGCCAAAAGGTTTAGCACTGAGAGTCTCTGTAGAAGAAACAAGGTGGAGTAAAGGGCTTGTATCCTCCTAAATTGACAGTCCATCATGTTTACATTGTATGTCCTGACCTGCAAGAAAGCTTGTGAACAATTTGTCATTCTCTATTCCTGCTATTACCTCTTGATGAGCATTTATAGTGACATGTTCTAATCTGTTCTACTTCATCTCCCTACCTACTGATTAGTTTACTTCCAAGTGATATGGAATTAACATAAGTTATTAAGTTGGAGAAGAGATCCTATCATCTTTTCCTTGTCCCTCAAGTAATCACCAATTTAAAACTTCCAAGATACTCAGTTCTTCTAAGTTTGTGTTTCATCATTACAAATGACATAGTGTTTTTTAACATTTGCAATCAATATTTTGCTTTTCAAAAATCACCTTGTCAAAGGTTAGTTGAAATATTTGTCAGAGTTAAGGGCACATAAAATGCACTCAGTTAAATAACATATGAATACAACCCTCAGAGGACAGAATACTTGAAATTACACAGTCCCCAGGGCTTGAACACACTTTGAACAGATGCTTTAGCAAGATGCCATTAATATGCTTATGCTGACACTCCAGCCCACATCTCTCCACAGTGTTGCTTTGCTACCAGCCTATGAATTCAGCAAGACTGGAACTGGTAATTTACTCTCCAACTTGCTCTTGTCTCACTGGTTTGGCCACAGACAGCCATAATACTGGCTCTCCATGAGCTTGTGATAAACTGAGGGTAATAAAACCCACACATGGTGGCAAGCTAAGTGGGAGGACTTGAAGCATCAAAAGACATGAACTGTGTGTGGATAATTGAAGAGGCATTTGAAAAAGAAATCTGGGCAAGAATTCTACTATCAATACTTGATAGCAGAATTGTTTGCTCCTCCAGACTTCATTACTGCCTATTCAAACTGAGCTTCTGCAAACAACTGCAGAAGTCTTCCAGCCAAGTGATCCCTCACCTTGTGCCTCCTGTGGACTTTGCCCATGAGGAAGCCATCCTGAACTGCACTAGAATTCTCAGGAAGGTCTGAAACGTGTGGGGAGCTGTGTCTGGGCTCGCTGGTATTCCAGCTGTCCTGGCTCCACACTGCCAGCTGGG
Source organism: Acrocephalus scirpaceus scirpaceus (assembly GCA_910950805.1). Classification (NCBI taxonomy): domain Eukaryota; kingdom Metazoa; phylum Chordata; class Aves; order Passeriformes; family Sylviidae; genus Acrocephalus; species Acrocephalus scirpaceus. Next base: position 45,546,854 of record OU383777.1, on the reverse strand, counting down.
AAACAACAGCACCGTGGGGGTGTGTGGGAAGGACTTGGTAACACAGGAGAAGGGAAAGGGGTTGAGCTGCAGTGAATGACTTAGGTGAGAACAAAGTACCCTGCAGGTGGAGAGAGGCTGACCTTGTAAAACCCTGCTCAGTGCCCTGAGCTCCTTGTTCCTTTACCTTTCACCTTTGCCCATGCATCAATGAGAATGCATTTCCGGGATTTTATAAGCTGTATGTTTACAGCAAAACTATGCCTCTTGGGTAGTGGCTTAAGCACTGTGAAAGCTAAATCTGAAAACAGAAACCACGATTAAGCAGGTATGAAATTGCTTACAAGACAGTTTTTATGACTAAAACCACTGTCAGCAGAGTTCTGTTTTAAATTAATTGCTTTTCTTATCCCTTATTGTTTTATGACAGCTGAAATTGCCTGACTGGATGCCAACAGACATGAACTAAATGGTTCTTGCATCTTATTTTATGGTCTGACCTCTGTTTTGAAATAAATTGCCTACTAAATAAAATCAGTTCCCTTGATTTTCTGATGACATCTATATGTGGATTTTGAGAAAGGGAAGTGAGCGTGGCAGGAAATTCAGAAATCACGAAAGGAAAAATGTTATGGTTATTTTTCCTCCCTTCCCTAATACAGACCTACTGAAACTTCTTCCCTGTCCTGACCTAGTTTGCCTGGGCATGTGGCTCTAATCTAGGGGTTTATATAAAGCTCCAGGATGTCACTGTGGATGGTGCTCACATCCCCTCTTCTTCATGTGCTTGTCATATTGCCATCTCAGATTCACATCTAGATGGGACAGTGGGATGCTCTTGAGAGGCCCATGGGCTTTGCCATCAGCTCATGAGCATATAGAAACCATCTCTTGGTCTTGCACAGTACATCAAACCTAGAATTCCTCTGCACCCTTAGCTCCCCACAGCTCCTGGTGTGCTGCTCCCATGGCTGTGCACACTTGAGCTGAAGGTGTGCTTCTTCAGAAACCAATTTCTGAGGGTGACAGCGGTGAGATTCTGCATTTGCCGTCACATGTCCATGGTTTCCAGCAATGCTGTGTTAAGAGTAATTGCCCTTTGTTGCCAAACCTTTCTGTCAAGTTGCCTCTTAGCTCTTATTACACAGAGAAAATATCTCTTGTGTATATTCTCACTTGAGGGCTTGCCAGTGGTTGGGTGGCTGATGCAAGGTTGCTCGTGGTACAAAACCATTTGCTTCCAGTGTGCAGTTCAGGGCATCAAATTAGTTTTACTGAAACTGAGTACACAAAGCCAGGGCCAGAGCAGGGCTCGCCAGCCTCCTGCTCTGAACACCAGGCACATGCATCCTGCGCCCCTCACAGCTGGGTGTCTTGGCCTTTTGCCTTGGCCCCTAATTCCTTACTCCTTTTATGTGCAATTGGCCATGGAGCTATTTCCTGACTTGGAAAAAGAGAAATTTGGGCAATCATATTTACTGCTCATCATCTGCTGACCTCCCACAGACAGGAGGAGATCTGTTTTAGTATCTTTGTGCTGAACTGTGTAATAAGTAAATAAACAAATTTGTAGCAAAAAGATTAAAAAACAGGGGGTGCCTAAAACAGCATTTTCAGTGATACTAAGTAAAGGTAAGCAGGGATGCTGGAGTCTCACAGCTGTTCTGCGAGCTACACTTAGCTAGTGCACATATGGGCTCCGGCCAGGATCCAGTGAAGCCTCGGGGCTTTCTGATAGCTGAAATTCTCACTTCGAGGACAAAAATGTCAGGCTCTGTAACTGCAAGCCAGGACATGGCCTCTAGTCTTCCACCTTCCCTCTTCTGCGCTTGTTTGACCCGTCCTCCTTCCCATTGTTTCTGACTCAGGTGAGGCTGGGTTAGGATTTTTCCATCTCAATTTAAGAAAAAGGGTGAATGTTTTTGAAAGGTTTAACCCCTTTGTTCAGCTGTTTGAGCCATTAAAGTATGAAAATACTTTCCCTGTGCCTGCTCTCAGTTCTGCAGCTGATCTTGTCAGACTCTGCAGCAACCTCTGCCCTGGAGGAAGTAGGCGGCCAGACCCGGGTGGGTTTTGCTCTGCTCTTCCTGTTTCAGAGTCGCAACGCCTTTCCTACGGCTGTCTGGGAACAGCTTTGATTTCCCAAAAAATTGATTTTGCCTCTGGGGTAGAGACGGATAGGAAAACATGAAAAAGATAACACCTCCCCGTCGGGGAATCGAACCCCGGTCTCCCGCGTGACAGGCGGGGATACTTACCACTATACTAACGAGGAACTGTCTGAAAAGACTGCTATCAACAAAGCTCAAATTCTGTTTGGTCGCTCGCAACCTGGCGGGACTTGGCCCAATGCGTTGCTCAGCTCAACCGCCCCGCCTCTCTTGCAATGCACCGTGAGTTTTGTAGTTCTCGCACCGTTTCCCCGCCCTCTCCGCGCGAGGGGCGGCACTACACCTCCCAGGGGCCTCCCCTGCCCTCTCCGCGCCAGGCTCTGTGATCCCGCGGTGGCACGGCCGGGCAGGGCGGGCAGACAGCGCGCGAGCGATGGCGGATCCGAGTTCGTTCGCGTCTCCCGAGTGCTGCCTCACGCGGCACCTCCACCTGCGCTGCCGCGCGGACTTCGGCGCGCGGGCGCTGCGGGGCACGGCCGCCCTCACCGCACGCGCGGAGCGCGAGGCGCTGCGCTGCTTGGTAACGGCGTTGGCGGGGGGGGTGGTGAGGGCGGGGGGCGCGAGGGGACCCCGCGGACCGTGAGGGGCGAGCCCGGAGCCCGCACCGGTGCCGCCTTCTCTCTCCCACATCCTTCCCTCGGCCCTCGTCCCGGTCCTTCCTTCCTTCTTTCCCTGCCGCCGCCTGGCCCTCCCAGGACCCGCCGCCCCTGCCTGCTTCTCGGCTGGAACCTGACAGCGCCTCGCAGCCCCCGGTTCCCGCTTAGCCTTCCGCGGTGCCCAAGGGAAAGGCAGGACTGTGTCTCTTCCCTTTAAAAGGCGAAGAGCATGCTGCGGAAAAGATGGGAATAAATCACTGGAAATCCAGATTTAGGGCTTTGTCACCTGTGTGAAAAAGCTTCTTTCTCTGTTATCTCTTAAATAAGCATATGAACTACTTAAGATTCGCATTATATCTGAAGTTTGGGAGTTGTGGGCTTTTGTCATATTGACTCCATAAAATTCTTTTGTGATTGGCGCTTTTTTTTTTTTTAAAGTCCAGTCCTGTTAGTAATAAAGAATAACACCTCGTTTATGCTAAAAATTAGTAAATGCGCTATTTAATTAATCTTCTATTGCATGAAGGTCTGGATTTGCAGTGGTGTGTTCCAGGATGGAAGGAGGGGCTTTTATACTGTTCTCCTCACTTCATAGCAGTACTGTGGAGTTGTTACCTTTGTAGTTTTTCTTAATAAACTCACTTCTATGGTTTTCTTCCTCTTTCCCTTCCAGCTTTCCCAGTTCAATGCTACTCTCATAAAATGCTGGTTCCCGGTGGTCAACACAGTTAGTCAGCTTTTCTGGTTTTACTTAGAAAATAGTTTTTCCTTCAGAGAGACTTGTGTTTAAGATTTCATAGTGCTGCTATTTATTATTACACTATTTAACTGGTATGCAATATGTTCTTTATCACAGGTCTTGGATACAAGAGATGTACAGGTATTTAAAGTGACTGTAAATGGACAGGATGCACAATTTGCTTTTGGAGAAAAGCACAGTTTCAAGGGGACCCCCCTAGAAATCACGTTTCCAAATGAGCTAAGAAGGTACACGCTTTTGCCTGTTCCTTTAGGTTTTCAAAAATGCACTCTGTAAGCTGATTGTCTGCCTGTACAGTTGTTGAGTAAAGCTTGCAAAGGGACTTATAAATTAGAATTAGGGTATTGCATTTGTTTTGTATGATCTTGTAGATTAATGTCATATTTGGCTTTCATTAGTCAAAACTTTGGGAGTGTTTGTACCTGTCCCCAGAACTTGTATCATGCACAACATTACTTACTAAACTGAGTAGCAAAGTGGTGTGTAATGTATCACAATTTCTGCAACTCTTCTCATCAGTAATATTGTTAACTAACTACCTGGTTGAGAATTGTTACAGCGTAAAGCACGTGGAGCTACAGCCCATGCTGGATCTTCTTTTATACAAAGAGCTGATTCTGCATTTCTGTAGAGCTTCTGGTTACCGCTATGATTAGATAGAAGCATTTTTTCAAATAAACCAAGGTTTTATTTTGTTGACTATGCTAAGTCCAATTCCCTGAAAACTGGAACTTGAGTTTTGGCAGCATGATGGAGAGTGGACTACCCATGGTCTACCTCTTTAGGTGCATGAATTAAAAAGCTGTTGCCAAATTACAATATGTTTTTTGGCAGTTTGCTTTGCGTGTTGTAACTTAGTGGTATCTCGGTCTTCCATGGTGCCAAAGCTGTGATTGCATAAGGAAGTTCTGTTGTTTGAATACAACTGAATATTAAATTGTTTCTTAGAACTTGTTGCTACCTCTAAACAATCTTTCAGTTTAGATTGGTTTCCAAACCTTTTTTTTTTTTTAATGTTGTATTCTGGATTAGTGCAATTTAAAAACCACAAATAGTGAGGAAGAGAAAGGAATGTTATAAAATAGCTGTATCTTCTGGAGAAACACTTCTGGTCTGTTATGAAATTGAACAAATTAAATACTTGAGCAAACAGGCCACATCAGAAACACAGGCCTGTTTCTTTTGTTTGACTTTCAGCTGCGTTTTGGTTTTTTTTTTAAGTGCTAAATTTCCTGGTAAGAAAAAAGAAAAGGAGGTATGAGTTGTGACCATAAGAATTCATAATCTTGTGTGAGACATAGTCCCCCATGTAACTATCAATAAAACAGCGATAGGAAAGGGTGGGAGTTACAACTGAAAGTCTGATTGTTCAGAAAGCAATGTGCCTTATGGTAATACCAGTTATTTTCTCTTTGTTTGTCTAATGTACTTTGGAATACTGGTTGTAAACCAGATGTGTACACCTGATCAACCTATCTAGTGTCCAACTCCTCTGATTAGCTGAAGTTTGTTCTGATTTATGGCTGGATTGTTTATTCCCCTAGTTGCATGTATAATCTGAAGCTTTCTGAGAACAGAAGCAAGTGCTTCCATGTGCTTTTGGTGTCAGTGATGGTTTAGATATGTTTTAATAAATAAGAGTATGAACATGTCAGGTTTATGTGTGTTCTCTTGTTAGCAAACTGATACATGTCTTACACATAACCGCTAGTTTTTACTTGAAACTAGTTCTGAAACCCCAAATAAAATCTGAAAAATATTTATTTTTCTTGTTAACCCCTACTGTTAGTAAGAATCTGGTAATTTTCAGGGTGTTTTTTTCATCTTAAGGATAATACTTGCAGAACATTAACATCAGATGCAAAATCTAATTTTCTTAATCTACAGAATACTTATTCTATGCTATTCAGTCATGTGTCTTCTTATGTACAGTTTTGCATTTTTTATTTTGTGTATTGCAGAGGGTTTTTTACACTTATATGTACAAGGTTACTTAGCTGAGGCAAAACTATATACATGTAGCTGGCCCAAATAGTTTAAAGAAGAGGTCTGTGCTCTCCTTGAAGAGAGAAGAGGAAAAGTTTCTGGTTAGTAAAAACAATAATAAAAGTGCCTTGGTATACAAAGATTGAAATAAACTAGCCATTTTTTAATATCATAATTGAAAGGGAATAATTGCTTTTAATATGAAACTTGTTCTCATTTTTAATGCTTTTGAGATGGTGCTGCAAACCTATTTTCCAGACACCTTTGCAGAGGAATTTCAGTGTGATCAGGATTTGTGTCAAAACGGTCTATGTTCTTTATTATACAGAGGACAAGAAGCAATTGTTGAAATCTCTTTTGAAAGCTCTCCGCAGTCTTCAGCTCTCCAGTGGTTTACTCCAGAGCAAACTTCTGGAAAGAAACACCCATTTCTCTTCAGCCAGTGCCAGGTGGAGTTCAATTTTTCCAAACTTGTTGCCGTACCATTTTAATTTCCCTTGGTTTCTAAAGAACTGGAGAGGAAAGCTAGAAAGGAGAAGAACAGTAGCCTGTAACTTCCAGTTCTGTGTGTCAAAGGTCCTAAATGAAAACACTTGATGTCAGGGCATTGTTGAGATTTTATTGTATGTTCATAGTTTGGTAGTTCTAGAACTGCTTTACCCACTCCAGTATTCTTGCTGAAGAACATACAGTCCTTCACAATCAATACGTGTGCCTATTGATCCGCCTTACCTGTTATTATTCCTTTTACAAAGGCTTGTAAATGCTTAAGTGATAGAAGTATTGGTTTGTAGATAATGGACTCTCTGGAGGAGCTGTAAAGACTTTCACTACAGTGTATTAGTTGATTTATTTCTAGTCCTCTGCATCAGAAAGACTGTTTTGTTTTATCTTTTTTCTTTTCCTTTCTCCCTCTCTAGGCTACCCACTGCAGAGCCATTTTTCCATGCCAAGACACACCTGCTGTGAAACTAACCTACTATGCAGAGGTAGGTGAACCTAGTCATGTGTCTTAACAAAAGACAATTGCTACAATGGGTGAATTTATATTGGTCAGGGTGTTTTGGTAGCTGTCAGCATGTGGTCTAATATAAAAACAGAATATTGACTTTTAGCTTAATGTGAGAGGAAAGAACTGCTGATCTTCCCTGTGGCAGTTCGCTAACTTTACCGTTCCCTTTTTGTATATATTAACTCTTTTGTCATTGATATGTATCTTTTTCCAAAAGGAAATAAAAGAGCAGTAGTAAGAAAGAAATATGCTGTAAAATCAGGAAAGGCTGCCAGTAAGACAGCAAAGAGTGCTGTAAAGTAAAAAATACTTGAAATGGCTGTCATGCATGCCTTAAGTAATATATTCCAGTATATAGTTAGGGGATATTCACAGTCCTGCTGTAAATAGTTTTAAGGAAGCAAAAAGCAAGGTGTCCACTGTGACATGACAATTCAGTTGTGTGAAGAAAGTGAGCCTTTTAACTTCTGTTGGAGGTACTCCTCTGATTAATTCAATATTTCCAGTCTTCAAGACAATATTTTCTATATGCCTTATGTTCTACTTGACAGAGATGACCTAACAACAGCAGAAATCTGGGCTACTCTTTGTTATCAACTGCTTGTAGTATGGAGTGTAATACTGAGTGCCAGCTCTGTTGCTTAAGGTTGGGTGCCCTTTCAGATATCAGTCCCAAAGGAGCTGGTGGCTCTGATGAGTGCTAATCGTGATGGAGAGGTGCCTGACCCAGAGGACAGTGCTCACAAGATTTACCGCTTCAGCCAGAACGTAAGTGTTTCGGGCTAGGAAACGGCTGCACAAGTCTCATTCCTGATGGCAGCTCACAATTGCCTCGGGTGTGGTTTTGTTGTCACCAGTGAATCCTGTGATTCACGGTGGGTCTTTGCCACTCTAGAAATATGAGGCGTTACGGAGCTCCAGCTCTGAGAAGACAACCATTAAGTGCTGGTGGTGTTTACTGATCTTTTTCGGCATTCCCAGAAAAGCCAAATTCAAGTTTTGAAAAGGTTTCAATACTCGAAACTAGTCCTGTCAAAACCCTTTCTCTCTGCACTGATTCTTGGAAAATAGTGCAGATGCAAATAATATGGGAGCAAGTTTTGGAAAACAGACCCTGCAAATTTTAAGCTCACCAAAATCTAAGCAATGAAACTCAGCATCAGAACCAATTTTTAGCTTGAAGTTAGGCAAATTCTGACAACAGACTTCTAAATTTTTTTTGGAATGTGAAAACTTTGGTTTCTATGGAAAGTATCTCCAGCCAGTTAAAGACTACTATTCTCTGGAAGTTTTGTTAAGTGGTACAGCTGGTCTAATGATTCCACTGCTCATAAAGCAGCCGTCTTGATTTACTCTTCTGGCATTTTTGTTCTTACAGATTTTTGGGTTACAGTTCTGGTGTTTATGGGCTCTTTTGGTGAGCCCAGTTCATTTTGCTGAACAAGCAGATAAAATTAACATGAGATCTGGGCTGTTGAGACTGAATGACTGCTAAGAGGGATGGGATGATGTGATTGGAGGAGAGGAGGGGAACCTACTCAGAACTGCAGCAGCTGTTGGGTTTGATTTGGCTGCTGCAGGAAACCTGAGAGTGGGGAAAAACCAGTTCCCTTTGTATGTGAGCTCATCAGTAGGCAGTGCTCTGCCCTCTCTGTTGAGCCAAAACATTTGCCACTCTCAGTCTAGTTCAGAAGACTTCTGTGTTTTGTATAATCCAGAGCTGAATGTTGTCTAGGAATACACGATTGATAAGCATGGTGGACCTGGACCAGAAATAACATTTAGTGTAATTGGAATTATAATACACTTTCTGATAACAGAAAACCATTACTTCTTTTAGAAAAGACATGTTTTTCTTTAAAAATAATGCATTAAGCACAAAACATATAAATGAAAAAAGCACATGAAAAAGAACACATCATCTGATGTACAAGACCATGACACTGATTTGTTAGAAGAGGTGTCTGTTTCCTTAGATGAAAGAGGCAAATGCATCAAGCTCTTAGATATGTATGTGAGCTTACCTAAAACTTTTTCTGCTCTTGCATAGCCAGGCTGGAAAGAAAGGTAGTGGAGAGCAACCTCTGTAAAAACAAATTTACAACCCAACAATCACTGACATTTGAATTTCAAAATGTCAAAACAGCAAATTGTGGGGCTGTATTGATAGTCTTTTAATAACTCATCTATAACACAAGTCAGTGGAGTTTGGTCTTTTCAAGAATGTGTTCTGTGAGTTAATAGGTAAAATTAAAACACACATGATGATATGGGCATTTTAATAAACAATATTTAAATAGTTTGTGGATAATGGAATAACATTCTGTGAATTTTTGTCTCCAACTAATTGTGATTTAAAGTCTTTCTTATTTAACATTGTTTAGTCAGATAAAGTGGAACTTCTGTAGGGATGGCTGTATTATCCCCTTTTCTTTCCAGAGCACTTGGAGAAAGCAGTTCTCTATAAAGATACTTCAGTTAGGAGTTTTTTCATTAAAATAACAAATATTTAGAGTTTATTTTAATTCCAGACATGGAGATCAAATATACACATATTTATTTTTCCTGAATCTTGTCTTTAACGTTTTTATATCCATAAATATTCTTGTTTACTTCATTAAAGTTCTTCCTGCATCTTTCTGTGTGATAGAACTGTCCTTTACCTCCTAACTTCTCCTTCCATAAAATATAATGGAACTGAAATGAATATGGAAAACTGACTTTCTTTTGAAGAGAAACCAAACCAGCAGGAAATTTGTATGCAGATTTTTTTCAAACAGAGATGATTCTTACAGTTTTATGGGTTTTGCCTGAAACATCTGTGAAGCAAGTACATCCTGTAGATAAAGGAGTATCATCTGGGGAAAAAGAGCACTGTTTTTGAAAAAACAGTGCCTGCCTTTTAGGCAGGAAACCATGGAGGAAAACATCTTTATTTACATACCTTTGTTCTTCTCTGAGTCAGTAGTCTGATAACTGACATTACAAATAAGATTGCTTTATTTTTCTCATGTTCTCCACTAGGTTCCCATACCTTGCTACTTGTTTGCTGTAGTGGTTGGAGCTTTAGAAAGTAGGTGAGTGAATCTGTACAATGTATAAATATTAATAAGCATAATAAGTCTTCAAAGTTTTTAAAAATTTTGTTTCTTGGTCTTATTTCTAGTTTTAAAGGGTCTTGAGAGGTTCAATTAACCTAATTTTCTGCAACATGGATTACTTAAGAGCAGAGTTACACAGATGCTGTCTGTGTTAGGTTCCCATAGAATTATTTCTGGTTTGTACTGTCTTACTGGCATTTATTTTTACTTTCAACAGGAAGATTGGCCCAAGGACACTGGTGTGGGCTGAAAAGGAACTAGTGGATAAATCAGCCTATGAATTTTCTGAGGTGAGTAATTAGCAACAAAAAACAATGTTGTAAGAACTATTTCACATAGTATTAGAAAAGAAACAGACTACAGTTCACTGTTTTGCTCATCTTTACTTCTCCTTTCTCTACCTCCCATCCCAAAAAATGTTGCTATTCCATTGCAGTACAAACTTAGTACTGAAAATACATATTGATATGGTCCCATACTTGTTTCATATGTGAGACTTGCTAGAGATTTGAAAGAGAATGAAATAGAGGATCAATAGCTTATTATTTATTCAGTTTGTAGTCAGAAATCATCGTAGAAACTAATGTGAATTCTTGTTTCAGGCTGAAGCTATGCTGAAAACAGCAGAAGATTTGGCAGGCCCTTATGTGTGGGGACAGTATGATTTGTTAGTCTTACCACCTTCTTTCCCTTATGGTGGTATGGAGAATCCTTGTCTTACTTTTGTAACTCCAACACTACTGGTAAGTATAGCAGTGATAAAAGTCAGCTTTTCCTTGGGGCTTGCTTATCAATCAGGTGATGGATATTAATGCACAAATTGGATTAGTCTTCTTCCTAGAAAGACCTGTAAATGTTTCTGCCTCCTTTGGAGTTAGGAATCATACAAGAAACTGCATGAAGTGATCAATTTTGAGGTTGACTTGAACCTAACAACTAACTTGTTTTTGCCTTTTCTTTTTAGGCAGGTGATCAATCTCTGTCAAACGTAAGTCAAAAATAGGTTCATCCCTTCAAGTAGAACACAACTTGAAGTTGTATCTGAATTCTTTAATAATAAATACATCTTTTAATTGGGGAAGTTAAAAGTTAAGGCAGTAACTCAAGAACTCCTACAGAAGTGAGTGTTAGTTTTAAGCTAACTCTGTAAAACTGGAGACATATCTATTTTGTATAATGGACAGATGGAAATGACATGGGTACCTGTATACATAAGGGGCTGACTGAGGTTAGCTGCTCCATAACTCTTCCCATCCTGTTAGACTACAACACCTGTGTCCAGATATGTTTAAAAATCGTAACTGAATTGGCCTTATCGAAATTGTTAGGAGATAACTTCTTCCTCTGTGTGTCTGTGCACTAGAACTCATATTATATACAGATTTCTTCAAAGTGGAGATGAGTACAATTTGAGTAAATCCTTTTTTGTTCTGCAAAGTTGAATACTCTGAATGCAATTTATTGTCTATGTCTTATTACTAGACTGATGTACTGCTAAACTTAAAAAAAAGGATTGTCTTAAACCAAGAATACTGAAATGTTTGACATGGATACTTCTTATTGTATCGTGCATCATTAGCTTTCCCACTGCAGAAGTTGCTTAGGTGGGAAAGCAGTACTAATCCATCCATCACTTGGTATTCTGTATTCAGAAATGTGATTTCATAAACAGGTTACCTACAGCAAACTGCCAGAGGAGTTATTTTTGTTGATCAGTATGGCTCTGTGGCAGGCTGGACTTTGAAAATTTTTGAAAATGGTTTCTGTCAGCAAGGGTAGTGTTGGTCCTCTGCTTAAAATTTATATGGAGAGATCTACAGAACTGTGAATGCTAGCTGACTTTGTGAATATAACATAATAAATGAGATCCCATCAACATTTTATTCTTTCTGTTGGGATTTGTTGGTTTTTTCCCAGAGGCGTCTAAATGGTGGATCTGGTTTTGTGTTTTAGGTTATTGCACATGAAATCTCTCATAGCTGGACAGGAAACTTGGTAACCAACAAAACATGGGAGCATTTTTGGTATGTGTGATGTTCAATGCAATGCAAATCATATTTTAAATTTCATCCATAAAGAGACTGACTAAATTAATTTTGCCGTCCTACCAGTGCTGACTTCATCAATGTCTTTCCAGGCTGAATGAGGGTCATACTGTGTACCTGGAACGCAGGATTGGTGGTCGGTTGTTTGGTGAGCAGTTCAGGCACTTTCAGGCCCTGGGAGGTTGGCGAGAACTGCAGAATACGGTAAAAAGTTTTAAAGTTACCATACGTGTTTCTCACAAATAAAATTTGTCTAGTCAGTTTTCCTAATGCTTTCTTATTTTAGAGGATGAACAGCTTTGATTCAGAGGTGTTTGATTGCTACCCAAGGTAATAGCTTAATATACTCAGACTAGATAAAGCTTTTTGAATTGTTTTAAGCTTTCTGTAAGGATGAACATCTTTACAGCATCTTCTGGTTGTTCTGGGTATGGCTAAATTGCAGTAATACCTGTTAGCATACTGGTAAGCAGCTGAAAGTTTATCTGCAACCATGACAATCAGAATTTCCAGTGCCTCATGCAAGCAACTGATTTCTTACTGTCTGAAGAGGGTTGTTTAGTTTTGTGTTTTGGTAGCATAGTCACACTTTAGTTTTCAGATTTCTAGTCTGTGATACTTTACTAGTTCACTGAGCAGCCTGAAGTCTGTTCTGCTCATATCCAGAACTGATATGGCACTTCTCTTTCTGTCAACAGAGGTTTTAAATTCAAAGGCTTAATGATGTAGTTCAAATAGTTTGTTAATAAGGGGATAAATATAGCCAGACTAATAGGTGCTCATGGTTATGACAGACATGGTAGTAATTAACTGCTTTGAGACAGATGGAGCACAGAGTGGTTGATTCTAAATTTTAGTAATCTAAGGTTTGTGCAGCTTCGGAACTTCAGGAAAAAAGGAGAATGCTTTGAAATGAAGCTGTCTCAGGTTTGGATGGTTTGTACCCTTTTTAAATAGAATTAGTACAGATCTGCAGGAGTGCCAGTTTTCCTAGATTAATATGTGTTCTTGTGTCTTGGACACAGATAAATACTCTTGGAGATAAAAATCCTGTAACTAACCTCGTCATTAATCTGGATGAAGTAGATCCTGATGTTGCCTATTCATCCGTGCCATATGAGAAAGGCTTTGCTTTGCTTTTTTACCTTGAACAGCTTCTTGGAGGACCAGGTAAGCATTAGTCAGATTTTATATGTTTTTGTTTTCCACCTTAATTTCAAACATTAAAATTTTTTCTTTTTTGTTAGATATCTTTATTGGCTTCCTGAAGGCTTATGTTGTGCAATTTGCTTATAAGAGCATCGTAACGGAGGACTGGAAGAAGTTCTTGTACTCCTACTTCAAGGATAAGGTTGGGTAGTATTAAAACTGATTGCTTGAAACCTTTTAATTATGTGAAGTTATGGCTTAGGTCACAACTTATTTAAAGACCAGTTGTTTATATTTCTTTTCTTTATTTCAAGAACTTAATATGATGTAATCTCGCATTTTATGAAGATGGGTTTGGATTATGATGATTACGATGCCTTTTTTTTTTCTTTTCAAAGAGGGGAATGCTTTGTTTTGAAGTAATCTGTGTGGATTCTTCAGGGTAATTGGAGGAATGTTATAAAATAAATAGATAGATTGAACAAATAAAAAGATTGAAACTGGATTTCATTTTCTCAAAAAAAAAATCCTAAAACCACATTTAAAATTTAATAAGGGTTTGTCTTGTTTTGTAGGTAGAGATTCTTGATAAAGTTGACTGGAACTCGTGGTTTCATGCTCCAGGAATGCCACCAGTGAAGCCTACGTAAGCTGCACTCTTCTGTAGTTCATCTTTTCCTTCTCCAGAATGCATGTGATTTTCCTAACAGTCATGAAGCAGTTTGTAAGCAGGATGAAAGTCTTACAAATGTTTTATTGGAAAGTGCTCTAGTAGTATGTAGGTGTATATAGCAGTAAAAATAGTCACTGTTAATGTTTTCAGTCTTTTATTCTATGGTTATTTCGTTATGTGAACCTTTGTTTTTAATATTTGGCAGGTATGATATGACACTATCAAATGCTTGTGTTGCCTTGAGCCAAAGATGGATCCAAGTGAGTGGTTAAAGAATGCTGAAGTGTCTCTATTTTGAAAAACTCGTTCTTTTTGTTACACAAAGTGAGCCATTCTTTTCTGAAATCTCTCATTTGTTGAGAGTGTGTGTATTTATAGTCACAGTATGGCTGCCAGGGATTCTGCATTTTCTAGACTAGGCCTTCCTCATAGAGTCAGGGGATTAGTTGTGATTTCTGTCTGTGAAGTGCAGTCCATATGTTAACAAGGCACAGAGCCAACTTCTTGTTATACATGTGTAGTAACCAAACAGAAAATACTCTTTTTGAAACCCTGATATTCTGGCTTGATTTAAAAACAAATGCCAGGGTACCTCTACATTACTGATTATATTGTATGAGCAGTAGTTCCTCTATGGTATACTGGAGTCAGTATGCATTTCCCATCAAAAACTGGTACATAAAATATATTAATTAATACCACATAATTTTCTCCTAGTTTGACGCATAAAAGTCGTACAACGAGTAAAGAATTCAGCATACATTCCTTTTGTTACCTCTGTGGCTTTTCACTGTACTTGCATCCTATCTTTTAACTTTCTTCTTCTGAATGTTACTTTGTATAAAAAAAGTATTTGATTTTTCACTTAACTAACAGGAAGACAGTCAGAAAACAAACAGAAAGATCAGTGGAGGGAAAATAAGAGAGGAGTACAAACATCAGACAGCATCTTAAGTCCCTCCCTTCCCCTTTTTGTAACATGGTGCACAGATACAAATCAGTATCTTCTTTAATGAAATGGCTCAACAGTAAGTGAAGATGTCAAAACAGAAAATTACAGCTGATTGTATTTTGAAATACATATTAAAAATTAAGTAACTGTTCTCTTTTAGGCAAAAGAAAGTGATTTGGGCTCATTCAGCTCAGCAGACCTGAAGGAAATGTCATCTCATCAGTTAATTGAGTTCCTGGCGTTGTTGCTTCTGGAGGTAGTAAATGCACACCTGGGATGACTTGATTCTGGTATCACAAAAGCAGACATAGAAGCTCTACTGTGTTTTGAAATTAAGTTACTCTTTTTCTTTGAAGTTTTGCTAAATTAATCTGCTCTCACCATGCATAGTTATTGAAACCTTCAGCCTTGCCTCCCTTATTATGTCTGGCTCTTCAGCTAATGAACAACATACAGAGTATTTTGGATTGAAAGCTAAAAGCAAAACCATGAGGTGCTTGAATTTGTCTGTATTGGATGTTATAGCAAATAAGCTATAAATAAATACAACAGGAAATACTGTGTTTTGAATGTTTCAATAGTACAGAGTGTGGGAATTAGGTAATATTTATTCCTTGCCCCTTACCATACACTGAAAAGATGAAAGGAGCAAATAAAATATTTGTCATGGTAGGATTTCAGTTTCTTTGTAGCATCAATCTTCTTGAATTACTCTGTTTATTATTAAAATGTCTGGCTTGAAGCCTTTCTCTGGCTTATTCTGACTGTGCAATTTCTTTTTCAGGCACCTCTTCCATTGCCACATGTCCAACGCATGCAAGAAGTGTATGACTTCAATGCTGTAAACAACTCTGAAATAAGATTCAGGTTTGTTCTAGTATGGACACTTTTAAAAATCTTAAATGTTTTCATAAAACAAGGTGTCCTGCTTTGCTTGAGACATCCTGTTCTACAGAGCTGGGGCACGGCTTGGGTTTGGGGTTTTTGTTGTTGTGGTTTTGTAAATGCATGTGCAGGCATCACGCTCACCAGTGTGGTATCCTGCTATTCATGAATTGGGCAAATACAGTCTAGTAGAAGAACTCAGTGGACAGCGGATAAGCAGTTCTTTATTTTAATCAGGCATGCTAGCAAAGGAACCTGATGACTGATAACAAAGTATTTTAAACATATTGTATGGTTTCTACTTCTTGTAATAAGATCCAAAATAAGTACATGCAAGTAGCTGGTGACATTTCATTTGGTTGGTTGGTTGTTTTATCCATTGGTCAAATGGGACAAGTGCTGTATAATTCAGATCTGAGTGATGCTATTGTAATATTTAAAAAAATACATAGCTGCAGAAAATAGTCCTCCATTTTGGAGGAACTTGGCTGCAATCTTTTCCAATTGTACAAAAAAGTTGTTTATAATGTGCTAGTCAAACACTAAATAGTTTATGTTGAACTTAGCTAGAATCTCATTCCCATGATGACACAGCAGTGCTCAAAGCTTTATGGGAACAGATTTGCTAGGTAACCAACCACCACACTACCACAAATGAAATTATAAGTACAAATTTTTTCTTCCTCCAGATGGCTGCGCCTCTGTATCAGGTCCAAGTGGGAAGAAGCTATTCCTCTGGCTTTAAAAATGGCAACGGATCAGGGCAGGATGAAGTTTACTCGACCATTGTTCAGGTAAAAGTAATCTCCAAATTGCAGGAGCTCATGCTGTTGGCATTTCTAGTATAATGTAATGTATAATACTTGAAATGCATTTATTGTACATGTTGAAGTGGCATAATACGGAATTCTCTGTATACTGTGAACAAAGTTAACTTCAGAGGTGCTTTCCACTTGCTGACTTTTACATAGAAGAAAGCTTAGTCCCAGGATACACCAGGATAAGGCAAGGCTTTTGAGGGAAAAGTAAAACCTTAGGAAAATCCCTGTTGTATTATTTTCCTGGATTTTTGTAATGGTGCCTCCCCTCCCCCCACTCCTTGTTTTACAGGGACCTTTACAGTTTTGACAAGAGTCGAGATCTGGCTGTCAAGACGTTTCTGGAGCATAGAGCCTCTATGCACCCTGTCACTTCAATGCTTGTGGGCAAAGACTTGAAGCAGGACCATTGACAAATGTACTAATTTCTTTGAAATTTTTGTGTTGCTGAAAGAAGAGACTGATTGCCCAAACCGTTGATATGCGTGCTTGATTATGCCATAAAATGCTCTGCTGCTTTGGTACTTCTGTAATTTAAAATTAATTTTCCAAATCAAGTTCAGTACTTTCTATTTTGCATTTCCAACTAAAGCAGCAAAATTGCTACATCTCTGGAACTGAGAGAATGTTTTCATTACAAGCAATTTCTAGACTACAAAAAAACTGTTCTGAGATATGGTCATTTGTCAGTGATGGAATTGAAGAACTTGGAAAATTAATCGGTGAATGGTATGGCTCTTTGTGCACAGCATTCTTTTCCATAGCACAGTGGTTGAAACTTCAAGTACCTAAAGACTAAAAAATAAATATTTTCATTCCCTACTTGTCTGTCTTGTCCGTGTATTGATCTGTACAAAAAATTTTGATTTAATGGTTTTGTATTATTTATTCTTCTTTGTTGTGGGAGAAATTTTTATTATGAGTCCAAGAGGACCATGAAGACTAAAATGGTTTTCCAACCCACTATTTATTTTCAAAACTTACTGTTGCAGGGGGGGCTAAAGCCCAAGTCTTTCCTTATACAGTTTGATTCTTTTAATATTTGGATTTTTTAACCAGTTCTGGGTACTACCCCTCATATAACAACTGGAGATAAGTTCAAAAACAATGGGACAGCTGTTTTTCCTGTATTTGTTACAGCAGTTCCAGGCAATGCTTTAGATGATGCTGTGGTGAATGCTGCCATCTCTAGGTTGGGTCTTGCAGCGAGTTTGAAAAGAACTGCTTTTCCTGGAGGTGATTAGTTTACATAAATTACTTCTGTTGACATAGGGATAACCCATATCAAGGGGTAACAAACAAAACCAAAATGTGCTAGTTTAGGTGAGGAGAGTGGCAATATAATTGTGGCAAAAGGTTTGGCTGAATTCTGGCACTTAGGATGAGAGAGGAGCCTGTCAGCTCGTTTACTTCTGAGTTTTGATCCATATAAGCTTTCAACCCAGGCAGTAACTAATCCCCATGCAGCCACTCACTCTCTCCCCACCATGGGATAGGGTGGGGGATAGAATTGGAAGAGTAAAAGTGAGGAAACTCATTGGTTAAGATAAAGAAAGGCAAGTTAACAGACAGGGCAAAAGCTGCACACACAGGCAAAGCCCAGCAAGGAATTCATTCAGTGCTTCCCATGGGCAGGCAAGTGTTCAGCCATCTCCAGGACAGCAGGGTTATCTAGGAGACAAATGTCATCACTCCAAACGTCCCCCTGCTTCCTTCTTCTTCCCCCGGCTCTACATGTGAGCATGAGCTCTGGTCAGAGGAGGGGATGTATATCTGATGTTAACAGGCTCCAGTTTGGGTTACCAGATTGCAATGAAAACCGTCCTTTGTTTATAAATGCTTTATGTCACTAGTTTTAGGATAACTTGCATTTTGTTGTAAAAGCCCATGTATCATATACAATGCTTTGGCAGTTAGAGTTCCTACTGCCAGATAATCCTGGTTTCTTGCTGTCAGAGTTAGAAAAAATATAATTGTGTCAGGCATGGCTTTCTCTAGCATGGTCCTAGGTAGCTCTTCTGGGACAGTGTCTCCCACCAATGCATCCCATGTTAACATTCCCTAAAATAATTAAACCCTAGGTAGTCCCTTTTTGTTACCATTTTGCCTTTAAAACCAGAGGTATTTTCCAATTCTGTGTGTACATGGTTATTGCTAAACTTTTTTTTTGGCACCATTGCAACAGCTATCTCCATATCTTTTCCTCTTTGCATCTTCTGTCTGCAAAGGAAGCATGACACAGCAGCACCAGGCTTGATAGTGTGCAGCTGTGGCCTAGTATTTGTTGTTACCTGTTCTAGTAACTTCTTCGAGAGCATAAGGGAAATGGTTGTTGAAATTAATTAATCTTTTTCTTACCTACAATAAACAATTATGTTTTCGAACTTGAGCATGGGACCAATTAAAGAAGGCTTGCTGCCTCTACTACCTGCTTTAATCCTGCTCTGGATAGAGCTGTAAAAGTATAATACAATCTTCTTTCAGTCCTTGCAGCCATGAGCAACCCATATTCCCAAGGTGCCTCTCTTGCAGCCCTGTCCCATGTGGAGGTTTTTGTTAGTGTGATTTACTGCCGGGCAATAGCTGTTAATTCTTGTTAACATTATATTTTTAGAACAGTTGCACTGCATCTTAGTCCGATATATCTATTCCTGGTACACATCTATTCCTTCAGGTCCTGGTTTTTCATTTCTATATTCCTGATGTGATCTTTGGAATAAAATTCCTGTGGCAATAGCTGAGGGGGTGTGCCTTTCTGTGAAAAGGGTGTGTTCCCTGGGTCTGGTTTGATTGGACAAAGTCAGCCAAATATGTTGATGTCATTTATTTACAAAGCTGAGGATTTTGAGGGTGGGTTTTTGCCTCTATCCAATTGCAATGCTGGGCTCTAGATAGGCACAGCTCTTCAGGCCATTGCATGGTAAATGTGAGGCTGCTGCACACTGCAGCCCTTCTTGGTCAAGGAACAAGTTTTGGAGAGAAAGCATGCCGAGGTACACGGTGCACGTCCGAGGAGAATGGCTGGCAGTGCCGTGCCTAAGCTCCACAAACACCATTGAGTGGCTGGGAAAGGAAGCTGTGAGACGGTACATGAAAAACAAACCTGACAATGGGGGATTTGCCTCAGTGGAAGAAGTAAAGTTTTACATTCGAAGGTGCAAGGGACTTGGCTTGCTGGATCTTGATGATACCGTGGGGGATGCTCTAGAGGACAATGAATTTGTTGAAGTTGGTAAGCAAAGCCTTAAGCATTGCATTGTAGGGTGACTGCTGTCATCTGAGTCAGCAAACTGTGGCTTTATCTAGATTCATCTAAAATTGCACCTGAGACATTGTCTACAGTTTTTATGGAAAAATGCCCAATAATTTAAGAATATTTAATTATTAGGAACAGAACTATATAAAAGTTAGAAGGTACAAGATTCTATATACATCTTCTGTATCTACTGTCATATATAGTGTAAGCTGCTCTGCCTTAGCCTTTGGAATACCTTAAATAAATACATACTTCCTCATTG
Organism: Acrocephalus scirpaceus scirpaceus; assembly: GCA_910950805.1. NCBI lineage: Eukaryota > Metazoa > Chordata > Aves > Passeriformes > Sylviidae > Acrocephalus > Acrocephalus scirpaceus. The sequence goes on along the minus strand of OU383777.1, from coordinate 45,527,209 downwards.
TTTTCCCAGAAGCATGCAAGTATGTTCAGGGCTGATAAATGAAAATTAGAATTCTTTTTGCTGTGAATTGCAATAAATAACAACTTATGTGAAGAATGCAATTTAATCCTGTATGTGTTTATTCTGCATATTTCTTCTAGTTATAGAAGGAGATATAATGTCTCCAGATTTCATACCATCTCAGCCAGAAGGAGTTCATTTGTATCCTTTTTGAGAGCTTTGTGAAGTTTTTGTAATTACAGACATGATTTTCTAGATTGCCTGCATTTTTTAGAGTTTCTTCATTCTTAAAACACATTGCTAGCTGTAATGAAGTGGTCACTGCCTGTGAAATCTCGTCTGCCCTTTTTCCTTTACAGAACTTTCAGATACAGCAAATACCGAGAACCAGAACAGGTAGGAATCACCAATGATTTTACGAGTTAGTAACAAACCCTGCTACTAACAAGAAAATGCTGAGTTCAGTCAGTGCAGCAGTCACAAAAGCAGGGGTTTTTAGATTGGCTGGGTCTAGGAAACTAAACCACAATGTGCTTATTATGTTTTTGTTAGCTGGGTTCCTGTCTTATGAATAAGCATGAAGAAACTTCCTGTCACTGCTGAGTTTTGACTGTATTTTTTATTTATACTGATTATTAAGCAACTTTGTATGTATCCATATTCTAAACTAAAAGGTGGTTCTTTGGTGTAGTATATTTCTCTAGATGGCAACAGCTTAACAACGGAGGACTTGGTCAATTTAGGAAAGGGACTCTACAAGATAAAGGTAAAAATTCTGAACAAATGCAGCTAAAAATTACACTTTTTTTTCTACAGCTAAATAATGACAAGCTAATATTAATACTACTTATGTTTTAGCTCACACCCGAAGCTGAAGCCAAAGTCAAAAAATCACGAGAAGTGATTGAAAGGATCGTAAAGGAACAGACAGGTAAATATTTTTTCTTTTAACTATTCATTGTTTAGTAGACTTCATCAGGTTTCCTCCTTAACCAGCAATGTACATTTCTTGCAGTTGTTTATGGAATTACCACGGGTTTTGGAAAGTTTGCCAGGACCGTCATCCCAAACAGTAATCTGAGGTATGTTGGGTGTGTAGCCTTCTCCATCCTTTCTTTTCAGGAAAGGAAGACGAGGGAGCAGTTTGACCCTGTAGCTGGGGTTAAATGAGAGAGCTGTTTCAGGAATTCCTTCTGGTTTTGCAAAATAAAACCTGATGAGACTTTTTTTTTTGAGGTTTAACCTTTTTTTTTTTCTGTAGGGAGCTTCAAGTGAACTTGGTTCGTTCACATTCTGCAGGTAATGAGAGATTGCTTGGTGTTACCCTTTTCTGCCCTTGTTGATAGCAGATGAGTAACCAAGAGGGTTCCATTACTGTTTTAGGTGTGGGGAAACCTTTGACCCCAGAGAGAACTCGCATGCTGTTGGCACTGAGAGTCAATGTCCTAGCCAAAGGATACAGTGGAATATCCCTAGAAACCCTCGAGCAAGTTATTGAAGTGTTTAATGGTAAAAAGATGTTTAAAGAAAATCTTCCTTTCCCTTTTTTTTCCCTTTTAACTGTTTTGTAAAAGGGTGTAGCTCAGTGGGTCAAGATGCAGATGTTGGTCTTTCAACCTGGTAGTTGTGAGAGATCAGGACTAGAGCTGCAACAAGAGTAGTCCTGTTGGTGCCATTGTCCATGATTGTAGGCCGTTACTGTGACCACACTTACGAGCTGACTTCTTTGTTTTCCAAGGAGTGTATCAAAGGAAGGCTCTAAAAGGAGTGATTTTTGTTTCTTTCTAGCATCCTGCCTTCCTTATATCCCAGAGAAAGGGACAGTCGGAGCCAGTGGAGACTTGGCCCCTCTTTCTCATCTTGCACTGGGATTAATTGGAGAGGGAAAGATGTGGTCCCCGAAGAGTGGCTGGGCTGATGCTAAATATGTAAGATGCATGCAGCTGATAGTTTTTTTTTTTTTCCTGCTTGCTGACTCATTTTTCAAATTGCATGTAGCTTTGAGAAAAAGAGAGCTTTTGCTCAAATTAATAACATGTAAAAGTCTTTGGATTTTCTCTACCAGTTTGAATTGGGACTAGGTTGCCTTTAGCTACTCATCCTCTAATTTGAGGAAGGTGGATCCAGTATGCAAGAACTGACCCACATGTCACTGCAGCAGACATAAATAAGAAGCATGTTATTGAGCCCTAAAGAAATATCATGCCATAGTACTGTTATACAAGATACCACAGTGACATCATTTATGAACTGGAAAAAGGGGCAGGATGTGATACCAACTATGAAAGAATTATTACTGTATCTTCAGCTCCATGAGCATCAATGCTTTTCTAAAAAATCCAAGATCACCTCTCAAATGCGGAGAGTACCTGGAGATTCGCTGGAGGCAAGATCTTCGCAGTAAAATTTCTACTGATTTTATAGTGGAGTTAAGTAAATACGCAGGTTTGGATATTTCATTTTTGAAAAATTAACTAGGGTTACAAGGAGCCTATATATCATTCTCCTTCACAAGATGGAAATGTTACAATGGAATTAGTTTTTAATCGATTGTTATTCTGCCACTAACACATCAACACATTGATCTTGTGTTAAGTATCTCCAAGTCCAGCCCCTCCATAGTCTTTCATGGTAGTTTGTTCTGCTACACCTATAACTCCTATCCGTGAATATTTGAATACTAGACTCATTCATGGATTGATAGGTGTACATCACTAGAAACTGGAGAAGGATTGAGAACTACACAGGGAGAGGAGGAAGGAGGGAGCAGACCATTGTGTCCTGGACCTTCAAGACCAGAAGTTATAGCTCTACACTTCTGAGATGCATTACCTCTTCCACTGGACAGGGTGACAGGATTAAATAAGAAATAGGTTATGCTGTTTCTCCATTTCCCGCAAGAGCTATTGCCCTATAGAATAGACATGTACAGAATAAACTAGATTGGACCCCTCCTGTCACTAGAGATTTTCTGTAGAAAGGATTAGAGATCATTTAAAAAGGAATAATTTATGCCAAGGCAAAATTCTGTGAGGCAGGGTATAGGCAGAACTGCCTTCCCAAGAGGTTTCCAGCCTTCTTTCTTATTGCCCTCTCCCATCATCTAGAACACAGTAGATATTAAAGGGCTATGGCAGTGACATATATCTTGCTTCAGTGCTCCTGCTACCTTCTTTTATTGGCACTAGGAAATGAGGTGCTAGTTTGGAAGCCCTTTATTTAGCCCAGCAGAAAAAGATATGTTATATGTTTGTGATATAAAGCTCTTTTTCTCCCATCATTCAAGAAATTTGTTGATATTTCTGTTCATGGAAACCTTTAAGTTTTAGTGACTTTGTTTTGTGACTTCAGTGACTGAAAGTATTTTTCATTAACTGCCTTGGCATTTAACTCCTTCATAGGTCCTGGAAGCCCATGGACTGAAACCGATTACCTTGAAACCAAAAGAGGTAATAAAGTATAATGAAGCCAGCTGATGAAAACAAGCATAGTCAATCACTATTTGCTTTATATGTACAATAAAAGCATTACATAAATTAATAATAATTTTAATTCAAGCTTCAGAAGGATAATGATGAAGTGTTGTCAGTAGTGGGATTCACCACTCCTAGTGTTGTCCTACTTGACTTGAAATGTCAGACCCAGGCTTGGTGTTCAGATTGGCTCTGTGGTCAGTGGAGACAGACAGGCCTCTTCAGAAAGTACTTTATACCATCCTGAAACAGCCAAGAGGCATCTTCAATGTACCTATCTGCCCTTTAGCTGTAACAGGAGGTCAGATGACTGACTTGAAGCAGGTATCTGACTTGCTTGGACCTACTGGTGCTCCAAGGGTGTCCGCAGTGACTTAATGGAGTCATGAGCATTGGCACTTTATGTAGGAAAGATGCTCAGTCAAACTGCGCATTTTGTGATTTCAAGATGGTCCAAAATGCTAGGCAAAGATCTTTAACTCCTTCATGTGAGAAGGAGAATTATCACAGATATGGGGAATTGTCACAGCATTGAATAGCTGCAATGAATTTGCCTAACATCTGCTCTCCCTTTGAAGGGTCTGGCCCTCATCAATGGGACACAAATGATCACCTCACTGGGATGTGAGGCGGTTGAAAGAGCTGGGGCTATAGCAAGGCAAGCTGACATCATCGCTGCCCTTACACTCGAAGTCCTGAAGGGTACAACGAGGGCCTTTGACACTGGTGGGTACTGGGCCCTCCCTGTCTGTTTGCTTAACAGCTCCTGACAAGAGAGGCACAGCCTGACAGTCTAACTTGTCTTACTAGATATCCATGCAGTGCGCCCACATCGAGGGCAGGCTGAAGTGGCCTTTCGATTCAGGTCCCTTCTAGATTCTGACCATCATCCGTCAGAAATAGCAGGTGAACAATCTTAACCTTCACCCTCTCAGGTTACCAGGACAGACTGGGTCCTTCAATAGGACACAATGATTTTGTGTAAGCAATATTTGGATTTTGCCCTCCTTGTGTCTTCTAGAGAGCCATAGATTCTGTGACCGAGTTCAGGACGCGTACACAATGCGCTGCTGCCCTCAGGTAAAGACCAACTTTTGGATCCTTCCATCACAATAGATAAACTATGGTGAAATTTTCACCTCAGAAATACAGTCAGTTATGTGCTGTCTGACACTGTTAGAGGAAGTGTTTTTATTTTGCTTTTTCTTCACTTTACAATAGTGTTAATGGAGATGTGTAATTTGTTGATCATGTGCATGTACACATCCGGCAGCATCTAAGAAAGCTGTGTCCAGATCTGGAAGAGGCCAGGGGTTGGAAGCAGAGGGAAAGTGCTGGTTTCCATGCTTGCAGATTTTGTAGGGATTTTTTTCTGCATTGGTGTTAATAACATGAACTAGGTGTTTCCAAAAGCCAAGAGAGTGTAGTTTCTCAGACATATTGGAAGAGTTCAATCCTATGTGTTTTAACAAGAACAAAGCTATTAAATCAGAGAGATTAATGTAAGTTAATTAATTAATAAGAGGTTTTGTTTTCTGTGAGTCTTTGTAAGGCTACTTCTTCTCTCATAACACTTTTGCCACTGAATAAATAGCTCCCATTTAGGTAAACCAAGATAAATAAGTAAAAATGCCATATTCAGATTACTCTTTTGGCAAAACTGCCACAATAGTAGGAAATACATACCATCATTCAAGTGTCTAGGATTGGCAGTGATGCTCCTGATGTTAAAAGCAAATCCAAGACCATCTTTCATGTGTGAAAGTTGAATGGGATGTGGGGAAAAAGGGTCGCTGCAGCTCAGTCAGCATCCTGAAGGTGAACTAAGTGCAGATACTGAGCTCGGGCACTAATGTCTTTTGTTCTAGGTCCATGGAATTGTAAATGATACAATTGCTTTTGTGAAGGACATAATAACAACAGAAATCAACAGTGCCACGGACAACCCTGTATCTTTTTGATTACTTTATTACTATATAAAATTCTGCTTGGCCTTTTTTATTCTTTTCTTCTGTATAATTACTTGCACAGGGGGAAGAAGTCATAACTGGCTTTGGTCTATGCCTGCCATTGTTTGCAACGGCAGCCTCTCTTCCTTTCCCTATGACTGCATTGAAGGATTTCTGTCAGCACTGTAATGCAAGGCTGCATTTCTGTCAGCACTATAATGATGCTGTACATAGCATCCTATCAATTGCTGATAAGCATTATTGCTTCTAATCTGTCCAAAACTGTAATTGCCATGGAGAGAATCTATCAAGGAACTGAAAATCTATGCTAGGATCTGAACAGAGAGGGTTTTGTTTTTTTGCACCCTCTATCAAAGACCTCACTTTATGTAGCTTATTTGAAAAAAATACATGTCAAAATTGTACCTACAAATTTGAAGAACTGAGACTGTGTCTTCACTTCCTGAAAAGTGGAGGTGTGGATGCAATATAATGTGCTTGCAAATAAAAGCCTATTGGCACAAACACTCCTTCAGTTAAGATACTCCAATTACTGGCAGATATCATTCATGTAAACTGTATTTCACTCATGTGGGCCTTAACTTCTCCTTAAAGATGGTGTTTGCTGAAAGAGAAGAGACCATTTCTGGAGGAAATTTTCATGGTGAATATCCTGCAAAGGTAATTCAGCATTTGAAGAAAGGGAAAAAAAAATTCTGGCTTGGTTTTTTTGCTTGTTTGTTTTTGTCATCTGGTGTAATGAGATAATCTTTTGTAGGCTCTGGACTATTTAGCAATTGGTGTGCATGAACTCGCTGCAATTAGTGAAAGAAGAATTGAGAGGCTCTGCAATCCCTCACTCAGTGAACTGCCTGCATTTTTAGTCACTGAAGGAGGTCTGAACTCAGGCTTCATGATTGCACACTGCACAGCAGCTGCCCTGGGTGAGTGCTTGAGCAATACCGTAGAGAGAACAAGCTAGAAAGACTGATTTTTTTCAAGACAGATGTAATCTAATAGTAAACACAAAGGTATCTGGCTCCTGTTTTCTGTCTCATCTCCATGTGTTCTGTGCTGTTTTGTAAAGTATGAGCATTGGGTGCAGCTGCAATTATTTCAGTTCAAGCTTCCTTATTCTGCACTGATCCTTGGGCATGTTCAGTGCTCTGAGCATACAAACTCTTAGTGGACTTTGGTGGAAAGGCTTGTCTCAAAGGTGGCCTGATGCCCTCAGTACTGGGTGTCTCCATCTGACAGCCTGGTCTGCACATCTGTATCACACCCCACAGTCCTCAGAAGACTGGAGTTTGCAGGGCTGGCTATTGGGGGAGCATACTGAAATGAAACATCAATTTGGTTTTTCCTTTAGAACTCATGACTAAGGCAACAAGGAGCCTGCTAGCTGCTGAGATACTGCAGTTCATAGGTTCAGGGAAGCATGAGCCAATATAAACATGCTATTAGAAGAGAGTAAATTTTAAAAGCTGCAAACATACACAGGAACAGAGAATATCAGATAAATGTGTAGATAAACATTCTGCAGAAAAACAAGTGAATTAACTAAATCAGTGTACTAAAGGAGCCCTACCTAGAGGCTGGTTTGGGAAGTGGGTCTGGAAGAGGAGCTGAAATGCTCATACCCTTGTTTAAGGGCTGGAACCTTTACCTTTTAGCTGCGGAGAGTTTAGGATGGCTCCAGGCCTCAGCTGGAGGTTTGCATGGCTTCAGGTTTCACTCCACACTTCTGCAATCTGGAGTGATAGATTCTGGGGTGTTTGTGATTTCTGCTGTGGGAAATTAAAATGACAGCCCTGCCTCTGCTGACACTACAAGTCCATGGGTCAAAATCATCTCATCCTGATCAAAACAGACAGGATTTAATCTGAATTGAAGTTTGAGTTCCTTTTATTTTTAACATTTTTTTAATCGCCAGTATTTTTCAAATCACTCTGCCAGTTTCTGGGTTATTTGTGTACCAGCTAATGTTTTTCACACCCAGGGTTAATAGAGAAATCTGAAAAAAATTTGCATATATTTTGCAACACCACTGGATGTGTCTGTCTGCCTGCCCCTGCTCCAGCTCTGTGCCTGCCAGATCGAGCTGTTTGCAGTGGTCACATGCAGCTTCTCTGGGACCTGGTGTCACCTGCCTGAATGTGCCAGCTCGGCTCTATTCCTAGACTGTTACTCCAGCCTATTTGCAATTGGTGCCACCACCTCTCTGTCACTCCTGTTGCTTTTCTGAAGTCATTAATTTGGTGAGGGCATTACACAGCATCCTGCTGGGCTGCAGAAAGAAAAGGCTGAGTGCAGCCAGAGTGCTGTGAATGCAGACTTCATTTTTTCTCTTTTAAAGTATTCTCAACCTCAAATTGTCATTGAATGGTGCCTAAGGCCTCTCCTGCAGCCACATGCCTGTGGCTTTTGGATGCAGCATGAGAATTTATTCCAGACCTTGCACCTGGCTTTCAAAGCTGAAGTATGTCACCCTCAGAGACATGGGCAGCCTGGTAGTGAGGTGAGGGAGGGACAGGGTTTGTATTTCATTCCTCCACCTTTCTAGAGGAAGTTCTGAAAGTGCCTCAGCTGCAATGAGCAGTCCAGATGCTGATCTCTAGCTGTATTATTGAAAGCAAGGGGAGGGGTGATATTTGTGACTAAAACCAGAGGGAGCCAATCCTCTTTACAGAGAGTTGCCCTAGAGCAACAAGCAGGACCAGGCTTGTGTTTCAATTACGCTGTCTGCTCTTCTTCTTCAGTTTCCTCCAGGCCTTTGAGCCACAGCAACTCAAACTGGAGATGAGGGGGTGAAGAGTGAACCATCATTCCATATTTGGTTAATATTTGCATTTAAAGACTGGTGTTGGTTACTGTTTTCAGAGGCAATGGTAGTTTTCAAGGTGGTTATTACAAATTACTCAGTCCAGGTAAAATACTGATGCATCCTCAAAAGAGGAGCAGTAGTTGGACCCAAGGTGATCTTATGTTGTCTAAATGTTGTTCATTGCTTCTGCTGTCTCGTGCCTATTCTGTCCTACATTCATTGTGCTGGGTTTTTGCAGTGTCTGAGAACAAAGCCTTGTGCCACCCCTCTTCTGTGGATTCTCTCTCAACCAGTGCTGCTACAGAAGATCATGTGTCCATGGGAGGATGGGCTGCAAGAAAAGCTTTGAGAGTTATTGAACATGTGGAACAAGGTAAAATTAAAATTCTGATGTCCAGACAGACCTTGGATCATGAAAATGAGAAGCTAATACCAAAATGATCAGGTGTGAGGTAGGCAGGTACAATGCAAACTTCTCAAGACAGAAGACTCTCTTCCAAAGCACTGTCATTTTACTGGTGTTTTCGTGTGGGCTCTGGCAAGCTTCAGAGGGAGAACTTTCATTTTTATCTCAGGCTCCTCTTTTCTCAGTGCTAAAAAAGTTTTCTGATTTATGATGGACATTGATTTAAGTATTCAAGTTACCCTGGAAGAGATTCCTAGGGATTTAAGACTGGTGACCAGGAGTTCCTGGTATACAGAAAGGTCTGTACAACAGAGCACCCAAAATCTGCTTGCTGAAATGCTCATCATCCATGAAATGATCCTGCCACTGGACTGGCCCTCTGGGGGATGTGGATGCACTGTTTTTTCCCATTGCCTGAACCACATCATATAAGTGAGAACAAAGGCCAGGGATAGCTTTACACAGGAAACCTCGCCTTGAGCTGTACCTGCCAAACATCCCTTTCGTGTTCTGGTTTCCTAGTTCTGGCTATTGAGCTGCTCGCCGCCTGCCAGGGCATTGAATTCCTACGCCCTCTGAGAACGACAACCCCATTGGAGAAGGTCTATGACCTTGTGCGCTCCGTGGTGAGGTAAGATCAGATAAACACTTCCCCCAGAGGTTGCCTGCCTGGAGAGCAGCTGCTGGCAGTGGGAGTTAATGTTTTCCCAATATCTTGTTACAGGCCCTGGATAAAGGATCGCTTCATGGCCCCAGACATTGAAGCAGCTCACAGGCTGCTCGTGGAGCAGAAGGCAAGTGCTGGCTTTTGACTTGTGTGTAGGATTGTCTGGAACCCTTTTTCTTTATCCATGCCAGCTGCTGTTTTTGCTGCCCAGTCCTCTTCATGGTCAGGTGTTTTTGTAGCAAGTGGCAGTGACTCTCTCCCAACTATTGCACAGAGAGCATTAGCCTGGTAACAAGACAAGACAAAGTATTTTTGCCTTGAATCATTTCACCTTGTCCCCTGGGAGGTGTATCCTTTCCCATCCCTTGTCAACTCCCTCCACATGCTCTTCCCTAAACTTTGCACTATCTGCCTCTCTGATTCTGCTTCTCTCATACAGCATATCCCACCCAATAACTTTTCTTCAGTGTTTCCTGAATGCATGTGTTGATGCCTTAGCTGACCTTTTCTTTGCCTCTGACTGCTGTTTCACATTCTTGTTTTGCAGGTGTGGGAAGTGGCTAAACCTTACATTGAAAAGTACAGGAGGGAACACATCCCTGAATCGAGACCCATTTCACCTACAGCTTTCTCCCTGGGATCGCTGAGAATGAGTGCAGATGATAGTCATGACCACAGGCATCAGAATGAACTTTAAGAGTTGTATCCTCTGGAAGAGAGGAGATCCTTTCCAGAACCTTACCTGAGCATGGCTGATCTACTCAAACTCAATGTGGTTTCTCCAGGTGACCTAGAGGACCTGACTGTCTAGCACAGAAGCACAAACAGATAGTAAAGAAAAGTCTCACTGCTTTCCTCATGTGTAAAAGACAACTTTGTCATCACAGTGTGGTTTTGACTGAATTTCATGAACTTCTGAATACAAATCATTCAGACTCCTGCTGAAACCAGTATTTGTTTTGTCAACTTTTCATTCATTTTCTCTTCATCTGTACCAATGATACCCAAACAGCCTAAGTTTCATATTCTTACCTTCTTCTCCCCCTTTGGGTAACTGCTGTGATCTCCTTCATTTTGCCACAAGCAAGATTATCTTTACACTTAATTCTTCTCTCTTTTGCAGATCATATGTGAGATACAGGCACTTGTATAGCAGGAACATTTTTAGAGCAGATGCTTCACAAATCAGAAAAGCTGTGTGCATAGGAATGTGCTATGGAGATCATTGCTCCAGAACAAATCTATTATATTCTGGTGATGGACTACATTTAATGCAGCTTTCCAAGAGCTATGGGCTCACACCTGCAATCAATAAACCGAGGCTTCACATATGGCTGTAGCAATCTGTTTTCCTGTCGTGTGTGATGATGAAAATGTAAAGCAAAAGCTTAATTTAGAAGTAAGTAGGACAGGTGACATGGGCCAGAGGAGGTGTAGGACTAGTAAACCTAGGTGTAGGAATGTGAACCAATGCTGAGGCAATAGCACCAAGACCTACACTCCCGTGGCTCACCAGGTCTCTGCCTGTCTGCCAAGGGCCCTGTCCCCATAGATGGGATCATGACTGAGTGTGCTGTCACAACGCTGACCTCTGGCACGGGCTTATTTTGCAAGGGAAAAGTCAGAATGTGGTTTTCACCTCATGGTGCAGTGATGACGTGGCAGTACTGATCTGGCTGAAGGGCATTCAGCACAAGCTGAAAGCCTCCCCAGGCTATAGGCTATGCTGCAAGGGACAGCCAAAGTGCCAGTGTGGGGCTGCCTTTGAGTGTCTGACACCTGCCATGTTAAATGTGCCCTGAGGAGAAGGCTCATGCCTGCTGGTAACCTAGCAAGTTGCCAAATGCCTTGGGCATTCAGAGAAGAGATTCTGGGCCTTGTTTCCCACTCACCTCTGCTTTTGGCTGCCTGGGACCAAGGGATCCCCAGCACACACTGCAGCATGATGGACTCAGGTTTTGCACCGTGCCTGTGAGAGGTACCACTCTGCCTGCACCCTACATTTAAGAAATGCCTATGCTCCTTCCCTGACAGCCTTCCCAAATCCCTGCATAAACATTATTTATGAAGGCTGTCTCGGGCAGAATGGACTGTGCAATCACATACCTGAGATGTTCTTTCAAGCTTTATAAAAACAAAGTTCCACACCCACACGTGGTACAACATCTGCTTGCAGGAAAACATGTCAGGTGACAGGAATGCTATTACATTGTTTTAAAAACTGATTTAGTTGGCTAGCCTGGATCAAATAAAGAATGAAGATACTACAGGGGATGGCTTGCAGATTTTGGGTGTTAATATAAGTGCCTAAGGCTCAGGGAGATCAGAAGGTCATAATAATGCGCATACGTGTTAATGATGGCTTTCAAATATCTGTTAATCAGAGTGAGACCATTGTCCTTCCTCAAGGGTCTGGTTCACTAAAGCACTCTGCTCTGTATCACAGGTTATGTCACTTGCTTACATCAATAATTATTTTTGATGTGAAGTTCTTCATGCTTGTCAGGTGCAATTTTATGACTTCAGAAAGCAAATCCCTTTCGCCACCATCCATTTGAAAATTTGAAGAAAATACTTAGTATGGGTATTCAGAGACCCTCCTACCCCAGACCCACTGATTAAATACTGCTTATTCTCCAGAGCTGTATCATCCTTTTTTCTACATACTGCATTCCTAAGTGATGTTTCAAGCTGTGGGAAAAAAAGCAGTAGTTGAAACATAAATGAAAGAGTGCTTTAAAAAAATTAGGCTCCAAAGTTTCAACACAGCTTTGAGTAAAAGTTATCATACTTAACATACTAGAATCACATTCAAACTTCCACAAACGAATACGTCTCATGTTATTTCAGATTCAGCCTAGAATAAATAAAACTAGGTCTTTTCTGGAACATCTGTATGACACTGCATGTGATCTTCTCCCAATACAGCCAAGGGCCATCCCAAATGTGTATGCCTGAGCCTCTGGCCCTCTGTCACAGGTTACTTAACATCACACTCCCCAGAAAATCTTACCTGGATCCAAACGCTGTTTATTCATTGCCAGTTTGTTTAGGTTATTTTCAAATATAATAATATTATGGATTAATTGTATAGGAAAACATTTTTGGAAACTGTCTTATTTAAGATGGATACAATCAGAAATTATTTTATTGTGCTGGATAGAAGAACAATGGACATGGACATGCACCAAAAGGGTAATGCTTGGTAAGGTTTATTTGAATAAGAGTAAGGTGAGCAGGCAAACAATTTACCGGTAAATACAAATCTGATTTGTCTGTTGCTTTGAAATATTCCATGCTAATTTGATTTTAGTAGCTTACTAAAATATTGCCTTCTCTCAGTAATTGCTCATTGTCTCACACCTCTCATTTTCATAGATGACTTTTCCTTTAACTATAACATAGTTGATCAATGCTTCATGCCCACCAAACTGGTAAATCAAGTGCTCCCACCTAAAAAGACAAGATGTTTAAGAATATATAAACTTGCATAAGAGCAGGTCACATGCCCAGCATACCTGGCAATTTTATAAAATTTGCTTGAAAATGGGAAAACACTATTCCATGTCTACATGAAGTTGCCTCTTGCCGCATGAATACAGTGAGTCTATCAGTAGAGAATTTATTCCACAAAATAAACACATATTATCTCTAGATAATTTGTAATTAGGCATGGATTACTTAGAATAACAGCCCCAAAAGTCTTATGCTTTATTTTCCACTGGAGTAATTAAGGAAAATAAAAGTGGGTCTGAAATCCTACTAGTGTCGCTTTATTCAGTGAAAATAACTAAGATTAAAGCACATTTTAAATGCCAATGGAAGAACAAACCTTGATGAATTTATGATAAGAAGATCCCCCTGCTTGCCGACCTCCAAGGAGCCATGTGTGTCTGATTTGCCCAGAGCATAAGCTGCATTAATGGTGGCAGCTGCCAGTGCTTCATTCATTGACATCTTCATGTTTACACAGGCCAGATGCATCACCATAGGCTAGCAGGCAAGGAAGAGGACAATGGGAGTTACCAGGAACACAGAGCTGTTAATGCTTCAAATCCCTAAACACTTTCCTTCCTTGCACAACAGAAGGAGTTGTTTTGTACAACACAAATTTTGCAAACCCAAAATGAGAACTCTAAAATCAGTAGCTTTGAGAGCATTTTGAATAGGCCTCTCAGTGCATATGAAGGATGGAACCCATTCTAATTTCAAGAATTTCTGGCAAAAACTACCAATACACACGAACAAACACAGGCAGCTGTCTGTGTGGGGCATGCAACTCTCCTTGTGCACATGAAACCAGTTTGAAGTGTGCAAGACCGATATACAAGTTATACAAGTAAGAAATTTCATAATTCTATGATTTCAGTATTAGGATTTTCTTACCATTGAAAAACAGTATGCATTAGGATTAAAGTCACTGCCAAGAGCAACTATAACACCTTCTTCCAACATTTTTCTAGCTTGAGGTTGCTTCAGTCTAGTGGGAAAAATAAACTTATCAGTACAATTTACTTAGTTATCATACAATGATTTACAAGGGCAAAAGTCATCTCTCTGTTTGGCTACATTCATGCATTCAGTTACACTGATCCTTATGGAGATGAAAGCCGAAATTCTCCTCTTGCACCCCTACCTATCACCCTGTGGACAACATAAATGGGAAGCGTGAGCCACAGCTTTTGCAGTAACAGCATGTGGCAGCAGCCAGTGTCAACCATCAGGCTCCAGACCACTGAAATTCGGCTATTTATCCAGACCTCAGCCACTTAAGAATTTACAAGATGAAAATCTTCATTTCTGGAAAAACTAATTTTCTTGTTCTTACAGCTTCAAAGACAGGCTCCAAAATATGAGCAGTGGCACATGCAATGCAATAGTCCCTTCCCAATTTTTGAGTCTGTGAGTTTAGTCTGCATACATTAGAGATCTTTTCACTTAGCAATTACAATGCAAAAGATGTTTTCAATAACTTCAATATCTGGAATAGCCTTTTCAAAATTGTTCAGCCCATGGATTAATCTGTGTAAATGTTTGCAGGGTGGGCACTTGGAAATACATTCTCTAGGAAGTTTTAGCCATAGCTGCTGTAAAGCCACTCTGAATCTACTGTGAGACTTCTCAGCAATCTCACAGATTTTTCAGGATTTCCTACAGAAATAAGACATAAGGAGGGAGGCTCATTCAGTTCTCTGTATATGTGATTGCCTCCACTGACCCAGACTGATCCTTTAGGCATAGATACATGTTTATGCTTTTAGATTAAAAGACTCTCAAACCACACACATGGATTTGCAGTTACAAGTTTCCCTTCAACCTAGTGGCCTTACCTTAGCATGTAGGCTGTTGTTGGCAGAAGGACAGCAGCACACTTAGCTCTTGCCATCTCCACAATACCTTCATCAGTAACTTCTTCCAGGTGGCTGATGGCCCGGGCTCCTAGTTCAGCTCCAAGCTAAGCAGATTTTCAAGTAAATTACTCACTATTCTCAAATAATTCAGTTTAAAAAGTTGCTTCTAAACAACTGGAAGAGACAATTCACTATTAATGCAAAATATACCAGAAAATAAATAGTAAAGAATGCTTGAAAGAACAACCAGAATACAGAGACAAAATATTTGTTAATTTACTGCAGGAAAAGTTGATCACTTTATCCACCCTTTTCTGTGAGCAGAAGCACACCTTCAGTGGTGTTTTCAACAGCCTAACACACAAACTGTGAGAGCCATGGACGAAAGCATTATCAACTCCTGTTGATAAAGGATCCATCAAAAAATAGTTCACAAAACTGAATGCTGCCTTCAATAGGGAAGTCAAATAGGCTTTTATGATCAATCAAATTTTTGGTTTGGTGGGTTTTGGTTTTTTTATATATATATATATGCAGCTTGGGCAGACCCCACAGGAAGGCAGCAATATTTAAATGATGGTGAAACATGGTGTCAAAGGGACTTTCTTTATCAAGATATTTGGGAACCTAGTCTTGACTAAACCACCTCTATGAGTGTGCTCAGCTATACTGGTATCTGAGTAATGAGACCGCTGAGTGTGCCCACTGCAATTTGACTTGTTGCTTCTAAGAGGACATTTAACAAAAAATATTTTTCAAGTTGCATAGAAACCATGTTTTTGTCATTCTTGGGTGCATGGATATCCACCTTCCCAATCTGTATCCCATGCAAAAGATAAGCAAAGTCAATGTTTGATTAGCCAGTGCACGTTAGTCCCAGAGGTCAAGGCTTCCTCCCATGTCTTTAACTCCAAAGCTTCACATGGACTGCTCTTCCTGGCATCTATCAGATGGTCTGTTTCATAAAGTCTTAGAAAAGGCAACCTCAGTTTCGAAAACTGCAAATCTTTCACAGATTGGGCTCTCACAGGAGCAAAAATGAATGTTAAGAAAGACGTACCTCAGCAGATTTCATTGGATGGAGTTCATCACCATGGAAGTTAATATGTAACCCTATATTTTTTCCAGCTTGAAGTATTCTCCTTGTAGACTCCAGATCAAAGACTCCCTTCTCACAGAACACATCAATATTGTTAACATGTATTTCACCACTTAGTTTGAGCTCTTTCAGTTTAGGAAGGTGGTTATTGATAATGTCATCTGTGGCTTCAGTAGCAGTTTTCCCTCTAATGAAATGAAAAAGTTACAGAGCCATATGAGTAACATCCTCGAACTCTGGCACACACTCAAGCCACACATGCAATTACTGAATTACTTAGGAAATGATGTAAATATGAATCCCTCAAAAAACCTTCAAATTAAAAAAATTAAGCCCCACTGTAATTCATGTACTAACATGAGCTACTTTCCATTCAAAGAATATTAGATTGTATTACTGAATGGTTTTAATAAGCTTGGCATCTTGGATGCTGACAAAGATATGGGATACCTGAAAACAAAAATTTCTGCTTTCCTATTCATATATTCTGACCTCTTTATACCCTATCCTAAAATATAACTATTTAAAATATGTAAATGAGCATTTAAATATGTTAAATGGTATTCATACAATATTTTTATGCAAGTATCGAAGCTCAAAGGGGATATACAGTATAAGTCATTATTTTTAATTTACCTCTCCTCCTTTTATATCATTCAGATGATGGACAGATAACTGTTTCTAGAGGGGCTTGCCAAGATTTGATTTGCCAAAGTCAGAATCATTTATTAATCCTCTATTACATAAAGATAACCCAGGAGAGATCACTAAATACCTTCGAACTAGCAAATAATCCCAAAATATGCAGTTGAGTTCGCATTTTCCAATTTCAATATCTAAGGGCAAGGGATGTACAGCAGCTAAATGCCTGAGAAACTCAATGCTCATTTCAGGCACTGTAAGGCATGCAGACACTGGCACTATGCAGTACCACACCTGGCTGAGTTGGGAGCCATGCAATGGCAATAAATTCAGGAAGTCAAATTCTGCCTGAATTTATATACAAGGTTATAAAGCAGAGCCCTTCTTTCATTCCCTTCTCACTGAAACAGTCATTGGGGTTGCTCACCCTCTGACTGTGCCAAGGCTTTTCCCTTTTCTCTTTCTACTCAGCAGCCCTTGGAGGAATCTGGGCTGAAAGATTAGGGCCAGAGCCAAGGCAAAACAGAGGGAAACACTAAGAAATGGCTTCAGTTTTTGAGGGATATAATGCCCCAAAATGCAAACCAAAAACTGCTGTTGTTTTAATGCAGAAGATTTCTACTCAGGAAAACACTCTGAAAATTTCTTGATAAAGTTGAAAAGGGCCCAAAAATCACTTGCCAATAAAAAATAATAATGATTTTTAAAAATCAGACATTCCCCAAATCATGAGTTTGATTCAAAATGATGACTGGAGGGACCAGGGAAGAACTGCAAAAATTTTTATGGTCAAAATGAAAACCCAAGCCAGACTCTAAGTTTGAGGGGTAGCATAAAATTCAAGCAAAATAGTCTAGACACAAACATTTGACTGAAAAGAGAAGAGAGGATTTAAAAAGACCCAAACTGGAAAATACAGATAACCCAGTGTTTCCATCAGGAAATTTCCTTAAATCCCCAACTACCTTTTCTCCTTACTTAAAACACAGTATCCTTAATTACTACATTTTTTTATGCTTGATGTGCCTCAGTGGGGAACAAAGTGCAGAGAATGAGAAGGCCCACTTGTCTTTCTAACACATGACAGTTACTATGTTTGAAAAACACTGAAATTTATTTTATTGCTTTATAGAAATGCTCAAAGCATTTTGGTGGGTAAGACTATTTATAAGGATTTTGACTAAGATCCTGCCAAGGCTTTTTAGGGGAGAGAGAAAGGAAGGACTAGGAAATATATATAGTTTGGGGTGAAAGGCCAATTTTACTTTACCATTAAGTCCTATAAATTGTAGTTGCTGCCTTCAGCTGATTTTAGTTACTTTATTCTTAACCATCTCCCAGTTACTGAAGATGATCCATGATTCATTTTCCATAGTTAGATTGACAAAAGATAATTTATCATCCTGCTCCAAATACACAAGAATTAGATTGAAAAAAGTATTTTCTGGGTCATGTTTTCTTGAATGTTAAAAAAGGTTGGGTTTGGCTGGGGTTTTTTTGAGTATGCTTTTTTTTTCTTTTAATGAACATCTCTTGAATATTGCCACATAATAAGCCTGCCTCCATCTCACACGCCTTGTCTTGCAGCAGCCTACCACTTAGTATGTCAAAATATCTAGCTAAAACTCCTCATTAATTCCTTCATACACTGAAATCTGGTAACATGAAGACATTATTTTCATCATAGCAAAATAAAAATCAGTGGTGAGAAAGGATTCTTATGATATGTCTACTTAAGCCATCAGAATAATTGATTAAACACACTGTTTAAACTTCATCTCATAGCTATAAGATGTATGCAAGTCCTCATTGCATGGAAGCATAATTAAACTTTGTTTATGGAGCTATATAAAGATTAAATATGGTATTTTTTATTATTATTTGGCCAAAATAAAATCTCATGGCAGAGACCAAGCTTGAAGGATAGCAGCAGATGCAAGCAGATGAACTTTCTGTACAGGAAACCCTCTAATCTGTATTATGTTCAGTGTGAGCATCAGCTGGAGGCAGGGGTTCTGTGCTAAGCCTGTGTTGGCATTTAGGAGTCACTAAATAATGCTGGCCTGCCTTTCTTCAAATTAAAATTCAGGACAGCTTCCTATAAATATTGGCTGTTGTTTTTCAAGTATATTGTATTTTAGGAGTCAGGCAGAAGAAGCCAATTTTCAATGCAAAGCACCAGTACTTAACAAGAGAAAGGTCAAGTCCTATTACTTGGGCACAGCATGAGCTCCGCAGTATGTTGAGGAAATGCCAATATCCATGGATTTCTTAGCACGTTCAATCACCCTGAGCATTTTGAGCTCGGTCTCCAAGTTTAAGCCATATCCACTCTTGCACTCCACCAGCGTGGATCCTGCTCTGAGCATGCGTTCAAGGCGGTGCTGGAAGGAGGTGAACAGCTCATCCTCCGTGGCCTTCCGAGTGTGCTCCACAGTGAAATGGATTCCTCCCCCTGCCTGGTGGATCTCCATATAGGATGCACCTGCCAGCTTGGGTTAAAGAAAAAAAAACAAAAACCACCCCCCTTACAATTAGCTATGAACAGTGCGTTTTCCATCCAAGAAATACTGGAAAGTGCCTTGAGGTCTCTTTGCAGTGAGAGAGACAAAAGGAGGAGAAAAAAATCCCAATTAATTCTTCCTCCCTCCCCCTTCTCTTCTCTCTCCCTTCCACTTAAGTGAAGAAATGTTGTAAGAAGTGGCATAAAGAGAATTACTCCGGGGATTTGCTTTCCCCTGAGTCCAAGGGGAAAACCAATCTCTAGCTCAAAATTCATTTATGTGGAAAAGAAAAATGAAGGAAAAAATCAAGACTTAGATGGTAATAGAAGGCGACACTCCTGTATTGCTTCAATTAATGCAAAAATATATCAAGGGTGGCTGCAAATGATGCAGGTACACTCCTCTCTCAGCCTATCAGTATTCAAAAGTCACCCCTCCTCCCTCAGGTAGATTATCTGACAGAAATTATATATTTTTCTATAAAAGAAAGATGAGAGTCACTAGAAAGTAGAAAGTTATACATTAAAAAAAAAGGAGGAAGAAAAATCCATCTGTGTAATTTTATGCTGTTACCTTCATTGCAAACTCATGAACCCTATCACCAGCCCACACTGGATGTGTATGTGCATCTACCAGCCCTACAGAAAACAAAGTAAATGTACACTTGAGTTACTTCACTGTGTAAGAGAAAAGATTATTAACATGCAAGCAAATTAAATATACAGCAGAAACTTCCCTAAAAAGTCTCTATTGGTTAAAGAAAAATAAAAATCCAACCAGCCAAATATCTAGGATTTTCTTCAGAGGCCATTAATTTTCTTTTAATTTTTTTTGGGTCTGACATCTTATGCAAAATGTCTCCAGGTAAATGCATCAGTTGCTGAGTTTGTCATGTTATTTTGATAAAGTTTTCAAACTGTGGAAGAAAGGATAAATAACAAACTTTGAAAGAGTTCATTAGACTTCAAGCTTGTACTCTTTAAAAAAAGGCAAACTGCTTAGCACACTAGACTTCCTCTTGCAAAACTTACTACAGTGGGAGCCGTTTCTACAAGCTCTGAAACTGACACCGCTGAATGGCAAGGCCACTGTAAGAGAAACACAGGTCTGACAGCTCATGTACTAACACCACTTGGACAGTTTAACATGCAATACACTTGCCCATCTTTTGGGGATTTTTTTATCAGGCAAAGTTGCAGAATATGTGACTTAAAATCCCTCTTGCATGCAAACAGCTGTGGGCAGGATGGGCAGATTGAGCTCTGTGGCTGAATGGCTGATGGGCTGAGAGAGTACAGAAAAGAACAGTGAATCTGAAGAGTCACTCTGTGGGTCAGCTACATTCCTGTTGTGATCTATTATATGGGGAACAGATCCAAAGATGAAACAAGAGGAGACAGAGCTCCAGCATGAAGCCCAAAAGAACCCCTGAATATCTCCAATGAGGGAGACTCCACTGGCTCTTTGGGCAGCCTGTTCCAGTGTCCAGTCACCTGCACAGTAAAAAAGTTCTTCCTCGTGTTTAGGTGAAACTTCTGTTCATCAGTTTCTGCCCACTGCCTCTTGTTCTATTGCTTGGTACCACTAAGAAGTGCCTGGATCTCTGCGTGCCCTCCACTTCAAATACGTACAGACATTGATGAAGTCCCCTTTCAGTTGTCTCTTCTTGAGGCTGAACAGACCAAACTCTCTCAGTCTCTCCTCTTAAGAGAGATGCTCCAAACCCTTCATAATCTTTGTAGCCCTCCACTGGACTCACTCCAGCAGCTCCATGTCTCTCTTGCCCAGAACTGGACACAGCACTCCACATGTGGCCTCACCAGGGCTGAGTAGAGTAACAGGATCACGGCCCTTGACCTGTTGGCAGCCCTGTTCCTTTGTATCATAAAATACACCTACCTGGTAACACGCACTTCCCAGAGCAGTCAATTATCCTTTCAAACATTGCTTCTGAAAACTGATTGCGTATAACATCTGCCTGGCCCACAGCTTTGATACAACCATCCCTGCACAACACAGACAACAAACAAAGAACGTGGTGAGCCTGTCTAAAAGTCAAGTGCTCAAGGACAGAGCTCCTGGAACAATAGGGACAGGACCTTCAGCAGGACTGAAGATTCACATGTGGAGGTGGTTTGCTCATTTTATATATGCACAGCAAACACTAGGGTAATGCCATGCGTTTCAAGCTGTTTGCCATAACGCTTGTCCTCTGCTTAGATCCCTCTGGATGACACCTTGGTACTGTTCTGCTCTAATTCCTGCTAAGTATCACTGGTTTCCCCCCGTGGATCAGCGAGCACACAGCATCGCTCCAGCAGGTATCTATCCGCAGGGCGCTCGTCCCCTCACTCAAATCGAACTGCCATCGCCTAGACCTGGATCGCCCCGTGCCCTGGGAAGCTACAAGGATCAGCCTCTTTGGGACAGTTCTCCTAGCGTAGCTCGAGGATGGTACCGGGAACCCTGGACTGCGCTTGTGGGAAGCCTTCCACCCTTGAGAGAGAGTTCCTGCTCCCCGACCCGTCGGGCCGCAGCAGAGCCCCGTCCCGCCCCGCCGCGCCGCGCCGGCCCCACACTCACAGCCCCACCACCAGGCTGGCGGCCCGCAGCACGCCCAGGCTGGCAGCGCCGTCCCGCCGCAGGTACGGCTCTCGCCGCTCGCAGACCAGCACCAGCTGCTCGGCGTTCTCCAGCAGCAGCCGGTGCCGCTGCGGGCACGCCATGGCTGCTGGCGCCCGGAGCCGGGGCCCCGCGGGGGGCGCGGCAGAGCGCCTCTCCCGCCCCCCGTCCTGCTCCGCCTCGCCTGGCACCAGCCCGACCCCGCTCCAGGCCCGGCCTTGGCCCTACCCGGCTTGGTCTGCCCTAACTTTGCAGCAGCCCGCTCTGGGCGCGGAATGCTGTGCTAGATTCGGTCTGGGATAACGTGACAGCGTCCGCGCATCGCGCTGGTTCATAACCGTCTCCGAAACATGAGGTTTTCTACTTGGGGCTTCACGGAGCTCTCAGTCCTCGCAGCACCACCTGGAGATTTCCCTTTGCCAAGAAAATAGGAGCCCCTGATTTGGGAGCGTTTGTTTGCCCACGTGCCCCCTCCCCGGCGTCCATCACCTCTCCAGCATCCATCATTTTGCCTGCGCCAACCACCTTGCCCGTATCGCAGCAACAACCCCCGAGGGACCATGATACCTCCCACCGCGCCAGATGTTCACGCAGACATTCATTTATCCAGGCAGATATTAATTTATAAGGTTCCAAAACCGAAACGTTTGTGCGATTCTTCTGCCCCCTACAGAACGAAAGATGCGAATCATGGAGCAAATATTTGCTCTCAACACGGATTTTTTTGTTTTCTTCTCTCTTCACATATTAATAGAGTCTACAGCACCCCAGTATTTCCCAGCTGGAAAATGGAGTGTCTTTCTAAACAAGTGATCCCTCAAACACTTCTCCCAGTGTGGCAATCTTCTTTAGACACCTTCTTTTCTTTTAGAAAGAGAACACATCTATACTCCTGTTCAGCAGAAACAGTTGGATAGGTTGGCTCTTTGAATGAGCCTTTCTGGTGAAGTCTTGTTTGCAAATGAGGCAAGATTTGCATCTAAAGCCCAGTAATTTGTATTTAATATCAAACCTGAAAAGTGAGTAAAACTACAATAAAGTTGGGTGTTACCTTGTGATGCTTCTCCACTGGCGTAATGCTGCACCATGACATAACTTTTGTCTTCCTCCTAAACTCTCACTTAGGCATACAAAAGATTGACAGGAGAGCTGGTAGAGGGTGGTTTACCACTTCCAGGAGTTCCTGCTGCTGACTTTGGCACTCCCCAGCAGTATCACAATATGTTTGAAAGCAGAAATCAAAGAGGAGCCTGGCAACAGCATCGTAACAAGCACAGAAGGATGTCCCATTGTGGGGGATGCTTAAGCAGTGGTGGTGGGCTGAGAGCTGTTGTGTCAGGAATGAAACACAGCATGTTGCAGTGGAGGGGGGAAAAAGGAAAGATCAACACACCTGTGAGCCGTGTTGTTACACTTTTAAAGAAAAAATCAGTTTTGTGCTCCAGGCTTCTCCAAGAATCAAGGTCAGATCCTGATTTAAATCCTGAGAATTCGTGAGGATTTTATGCTTAGTCAGCTAGGAGAGTATTTTGTTCTAAGACTTATATTCTGTTTGCAGAAAACTTACAGATGTGCCTGTGTATTTCTATATGCCCTGGTTCTTTTCTGGTGAAGAATTTTCTGTGTAATAGATCAGTGTATGAAAAAGGGTCAATCGACTGCAGTCAGGTTTCTGACATGCTGTGCCTGATCTATTTTTAAGAATACTGTCCAGAAAGGTAAGTGCAGGGATGGTTTCTAGGTTGCATCCTCAGGAAATTCTAGAGTTTGATTCAAAAAGTACAGATTCTAAATACTTGGCTGTATTTTTGAAATGTTGGCAGAATTCACTGGGTGTAAACAGTGAACAGAGTAGGGTGCTAAAGGAACCCTGCCTAAATTGCTTAAATTTAGACCATTTAAATCACCTTAAAGTTCCAGTGAAATTTCTTTTTGAAAATGGTTTTTAAATGTGGCATTTCCAATGAGAGAAAAAATCCGAGGAAAAGTAGACATAAAAAAGTTGAGTAAAAAAGTTATGGACTTGAGGGATTTCACCTCTTCTTGCTGGTGCTTTACATGAGAATATGATATGCTTATTCCTCAAGGACCCCTTTTCAAATACACTGTCAGAGCTATGTTAGAATGTCTCTTCTTGTAAAAAACTTGTAATAACAAAAAGCCCAAAGTTAGAGTCAGATCAAATATTGGCTAAATTTTCCTTAAATCTGTAATTAGATTTTTCATCTGCTAAACAGATGTGCTGGTTTGAAAGCAAAACCAGTGAAAGACTCCAAGTCAGAAACACAATTTAATAAGAGGAAAAGAAAAGAAATAAAAGAAAGTAAAATAAAAGTAATAGTACAAAAAAAAAAACCACTGACAGAGTCAGAATACAACCTGACACCCTGTTAGGGTGGTAGTAGCAGTCCAGATGCAATGGTCTTGTCAAAGCAGTGATTCCTGTAGAAGCGTCCAGTAGCTCTTGTCTCTTCTGGGAGTCCAGTGGATAAAAGCTGCCTGTGCTGTCCCAAACCCTGGATTTATCCAGGTGGGAATGCTTGGCTCCTCCCCCTGGGCAGAGCATCTCACAATGGGGATGATCTCATTCTATGAGTCATGCAGTGGGTCCTTGATGGCCCATTAAATAGAGATAGCTCCCGGAGGGAGTTATCTATGAGTCATGTGGCAAGGCATTGTTAGGCTCGTTAACAGAAGATAAGGAAAACACTGCCCCACCCTGGCTCCAACGGCTCATGGGGATTGAATACAAACCTTGGGCACAATTTTACATTGTAACCTAGGACATAATCCGCCCCTTATTCTATCACCATCTACATCATACACTCTCACAGATACATACATATATACACACACAGAATGAAACCTTACACACTAATTTTAGTTCTCACTTAAAATTAGGTCTCCTTGTGGAACACAACGGGTTTCTCCATCTTTTTGCATTACCCACCAAGTATAACCAGGTCCTTGAGCAAAAACAATCCCACGGATAGGTCTGCCTTTGCCTGAGGTGGGACTAATCTAAACAGTCTTTCCTAAAATCCCTTTCATGTGTACCACAGGGACTTTATCTCCATCCACTGTGTGCAAGGGTTCAGACTGGGCAGGACAAGCTCGATTGATGGAGCCTCGGGTGTTGACCATCCAGGTGGCTTTGGCTAAGTTTATGTCCTAATTCTTGAAGATCCCTCCACCAAGTGCCTTCAGGGTAGTCTTTAATAGTCCATTGCACCGTTCAACTTTCCCGGTGGCTGGTGCATGATAAGGGATGTGGTATATCCATTCAATACCATGTTCTTTGGCCCAGGTGTTTATAAGGCTGTTCTTAAAATGTGTCCCGTTGTCTGACTCGATTCTCTCTGGGGTGCTGTGCCTCCACAGGACTTGCTTTTCAAGGCCCAGGATGGTGTTCTGGGCAGTAGCATGAGGCACAGGGTAGGTCTCCAGCCATCCTGTGGTTGCTTCTACCATGGTCAGCACGTAGCGCTTGCCTTGGCGGGTCTGGGGAAGGGTGATGTAGTCAATTTGCCCGGCTTCCCCATACCTGTACTTCAACCATCGTCCACCGTACCACAGAGGCTTCACCCGCTTGGCCTGTTTGATTGCAGCGCAGGTCCCACAGTCGTGGATGACCTGTGAGATGCTGTCCATTGTAAGGTCCACCCCTCGGTCACAAGCCCATCAGTATGTTGCATCTCTTCCCTGATGACCAGAGGCATCATTGGCCCAATGAGCTAGGAATAATTCTCCCTTGTGCTGCCAGTCTTGATCCACCTGTAATACTTTCACCTTGGCAGCTTTGTCTACCTGCTCATTGTTGCGATGCTCCTCATTAGCCCGACTCTTGGGTACATGTGCATCTACGTGTCGAACTTTCACGGTCAGCTTCTCTACTCGGGTAGCAATGTCCTGCCAAATCTCAGCAGCCCAGATGGGTTTCCCTCTGCGCTGCCAGTTGGCCTTTTTCCAGCGATTCAGCCATCCCCACAGGGCATTAGCTACCATCCATGAGTCGGTGTAGAGATAGAGCCTCGGCCACTTCTCTCGTTCAGCAATATCCAAAGCCAGCTGGACAGCTTTAAGCTCTGCCATCTGACTCGATCCACCTTGTCCTTCAGTAGCTTGTGCAACTCGTCGTGTGGGGCTCCATACTGCAGCTTTCCATTTCCGGTCAGTGCCTATAATTCAGCAGGAACCATCAGTGAAGAGGGCATATCGTCTTTCAGTCTCCGGTAGCTCGTTATATGGTGGGCCCTCCTCGGCACGTGTCACTTGCTCCTCTTCTTCTTCAGAGGATAATCTAAAAGTCTCACCTTCAGGCCAGTTCGTTATAACTTCCAGAATCCCAGGGCGATTTGGGTTTCCAATACGGGCGCGCTGTGTAATGAGGGCAATCCATTTGCTCCAAGTAGTGTCGGTTGCATGATGCGTGGAAGGCACCTTTCCCTTGAACATCCACCCCAGCACCGGCAGTCAGGGTGCCAGGAGGAGTTGTGCTTCAGTGCCAATAACTTCTGAGGCGGCTTGAACTCTTTCATAGGCAGCCAAGATTTCCTTCTCCGTGGGAGTGTAGTTGGCTTCGGACCCTCTGTAGCTTCGACTCCAGAATCCCAGTGGTCGACCCCGAGTCTCACCAGGCACCTTCTGCCAAAGGCTCCAGGACAGGCTATTGCTCCCAGCTGCTGAGTAGAGCACATTCTTCACATCTGGTCCCGTCTTCACTGGGCCAAGGGCTACCGCATGAGCGATCTCCTGTTTGATCTGGGCAAAGGCTTGCTGCTGTTCAGGGCCCCAGTGGAAATCATTCTTATTGAGGGTAACCAGGTAGAGAGGACTCACAATCTGGCTATACTCAGGGATGTGCATTCTCCAAAAGCTTATGGCGCCTAGGAAAGCTTGTGTTTCCTTCTTGCTCGTTGGTGGAGACATTGCGGTGATCTTGTTGATTACTTCTGTGGGTATCTGGCGACGACCATCTTGCCACTTGACTCCCAGGAACTGGATTTCTTGAGCCGGCCCCTTAACCTTACTTCGCTTAATGGCAAAACCAGCTTTCAGTAGAATCTGGATAATATTCTCTCCTTTCTTGAAGACTTCCCCTGCTGTGTTCCCCCATACAATAATGTCATCAATATACTGGAGATGTTCAGGAGCCTCGCCTTTTTCCAATGCAGTCTGGATCGGTCCATGGCAGATTGTGGGACTGTGCTTCCACCCCTGGGGCAGTCGGTTCCAGGTATACTGCACACCCCTCCAGGTGAAAGCAAACTGAGGCCTGCACTCTGCTGCCAAAGGAATGGAGAAAAAGGCATTGGCAATGTCGATGGTCGCATACCACTTTGCTGCCTTGGACTCCAGCTCGTACTGAAGCTCTAACATGTCTGGTACAGCAGCGCTCAGTGGTGGCGTGACCTCATTCAGACCACGGTAATCCACAGTCAGTCTCCATTCTCCACTGGACTTACGCACTGGCCATATAGGGCTGTTGAAAGGTGAACGAGCCTTGCTGACCATCCCTTGGCTCTCCAGTTTATGAATCATCTCATGGATAGGAATCACAGAGTCTCTGTTGGTGCGGTATTGCCGACGGTGCACTGTTGCTGTGGCGATTGATACTTGTTGCTCTTCAACTCTCAGCAGTCCCACAGCAGAGGGGTCATCTGAGAGACCAGGCAAGGTATTCAGTTGTCTGATGTCTTCTTTCTCCACAGCAGCTATCCCAAAAGCCCAACGATATCCTTTCGGGTCTTTGAAATATCCATTTCTGAGATAGTCTATGCCAAGGATGCATGGGGCCTCTGGGCCAGTCACAATGGGGTGTTTTTGCCACCCGTTCCCAATTAAACTCACTTCGGCCTCCACTACAGTCAGCTGCTGGGACCCTCCTGTCACTCCAGAAATAGAGACGGATTCTGTTCTTACGTACCTTGATGGCATCAGGGTACATTGAGAGCCAGTGTCAACCAAAGCTGTATACTTTTGTGGGTCAGATGTGCCAGGCCATCGGATCCACACAGTCCAATAAATCTGATTGTCCCTTTCCTCTACCTGGCTAGAGGCAGGGCCCCCCTATTCTTGGTCATGGTACACGCTACTCTCTTCCTATAAATGTGTTCCTGAGGTTCTTTTGAGAGGATCAGTCATATCATCATTCTTATCTCATCTGGAGTTTTGTGCTCGAGAGACTGGAGCAGCATTGACTCTAGATGAACCTCTTGTGGTAGGGGTCTCTCTTTTCAGTTCACATACCCAGGCTGCTAAGGAGGAGGTGGGTTTTCTATCCCACTTCCTCATGTCTTCTCCATGCTCCCAAAGAAAAGACCAGAGGTTACTTCGTGGAGTGTATGTTCTCTCCCTGGCTGGGGGACGCCTGCTCCTAATGGCAGAGACTCTTGTTGGTTCTGGCGAGACGTGGTAAATTTCTTCTTTAAGTTCTTTTTTCAGTTTCTGATGGCCTTCTTCAATCAAGCTTCGGACTTGCTCAGCCAGCTTTGTTTCCACGGATGAGACATGGGTACGAAATGGGGCGGTGACAGTGTCTTCATAAATTCTTAGTTTATTGACCAAGACTCCCACCCTGTCCTTGCCTGCCCTCCATTGCAGCGTTGCCAGGTAACGGGAGTACATCTGTGGTCCAAGCCGTGCGAATCTCAACCACATCTGCGATGTGCACTGGACTTCATCTGGGCATTTGAGATGCCTCTTCATCCTCTGAGAAAATGATCTCCAGCACAGCCAATTCCCTCAGGCATCAGATACCTTGTTCTATTTACTCCACTTTCCTTGGTGCACCTGGAGATCTTCTTTACAAAGGTATCTGTTCTTCACACTTGTTAGCAGTCGTCGCCAGAGGCTGAGAGTTTCTTGGGTTCTCCCGATCCCCTGGTCAATGACCACATCCCGGGACAGCGATCTCAGTTGCCTGGCCTCACTTCCATCCAGAATGGTGTCATTGGCTGCAGCGTCCCAGATACGGAGCAGCCAGGTCAGGACAGATTCATTTGTCTGGCGGGTGAATTCCCTCCACAGGTCACGCAGCTCACCCAGGGACAGAGAGCGAGTGATGATCTCTGGCTCTGTCTCTTCTGCTGTGTGAAAGTGCGAAGGTCCTGCTGCATCCTCATCAGTCACTATGCGGACTGATTTGCTCTTTGCTTTCTTCTTCTGAACAGGAGCAACTGCTACCGGTTTGGGCTGTTCCAGTTCAGTGATGGTTTGTGTAGAAATGCTGGCATTTTTGGCTTCTTTCTCCTCTGTGAAAACCTGCACAGACACAGACATTGTGGCTTTGCTTGGTGCTTCTTTCTCTTCTGTGACAGTCTGTGTAGACTCGGACACTGTTGCCTGGCTTTTGGTTCCTTTCTCCTCTGTGACAGTCTGTGTAGACACGAAGGCTGTTGCTGTGCATTTGGTTCTTTTCTCCTCTGCCTCAAGAAGACGTTGCACTACATCATGTAGTGTTTTGTTCTTAACCATGATGCAGGCTGTGCAGAGAAGAGAAAGCAATACTAACAACAAAATTGTGCTGTCCTTGGTATCCAGAGAGAACTCAATATTTTCAAAAACTGCTGTATCAGGCCTGAAAGACTGGAAAAAATCATTCTTTACCCCTCCCCACTGCAGCTGGGTGAGATTGTTGAGACCCCAAACAAAGCATCCTAGACCGGGACAAGACAACAAAATTGAGTACATATTCTGAATTGTACTCATTGCCTCAGAGGTTATCATGCAATAGACATAATAGACCAATAAAGCAATTTTAGTGCTGTACCCTGGTTTACACCAGAGTATTAAGATCTGCAGATACTGTCCCATGTGCGGAAAGATATAGAGAGCTAGGTACAAGACACATGTGAACATGCTGAGCATCATAGTGAAAAGATGTCTTTTTTCCCAATACAAAATTGTAATTCTGACTTTTCTCAGTACCTCGTGCCCCACGTTGGGCGCCAAAAATATGTGCTGGTTTGAAAGCAAAACCAGTGAAAGACTCCAAGTCAGAAACACAATTTAATAAGAGGAAAAGAAAAGAAATAAAAGAAAGTAAAATAAAAGTAATAGTACAAAAAAAAACCACTGACAGAGTCAGAATACAACCTGACACCCTGTTAGGGTGGTAGTAGCAGTCCAGATGCAATGGTCTTGTCAAAGCAGTGATTCCTGTAGAAGCGTCCAGTAGCTCTTGTCTCTTCTGGGAGTCCAGTGGATAAAAGCTGCCTGTGCTGTCCCAAACCCTGGATTTATCCAGGTGGGAATGCTTGGCTCCTCCCCCTGGGCAGAGCATCTCACAATGGGGATGATCTCATTCTATGAGTCATGCAGTGGGTCCTTGATGGCCCATTAAATAGAGATAGCTCCCGGAGGGAGTTATCTATGAGTCATGTGGCAAGGCATTGTTAGGCTCGTTAACAGAAGATAAGGAAAACACTGCCCCACCCTGGCTCAAACGGCTCATGGGGATAGAATACAAACCTTGGGCACAATTTTACATTGTAACCTAGGACAACAGACCTTTCCAATAATACACATAGCATGATGAAACGTCCTGAAAGGGGACACTATGCATGCCTAAACACAAGTTAATTACTAGTAAAAATTTACTGAATGCTATTTCGCTGTTTACAAAAGCAGCAGATGTCAGTAAACTCTCAGGATCAAACACAGAAAATGCATCACTTGGATGAAAGTGACTTGCAAATGTGGAATAGATCCAAACTAAATTGCAAATCTGTTACATACCTTTGACTTCCTTCATGTTGTATTGAGCTTAACGCCTTATTTACAAATACTTTTTGCATAGTTTTGCAAAATTGAAAGTGAATTCTGCATTTTTTTTTCTGTGAACCTTGCATCTCTCAAACCATGGAAACATTGCATTTGCTCAGATGAGCTTTCTGAATCCTCTCTTCCCAGATCTGTCTTTGGCACATTCCATAGTGGCCTGGGGAGGGGGAGACATTTTGGAGGAACACCACAATTTGCCTCAGTGGACACAATTTGGTTCTCCCTGAGCACAATGCAACCTGGCCAACCCGTGTGCCTTGGTTTCTTTTTCACATAAGCTGCAGCTAAGGAAAAGAGAGCTTGTGAGCACCTGTGTCCTGCCAGGAGTGGGAGGCGGGCACCTGGTACAATTCCAGCATCTGAGCTTATGTCCAAAGCTTGTCCTTCTTTGCAATTTGTGAGCTGCACAATACAGAACTGGAATTTGCAGCATTTTTTCTCTTGGCAATGATAAGGATTTCGGGTCTTCTCAGGTAGGTTGTGTACTCTTTTTTTGCATACTCCTAGGAATGGGAAGGTTTCCAAGTAAAAAAATAAACAGCAAACAACTTAATACTCAAATAAGAAATACACAAAAATAAGCTCAAAACTACATATGGTATGTGTCATGCCTCACTATTTCTAGGCTCTTTTTGACCACCTTTTCACCATATTTAAGAGGTGGTTTTGCATGGCATAATCTTTTCCTGAGTGCCCTGCTACTTTGTCTCCATTTTCTTTTATCCTATAAACAATTGGAAGAACTTAGAAAGAATATGAAAACAAATTTTAGTTACTTTATGTACATTGTATTTAACATGTAAAATCACAAGCCCTTTTATTTGTGTCTTTAATACACACCTAAGTGAATTTTTGCAGTTCTTTTGCCTTTTGGACTTGCTCCAGAGGAGATGAAAAGATCTGTATTCATGGGGCTTACTCCATATGAACTAAGAACCAGCAGTAATTACTCTGATATATTCAGAGTACCTTATCTTCACCTGCACTGCAATTCTTTCCACATCATTCAGGACCAGGATCTAAGTTAAGCACATGTTTAAGTTGTTATTTGACTTTATCTGCATAGGTTCTTCCACTGAAATAAATGGAATACTTGATGGTAGCAAAGAGAAACACATGCCTCCATTTCTGCAGCATAACTAAACAAAGATTAGTTATCAAGTTATGCACCAAGGTATTATTCAGTTAAAGTGTTTGATGCCTGGTGCTATGCATAAGTAAAATGGTCTGAGTTTGAACGTAACTGTCTAAAATGTAACTGTAATGGTCTAAGGAATGTATCTGTCAAAAAAACAGATATAACAAAACATCTCAAAAGAACGTGAAGCTATGTGAAAGGATCACACTTTTGTTGAGGATGAAAACTCAAGACTCTACAAAGCGGCTTATTTGTCTGAAAGAGGGAGATAGATAAATACCTTTGTATTTATCTATATGGGGAGATGAGAAAAATACCTTTGTTTTCTTAGTTCTGAGTTCTTGCTTTTCCAAATTGTAAGTCCACTTGTCTTTCCTATTATTCATCTTACTGCCAATTTTCAGGTGTTTTACTTTCTTCTAGATGGTGGTTTCATCTAGATATTCACCAGCTGTGTCTGTCTACTTTGATTCATTTCTCAACAGCCCCCTTCAAAAACAGATGTGACTGCTTTCCTGATGATGGGTTCAGGCTGTCTGTCCTGGAATATCAACAGCCCATTCTTAAGTTAGGAAGTATCTACAACATAATGGATGTTATGCACAAAAAGCTCCCTTGCTTCTTTTGTGCTTTGGCTTGCTGTCTTTTTAAAAAGGTTTCTACTCATTTTAAACTGCTACAGGACTTTCCTTGTGTGAAGGTTTTTCCTAGCACAAAAATCAGCATTTCACCAACAACTACCGGTGTTCTACATTGACAAATTCTCACCCTGTAGGAAGGGAGTCAGAGGAAGTGCTATGAATAACAGGAGGTAGCTCTCTCTGCAAGGCAAAAACATTTTCTTTACCCTCAGGAAAGGAATTAAGCACTCTGGCTGCACAGCACAACTCCAGACATCCTTCCACAGACACGCCTGTTTAGTTGAGGAACAAGTCACATTCATCTATGCACACAGAAGGGGTTCAGCATGAGCTTGGTCTTCCCAGTTACTCTGAAAAACTGAAGCTTGGTGAGCTGTCATAGTGATGGCCCTATCTGCATTGATCCAGTGCTCAGATAATACATGACAGACTCATCTCCAGTCTCACTTCCTCCTCATGAGGAAGAGCAGCTTTCAGATCAGTCCCATTAGAGACAAGGAACTGATTTAGATATTAAGCTGACAGTCACAGCCTTTCCTCCTGCAATTCTGACAGCGCTGTGACTATCTATGGCAGCATGGGAGGGACACTATTGTGCATCATGGTCATTACCAGGATGTGCTGCATCGCAAACCAGGTGAGATGCTTTTTTGCCTCTCATTCCTGCCACTACGAAGAACACATCTGGTTGTTCTTAAGTTTCCTAGGCTCATTGCCAATTTTAAAGTACTCATTTATCCTTGTGATAGTACTGATTTTAGCTTAAATAGCTCTTTTCCCTTTCCCAATGGCATTGTAGGGTACTTCAGCAGAGCTGCAAAGCCTCCATGCTGCCAAAAAGGGTCTGGTTTAAGCAATGAAACACCTGCGCAAGTACAACCAAAATTATTTTTTGCTCTTTATGGAAGCTTACATATCTAAGTATTGAGGGAACATGTAGATAGCTCCAGAGATGACTTCCAACATGAAATATCTCCCAACAGGAAGGTATTTCTCTGCAGGATCTATCCTGACAGGCTGGTGTCCTTCCCCCAGTTCACATAACCAGTGTTCTATCCTAATGCAGCCCTGAGCACCCAGCATTGCCCACTCCAGTTGTCTCTGAAAGGATGTGTGATCCCAGCCAACAGGGCTGGAGATCTGTACTCCATGTGCACCTGTGCAGCTTTTAGACAGAAAATCATCTCTTCACAACACGCTGAGGAGGACCACAGTATTCTTTCCACTCTTCAGCAGAAACTCACAAAGCACACTCCTATTCTGCAGTCTCTTGTCTCAAGCCTATTAATGCCACTGAAGTCTGTGGATCTCTACAGCTGCCAGGAGGCTTTTGTCTGTGTGGCTGTTGGCTACTAAATTGATACAAGTTTGTCCATCCTTAATGACCATACAGCCACACTTCAAGCTTCTTGACTTAAAGCAGGAGAATATTTCTGAGAGAAACTCGGGTATAACAGATCTCCACACCTCACCTGCAGTGAAATCTTCCCTGCTCATTCCAAATGTTTCATGAACAGGTTTAAAGATGAAATGTATTTAAACAGTCACTACATACATACTGTAAAATACAGAGACTGCCAAGTCTCCCTATGTTTCAGATGGGAAGATAACTGGTACTTTTTAAAATATTTGCTTTTCATTTTAATGTTTTCAGCTTTAAACTGAAACAATTACCTGTTGTTCCTCCAGCATTAGGTTTTTGGACACAAATAAAATATTAGACACCTTTAAAAGGGTTAATTTTTCCAGTACTAAAACACAATGGAAAAAAAGTAAACACCTTACTACAAAAGTACGAAAAACAAAACAAAACAAAGTTTATTTCCAGAAATACAAAACATCTATTCTCTCATTTCTCCATCTTCTTCCTCTTCTTCCACACCTCTGATGTACAAAACATTATTGCACCTGCAAAGAGAACCAAGAGTTCCGTTAGCTATAAACGTTATCGTTTTCCCCACATAAAACATGCTTTAAACATTTTTCTGCTTGAATGTAGCCTGGCAACAGCCAAATTCTACATTCTACAAAAATGCTGTTGACCTTGAACACCTTTTCCACACAGTACACTAAATTGTGCAACTTCATAACTGTAATAACTGTTTGACAATGCTGCAGAAAAAAATCTTTACTTTTGGGTAAACAGTTCCAAGCATGCAAAATGTTTCCAGTTGCAATGCACTAGTTTACAGTGCCAAAAGATTCCCAGATATACAACAATGTGGAAGACAAAAGTATTTAGTCACCACAAAGGAGATAGTAAATACTTCCTTAAATATATTCAAAAATTAATTTTCCCTCCTCTCAGAAGGGACTTTGATATAAAAGACACATTCATAGCCTTCTTGTAAGAGCTACACTTGGCATCTTAATTAGACAAGAAACACAGCACCCACCAGTATAAGATTTAATGCAAGTGGTGAGGGGATTTAGAGCCTTCTTCCACAATAAACAAATACCCCAATTACCTTATCAAAACTTCACCGAGGTGTCCGGACAATGCACCGTCTATGTATTCCTCTGTGTTTGCAAGCTTGAAAAGAAAATGAGAAAAAAAATCAGAACGACAGCAGCAAAAGCGGCCTCCCAAAACACATGACGGTTCTGCCCCCAGCCCAGGGCTCGGCTACAGCGACAGCGACCGGGGGTGGCCGAGCGGCCCCGCCCCACCCTGTACCGCATCCCCACCGAGGCACCGCCCCTCATCCCAGCACGCAGGGACGGCGGGAAAGGTCCTTACGCACCATCTCATTCCGACTCCCTGTCATGGGCAGAGACATCTTACACTAGATCAGGTTCATCCACCCTGGCCTTGAACACTCCCAGAGATGAAGCACCCACAACGGCGGCACCGGCCCCGCCCCAGGCACCCCCCGGTCCCTCACCTGCATGTTCATGTAGCCGTCCACGGAGACGAGGTAGCCCTTGTACTCCATCCCCCACTTCAGCTTTACCATCACCGGCTTCCCCGTCAGCCCGTTCAGGAACGGCTTGGGGTTGAGGGGCAGGCTCTGGCGGGGGAAGCACACGGTCAGCGCCGCCCGCCTCCCGCTCCGCCTCTCCCGGCCGCCCGAGACCGGTAACCAAGCGGATCCCGCCCCACTCAGCGCCCGCGCCTCTCAGCTCCCGGCCCGCCGCTTGGGGCCGGTAGCGGCCCGGCTCCCGCCCCTCCCGGCTCCCGCCGCCCTCCCGGCTCCCGCTCACCATGGCGGAAGAAGCGCAGGCCCACGCCGGAACGTTCCGTGCGCGCCGCAGCACAACACAGGCAATGGGAAGCAGCTCCGCTTCCAGTTCCGGGAGCCCCGCTCTCCCACCCCCGACCTCTCACCCGCGCCGCGCTCCCCATAGGCTGGCGGGCCCCGACGCGCCGAGCCGCAGGCGCGGCTGCCCATTGGCTCGGCGGTGCGGCGGGCCTCTCTCATTGGCCAGGCCTGTCAGTTCCCCCCCCACCCCATCCCAACCAATCGCTGTTGCGCGCCGTGGTCGCGCTGCCGTGGGCAGTGCGGGGCTGTGAACCCGTGCGCCGTGCCCTGTGCCCGTGCCCTGTGCCCGTGTGCTGTGCCCTGTGCCCGTGCCCTGTGCCCGTGTGCTGTGCCCTGTGCCCGTGTGCTGTGCCCTGTGCCCGTGCCCTGTGCCCGTGCGCCGTGCGCTGTGCCCGTGCGCTGTGCGCTGTGCCCGTGCGCCGTGCCCTGTGCCCGTGCGCCGTGCGCTGTGCGCCGTGCCCTGTGCCCGTGCGCTGTGCCCTGTGCCAGTGCGCTGTGCCCGTGAGCCGTGCCCTGTGCCCGTGCGCTGTGCCCGTGAGCCGTGCGCTGTGCCCTGTGCCAGTACGCTGTGCCCTGTGCCCGTGCGCCGTGCCCTGTGCCCGTGCCCTGTGCCCGTGCGCCGTGCCCGTGCCCTGTGCCCGTGCGCCGTGCCCGTGCCCTGTGCCCGTGCGCCGTGCCATGTGCCCGTGCCCTGTGCCCTGTGCCCGTGCGCTGTGCCCTGTGCCAGCGCGCCGTGCGCTGTGCCCGTGCGCCGTGCCTGTGCGCTGTGCCCTGTGCCAGCGCGCTGTGCCCTGTGCCCGTGCGCTGTGCCCTGTGCGCTGTGCCCTGTGCCCGTGCGCTGTGCCCGTGCGCTGTGCCCGTGCCCTGTGCCCTGTGCCCGTGCGCTGTGCCTGTGCGCTGTGCCCGTGCGCTGTGCCCTGTGCCCGTGCGCCGTGCCCTGTGCCCTGTGCCCTGTGCCCATGCGCTGGTCCCGTGCGCTGTGCCCTGTGCCCGTGTGCTGTGCCTGTGCGCTGTGCCCTGTGCCCGTGCGCTGGTCCCGTGCGCTGTGCCCTGTGCCCGTGTGCTGTGCCTGTGCGCTGTGCCCTGTGCCCGTGCGCTGTGCCCTGTGCCCGTGCGCTGTGCCCGTGCGCTGTGCCCTGTGCCCGTGCACTTTGCCCGTGCGCCGTGCCCGTGCGCCGTGCCCGTGCGCCGTGCCCTGTGCCCGTGAGCTGTGCCCTGTGCCCGTGAGCTGTGCGCTGTGCCTGTGCGCTGTGCCCTGTGCCAGTGCACTGTGCCCTATGCCAGTGCGCCGTGCCCGTGAGCCGTGCCCGTGCGCCGTGCCCTGTGCCTGTGCGCCGTGCCCTGTGCCCGTGCGCCGTGCCTGTGCGCTGTGCCCGTGCGCCGTGCCCTGTGCCCGTGAGCTGTGCCCTGTGCCCGTGAGCTGTGCGCTGTGCCTGTGCGCTGTGCCCTGTGCCAGTGCACTGTGCCCTATGCCAGTGCGCCGTGCCCGTGAGCCGTGCCCGTGCGCCGTGCCCTGTGCCTGTGCGCCGTGCCCTGTGCCCGTGCGCCGTGCCTGTGCGCTGTGCCCGTGCGCCGTGCCCTGTGCCCGTGCCCTGTGCCTGTGCGCTGTGCCCTGTGCCCGTGTGCTGTGCCCTGTGCCCGTGCGCTGTGCCCTGTGCCCCTGCCCTGTGCCTGTGCGCTGTGCCCTGTGCCCGTGCGCTGTGCCCTGTGCCCCTGCCCTGTGCCTGTGCGCTGTGCCCTGTGCCCGTGTGCTGTGCCCTGTGCCCGTGCGCTGTGCCCTGTGCCAGTACGCTGTGCCCTGTGCCCGTGCCTGTGCGCTGTGCCCGTGCGCTGTGCACTGTGTGCTGTGCCCTGTGCCCGTGCGCCGTGCCCTGTGCCCGTGCCCTGTGCCCTGTGCCCGTGCGCCGTGCCCTGTGCCCGTGCGCCGTGCCTGTGCGCTGTGCCCTGTGCCCTGTGCCCGTGCGCTGTGCCCTGTGCCCCTGCCCTGTGCCTGTGCGCTGTGCCCTGTGCCCGTGTGCTGTGCCCTGTGCCCCTGCCCTGTGCCTGTGCGCTGTGCCCTGTGCCCGTGTGCTGTGCCCTGTGCCCGTGCGCTGTGCCCTGTGCCAGCGCGCTGTGCCCTGTGCCCGTGCACCGTGCCCCTGCGGCCGTGCCCACCCCGCACACCGCGGGCGGCGCCTTCCTGCTCTGCACGGGCGGGTCCCGCGAGGTGGCAGCGCCTGACCGGCGCGGCGGCCGTGGCACCGGGCGGGAGGGCTCTGACAGTCTCTCCTGGTGGTGCCCGCCAGCCCCGCGGGCGGTGAAAGCCTGGCGGCGTTCATCCGTCTGCGAGAATAAATCCGCGTACCAGCACCTTTTCGTGATTCCACACAGAAGGACAGAAAATGTGAGTTTATAGGACACGTTAAGTGTGAACTCCCTGTCAGTGTCTTTTGACTTCAAGGCAAAGATGTTCTTGAGTGTAGAGAGAGTCGTGAAACGTCAGTCCTGCACTAACTATAATTTATGTCTTCAGCTTTGACAGGCAAATATGTTGAACCAACTTCTGTACCGTTTACCAATTTGTCACATCCTCACTAATGTCTTCTACTACTCTATGTATGAATTAATCAAAATACCACAATGTATATTTCTGTTCCTGCATACAGCATATTTCCTTGATCTTCAGTGTATTGGGTGCTGAATGTGGAAAACACGCATTCAGGAAAATTAACCTTTCAAAAACAGAACTATTATGGGGTTTGTGCTCGTCACCTTCCAAAGGTGAGTCTAGTGCGGTAGTATTGAAAGCAAAACCATTATCGCCTCCTCAAATCTGTGCGTTTTAAGCTGTTGATGCAACAACATCAACAGCTTGAATGAATGTGTAGGAGTGAAACAGATGGAATTGTAATTTCCTGTTCACTAGCACATATCGAAAGTGCAGTTACAGAATCACAGAACTGTTAGGGTTGGAAGGCACCTCTGAAGATCATCCAGTCAACCCTTCTGCCAAGGCAGGGTCACCTGGAGCAGGTGATGCAGGAATGTGTCCAGATGGGTTTGGAATGTCTCCAGAAAGGGAGACTCCACGGCACCCCTGGGCAGCCTGTTCCAATGCTCTGCCATCTTCAATGTGAAGTTCTTCCTCGTGTTGAGGTGAAACTTCTTGTGAGGATATCTAGATGCACATTTCCATGACTATTAGAAATAAGTGTGATTTTCTTTTAGGGTGTAGTGAATGGGCAACAGAAACAACACCAAAATCATACTAATTATCTTTCTGGTAGCAGGACTTACTATGAGCCAGCTGAAAGAGAAACTTATAAGATTTTTCTGTTAGGAAGTCTGTGTTTAGACTATGTAGGAAAAATACAAACACAATGGCAAATGGTACATATATAAAATTTTTCATGCCATTTGCAGTATAGAATAACTGATTTCACGTGATAACGTGCATAATGTGGCAGAATGCAATGAGCTTAGAGTGAGTGTCTTGAGTAAAATCCTACTGTAAGGGCAATTTTTGCACTGTTCTGACAAGGATAAACATGTATGTCTGTGAATGGCAATATAACAGGTTTGGTTTGTTATCTATAAATAGCACTAGTTATTTTTACATATGAAACAAATTTTGACCACACTGTCTCCTACTTATGTTGGAAAAACGTTTGTGTACCAAGAAACATGAACATTTATATTCCACTTTTTATACACTCTGTTCCTTGGGTGAGTAAATATTCCAGCCCTGTCGTTACAAAAGACAAGCATTTCCCAGCATCATCGATCTCAGCGTAGAAACCAGAGAGCAAGAGTGCTTGACTTCTAGTTTCATGATTGGTCCATGAACTCACACATCAGTAATCTCATCAGCTGCAGACTGGGTCTGCAGCAATTTTGTGTGATGGTAGGGTAGGAAGGACTACTGAAAGCACAGAATGTGTGACTACATCTGATGTAGTTAACTGAGTAAGTCAGTTAATCAGGAAATGAAATAGCTGTTGTTTTTCTTTCCCCCTTATAAGGAATTTGCTGTTTACCTTGTTGACGGAATCATTCTGACTCAGAGACAGTCCTCTTATGCTAATCTTTGGACCTTAAGCACAGAGGTGAAGTTCACCTTTTGTCTCCTTTGTATTTCCCACGTAATAGGGGAAGTAATAATTTGCATTCTTTTCTGCCTTTGGGTCAGGGTATTTAGGCTGTTGTTCAACAGGAAATGAACAGGAAAGAGTTGTTGTAATAGATTAATCCAATTAACTCCTGGGTGGATGGATAGGATTTTCTCTTACAGCTCAGGGATGGAAATTTAACACAAATGCCTACACTGTTCCTAAGGAAATACATTAAACAGCTGGATATTCAAGAGCAGCAGCATTTCTGGTGGAGGGACTGGTTAGGTGGCATTGTCTGTGTAAGTGCAAATGCTCACTGACATCACTAATGCACTGTGGTGCCATAAAACCAGGCTGAGAGGGCCCCTGTACCGTCACATTGCTGAGAGAAACCTTGGTGGCCCAGAACTCCTTCCGGATTCAGCCAAGTTTGCTGGGACAGGAACTCCCTGCAATAACCTGTTTCTGCCTGCCCTAAACACATTATTAAAGGAAACTTTGAGAGCTGCCCCATGTTCCAGCTTCTCAGCTGTACATTTAGTGACCATCCCGTGCCTTTTCCTAGTGATATGCCAGTGTCAGTGGGGGTTTCCTCCACTGCATTCTTATTCCACATCCAGCAAACTACTTCCAATACCACACAGTCACGTCCACCAGAGCAGTAAGAGCAGCAGTTTTGCCATCACATTGGACACACCATGTCATGGGCACCAGTTGCAGTCAAAGGTCCTCATGCAGCCATGAAAGCACAGCCCTGAATTACAAGTGGGCAGAGCTGAGTTAACAAAATGGAAGCTCCATCTGGAGACAGCACCTTCAGAGGATAGGTTTGCATCAAAAAGGATCCGCAGTAGCAGCACAGAGTTAGCCCTGCTGTGTGGCAGGTGAACTTCTGCTTCTGTTGGGTTCATAACTGACAAAGCCCTGTAAGAACCTGTTGCTCTCCCCATACAACCTGTCCCAGGTAAAGACATACCACCCTCCTTCCTCCCCCTCGCCAGACTCCCAGGCCAAGTCTGGTCCTTGAAACTATTAGGTGATATGGTACCTCAGTCTAAGGCAGACAGTTGTTACATAGGCTTGTGCAAAGCAGTAGCCGATTCCTGACAAGCTCTCTGTTCTAACTTCTTGGTGATGCACTGGTTAGGGCTCTTGTGGACCTAGGAGGATTTTGAAGCTCCGTGCACTCTTGGGGGAGTTTTGCTGTTGTAGCAATGCTGTTAAAACGTGAAGAGGACCTAGAACTCAGGCCAAGTGTTGGCATGAAGAACATAAATTTTTCCTTCAGTTATAGGTGTAATGGAAGATTTTTCCAACAGATATCATACTGGAATGGAAAATAAGATCTTGCCCACAATTTGTCTGTAGAGAATATCTTGTCTAAAAATATTTTTCAATAAATAACAAAATTTTTTCAACGTGCAGAAAGTCTGTATCATTTATCAGTTCTTGGTGATTTGGGAACTGCTGTAGCAGCATTGTGTTGACTGTCAAGAGCCCTCACATGAGGTATGATCCTGACTTTATAGGGCTTTGCCAGATTGAAACAGTTTTGCTTCAAGCAGTATTTTTTTCAGAAATGTCCACCAGTCAAACACCTTTTCTCTCTGCTGATTGTCATTTTTGTAACATCATCTTTGATCAAATCTCCATGTGAGGCTATAATCATCCACCACAGAGCTTCATCACAGATTGTGACTGGGAGTCAGGAGGTAGTGACATCAGACGTAAGAACAGGGGGCTGTAATTTCTCTCTGACAGTCTTATCAACCAAAGCAAAGCCACCCTGCTACAGGGGTGGATATCCCAAGTACTGGGAGGCACAAAACTGGATAGCTTGTTTCAGGCTTCATTCAAGAAACATGCCTTTTTCCACAGGCTGGCTGACTTTCATCTCAGTGTAAAACTGTAGCCCAGAATAGATGCTCGGTCTTGCTGAACAGCACTTGGAAACAGCCAAAGGGAAGGACACTGGGGGAACCACAAAAACCAGGAGACTTTCCATTGGCCCTCCATGCCTGGCAGTGGCTAGCAACAGTAATGTGAAGGAACACAAATAAAATGCAAAAGTCTGTTTGGGATGGACTTGCCCAGTAAGCAGGGAACCATGCTGTGAACAACTCCTAGGGCAGGAGGCAGAGGTGATCCTGGAAAGATAGAAATGAAGGGTTTCTTCTTGGGTAGAAGATTTATGTGCAGTTTCAGATCAGTACAATGTCTTTTTTCTGCAGTGATATCAGTAATAAAATGAGACTGAGGGTGGAAGTGGGGGGCACGTATGTGCTAACAAAAGCCCACATCTTTTGTCCACACCATCAAAGATCTGCCAGAGTGGCTCTTCTGTGAACCTGTCACAAGGCTGGGCTGTGCCAAAAAGAAGGGGCACGGGATGGGTATTGTACAGAAATTATGGGCACATTAAAGCCTCCTTTTATCCATATTGAAAACCTTTATTTTTCTGTGCAAATAGTGTTCATGTCATGCAAATTATGCAGCTACACTAAAGAGAGGCCCTTTAAGAATGTGTCTCTGAAAACACAGTCTCCTTTGCCAAGAAATAATGGGACTTCCTTAATTATGAGCTGTTATCTTCTGGGTTTAGCCAACTTTCGTTGCTTTATGTGCTGTTGCTTCTTTTATGCTTTCACATTAATGGATTGGAATTTAAATTATGTACTTAGGAAAACAAAGTGATCTGTATAAATAATGAAACGGTGTACTTGTGTGTGTTAAAAAAGAAGGAGATCAAGTATTGTGCAGAAGGAATTTGGAAACCGTGCTTTCACACAAACATCTTAATAGATATTAATAACTGGCTCCAAATCACAGAAGTTGTTTAGGTGTTGGTTTTTTGAGAAATGTGTCTGATCAGAGCTCAGAAAGCGTGGCTGGTGTTGGAGGCTCCCTGTGAAAGGTGGCAAGCTCTGCTGTAACAGAGGACCTCATCTGCTGCCATTTTTAACAGCAAATCTTTTGGGGAGGGAGGAGAGAAAGGAGTTATTAGGCAACAGGCACGTAGGTCAAGAGTGTTGCTGGTTGAGAGAGACTAGGTATTGTACAGATTCCCTCACCATTTCAGAGAGAGAAGGAAACTAGCTGGATAGAAGAAAGTCAGAGATATAAATGATGCTGGGTTACAAGGAGCAGATAAATCTAGGATTCCTGAATTTCTTAGAAAACTCTGTCTGAGCCCAAGCAATATTCTGGAGAGATGAGGCAGAGAAAGGCCCAGGTCCCAAAAAAACCTGAGCTGCAGGGACAAATATGTCTGGACCTCCCTCCATTACACAGTGAGGCTTTAATGTGTTGTGGTTCTATTAATTTGGCCAGATACATCTACTCTTCTGATAGCCAGAGGGAAGAGTGATTTGGGGTTGGAGCCTCTACAAAGTCTGCTAGGTTATTTGCACCCCTCCCAGGAAAGCCAGTGCTGGTCCTCAGGCAGCTGGGCCAGAGTCTTATTTCCAGGAAGGACCTGCAGACAGAAAAAATCCCCAGCCTCCTGTGCTCTGGAAATGTGCCAGAGATGATGTCTGCAATTTGTGTTTGACTTGAACCTGAGCCCAAGGCCTACATCTCATCTTGGAGGCAGCAGTCACTGCTGCATCTGAGACCAGTGGCTTCCAGTGGCTTCTGCCTCTCTGCTAAACTGGTGTTCCTTTGTTAGGACCTCTCTGGGTGAGGGACTGCCCAGGGTCCACTGTAAATGCAAATGTATGTGTACAACCTTCCCTGTGGAGCAGAGTGGAGGAGAAGCTTTCATGCAGCCAGTTTGTGGTCAGCTACCAGAACCTTGGAGTATCTCATTGCCTGTCTGAAACAAGCAGGAGTCCAAGCTTGTGTGGTGGACAGGCTTTTCTTGAACCCTGCAAACCCCAGAGGCTTAGCCTGCCCAAGATAGGAAGGGCTATAGGAACCAGGAATTAATTGTGGGGATGGTCAGTTAATTAGGCTAAGGCAGCACAAAAGACTGTAGTATGCGCATAACTCAAAATCCCATGGTTTAACACACATCATCTGTTACAAATCCAGGAGAGAGAGAGCATGGCTATAGCTGTTTACACTGGTCATATGCCAACTGTCCCCAAATTACCAGTGCCCTGACTTTCATACTTCTTGGGGCAGTGCCCACCTATATGTGCTGGGTGCAGTGTGGAATCACAGAAATTCCTTTTTTGAGAATTCTCTAAGAGCTCAGTAAGCTGGAGTTTTGGCCAGTGAAGTTTCCACTGCAGTTTCCATTATGTCAGTGACAGCTCACAGAGACCAGATCTATCTGGTTCGTTTTTAGTCAGGAGTTCATTGATGAGCTGGTGTTCCCTTGACACAACTGCTTCCTGTAAACCTGTAAGTTGTAATTTAGTTTGGCATTTCTGCTTTTGTTTTGCTGAGTGTTCCGTTAGATGAATTATACAACTGTTAGGTTTTTTCCAAAGTGCATGAAAGATGAGAGCTGGCTTCTCTATGCCCAGCAGGTGTTTTGAGGAGGCAGCTGATGTGCCCTGGGCTTCCCTGCTTGTGCCAAAAGCCTGGAGAGATACTGTGAACAATTTCAGTGCTTCTGATAATTTCTGA
Organism: Acrocephalus scirpaceus scirpaceus; assembly: GCA_910950805.1. NCBI lineage: Eukaryota > Metazoa > Chordata > Aves > Passeriformes > Sylviidae > Acrocephalus > Acrocephalus scirpaceus. Next base: position 45,483,180 of record OU383777.1, on the reverse strand, counting down.
TGCTCCTTGCATGCCCCAGATGACCTGGCCCTACTGCCACACTTCTCCCTTTGGGTCCTTTTCTGTTCTTTGAGTCTTTTACAGCAGCCACTGTTGCTGGCTGCACTTGGTATGAGTGGCCTCTGCAGCGTATCATGGTCTTTTAGAGGCATTCACATCCATTTGGTGCCTTGCTTCTCCAGAGCAGTGTCTTCTCTGTGGCAATTTGCACTGCAGGTAAGGGGAAGGCCCAGGTGTCATTGTGGTTGGACCCAGAGGTGGTCAGTAGGGGATCCACTCTTCTGTCCAGGAATGCAGTGCCAATTGCACTGATAGGTACTGACCAGGCCAGCAAAGGGAAGGTTGTGCCCTGATTGCATTGTTTACTGCAATGCAGGATAGAGACACTTAGCTAGTCTGGGTAATAAAGACAATTGAAAAAAGCCTACTTCTCTGCCAACAGACATATTGTGGTGTCTGAGCTGGCTCTCTCCAACCACTGCCTGGATTTGGGTATGTTCAAGGGTTAGACCATGACCAGATCTGGCAAGCACAACAAAAGGTGTACCCTTAACAAAGACCATTTGCTGCAGCACTCAAGTTTTTGCTCCTAAACTCTTTTTTCTAGAAGAAACTTTTGTTCATTTGGCGGGGTTTTTTTTAATTGAAGAAAAGGAACCTATGTTTTTTCCAAGCATCATTCTTGTAAATGACCTTCTGAAATTTTCTTGAAACATATCAGCTTCAAGCAGATATTTCCTGCTTCCAGGAAAGCTTTTCTAGAGATCTGCCTCCTGTAAATGTTTATACAAACAATTAAAGACTGCCAAAGTTATAAGTGGCAAAGATAGAGGAGCTTAGGATGGAAAACACTGAAGCCTCAATAATAGCATTGCCAACTGCACTTATTAAACAGATGCATTTGATATGTATTTTGTATAATAAATGCTAGCTTAGACATTAAACTTTTGTGCCCACTTTTTTTGCTGCACAGCAAGCAAAAATGTAGCATAGCCTTACACAATGTTGAGTATTTTCTGGCAAATGTTGTATTTTTAAAATGATTCTTAAGGTTGTTTGGTCGGTAGTAGGTTGCAATGGACCGATATTGATGTTCCTTTCCTATGATGTTTCATGTAAGGCAAGTGACTACTTGTTTTGACAGGCTGTAAAAGGTACATAATTATAAGGGGAAAAGGGCTAGTTCATTCCTGTGACACTTTATAGATTTACTACTTCTGTGCATTGGACATAAAACACATCATCTCATCTGTGGTTTTGTGAGGTTTTACGTTAAGTGCTCAGGAAGAAGTTCTTATCATGTTTTATCTCAGGGAAAGGAGATCTAAAGGTGATGATGCAATTAAAGATTTGTTTAAAAACAGGCAAAAAGTTCAATGATAAACAGTCTTGTTTAAGCTTGATTCACAGTACTACCATGTTGAGACACCAAGAATTTACATGGAGCTATGACTTTACATTAAGCATTTGATAAGATAATTCTCAGTAGAGTGAAGTGGATGGCAATTCCCATGCCCCCCTGAACTGGTCTGTCTGAGGCGAAGTGCAGTTGTGGTGGTGGGTGACACTGCTCCTGTCCCAGCATCTAGACACCTGCTCCCACTGCAGGACCCTGGCAAACACTTTACCCATCCATAAGATAAGAGTGGCTGGAAACCTGAATGCCATGATGCATTGTCACCATTTAATAATTATCTGAATTTAGGCCTGTGGAGGGCCTTTCCCACAGGCTATGTTGGCAAAGATCTTTATTATAAAGCTCTTTTTCTGGTGTTAGAAGGGCAGCATTTACCAGACTTAAGAACCTGTGTTTTATGAGATACCTTTGAGGCTATACATAAAGAAACCCCATTCCTCAAATACATTATTCATACAATATGTTTTCTTTATGGGGCACATAAGAATTTCAGGGAATTTATTCTCAAAATTGGCGTGAAATTGGGTTTTTTTTTTCCCTGAGTAGTCAACATCAGTAAGCTAAGTATAGATGGAAAATACTGCAGACCAGTGTTTCTGGTGCTGAACAAACATATGAATATATAATTGCTTATACAAATGAGAAATACAACTTTTTTGATGTTGCCAAGTTGACTCCAGCCTCAGATAATGGACTAAAAGGTGCAAGCTCAACACATTAGTTGGAGCTGTAATGTCTTTAGCAAATGAGAGAAATTGAATACCCTACATAACCTTTGCCTTCTCTGGTTCCAAACTTCATGTTTGGAAGTACACATCATCCTCTAGTGTGTTTAAATAGCAGCAAGATGGAAGTAATGACTGTGCTTTCAAGGGCAGAATGCTCCTGAGTTCCATGGGAACTGGATGCTAAATTATACCAAACAGTCATAGAGCACACATGACTCAGACCTGAGCTACACAGCTGAAGTGTTGCTGTAATGAAAAGAATCACTTATTTTTTTTTTAATAGCACAGGCAAAACTATTTTATATGTTTTTTTTCAATATGTTTTGCTTTCCATATTTTGTCTGGTTAATACTCATATATGTATGTGTGTACATATATGTGACACCACAGCATATGTGCAGACAGTACCATGCATATTAATATTTATTTATGTGCTGGACATTATATGTACATATACTCTATATTGTTTACTAACAACCGCTTTATTTCAGACATCAGAAAAATGTGGGATTTCGCTGTGTCTAAGAGCACTGATTACATTCACAATGGTGAACAGATTAACCGTTTAGTTGCAGGTATCAAGGTTGTCACTCAAACTGGCAGCACCTCAGAATAGCTAAAGCTTATCAAAAATTGTCTGGATTGGAAATGACAGCCATACATGCATGAATGCGCCCCTATGGCTGGAAGATTGTTGAAGTGTGAAGTGAAGAAGTTAATTTCAGTTTATTTTTTATCATAATTACTGTATTTCATAAAGGAACATTGACTTGCCACATGATAAATACAAGGGGAAACAGAAAGAAACTTCATTCTCTTATCATTTTATTTCCCAAAGGTCACCACGTTTGAACAAAGCGTATTTATTTCATTCCTTATGCATTTATGTAGCCATTTACTGTACTCTGTATAAGTGAAGCAGAATAATTTTTTGCGAGACTAATTAAAAGTTGCATGGTAGAAAATGTTTTTGTGATCACACCACCGTAACGAAATCGAGCTGTCTTTACTGACGTGTGCTCTATTTACTGGGTTTTTAAAAACATATTTCCCACACTTCCAGCAGATCATTATTTTTTAAAAGCAAAAACATAGTGAAGTTTTTCCTTTTAAGTAAATTAATATCCTCAATGAACATATTTAAAAAAATAAAGTGGCAGTTTATCTCATCTTTTTTATGTATTGTGTGTCTTTATTCTTCTCCCCAGCTCTATAGCATCTTACAAAACTTCCATGTCAAATCAAGAACAGCTAAATGACCTCTGAGTCAACAGGATTGATGTGTAAAGTTTATCTGTCTCCAGCCTGCTGGTGTTACAGTCTTCTTCAGTCCCAGCATGAAGTACCAACCCAGCAATTTTACCATGTTCTACATTTTGGATCCCATGTGGAATAAGCCTTTAGTAAGTGGAAAAGGGCAGTAATTTAGTTACATGATTTCATCATATACTGTTAACAGAGTTGAGGATTGCACTGAACAAGTCTGGAAGTTTTACCATGACAAGTGGACAAACCTAAGCTTATATATATATATATATATATATATATATATATATATATATATATATATATATATAAATTTTTTTTTTTAATCACCCAAGTCAGCTCAAACCACTGTTAATTCTTCCCAAACGCTGCCATAGGTGGGGACAGAACCTAGTTCTGTGGCTGATGCTTTTGAGGAGAAAATGGTCTACTGAAGAAAGGTGAGGATCCAATTTTAACTGGCACATCACTCCAAAGTACCCATTTGGCTTCCTCACAGAATTTGGAAAGTTTTCCTCTTCAGGTGTTATATGCCAGATTAAATTGGAAGCATTAATACTCTCTGTGTACACTCAAATACAACTGCTGTATCTGAACGAGGTAGTGGATAAAGTGTTGATAATAGCAAAAGTTCATGTCATGATCAAAAAGACTAAAACATGTGACACCTTTGATGCACTTTATCATTATAGGCCTGGGTCAGGGATCAGCCTTACCCCTACTACTGATACAGCAAGCAGCCTTCAGCAAGTTGTGAAACTCCTATTTGCAAAGCAGGGGCATTTTGTATTACTGTGGCCCTTGAGGTTATGATGGCACCCAGAAGACTTGTGCACTACTGAGTCTGTGCTGTGGGGCAACTGACAGTTGTAAAAGGGTGCCCTGCAGAGATATCAAACCATAGGCAGGGGAAAGGAACCATCATTTTAAAGAATTGGAGAATGAAGGTAAGAAAAATAACCCTTACTGCTTTACCAGCCACTAAGTAAGTGAAAAAGCCATTGCCAGTTTATATTAGTTTTTGTTGCAAATCTGTGACTGCCTAAAGCAGAAACCCATACATACATTATTTTCCCTTCCTGGTGGCTGACCATATGAGCGAAGACGAAATGCCTCCCTTTCCAACTGTGTGCAAATGGCTCTGAGGTATGGATAGATATGGGATTGTCAACTCCAATTAGTTGAAGAAATGACCTACTGTACTCCTCTTCTATAGGTATTACAAAAGCCGTTCCGCCCATGAATTAGACATCGGTGAGAAGCTGAATTTAAGCCCACTATTGTATGGGAATGTCCACTCCGCTTTGCCACACTAAAGACATTCAGGCAGGCAGAACACCCTCCGCTGACTCATTAGGGCATACATTAGAGGCAAACTTGCCGCGCTTGCCATGAACCCACAGTGCTCTCTTGAATGGTAGCCCTTGGTGGACGCTTGCAGGGCAGGCTGGTTCCCACAGCACCCCGCTGATCCCCTGTGAACAGATTCGCAGCTCCCCGCTGGCTGCAGAAATGGATTGCTTGCCCCATCCTCACCCGCCACTGACAGCCCTCATAATAATAACTTGCCTGGGAGGCAAGGCACGGGGACGGGTTTCTGACAACTCATTAGCCTGAGATACGATCGGTTCCTGCCAGGGACCGTCACCACCTCTGCAGAGGGAGTAGGACAATGCAGGGTGACACCAGTCGGGCCCTTTCAAGGCCATCCTTTCCCAAAAAACATTACTTTCATCCTCGGAAAGGAGTGCCTGCAGGAGGTGACACCTTGGAGATCCCCAAGGAGGAAAAAACAGAAAAATTGGAATGCCAGAAGTACTGAGGAGAAAAATGAGGCCAGCAGGGGGTCGTATGATACTATGGTGAAACTACAGCTGCTCAGAGTGATGGGAGGCAGCCCTGGGCTCAGGCATGCACACATTGGCTGATTTTGAGGCAGCAGATCAGCTCTGAGGTCCTGGGTCTGATTTCTCAAGTGCTCTCTCTTCCTCCTTTGGCTTCTCCATGACATCTTGACAAAGGTATCAGCCTGGGAAAAGAAATAAAAAAAAGATCTGGGAATACTATTAAATACTGCTTTCAACTGTTCTCTGCAGTTTGTCTTTTAAAATCCAGGTGCACTGAATTGTCCTGTGACTTTTGTTACTGTCAGGAGCTACATGTGAGATCCTGTCTACTCCCCCATGTCACTGGAGTGGTAGACGGGAACCTCTGAGTCTGGCAGAAATGCTCTGGATGTAACTCATCTGTGTGTGAAAATCAGCAACTAGAAGTTCCTCAGCCTTGTTTGGCAGGAGGGCTGTGGATGAGCTGGTTTTTTTCTGGCAGTCACGGAATGTTATTACCTTTCCTCCAGCTAGGAGAGTGATGCTTACAAAGAAGAGATCTTCCATCGAAGCCCCAACAAGAGCAATGTTGAGTAGATTGTTGCTACAGGCAACAGATGCCCTTGCTTTTAATGAGACAGGAGCAAGACTTGGGGAATCTTATTTCACCTTTGCTGCATGTATCTTGTGTGACATCTGAGAGAATTTTCTATGCAAACTGATGCCCTGAGCTGTATGTCCTCTAACTGATGTTTTCAGTTAGAGGACATACATTTGACTCAAATCATTTGACTGAAAAAGAGCAAAACTATTTATTTGTAAGGTCTTTGACTGACTACATACTGGTAGACAATGAAAAATTTAATGAGTTTTTTTGCAAATTTTAATACAGAAACATGAAAGGGTTTCGTTAAGAGAAGCAATTTTCAGCACTACTGCAGAGAAATGCCACCTATCAAGACTGGAAACAGTCACTCTAAAGCAAATGCCAACAAGACCTAATTTGACAGGAAAAAAAGAAAAAACAACTCAGACCATAAATAATTAAATAAATAAAAAGAATCATCACAGTGTGCTGTTCCCATAGCTCAGCTGCTTTAGAAATAAGAAAGAAGACTTTCTGAACCACAGATCTCTAAGTACTCAAGTGTTGTGGTCAGGAAAAGCTCACTGCTATTGCTAAAGTATTGAGTATGTAAAATCACAAAGAAGCAACTTCTGTTTCAGAAGGGAGGAAATGGCCATAGTCTGAGTTATTTTATTGTTTCTATCTTCTAAGCAGTTTGTCTTGTAGGCAGAACTTGAACTATGGAGACACGGAAAATTTCCAGGCACACTGGCGATGTTCCAGACCACTAATAGCCCCCCTTAGTTATGAGAAGCAGAAACACATAGTAAATCATGCTGAGGACCAACAAAAGGTTTCTAACAGCTTTGTTAATGAGCTGGAGGTAAGAGCATGTTATTGACATTAGCAGAGAATGTTAAATTTGGATCTGATGCAGGCAGAAAAATTGCTCAAAGACAAATGTGGAGATTAAAAATGATCTGGGCAGAACTGACAGTAAATAATTCAATTTCAGGAACTATAGCTGTTGAAAAGAAAGTCAAATATATTGCTCTAGGTTTCGGATGCAGTCTAAACTGTGTGGTCTCTCTAGAGATCCAGAGGAACTTACCTCTTGTGAAAATAGAGACCCAGCAGGTGTATGTGATGGTGATGGCGACATCATCTGCTGACAAGTGACAGCTGGTACCATCCCAGTGGCCTCAAACAGAGCTATTGATGGAAAAAGGTGCAAAGAGAGAGAAAGAAACTAAATCAATGCAAATTATAAGGCTGTCTGGCATGGTCTAAGGCTGCAGTATGATACTGCTAAGTAAAAAAGTCACATGTTTGTTCCCAAGCTGTCTTGAGAATTTTGTGAAAAAATCCCTAGATGCAGAATTTCATGGGAGACTAAAACAGCAGAGGAACAAAATGGGTATGGATGTAGATGTGTGCTTTGTCAAAGACAAGGAGAATCAGAGTCTGCTATTGGGATAAACCACAGAAGTGTCTTGTCCTTCCCAAAAGGAAAGTTCTGTTGCTAGAGGGAGAAACTCTGACTTTATGAAGAAGGAGTTATGAGCAGTTGTGTAGGTAGGAATGCAGCTGGGGTTTTGTATATAGCAAAACAACCCTGGGAGGGAGGCAGCCACGTATGGCTCTTCCTCTGGGAGATTCGCCGGTGATACCGGTGCCCAGTTTTTTGGACCAGGTTCATATTCCCAAATTGCTTTAAGCATGCAGTACAAAGCAGGGAACAAGGCTTATTATCTATTATTAAGGAACCCTTACCTACCAAACTAATACTAAAGAAGCTTTCTTCAACTACAAAAAATATGCTTATGAAAAAAAAAAAATTGCATGACAGTGAAAATGCACATTCTGTTTATTTTCTTCCAAGTTCATTTTCAGCACTGAATTTGAATTGGACTCAGCAAGATTAAGGAAAAAGGAAAATAGTAGGCCAAAAGAGACATACTCCAAAGAAGCAAAGATTTCAGTGTTGCATCTCAGGGCCACCAAAAGAGCTGTGTCGGTCACAGCCCCCAGTGACATACGTCTTAAAATCTCAAATAAGGTATCTGCACCAATATTCTCCTAAGTGTGGTCCAGACCACAGGTTTGCAAGGGAGGTGAAGTCTGATGTTTGAAGACAAAAGTGACTGGTGAAACACAGGAGTCTGGAAAGAGGTGAGTGAGGAGGAATTCAGAGGAGTGGAGGAACCTTTAGAGGCGACTGATGCTTAAGGGCCACCACCTCTGCGAATGGAACAAACAACTGCTCATCTAATATTTCTTGGGGCAAAGGAAGGAGCTGATGTTACTTTTCCTAGTGTGTGAAGAGCTCTAGTTTCTGGGGGTGTGTTCACTTGGAAATATTTAAGACAAGGAAAAAATGGTTTCAGAAGATGAGTTTTTCCACTTTATAATATGGAGGCTTAATATGAAGTATTTCATAATGTTTGGAATAGCTTCACAGCAAGCCATTTTGATAGGTTCCACTGAAACTACTCTAAAATGGGAAAACAAATACAGAAAAGAAGAATAGAGGATGTTTTTCAAACTCTCCAGAAGATGTTTTTGGCTTTAGTACACTTCCTTCCAAGCCCACTAAATACACTTTCCAAAAGTCAAAGCACTTCTTTCGCTGCAGCAGGCTAAATGAGTCCAGAAAAGCAGCCAGTCCTGAGTTCTCAGTGCCATTTCTGACCCCTCTTATAGTGTTTTAGATACCTCAGATATTTCTTCATCAAGCTCTCTGAAGGCAAGGACTCTTAAATCACATCTGTAAAATGAAGCATGGAGAATTCTTTACATGTGTAAAATTCCTTCTCATTATATAGAGAGAAACAGTTTACAAACTGCTCTAAGTACAAGGCGAATAATTCACCAGAACAATAGGAGTAGTATATACAAGCCTCTTAGTCTTGATGATCTTGTTAGGCTACAAATGTCTGAATGGCGTGCCTGGTTTACTTGAAAGTGACTAAATTAAATGCTGTCTTTTGTTCATTAGCTGGGAGATTTTTTCCTAAGCACTTTGCTCCAATTCTGAAACATCTGCACATAAATGAGAAAAATAAAAGACGGCAAAATAGCACATAAAGGGGATTTAATTCTCTTAAACAGAAATGCAAATTAAAGAATTCTAGCTAGTCTGGGAGATCCCTGTTCAGGGATGCTGGATATTGGATGGGAACAATAGGAACACGTTTCTCAGAGCATTCATGTTACCCTGAGCTCCAAAACTGGGGATCATCCATGATCATATTCACAAGATTGTAATAAGTAAAATAAATAAATTCGTGTGGGATTAAGCTATTAATAAAAAGATACCCGAGAATGCCTCCAGGATTCCGAAGTTCCCAAACACACCTACTACTGTAACAACAAGACAAAGCCAGAAGATGGCCCGGCCATTAAGGGTGGACCCTCGCTTCACAGCTCCTCAAACACCAGATACAAATCTTGGTGGAGATCCTGGACGATCAAGATCACCCCTCCCAAGATGAATTCCGGAAAAATTATCAAGCAACCTTTTCATGCAGACAGGACTCTTTTGGAAACACAGCATACCTGGACTTTCAATAGACTTAGCCTTAGGGTAAAAAAACTGTATAAAACCCACGGGCTGAAACATAGCAGTGTGGCAGAGTTCAGAGGGTACTTTTGTACCGCCTCTCTGTCCACCCAGCATTCGATCGATGTTGTTTCTTTTTATTGTGGCTTTATTTCGGTGTTGAAATTGCGTAGAATAAATTTTGTTGTTTTATTTGGAATTGGCCTCTGACCATTTATAACAAGATGAATAATAAAATAAATTAATTTTTAATACTTACATTAGGAAATGTCGAGAGATCAGACCAGAATCTGTATTTCAGTGTTCTAGACTGAATTTACACACGTGAAGACGTTCATCTGGAAAACTACCATGCTCCCTAAAGCTTGAATTCCCCTCATGAAGCTATACTTCAGATATATGAAACATACTGAGTTGCATACATCCATCAGCTCATGGATTTCAGTGCCATTTGACATATTTTCAAACATATCAAGCTCCATGTATTCTTTGTGCACTCCTGCTGAGACTGCAAATCCCCAGATAAATGCCTGCACCACAACACTAAGTGGAAGGCTTTCATATTTTATTTCCTTCAATGCTCACTGTGTCAGCACTGTAGTCTAATTGGAGGCAGTGGTTGTCTGGTCCGTGATCTCTGAAGTTCAACAACAGAAGATTTGGATCTAGGGAACAACCTAAGTGCTCTGTCACGACCATGGGGTGAACCTCTCTTTTCCTGGAGAGTTTCTTTGTTTTTCACCTGCAAGTTTTGCTCAGGTTACTTTTGCCAGCTCCCCATAAGGGCTGTGAATGTCCCGATCTCCCTCTGAGCAGGGAGGCTGGATCGTGACGCACCTTCACAGGCTGCTCCAGTGGGTGCAGACGTACAGCGCCATCCCACGGGATGTTCCTCCCGGGCGGGACAGCCAGGCCCGTGCTCGCGGGGGCTGTAGGCGACTCCCCTCCCTGCTGCTGCTGAGTGCCACTGCTTTCCCAGGCACAGCGTCCCACCTGCAAGTGCTGACGCCTATCGCAGGACCCCAGGCATATCATGTTCTTGCATGCTCAGAGACAGATGGTAAAAGGTGTGTTTTCAGAGTTGCTAGCCATTTTTGTCTGATGCATCTGTTCTACTGTGTGCTTTTTTTACCGTGTCTTATTCCCCCAAACAAGGAAGAAGCCAAGGTTTTGGGAGCCAAGTCTAATCCTGTTTACATGATTCTTTTAAGTCCTGTATTACTAATTCAAAGCATGGGTCCAAATTTAGAAGCAAGACTAATACAACCTCAGGCTTAGCACTCATCAGATCTCACTAATTAAGCGTGTTCAGGCCTGGTCAGTACCAGATGGAAAGTTGTCAAAAAATTATATTCCTTAGCTTAGAGTGGTGTCAGAGGCTGCTGGTGATGCACTTCTCTCATTAATCAGCTACTGATCGCAGTGATCAGCTAATGTGTCCCAGCCACACTTAGCTTGGCAGTCTGGAACATCCGGAGCAAGCTTTGGTTTCATTACAGACATAGTACTTCACACCTATTTTTCCATGAGGAGAGGGAAAATCAGCCTGATTTTGAAGACCAGCCTGAGACAATTTGGCATTTAAATCCTGAAATTCCTATTCAGAGAACAGAGAAGTACTTTGATGCTGCAGAACATGTGTGCTAGCCATCAGCATGGCACTATCTCCTAGCACCATCCCCTGAGTATATGTAATGAAAATGAGGATGGTTTGGTCTGGACTCCAGCAGGTGCTCATTTATCATCAGTAAAATACTGAAATATTTTTTTGCTAGAGATAGGACATTGATTGAGTAACAAGCTCCTAAGAGGAGAACAAATCTCTTCTTTCCTGCATTTTTTCCCTGCTTATCCATCTAATTCCTACACTCATCTGGCCATGCTGCTCTTACACACTTTTCATATGAGTGAAACTTGCCCTCAGTTTAAATGTCTAGCGTGAGATACCCAAATGACCTTTGTAGAAGTTTAGTATGAACCAGATTTATCATTGTATACCTGAGAGATGAGTTTAGCCCTAAAGAAAGCTTTACAAAAGCCTAGGGATGGTCATTATGACACAAGTGGTTGTAATAAACCACTTTACATAGAAGACAATTTTGCCTGTGGCAAATGCTCCACAACTTGAGAGCTAGTAGATATACATGCAAAGCTTCATAGCAGACTTTCTCCTACAAACTCTTTAACTCCATAGCTATATTGCAAAAAAAAGCTTAGCCCATAAGGTGACAGAAGTGCCCACAAGGTCCATCATATTTGCCACAAAACCCGTGTGTGATCCAAAGCAAGCTGGGATCAACACTTTGAAGCAATGGTGTCTTTCTGATTTCACGTGAATTGTCAAAAAGAGATAGGAGGTAAAGGGGCAATTTACAGATTTAAACTTAAGGCAGATTCCTGCCTACAACCTGGCCTATCTTTTAACTTTGTTTAGAAATATTTTCACATTCAGCATGGATTTTGAAAGTGTAAACCAGCCTGGCCTTTCAATAGCCAGTGAACAGCAAAACATACGAAGTGAGAATCAAGGGTTTTGCCAAATGGTGTCTAATTCTGTTTGTACAATGCTGTCAGGTTTAGAAATACTACTGCTTCCCTTGCAGCCCGTCTCTGTGGGATGCCACCAGCACCGTGGGATTCCCCCAGCTCTGTGGAATGCCCCTGGCACCCTTTTGACCCACAGGAGATGCACACATGGAAAGGTCCTTGCGCCCCAGTCCTTGCCCAATCCCCTCACCCCTCAGGTGGAGTCCCCTGGCCTCTCAACCAGCCACACATGCTGTCTCCTTTTGTAGACCCGTCAGTCAGGATAATGTCCTTGACCAGGCAAATCACAGCCACTTTTCAGCTGGAAACAATGCTCGAGCCACAACATGGCATTGTGCTCAAAGCGGATTACACAAGCAGGGCTGTCTGCCTGGCATGATATTATTATATCAATAGGACTTTTCTTTCTCCCGGAAAACGTAAGCTCTGTTATCTTTTAACAAAGAAACCCAATGCCAACCTGCTGCCAGTCGGCACATTTAGCACAACACTGCTGCTTTGCTTGGAAAGCCCTAACAGCTATGGCTTTTTTGTGATAAAAAAGTCAGGGGCTCCAGTGGGGAGAAAGGAGAGGATTTCATCAGTGGTCCAGATTCCTCTTTTCAAATTTGGCAGTGAGTAAACCATAAAATGGAGGTCACATGAGTAAAACCCTGCCTTGATACAAAATCCTGCTCCAGTGCAAAGCCCCTGTGTGTCAGTTGAAAGCCCCCAGCAAGTGGGTGCATGCAGTGGAGACAGAGCATGGATGGTGGGGTTTGTGTCCCTGTGGGATCTGTGGGGTGTGCATCTGGAGCTGATAGTGAGGCAGGAGGAGGAAGAGTAGGCCTGTGGAGGTAACAGTGGTAAAGTGGCTCTTGCCAAGAAAACTCTTTTGCTGTGTTTTTCACTGCTCCTGAATGATGTAGAAACCTCACTGCTGGCCTACAAGGAGTCAGTGACAGCTGAAACATTCCCTTAGGTCAGCTGATTCCTCTCAGTCCTTGGGTTTGTTACATTCAACAATTTCCCCTGAAGCAATTTTGCACCACCATTGCCTTACACTCTCTGTTATCTCTGGCACCAGCTGGGCTATTTATTTCTCGTTACATAATTCCAGTCAAGTTTCAGAGCACTTGATTCCTGTAAAGCAGCATTAAAAGGCTGTCACTGCTGTGCCCACTTACTGTGGATGAAAAACAGTATTCCATCTGGCTACATCCATCTATAATTTTCGCCCATCTGTGGTTTTGTCTGACAGTTTAATTTATCATTAGAACAAATCTCTTTCAAAAAATGGGGAAAGTGAGGCCATATGTTGGGTTGAGTTTAGTTTAATTTGAGGTGTCTACTTGAATATACCAAAGGAAATTTCTGAATAACATTCCCAGTCCATGCTGGGAAATATGCCTGTCTTCACATATACTGAATGTGTCAGCTTGCAAGGAAGGGCTGGAAGATAAGTCAGATACATACCCAGGAACAGGGTATGTATCACAAGAACGTTGTCCAAGGTATGGTTTGGTCATATTTGTCTCTGTGCATGTCAAAAGGAACCCTATGAAAGCAGTGCAGGGCTTTGGCATAAATCTGTTGTTAAAAGGTGACCCAGTAGAAGACACTGGTTTACTGGTGCCTGTGAGCATCTGTAAATACATATGTTTGTGGCATAGAATCCATGCTCTTTAGGATAGATTTTTCCCATCCTTCTCTATTGTTCAGATGTGGGTTGTATTTCCAGAGAATAATCTTCTTTCCAGTTTGAAATTATCTAATCCTAATTCATTCTGTCCCTGCTGGCCTGGCAGTCATTCCATCTCCATCAACTTCAGTCTTCCCTGTGCTGCTTCTTGTACAAGATGGGACATTTCCTAATTTGAAACGCTCCTAATTTGATGCTCAGTTTCCTTCTTCTTAGAAGTATCTACTCTGATTGGACCAGTATTTGTAGAGCTGCTTGTGCACCTTGCCTTGCAGATAGGAAGGGGCTTGGAGCCCTCACACAAGCCAGAAGTCCTGGTTGCCTTGAGATGGAGGGTGTGTGCAATGCAAACGAGCACTCCAGTGGGTCCCCATTCCGCTGCAGTGCTTGTAGCATCCCTTGGCATGCACCACTTTCCACACAGGAAGAGGTGACCCAGAACTGGGTCAGAGATGCTGGATTTACACTGGAATAAATCACTGAGCCTCTGAACATGAATGAGCCAGTCAGCTGTGGTTCATTACCACCTTAGTCATTACTTTGCAAATATTTGGACTTCTGCCAGAGTTCATCAACATATTTCTGGATTCCAGGAGTGTCAGGAATTCATACCAGCTGTTCATTAGTCACTGCTCACCACTCAACTTACTACTGCTAGGGAATGCCAGTGTTTGCTTAGAGAATTAGAAACCATACAGGTTCATCCACAAGACACCCCAGTCACAAATGCTCATTAGTGGAGCATGTTAGTCAACTTTTCATAGGACACCCATAGGCAGAAAATTATTTGTCTGGACAGTCGGCTAATGTTTTAAAAAAATACCCCAAATGCTTCAAACTCATTTCCCAAAACTTCATACTCCCTGCTGTGTGACTGCCCTGAGTGGCTCTGACCAGGGGGTCTACAGGGGGCTGGTGCTAGGCTTCTGCCTGTCACTTAATTGCTGCTCAAAGCTTTTTTGAGTGTCTACTTGTCATTTCACGGGTACTTCAGGCCTAAAGTCCACATTGCACAAGGCCCTGGAGCAGAGCCCAGAATCAGCTCCTGCCTCATTGCACTGCTGCATCCAGCTCTGTCTCATGAGGTGACCTGACAGCCTAATTCAGCTTTACTTGTCCCTCCTGAAGGTGAAGCTCCTACACTGAGGTGGCTCTGAGCAGGATCCAGCTGCTCCTCCATGAAGACAGGCTCTCCAGGGAAGTGGTCACAGCACAAGCCTGACAGAGCTCAAAAAGCTTTTGGACAATACTCTCAGGCACATGGTGTGACTCTTGGGGGTGGTACTGCTCAGGGCCAGGGGTTGGAGTGGATGGTCCTTGTGGTTCCCTTCCACATGAGCATATTCTGTGATTCTGTGGCTCCCATTGCATGAGAGCAGCCTCAAAGCTTACCATCACCCAGTGATGGGGCCAGGGCTCTTTGAAAGGAGAAGGGAGAAGAGGTGAAGCAAGATGATCAAAACAGGGTCCTCAATTCACCTCAGAAATACATCTAAGTTCCCAGCATGGGACGCAACATGCAAACTTTGCACAGACATATTTCTCAAAGACTTGCACACTCCTGCAAGGCTTCTTTTGGAACTGAAGAGGTTGAAGCAGCTGCTTCTTTCATGGTCTGAAACAAGTAAATGGCTATCTCTCTGTGACTCTGCTCTGTGCAGCTTAGCCAAAGCTGCTATCTTCAGTGACTGAAAGATGGAAATATCAGCTGGGACACAGCCTCTCCTGTCATCTGGTCCTAGATGGGTTCCCTGATCAAAGACAGCCCTTTGCTGGCTTTGTTTAGTGCCAGCATCTTCTTTCATCTGTTTGTTCCCTCAGCATGATGGGTGAAAGTGCACAGCCCTGGCTTACCAATGAGCACTGCCCAGGGGAATAAACCTTTGAAAATGGGCACGTGGCCCAGCTCTCCTTTCCTACCTTTGCTCTGGACATCCTGGTGCCAATGGAAGGGCATCTTCTGCCCTGGATCTCCTAAGCATATGCAAGGAGAGTGACATCCGGGAGATCTCTTTATGTTAGGAATATCTGCTCCAACAGGCAGCATTACCTGGTTATGGTATTTGGGCCTGAATGATTGTAGGCATTGCTCATTTACAGTAGATGGGTTTGGCTCTAAACCAAATGTTCCCAGCATATAAAAGTCTTTCTCATAAACTCACTTATGTCCAACTTTGCTAAAAGATCTCAAGTGGAAAATTACTGAGGAGAAACTAAATGGTAAATGTGGAGTCCAGTGTACCAAATATTTGTGCAGATGAAAGGAAATTGCCTCTATTACAGGGAGATAAAGAAGGTACAAACACAGAATTTAACTAAATGGTTGATTTTCTCCAGTTAGTCCAAAGGAAAGCCCTAATTTCCCTAGAAAGGACGAAGGAAAGAAAAAAGCACAGCCCAAGGGAAGGGAGGAAAAAAAGACATTAAAAAGCATAAGACAGTATTTCCCATTATGAAAGGGGCTTTTTGGAGACATAATGCTCAGACCTACATTATTACAAGATTTCTTGTGATTTATGACAGATCTTGTAGCTGACAGAAAATACTTGACATAATTCAGTTAATATTACAAAAGGTCTTTGGAACAAGCTAGCACAAGCTTTAAACTTTCAACTTTGGATAAATTAAAATTCTTACACGAAGAGCCCATAAAGACAGCACGTGTCCCAGCAACACCCGAATGTTACGGTAGTTATGTGGACATACGCAAAGCAGTTGCTGGGTTTGGGAGATTGTCCTTTAGTCTACTGTTTCGGAATAATCTTGGAAATTAACTGGGAGAAAGAAACCCAAAATTTGTATGCATTCTTACTTTCAAAAATATAAGCAACCATGGCTGCTCAGTGAACACTAAAATCTGCTATCAGACAGTTCAGTGCCAATCCCACTGGACATTGCTTTTCTCAAAATACAGAGCTTCCGTGTGTAGGAGGCCACAAACAAACCCACACAATTACTCACCAAAGAAAAAGCATTGTCCCAAGACAGAAAATATAGATCACTGACCCTTCACAACTGCGATCTGAGTCACTGCTGGCTTTTCTCCAAGCTCTGTTTTGAACCTGTGCTTTTGGGTCGGTCTCTATCTTCCTTGGCAGGCTGGGATAGTTTGATTACTTTCATTATGTCTCTATTCCTGTTCAATAAGTATACAAAAACTAATGCATTCTACATCTCCTTGCCTTTCAAAGAATAGTGATGTTTTGCTGCAGCAATGAGGAGCATACTGTATGTTAAATAAAGCAGGAGACCAAAATGAGTATTGCTCTCTGTGGAACATTTTAGAACAAAATTTTTAGTGGAATGGCTTTTAAAAAGTGGTTTCATATTAGTATAAAAATTCTTTTATTTAAGTCCTGATAGAAAAAAGCCACTTACAGTTTTGCTTTTTTTCTTTTCTCTGGCCTTTCTAGACTAGAAAGAAGAAATAAAGACTACAGGGTAAGGGAGAAACTTCCATTTAGATCAGGAAACATGAATGCAATATTGCTTTATACACTGGAGGATGGGTAGAGAAAGAAAAATGACCCCTTTAATTAATTTTAAACCATATCAAATCCCAGAACTTGTCTTGTATCTTTCCAGTCTGGAAAGGGAATTCATGTCTTGAAATGTGCTTAGAAATCAGAAATTATTTTCTTAGTTAAGTATGGGACATTTCAACACATCAACAGGTTTTTATGGAACAAAAAATTCTTTTTTGACTGACCTCACTAAACACTAGTGCTTACATGGCAGATCTCTGCTAGATACATGTACTGAGCTGGTGGCTTCATGCTTTTTTCCATTCCCCCTTTCATCTCCTACTTCTATCCTTTGTTCTTCAGTGACTTTCTGAATGGCAGCTTGTTTTTCTTGGCTGCCTCTCAAAAACATCGGTCGACATTGGATCAATGGATCTCATCTTCTTTGATTTCAAACCAATTTAAATCATTGAAAATTTGAGCCATTTGTCCTGTAGTGTTCCCACTCCTGCCTGGCCTCCAGAAGCTCAGATGCCTTATTTAGGCAAGGGCAGTAAGGTGCCAAAATACTTCCCAGTTTGTGGTCTGAGCTTCATCCTCGCTGTCTCCTCTGTTGCAGGGCACAGTGCTGCAAGTGCTCTGGTTACACAAGGCTGCTAGAGTCCATGGCCTGACCCTGGCATGAAAAAGGGTGTCCCCAGGTCTCTGCCAGCATTGTTAGAAATCCTCTCCCCAAAGCAGCATTTTTCTGTGGTGCATTGGGGGTGGATGGGATTCAGACCACATATTTCAGATTTCAGTCTGTAACCTCCTGCAGACATTTCCGAGCCAGGGGTCTGTAGGGAGGATTAGGATGTCACTGGCCTACAGAAGCAGTAGAAGTCCATTCCTACCACCCAGATCTGCAGTGGTCTGTTCAGGACATAAAGAAAATTTTGTTACCTCCTTGAATCCCCTTGCACTTGGAAAATCCTCCCCTTGCCAATGATGAAGTGAAGCCCAGGTCTCCAGCCTGTCTGTCAGTCTGTTTCCTTGTTGAACTTCTGGGAACTTACATTCATGGCCCTGCCCAAGTCTCACAGTCACTCCAGCTGTTAAAAATGTCTAAATTTATCTTGTAGGAAATGAGAGTAAGTGGCTTTGTATCAGCTCATATCTCTCCAGATGTTTGAGTATCTCATCTGTCAGGAATGTATTTAAAAAATTATCCAATGCCAAAATCACAAAGCTATAAAAATATTTCCACCCTTAATAACTCCTGAATCTTTCTGAAATTTCCTCCTAAGCAGTGCTTATCTCTCTTCATCCTTTTCCAATGATTTCTTCTTTCAAACCAAGGAGAATATTGTCTCAGTCATAATTCAATTATTTGGTGTCCCATCTCTGAGAATGGCCAAGATCTGGTGAAGAGCCAAGTAAGCTCAGAAAGGAAAATTATGAAATTAAATTATTTGACCATAATTAGAGCTATTCCCCAGAGTTTAGTGTCTGCTGTGTGTCTTAAAAATGGTTTTGATCCTGTCTATTGCTACAGACTCTTCATTCATATGCAGCTATGTATGTGTTTATTTGCTTCTCTTAAAAATCTTAGCTCTGCAGGGCAGCACATTCTGTTTTCTGGTCTGTAAAGATATAGAAACTGGTCATGGGAAAAGAAGCCTCTCATATGTCTCACTCTTACAGTGCTGTGATATCCTTGTATTATCCATTATTATGTTTTTAATGAAATTGGAAATCCCCTAAATTTCTTTAATTTGTTCTTACATTCTAGATTTCTTTTCATTTTTCCTGGAACTCAGTTATGATTTTCTTTTGTGTGCATAGCTGCACACTGTACTGCCTTGAACAACCATACCATGACTCATGTACTATCAGTACTTCTCTCCAGTCCTTGTTCAGCCAGATCAGGCTTCATTCTCTGTGCTTCTAGCAGAGGTCTGTCCTCCCTCTTTGTTTCCTCCTGTTCTTGTATGAATCCCATCAGCATGTCAGCACCTTTCCAACAGTGGGTTTCCCAAGCTGGTGAACAGAACTCCAGGTCCTTTCTAAGGAGTTTTTCTATTACAGAAGAGGTCTTAGGGAAAAGGCAACATTAATTCATTGCCTGGGTTATTGGAGGGCAGTCAGCCTAATCCCCCTTGCATTATAAAACTCAAGCTAAAGGACTAGGGTTGACCACGGTTTAGCAGTGCCTAAATAAGTAGGAATGCGATTTCCACTGGGACTGGGGCCACAAGCAGACAGAAGTTTTGCAAACCAAAGTGTCCTGTCATCTTCCTTTTAGGAATCCTGCCACCTTTTTGTCCATATTTTCTGGAGTGAGCTGTCTGTGCTCACTGTAAGGAGATGGAGAAAGCTGGGTTCCCAGGAATGGGACTACAGAGGTCAGGACATTGGAGATCTAGGACATGAGCAGGTAAATCATCATGCTAGATAGATCTCTGTGTCAAATCAGCATCTACCATATCTGCCCAAGGGGTTTTCTTTGGACTGTAATGTCCCTATCATGCATATGGCTTATAGGACCCTAATGGTCTGACCTGAAGGACAGGTCACTCATGTGATTCTGTATGTGCCTTTGGGTGCTGGAGTGCTGCTGGTGCTCACCTGGAGCAGAACTCCTGCTTTGTAGTCATTGAAGGACATCTCATTCTCATGTGCCAGAACCACTCTGCAAATCCAACCGGTAAGCAGTAAGTGGAGATTATCAGGAAGTTTGTTTACAAACTGCACTGCTACACCTACAAAGCCAAGACTACTCCCAAGTTTGTCTGCTAGAGATTTTATGGTCATGATAGTGGAAACATGCCAGTGCACTGCTGGACTTTGTTGTTTTCAGATGCTAGGCACAACAGTCACTTTGTCACTGCAGTCACTGTGCTTGCCCAGTGAAGGAGGAGTTTCAAGGCTCTCAATGGACACCTTCTAAGAAATCTAGACTCATTTTATAAAGACAGGAATTGTCTCATGTCTTTTCATTCTGCAGATGACTTGGCTTTTGGACTCATGCTTTATAGCACAAAAGGATATTATAATGACCCAGAAGAGTGAAGTCTGTCATGCTTGAGCATTTCCTTTATTGTCTAGTATTCTTTAGGGATAATTTCTTACACACAATTTTAAACTTATTTTGTAAAAAAAAGGTATCAACAGAAGGGGAATGAGAGAAGTGGGTGGGTATAAATGACAGATCAGGGAAGGGAAGAGATATCAGGTGTAGGCTACAGGGGTAGGATTGTGTTTTTTAATTGGGAGGGAATTAAAGGTTGTGACAGCTGGAAGTAAAGGATGGATCTAGACTGCAACATGGAAAAGCAGAGCAAGTTTGAGACCCAAAAAGAACTTAGAGTAAGGAAGAAAACAACAAGAGATCAAGATCAAGAAAGAAACAATAGAAATGAAATCTCATTTAATTTTATTTTCCAGCCCAAATAGACCATTTTTTTTCTCCTTAAAATATACAGTATGTGTTTCAGCTGATAAGTTCATGACAAGGAGAAAAAAACTCCCTGTCAAAGCTTTCATTGACTGAGAGGTGCAGTTTGGAATAGCAGAAAATATTTTTGGGCTAAGGACATAGGTTTAGCTATACCAAGAAACAATTATCTGGAAATGCTAGGATAAACCTTTTCATAATGTTCACAGCAATTTTTAGGACTCATTTGTGTTAGCAGCAAAGGTTTAAATTCAAGCAGCAATGGTACCAACACTGAGAGATGGCGGTGTCATCCCAGTTGAAATACCAGTGCATCCAGGAAACATCAGTTCAAGTCTTTTCACTACCTGCAGACCCCTGTCTCCTGCCACACTGCTTTGGGTTGTGGTGGGTGTTTTGGGACATGCTGCTTTTCATTGCTTCTGCTGACACTACCTCTTTGCATATACATTCACTTTACACTTTGATCTATAGCACTATAAAGAGGGGGCATTCCTCATAATGTGGTGCCCAAAAGAGCAGCAGGTGATAAAGCCATCCTCTCATGCACAATGTCTGTGCAGCAGCAGGCCGTGAAACTTGCTAAAGAAACCTAAATGAGCAAGAAAAAACACTGAGACTATTTCAGCCTACAATAGCTCTTTGGTTAGGAGGTTTTCCCAAGAAGGAGGTTTAATTCTGCCCAGGACTCAAACCAATACTTTGCTGTTCATTGGTTAACATTCTTTCACTGCTTTAGCTCCTTTAGGAGCCTGGCATTTCAGCATGCTGAGCGTGGAAAATAGGAAAACTTTCAGGCACCACAGTCAATAACAACATCTAAGGATACAAAGAGAAGTTGCTCAAAAAAATCAATGATGTTCAGAGTTTAATTTCAGGAATAAGAATGGTATGATTGCTGCTGGTTTACTGAGAGGTCATCCAAAAAGAGAACAATCACATTTCTGATCAGATGATTACCTGAAAAATAGCTACTAATTCAGTCCTTGGTAGTGGTTTTTCTTTAAAACTACGCTTCCATGGCCTACAAGTGCTACCGAAGAACCCCAGCTCTCAGTGGTTTCAGAGACCCACCACTGAGAGAGCTTGGAAATCTGGGAAGATTGATGTGTAATGTGTGCCAGGGAACTTCAGCAGTCTCAGTCTCTAATGAACAAGACGAATCTTCCCAATGTAAGCATCAAAAGCAATCAAATCTTAAGGAGCAGCTGTGCCAGCTGACCCCAAGCAGAGATTCCATCTAAGGCTTAACCTGGGCAGGGAACCAGGTCAAGAGCAACAGCAAAAAGAGAGCAAATCCCCTCATTCTTTGCACATTTTAGTCTAAGCATGCAAACTCCTCCAAAAATACTGTAAAAGAGTTCCAATACCCCACTGAATACCCTTATAAGCAAGATGGTCAGGGCTGTTGATAGAATGGTCTTATCCATACTAAGCATCTGGCTGGTATCTGTCCCTTTTTGTGTGCTTTTTCCTCCCCTTTCAAGCACAGTCACAGCACTGACTCATGGTACTTGAAGGAGTTGCCTGTTGCCCAGGACATGTGATTTTAAGCCACCATATACCAAAGTTACCCCTCAGAGTTTAAAGCACCTAAAGAAGTCTTGCCTGCTGAAATGTCTTCATAGGAGTCGATAGGGCTTTGCTAAAGACCTAGATGAACTAATGCATCTAGCTGCATGTAGGTACAGCAGCCCCTTCTGCTCCCCCATAGTTCCCAGTGCCCAAAGCCCACTTGCAGAAGTGATTTGGGCATTTAAGGCCTCACAGCTCTATAGCAGCTGTATTTTCTGTTCTTCCTGTGAATTTACCAGATTAGCTCGTGAGAGAAGGCTATGCAGACCGAAGCTGCCTCTACTTCTTTTTCTTCTCTGAGAGCTCCTCCTAAACCTCTTGGGCACAGGTACACAGCTAGCTCTGCCTGCCTTTGGAGGCTGCACTGCATGTCCTGCAGCAAGCAGCATGGGAGCCCCTCCACTGCTGCCCAGAGAGACTCAGGCTGAAGAGGGGACCAAAGCTTACAGTACCTCTTAGACCCTGAGAGGAACTTTCTATTCCAACAGCTCATTCAATCAAGTGAAATAATTTAATCAATGTTTTTTCTGCTCTCTGACAGTCATTTCTGCTTGGTTTTTTTTTTTCAATGGAGTCCAATGGGATCATGAAACAGTAGTGTGCTTTCTCTACATGCTACCTTTATTGCTATGTTTGATAAATTGTCATTATTTAAATTGGTCTGGAATGCCTGAAGGGGTGATTTACAACTGCTCCCTAGGTTTGCCATGAAACCACTGCCAAATGCTTGTTCGAGCATTTCTAAACTGAATTTGTCAGATTTTCATTGCTCATCCTGTTGATCAGGCAGAGAGGCATGTTTTTCCCATCTTGCTTTCTACTAATACCATCTTTCCTCTGCAGGAGTAGTGATTGTAACTGAAGGCTATTAAACCTCATTTAATCCAAATGTACTGCAGTTCTTGAACAGTTCCACCAGGGAAGCAGGTTCAGCAACAAGTCACTGTCCTGGAGGAAACCCTGATCATCCAGTGCCTACTCCTGGCTTGCTTAGTTAGATTTTAAGCTGGTTTTCTAAATTCTTTCTGTATTTGCATCTGAAAGACCCTCCAGCTGTCTCTGCTGAATTCCCTTTCTGTAAGGTGCAGTGCAATAGGCTTGTTTCCTGCACTTTGGTAGCAAATTCCCATTGATGAGGCCACCAGGAAGAGCTGGATTCTTCAAGAGTCCCCAGGATGCCTAGACTACTCAGCATCATAGAGTTGTGGAGGATCACAAAAGGATAATGCTCATAGTTTGAACCAAAAAGTAAAGAGCAGATGCCAAAGAGGGTGGCATGGCCGCACCAACATCTATATCCCATATATCCAAGGTCCCACAAAAGAGACCTGCTGACAGATGTCCTGGTTGAGAGGTGGGAGCAAACACAGCTGTGTTGCCCTCCTTTCCCACTGGAAAAGGCACAGAGGGAAACACAGCATGATGGGTTCTGTGGCCACACATGTAATAACACCTGCTGGCAGAGGACCCCTCCCTCAGGCACCCTGTACCCCATCTTTGAGAGTTTGGCTCACCTTAGATCAGTGGTGAGACAGAGCAATGCCAAGGGTCATTCCCCCGTCAGGAGTTGAGAAACAGGCTGTGGTATTCCATGGCCAGCCAGGTGTTTCCTGGAGGTGAAAGATGTGCCAACTCTTACCCTTGATGGTTTTCCAGCACAAGGCAAATGTCCAGACCAACTTGTGGCTTGGAGGGTAGTGGAGAGGTGACAGCAGAATTCCTCAGCTAATCCTTTTCCCTCTGTATCCCCATCCCACTCCTCCAGCTCCACATCCCACTGCTGTGGCTACTGCTGGCTGCTGGGCTTTCGTCTGGCACTCTGCTCTCAGCTTTGGGATTGGGTGCCAGGGCTGAAACCAAGCCAGTGTGAGGGCCTGGGAGGGCTGTGCCCAGCCTCGTCCCACCGCCAGCCCCATCACTGCTGGCCATGGCCAGCTGTCTCACCATCCCAGCCACCTCTCGCCGGCTCGGCTGCTCTCCCTGGCTGCCAGGAGTGTTTCTGCTGACTAGCTGCTGAAGTTGGCAGAGGTGGCATTCAGGAAGCAGCCAGCAGGTTAATCCTCCTAATAATTTGTAGCCTGAAGGACAGAGCAGAGAACTGACATAGAAAGCGTTGATATTGTGGGTTTCTATGGCATTTAAATTTCATCCTGGTCTTGATATTTGCATATCAATTACCCAGGAAAGAAGGGGAGGAGGAAGGGCAGAGGTTCTGTGGGAGCTAATAGTGACAGCAATAAGAAAATAGCAAAAAAATAGTGACAGCAATAGTCCAGCAAGCACAGGTCTTACTGCAAAAAATTATGCTGACTGCCTACCAACACTTTTCTTTCTTTAGCAAGACCTCCCCATCTCTTTCTGTCTTTTACTTTCCTTGTTTTCCTCCTGAATCCCCTATAAATAGAGCATGGGCAGATTAGCTGGTTCCCCTTCATTCCTGCTTGTCCAAAATGGACAGTAAAAAGAGAGGGAGAGAGAAACAGAAAAAAAAAACCAAACTCAAAATGCCTGGAGCCATGGCTTGTGGATAAAAAAAAAGCTGCACGTGAAAAACAATTGATGTGGGGTTTGAGCTATTATGGCTTGGAAAATGAAACACCAACTCACCCTTCCAGAAACATGGCAAAACCTTTACAAAGTATTATTGAAAATAGGGTTTGAGATTGGATTTTTATAGCAATGGATGTAAAGAATTTAATGCACTTGGATCCAGCCTTGTGCACTGCCAGGCAATCCCCTGGAGCAGTGGACTTGGGACTGACCTTTCTTCCTAAAACAAATCCCTGTCAGAGGGCTTTTTGGTGCTGCTAGTCAGAGAAGTGTAGCAGCTATTGGACCTCCTGGACACCTGTAACAACCTTAACCCTCTCATGCCTCCCATGAATCCCAAGAGAAGTCTGTAAGCAGAAGCATCACCTGCTTTCATGACCAAGTGATGAACACTTACTGGAGCACTGGTGTGGGGAGACCCATTCCCACACAGAAAGGACCAGTGCCATACACAGAGTGACAAGGATTCAAATCTTTACCAGGCTACATAGTAAATAGGTTTTTCCGTGGTTAATGAAGGAGTTTAGCATTATGTGCCAGATGCAGAAATCTACCCGGGAGACTGTCACTGTCTCAGTTTTGCCCTCATATAAAATGTGAGGTGCAGTGAGTAATTCCAGGATTTCTTCTTCCTCTCTTTTTCAGGTTCCTGACTGACCCTTTGCATTTTTTCCTTGTGGTGGGCAGAAATAGGGTGTTTTCCATCCACATTACAGACCTCTGAAGAATAGCACTATCACTGTGTAATCCTTCTGTGACTTGACTTCCAATTACATGGAATTCCATAAATCCCATGGAAGTGCTCCCATTCTTATATATACACTGGTCCAGCATGCGAAATACATGGCTCTAAGAAGTAAGTCAGTAGAAGGCAAAGCAAGGGCACTTTGGCTCCCTCATTTTCTCTAGTTGTTTGTAGGGTGTTGTTATGTATCATAATTCAGCTTAAACAGGAATTTGCATATCACAGAGCACTTGAACACATTGCCCAGTGAGGCTTTGGAGTCACCCTCATTGGAGATACCAAAGAGCTGTCTGGAGTCAATCATGTGCAATCTGCTCTAGGATGACCCTGCTTGAGGGAGGGTGAACCAGATGACCCACTGTGGTCCCTTCCAATCTTACCCAGTCTGTGATTCTGTGACACTGTGAATATGGAGCTTTAATCAGTAATGATTGTTCTGGGTTTTCTTTTGCTTTACTTTCATACAGAAAACTTAGGAATCAAGTTGTTTCAAAATCTCATGAGTCAGTGAAAGGTTTTTGTTGCTCATTGGATGGTGGTTAGAAGATTTTCAGTGATTTGCAAAAAAAGTTGAGAAGTACAAGAGTTAACAAGGTGTTTTAATAGAAAGGATTTTAAGATGTGGTACCAAAGCAGAGAGGAGGGAGGTGACTTCAGATCCAATCCAAAATCCACTTATCAGCTGTCAACTTCCATTTACTTCAGTAGGCTTTGAATCAAAACCATTATTTTTTTATTGAAACAAATTTCTGTTCCTTTCTACAAAGTTCTTCTAACATGTTTAAGTGTGCGCATGGTACATCAACCTCCGTCCATGGCTAGAGAAGCAGATCATCTCCTGAAAATTGCAACAGCAACAAGATCTGGATCAGCCAAATTTTCTCCGAAATCAAAAGGACTGCTAATCCAGTAGATCCTCCATAGAAACAGTAACATCATCATTTTCTACACAGTGAAGGACCAGTTCTACTGCTGAGCAGAGTGAGATACATCCAGTCCCGCCCAGAGGACACTGAAAGGGCCCCTCAATGAAAAATAATTAACAAACTAAAAATAAGCATCTCTAGAGCTAAAGCACATAGGTAATTGTTCACCTGGAATTGCTGTCCTGCAGTTATACTGCTTGGCAAAGACTGCTCCAATCCAGCCTCTCATCTTTCTGCCAAACTGTGATGCTCTCTTTGGGTAGCACCTCCACTCCTTGCACAGCACTGAGCAGGCCATGCCCAGTCCGTGAAGGAGCAGTGAATGAACCGGCAGGCTCAAGATAGCGCACGTCACAGCACTTAAAATAGTCAGGCATGTCTGAAGGACTGCATCGACCCCAAGGGCCTCCTGTTAAACTGTTACAGGAGTTCTGAATATTTACACAGTTTATGAGAAAATGCTGATCTTTGAACAAGCCTCTAGTTAAAAATAAGTTTGATCTTTTGAATTTTTGAGATTTTTTTAATGACAGAAGTCTAAACCTGATGGCTGTAACTGGGTGAGGTATTTCCCACCGCCCCCCTCCCCCCCCGTGCTTCTAAATTTAGCTTCATACACTGACTTGAAAGTGTTACTCCCAGCTCATCCTTAGCCTTGGCAGGGTGCTTGGTGAAGAAATTCACTGAGGATCATCTCTCCTCACACCATCCAGAAGCTGGGATTTTGCACTGACAGATAAGGCCAAAAAGTTTCTGCTTCCACTCCCCAGGGATAGCACCATGCCGTTGGGGACCTCTACCAAAGCAGCAAGCTCCTTCCTTCAGGTTACCTCCTCAGCATTTCTGAGAAGGCTGAGGCCATGCCCTCAGGCCTGTCATCCCTGATTATTTCCTTCACATTTACTATGACACGTCTGTTGAGGGAACATCATTACTTTTTAAGGACTTCTTAAGTATAATTGAGAAATGCATACACCAGACAGGTGATCTTCACATTCTGAGCCTTTCCATCTCCCTGTCTACCCACAGCCACCCTGCAGGAATCCTGGAATCACAGAATGGTTTGATTTGGAAGGGGCCAAATACCATCTAGCCTCTGCCATGGGGAGGGCCACCTTCCACCTTCCAGGTTGTTCAAAGCCCCATCTAACCTGGCCTTTAACACTTCCAGTGATGGGGCATCCACAACTTGTCTGAGCCATTCTGTTCCAGTGCCTCACCACCCTCACAGTGATAAGTGATGATAAACTATCGAATGACAGCTGTGAACAACTCTTGTTCTTCTTTAACTAGTAGTACAGTATGAACCCAAAAGCTTATGACCCTGAAGAAATTTTGTGAGAGGTGAACATTCACCTCCTTGCAAAAATGTGATTTTTCTTCCTCTGGCAACTCAAGGGGCAACACTGACAGACAAAGAAAATAAAACTGCTGAAACACCTCGGTGCCCTTCTAACCTTCTGGTGAACTCCCAGCAGCCCTGTGAAGCCGCAGACAGCAACACCTACCCTGGGGAGATGCCCACAGTTTGTGGCGATGTACAGCTCCCCAGGATGTATTCACTGAGCCACTGCTTGGGTGCACTCATAGCTGCAGGTGTGTGCAGGTCCCATGGAGCCTCCAGGAGTCAGGAAAGGGGTGCAGGATACAGGTTCCCCATGGCATGAGTTTCAGACTGTGAGGCCTGCAACAAGTAAAACAAATTCCTCTAGGAAGAGCAGAGCTTCTAGGCAAGAAAGTGCAACTGAGTTATTTGGCTTAAGAGGACTGAGGCATATGAGCCAGGCAGCATCTCAAAGGAATGGGATCATACTATCAAGTTTTCAAATGTATGGATACCTAAGATGACTTCTGGATGTCATCTCTGACATTATCTGGAAATTGTCCTTTATTCTCTCCAGTTTTCTATTCCATTAATCTGTTTCAGCATTATCCGACCTCCTGCCTCTGACAATGCTGTGAGTTTGTCCTGAGCACATGCTCTCCTATCCCCACAATTACACATCCACTGTGTAACCCCTCTCCTCATTTCCATTCACTGGACACTGCTCTTCCCCCTTCCATTTTAAGCCTGAGCCTGGTTGCATTCTCTTTCTCCAGCTAGTGATAGCATCATTCATCTCCTTCAAAATTTTCATTCTGCAGTTTTTCAGTCCAAATCATCTCCTGCCTCAGGGATTTCCCCAGGGCCATCATTTGCTCCTGTCAGTCCTGTCTCCTGCCCCATCAAGAAAATTACTCCTGCTGCTTTGTGAACCTCAACCTGCTCTATGTGCCTGATACCAAATGGGTTGACACAGTAGTGTGAGCTCTTGCTCAGGTCCACCCAGATTTATCACCCTATAGCAGACTTATCACCTGGCACTGTTGACATAGAAGGAACTATGAGTTATGAGTTGCAATGGAGATAAATTCCCCACCTGTGGCTTGCACTTTTCACTCCCCAGCCCTGCAGAATGTGACTGCTGCAACCCATCTGTCACAACACAAACTCTTGTGTGATTCCTTGGCAATACATCACTGTTTTGAAAGATGCAAGACAGAAAGCCTCTGGAACATCCTTTTCCTCTGTGGTCACTGCCATAAGGAAAGGCTCAGGCATGTGGGAGCAGCCCACACCATGACAGTCAGGCTGCAGGAAAAGCCACTGAGTAGCTCACAAGTAGCCAGGGGGACTCAACAGGTGCCTGGGGACTAGAAGTCCTTGTAGGGCACCTGTAGGGCAGAGAAAACGACAATGGCAAGGTGAGCAAGATGCTTGCCTGAGGCACGTAACTCAGCACTGAAAAATTAGAAAGATGGCAAAGATCAACCTTCCTGTACCTTTTAAGGTAAAGACATAGAGATAACACTGTCCAGTCAGATGATTGTGCACTAAATACCTTTCAGTGAGCATTTTGGTGATGATATAATCCTAGCAGCTCAAAATGTGCAGCACTTTTGAAATGCATTGCAGTAGCCAGCGTGGTAGTCTTAAGACACTGTCATGCTGCTTTTTAAAACAGAATTGTTCTTAAGTTGTCCAAACTCAAAGTGCAGAGAATGACATCTGCAACATTTTGTAGCTATTGCAACATACTCACCTCCCAGATTAGATTCAGGTAAGTAAAAAATAAAGTCTGCTCTGAAGTGCTTCACCCTTGCTCTCTTAATGGTTCTTTGCTGAAACCTAAAAAGGTAACGGTCTGGTGGTGAATAGTGGATGTAACTGTGACTTTTCCTATTTTCAGAGCAAAAAACTGCCATTGCGGTGCGGCGACGGGTGCTATAGAACCTATCAGACCACATGGGAACTAAACCATAGATTGCCAATTCCCAAAAAAGAAGGGAAAACCTCTTATATTTACGTGGCACCATCGCTCAATTACCAGAAGAGCCGATAAAACAAGGAACGTCTTCAAAGTTGAGCGACCCGGGGTTACTTGTGGTAAATTAAGTCCCTCGTTTGAAACTGAGCCGGGCCGGAAGAAGCCTGCCTTTTGCAGCTTCATTTCCACCCTCTGTGCCCCGACAGCGCTCGGAAGCCGAAGCCTCCGGGGCTTGGCGGGGGGTAGACCCCTATCCCGGGTGATCGCGGATCTCTCTCTGTCTCCGGGCACCAGCCCGCCCGCCTTGGGTTGCTGCGGCGGAACCGCTGGGGCTGCGGGGACGGGATGGGGGGTGTGTACGTGTGAGTGGAGGGGTGCCCTCCGCTGCAGTACCGCGCCCGGCCGCGCACCGGCAACAGCCCCCCGCGGCGCGGCGCCCGCGGCGGGCGGGAGGCCGGGAGGGCAGGGCGGCGGCGGCGGCGGCGGCGGCGGCGGCGGCGGCGGCGGCGACGGCGGGCGGGGCGGGGCCGGGGCGGTGCGCGGGCGCTGCGCGGCGGGCGGCGGGCGGCGCGGCGGGCGGCGGTGCCGCGCGGGGCGCTGATGCCGCGCGGGGCCGGTCACGCCGCGGGGCGGCGGGGCGCGCAGGGCGGGCGGCCACGGGGCGCTCGGCCATGGGGCGCGGGATGCGGCTGGCGCTGCTGCTGCTGCTGGGCGCCGCCGCCGCCGCTGCAGGTGGGTCGTGACCGGCCGCGCTCGGCGTTCTCCGCGGGCGTGCGAGGTAGATACGCGCCGCGTGCGCCGGAGCGTCCGCGCCCGGGGGCGCACGGGTGCGCGCACCCTCGGGGAACCGCACGGGCGTGTGCGCACCGCGCACACACGCGTCGGTCTCTGTACGCGCGTGTCCGCGCACACGCATATACGCGCGTGCGTACGCACATACGCGCGCACAGGCGGTGCGTGTCGGTGCGCGCGGATAGGTGTGGAAAGGCACGGGCCGGGATGCGCGTTCCCCCCGCGCCGCAGACAAAGAGGGGTCCGGCCGCGCCGCACCGCGCTGCGCGGGACCGCCCCTGCCCGCGGAGCCTCCGGCGGGGCGGCGAGGTCGGGTGGGCTCGGGCCGGGGCTTCGGGGGATGCCGCGGGAGCGGGGCCCGGCTGTGGGGCGCTGCGGGCTCCGCAGGCGCTTTGGGCGGCGGTGCCCCGAGTCGTCAGGGTCCGGAGGAGGGTGGGCAGAATTTTCAAAGCCCCTTCCCGCAGCGTAAACGCTTCGCGCTCAGAGCTGCCCGCAGCGGGGTCCCGCAGCAGATACACTCGGGCATAAACAGTTTGCGTAACGCTTCCTCAGCTGGGTGCAAGCCGAGTGCCAAATTTCTTTTTTAAAAAGAAGAAAAAAACTCTGATGGGAAACAAACATTTAATCAGGCACAAGATATAAACGAAACATCACAAGGCATGTGTTGCTAAAATGCTTAAACAGGAAGCATATGATTTTCCATGGATGTTTTCCCAGGTGAGTCATGGTATTTGCTGCATGCTCTTACTCATTACTGAAGATCTCAGTCCGGTGGCATGTACAGTAGATAGAATGAGAAGATTTAGTTGGGCAGATGCATTAAGTATTAAGTGCAATAAGGAAAAGCACCTTTTCTAATGCTGTGGCAGAGCAGTTGTGAACGTGTGACTGCCAGCATAGAGATCTCTATGCTCTCAGTTTGTCCTTTTACTGAATTTCTGTGGCAGCCAGTGTTACACTAGAAAGCTGTCACTTTTCATAACATGAAGTGCTCTGCATCGGTCATGCAACTCTTTTCCAATTCAAGTGAAAACAAACACCCTTTCAAAGGGAATTTCCTCTCCCCCCTTTCTGCCCCTGGGACCCATGTCTATGTGCCAGCAGCATTTCTCAAATCCTGCTGAAGCGAAGATCCCTTGCCCCAGATCTGATCCCGGGTGAGGAAGGGACCCTCAATGCCTGGCCCAAAGACAACTGCGGTCAGTGACCATGCATGACCAGGGCTGGAGCATACCACGAGCTGGGAGTGACCAAATACTCTCAGCTCCTGGGGTCTGACATGGTATTTTGTAGCCAATCCTTCACAGCTGGGCTCAAGCAGAGCCTTTTCCCTGCCCTGGGGCCATCTAAGACAGCCCTACCACCAACCGTGGTCACGGTCATGGGGAAACCTCCCATTGACCAGGTGCTCCTCCATTGCATTCCTGGAGGCAGCAGTCTAGTGTGCAAAAAACAAAAGGACTCGATGAACACCAACAGTGTTCATCTCAACCTGTCTGATGGTGCTGACTGAACCCTGCTCTTCCTACCACTTCCCAAATCTGCTTTGCAATCCCACAACTGAGGGAACCGCAGTAAATGTTCATCTGTTTGTGTAGCGGCCAACTGCACTGTGTTACACGTAGCCAAAGAATCCAGGAAAGCAGCCAAAGACATAAATTAGGCCAACTACTGGCTAGCCTAACTGATAATATGATAATAGCACTTAACTTACCTACCCCTCAGGAGAGCTACGTAGTTAATATTTATATAACACTTTGAAAAGGATGTTTGGGAGTTTTAAGTGATATTACATTGACCTTACAGTTCAATTTATTTACTTTTCTAGAGCAAACGTATGCTGCACAGTTACTATAGGTCATCTCCAACACAGCTTTAGAGCACACTATAGAAAGCTCACTTAACTGAGCATTTCTTGTTCACTGAAAGTTTCCCAAGACTGCTTACCCAGTGAACTCATGAGAGTGGATTCAGAAGTGTCTTGTGCTGGGTGCATAGAAAGCAGTGGTCCACATCTGTTCTGAGGAAACACTATAGAAAACCCGTATAGAGCTTTGGCGGTAACAACGTTTTTTATCCAGGGTGCTTCTTGAGGAGCGGGAGAAGTGGGGGATGCTGTCAGGCTTGGAAGGCTTAGCTCTGCTAGTGCATAATATAGCTTAACTGTAACTATGACACTGTAGGCAAAATCTGAATAGGCCCCAGATAAAGGATTTATTCAATGCTAAACTGAAATGACCTTCAGACATAATAAAAATGCCAAGAAGAAGACATTAATTGGTGCACAAAGCTGACTGTGTATGACTGGCCTGGTGATAAAGAAAACATTATGCACCTCAGATGCTTTGACCTGCACACATCCAAGTCAACAGAGATTTTTTTTATGTTAATTCACCAAATACCACTTCGACCTACTCTTGCATTTATTAATAAAAAATTGGAGAGCCCCTAATCAAGAATTCTTTCAAGAGTTACATTGATTACATGTGAGAGTTACATGGTTTGACAGTGAAGCCCAGGGTGACTTTATTTTTCTTTTACTCTGTAACTGTGGATTTTAAAATTGACAGGATTTCCAGAAAAGCTTGAACAAAAACCACCAAACCTCACCTGTGCAGCAGCTTGCTAGCATAGTATCAGCCAAAACCTTTTTTCCTTCCCTTTACGCACACCAGCAGCAGCCTTTCCAAACTAAAGCGGTGCAACAAACACTGATGTCAGCAGCAATTTCTGATTGTGGGAAGATTTGGGATAGGGATGGAATAGTGTGAAAGGAGGTGAAGACTTGAGGTCATTGCTGGCAGGTGATATTTCTGTGGGCTCTCACATCCCTGATACCTGATGTGCTGCACGGTGGGCTGGGTTGCAGCAGTGCTGTCCTGCATGGCAGTCTCTTGGCTTCGTGGCAGCATGCTGCCTTGGCAGCAGCTTGCCTTTCTTCTGCTTTTCTCCACTTCCCCGAGGCCACCTGGATCCCCTTGGAGGCCTCGGGTCATGGCTGTCGTGGCCCTGAAGCCTCAGCCGCGCTCTGGTCGCCCAGGGCGGGAGGGCATCTCCTCCTGTCTGCTGCCTGCTCTGCATCTCTTGCTGGGTAGGGATTTTCCCAAGCGCAAGGAAATCCCGAAAGGTTTGAGGGTGGGGTTTTTTTGCTTTTATAGGCACACTGAGCTCCACAGAGGGTAGAGCTGAGCAGCAGTGCCACACTGTGCCACAGCCCCTCCAGGGCTCGGTGGGTACCAGCGGCACACGGCTTCGGCGGGGGCAGCATCCCGCGTGCCCTGACGTGGCGAGGTGCTCTCCCAGCTCAGGAGCAGCCTTCAGCCCCCGCTCTCTGCCCCGCAGGTCTGGGCGCCGTGGCGGCAGCGAGCAGTCCCTGCGAGAAGGCCTGCAACCCTCGGATGGGCAACCTGGCGCACGGGCGGGCGCTGCGCACCGAGACGTCCTGCGGCCGCCGCGCCGCCGAGCCCTTCTGCAGCTACAGCGAGGACGAGCAGCGGCGCTGCCGGCGGCCGTCGTGCGGCCGCTGCAGCGGGGCCCACGCGGGGCTGGCGCACCCCCCCGCCGCCATGGCCGACTCCCCGTTCCGCCTCCCCCGCACCTGGTGGCAGGCGGCCCGGGATGCCCCCCGCGAGACCATCCGCCTGGACCTGGAAACCGCCTTCTACTTCACTCACTTGATTATGGTCTTCAAGTCGCCCAGGCCGGCTGCCATGGTGCTGGAGCGCTCCCAGGACTTCGGCGAGACTTGGAAGCCTTACAAATACTTTGCTGCTAACTGTTCGGCCACCTTCGGGCTGGAGGATGACGTGAGGCAGAGAGGAGCCATTTGCACTTCCAGATATTCGAGCCCCTTTCCCTGCACCGGAGGAGAGGTATGTCTGCCTGGGTTGGAAGGAGAAAGCCCCTGCTCCAGCCCCCTTTCTCTCTGCAATCTCTGCGCCCGTGTTTACGCATCATATTTCACTACACCAGCGTCTCTTGACATAGCACGTGTTTCACAAGACAAGTTAACGTAATTCATTCCTAGGTGATGTAAGCACCGCCCTGCCTCTTGCATTGTTGCGTTCGTAGTCCCTCACTTTTCCTAAACATTCCTTCCCTTTCACCTGGTGAACCCCCGCTACGCAACTGCAACCTAGGCACGTGCTGCTAATTCCTCAGGAATGCCAAAGGGAACGTCGCTCTAGACAGCTTTCTCCAGATCTTGCAGTCGTGTCATGCAAAGGTGATGCGAATAAGTCTGACTAAAATGCGACTATGTTAAAATTAATAGTCACCAGATTGGCTTTTAGTAGTGACTGCCTTCACTGAGAAGTAGGCACGTAACCAGTCAAAGTAGCTACTCACCACACGCTGAGGTATGGTTCCCATAAACCAGGTTAGCCAGGTAATTTTAAAACGTACACCTTGTCTTCTTTTTTCCTGTGCACTTTTATGTGAAAGGAACTTGAAGAAAAGGAAGAAAACCTTAATATTTGGTAAGAAGAAAAATATACATGAAAGTCGGACGATTTTCAATATCAGAAACAGCAGATAACAAGTGATGCATTTGGAGGCGCTACCAATGTGCAATTCTGCCCCCGGTGCTGGGGACCTTCCTCTGGGAGCTGTGACCATGGGGCCGCCCTCCTGTGCGCCCCGCTCGGGGGGACACAACCCCGGTGACCAGCTTTGGACTTTAAAGGCTGCTCCCTCTAGTGGCCTAATTTAGTGAAATTGTCTGAAAGCTTAATCAAACTTAAAATTTCCCTCTGGCCTAACAGAGAGAAAAGATAAAATCTGGTTAGTGAATCAGGAGGTCAGTTATATCATTGTAGTTTCTGCTGAGAACGGATTTTGAGGTGAAAGTGCTATCCTTGGAGGCCAGCATTCATGTTGAGAAAAATCGGACCCCTTTGCTGTCATTTGTGGTCACCACTAGCCATGCTCTGGCTAGGAAGCCACTCTCTGCAGAAATACTGAGAGCTGTTTTTTCACTAAAATTCATCTGTTAGCTGTGTCTCAGGAGGCAGCCAATGTCTTGCTCTAGGAGAAGCTGTTCCATGCTCTCATCAGCTGAGAAACAAGGATCTCTAGACCTGTCAGACAGATGCAGTGTGACTATTCCATTACATTTTAAATCAAATGGCTGGTGAGAAAAAGTGCTATCTTTATTTTGCTACCACCCTTTCCTTGTGCCCCCAAAATGCTGCCTAAACTTCCTTTCAGAGTGCAATATATAGAGAGGCTTTTGAGAAAGGTGAAAAAATACTTTTCAACATGGCCTTTTCTGACAGGACAAGGGGCAACAGTTTTATACTGAAATTGATTTA
This sequence comes from Acrocephalus scirpaceus scirpaceus, assembly GCA_910950805.1. Classification (NCBI taxonomy): domain Eukaryota; kingdom Metazoa; phylum Chordata; class Aves; order Passeriformes; family Sylviidae; genus Acrocephalus; species Acrocephalus scirpaceus. Next base: position 45,447,477 of record OU383777.1, on the reverse strand, counting down.
GATTGGAAATAAGACATTCTTTATTATGAGGGTCATGAGGTACTGAAACAGGTTGCCCAGAGAAGCTGTGGATGGCTTAATCCTGGAAGTGTTCAAGGCCAGGCCAGGCTGGATGGGGCTTTGAGCAACCTGATCTATTGAAATGTGTCCCTACCCATGGCAGGGATGTTGGACTTGATTATCTTTGAAGGTCTTTTCCTACCCAAATAATTCTGTGGTTCTAAACTGGGGCTAACTACAAAGTAAGACCTACAAAAGGAAGGATGTATGTACACCACTGGGAATTTCTCAGGCCCTCAGTACTTGTGCTAGCCTCTGTGTCCAACCACTTGAATCATAAAGCTATACAAGCCTGTGATGGAGGGCAGGGAGAAATCCACAGTGCTTAGGCCAGCCAGTGAGACTTCTCTTGGGTATATGACTTGCACGCTCCTTTTTTAGCTTTCCGGGGATTTTTACTCGGGGATGAGAAAGCCAGGGCATCCTACAAGGCAGTAGTTGTCTCACTGGTATTGGGTCCCATGTTGCACCATCCTGGTGCAGTTATCATTGTGGTCACTGCATACCAAGACAGTCCTGACCCTGCACACAGGATGGTGGCTGTGCCTGGAAAGAACCTGTACAAATCCCGACCTCAGGCAAGCTCCTCTCTGGGCTGGTGCTATGTGGGGACAGTAGAAGCAAGATCTTGTGTGTAGAAACCAATGCCTGTCTCAAGAAGAAAAGTAATTTGGTGGTGTTTGATGCATCTGCAGTAGCATGCTGCAAAGAGAGGCTATGGGGTCCACCGAGCTTGCTCCTGTGGGACCTCTTCTTTTGGCATCTCTTTAGTCTGTGTTATTGCAAAGAAGCTATAAAAGTCAAGAGCATTTAATTGTTCCAAGTCTTAAACAAATATTGCATCCAAGGAGCTGGAGTGTAGAAGATTTTGCTGACATGGTACACTTAAGTTCCTGCACTTAAACACCACTTTTTACCTGCAAAGTAATAGCAGCAGCTCTCCAGATGGCAAGCCTGCATGCTTAGCAAATATCACATTTAATTTATTACAGTGTGCTGCGTTCCAGCAATTGCTAGTAGCTGCCAATAGCAACACGTATCTGACCTAAAGAAAGATCAGAGTTTTGTGTTCTGTTTGGAGTTATGTTGTGCTTTACTCCCACTTTGGTAGCACCTAATTCAGACATATGGAAACAGTAATTTCACTTGAAACAGTGGTTTCAAATATGCAGTCATCCAAAATGTTAGCATCTGAAGGGTATTACTCATTTTCTTTAAAACACAGCTACAAATTCTGTGTGTGCCACTGGATTTCTTTTTTAACGTTTTAGATTTTTTTTTTAACTGTGATGTAACAACCGTAACCCCTGATCCAAACCATGTGTCTCACTGTCTGTATACTGCTTTCTCACACTTCAGACATTTCAACACCACGTGTGCATTTCTGGGCACAGTGTTAAGGGCTTGCAGGATTTTGCAGGATGCTGGGGTCTCTCTGCATGCTGCTGGCAGCTCCCTCACTGCTGTCTATCCCTTTGGATGAGTAGTTTGTCTCAGGTGAGGCCTCAGGTGGTGGTGACTCACCCAAACCAAAATATCACTGGAGTTTGGCACAGACCTATGGCTTGTTGGGCTGGGTGGTTTCTGGTTTTACCCTCTGCAAAGAACAGGCGGTGCTGATCCACCTGCATTTCTGCTGATTGTCACAGTGCCAGCAAGCCCCAGTTCAAGGCAGCAGTGTGCAGAACCCCACAGTACTCAGGGACTTTGGGCCTTTTTTCAGTGTATCATCTGTCTTAATTTGTGTATTAAAAGGTGTATCTGCTTCACTTTTTATTAGAAAGGAATATCAGACTTCTTGCATTCTTCCCTCATCATCATGAGTCATTCCTTAGATGCCTACTTCAACTCTTATGACAAAAATCCTCCCTCATCAGAATTTGCCATGTTGTTCTTGAGGAGATTTATGATAGTGTAGAAAACAAGCTGACAAGCCTCTAGGGTCACTTCAAAGACCCAGACCTCAGAAATGATGAAATTGCTCTGGGAGGTGCCTTTCATCCTTCTGTAGCAGTGTGGCTCTGGGCTTGCCTTTGCAGTGGTGGGACTGGGGTGCTGAAGAGCACTGGGAGAGCGATACTTTTGGAAGGCGGCACCGTGCTGCAGTCACGTCAGCTGGGTGCCACCTCAGCAGTGGGGACCAGACAAGGTAATTGTGTCACACACCATGTATGGCACTTGGATGGTCTGTTGATGGACAGAATTACCTCATCAGGGACTTGGCAGGTCCCTGCTCTTCTTTGCTACCTGTCCCTAACACTGCAAGTCCACCGGACATGGTTATCTCTGAGATGAATGCGGCTCCAGCCTGAGGGAGGCAAGAGATGGACGATCAACAGCCCAGTGATGGGATTAGGAAGGAAGAGACAAATCTGGGCAGAACTGCCAAGCAAAGAGCTTGAAGGCTGTACTGATGTCAGGAACACTGCACTAAAATGCCCTGGGCTTGGTCTAAATGGTTTTCTTGGTGGAGGTTAGCCTGAGTTCACAGGTCGGCATGTGCCCGGAGACCTCAGGGGCTCTGCTGAGCTGAGCCCCATATCAGGGCAGCCTGGCTTCAGTCTGACCTCATGCAAAGAAGAACCACTGTTTCAACAACAACCGAACTAGTCAGGGATTTCTCTGCAGGTGTACAGAAGCCAAACAAACCAACTGAGCCTCCCCCCAGTAGGGAACAGGAAAGGAGGCAGAAGGTGGGTGCCCACCTCCTACCCTGGCATCCCAACCTTGGTACAGCCAAACTGGGTTTCCAGCTAGCTTCAACCATCTGCCTGTTTGAGGAGCTGGATTTGCAACATTATGAAGGGGACACATTCCCATATCTGGGAATAATTTTAGATCAGCTGTATGCAGAGAGATCATTATAGACTTCCCCTATGCTTAATATAGTAAATGAATTGTTTCACAGCAGCAGTTTGTTTAGCATAGGCAGAAACCTCTAAATGTTAACCTTGCGTCACCAGTGTTTTAAGAGAAAGGCTTTGGCCAAGTTTTAGCCTATATCATACAAAAATGCTACAAATGCTGAGTATTTTCATTGTTTTTCAGGGTGTAACCCTTCAGCCACATTATTGCAAGGGAAATCAGAACTGGATTCACCAGCCAAACATAATCTGATCTAAGTAAACAAGATGCAGAAATAAACTCTTTCAGCTTCATGCTCAGACAGGAATACTTATTTTTTCTAGTATGCATAAAAGGCTATCTTCCCTCCCATAGTTCAGATCAGATTAATGTTTCATTTTCAATACACTAATCTTAAAATTATCCTTGGCTAGGGATCATTATTGAGGGCTGATCCACAAGGGGCCCTTAGCAGATGTTAATTCTTTAACTGTGAGTGAGAGTGACTGTCCACTCTGCAATGCAATTATCTCATTCACTTTACATTCCCATCTGTGGTCAATTCAGATTAGCTCGCCTGAGTGTCCCCATTTAGACAAGCTCCAGGATAAAAGGGCTTACTGAAGCAGAGTCTTCTTGACAAGATTTTAGTAAATTAGTAACTTATTTTAGTGTTCATTGATTCAGAATACTGCTAATAAATCTCTTGGAGACCTCAGCTATTGTTGTTGTTTGCTATTTATAGAAGAGGCATATTTGCAGTTTGACTGTATTCCAGCAACAAATTCTAACATGCTTTTAACTTTTGAAACATCACATTACCACTGTTTTGCTGTGGGATGCATGTCTTACTGAGCATTTTCTTGATCTTGTGCCTTCAGTAGCGGAAAAACCTTCACATGTTTTGCCTTTCTGTTACTGCATGCAGCCTGCTTCTCTTCCATGAGGATTTGGACACCAGTCCTACAGGTTTTACCTGAAATTAGCTGCATAGAGCAGAAGTAAATTGTGTATTTGTACTCAGAAATCTGACTATGATAGACAGTGAGTTGTAACCCTCGCTGCTGAAACAAACAGGAGTTAAAGATGGTCAGTAAATTTTATTTTTGAGTCCTGATTTTGGGTTGTAGAAACTTCTGCCTGGTTGGGTTTTTTTACCTTTTAGACCTGAATAAGCTTGGTTTTCAAGCTTATCATTGTTGTCCTTAACTAAAGCTACATTTTAATTGTGCTGGGGTCCTTCAAGGACCTTCTTGTGGGTAATAGATTTGAGTTCAGTCACTTGCAGGACTGCACAAAGAACCAGGGCAAATATGCAAGGATAACCTCAAAACAGCCTGGGGTGTCAACCCATTAGAGGGCTGCAAACATCTGTTTTAATTGTCCTGTGCCACTGACATCTGCATAGAGAGAAAACAAAGGCCCAAACTGATGAGAAGGAAAGAGAGATCCTGGCAGGCGTTCAGTGCTCAGGATGTGTGAGGGCATACCTAGGGAAGTATGTTTTCAAGTCCCATCTCTACACTTTGTGGAGGTGCACTTTGTAGGAAAAAGACCTCTTTAACAGTGTCTTCCTGATCATCCTGTCATTGGAAAAACACGAAGTGTTGGGCTCTGTTCAGACATGCCATGTGCAAAGGAGAGTCTGTTCAGCTTGGGGTGGTTGGGGTGATGGCTAAATCCTGTCCAGCTCTTTGCGTTATATCACATATATGCTAGACATATAAGTCTAGCAAGACATGAGGACTGTTGTTCCATAAGCTCAAGAATAATGATTTCTAGGGGAATAGTTAATGAGATTATGTAAATGAGGCTAGGCTGGGGTCACTAAAATTATATTGGAGCCTAGAAATCCCAGACTGTGGTAGCTAGCAGTAGCAGCACGCCAGCAGGACACCATCTCACACCAGCCACCTTGCTGATGGCTGTGGTCAAAGTGCATCCCTTGGTTTGGTCCTCAAGCTTTCCTTCCTGCAGGGAAGCCCATCTTCCCAAGCACTGTGGGAGGTTTCTAAGCCTGTGCAAGTTTCCAACAGTGGAGGAGATTTTCCCTTTAAATAATGGGGCAGCAAAAAGCAATTTAGGGGAAAAGGGGAAACTTTAGCTTAGTTTTCACCTGTGCCTGGAAGGACAAGGACATTCTGGGCACATGTGGAGATGAACCTTTGGTCTCTGACAGATTTTGCCATGAAAGATTCTTTAGAGTTCAGTCACAACGGGGCTGGCGAGGCAGCCAGCACCTTCCTTTTAAGTTTTCTCTATGTGGAGTACCAGGCATGATACTGCCAGATCTATGGGCCAGGTTGTGACAAGTCCCTCCCCCTCTCCCACGGACCATTCTAGAGGACTGACATGTCCTCCTGGATGCTCAGCATCTTGGAAGGACAAGGGCATGTGAAAAGCAACTGCCCTATGATCCTCTGCATGATTTCTCCCACTGCAACTAGCCCATAGGATCGTCTCCTTCCTGGATTTCCCGGTGCTTTTGGCACTTGGGGGTTGGCCCTCTGCTTGGCTAGTTCTTGAAATGCAGCCGCCTCTGGGATGGAGCATAGCCAGTATTTAACAGTGCATATCAGCAGTCCCCTGTTTGGAACAGCAAGTTTCTAACAATTGCTTCTGGGTTGACCTCCAGTTATGGCTAAAACAAATTATTCTTTGGAGAGAGCTTGACCAATCTGTGAAAGGGGGGATATTGTAGGCTGCCAACAGCAGGAGCAAGGGTCCCAGGACTCCAGGAGACCCTTTCCAGACTTCTTATGTAGGACGTGAAGAGCACTGTACCCACATGAAACAAGAGGAGTTTGGGTAGGCAGAATTTAATTCTCTAAATTGGCATCTGGCCTTGTTAGTGGGACTATTGCTTCCCTTGAGAAAAGTGCCACGGGATTTTAATGGTGCCTCCAGAGCCTCTCTTCAGGCACTGCACCCCACTGCTTCATTTCACAGTTCATTTTCGGCATGAAGAGAAGGCTAGCTCACTTATTCAACTCCCAGTTCTCTGGCTGGAAAGTAGAACTGCCATGTTTCTCTTTGAGATTCCTGGATACAACTGGTTACATGGGAAGCATGTAACCTAAAGCAGTGTATTGACATGTCTCAGAAATTTTGGATCAAAAGCTCATTTGAGATTAATTGCCATGCAACAGTGGGTGTCAGTGTGAGATACCCAGTCTAACAACATTCAAAATCCTGCACAAATGGTGAAGTTCTCGAATTGTCCATGGGTAACATTTTACAGGAAGAAAAGAAGTTAATGTCCAGAACCCAGTTTACTAGATGCATATGCTATGAGTCTTTTACCACCAGTCTCTCTGCAGCATCCCTCATTCCAGTAATCAAAATCTATAGCTTTGGGTTGAAAGAAGGATGTTGTTTCTTGGGACCTTTTTGACAGTGTGTAGTTACATATAATTCTGACAGGTGTTCTTTTTCCTAGAATTAAGTGGTAGCTGGATAGTTCAAGCAGAGAGTCCTATAGACACAAAGCCTTTTCATTATAAACAAGAGCAATTGAAAAATATTTGTGGAATTGTGTTAGGCTGAAAGAAATCTCCTTGACCCTTAGTACCGTTGCAGTTACTGAAACACTAACCTGCTGCCTTTCAGGCTTTTGCAGTGGTGTGTTGTGCTCAGAAGCTGTTAAAGAGGTTATTCTGCAGCTCTGGGGAGTGAGCCAGCTTTTCTTACAGCCCTGCCAATGAAAAAGCAAGTCCAGTCCTTTTTTTGTCTCTTTGGAGGTAGCTCCAGGTTTTTTTGGGTCTTCCATATGCACAACAGGTACTGCTGGCAGGCCAAGGCTGAGAACATAAATCTTTTATGGGGATAGGGAAAGGAGGGGAATTGCTGAAAGGGAGAGTACTTAAATATCATCTTTCTTCCTGATGGGTCAAAGGACTTCATATCATCAGCTGAGATGTGCTGGTTCAGTTTCCTGACTGGGCTAGTGCAGCATTGGAAATGGTGATTCTAAAAATGAGAAAAAGGCAATAATTGTTTTCCTTGATAGTTCATAGCCAATGATATCGTGCGTCCAGAGGGTTTTGTGAGCCTAGAAACTGAGTGTTTCTGTCTGTTTGGTGAGCAAAGTAGTGGTTAAGCAAAATAGGGCGATTGTGGAATAAATTATCAATTATTGGAGAAGCGCTATTAACTGGAGATGAAGAAATCCAAGAGGTTTGAGCTGTAGTGAGATTTTTCTGATAAGAACATTACTTTTGTGATCATTGACTGCATGAAGACAGGAATGACGTAGCAGTGTTTCATTTTCTTCTAATGAAATTGTCTAGCTGAATGTTGAAGAAAAGCTGAGAAGATGGCTCTCATCTGGCTGATTATTGCCAGAGATTTCAAGGATCCCAGAGAAATTCCAAGGCTATTCCCTACCTCTCCTTGTGCCTTTTCCAGCCCCTCGCTAGTCAGCCGCTGCATGCAAGTCGGAGCTCTTCCTGTACAGCTCCTCACTTTTGAGAGTGGCGGAAGAAGGCTTTGTGTTTCCTAAAAGATAAAAGTTACCTTGGTATAAATTAATTTGCAAGGGCTGATTATTTGAAATAGTTGGATTTTCCTCCTGAAGTCTTTATAAGATTGCATAACTTTTGAATGGTGAGGCAAGGGATTATTTGCCTTGATTTATGTGCTGTAAAACACTGCAGAAGGGCTGGAGGCATGGGCCAAATGCTGTCTTATGTCAAATTATATGCAGGAGCCTTGTTAAGGCTGCTGCAGGAGTGCCATTTCTACAACATCTCAAGAAGCTCAGGGACTGCTGATGGTGGTACACAGTGGGTTTCTGTCATGGTTGCTAGGGGATGTTGTTCAAGTGCCAGACACTGTGGCCTGCAAGATTCCAGTGTGGTCTTACTGTCTCTGATGGTCTCCTCTCTGCAGTGGCAAGGCAGGTTTTCCAATTTCTGTTGCTGTTTCACCTCCTCCAGGTGATGTTGAAGTGTGCATCATGGGGGCAGTCAGAGCTCTCCACAAGAAAAAAGAGGCTCTTCTTCCCTGCAGTCCACTTGGTCTAACAGGCAGAAAAACAAAGAAGACTTTTGTGGAGCTGGTGGGTAATACCTGCCCAGCTTAGGCTGATGAACTTCCCACACCATGTGATTTATTTGCAGCATTTGCCAAAAGCAGATTTGTCTTTTTTTAGCATAGGGTCATTACAATGAACATAGCACAGAGATGCACATTGGTTTCTCTCCTAAAATCTTGTTGCTTGGTGTGGTAATATATGGAATAAGTCTGTTTTGTCACTAGAAGGTACCAGCATTGTGGCTCTATCAGCCTTCTTCACAGGGGGTAGTAGTTGAACAGGCTTGATTTTGTGAAGAAATGAAATTATTTTCTTAAAACTTTCAGGAGCTTAACACCTTTAAGGTGTATCTCCAACAGGTGGTTGAAGTTACACAGTGGTTTCAGAGGTTTTTTGAGTGGACTGATGGGCAGGGACACGGACACACATGCAGTGCAATGGCACAGGGCCCATTTCTTTAGAGAACTAACTTTGCAAGCAAAATATTCCTCTGCAGGGAGCTGTACCCTCCAGAAAAAGCCAAGAGAGCCTGGCAGATTTACACCACAATGATGCAGAAAATCCCAGAAACTAAAATACTGACTAGGAGGGTCATTTATCATAAATATTGCTAGCATATTTATTATTTATTTATGCTAGCATATTATTATTTATTTATGCTCAGTACTGAAAATGGGATACAAAAGAAGCTACCTGCGGAGTATATGTCTCTCTCAGAAGGCAGATGAGGGCAGGGGATCTGCTGGCTGTTGTCAGCACTAGGTCTAGTGTTTAGACCGTGCGTCTGACAGTAGGTGTGCCTGAGCTGCTCCCTGAGCTGAGAGAGCCCTGTTAAACCAGGCAGCTCCTGTGTCTAAGGCTTCCCACTTTAAAAATCAAAAAGATCCCCAAAGGTGTCAGAGCAAGTAGGACTGTCCCTGTTCCCCAAAGGCACCAAATTAGATTAATTGCTGCAGCTTGAGTCTTGCTGCATGGCACAGCAAACCTTGAAAGTCAAGACATCCTCACAGAAACAGCAAGACAGTCTCACCTCAGTCTTCCCTGCACGTCTTGTGGTCTGAGAAGCCTAATTACACTTCCCTGGGAAGGCACAGGGGGATGAGCACAGAACAGTCTTAGCTCCAAGGTTCCTCTGCAGCACTGAAGGTGACTAAGCAGGGGTGGGGAAAAGAGGTGAGAGAACGCTCTCTTTGAAGGGGGAGTACCTGACTGGCATTGCATTTCTGCAGTTAAATTTACATCCAGCTCCATCAATCAGGCTTTTGTGCTGATGATGAGCTTATTTCTCCTCGTACATTTCTTGGGTGGAAGTTGAAAGCAGACACTGTGGCAGGTTGACAGTTGGCACACATATTGCATCAATACTTTCAGTTTCGCATTTCTACAAACCAGCCTTATTGCTCCCTGCGAGCTTTCCCTAATGTTTACCAAGAGAATTGACTACTTATATCTTTTAATGTATTGAGCCGGAAAGCTTAATTGCCACGATTAAATTTCCCTACTAAGCTTCTCTGAACAAGACCAGCCAAGGCTGAAAGCAGTTGCCACCTTTGGGTAGTGCCTACAGGAGAGTTCCTGGGCTGTTGGACGGGCTGGGCTGGCTGTGGAGGAAGGTGCAGGGGGACGGGGTGCAGGCAGGTAGTGGCTGCGGGACGGCAGAGGCATATATATCCATGCAGCAGATTTAGCATAGACTATCTCAGCTTGTGCCATTGTTTGAAGTGACAGCCAAGGCCTGTGAGCACAAGCAGATGTGCGGCAATGCTGGGCACACATCTGGGAATCCCAGGGCCAGGATGTCAGAGACAAGGGCTCGCTTTCACCTCAGTCCCAGCACCAGGCAAGCAGTAGTGCTGCTTGTTGTGCTTGAGGGAAATTTTTCAGGAGGCAAAGGGCTGACGTCCTGGATGTGCTGGCAGAGCTCCACCACTGCATTTACTGCCTACATTTTCAGAGCCTTGTCCAGGCACTAAATAAATCAGATCAATTTCAGTGACGTGGAGATTCCACAGGGCCCCAGAATACAGGCCAGTTAAGCACATTTATTTAGTGCCTACGTACCAAGAGTCACTACAGACTCCTAATGCAAACCTTTTGTGTTAAACACTTGCTTAAACATCATATGTCCTTTTCTAAAGTGGTGCACATCGCTCATTGTTTTTGCTGTCTATCTGGATAAGACAACAAACTTTGCATTATTTTTATTCATACTGTTTTTTCATTTTTTCCTGTAAAATGCACTGAAAGGGATAAATATACCAGCAGAAATCAAATAAACCAGTACTCAATTTATTGGATGCCCCTGAGCTAATTACATGAATCACTAATATGGATATGTCACTATTGTAGGGTACTTATAGATACATTTTCATGCATCCAGGTCAGACAATGCAGGGTAGAGTTCATCAGTCTCTTTTGGAAAGAAACTACACATCACTTCATGCAATGCTACCACCCTGGTTCTCATTTACAACCAAGTAAAAATGTGGTTATGTTTTTAGTATTTGTTCATTGCTTTTATTTCTGCCGTATTCCTGTTTGTTGGCTTGTTCCCATGTGTATATGATTCTTGAGTCTTCTATCCATTTGTTCTCTATGTAATTTATGGATGTTGCCATTTCATGCACAGTCTCCTGCTGCCTTCCTGGCTGAGGCCAGGCTCCCAGTTGGAGGCTGGAGCGTGGCAGCTCTGGCCTGGTGCAGGGACCTAGGAATGGGGAACGTGCACAGCAGCTGCAAAACCATGTGCAAAGCCTCAGTAACTGTGCCTGTTTTTGAAGGTCTGTGAGGAAGAAACTTTTTGTGGATCACCCATGTCTCTTCAATGTCACAGGCATTTGTATCCCAAAGGGTCCCACTCCATTGCTCTGGACATTTGCATTTTGACAAAGGTCCAGGCCCTTGCAGCTGCATTCAGTGGAGGTGGGCCCGTGACTCATTGAGAAACCTTCGCTCCTGGCAAGTCTTTTGTTGGTTTTGTTGACTTCCTCAGGCAACTTTGATGTCACAGCCTATTTTGTTACTGTGAGAATCATTCATTAGCATTTTCCTTCCCACTGGGGAGATATATATAAAGATGTCCTTTCATTGCCTCTCACATGTAAACATATTAGGGTACTTCTTGCAAAGGGACTTTATGTATTTATATATCAAGGTCATTGTGGTGCAAGTGGTTACTTGAGTGCACCATGTCCATGGCTGCTTCTTTATTTATATACAGAGCTACATTACTGCATCTGCATAATGGTGAGGAGCTCAGGCTTCTTCTGCCACTAGAACTCGTGAAATAATCAACAGAGCAAGAGTTGCTCATGACAACCCATAAGGAAATCGAAACCCTGTGGAAATTTACTAGAGGCTGTCTGTGTAATGATGTGACCAATGGTCTGGCTGAAGGGCAGAGTATTTTTACTCCATGCCACATGCAATGTACTGTGGGACAGCTTATCCACTCCTGCTCCCTTGGAGTGGATTGGCCTTCCTGTGGGAGTGGAGTGGGCTCCCTCCTGCTACCAATATACATCGCACTAAAAGGGTCAGATGAACCCAACCCTCTCGAGGCATAGCAGTGACATTCCTCACTCAGAGACTGCATACTACAGCTCCTATTTCCCCATGTAGACAGAGCACCACCATGCCAAAAAAAAGTCTCTGTGCAACTTTTAAATCACTCCTCAATTGATGTTGCTTCATGCAAAGGTTGCTTTTATAGCACATGGGATCCAACAGCCAGGAACATTACCCCAAGGACTAGAAATTTCGTTTCTTAGCGGTTCTATTTGCCTCCTGATTTGTGACATGAGTTATTGCTAGATACTTAATTTTAAATGGAAGCTGAGATAAAGATTCAGTTCCTGGGACTATATTTAAGAAAAATCCCAAATATAAGATTTTTTGTGAGCTAGCAACGCTGAGAATGAAAACATCTTTCCGAGAGGATATAATATGGAAGTGAAACACAGAAATGCAGGGGTGCTTCAATGTATTACTTCTGACTTGTTTTACAAAATATAATATTTTAATTAGGGCATACATTTCAGAACTGCTGATGTAAAGATCAGGACCTCTCACACTTTGCTATCATATGTGGGGCTGACTACTGCATAAGTCACATCATCTGCCTAATGTTGTGATGCTGGGTTTTGATGTTTTGTTAGAAGGCTTCATACACAGAGACAGACTTGAGTCGGAAAAACAGAGGTCTGGTGACCCTGGGATGCTTAGTGGTGAGGCTTGCTGTCCACAGAGTGGCTAGGGACCACTGCACAACAGAGTCCTGGCTGGACAGTGGCACCAGGGAGACAATGGTCTTGTAAAACCACATCATCGGATGCACACATGTGTTGGCAAGGTGTTCTTTTCCAATTTTTCCTACACCCTTTCCCTACACTGCTAAAACTAAATATTTTGGTTGAGGAGACCTCTGACTGCAGTAGGTGGGAGTTGCCACTAGAACCAGAGGTGTGAAAACCCGGTCAGGTCTGCTATGCAAACCACGGTTCATTAGTAGAGAGGATGCTGAAGCCCTGTGCCTATCCTATTGGTGAGACAATTGCATGGAAAAGCCCAAGAAGAGGTAAAAGCAGGAAATCTGGCACTGCGTATGTGTGTACATGTGGCTGGGAACTGGAAAGCACAGGAGTGCAAACCCCTGACAGCTGTGTAAGACCAGTGTGGCCCCAGTGATGTGCAGACTCCTGAGACCAGCCTGGATAAATTAGTGATGTTAACGACTGAACAGGGAAATCTTGCTGGGAAACACATCCTTATCCTTATTATGCAGTGTCTGAGGGCTTGTAGAATGCCAGCTGAATCTGCTGTGTCGGAGCAGAAGATTGCAATTTGTATGGTACCCTACATATTATAATGACCACTCAGTATTTTGTTAAAGCAGGGCTGCCGGCGTCTGGGATGGAGGGATGGGGGTGTTTATTGTCCTGGCAGCACTGAGACCAGGCTCACTCTGTTACAGAGCTGCAGAGCACAGTGTAGCTCCCCAGGCCAGAGCTGCTGGGCACAGCCAGAGCAATACAGGACAGCTGGGAGTGGGGGGGGGAGCAGCTGAGAGCCCACAGCCCCTGGGAATTACAGATAGAGCTCATGTTTAGCATCACTGTTTTCAAGTAGCCATAAAAAGAAATGTTTGTAGCATTTTAGGGTCTGAGCAGGAATACTGGCTCCATTGAAATCAGCAGAATAACTCCCCCTGAATTCCATACAGACAAGATTTAACTCTGTGACAGCAGAGGCACTCGGGGTTATTGATTCCCTTGCTGTGACTGTCTTTACTAGAACCACAAACATCAGTCACATGCATTAAACAGGGATAGATAAACAAGGAAAACTGAAAACATGAGAGGAAAGTCTCCAGCTCCATCTAGCATGAATTGTTCCCATTTATATAATTTCTTCCCTACTCTCATCTGAATTAGGACAAACAAAGAATTCTCTGAGATGCAATTTATGTAACATCAAGAAACCCAAAATGCTAATTTTTACCAAAAATTCTCGACCCAGCATTTTCTATCAAGGCCACTCAGAGGAAATCAATGTCTCCAGTTTGGATTTTTTCCAAGGAATTTTCATTCCATATGTGAAAATATCTTGTGTTCACAAAACCACTAGCAAGTAAATGTGATCAGAATGGTATTGATCTAAATTTGAGTAAATAACAAGCCTTGGGTAGAGGTGCAGGACTGATAGTTGGAGTTTACTTGGGTTTCTATTTATATTTTTATTTTAGGGAAGAACAAAAAACTGTATATCCCTGAAAGGGGAGAAGAAGACCTCTTTTGAAGTGTGTTATTATTTATTAATACTCCTCATTGAACTCAACACTTCTGCACAAGGAGCATGCTCACCAGCCTTGTCCTCTGAACGCCTTTCCTAGTTAATTTTCTCCCTTATCTGTGTCTTTCTGGCAGAAGATGCTCAGATACCTTTGTGAGGGAGTGTTTGCAGGAGAGCAGTGCAGAACTGCAGCCATGATGTGTTTGCCAGCATGCAACGCCCAGTTCCAGCATGGCCAAGCCCTGCTGTCCCCAGCATGCTGGTGACGACTGTGCTTGGCAGACTGGCGGGGCACGCAAAAGCATGCTGCCGCCATTCAGCTCCAAAACAAGGGCTAAATCTCCTTCCAGGCCGACACAAAGCTTCTGGCTGGATCCTGGCAGCTCTGGAGAAAAGCCAGGTCCCAGCCGGGAGCAGTGCCAGCAGTGGTGGGGCTGATGGAGGCAGCAGCTGGTAGGCAAAGCCTGTGGGCAGGCCAGCTGGCAGCACTGTGGTCATTATTTCCAGGATCCGCAGATCCTGGTCAAATAAAAGGGAAGCTTTCATCAGCTGAAGAATATCAGCTGCTTTCTTTGGAAGCGGGGTAGGAGGCTGTGATCCCTGATAGTGACAGCGGCAAATTGGTGTCCTGCCTCTCACTGGGCAGGAAACAATGGTCACCTCCTTGCTGCCTGCAAGAGGCTGGCCGGCATTTTGGGTGGCATGGATGGTTTCAGTGGGGCAGCACTGTAGTTTGAGGGGGTTTAAGTCACTGCTGGGAGTAGTGCATTGGGTCATTAGGCTGCATCACACCCTCAAGCACTCAAGTGATTTGATCAAATGTTGTTTATAATTGTTGTAGTTCATCAAGCTGTTGGTGACTGTTCAGTGAGAAACTACTTAACTATTCAGAAAGTGTCACTGTAAGTTGAATGTATCAGTAACTATGTGTCATAGATGTGTTGTTTTATGTCAGCTGTAGTCATATAAAGTATATACTGTTTCTTATTTCTCATTGGAGGCAGTTAGACCAAAAACTTTAATATAAGCCTTTTCAAGAAAATTGGTTATTTTTATCTAGTGCTCTCAATATTCAGCTTGAGCCAATATTTACCTATCCAATCAGACTGAAGTTAAAATAAAGAATGAATGATAAGTATTTGTTTAAACTTTGGAAGACCCCTTCTTTCCTTTCTTTCTTATCTTGGTTTTCTTGATTATCAGCTTGCTGTCACTAATTGCCACACCTAATTACTTTTCCACTAGGAAGCAGCCTGGGACTGATAGGAAGCAAATATTTGGAAATATGAGCTATATTTGTTTAAAAATACACCCATTCTGGGACAGGGAATGTTAATGAAGAGTCCCCCGTGCGCATCAACCGGAAGGGTGCTGGTCCCTGTGCTGGGCCACACCACATAGCAGGGGCACCCACCTCTGATTTGAGTTAATAGCAAAAAATCACTTGACACCCATAAGGTCCTTACTTTTTGTGGAGAGGAATGTAAAGGATCCTGGGGAGGATCCTGTAAGGTCACCCTGTGCCCACTGATTTGGAGGTGGATTTGCTGCTTCCACCCCTTGTAGAGGGAGAAGAGCATCATGAGAGACTGGTGCTCCTAGAGGATGCTGTCATTGCCATTCCACCTCATTGCCCACCCTGGGGCTGGCTGACATCCTCTTTTCTGCCTCACCTGCTGTGTTTCTCTGCCCAGGTGATCTTCCGAGCCCTGTCACCGCCTTACGCTGCGGAGAACCCGTACAGCACGGAGGCCCAGGCACTGCTGAAGATCACCAACCTGAGGGTGCGGCTGCTGGAGCGGCAGGGCTGCCCCTGCCTCCCGGCCAGCCCGGCCCCACAGCCCCCGCCATCCCTGCACTATGCCATCTACGACTTCATCGTCAAGGGCAGCTGCTTCTGCAATGGCCATGCTGACCACTGCATCCCTGTCGCTGGATTCAAGCCCGTCAAGGCAGCTGGTGTTTTCCATGTGGTATGTACATGCACGCAACAATGTCTGCACTGTAGGAAAGCAGAATTTTAAAAATAGTAAAGGACAGTATAGAGTATGGTGTAGGTCCCAGTATGCGATATTTGACGTGTGATGCCCTGGATTCCAAGCACAGTGAGCAGAAAGGATCTTTACAAAGGAGGTGGTCTACATGTGGGGCTGAAGCACTGAACTTCCTTTGTGTCTTGGTGTGGGACTCTCATCCTCCAAAGGTGCTCCACCGTAATTTATTTATTTCAGTAAATCTTTAAAAATAATTAAATTGCTGACACTCGTCTTTCCCCAAATGCTAACTTGCAATAACACAATATCTAAAGGATAAAAAATGCAGGGCATTTTGGTAACAAAGAAGGAGGAGAACTTCTCTGAAGATATGAGCATCATGTGACTACCGTTGCTTCTGGAGGATCCAAGGATATTGGGTTGGGTCTTGAACCATGGGGATAGAGATGGATTTTGACTCTCACTTGTGGGCTTTCTATTGCACTTTGCAATACCTTTCTCTGGATAAAACCCCTCTGCTCTGGTTTCAAGGGGATTGCCATCAGAAGAGCTCTGAGCTCAAATTCCTAAGGATCTACCAAGACCTAAACTCCACGGAAGCAAGATCCACTAACCCATAGGGCAGGTGATAGGCACAGCAGTGGCCAACATGTTGGATGACTGTGGCATGGCCTGCACTAAGCCCGTCCAGGGACGCTTGCTGCCCCCAGCACATCTTATCCTTTCTGCTCATCTAGGCTGGCTCTGAAAGCTCTGGTTTTACTGGTGAAGGAGCAGTAGGGAAAGACAGAGCAGCCAAACATACTGTGCTGAATAATGTTAAAAAGAGAAAGATCATGAAAAAAAAGAAGGCAGTTAGTCAAGGTAAGGAGTCTAGATCTTTGGAGAGCTCTCATTCAACTTAAATTACTGCCTCAGACATGAAGCAGACAGGATGTTTCCCTTCTAATAGAGCTAGCCTTGCAACATCTTGAAAATATACCAGTTTGAAAACATGCAGCGCTGTGATTGATAAGACTGTTTCAAGTAGCACTGCTCTGCTTTCTGCAGGTGTCCCCTGAGGGAAAGTCTTTGAAAGGAGCTGTTTGCTTAGGATTATTTTGGTGGGATATAATTGCATGGTTGCGTGCCCTGGAGCACCACTGAGAGTTGTAACAGAGCCTGCAGCCAAACAGGCTTCCAGTTCGGCTACAGCCTATGGCAACCATAGTGTGCAGGTAACAGGCAGTGCTGTGGGAATGAAACAAGTGCCAAAATCACACTGAAAACAGAGCAAGAAATAGCAACAAACCCCTGCACTGGCCCTGAGGGGGAAATTCAACTCCAGTTATAAATGTTTATGTGGCAGGAGTCCCAAAGGTGACGTTCCTACAGCGAGGCTGACTCATTTTGCTGTGTAATATTGTGTTTTACTTACACCTCATCTGCATGTCCCGTGACGGATCTGCCAGTGTAGGGGTGACATAGCTCCATGGTTTGCAGGGGGCATCAAGGCATGGTAAGAACTTTCCTTTCCCAATACCACTTTTTCCATCATAGAGCTGGGGCAGTTTTGGCTGAGCCTAGGCTCAGTTCTGTGCCAGTCTCCTGTGGCATGACACTACTGCTATTTGGGGACTGCAGTGGCACCCATCTTGTGCAACCCAGCCTGGGGTTTGCCAGTGCATTGTGTCAAGATTGGAAGAGAGAATTATTTCCAAGGTGATATTAAGAATTCATCACACATGTGAATGAAGAGAAAAGGGATGAAATATTGCAAGGTCTGTGTCTGTTTAGGTGGTAGAAGTCAGAAAACTTCTGAAAAGAGAGTAGGATTTCAGAGAGGGAGCATTTTTATACATTTCAGCTGAAAAACTCACAGAAAAAATAATTCTGAAGAATTATGACCAGTCATTCAAGAGGGAGATGGAGACTTCCATATAGTCTTTATGTAACTCTATCTACCAAGGGTTTTATCAGAACCATCAGTGGAAAACTGAGGACAACAAAAGCAGGGAAGCACAGTATCATTTCACAATAGGGTTATAAAGTCTGGTTCTATTTTTATGCTTGTGTAGACAAACAAGAGCACTCCTGAAGAATATGCTCTAAGTTAGAGAGTTAACATCAAAATTAAGCATGTTTAAGATCATTTAATTAAAAAACCAAACAACTTTTCAAAAAAATATATGTACAAGTTTTCTTAACCCCCCACTTGTTCTTAGCCTACGAGCAAAATCCTAACTGCAGCCTTAGTTTCAGTCCCTGCTTGGCCAGCAGAAGATCCAGATGTGGTACATTTATTTTTCTCTTGGACTGCTCTGGGCAGTAAGCCAGCATGTCCCAGGAGTACTGGGCACAGCTGCCAGCTCTCAGCCAGATCTCACAAAGTGACCAGAAGCATTTCAGCCACCTCACCCAGAGATGATCTGACCAAAGAGTGTGGATATCTGAGAATGCTGGGGGCTGCTGCTCCGGCAGGTTTGGTGCAGGATCCTGACCCAAGGGGCCAGGATAGTCAGCCTGGGACATGGGCCCAGCTTGCTGCCACAGGATTCCTCCCATTGGATGTATTTTTTTCTTGAGATCTCGGCAATTGTGTGTTGAGAAGGTGACAGTTTTGAATGTAAATATTGTGAGTGGCTGAAGTGAGGCTACAAGTCCACTTTGCCATGAGATAATACTTACCTGGAACACTCTCAGGGTATGGGGTTGGGATGCAAACAGGGTGGCTTCATGAACAGAGGGGCTCCTTCTGCCCTGGCAGAAGCAGCTCTAGCTTCATTTTCTGGGATGGGGAAACATCTGTCTGCAATCTGTCTAAGTTCAATTTTACAGAGTCTGTTAAATTTGTTTCTGTGCCCTCATCACCGTCTAGCTACAAAACTCTCCATGATGCTCCTCTCCTCCTGGCAATTCCCACATCTACTCTTTCTCCTAAAAGAGAATGGAATTTTTGTAGGAAAACTCTGGTTATGTTTCAGTGTCAGAAATGCCATGTCAGCCTTTAGGTGAATTCTGAATATAGAGGTGGAACTTCTGCTCTAGCGGAAGATGTATTTCCATGAGCTCCCCAGAGAGGACTTGGCTGCCTAGGATGGCAAGGGCTGCTCCTCATGGGTAGTATGATCCTGACTGTCCCTTGTTGTACACTTGTGTGCAACAGACAACTGTCAGGTTGATACAGATACTCTTTCTCTCTTTCCTACTTCTCCCAAATTTATTCAATGGGTCACTACTCAAATCTCATCAGCAACAGCCCAATGCATACCCAGGAAAAGATATGCATGTACAATCAGACCTCCTTCCACACCGTGCTAAGCAGCTGATCACTTTGTGAGCTGCATTACATGGCACACCACAAATATGAGCAAACAAATGAATTAACATATATAGGAAATCCCTCCTGGTCTTCAGTGGCCATGAGAAAACTGTTTTTTCCTCTGATCTGTAGCAGAGGAGCTTCTCACTCTTTGCCAGTACCTCTGCACATGGAGCCATTGCACTGCACTCTTGGCCTCTTCCCAGCTAAAGCATCCGCATTGCCTGCTTGCAGCAGTGTCATGTAAGAGGAGAGGCAAGCATCGTGCAAGCCTGGAGAAGAGTAGGATCTTGCAATTTAGGACTCCAAAGTGGGGAAAGCAAACCCAGAGATACCTCACCTGGGCTGTGCAGTTTGGTCTCAAAGTGAGAGCTGGAGTTCATCCATCTCAGAGACTCCTTGGCCCTCCCTGAATGCAGATTCCAGCTGATCTCTCCAGGCTTCTTCCATAGTTATGAGGGTTGGGATCCTGGGTGGACTAAGATACTAGGCTAAAGCACTTCTGTGTAGTTGGGCAGGGTGAATATTCCCCTCTGCTTCCCATGTGGCCAACCCAGTGGCTGTTATAAATTGTTGTCATGCTACTGACATCAAAAGATGTTCAAGGTCTTCCAGAGCAACACTGACAGAAGCCTATTGTACAAGGAATTTAAAAAAACCCCACCGCACAGCCCCCACACCCTGGACAACAAGCTTTGTATTCTTTCACAAGAACGAGATAGGATATGAGAATTTTCTCATGCATAAATTTGGTTGTCTGGTGCTTTGGGAAAAGAATACCTCCCCATGTGCTGACAGCTGCCAGTAGGCATTGGTTCTAAAACTGGCACAGCAGTTCAAGCACAACACAGTTTAAAAGCTATGGTTAGAGACTCAGTGTGAATGCTGCTGCTTTCCCTTAGGCTAGTATCATGCCCATTTTCCATGAAAGTTAAAAAAAAAAAAAAAAAAAGAGAGAAAATAATACTGTTTTAGCAGTTCCAAAAAGGAAATTCTATTAAAAGCAGTTGCCCCTCCCAGCTATTTAGACTGTTTATGCTATCAGGTCTTTGGGACATCAATTTTCGTGTGCGTTTATATTGCACTCCATATAGTGGGTGAGTTCTTACAATAAAAATCAATTCATAACAAGTGACTGAAAGCATTTTTTCCCCCAGTGCAGCATTCTTTATCACTGTCCAGCATTTTGAAACATGATAAATATGGAGAAAAGGATTTTATAGGATTCAACTAAGGAAAAAGCCCTATGTATTTGCAGTCTGAAAGGAAGCACTGGAAGGTTATAATTTGGCAACAAAAGGCTCTGGAAGGAAGCATGCCCTAGCAACTGTCTTTGTATAGAGAAATCAGTCGCTCGTTTATCTTACAGAAGGCAACTTTTGTAACACTGTTTGCATTGTGCCTTCTAATGACTGACATTGCAACAGGGCTGTCAAACGAAGAAGGGGAACAGTGTGAAAGTGAACTGAGATATAAAGACCCCATGACAAAATGAAAAATGTTAAGAAGGCCTTGCTGCTTAAATGAGTCAGGAGCTGTGTGAATGCTTCAAGGAGTGAGACATACTGGGAATTGTGTTTGTGTACTTAGTGATGCTCCATAATGACCCTAGTGGGTACGCCTTACAGCTAACTATAAGTTGAGGTGAATGAAAAGGGAAGAAAATATGTGCCCTTTCCCCTGTCAATGCACAGGAATCACATTCTGCCTTCAGAAGGGTGCTGAGATGCTGGAGAAGCCCTAAAGGCTGGGTATGTCATTTCCCCAGACTAGCTTGTATCCCAGCAGAGCTGCTGGGCTGGTTTCTCTGCCCCATCTCCCAGCTGCTCCATGGCATGACAGGGTATTTGCATGGCAGACCAGTCTTGCAAGTGGCCCTCCTACAGATCTTATAGACATTAATTTTGCCGAGTGTAGACAGTCTGTTGGCTGTTTTTCACCTGTTTTTCACTTCTTGTATTACCCCTTCCTGTCCTATCTTTCTCGTATTTCTATCTCTCATAGTATTTCTTTATAACTAAAAAAACCTCATATCTACCTATGGGCTGCAAGAAAGGGCTTGCTAGTATCCACCTTTTTTGTTGTTTCCAATGCATTAAAAAGTTTGCTGTCATGCTGGAATTATGTAAAAGAAAGAAGATATTTTCTTCAGTGGGATAAAGTTAGGTTGGAGAAACATTTTAAAGCAGAGCTAGTTTGGGTGGTAGTCATTGTAATGCTACTCTAAGAGAACAAATATGTTAGCCTGAGGCAAGGTTTTTGAATCACCTAGGTCTGACTTTTCATTAAACTTCTGTGAAAAAGGAATATGGAAAAAAAAGTACTAACTAAATGGTTGCACTGAGAAGCAAGCTGTTAAATACCCTGTTTCTCTCTGCTCCCTCGGTTTGACTGCCTATTTACCTGTTTAGCTTCTTCATTAGTGGGTCTGCACCCCACCTGAGAGGGACTGGGGCCACGAGACTTGAGGGGACCTTGGAGAGGCAAAATTTTCTCAGCCCATGTTGCATCGGGGTGCAGCAATGTTCATCGTGATCGTGTCCAAGAAGGTTAGAGTTACCGGCAGGGAAGCAGACCAGACGGGTCTCTGTTTTGTAGGCTCAAGGATGCATTTATTTTCCCCATCCCCGAGCGGGGGAGGGGGAGAAGGCAGGGAGGCCAGGAGGCAGGAGGGGCTAGAGGGGCAAGAGAGGCACGAACGGGATCATGGGGGTTATATGGGGTATTGTAGGGGCGGGGTTTACAAAGGAGGGGTTTACGGGGGTTTACAAAGGTAGGATCAGATTAAACCAGAAGCACTCGCAACTCCTCCATTTACAAATTGGTTAAAAGGTGTGTTGAATAACTCATAATAAGGGAATTCTCGGGAATATGGCTTAATGGTTTGCAAAACTAGAATGAACAATATTAAGCTAAAATAACAAACAGTAGAAAGGCATTTGAAACTTAATTACAAAGTAACAGAAATGATGATACATAATTAAATGAATACATTTTTAGTTAATGGGCTAATAGTTCAATCTCCTTTGGCTGTAGATCTTTTCACAGAAGGGGTGCAATTCTTTGATCTCCTCTTTCACGAGGGGCACAGTCCTTAAGAGTTTAATCTTGGCTCAGTACTGGTTTGCAGGTGTTGCTGTGTGATGTCCATGACTGTGAAGCAAGGAAAAGCAGCGCAGCAAGAGCTGACCAGCTCTGCCTATGCCATCCCTGCCCGACACACGCTGCCACAAGCCCATTTAAGTAGCAGCGCTGTAAAGGCACAGCACCATTGGAATTGGGAAACCTGCTGCCTTACCCAAAGCTTACTCCCAAAGATTGGAGCCTGGGTAGCTGCTTCTGATACCCTTCTGAAGCAGGGTCAACCAGGCCATTGCATCCCATGCCTCTGCAGGTGTTCACCGAAACATGAACCTTACTGAGATTATGAGTCCTCAGCCCTGCAGTGAGCAGGGGCACACAGGTTTGCAAAGTGTGCATTGCAGGCTGGGCTACTGAGCAGCCATGCTAGGCCCTGTACAGGGGAGCAGAGGGCATGTGGGATTCACAGTGGGATCTGCCCTTGGGAGGGAGCAGCTGATGGAGGCTGGTTGTGATAAACCCCGAGGAAAGGAAACTGCAAAGCAGCACCCTTATGATAAGAATGGGGAACATGTTCCTCCTGGCCCAGCTGGACAGCACCCACTGAGTCAGGCAGGAGCCCAAGCCTACAGGGCCTCTGTGCTGGTCCTGTGCTTGTCTTTAGGCAGATGTCAGAATCGTGCTGTTCTGTTATTTTTTAAGCTTTTCAGCCAAACCATTTGTTTTCTTTCACCCAGGTGCATGGCACCTTTAGAAGCAATCAATACCAGGAGTGTCATGCCATTCTCTGCCTCTGAGTCTATCTAGATAAACACCAGCCGGCCTGATTTGCATCATCTCCAGCTTGGCTGTTTTGCAGCTCTCCTTGCCACAGCATGAGAGACCACAAGGTTTCCATTGCTGCAACAGTTTTTTAATTATATACAAGTTCTTTCCTTAGAGTTCACATACAGATTAATATTACTATGTTGGTGCACAGCTATTCAGTGGTTTACTTATTAGCTCTGCATGCCCAATTAATGGTGGCACAGCAGATTCTTGGGATACCCAACCTATTCTGTTTTATTTTTACCCACCTTCCTTTATTCCAGCAATGCAGCATGCTCTATTATACAGTACTTTGGCTTTAAGAAAATCCAAGCTCTTGCTCTTTGGAACCATGAATGCTCCTTGGTGGGGCATTTTACTTTGCTCTCTGCTGATATCTTGGGATGCTTAAGTCTTTGAGGGTTTCTGAGGTGCTGCTGAGTTTCAGATGAGTTTTTGGATTATTAATGCTGAGCAGCCTCTGGATGATTGATTGGGTCCCCACTGATCCTTTGTGTGGCTTTGGCATGGAGCAAACTGAACTTGGAGGGTGAGGCTACAGCTGTGGGTACAGAAAGGGGGAACACACATCCTCACAGTAATCCCAAGTGTCTCCATGTCTGAGACAATTTCTGTTTGCAATTCTTCTCCCATGTCCTTCTCACTTTGGCATCATGATTGCAAAAGCCCCAAAGGACCCCTTGGTTTTGACCATGGCATGCTCTGACTCCTTCTGGTCACCTTCCCTTTCTGATCATGTATGTCCTGAGTCTGGTGGGTCCCTCTATCCTTACAGCTGGGACAGTCCTGTGAGGAAGGATTTCTGGAGGATGTCTCTGGCCATAGATGTGGTTCAGGCTAGTGCATGTCTAGACCTAACTGTTCAATGGCCAAAGGGCTTGCAAGAAACTCCTACCAAAAATGGCATCAAAGACTTAGGGCACCATCAAAACCACCAGAAGATGACCAGCACAGTTTTAGTCACCTTCACTTCCTTGCAGGTGTCTATGCTTTTAAATGTATGTAAAGAGATTCTATAACATTGGTTTGTGTGTGGACCTTGCCTAAAAAAATATGAGAGACAGAAATTTATTGATGAGTGGTGATGTAGGAAAGGGAGGTATCTGAGAGTCTGAAGAATATTTTGTTGGTGGTAGCAAAAATGAAGATGTGAAAACACAAGACACACTTTGAGAACTAAATATACCCTCTGCAAATTTGTTGTTTCTTTTCTGTATTTAATTCTCATTCTTTTCGAACATTAGGACACATTTAAGCTTATATCAATGTGGTAAGCTACAAAAACCAAGTAGTATCTGCAGTGAGACCAGCCAATACCTGTAATTAGGCCAGATAGCACAGAAAACAATGTTAGCTTAGTATTTTCACTTTAGCTTAGATGCTTGACTCCATCTGTACCTATCCATTGCTTACAAAGTCCAGTTGCTGTTCTGTATTTTTTGATGATCTGACATTTTAGTAGGGCAGAAATGAATTCAAGAAGTTTTTGAAAGATCTTGCTGTTTTCATTTCTGCTTAAAAGTCTTGGAACGACTTTCCAGGTCAGTTTTGAAATTGTATCTGTACTAGTTACATTTGACTCCTATGAGATAGCAGCTGCAATCTATTCATTACAAATTAATAAATCAGAAAATCATCATTAGCCAGGAATGTGTGTGGCGTGTGTGTGCACCTGGGTAACAAGCAGGAGCTGTTTACATGTTCAAGGTCCTCTTCTGTTTTGTTTACAGTTCAGGCTTTTCACAGGAACATTTTTGTGGCAGCCTCGGCAGCAAGTCATGCAGTTAGGAACAGCACACTTGTAAAACCACAAGTTAAACTGTGTGGAAGGCAGCATTTTCCAGCAGCAGTTAAAGCCATGCCCCAGCTCCAGGCTGGATCACCAGGCATCCCAGCCACCCTGCCTCTTGATGCCAAAAGCAGCCGGCAGCTGGTGCAGCTCCGCTGGTTTTATGGCCAACTTATGGCATGAGCACAGGGCCACGCTGGGCAGGGCAGACTGAGGCCCCTGGCTCAATCATGAGCAGCAAGAGAAGCTGAAGCATGTATTTAAAAGCAAAATGTGGAGCAGAGTAAAGCTCCAAGCACAGGCACATATCAAAATAGCTACAGTATGTAGCTACCTGCCATGCTTCATGGGAAAAGGCAAGGCCCTCAGTCTTGCCAGCAGAGCCATGCTGCTGCAGAGCTTGATTTTGTTGCATCCAGGCACTGCTGGGCTGCTCGTGCCCTTTGGCTACATCCTGTTTTCTTTGCATTTGCCAACAGGGTGAGTAATGCCAGCGACTGACAGGGCAGCTGGCACCAAGTGTGCTGTGCTGGCTTTTCATCTCTAATTACCCCCTTACACTGGTCTGTCTAGCTATTAAATTATCTGTCATGGACATGTCCGAGTATAGTCAGTCACAGGCCTTGTGCTATCATTGATTCTTCCTTTGTGGGGCAAAAATTCTGCCTAGGATGAGAGGATATTTATGTTTCAGGGGGTTGATTTTCTTTTCTCTCATACTTATTTGTGCTGGAGATGGCTGGGCACACAGAGCTGGATACTGAGATTATAGGTGCTATTTCTGGTGTAGTGCAAAGGTGTATTCATGTTTATGAGAGAGAAAAAGATAAAGGTTTTACAGCATTTCCCAAGGATGCTTTGAATCCTGGCATTTTTTTAATCTCTCCTGAAAATTCATGCTGCATCTGGAAACTGCTAAAGACCTTTTTAGATCTGGGGGGAAAAAAAAAAGTATGATTATAAAATACCATGACATGCAGATCTACGTATACTAACCTAACTGAAAGTGTAACTACAGAATATTTGCCCTTGGCTGAACTAGGCATCATGCTATGTCTCTCTTTCTAGTCAATGCAATAGCATGTAGCTGGCATGCTACTATTTCCTCTGTGTGGGTATTGCTTGTGCCCCGGAGACTCTGGCCTTTGCTGTGGGTGATCCTTGCTCTCTTCTCCTACTAGGTGCACGGGAAATGCATGTGCAAGCACAACACCGCAGGGTCCCACTGCCAGCACTGCGCCCCGCTCTACAATGACCAGCCTTGGCAGGCTGCTGACGGCAAAACCGGAGCCCCCAAAGAGTGTCAGTGTAAGTAGCCGGTCAGGAATGGTGTCTCCAGATCCTCTGCCACAGCGAAATGCTTCCTCCATGTGTGCCTTTCTCCCGTGTGTCCAAGATGCGGCACATCCTGAGGTGGTGGGGAGGTGCTTCCCAAGCCGCTCAGTGAGTGAAGAGCTACTGCCATGTCCCTGCCCAGCACCCACCACACGTTTGTGTGGCAAGGACAGCCCAGTTTGCACAGCCCCCCACTTGGAAATCCTCACGAGACCATGATGCCTATTGGTTTCGCCTTTCTCTGGAACCCAAGTACATCTCCTGGGGATAAGGTCTGCTGCTGTGGGCAGACTGCAGCCTGCCAGGGTACCTTGGAGGTGACAAGGGGCCAGACTTGTCCTCTCCATGGACACCACTGACAAACACGTTTGCAGGAGGTATGACTTTCTGCTGCTGGATGTGGGCTCTGCTCACCCCTGGGCACTGCAGGCAGAAGGAGCCATGGGCTCTGGAGGTTTGAAGATCAGTTCTGCAGTGCCAGGGAGGATGCCAAGGGTGAGTGCTAGAATCAGGGGAATGCAGAGGTCATGGGGCCATCTGCTTCAGTAAGAGCAGCAGTCTAGCCGGTAGGGTGCTGAGGACTAACCACACCACCCAGGAAGGTTTGCAGGCCTGCTGAGTGCCATCCTGCCCTGGCTACAATGCTATCCATACATAAGCTACCATCACCGTGTCTGTGCAGGCTGTGGTCATGCTCACTGCAGTATGGATGATCCCTGAGGGAATGACAGTAAATTCCAACTTACACCAGCAGCATTTGATGAGCAGGCATTGGAATAGATCTCACTTGACCCCTGACTTAAGTCGTGTGAGCGTGCAGACTTCCTCCACGGCCAGCACAGGGTAAGGAGGGTGCTTGTCCTCTCTCACACACCACTCCTCCACCTGCCTTTTTCCTCCATCAGCTGCAGGGAACATCCTGACAGTACCCTCATGGCAGATGTTGTATAGGGCAGTACTGCTTTCTAAAGCTGGGAGGGAAGGAGCCTTCCTCAGCAGGACCAGTGAATGTGGGTCTCTCTGTTCTGGCCTGACCACCAGTGGCTGTTCTTGTACTGGAAAACCTGTATTGGAAATAAAGAGTTAAAGAAAATACTTCTTCTTAAATATTATCTCCAGAGGTTGGGTAGTGTAGATGAAAATGCAGTGATGCTTCACACATTCAAATGAATAACAGGTTCATAGGTCAAGTCCCCATTCCTAAAAGTGGTTTGAGTTTTTGTGTCTCTTTTCTATAAATCAGTATCTTTCACTGCCTTAATGAGTCTTTCTGTTCCCCTTGACTTCACCTCAGCATGCAAGTGTAATGGACATGCCGACACTTGTCATTTTGACATGGATGCGTGGCTGGCATCAGGCAATCGCAGTGGCGGCGTCTGTGACAACTGTCAACACAACACAGAAGGACAGCACTGCCAGCGCTGCAAGCTGGGCTTTTACCGTGACCTCAGGAAGCCCTTCTCTGCCCCAGACGCCTGCAAACGTAAGTCAGTGACCTTGTACTAGTGAAGGGCTTCTCAAGTGGGAAAGTGTCAAATGAAAGATGAGATCTTCTTGCCCCTCCCTGGAGCAGCCTTCTTGCTTCTGTGAAGGACAGGGAGCTCTTTGAATCCTCTTTGTGATACTACTTGCAAAAAGCAGTGGTGATATTTGCAGGGTGAAAGTCTGCAGATGCTGTTGACAAATCTGTCCCAGGGATCCCTGTAGCCTGAGGGCAGGAGAAGAGAGATGATTCATTCACTTTCTCCTACTGCTATTTTTGGAGAGGAAAAGCTGCATCTTGTTTTCATGTTCTCCTTGTTTGGCGATTGTTGCAACCTCAGAATCAGGTTCCTCAGCCAGCAGGGGTGAAGCCGATAAATAGCATCACCCACCAGTTCATGTTTGCAGCAGCAGCAGGTGGGTATGGAAGGACAGACAGGAACACCAGTTAAGTGATATTCCAGAAGGTGGAACACTGAGGAGGCAAAACTAAACGCAATGATTCAGGCGCATGTGAAATTAAATCCTTCCCAAGCAAAGAAGCAATCCACAAGCAAGCAAGCAAGCCACACTCCTCAGGGACATCTGTGAGGATGGTGACTCACCATGGGGGACTCCAGATCCCCGAATTATGCTGAGAACATCATACTGGTCAGCTAAATATGGGATGCACGCATGCCCTCCTCTCTGAGCCTACAGCCACCCACTGGCTTCACCACATTTCTCCTCGCTGACTCACTATGAGGGGGACCTTCACAAGCGACAGAAAGAAGTCCAACTGGCAGCCTGTCTGTGTCTTTTGAGGTCACATTGAGCACACCTCTTGCCTCTCAAGGAGAACTACCTGCATGTAAAGGAAGAGGGGAGCCTGCAGTGGGGAGCTGCACCCCAGGCTGGGAGGGTGTGTGAGTTTTCAGTTTGTTTGTTGAGGTCTGGTGGGGAACAGCTGCTTTTGCCCTGCTCCCTTGCTGCATATTATCCTCATGAGATTCCCGGCAGCCCCACCAGCCTGTTGCAGAGGTCCTCCTCCTCTCCACCTTTCACTCATTGCAAGGAGGGGTGGCAACAGCTGAACTGCCTGTTTTACAATCCTAGTTCTCTTTATGGAAACAGAATTAACTACAGTTCTCCATTGCTTGTGTAAATAATTACTTCACTGCTGTAGTATGTACACAACAATTTTTTTTAACAACGAATTTAATGACTTTAAAAAGTTTCATTACCTACTTGTATACATCAAAGTTCTAAGTCTCCTCTGTAACATCAGATACTTTCCCTCTTTAATTATTGCCAGAACTTAGGCAATGAACTTTTGTTTTGGAGTCTCATTAGGAAAAAAACAGGTTTAAGTCTTGCATTTAGACCTAAAGCAGAGGCTATATGTTTTTTCCTAACTCATTGATTCATCCCTGTTGATTAAAAAAAGAGTGAATAGTATCAATTGACTACTGGTAGATAATGCAGGACAGAACACTGAAAAAAATACTGCATGGAACCCTCAAGCTCTGAAACATCATTGTACTGTGGTTCTGGTACCTTTGGTAGAGTTGTAATTCCTGATATTCTTTACATGCCAGCTCCCATCAGGGAAGAATATGCACTTTTCTGAGGCCGTTGAAGACAAATGAGGCTTTGGCACTGAGTTGAGTGTGGTTTTCTGGACACCTAAAACACCAGCCTTCACCTTGGAAGCAGTAAAAATGACCTCTATCTCCTTTGTCACCTCATTTCAGTCCATTGAAGGGGTGGAGTTTCATGAGGGACTCATTGTAGGTTTGTGCCAGAATGCCCTGTCCATAATCTGTGGCTGTTTGCAGGGTCCAAGAGGAAGTCAAATGGCACCTCCTGGGCTGGCCAGCACAGAGCCTCCTTGTTTGCAAAGCCAGATGGAAACAAGAGGTCTCAGGACATATTGCTGCAAAGCAGCCCCAGCTCAAACGGAGGGCTGCCAACCCTGTGCACGTGCCTGTGTGCAAGTTAGACCATTGCTAATGAAATCAGGCAGTACATCACATCATTAACTATGTGTTAGCCAGATTCCAGAGTGCTTGATTAAAAAGTTTCTCCCTGCCTTTATGAGCCAGAGGAAGCTGTGGATATTAGATGATTATTGGGTATTTCTGTTGACATATGCCAGTGCTTGTTTCTCTTGGCTTTCTGCATTCATCTGTGAATCACTGGCCCATGGCATTCCACTTTCCATATTAAAAAAAAAAACAAAAAATACCAAAACAAAACAAACCCCCACAAAAACCAAAAAAACGCATGCCTTCATTACTCTTTAATGCAATAATCCAGCTTTATGGACCACCAGATATTCATGGACTCTGGTATTTAAAAGCCAAAGATAACATATCTTTAACAAGAACTGTAAGATACTCTTGGGTATAGTGAGAAAATGTTTACATTTATTTACCTTCTGCATTAAGTACATCCACTTCATCACTCCTTTTTTTTTCTGCATTTATGAATGGCAGAGCGTGATACTCCCTCAAGTATCTGAGGAAGACAACTTTTCCTAGCACAAACTGATTTCCACAAATGTAGGGATTTTCTGAATGCTTTCTTTTCAAAGACCCTGTTACTACAAACTCCCAGATGGTTTCTCTCTGGGCTTTTCAAACCTTCACAAGTACATTCCTTCCTAAGACCCTTTCACCTCTTCACTTCTGGTCTCCTGCTGCCAGGAATGCTATGTGCACCCAGCACCGCAATGGGGAGATGGCAGCTGCAGGGCCGTAGAAAATGACTAATGACTGTTAAATTAAATTATATAAGATCAATTACAGTCTATGCCTGGAACATTTCTAAGGACCACGCCATGGTCTGCAATAACAAGGGACGTGCGTGGAGCCCTATTATTCTTTCTTGGGAAGGCCATGGCATTGCCTGCTTGTTTCTGGCTCAAGACAGCATTACCGTTCAACCCTTTAAAAATTTAAAAATAACTAGGTCAAAGTAAATAAAGGAGTTGTTAAGCCATAATCTTTAAGGATACTTTGAAGATTCTTGTAGGCAAAGAGTGTATATAATATTTACTCAGGAGTAGGCGTGTACTTGATAAAATGAAACATTCTGATGTTTAAAACACCAGTCTGATGACTCTTTCCCCTGTCATACCTGTGAGTCCTTTTCTTTCCATCCTCATGAGTTTTTAAGCCTCAGCTACAGTACAATAGAAGACAATAAAATTGAGTTTTCTAATTGCCAAGTTTATTTTGCTTTTCAACTGTAGGGTTTTGAGGGTAAATATTTGTCATTTCTAAAGGTTAGCTGGCTCCCAAGAAAACCACAACAGTATCACCAATCCAGGGCAAGGAAATCCAGTTCTGCTGGCATCCCACTCACTGATTTTCCCTCCCAGTCAGCACATGCAATTCCAGGACAGACAGCTGTCGATTCGTATGTGCATAGAAGTGACATGCAGAATACTGCTATATAGTACTGGCTGGTAAATTGGCATTTTTAGCAATGCTGCTTACAAATCAAAAAGAAAGCAAAAGGATCCAGCTTGTGGTTTCTCTTGATCCAAGGCTGGGGCCCAGCCATTCCTTCTCTCATAGGAGATCCCTTGGCTGTGGAGACTCCCAGCCTCTCTGGTGAAGTGGCCACGGCACAGGAGACAGGCACTGTGGAGAAGCCTCACACTGAGAGTCTTACACTCTGCACCTGTGTATCCACAATGAAATGCCATCCAACACTGTCTGTAGCTACATTTTCTGCTGCTCAACTGCTCCTCTCACCTTCCTGGATGTGAGTCTCCTACTACCTGTGCTACAGTGAGGTGCAGATTGTGTGAAAGGAGGAAAATGGGGTCTAAAACCAATACAGCACAACTGCCCATGAGGGACCAATAGCTCCCCCTTTCAAACATTGTATAATCAATCCTGCAATCTTTTCCTTCCTGCCCTTGCCATAGTATGGAAGCACTCCATCCTTTTTCCATGCATTTCTTTCAAATGTGGTATAACACACTCACATTTGAGCTCTAGAGCCTCATTTCTGTTCTTGGTGCAAAGCGATGGGCTTCATTATATGTGCATTGCTCAGCACAAATTCCCACTGCAGCCCATCACAAACATTTACTGTGTTGAAAATTTGGCCCGTACACCATTTAGATTAATGTCCTTTAGTGTCATCTTGAACCTTCACCCAATATCCAAGAGCAAAAACCTTCAATTTGCCAGCCACCATTGGAAAGCGGATTGACACCTTGGTGGCTCATTGAGGAGCAGCCAGGAAGGACGGGATCCTTGAAAGTGGATTTGCAGGCCTGTTAGAAATTACCAGCCTTTACAACACATCTTTTTATTAAAAAGTATAGCCAACGACATTCTCATTTTTAGTTGTATTTTTAATTGCCTATGATTTTGCTGCTCTTTTTCATAACAGCTTTTGTACATTTAATATTCTTGCTTCACCATACTGTTGCCACTGATGTTAAATTTTATATTAGAAAAAAAAGTGTATAAAAAAATTGTCTGAGACATAAAAGCTCCAACCCCAATGGGATTGTATGTAAAATTCAGCTGAAACCTGACCAAAACAGGACTAAATCTCTGGCTTGAGCAGTGGGTTTATCTCATTAACTGGAGGAGAACAGAAGAGCCTTAAGTGCCTGATATTTCTCCTGAACGGCCTGAGGAATGCCAGAAATACCCTCCTCATCTAGTAGGAAAAGAGAGCATTTGGCTATATGTATCAGGTGTAAAACACTTCACAGACTTCAGGAGAAAGGTATGCAAGTCTCAGTGCATGCTGTTGAAAACTATGCTGTTAAAGGTACCGGAGTTCACTGCCTGCAGCTACTTACATAGTTTGTGGAGAGGCTTTCTAATCTTTTAATTTTATATAATTATATTTGTTTGTGAGTGGAAAGGGTGGGGAAACTTTGGGGATTACTTTGGCAAAGATGTTGGAATCATAATTGCCTCTAAGCTAACTGCCAATATTAATCTATCCTTTAATATTTTGAAACTATACTCCAGGTATGTCAGATTCCTGAAACCACAAAAATGTTGTCAGAGCAAAATTAAATGTATGTGTGCCGCAATAAGTATTTTAAGAGAAAGAAATATGTTGCCTGTAGTGGCTTTCCTGCTCTATTGCTGTCACAGTTACACAATAGAAAGATCTGTGTTAGAATTTGGTGAAAATATTCCCTACACGCATAATTTTTTTCAGGAAACTCCATTTTATGTAAATGAAGCTTTGGGCAAAGGTCTTTCAGCAAGGAATTTTTTGCCATAATGTGTAGGGCTGACTGTACCATGTCCTGGTCAGAGAACCAAACCCTGAGGTGAAAAGAGCACAAGTCACCCAGTTACTGATCCTGTGGGCCATAGCATCACCTGCTGACCTGGCCACATGGTCAGAGGTTTGGCTCATGCTTTTGATAACTGTATTTCTGTTCTTTGAAAACATTAACATCTTTGGGGGAATGCAGCCTTGTGACAGACATAAATTATGTTTTTGTAAAAAAACCAATCCCTAAGGAGTAGGTAAGGAAAACTTCACACCACCTCTTTCAGGGCATCCTTTCTGAGAACCCAGTATGTCCCAGCACACTTCTAGTGCATTGTTCTGATGCAAGGGGCTGTGAGGGAGAAAAGAGAGCAGCTGGCATTTCTGATGTGCACTCTGCAAACCCATGTCCTGGAGAATATGCAAAAGCCTATCTCTGAGCTGTCAGTTTCCTCATTCCTTTTTCCTAATGTTTTTAATTGATGGTTTTAAAAGTCAGACAGAGACAGAGGGGTACTTTTTGCTCAGCCTTCACTTTAATTAAAATTACTGTTCTAAGGGGATTTTCAGCCTCCTGGATGCAAGACAGTTGTTATTACTTTAAAAAGCAATTATGCTCTGATCCATTTTTTGCAATGAAGCACACACAGCTGCTTAAACATCATAGTGAGGCAGACACATCCCTGGGTACTTGGCCAGATTAGAATCCAGATGCTGCACGGAAAGTAATGAAGGCCTGTTTGGCAAAACATAACACACCACCAGGGTAGGTTGACTAATTAAAAATTAGCTCACAAAAGTTATAATTCTACAGATTCCAAAGGGAGACTCTGCTCAAATTTGTATGGGTGAGGGATAAAAAAGCCCAGAAGCCCCAGAGGAGTCCCTAGGCAGAGAGGTAGGTTTTTTCCTGTGCCTTTGTGATGCAGAGGTTGTGCACTCGCAGATGCTCTGCCCCTCATGGTGTCCCTCCCCTGCAGCTTGCTCCTGCCACCCTGTGGGATCGGCCGTGCTCCCCCTGGGCCCCCGCACCTTCTGTGACCCCAGCACCGGCGACTGCCCCTGCAAGCCCGGCGTGGCAGGGCCCCGCTGTGACCACTGCCTCCCTGGCTACTGGGGCTTCGGTGCCTACGGCTGCCGCCCCTGCGACTGCGCCCGCAGCTGCGACCCCCACACCGGGGACTGCCACAGCAGCAGGTGAGTTGGGGCGCTCTCACCACACCTTTGTGATCTCAGTTCCAGGGAAGGCTCTATTTACACATGGCAAGCAGGCTGAAAAGTATCCATTATGTAAAATACTTGGGGTTTGGTATGGCCAAGAAATGGGGCTAGAGTGGGAGCTGAGGCTATGGTTCCCTTGGGTACCTGGCCCACCACAGCAGGGCACCAGCCATGTTGGAATTTTTGCTCTCAATGCTGGTATTAATGTATTAGGTGTTTTCCATAATCTTCACAGTTGTTTCCTCTCCTAAGCAAAATGTGGGCCTCAGGGACACCTGAGTAAGAGGAGATCAAAAGCTTAATTTTGCTGTTGTAACAGCTTACGTTGACTGTGGCTTGGAGTCAAGCTCTGACACATAGAAAACAGCACATTTTAGTAATACCCCACTCTCCAAATCTGACATGTTGCTTTTTTTACCAGACTGAATATATTTGTGGTATATAAATCCCTATAACATATTTTAAACCCAAAATGGATCCATGATCCTCTCTGACAACATTCAACCTGTTCACCTTCCACAACCGCCTCTTGCATTTACCGTCATCCAGACATGCAATCACATTGTGTCTGGAGGATGGGCTGGTAGTGGCCCTGCTTTCCACTGGCTCCTGGAAGAAGGTTGATCATCTCCCTTTCCCCTCAACAGCTCAGATGTGACCTGGCACAATGAAGCACCTCCTTTCCAGGCAGTGCTCAATGAGAGCGAGCCCACCTGGGGCTGGGAGGATGAGCAGGGCTTCTCAGCACTCCGGCACTCTGGTAGGACTGCGGCTTTGCACGTGTTCCACCTGCCCAATTCCTCTGCCACTGCAGACCTAGTCTTCTGCACTGACTTGAAGCTAGCATCCTGGCAGTTGCAGGGGGGAATGGACATTCCCTCACTAACATGTGGAGGAATGCCTTGTGACCACCTCCTTCCCTTCCAAGAGCCAGAGGAGCCTTATGGCTCATCCCATCAATGCAAGGATGTGCAAACCCATTAGGCAGATGCTCCGTGCTGAATGCCTGTACCCAGCATTTAGCTGTTGTAAGATGAGAATTTGCACTCCCAGCTCTGAATTTCAAGGCTGAATGCCCTCATGTTTTACTTGACCATCATGTTTTAAAGGTATCCTTATATTCCCTAAAACTCGACAAACCAGCAACTTTATTCAAAGGGTGGGGTTTGCCACTTCACTGGCAGGCAGTTAGAGGATTTCTAACTCAGAATTTATTTCCCTGATACCCACAACAATTTTGGCATCACTTGCAGCTTATGATGTGGTTTGAGATAGTCTAGCATGCAGCTGGAGAAGTTATTTCCCTCCTGTGTTACCAGCCTGGGGGAGGTGGGTGCTACGTGAAGGTTGGTGCAAGGTAGGCTGGTCCCCTGGGGCAGCATCAAGCTGTCCTCCCTTGCAGCTGCTGCATGCAAGCAGGCAAGCGTCATTTCCTCCATTTTCAGAGAGCGGCTTGATAACATCTTGAAGATACAATAATTGAGTTAATTGAGGGGAAAGCTCCATCATTTGTCTAGGCGATTTCATTTTAAACGTAAATAAGTATATCATGTTATTCTTTGTTCTAAGATCACGGAAGTCATTAATCTGCCTTAACCTCAGCAACATTTCCTTTTAAAATTTTGTCTGGTACATTGCAGTGTGGAAAATACCACAGGGAAAGATACGCATGTTATTTGCATCCCAAGGCAAAATAATAAGGCCTTTGTTTTCCTTCTCTTCTAATTGTAAACAAGGAGTAATTGCCCTTGGACTAAGAGTCTACACTCACTCTCAATCTGAAAACAGTTGCAAATTTCTTTTTCTTGCATGAGGCTTGTGGACCACTTGAAAAACCTCTGGCAGTTCCTGGGCTCTGCCTGCAAATACTCTTGTCTTTCAAGCACTATTCACAGTCATTTGCTTCCTTCTTCTACCCCAGGTAAATGTGAATGTAAAGAGCAAGTTTTAGAGAATCCCAAGGTCTTCTGCGGGATGAAGTACACCTATGGTGAGTTGTTGTGAGGGGACTGTAAAGGGAGGTGATGCAAGGCAGTGCAAAATTGTATATAAAGCATGAGAGGTGCTGCGTGTGCACCACTCCATCCTGGCAAACCCACAGGATACTGAGTCTAAAGACAGAACTTCTACCAAAATGTATAGGCATCATGGTTCCAAGTCAAGGTGGGTGAAGCATCTTGTTCTGTTACCCATCTCTCTTGTTATCAAAACACCCTTGTACAAAAATCATGGGAGGACAAGAGCTGGAAGTGTCCCTGGGAAGTTGTCTAGGTCCAAGACAGACTATAAACTTCTGTTACCAAAAATGGGTCACTGAAACACCGTCTGTAGACGAGGTGCCCTAATTGGAGTGTAGAAATGACTGTATCTGAGTGATACTGAATGTAAGGAGGGACCATGATCACCACTCCATGGACAAAGCAATTCTGGCAGCTACTGGGAATTTCCCCCTGTCAACAAAGTTCAGCTGTTGCAGTGGGATGATGTATATTGTCTATGTGTCTCTTGCATTTAAACGAATAAGAAGAGGCACTTCATTTCCCAAGACCTCCCTGGTGTGTGCCACTGAACTGCCTCCTTCATACTGTGGCAGAGCAAGGAATGCTCTGTGCAGCACTCCCAAGGAATGTCTTGCCAAGGTCTCTTGCACCTGTTTCATCTCACACTGAAGTTGAAAATGCACAGAGAGATAGCCCATATCGCTGCAGGCTTCAGAGTAACCTACAAAGCAGAGTTCAAGGGACTGCCAGTTGAAATGTAGCCCTGGCTTAGTGATATTAGGAAAAAAATTGATTCTGCTCTGCCCTGCTTCCCAGCCATTATAGTGTTTAATCTTGCAAAAGATAAGAAACTGAAAAAAAAGTCACAATACCTCCATAAATCTTATCTAAAGTGCACTCAGGCGTCCCTCCCTTTCATCAGTCAACATGTGAAGGTGTCAGCTAAACTAGAGAGAGAGATGAATTACAGGGTTCATCATGAGCTCCAGGAGGCCGCACTGTGAGAGGCTGCCCTGAGTTGCCCAGCGTGAGTGCTGAATAAAGCACCACCAAATGGGGATACCTACCAGTATAGGTCGGGTGGAGGAACTGAGCCGTCAGCCTCCACCATGCAGGGACAGTGGAATGCCAGGTGGTGAAAATGTGCCTGTGGGTATGAGTCAGCTCAAAATACTCCCTGATTTGCCCCAGTCCCCACCAATGTCTCACTCTCCTCCACTGGATTTGGCAGTTCTGCAAAGCTGCAGGACTGGCACCAGGGTGGGATGAGGCTGAGGCCAGCAAAGCCTCCTGGTTCATCTATAAATCCAGTTGATTTCCAAAACTGCTAAGGAACACAAAGGGTTTGCTGAGCTCTGGGGGAAAATGGGACTTCATGCCCTCATGGCAATTCCAGGAACCATGGCCAAAACAACTGGCAGCATTTCTGCCCATGGGTGTGGGGTTGTATGTGCTCCCCAGCAGCTGTTCTGATCCTGGGCTCCCCAGCAAGGAGCACTGGGCTAACTCCACCGTAACAAAGCAATTGTCCTCACTGCTTCACCCAGACACCAGCACTAGACCAGGATAAAAAAAGAGAGCCCTGTAAATAGTTTGTATATTCCTGGTTTTGAATTCCTGTGATCCCAGTGATCAAGACGAAGATCTTGTCAGCTCATGACAAAGGCTCACATGCAGAAGTCAGTGTGAAGATCAAGAAAGTTTTGAAATCTACAAAGCTGAAGATCCTCCGGGGCAAGAGGACACTCTACCCTGAATCCTGGACTAACAGAGGCTGCACTTGTCCCATCCTCAATCCTGGTAAGTTTGACTCCCTGAACAGTACATCCCCACCACATATACACAAATTTCATTCCCAGCCCTCAATCCCCTCATATCAATGAACTGAGATTACAACCCAGTGCTGATTAAAAATTATTGGCTGTTACATCACTTGGATTCCAACAGCAATCTCCA
The DNA here is from genome assembly GCA_910950805.1 of Acrocephalus scirpaceus scirpaceus. Lineage (NCBI taxonomy): Eukaryota > Metazoa > Chordata > Aves > Passeriformes > Sylviidae > Acrocephalus > Acrocephalus scirpaceus. The sequence continues at coordinate 45,409,517 of OU383777.1, read as the reverse complement.
TCAAATTGAAATTTCATAGAGAAAAACTTGGTTCATCCTATGGACTTTGAAACATACAGTTCTCTTTATGTAGCATAGTAACAGGCTTTTAGTTTTACTAATCTCTATTCCTAGCAGGAGGGAGGTGCACGTCACGCCACGATTGCATGATATATCTTTCAAAGTTAAAGCTAATTTGAATCCATAAAAACACATTTAAATCTAATTTGAGTCATGATACTGCACTGAAGTTCTAATCTAAACTCCAGGGGAAGATTTCTCTTTGAAAGTAACACAAATTTACATCTACAAGATTTGGAAGACATTTTCTTACGCAGTGAGGAGAGAGCTCCACTGTTCTTTCCCATCTTCTTTCACTAAAATGGAGTATAAACAGTGGTGCCTGAACAGTGCATGCAGTCTCCAGTATGGACAAGGACATACAGATTCAGGGGTTTCTGCCACAGAACAAAACTAAGCTCCAGCTGACACACCTATCTTTACAACTCCAAGATAAAGGAGCAGTTACTGACTAATTCAGATGAAGGGCTTTCTTTCCACAAGGTGTATACACCACTGGGAAATTGGCAATGGAAGCATTGATGTAGGTGCTTAGATGTCCCTTTCATGTGCAGCACTAAGAACTAGGGAGCACAGGGCTGTCTGTGAGGCTGGGTTGTGCAGAAAGGTTATTCACTGATGCGGTGTTTGCAGTCTTCTTTCACAGGAGTGTACAGGAGTGACTGGTTTTGAAGGCAAGCTGGGATAGCACAGCAGTAGCTAGGAAGTTCTGTCAGGTGCAAAGGTCAGATGAAACAGCAGCATTAGGTAGGGTTCTACTGTTTGGGTGCAGTAAGACTTTGGATATTGCTGGTACACAATAAATCACAAATCAAATAGCTATAGCTATTTTATTTTTCCATACGCAATGAAAACACAAGCAAGAAAGCCCAGATGCAGCTGCCTTAATATGAACCTGAAGGAATGTAATGGAAGCTGTCCAAAACTGAGCCTGCAGGGCAGCCCCTCACCTGACACCCAGATTTGCCACTCGACTAACTTCAGAGGAGCTTCACTGATTTTCCCCAACAGATGAAAAGACAACATTAATCACAGAATCAATGGAGGTCTTTTAGACAACAGCAGAAAGGATGGAGATGCAACAGTTTTTAGTGACAGTTCAGGTGTCTGACACATCAGGTGTTACTCCCTTGTTTCTTCCTTGCCAGCTCTCAGGATCTACACTGCAAAGCTTGGTATTGTTTTGAAATGCAGATGTTGGTCCCATGAGTATAAATCAGTCTCAGCCTTCATGTTGAAAAGAAGTTGTGAAGTCTATTGCTAATAGGAAACTTGAAAACATCCGTTGAGTGAATCTTTAAGATTCAATAATGTCAAAGAGGGAAAAAAGGATCCCAGATACCTTTTTTTAAATTCATTTTTTTCTTTAGCTACCACATTCATTTCTGAGTGGCTTACCACACAATATTAGCAGATTCAACCCTCTATCACAGTAAGAGCTTATGGCCTGCATGTGAATAAACCAAAACCAGCTGGATGAAAAGTCAAGCTGACATAAGACAATTTTCTGACATACAGCTATAATGGAAATCACATCTTCAAAAACATAGAGGAGATCAAAGATAAACATAAAAGTAAGACAGACTATTTTACAGAAGTAAAGGAGTACTAAAAGGACGATAGGCTCTTAAAGGCTCTGACAAGAAAAAAAAAACTCCAAGCATTTATCAAATCTCTGTGGGCTATTTTCAGATGAAAAACATCCTTAAGTTCCTACAATGGGAACCCTTCCACCACCCTTGCACACGTTCTGCTATACACACACACACACACACACATAGAGACAGAGGCAGATTCTGCTTCTGGGGGCACACTGAGCTGAAAGACTTAAAGGTCTCACCTATTTGCAAGGTAAGAGGAACCCATCCCTTCCATGGCTCTGCCAAGCACAGTCACAGAGAGGCAGAGAGCAGCCTGCCAGGGCAAACTGCACAGCCTCAAGTCCTGGCTTGTGGCATCTCAGTCATTTGACTCATTTTAATTTTATAGGTCTGTAGCATCAGTTTGAAAATCTAGAAAGCCCTACACAGTCAGCAACCATGGCAATATTTGCTTGCTCTCTGAGTGTGCATACCATATTTCTCTCTCAAGGGAAGTAAATCTAGGAACCCCTGAAAAGTGATGTTTATAACAGCAAGACTGACTTAGCCAAAATTAATGTCTTGTGAAGGGCGATGTTGCCACACACATATCCTGTGTTTACTTGGCAGAAGAGAGGATGTGTGTGCTCAAAACCTCAGATAAAGTAGAAAGCAAATTGTATTGCCTGACCTTTAACTTGGAAGGCACTCTCCCTTTGTTCTGGACTGCAAAATGAAAACTCAAGACAACACAAGCTGCAGCCAGGACGGATCGGGATGACTGAGAGCACTGGGGAAGGTCTATCTCCTGTGCCTGGTTTGCACGAGCGCATTGTGCTCCCCAGACTGGTGCAAGAAGGAGGGGGTACGGAAGGGGCCTAATGCTGGCTGTACCCTAAATGTGCTGCAGTAGGACGCTGACCCTGGCAGGGAGCTCCTGCTGCCATGAAAGGGATTATCCTCCTTATTCCCATTTATGGCACATTTGTGGCCCATTTAGGCTGTTTGGATCTGTGGCAGTGTTTCTTTAGCTAATTCAAACCAAAGGCTTTGCTCTATCCCCCTGTTTAGCAGTTGTTAACCTGGTTTCAAGCACTGTTTTGAGTCATGTCCTGAAAGTCAAGTGCAGACCTGGATGCCTGAGGAAAGACCTGCAGCAGGGCACTACAGGGACAGACTCCAGCCCTTTCTGTTTCTGGACAGCCAGTTGAGGCTTTGTCAGACCCTTCTGTCATGTCTCTAAAACATCTGGCAGAGGCAGAAATTAGCAGTTCTTTTCATTGTGACAACCACTCCAATATCCTCTCCTAGGATATTTGTGCCAGCAGATTTAGTGTTGCCTCTCATTGGGGTCTGGCATGCCTTTGCCTCCAAGGGGCCACTGGCCACTCTGAGCAAGATACCAAGCACTGGACCATCCTGCACTGTTCCATTCCTTGAATTTGCTAAACTGATTATCAGGCTCAGATTTATTCAGAGAAAAGTGAGTCAGGTGGCAGCCAAATGAAGGTAATAGCAGTTCCCAGAAGACGTATAAAAACTTGCAGTGCTGTCCCCAGAGTTCAGCTTTCATTTATATTTAGAAGCTAACAAAATCACATTTTGTGTGCTGCATCTCACTGACAGGTAGCCACAGGGGTCGTTTTGCCATAGATAAAGATAGAGCTATAGATATATAGATATACCCGCGGGTCAATATATATAAATATTTCTTTGTGTAAGTGCTTTTTTACATGGGACTAGATATCCAGGCTGCAGCTCAATAGGTACTGTGCAGTCCCTGACCGCTTTGCTGGTTTTCAGGCTTGGAGTATCTTGTGGCAGGACATGAGGACATCCGAACGGGCAGACTCGTTGTCAACATGAAAAGTTTTGTCCATCAGTGGAAGTCAGCTCTCGGAAGAAAGGTCTTGGAGATTTTGAAAAGAGACTGCAACTAGAGGTGTGCAATTGCCTAGGGCATTTCTTTATGCACAAAATGCAACAGCCTTCACAGAGAGAAGACCTCTAGCATGAAAACTGGAATGTAAGAAAATAGTGCCGACACATGTAGTGAGGCATTCAGAGTTGTAGGCACTGTCTAATTTAACCCTTTCTGGCCTATGGTCTTTCACTTGCCTATAGCTTCCTTGTCAGGGCCTCAGCCTGAGCCCTGCTTATCATTATGTTGAGGGAAACAAAAGAAAGGGTGGTGGATGCTTGTCTCACTCCAGTGTAATTTTGGAGCAACTGCCATGAAGCCACTGATCACCCAAGACTAAACTGCCACCCTAGAAGAGCTACTGCTGAGAAGCCAAACAGTGCCAGTGACACTAGTGTGGATGCTGGGTGACTTCCAGGGGCTCCCAGAGGATGCTGTGGGGAAGGCAATGGCCACAGAGGTGGGTAGGTGCTGGCACCAGCGTGGCAATGAGAGCCACTCTTTAGAAACACCCCCTTACAGGTTAGGACATGGCACCTGTCAAAGAGAATTGGGTGCTGCTTGTTTTTAACCTGTTTGCCCTGCTGAAGGTTTCAGGGGCTAGATTCTCTGCTGATGCTGTTGAGGAGAGAGCTGCTGGAGTGAATTGAATCTCTCTGCCCTGTCACAGGCATGATGCAGGGCAGAGGCCAGCTCTTCACCTACTGCAAGGCTGCAGAGAAGAGCCAGCTGCAGAGGGTGCAGCATCTCTGAGCTTTTGTCCTTGAAGAGGTAAAAAATGAACCTAGCCCTAGTGTAAATATTTCATTGTATAGAGCACTTTACTACCTGCCACTTCACGGTGTGGGAAGTCTAATTGTGTTGGGGAAAGAAGAATTTGAAGGTGGCACGTGAAAAAAACTCCCTGGAACAGAAGCACTCCTGAAGACCCCCCGCAGTTGGACAGCATTAACAGTATAAAGGGAATGGCCAGCCTGGCACTGGCCACTCAGAATATCTGAGGTATGCAATCTGAAAGATAAAGTATTTGCACTGAAGTCCCAGCTTTAGACCAGCACTTGGACCCCGTGGGCAGGACTCCAGCAAGACTTTGCAAACAGAGTGAGGAGAAGAGACTTTGAGATAAAAATGCAATTGCCAGAGGAGAAAAAACTCCGACTGCAGGACAAGGAGTGGATGCAGAGAACAGAAAGGACTTGCATTCACATATCACAACTCAATGATTCATGGTGGGCCTGGAGTTTATTTTATTTTTATGTTAGTATTTAAAACTGACATTTTATTTGTTTTCTTCTGTGTTATTGTTTGCAATATATACAGCCATTATACTTCTTCATTAACACCAGTATGAAATATAGCACAGTTTACTGCAGTTTTCAGCACTAAAATACATCTTTTCTGTAAAGCATCTTTAAACCACATTGCATAGAGTGTATTTTGTTCATGAGTGTGAGGGGAAAGAAGACATACAACACCAGAAAACTCACTAGTCTACCAATCCACTTTACATATGTATTTTTCTTTCAAGGTCCTGTGGACTCACAGAAAAAAAAAAGATACTATTTTGGTAATTTGTTTTTGTATCTCATGTATGTAATAAATATAATATGATTTCAATATCTTCTCCTCCTGTTACTGTTTATGCCAATGGCAGCAGGGTCCTCATGCCTGCACTAAAGAGCACAAGCAAAGATTGCAGTGGGTGAGGAGAAGCTGCCATGGGGGATATTTCCCTCTCTGGTTGGGGGGCAAAATGCAGCACATGGTAGAAAGCAAAGTAGCACGGATGGCTCACAAAAATCCCATTTCACCTCTTGTTTTGGGAGGTTTATAAGTTCTCATAAAAAGAGGAATTGTACCTAAATATTTTCAAAGCTGGCCAGATCCTTGCCTCCATACAGGCTTGAAGGCTGAGCTGCAGAGCAGGTACTTATAAGAAGCAAGTCGGGGATGGCAGAAATAAGGTTTGTTCCCTACATTTGAAACTACTAAGGGGAAACAAAAGGCTGTGGGAAACAAGTGCTGGGGCAAAAGGTCTACAAAAACACTGCAGAGTGAAGTCAAGCATCAGAAATTAGTGGCCAGGGGGTCAAGACATAATCCGCAGTGTGGGCAGCAGCTCCCCAGGTGGGTGGTTAATCAGTGACTACGGCAGCACCCATCTCCCCGGTGGAGGAGACTGCAGGGACAGGCTCTCCTATGGAGGCACTCAAGAGACCAAGAGCCTCCAATAGCTCTGTTTTGATTTAAAACTCTGCATTTACCTGCTTGATGTATTTTTAGCTTCTTTTTATTTTAATGCCACTAAAAATGCATTCACAATGGCTAGCTGATTCATGTGACCTTGTGAAAGCTGGAGGGTGTGATCCCACCATCCCAGCCAGCTCAAGCACTGTAGGAAGCCAGGATGGCTTTGTCGGCAGTGCTGCTTATGGCGTCTTGTCTGACTCCTGTCCTAGCCTCGGAGCTGGGCACTGATGGCTTTGTGGAAGAAAGGGGTTAACTTCTGTGGGGTAAATCTGCCCATGAGAAATTTCTGTCAGGAGATTTTGGCTGGAAGAAATGTCCCATTACTAGGAGTGGGTGAGCTGGATATCAAAGAATCACAGAATTGGTTGGGTTGGAAAAGACCTCTGATATCATTGAATTCAAGCTTTGACCAATCAACACCTGATAAGCTAGACCATGGCATTAAGTGCCATGTCAAGATGTTTCTTGAACACCTCCAGGGATGGTGACTCCATCAGCTCCCTGGGCAGCCCATTACAGTGCTTAACATCCTTCCTGTGAAGGAATTCTTCCTGATGTCCAACCTGAACCTCCCCTGGCACAGCTTGAGACTATGTCCTCTTGTCTTGTCTTGTGTCATTTCAGGTGGTTTTAGAGAGAGAGAAGGTCTCCTCTGAGCTTCCTTCTCTCCAGGCTGAACAATCTGAGCTCCCTCAGCCACTCCTCATAGGACTTACCCTCTAGACCTTTTCTATCCTTTTATTCATATGAGATCACAAGATGGCCAGCCAGGCCCTCCTTAGCAAGAAAAGCTTCTTTGGACACTAAGTCTTTGCAGCTCAGAGAGTTAATGGAAGCAGTCTGCCTGATAAGCTGTTTAATGCCTGGTTTATCTGTTTACTACCCTCTGTTATGTGTATGAGAAGAGGATGCCTGTCTCTGCCCACCTGAAGAGTAGATGTATTGCTTGATGATTCCAGGAGTAGCAATGCCTTGACCAGTCTGTATGATAAATATCAGTGGCAGGAAAACCAGCCTAGTCATAACCAAAGTTGGCAATCGCACCACAGAAGGGTCTTTTCTTCCAGAGTTGCCCCACTGATGCAGGCAAAGCTGGCAGCTAAGGCCAGGCTACTCTTTCTGGACTGTGCTGCTCCTGTCAAGAGGTGAGTGCTGGATTTTCAGGAACCAAAGATGAGAATTGCCACAGTTCTCCCTAGAGCATCCTCACGCTGTCCTTATGCATGCACCTAAAGAACAAGTACGTCCCTGCCGCTGAAGGAAGCATGGTGGAGTCTTCCTTTTCCCAAGGCTGGAGGCCAGATGTAAGCAGTGGCCAGGGGTCAGTGATAGGGACTGCAGCTGCCTGCCAGAGCCCCTGTTGTCTGCCAGCACTGCAGGAGTGAGTCATGTTGGTAACCTGTGCTTGGCTGGAGGAGGTAAGGCAGGTGTGTTAGAACCAGCTGGCACCACAACACTGACCCTGGCTATACACAGAAATACAGCCCCTCCAGCACAGCAACATACAATCCAAACCTGGATTCCTCCAAGGCACTCACAGGACACCTCTTTCACTCTTTCTGGTGGACATGAGCACTCCACTCTCTGGTACATGAGCTCTCAGCAGATGCTTTGGCACAGAGAAGGGAACACCTGGCTCCAACTAGTTTTCAGTGCCTCCTTTGCATTCTCCGAGGCAACTCCTGTGCCAGAAGTATTGTCAAGAACAGGCCCTAAGCCACTATGGCTTTCTGCACTGTACCTCTGCCACCACTGCTACCTGTGGAAGAAAGCAGAATAAGCCACACAGACCTGTCCATTAGTTTTCACTAAACTGAAGCTGGGTTCTTGGAGGAGGCTGTACTCAGAGACATCCCACATCCTCCCTCAGAGATGTGGCCTTACACCAGTACCTGGACGCAGGATGAGTCTCCCCAGGTGTGCAGAACCTTTGTGATGGGTACCTCTGCCCAGCCCGTTCATCAGGAAGCAGGAGGCAATTAGGTGAAGCATCTGCTTTCATTCAGTTAAAGACCATTTTTCTCTTTGGATTGCCTCAACAGACATTAAACGTGCCTGTGGCTCTGAGTACAAGGTGGGCCAGCGGAGAAGCCACCTGCAGGCTTCCACATCCATTCCTGCAGCAGCAGCTGGCTATGGATCCCCAGCAGCATGGCCCCCTCTCCAAAAAAGTGCTACTGATGGGAGCCTCCTCAACCCAAACCAAGCCCTGTTGGGCTACAGAAGTGCTGTGCCCTCCTGCTATGGTGAGAGGCTGGAGAGGACTCAGGGCTGTGCTGCCTGCATGTGCATGGGGCCTGTCCAATCAGCAATTGCTGACCCCTGAGGAATGCAGTAACAAATTCAGTTACAGTGAAAAATTACAGGCGTGTTTAATACAGTTGTCCCAGCAGGCTAAATCTTATGGGATATGACCATGTTGCTGAATATGACTGAACATCTGGGACTACAGGCCTACCTAAATGGAAATCTGGGCTGATATGGGTAAACATAAAAATTCAGGAACAAACAGTTGCAGTATGGGGTTTTTTAATCTTTATTTTTAGTTGTAGTATTGACTTCAATATCAACACAGGATAGAATAAACATCTCAAAAATGTCCAGTGAATGCTGTCTCAGCATCCACAGGTGCTCGCTCTCTGTCTGATAAGGCTGGAGGGAATCAGCTGTCTGTGGGCCTTCTGGGCTGATGTGTTGATTTTTTGATGACGGTGTTTCCAAAGCATGCTCTTAGCCAGGGGTCACAGCTTCTTGCCACTCTTTTCCCACAGTTCAGCACAGAAACTTCATGAATGCCTTGTATTGCTTCAAGGGACAGCAATGATGCCTTAGCAAGGCTCAGAGGCTGAGAAATACACTATATATGGGAAACTTGTAGGCACATTGAAAATGTTAGCATGGCCAAGAGGCCAACGTGCTGCAGCAGGCATTGGGAGAGCCACTTTCTGTGTCTAGCTCATCTCCTCACTTTCCCATCACTCTTAGGGCTCCTCTGGAAGAAAAATAATGCTGGGTTGATTGAACATGTGATGTGTCACTGGTGTGATGCACTCATGAGTACACTAAAGCCCAACCAAGTCCTGTTGCTCAGAAAAATGTCATCATGCCCAAGCTTTGTTGCAATGCCATATGCAGTTTTAGGTATCTCCAAGTACTACCTGGACCCTTTCTCACCTGCAGAAGACATGTAAAAGAAGTTTACCAGGCCACTGAAAGGTCTAGGGGGGTTGTGGGCATGAATGAAAGTGTGTGTGTATGTGCATCCCCATGCTCACGTCTTCATTTCCCAGATGGTGCTTTCTCTGCTCGTGTCTCTGAGCTCCCCCTGACCAGGCAGGTTGCTCATATTGACTGCATTTCTTTCTTTGACCTCTTGTCTCAGATTTACACATAGACATTAAGTCTAGTTATTTAGCACAGGACATGACTTTTAAGCCATCTGGAAATGAGGGCTGGAAAAAGGCCCTCAGATCTGTATGAAAATTGCGGGGAAGAATAAAGTTGCTTCCCAAAGCAAACATTAGTGAAATTTCCCTGAACTGACTTGCTGTAAACATGGATATATGCACCCCTTCTAGCAAGTGCAAAGTGCAGCCCAGCTTCAGGCTCAGGACACATGCCAAGGTACACAAACAGGTGAAAAAAGATCAAAACCAAACAACCATCCATTAGGCTGGCATTAACCTGGAGGAAAGGGCGTTCCTCACTGCATCTCCTGAAACAGATTGACACACGATCCCTACCTGAAACAGTAGGAGATATTTCTCACATTATTACTTCACGATGTATATGCTTAAAAAATGTGTTTGCTCTCTGTCTCTGCTGTTCATTGGAGCTTTCCTTGATTTGCATCAGGAGCAACTTGCATCTGGACATCAAGCATTTGTGAAGCCTCTGTGTGGTCAAATCTGCTGCATAATCTCTGCTTGGGCTCTCTGAGTAACACCTGTAGAAGATCAGAAAACATTATTTCAGATACACAAACAAGGAGAGATTCACCTCATCTAACGTGAGGTGCTGGTGGCAGATGGTGGTTGGGACAGGATCCCCCGATCTCCCTAGGTTTGCAGAAGAGACCCAGGAACACTCCCCGGTGGAGGAGACTGCAGGGACAGGCTCTCCTATGGAGGCACTCAAGAGACCAAGAGCCTCCAATAGCTCTGTTTTGATTTAAAACTCTGCATTTACCTGCTTGATGTATTTTTAGCTTCTTTTTATTTTAATGCCACTAAAAATGCATTCACAATGGCTAGCTGATTCATGTGACCTTGTGAAAACTGGAGGGTGTGATCCCACCATCCCAGCCAGCTCAAGCACTGTAGGAAGCCAGGATGGCTTTGTCGGCAGTGCTGCTTATGGCGTCTTGTCTGACTCCTGTCCTAGCCTCGGAGCTGGGCACTGATGGCTTTGTGGAAGAAAGGGGTTAACTTCTGTGGGGTAAATCTGCCCATGAGAAATTTCTGTCAGGAGATTTTGGCTGGAAGAAATGTCCCATTACCAGGAGTGGGTGAGCTGGATATCAAAGAATCATTACAGCTGCCCCAAAGGGGCAGGTGAGGGGGCAGAAAGATGCACAGGTACTTGTGTAGCTTGAGGAGCATCAGCACGATGCTCTTGCCATAGAAGCAGGGAATTAAACTAATGCTTAAGGGAAGTTAAACAGAACAGAGGTCCAAGCAGGGACACTGTCACCTCTGCAGCTGTGGGCACATACAGTGACAAGGGACCCCAGCCACAGGAGACAAGGAAGCCTCAGCATTTGCTCCTTGCTGGGCATGGCTGCCTGGACCTGATCAGCCTCTTTGCCTAGAGATCTACAAGAGGCCATTCCTTGACCTGCAAAGCAGGTGGTGGGAAAGGCCCCCAGAGCTGCTGGTGTGACTGGAACAGGGAGGCCGATTCAAGGGAGTCTGAACCTGATCATGGCAACACATGCAGCCTGCAGTTGCCTAAGGGGGTTGAAAATGCTCATGTGGTGCTGTGTGCGCAAAATAAAAGTGCCCAGAGCCACTCTGCAATGCAAGCAACCCACGTCTGTGCCATCAAACAGCTCTGACACAGACATTTTGGGAGGGATGCTGCCCCTGGGCAGCCCCCAGGCCAGCGGGTCAGGAGGGGATGCAGTGGTGCAGGGCTATGCCACGAGCCAAGCCGACAACTCTGCGGTACAGATTCTCACCTTGCAGTGCCCGGAGAAGTTCCAGAAAACTGTGTCATTTATTTGCATGTCTGTACCTCCGCAGAAGCAGCACATCCTGCCCCGTGACTTGGCCCTGGCCGCAGCCAACATCTACAAAGGCAGGAGGAAAACAACAACAAGAAAACAGAAGCCAAGTTATGCAGCAGAGGGGGAATAAAAATATTTTCCTGGTCGCACCGGGTGACCGGCAGAAACCCCGAAAGGCACTGTAAATACAATGTGCCGCGGCTCGGACAAACAGCCCGGCCTCGACGCTCCGAGGAGCGGGGACCAGGGGCAATGGCGGTGCCGGTGGGACGGGCCAGCACTTCCAGTCCTGCTCGGGGACATAAACAGGACGCCCCACCTCTGCCTGATACCAATCGGCGCGACAAGGCAGAAGAGGGAAGAGGCTGGGGCTCCGCTGCGCCCCGGTCACCTCTGAAATGACAAAGCATTACTGCAAATGACAAAATGTAAGCAATGTTGCAAAGAGCTCCCACACCGACGGGCGAGAGGAGACGATCCGTGGGAGTCCTCCCGCAGACTGCAGCGGGGTCTGCTTCTTTGCCTGTGCTCCACGCTGGTGACTAACACATTAAAAGCAGTAACGACTGAGCAAAAAGCACTTATAATTGGATAATGGCCACTGAGCATCAGTAGGTGGGTTGCCTAAAGCCTGAAGAAAACCATGAGAATTTTTTTTCCACCCACAGCACGATTATGAAGCTGACAAGGTCCTGCTCTCTGCAATTCCCATTAATTTTACTGCCTGACCTTCAAGATTTATGACAGCTTTGTCTGACATTCATGGGGCAGACAGGTATTGTTACATGCCGATGTAACCCAGGTAGCAGCCAGGGGTTGTTCTTCACAAATTACTGCACTCCAGTCAGCTTTGGAAAGCTCCCTGCTTTTGTACAGGGAAATACTAAATAAATGAGAATCACTTTAAATTCCAGCGTCCCTTATATTTCCACCCTCAGGGAAACACAACACATGCCAGAGAACAGAAATCACCGCTCATCCTGTATTCAAACAACAGGCTAGCTTAAATCCTTCGAAATCCTTGAATACCCAGCAGATGATGACATATGCTGAGGCCATACCATACCTGTCATTTAAACCCTCTGTGACTTGAAAAAAAAATCAAATACACTGCACAGTACACTAGCCAGGGGCAAAGGAGGAATGACCAGCTGGCATCTTCATTCTTTTCCTTCCAGGACTGATTTCTCTAGCAGAGTCTTTTTTTATCCCCTATGTAACATCCAAAATAGAGAGAAATCAAAAAGAACAAAAATAGCAACAGTACAAGGAAAAACACCATCAGGAGTTCCTGTTCACAAGGCTATCCTGGCATTCATCTGAGGCTGTTGACATATTTAATAGTCATCCAGTCTTTGCCAGCTGGATGCCAGCTTCAAACTCGAACCCACAACTGTGATAACTTCTTGCTTCATGCTACAATTCATGCACTGTTATTTTTCCCGCAGTGTGTTAGCAGCGCAGTTTATTCTGAGGAACAGTTTATCTGAAGGCATCCTGAAAAACAGACCTACATGGGTAATCTCCAAGTTTCCCTCACCTGGGGAAGCAAGGATTTTGCTTCCATGTTATGTTAAGGAAGGTTTTTTCCTGAGTTACTTGTAGCAAAGAAAGCCTATTGCATTGCTGGCGAAGGAATATGAGTGCAACCATCATTTTAGTACAGTTTCAGTAACCTTATGAATGTTTCTTCATTAAACTGAAGAAACATTTTAATTTTAAGTGTTTGTAGTCCATGGTGATATGTCTTCCCAATTCCTCCTCTCAAGCTGGTGCAGAATTGCACTCTGTTGGTGGATGCTGGTGCTGAGTCATACTGCTGTCCAAAGAAGTTTTTTCCCAAAAGACTGCAGTGTCTGAGGGCTCCAGGAAAACCAGAGTTTGGGAGAGAAGTGTTGTCCCTTCTGTCTTCTTTGGAGGATTTTGTTTTACTTCCCTGGCATTACTTGGGAGCAGCATGGAGCTGGGCCTTCATGGCTGGCAGTGCTCACATGGTAAGACCACCACACCTCCCACTTTCCACAGGCCGATGGAGGCTTTGCAGCCCATCCCCTCTACCAGCAGGCCACTGTCAAGTAGCAGATGCCACAGGGTGGAGGCAGAACCCACTGTCTGGCTGCAGGAGCCCCCGTCCCTGGGAGCACATGCTAGCTCACAGTCAGCAGTGGAACAAACCTGCTGGGAACCAGTAACATACTGCACCTCAAACTCTCTGGTTTGAATCCACCCACCTTCCCATCCCTGGAAGTGTTCAAGGCCAGGTTGGATGGCACTGTGAGCAACCTGGTGTAGTGAGAAGTATTGCTGCCCTTGGCAGGGGGGTTGCAACCAAATAATCATTAAGGTCCCTTCTAACCCCAAACCATCATGTGTTTGTTTTCCAGCGCAGGTGAAAGCTGTCACAAAACATAAAGTGCGGCTTTGGAGCCCACCAAATGCCACTTCTTGTAGGCTTGGGGCAGGGGGAGATCCCTAAGTGAGCGTGCAGACATCTGAGAGTAAGTAAGGGTCACATTTTGCAAACCAAATGTGCTACAGACCTCATGCACTGCAACCAAGTGGGTTTATCCTAATGACTCACAAGCTGCTACCACAGTGGAAGTGTACCACTTCCATTGCAATTTTCTCCCTGCCACTGACTGATTAAACACTATTTTAATAATAAGCCATAAAGATTACTGACTCTTCCTTTTCCTTACTGTTAAGGAAATGATCAATTGGTCAATTATATTAAGCATCACAAAACTCAAAACAAATGAGATTCATGTTAAGGGATCAACTGTTTTGGCCTTTATAAACTGAGAAACAACCTTCAGGTATCAATTCCCAGCCAACACAACATTTGCATGTGTTATAAATAGATACTGGTTTTGCTGCTACTCAAGGCTGCAGTTATGGTGCTTTCCACTGCAAACCCACTTAAGCTGTGGGACTTGGCCAATGATTCTCCAAACCTTTCCTCATCAATGAAACACAAGTTATTTTTGAGAGAGCTGGTGCCTCCATGTGTTTTTTTCCCTGTGATGCTACCATGCATCCATGAAAACTTCATTAAGCAGAGAAGGAAATAATAACAGTGACCTAATGTGGCATACACTGGGAAGGATTTTTTTTTTAATGCAAATGGTAACAATAAAATCCATTTTGACTCTATCACATTGTGTGACAAGAGAATGAACAAACAGGGATAGCTACTGTTCTGAGCAAACAGACACAAAATAACACAGTTAATAAAATTTTTCTTTGACTTTGCCTCCCTCGCATTCAGAGCCTTGGAGCCTGTCAGTATTTTTAGCTGCTGATATGCTGGCTGCTGAGCTCGGTGAGACGGTGAATTCCAGATCCCTGTGCCTTGCCTGTCCCTCCAACCCTCACTGCCTTGGGAAGGTCCTTCCTGGCACTGGCTTCTGTCACATCCTTCACTCAGAGCAGCACAGGGGGCCCTTAGGGCTGCTTTTCTCCCACATTCACAGCAGTTCAACACACATTTCAGGGCAGCATGAGCAGCAGCTGTGCTGGGGGAACATCCCTGCAGGCAGCAGGGGCTGCTGGCTGCCATGGTTCTTGGGTGCAAGGGCACTACTGCTGCTGAGGGTGAGCACAGAGAGCTTTTCCAAACAAGTGACTGCAAAAAACAGAGACAGGAAAGGAGATGAAGTGGCAATAACGCCCAAATGGAACAGAGATGGTTGCTGCAGGCAGAAATGTCCCCACTATGCATGAGTACCATCCATGGGACTGTGAGCTTCTGAGAACAGAGCATCTAAAAATATCTTTTTACAAAGAGAAATGGCTAACATTAGTTGGTGGCAAGGAAGAATCTGCATGAAGACATCAAGTATGGCAAAAAACCTTGAAGTGAGCAAAAAAGCCAACCACTCAAAATAATAATAACCACCTCAAATAACCTAGCAGGAGCTGCTGGTCAAGGGCTTGAAGGAGCTGAATAGCTCTAGGTCTTGTTTTCTTTTCCAATACAAATCATCCAGGCACATTACAAAACACTGAAATCTTGCAGTTCATGTTTAGTAAGCACTTTCATTGGCAGGTATGGGGATGCATGTTGGGGGATCTCTGAGCAGCACGGGTACTCAAAGACTTGCCCTTTTTTCAGCTATACCTCTTGGTTTAGTAAAAAGTGTCACTCTTTAATGAGTACCTTCCTTCACCTCTTCCCTTAGACCATCATGGACACAAGGCTGACTTGATAGTATTCCAAACCTCAGTTCCCTAAAGGCAGAGATGTTTTTGCCCCCACCAATGCCTGACCCCACTTGGGCCAGGGGCTGGCTCCTGCCCAAAGCCAGCCAGGCGCCAGCTGGGAGCAATGTCTGCATTGGGAATGGCTCCTGGCTGGCACCTTGCCAGCCTTGCTCCGGGCAGCTGAGGGCAGAGCTTAGTTCCTCAGGTTGATTGCTGCACCAAAGGTCTGCAGGTCAAATTGCACCACACTGGCACTCCGCAGGAGGCATGGATGTGCACCCATGGGCCTGCAATTTACATTTAAAGAATTAATAAAAATTCCAGGCTAGAGAGCTTCTGTGGTGTTTATAACCTTGACATTTTTTTATCACCCCCTGCCTTGTTTCTTTCCCCTTTTTTAACCAAATCAACTCATACAAATTAGTATTTGAAAGTATGCAATTAGCAAGCTGCTCCTGCAGCTATGCAGTTCTCCTACCACCCAGTTTCCCAATGGGGGGAAATCAACAATAAAGAACAAAGAAAAGAATTTGCTGCCTCATATTAATGACTGCTGTTTGAGGACAGCATTTGTATTTTAAATGAATAGCTTGCTGAGGACAAAAAGGTCAGAACTGCATTTTATGGTAGCGATAGAATAGCAGGAGGACAGAAGAAAGGCGAAAGCTGTGAGCAGACAGGCGGAACAACACGCTCTGCTTGCTGGAGAGGCTGGGATCAGCGCCCAGCCACGCTGAGGCCACGTGTTCAAGAGTCAGAATATGGGCATGGTCCTGCAAGGTGGTGAGGACAGAGGTGGGAAAGGAGAACACAGCCAGCTCAGTGAGGTCTGAGGTATACAGCATGGTTCAGGCACACAGCCCAGCCCAGTGATCCCCCCAAAATCCTTCCATTCTGCAAAACCGTATGGATCCATCTCCTTGGAAATTGAATTTTTTCATGAACTCTGAGACCTTGATTGTGCATTGTACCTCAAGATGCTGCCTATGGATACAACAAGACCCTGCCAACATCCAGCAAGAAAAACTGTGCCTTTGTGTTGAGTGCAGTTCCCTGGGAATGTGCCCTTTGGTACCTTAACATCGTCAAGTTGCCTGAAGTTAATCTAAATTGAGAAACCCAAATGAAACCTGATGTTGATTCAAGTATACTGCAGAACTCCAACCCATATCCATGGGTATTGATCAGCACCTTCCTGAGAGCTAAGCCTGCTCTTTGAGGCTTCAGGAAAAGGTGAGCCAGTATGGGACAATTTTAATTAATAATATGCAATCTGAATGAAATAGCCACACCACAACTGATGACAAAGCTAGCCAGAAAGGAAACACAAAGTCACCCAGGGAACCCTGAGATGGACGCTCCACTGGGTATTACCTGAGCAGCCAACTTATAGTCAACTTCTGCTAAGTTGTTGAGAGCAGTAAGAAGCTTCCCCACGCAAAAGGGCTTGTGCCACTAACCTTTCCTGGTGTGAAGCAGCCCATGGTCCCACTGGGCCACAGGGAATTACTGGATCCCTGCAGGCTGTGTCTGGGATGTATGGCTCCCTGGCAGACCCCTGGGTGAGAGATGTCACACTTGGCACCCACAGGACACCTGCGCTTCCTTTGCCCAGGAACATCCCCAGCCTCCTGGGCAGCCTTCCTGCTGCTTTGAACCATGGCACTGTGACTCTGCAGCACCAGGAAGGACCAAATAGCAAAATCATACTGGTATACAATCAGAGAGAGGGCAAAATCTGGTGCTTTGCCTCCACCATCCCTTATTTCCAGAGGTTTTATTCCTGGTGCTCTACAGTGACTTCTTCTCCTCCTTGGGGTCATTCCTGTTGCTGCCATCACCTCCTGCTCACTGCACATATCCTGGCTGTGTTAGCAGGACTCCACAGTGGCCAGTCTGGTCCTGAAGTGTTTGCATCCATTTAGGGTTTTCCTCAAAGGAAAGATGGACCTCTTGCCTCAGCCTCACAGCAGCTCTGACTCCAGAGCAAAGCTTGAGGAAAAAGTGGGGGATGTTAAAGCTGAGTGACTGCTGAGCTCTCTTATTGACTATAATAGGACAGTGAATAACTTTTCATTAAGTGCATGTTTCTGGCAGTGTAACAAGCCCTTACCTGCAATCGTGTGTGAAGCAGAAATGGCCTAAAGGCATCTCACCTGAAGGAAAAATTCCAGGCCCTTCAATAATGTATTAACACTTTTAGCATACATTGAAAATGTTTAGTGCAGTAGGAAAAACGTGTTCTGGTCTCTGGTGCCTTGGTAGTCCCTGAGAGACAAGAAAGAAGGCTGCAGCTTTCCAGCAGTGACTTCCCAGCATGCATCCTTCTTTTAAATATTCAAGCCAGAACGGAAATCAGAAAATGAGCTGGAAAGCAATGATGGCTGCACAAAGAAATGCACTTTTTGAACCAGAGTAGTTAGGAATGTGTTCCTGGAAAGAGTGACTGTAAATCTGTGTGCCAGATAAAACTGATCCTCTGCCACCTTGACTCCCCTACCCATGATTCTCCTACAGCAGTTCAGAGATGCCTGAGAATTACTCTTGGCCTTTCTCCAGGCACTTTGGCTATGAAAAGAAACAGCTAAGAAAGTATCTCTTTAAATAGGTGTTCCAATGGTGCAGGTTACTCCTTACCTTGATTAGAGCTCACAAAAAACACACTCCAGGCAAGGAGGGGTGGGAAAAGGTGTTATTTCAGGAATCCTCCCCCAGTAGGATTGACAGGTGTTAATTGAGTGTGTTTGTCTGTTATGGAGCTGGAGAGAAAGAGGTGCTGGTGTTGGACAGGATGCAGAAGCAGCAAAGGCTTTTGGAGTCCTGGCTCGAGAATCCATAGCGACAGTGACTGAGCATGACTGGGGCACATTGCTCTGGGTTTCTGCATGGCACCAAATGCACCTGCAAGAGCAGCTAAGAGGCTGTCACAGCTTTATCAGAATTTGCTGAATGACCCCAGATGCTGGGAGGGGCTGGTGAGAGCCAGCCATGACCCTAGTGCAGGGTTTCCACAGTACTTCCAGCTGCTGGAGTGCACCTGAGAATAGGTGGCACTCTGACACGCAGCACTCCTCCCCCAGTTCTGCCACAGGCTTCTAGAGGCAAAGAAACTATTTTGGTCTTGACTTTTAATTCTTCTTATCTTAAAAACCCAGTTTGCTTCTGGCTTACAGGTATCAATAGGACAAAGGTGCATGGATACAGGAACAACTTCAGAGAGGCACCTTGCAAAGATTATTTCTGGTTTTGCCATTTTTCAGTGCTTGTACCAAGTTTTCACCAACCTACAGACCAAAAGTCTGCCTGGAAATATTCTGCATAAACTGTGCCAAAGTTCAACAAAACAAATTTGCCTGGCATGAGCAAGAGACCAGGAACAGGAATTCTCCAAAAATGCTAATAATATCTAAAACTATTTTTCCCTCAGCTGGGAAGTCATTCTGTTTGAAATAGAACAGGCAGGAAGATGATGGAGAATTTTTATAGTAGTCCCTGAGCCACAGAACATGAGCAAATTTTATTCTGTTTGGGATGGCTTAGAAGAACTTTCAGCTCTTTTGTGCAGATGAGTTTTCCATTTAGTGGAAGGGAAAAAACCAACATTACTGGCCTCTGTTTGCACCATCAGCCTCTGTACTTCCATAGAGCTGGAGACACAGAATTTGCATCTGTGCTGGTTTGAAAGCAAAACTAGTGAAGGACTCCAAGTCAGAAACACAATTTAATAAGATGAAAAGAAAATAAAGGAAAGTAAAATAAAATAAAAGGAATAGTACAAAAAAAAAAAAAACCAACCAAAAAACCCCACTGACAGAGTCAGAATACAACCTGACACCCTGTTAGGGTGGTAGTGGCAGTCCAGATGAGATGGTCTTGTCAAAGCAGTGATTCCTGTAGAAATATCTGGCAGCTCTTGTCTCCTCTGGGAGTCCAGTGGATAAAAGCTGCCTGTGCTGTCCCAAACCCTGGATTTATCCAGGTGGGAATGCTTGGCTCCTCCCCCTGGGCGGAGCATCTCACAATGGGGATGATCTCATTCTATGGGTCATGCAGTGGGTCCTTGATGGCCCATTAAACAGAGATAACTCCTGGAGAAAGTTATCTATGAGTCATGTGGCAAGGCATTGTTAGGCTCATTAACAGAAGATAAGGAAAACACTGCCCCACCTTGGCTCCAATGGCTCATGGGGATAGAATACATACCTTGGGCACAATTTTACATTGTAACCTAGGACAGCATCCATTTTCCTTCACACTGCATTAATGTGAATGAAACACATTTGCAGTATGTAAATAGAGGACTTAGCACAGCAACCCTGCTTGCCTGAATAAGTCTTTTAAGCTCCTCGGCCCTTTCTGCCCCATGGCTGCATAGATAAATAAAGAAAAGGTCTTATTATATTTGTGGTGGCTACAATTAAAGATCTATGCTAAACAAAGTAAACTAAGCCTTCACACTCATCTCTTATCACTTGCTTGCTGCTCCTTAAATCCCTTTGCTTAGATTCTATTAACTTGGTGGGTGTTGCAGCCACGGAGGCTGTGAGGCCTCCCTGGCGATCTGCGGCCTGAGATAAGAAAATGCAAGTCACGATGAGTGGCCAAAAAGAAGCCCCTTGGAGCCCCCAGACCTCTCTTATCTATCTGTAAGACTATAGGCCAAAATTGTACCCAACTCTCCTATTGGTCCACTTTTCAAAACCCCTCTACCCTATATAAACCCCGAATATTGCCCTGTTAAGTCAGAGAAGCTGTCCCTGCAAACCTTCGAAGAGGATGCTGAAATAAAGGACATCATCTGAGGAACTGCATACGGCTCTCTCCCCTCTCTCCCTGTGTTTGCCAAGGCACTTAGCAAGCAAAGCTGAATATCACTGCGAGCTGAAAATTCATTGCTGAGAGCTATCACACTGCTGAGCTGAATTCACTGAAATTGCTTGCTAAGTTTGCCTGAGGCTTTGATACCTCGCCAGAGCTTTGGGTTGATTGGCTCCGAAAGGTGTCATTCTATCCAGAACTTACGGCCAGAATTGGACCCTCAGAAGGTATCGAAAAAGCCCATTAATTAATAAGTGGCGCACCGAACTGAATGCTAAAATAATAGCATTTCAGAGAGCAAAACTCCACTGCCTTCGGCTCGTTACTTCCTTCGAAGATACGCTTCTTCGTTCTAGCAGACAGCTATCTGAAGGGGCGTCTGACGACCCTCACATGAACACCTGAGACTACATCTTGAGGAGTCAGACCACGGCAAACCGCCCATCAGCAGTCTTCTGACCCATTTAGCTGAGAACGTAGGTAAGTATGAAACGGCCTTTTCTGCGCGCATATTTCTTTTAATCTTGGGTCTTTTGGGATTTTATTTTTTTTTTCTTTTTTTTCTCTTTTTACTGCTGTTTGGGGTAAGGGAAATAACACCATGGGATCGAAAAGAAGTAAATTAAAACAATCCCAGAACGAGAGAGTATTATATTTAGAAACCCTTTCCTTTACTAAGCCTTACTTAGCTAAACCCAACATTCCTACCCTTTCAAATGCTAATTGCCCTCTGCCTCCCTCTCAGCCCCCTCCGGGTTCAAACTTTCTCCCTGAAGTTGCGGGGAACATGAAACCTATGCTGCCCCCCCCCCCACGCGGTTTCCCCCCACAGCCCCTACGCCGCTTCTCCCCACTCCCTCCGCGCGGCCCCCACCCCCCAAACCCCCTGCGCCGCCTCCCCCCCCCCCACCCATTCCCCCTGGGGTGCCTCTCCCCCTGCAGCGAAGGCGATAACAACCGCGATAACGAGCACGGAGCTCCAAGCCTGCCGCGCCCACTGTGACAGCGGCAGCCCGCTCCCCCACTGCACGCTATGCCAGACCCTGCCTAACCATTTCCACCAGATACTACCATAGGAACTGCGGAGTTGCTCCACTGTGTCACCCTACCCTACCTCCGTCCCGAAGTGTCTACCAGTTCTGGCAACCCTGTATGTTTCCTTCATTAAGTTGTGAATTCTATTCCATGATTCCCTCCCTTATTGCTCCGGGAGCAAGATAAGGCTTGGGACTGCTGCCGCCTCCACTACAGAGTGGCCCAAGACATCTGCAGTCTCTCTGGCTCCCTGAAACCCCCCCAATTCCCAGTTCCTATCCACTACTCCTGACCAGAAAGAGCTCGCTGGCTAGGATGCCTAACCCAAAATCCTTTATCCTTTATGCAATACCTTATCTTCTTTCCACTTCCCTCCAATCCCCATGGAATAGCTTTTACAATTGAGTGTTTTATGTTGTTTTCTCCTAATTTAAGTGTGTGTTCATATTGCAGATTGTCCCATTTTCAGTTTTGGGAGTTTTTGCCTGTCGAGTCACAAGGATAAATCCTACAAGAGGCAATTTTTAAAACTGTCTCTTCAGAGCGTGCATTCCAGTGGCACTAGGCTACTGAAACAGGAAATCGCCGTTGGATTTATGCTGTCCTTGGTTAGGCTTACCAAGGGTGACTGACAACCCTGTTAGGATAAGCACCTGGGAAAGTATGGACAGTTTTTAAGGTTTTTTGTTGTTGTTGTTGATGGGTTTTATTTTTTTTTTTGTTTATTTTTTTTTTTTACAGCGAGGGCTGAAACCTAAACTGGGGGTGAAAGCCATAGCTGGGAAAAGCCAGTTGGGGAGCAAAAGAGGATGCTGCCTCTGAGCTCAGATCCAGGGTGAGGATCTGAAGCTGCAGGACTCAGGAAAAGCCAGCGCTGCAGCCTAAACCAGGGGCTGTAGTGGTCTGGAAAGCTGGTTGGAGTATGTTAGGTGCTTTGGGCCAGTCACGTCGACAAGGCTAACCCCAAAACTTCTATGTGAGCTTAGTGCCAAGAGCCGAGAGCCTAAAAGCCACTAAGTTGGCTGCGGAAATGCACTCAGAGTACCCCCAAATACCCCATTGGTTTACAGGGCCAAGAATCTAAATGCCGGTAGCTTGGCTGCGAGAAGACCTCCGAGTCACCTCTTAAAGCACTAGCCCATGTTTGGTATCATAAACAGCTTCATTTTCAATACTTATTTTGCATTCATTATTCATTTTAAAATCTGCAATATTGACCCACTTACCCCATTTGTTATAATTGTTTGTTTTGTTAAGTTACAATTACATATATCAGTTGTTTGAATCAATTCCTGTTACATTTTGTTTCTTGTCAACCCCACTTGTTGTTTCCCTAATAACATAGTTTTGTTTTCTTCCCCATCCTAAGTATCAAGTCAATTTAGTCTATAATTAAAAGCTCAAAAAAAAGGGCAAAAGGTGTAGAAACCCCCCCCCCCAAAAAAAAAATCCTGCAGTGCAACTGAAGACCAGCAAGCAAGATGTGAGCCACAAAAGGTAGACAGCACGTTGCAACCAAGATGAACTGAGTAAAGAAGTTACTGCCAGCTACAAAGTCAGAACCAGACATCACCCACCATCAAGTGCAAGCATCAACTCAATTAGAACTGTTCACAATATGTTATAAAAGGACTTACTATATTCAATTTTAAAGCATAATCCTCTGTCCAAATGTGTTTATTCTTGCTGCCAAACTGTGCAAATGTTATTACTTTTTCAAACTGTTAATTGTCATATTAACCTTTGTGCTTATTTTATGCTTTATCTTCACCTTCTTTAACAGAAGAGTGAGGTGTGGTGATTCATTTTTAAATGATTGTTCTGTTCATCCCCAAAGTCTATAACTCAGAACTTCTCCGAACCACAGGTAAGAGACCCAATGCAGTAGATACTTGGGATGAATGGACAAAAATGCTGCCTGACGCTCTAGAGGAACCCCAAGAATTGGACCTGCTGGGGTCCTCCAAAGCAGCATATTGTGTCAAATTTTACTTTAGACGTCAAAAAAACTCCTGGCCAGACAATGATCAGACAAAAAACACATACAGAAAAGACATATCACCCATTAGCAAAGCCTACAACTATGTGGATTGGTGCAATTACACCACTCGAGTACTATCTGTACCAACTCTCCATCCCAAAGTACTACCTAAGGGAATGTTTCTCATCTGTGGTGACCGAGTATGGGCTGGGATCCCCTCACGCCTCCAGGGAGGTCCCTGTAGCCTTGGGAGACTTTCTACCCACAAGCCAAACATCACTTTGTTACATAATTGGAGGAAAGAAAGTGAGGCAAATTGCCACAAAAGATCCTACACAGAATTTGATGAAAATTGTGATCCCAAATTGTCATTGTGTTAGCTATGTTCTCATGCTTTGTCCATTGCTTTAAGAGAACTATTGGGAACGCTTTTTTTTTAAATACAGAAAGTGGAATTGTTGCAGCCACGGAGGCTGTGAGGCCTCCCTGGCGATCTGCGGCCTGAGATAAGAAAATGCAAGTCACGATGAGTGGCCAAAAAGAAGCCCCTTGGAGCCCCCAGACCTCTCTTATCTATCTGTAAGACTATAGGCCAAAATTGTACCCAACTCTCCTATTGGTCCACTTTTCAAAACCCCTCTACCCTATATAAACCCCGAATATTGCCCTGTTAAGTCAGAGAAGCTGTCCCTGCAAACCTTCGAAGAGGATGCTGAAATAAAGGACATCATCTGAGGAACTGCATACGGCTCTCTCCCCTCTCTCCCTGTGTTTGCCAGGGCACTTAGCAAGCAAAGCTGAATATCACTGCGAGCTGAAAATTCATTGCTGAGAGCTATCACACTGCTGAGCTGAATTCACTGAAATTGCTTGCTAAGTTTGCCTGAGGCTTTGATACCTCGCCAGAGCTTTGGGTTGGGTGACCCCGAAAGGTGTCATTCTATCCAGAACTTACGGCCAGAATTGGACCCTCAGAAGGTATCGAAAAAGCCCTTTAATAGGTGGGAGAACACTATTCTCGGAGAGTGTTAAAGCTGGAGGTGCAGTTGTGTACTGACAATGGTGGGGTCTTTGCCAGATACGAAGCCCAAACGTACACAAGTGATGTGCTTCATCCCCCATGTTTATATAAACAGAGAGTGCTTTATCCACATTATTTTTTAGTTACTGAGATGCTGTTAAAAGGGAGAGAGAATCTATGACATATTTTCAGACTTGCAAGCCCATCTGGTTTTGTATCCCAAATATAAATATATTATATTGGGATATAGTTCTCTGGGTAATCTGGAAGAGGATGAACCAGTCACCCCTTATCAATTATGTATCCATCCATTCATACAAGCATGCATCCATTCAGGTGATGGCTGACATGTTTTTTGGAAAAAAGAAAGAAAGGACAGAGTGAGGAAAGACTACTCCACCCCAACACTGCATCCCACATACTGTGAAGTATAATTTTGCCCCTCACATGTGCCTCCATTCCCTTCAAGGTATCATCCCAGTCTTGTCCACAGCCAACTGGAGCACTGTACTGTGCACCCCCACTTTTCCCAGAGCCCTCTCAAGTTCCTGCAGCCACATCGGAACTTTCCTTCTCTCCAGATGTCCCCACTTGCCCTCCAGGTCCTGGCCATCACTCACCTTTCTCCTCCAAGCCTCTTTACTCCTCCTGGCCTCTCTCCCAGTCCTGCTCCCTAGGTGTTTGGGGAACATGGCTGTTGTCCCCTTACTCCCTTGTCGTCCCATAACACTCTTCCTGCCACAGCTGGTGGAGTCATCTGGTCTGGCCCTTGGTGGGCTCACAGATCCTGTGTGAGTGGGTGAAATTCCAGGGTATGGCACCATGCATCTTCCAGGCAGCTCCACAAGACCATGGTCCCACCTAAGGGGAGTCAAAGTTTCTAGGCAATGCAGAACTAGAGCTGGGATGCTGAAAGTCCCAAATTGCTAACACTTACAGACCTTTCCTATCACTTGCCATGACCTCTCCACCACAGTCTTACTCCTTTGTGCTATGACAGTCCTCAGGAAAGCACATTGCCTTCTTTCAAGGAGTGGGAGAAATTGCAGGGTCTGTACTTCCAACCCTGTGCCTTCAGGAGTTAACTCCTTACCTGTTAAAGGAGTAAAAATTAGAGGCTGAAGGTCATGACAAAAATGGTGCTGGGAATGGGTGGGATGAACATCCTCAGCATTCTTTAGAAAACCTCTGGGAAACACACAGCTTTCCTGGGATGCTTCAAATGTTACTCTTCAAAGAGAGAAACCTAACAACTAAAACAGGCTCTTGGTGTTTTCTGCAGAGGGTAGGTGCTGCTCCTGGGTAGCAATCAGCATCTTTCTCTCCTAACTCCTGCTGCCTTTCAGCTTACTGCCTGCTCCCAGCAAATCCTCCCACCTGACAAACCTTTGGATTTGCAGACTCAGAGCAACTACCATTTACTGCTCACACCTGGCTCATAGCACACTCCTCCTCACAGAAACAGCCCTGTAGCCACAAGCTTTGCTGTGTCTTCAAGGTGCTCAGGTCCCTATCAGACCAGGGTGTGCAGCACAGAAGAAAATTCAGTCCATTTTTTATCATTCCAGTAATTCTTCAGGGGAAGAGAGCCATTTCAGTGTGTGGGCAGCCAAAGAGCCAGCACTAGGACTGGCTGAAAGGACTTCATCCTTTCCACACTTGCTGTCCTTGCAGGAGGAATATTCCTGCTGTGCTAATGGGATTAAAAAGATGGGTACCCAGGCACTAAGAATTAAGAGAATTTGAGTTCAAAACACCATTGAGTTTTCTTTTGAAATGTCCATGCAAACTCACAAACGATTAACATATAGAGATCAAAACTTCCACATTAGTAAACACAAAAAGGCACTTGGCACTTTTTCTTAAAATAAAATGTTATGAATGTAGTGGAGTTTATTTGTAGGCCAAGGCATTATGGTAACAGAACATAAACTTTTAGGGCAGACAGTTATCTGGCATAATAATTCTGTCTTTACTCATTAACAAACATCAGTATATGCGTGCTGTAGACACCAATATAGGGAAGTGTCGGGTACAGTGGCTTCTTTGTGAATGAATCGTCTTTCTCTGAGAACCAGACTGCCGATAATTAATTATCTCAATGTCTTTGATCTATTTACTTTGCACATATTTCATCTGTTTTGGTTTGTTACTTGCATTTCAATGACCTCTCACATTACAGAGCAATTCCTTCTGTTGGGAAAATTGCCTTTCCCTTTCCCATGGGAGCAGAGCAGTGGACTAACTGCTTCTGAGATATGACAGGTCCATTTTTTACTTCTGTGAGGATGACTGCACTGATTTAAGGAATCTGCCCATATACAGCAGAGGAGTTCACTTTGCTCCTAATGAAGCCTATGTGTGCATTTATAGCAAACTGCAAACTCTCTTTGGACTGTGAAGCTGTTTGCCTGTTCCTTCAGTTTTAAAGTTTAAATGTGAACAGAAATGGCAAAGGATCACTTTCATTAAAGATTTGTCTCCTACTCATAAAAAGCAAGATCATCTCTATTTCTAACTACTAGTTAAACACTTGATTGTATTTAACACAGTAATGACAGTGAGATGGGGTGTGTATTGATTCACCATAGATTTTCCCAGGAGCAGTTTCATTAAGTATTACATGTCGTGAAGTTGAGTTTAAAAAAAGTGTCCTTCCTTCCTTCCTTCCTTCCTTCCTTCCTTCCTTCCTTCCTTCCTTCCTTCCTTCCTTCCTTCCTTCCTTCCTTCCTTCCTTCCTTCCTTCCTTCCTTCCTTCCTTCCTTCCTTCCTTCCTTCCTTCCTTCCTTCCTTCCTTCCTTCCTTCCCACATCCATGAAATCCATGTGCTACTTTTTTTCAGATTATTCGGATTGGAACATCTTGGGGAGTTTCCAATTTCTGACTATCTGGTGTTTTACTTTAAACAATTTATGCCACGCATTATATGCTATAGTAAAAGCAGACCTGAGGAGGGACTAGCAAATATTTTATATACTTTTGGTTTCCACTATTGAAAAACAACATTGAAAAATGTACAGCAAACAACTTTAACTGGAACTACTGAAATCAAATCAGAGTTAATTTCGCATCTGAAAGCTATGGTCGAGTTCAGTTGTAGTTTACTATAACCTTGCCCATTCCCATACAAACCAGTACTTTATTTCAGACCAAATTAGTTCTAGGTTGATCTATGCTGGACAGATTGAGCTCACGACAAGAACAGTACATTGCCAGAAGACAAGTTATGTCACCTGATCACTGCAGGAGAGGGACAGCAGGGGTCCACCAAGGACACTGGTGTGCAAATCATACCCTGTGTCTGAAGGCCAAGGATTCAACCTCCCACCCTTCAATGCTGCTATGGTTTGAATGCAGCCTGTTTCTGTGCTCTAGCATCACACTGCCATCAACCCTCTCTAGTGTTTGCATCCCTTCATGGTTCTTCTTGCAGGAAGGGACAAATTTGATTGGGTTTGCCTTGCAGGGTGGTACTGGGGCATAAGCAACATTTGTTTAGTTTTGTTATTGACTGAACAGCTGCCCTTGAGCTGCACCATGAAGCAAATTAATTTTTGAGCTGATAAAGTGTAAAATGTATTGGACAAAGAGTGCAGCAAAAGGATGTTCTAACAAAAGATGTTTTGTACTTGCTTTGAGCCACCACAATGCCCAGGCAGAGGAAGGAAGAGGAGGTGGCATCCCACTAACTCTCCCAGCTCTGGATGTGAGGTGCTTGCAGCCAGACATGGGGTTGTCCTATCTGCCACTGCCCCACTAGTCTCTCAGCAGTACCTTGAGAGGCAGCAGCCACTGCAGTTCTAATCCTCTTTTCCTCCGCTTTTTGTGCCAGGGAGTGGCCAACACAGCAACCAAGGGCTGGAATGCCAGTGCATTATATATCTGACATGGAAGAGCAGTGCTGGCAGCATATTAAGGCACTCTGCAAGAAGCAGTCTTTGAACAACACTGTGGGAAGTATCCTGCCTCCATTCATTAGGGGCTTATGCTTAGGGGACACAAGTGCCTTGCCCAAAACTGCAGAAAGATAAGTTAAGGCTTTAAAGAGGACGAGATTTTGTTTTCCAGTCCCCAGCAATCAGACTAGCAGCAGGCAACCTTTCAAAGTCTTGTACCATGCTGGCATTTTCAACATTAGAGACTATGTGCACTGGGAAAATCTCAGCAGGAACTAGGAGGGTCATGGCTTTTGCCAGGACCTAGCCTTCTCAACAGCAAGACCTCAGGGCCCCTTATAAACACTTCTCTAAAGATGCCATAGAGCCCCATCCCTGTCTTGCAGTTACTCTGCTCTTTCACCATGAACAGGTGCTGCCACGATTTACTTCCCACATTAGACCACATAGTTTTTTTACTGAAAGGAAAATTCAAAATCTGTGTTCTTAGTAGGAGAATACAGCTGTGCAAAGAGGAAATCTCATCCCCCGACTCCTGAGCTCAGAACTCAGGCAATATTTTATGTCTCTTCCAAGAAAACAGAAATTTGTGTTTACTGCAAATGCTTTCTTTTACACTCATTCTATGTCACCAGTTGCAAAAATTCCTTCTAAAGTTTAACATAAGATTTCAGCTTGAGACAAGCCATTAATTCCTATCACTCTTCATTTTGGGTTTTTTTTAGGAAGAAAAACTCAGGTCCTTGCAAGGTAACTTGCTTACGTGGTTATCTCAGACTGCCCTCTTATGGCAAAATTTTAAACTGTATGTTTTCTTAGGCTTTTCAAAGGTTTTGCAAGTTCAGTTACTGAAAAATTAGTCTTAAAAATTACTGAACTGTGAGAGAGAAGAAGCCATGGTTGCCTGATTGATTTCTGTCCCACACAGGCCCTGTCACCGAGTCCCAAGCACTGTCCTGCCAGTCCCAAGCACTGCCAATCCCCCGATCAACAGCTTGGCCAACACTTGCTACCCTTGTGTTTGCCCATCCTTCCTCCTCTGGCAGAAGTATGCCCAGCTGGTGCATGTGTTCAGGAAGTTTTCTAACACACTTGTGCTTTACACACACACACACACACACACACACACACACACACACACACACTGCTCTTCATATACATTAGATAAGGCCTGACTTCTTGGAAGTGTGTCTTTCATGCAGGATGAAGGTTCTCAGTGGTCTCCAAATCCCTACAAACTGGAGGATTTTCTCAAACCCAGGGCCAGCTGTGACAAGGTTTTGCTGAAGCCACAGGTGAGCTCTGCCATGTTGCAGACAGCTCCAGAAAACCAGGACTGAATTACTGGCCACCAAAGTGATCCTAAAAGCCACCTCAGCTGGCTATGGACAAGCATGTGAATATTGCAGAGATCTGCATGAAAACGAGTGGAAATGAGCAAGCAGGCAGGGTAATCTGCAGCCTCCACCCCAGCTCTTTGATGCTGTTCTGGCTGCTCCTCTGCAAGGAACTCATCTTGCCCCACACACGGTGGTCTCTGTGAGTGAAGAAAGACACGTGCAAATGAGTTTCTCACCATTTTACAGCAAGGGTGGGGAAGAATCAACCTAATCTGTGCGTTCATGTCATCTATTCAATGTACAAATGCCTTAAAAAACCAACAGTCACTTCAAACATGCAGTCTACACAAATGGTAGAGAGAGGACTGAAGAGTGCACTTTCACTGCCCCCTAAGCCTTCACGGTCTTCACTGCGGTGACTGCCTGGACACTTGGAGCCTTGCTGTGTGGCATTGACCACGTTCAGCCGTGACTCTTACCCAATGTTCCCAGCAGGGCTGGGGCGTTGCAGCGTGCCCGAGCTCTTCCACATCCACCCACTAGAGGACAGCAGGAGGGTGTCCCGTAGCCCGCTGCTTGTTACAACCCGCAGGCACGGCGGATGCATCCACCTGGGTATAAACACATCGAAGTTAGCTGAAAGTAGTCTGTACACATAGCAGAAAGTAGTCTCTACATATGAGAGCAAGGAACTGATAGCTCAGGTGACATTTTGGTAGCGAGGTATGGCTCAGGAAGGAAGCCAAAAGAAACCACTCTGCTCCCAAGTATTAAGTCACTACCAGTCAGCTTAAGCCACTACTGCTTTCTTCTAGGACAGTGCCCTGGGTCTTTTGTAGCTGTGTGACAAGGGAAAACACCAAGGATGTCACCTGCGGTGTAGAGACCCTTGCCAATTGCTCGAATTCCCAGGCAGAGAAAGGAAATTATAGTAGCAGCATTGCTTGTTCTAACAGTGACCTGGAGAAAAACTGTCTTTCATTTCCAGCCATGCAGAGCCAGAGATTATTTAATCTACAGATCTATTTACATTCTCCCTCCAGCACCAGTGTGTCTAAGGAACAGCCCTCTCCAGATGGCAATAACTTACAGGTGGGGAAGGGACATACATCACCTCTAAGACCATACAGTCCTCTGGAAGAAGTTATTTCCTCTTACAGCTGATTTATAGATAGTGAGGTAAGTGGAGTACAGGAAGAGATACTTGACTCATCAACATTTTTTTCAGTCCCATTTGGCTCCCAGCTCTTATTGTACGTTACCTTGCCTGAAGTTATGAAGCCTCGATGTGACCTTTTATTCAGATATTCAATCTGGAAGATCAATACCCTGTGCTTTTGATTGCAAAACCATGAGTCACACCTGGTTAATGCATTACAGTCCTGCAAGGACTGAGAAGGGAGCCCATTTATAACCACAAAACAGCAACTTCAAAACTTTTCTATGGATTTGACATGAGAAACAGTTATACTGTATTAATGTCAGCAAAATACCTTCCCTCAAAATTAGAAGAGTATAAACAAGAAAACACTGAGTTGCCACAAGACAAAAATTCAACGCATGAAACCAGTGAGGAAGCAAAATAAATAAAGATTTGGTTCCTTTCTAATGAGCAGGTGCTCCTGCTGTGAAAACTCTTTTCCCCAAGGAGACAATCGCTTATCTGCTAATTCAGCTTGGGAAATTGGGCTGCACTCCCTGTAGTGACTTAGAGTAAGTCATTTCTCTCCCTCAGCTATCTACTTCCCTGTGAGTTAAGTGGAGACGATCATCATTATGTTTACTACCTTATCTATCTTGGATGATGGATTGCATGAGCCTGTGAACTTTTACAGGCTCCATTTCACTTGTACAGGGAACGTAACATTCAAGGTTCTACTTTCCAGGCTGCCAGCTTTGGTATATGAAGCCCAAATGCCAGTCCCTCAAATAAGAGTAGGTTTGAACATGATACAGTAAAGTACAGCTGTGTTGGTACCAAAAGACACTCTGCATAGTCCTGTGTGGTTCCCTTTCCAGCTGTTTCCTCTAGAGCCACTGTGAGTGGAGTTTGTTTCCTGGATCTTGTCTTCAGGCACCCTGAGTTCCAGCAAACCCTGATGTTTGCACACAGGACCCAAACACATTTTTGCCCCAGTCCCTGAGCCAGGCACTCTTCCCATAGCCATGACTGCCTCAGTGAACCTTTAAAAAGCTCCCTACTACCCTTGGGATCTTGCAGGCTGAGGCACAGATTCCGTGTTTTAGTTTTTCCTAGCTGTTTTCCCCCACATGTGGTTGCAGATAGGCAGCATGATGTATATCTTTCCTCATCCTTGACAGAGCAGCGTGGAGCCTCTGACAGAGGGCATGCAGCATCCCATACCTCCTGCTGTTCCAGAGAGGGAGAGGAAGCTCTTGGGTGCATGAGGTGTCCTGGGTAAAGAAAGTTTTAAAAAGGATCTTTAAATCATCCAAACTATTAAATATGTGACAATTCCTTTGACTACATAATTCATTTATCTCCATTCTCTCCCAGTAATAAAGTGGTTATGGCGCAAGCAGGAAAACCCCATTCAAAATTCTTAAACTGAGGACAGGCCAATTCAGTGCAGTGCAATTACCACTCGTAGTGAGGATGAGGAGCTGCCTTCGCTCCAGATTAACCTCTCATTTGGACCAGCTAGGTCCAAACCTGTCTTTGCCCAGCCTCACCCAGCAATGCTTGGGTTTATTCAACTTTCTCACACATGTTGACATCCAAGACATCTGAATCATGAGATGTTGTGAGAGCTCCAAATGAAAACATACCGGAAAGACAGCATCCATCCCTGGATGGATGAGGTAAGAGTAAAATCTCTGCTTAAGCTATCCCAGAGGAGCCTGTACAGGTCTGGCCCGGGGGCTTATGTACAAGGGAGTAGCAGAAGTATCTTCGGACCCTTAGAGGTTAGTTTATAACCAAACAAAAGCAAAGTCTGGACTTACTGAAAAATGTTAGTCAGTGTTTAACAAAATTGCAAGGAAAAAAGAATTGCAAGGGTTTTTTTAGTTTTAAAAATAGCTCTGTTAACTGAGGACATTGGTAAAAATGGGCATTTTCTGCAGCCTCAGTGACTGCTTTGTTTTCCCTACAACAGTCTGGATGTCTTCGCAAATGCTCACAGACTGGTTTTACCTTTTGTTTTAAATGACAATTTGAAAGCTCTTCACTGTGGTTGCCATCCTTCTGACCACAAACTACCTGGAAAGCCCCAGTTCTTATCACCAGTGACCACACCATTTAAGGCCTGGACACTGCAATTTGCTGCACAGCAGTAGTCTGGCAAGTCCATGTGATGCCCCTTGTGTCATGCCCAAGTCACCACAGCAGGACATGCCTGTGGCATTGTGGTGAACACTATCAACAACTTCCTTTCTGCTGATACTTGCAAGAGGTTGCTGCTGATGTACTCAAGGACTTATGAGCCTAGCCGAGATGCAAAAGCAGCATTATTTCCTCCATCTTCCTACTTCCCTGTCTGTACTGATGTTTATTTCCCTTGCTTCTGATTTGCTCTAGGTGCCTCAGTGGAGGGGCCATCTTTTCATCCTGCTGTAGCAGCAGCCATGACTGTGAGGCCCCAGTCCCTGCTGGACACAGTGGCAAGATAACAGTTCTGTGTCAGTGACGAGCACTCTGCCGTGAGCCTGGAGAACAAGCACTCTCCAACACAAAAAGATGTTTGAAATAGGGTTCATGAGGTGTATAGGAGGACCCAGTTCAGTGCTGTATTCCCAGGTCAGTGTATGCCCCAAGGAGAGGCCTATCAAAAAGATTAATTGCGGTGAAAAACCTGGGAAGTCAGAAAAATGGCCTTGAAATCTAGTCAGTTTTAAAAAATCAAGGTGGTTTCTAAAGTCATGCCTGCCAAATGCCCTTTGCAACAAGCAGTGATTTCACAAGCTTGTTCTCCAATTTTATTGCATTATTTTTTCACCTTTATTTCATAAAAGGCTCACTTGTGTGGTGGGGCACAAAAAACCTCCCAAACAGCCAGAGAAAGGATACACACAGTAAGTCCACAAGGTTGTTGAAGGTTTGAAGTAAACAAACAGGAAAGACATTTCCTTGAATTGCTTCCGGCTCTAGTACACTAGAGAAGGTAGTTTTGCCCATATTAGGTGAAATTTTTTTCAGAACTGAGTTTTCTACTGTAGTTTCTTAAAGAGACAGCTTGAACTTCTCACTGCCCACAAAGAGCACAACTAAGTCTTCAGCAAGTCCTGGTTCCTGATTAATCTGGCAGTAGAACCACAAAAATTACATCATCTCCTCCTCTACGTAAACTAAGAGTGTCACATCTGTTTTGTAATTGCAGTTGCAGCTTTTATGAAACTTTGCCGGAACAGCGTTGGGTGACTGTGCAGTAAACTGTGCTAAATGTCAGCATTAGATAACTAGAAGTTGTCGTAATCCTAGGTTAGGCTCAAAAGTCAATGCTTTGTTTTTACATTTTTCTCTGTAAGCAACAAAAAATTTAAGGAAAAAGAAGCCTCAAAAACGTTTACAAAACGTGAAACATAAATGTGAATTATTCTATTGCCATTATTATTAAAATAGCATCGGGCATGTATTTTTTAAAAAAAAGTTTTTACAGGAAGGAAGAAGCATGCCTTTATATACAGACCAGTGGGAGCAGGCATTACAGCCAGGGCCTACCCTAGGGGCTGAGGGAGCACCCCTGCTCCTGGACCTGGCCACTCTTCCCCTTCCCTCCTCTTGTTCACAGCCAAGGCTTGGGTGAACAAAGAGGCTGATTTCTGAGCTCCTTCCATGGGGAAGTCCAGCCTTCACTCTGCTTTCCCGGCCCCTCCCTGTCATCTGGGGAGGGAACTTCCACCCTCTGAGAAAATATCAATAATTTTCCACCATGTTTCCAGATGTTCATTATTTTTCTTTCTTCTTTACTTAGCCCTTAAGCGCTTTCTGAAAGACACCTCAAGATTTGGCAAGCCAGCTGTCACCCAGAAGAACTTACTGGTACTTAACCCCATTCAGGTGAAGCAGCCCAAGAAGCATGACAAATATAGTAAATTAATATGATACACTACCTCTCCTATCCCCTGTGTCTATATCATCCATTTAAATGCAGTCTCTTCACTGTAGGAACTTCCTCCTGCTGTGCATTTTTACCATGCCTAAAGGAGCAGGATGCTGCTGTCAGTCTGTCATCTTGTAGGAGACAAACATGTACATGTACATGGGCATGCACTGATCTTCCAACCTGTGAATGTTTCCAAATACACAAATACTAAGGGAAAATAAATATATGAAGCATAAATCGTCCTTCAAGACCAGGTTTGTAGTTCTTGCAGATCCTCAAGCTCCCACTGGAGTCAAGGGAAATATTGTAAGTACAGAGTGCATGCTGCATTCTTTGCTGTGTGATGGGCTTATGTGAGTCAGCTGTTGGCTCTCTGCCCCAGTGTTTCAGCAGTAACAGAAGGGAAACAAAACAAAATGCGGTCTAAGCTCCTGGAAATGCACAAGTAGGTATAAAGAGCTGGGGTGGAAGAAGTAAGGGTTTTTTTCTGTGTCTCTGTAAGGTTTTATGACCTTTATTTCTCCCACAGAGGGGTTTCTAGGTAAGAGTTAGCCATGATGCATTTGAATTATTTGAAAGTCTGATGACATTTTTATACAAAACTGTTTAATTGTTGCAACTAGGAAGCTGAAACTTTCCTGGGATTTCTTTTTTTTTCTTTTTTTTTCTTTTTTTTTTTTTTCTTTCTTCTACTGCAACCGCTTTTTCCCCAAAGCCCTCATTTAAACATGCATGAGGAGCAATGTCTGGCAGAGAATTGACTGATCACACTACAAACATGTCACCAGGTTTCCTTGGTTTATTTGGGGGGACTGTAGCTGTGTCAATGGCAGATCTCTTGCTGTCTCATATGGGCAGGGTTTTTGTCTGGCGCTACTGTGGGAAGGGACATGGGGAACCAGAGGGCCCCCATTTACACCCTAATCCACCCCGATGGCAAATTCTTATTTCCTGGTCTGCCCTTATCTCTATCATCGTCTTCATATGCTTGTCTCACCATCTCTGAATTGTGGATGACTAAAAGCAACCATTTAAACTGTTGTTCTACAGTCAGGAAAATGACAACAAATTTTGGGTTTACAGGTAGTTATCAAAAAGCAACTGCTTTTACAGCAAAACTACCCTTATTTTATGTGCCACTTTCACATTTTGGTTTTGTTTCCTCTCTGTAATTTAGTCAGTAGAGGAGAGACATATAAATTTCCTGTGCATGCAGCCAGGAGTTTTTGCCCTTGAAAGCACAGATCAACAGGTAGCAAGCTGGCGCTGGGGCTGCTCGGGATCCACGTGAGAGCGGCAAAATCAGCCCCGGGATCTGCAGGAAGCAATGATATAGTATTAACTTGGTAGAGGCGTGATTTAGGAAATCTCTCGTTGTCACATACCTTAGAAGATAACAACCATAAGACCCACAATAAAAAATAGTGTTATCTTACATTTCAAGTTAAAAAAATTAAAAAGCCCAAAACAATCTTTCAGTGTTTCGCAGGACTGGTCTCTTGCAAGTTGAAATAAAGTACTGGAGCAATATACTGTTCTCTAGGGGTTAATGTTACATTAATCAGAACTGACAAGCATGAAAATCATTCTTTGTTGTCTTTAAACTGCTAATTTAAGATTGAAATCTAAAACGCTTGAGCACTGATCGTTAACACTGACGCTCAAACAAAACCCAAGTAAAATCTTCTCTCCTATGGGCTACTAAACAATTGTTTTACATTTGGTTGAGAAAGCAAATGCAAAGTCTGTAACTAAATCCTAATGTATCGTTTAAGTGTTTCAATTCACAGGCTTTCTTTGGCTAAACTTCAACGAATTGTACTACAGTTTAATTGAAAAGCAGCATTTGCACAGGCATTTACATCTGAAGGCAGAAATAGTGGCATTGTACCATGTGGTGCAGTGGCAGCAAGAATTCCCCCAAATCCAATTTTTCACAGGTATTTTTTTTCTAGTTGCAGAGGTATTGCAAAGAGCTGATTCTCAATTGAGATACTGAGCAAAATCTGAGATACTTAGTAACAAGAAGCTTATTTAATAAGCTCATTAAAGTTTTGAAAATGTATTAAAGGGTACAGTCCGACCTCAGTGCAATGGAGACAGACACCAGATGAAATCAAGAGGAATAATACACCATCAACCCTGCAGCTACAAAATTAACAAAAAAAAAAAAGGATGTAGCAGCAAAACAAATAGACAAGCATGTCCTTCCTCTGCTTCTTTAACGAATTACAGGCTGTTTTAAGGGCCAAATCAAATCCAGTTTCTTTTGCCAGTTTGAATATTTGCAGGTTCAGATCTATTTGCAGACTCAGCTCCCGCCGAAGTCCTCGGACATATTCATTCGCCACTGAAATAAACTGAAGCTAAATCTCCAGGTTGGTTGAAGCAAACTCTCTGGCCTAAAACCATTTAAGTCCAAACCCATCAGTGCATCTGTTTTGATCTGTTCCCTTGTGATGAGGAGGGCGGAATAAAGACATCTGTGATAGAGTCACTCTGTGTGACTGTACGATGCTCCAACGGGAGGATGAGAGTAGGAGAAGGGCTGGGGGGGAAAGCAAGCTGTGCCCTCAGTCTCTCAGAGGAGCCGGTGAGCTACAGTAGCTGTGATAGCAAGCATCCAGAGTGAAGAATGTCACATTTATCACATCTGAGCCCTTTGCCTTTCTTTGCAATTACAGTAAAGCAGGGTTGAGCTATGCAGACATACTTCCCACATCCATTGACCTCGATGGGAGATCCATAGCAAATCTTAGGGCAGAAACTGCTACACAAAAGACGTGTTAAAGACAGAAGCACTGTCATGCAGAACAAGCTCTTAGAGTAGAAGAAAAGGACTCAGCATTTGGCCAAGGAGAGGGGTCATGCACTAAGGGTGCTTTGTATTCTGGGAAGGATGTGGGACGATGACTCCAGGCTCATGGGGTGCAAAGGCAGAAGAATATAAGATTTAGGGAAAGCAAAAATGCAAGAGATTCTGAGCACCCTCTCATCTGGCAGGCAAATCCACAATATGTAGGTTTCTGCAGAGGAGAGCGCTTATCTTTCCTTCTGGGTGATAGGAGTGTAACACTGTCCTTGAATTAAGAATTAATTGAACAACATTGCTTTGTTAACCCCAACATCTCTAAGAAATCTCCTTCTGCTGTCTAGACTCAAAGTCAGTTCAAATTTAAGTATAACCGAATCAGATATCCATCATGCTCCTAGAGCAGGACTCAGTGGAGCAGGTGAAGAAAATATTGACAAAGGTGTTTTCACCAGTATACTTTGGATTCGAAGTCATAAGGGATAACTCCTGAGTCTGAAAATTAAAAATGTTTTACCCTGTACACTTGTTTTTACAAGAAGCAGTGGGAAGATGTGATTATATAATTCTGTTGCATTAAATTCTACTTCTTGATACTTCCAATGCATTTTCACCTATTTTCTATGAAAGACTGGCAGAAACACGACCTGTCTGATTACTTTTAGTAACAATATTTGTGTCAGAGTTGGAACTCAGAAGCTCACCAGCAGCACAAGGAGAAAAAGCTAAATAGTTAATAATGAAAATGAACCTTAGAGTCTCAGACCTTTCAATTAAAATCAACAGCTTATGCCTAAACAACTGTTTGTTAAATGTTCATTTCTATTTCAAGCTCTTTAAAAATGAGAAATAATAAGCAAAAAAACACCCCTACCCTAAAAAGTTATTAAATAATTTCATGTATTTAACATTGTTAATAAGCCTTCAAAGTCCTGGGTCCAAATATTTCTATACTGTTTAACCATTTTACCCATGGAGATAGGTTTGACTGCATTTGTCTGGCAAAGCCAATACGAAGAAGGGAAATCAAATGGGAGGAAGAAGGATGGAATAAGCATGGCATTAATCTTAACAATGAAAATTTTCAGTCAAATCAGTATTAAAGTTAGTATTTTCTGTTTACTTTAGTCTTGGAAAAATTTCTAGTGATTCGTAACGTCATATGTACACATCACAATTTTTGTTTTGCTTTTAAATCTGCAGATTATTTGAAAACTCAGGAATCACCACAAACTTTCACCCCATTTTTGAGACATGCATATTTGCAAAATACATCTGAGTTTAGACCCAGTTGAAGTTTGATGAAATGAGCAGGGGTGGGATCCAGTACACCTTCAGACACCCAAACACAAGTATCCCCACACAGGCTAAGTGCAGGACTCAATTGCCTAAAGATAAGTAAGGCATCTGTCACCCCTGAGGCATCTGGTTTGGGGAGAGACACCCAGGCCCACAAGCCTCTCCAGGAAGATTTGGTTCTTCTCAGACTCTCCCTCATGCCAGTCAGTCTCCAAGGATGCCTTTGGTGCCCAGAGGCATCTATAGAGCCTATATCTAACCAACTAAGCACAGTCTGCATTCCTGCTACAGGCAATGGAGATACAAAGCTTTATTCAGTTGCCTATATGAGGGCATCTAATGCAAAATGAGAACCCCTAAGGTTCCGAGATACCTGCCCAGAGCCAGCAGATATAGCACAGATATGGGAATTGATACATTTCCAGAAGGATACCCACAGACCAGGAGGGACATCCCACAGCCTCTCAAGTGGCACTTGATGTTCACAGAACTAACTGAGCTCTTTGTGAATGGATTCAAAGGAGATTGCATTCTAGAGATCCATTGAACCGGCCATCAGCTCTCTGCTTAGGGTCAGCCTAATTAGAGCTGCAGTGCTCAGTTCAGCACCCAGTACCATTTGAGAAGTCACAGGTTAGCCCATCTTGTCTCCAGCTGTTGCTCCAGAAGGGCATTACAGTCCTGCAGGTTACATCCCAGATGGGTTAGCCCTGCTTGAACATCTCACACCACAGAAGTACCCCAGGTATATCTTATACAAGTTCCCCCAGCCCTACTGGGAATTAAAATACTTAGTTCATATGTAGACACCAACACGTACAAGTCTTCATCTTTAACTGAAATGCAGCCCAAAAGCTTCACAAGTGCTGGAGAAAATCCTGTTATTTTCAGGGTTACATGCAGAATTTCTCTTTGAGCCCTGAATCTGTTAATAGATAAACTGAAGTAATTTTTTTGTATCAATAAACATGACAAGACAACAAATTCCCATGGCAGATGTTCCATGAAGGTAAGTATGCAAA
Source organism: Acrocephalus scirpaceus scirpaceus (assembly GCA_910950805.1). Classification (NCBI taxonomy): domain Eukaryota; kingdom Metazoa; phylum Chordata; class Aves; order Passeriformes; family Sylviidae; genus Acrocephalus; species Acrocephalus scirpaceus. Next base: position 45,369,986 of record OU383777.1, on the reverse strand, counting down.
TGTTCCCTAAAGAGGCAAATACTGGTGTGTATGCGTATTGGGCTTTTAGATATGCTTTCCAAGATTCACCTTCTTTTGCACTGTTTTAAAATGCTCCCATTGCTAGGAAAAAAAAGTTTTATATTTATCATCTAGGGCTGAACTAGAAAGCATCAAGCTGCTCATATTAACATGTAAATTTGTGATTTATTATCACCCCCCTCATGTCATCTCTTTTCTGTGTCTTGGATGTGCAGTTAATTCCATGTAGTCAAGCCCATCTGCCAACATCTACAGAGGACACGACTGTACTGTTGTAAAAGCAACAGAACAAATTTCCTGATCACCAATATTGCCTTGCGCTTCAGGAAAGCTGGCTGGCTCTACAAGAGGAGAAATTTCTATATTTTGCATATAGGAGCAGCTGGACCTCAAGACAGTTCTTGGTGCAAGCAGTGTGGGTGCGGGCAGAGTAAAACCAGAGAAGTGACCTCACATCCGAGCACTGTGGCTGCCAGGATGACATCATACCCTGCAAGCACGGGAACATTCATGAGCACCACTCCTAACTGGGGAGCTGAAAACAAGTAAAAGTGATCACACCAGCAAGAGCAAAAGATGACTGTGTTTGTTTAAAGCCTGTTTTCCTTTCTTGGTTTCACAGATCATAGGAGGTTACTTATTGCTTATAGGAATTTATTACATTTGCTTGTTTTTTGACAATATATTCTATATCTGTAATCCATTTTTATAAATGCCCAATGAATTTAAAATTAAACTACATTTGGGAAATCAATTTCTGTCTGTCTCAATAAATCACAACATTCTAGCTGTAATGTCTGGATGGTGGAAATATCTTGAGTCTTATTATGTGTCCCTAAGGCTCAGGAATTCTCATATCAGCCTTGAATGTTTTTAAGGTGGATGTTACTTAGAAGAACAAATACATGACTCAGAGAAAGCTTAAAGGGAGGTGAAAAATTTTAAACGGGATGTCACTAAAGGCACACATGAAGCAGGGCAGATATGGTAAGAGCAGCGCATAGCAATTCAGTGACTTACTTGTTATGCCAAAGCCAAATACCAGCTCCAAATCAATGGATTACCCAACATGGCAGGAATGGAGATTGAAGTCTGCCTTAACCCTGTAAGGATATGAAATGTGCTTAGTGAATATCAACTGAAATGTTGTCCATTAACACCGGGAAACCACACACAAACATGAAAAAAAAAACATACTAACTTTATTCTGCATTAAATCAGATAGTTGCAGAGACAGCAGAGACATGGTAAATCTCTGTTATCACTGGAACAGGGCTTGGACATACAGGCACTATTTGATGAAGGAGAAAGGGGTGTTAAGGAGATGATAAGACTACAAAATTTAAAATTGGCATAAATAAAACCGAATTTTTTAGGATCATAATCACTTTGGGATTAGCTGCTTAAAATGGCCATTTAGGATATAAAGGGAGCTGGTGACAAGGCCTTAGGCTGTGTCTGAGTGAGCCACTGGCTGGGAGTGGGGATAAGTATGTGCATGGCTGAGAGCCACCATTTCCCATTTGCATTGCTGGCCTCAGCCCTCCTGCGAGCAGACCAGATCAAAGTCTCCTCAGATGCTTAGGAAAAACAGGATTTGGGATTCTTTCTCAGTGCCCTGCATGGTAATACCCTGAGCCTCACCTATACTTCATTCACCTGGACAAGACCTCCAAAGTGTGCGGAGGCATCAGGAATTTGGACTCCCTCTCTAAAGGCTCCCGGAGCTGAGGAGCCCGGGTGAAAGCAGCCTGCAAAGGCAGCTGAAGAGGTCACAGTAGGGATGGTGAGTCAGTCTGGTCTTGAGAGCAGATCCAGCATCCGCTTAACCAATGCACAGAACACACACACAATTGCATTGAGATCCAGAGCTGGAGAATAGTGTAGTAAGATTCCAGCAAGAAAAAGCTTGGAAGGATTAGTTTGCCAACTATGACTGAAGAAGAAACTGCTACTGTTAATGATAGGAGATAGGAACTTGACAAAATAGTTACTTGAAAATTGTTAAAGTTATTTAAACACCTAATAAGGATATGCAAAAACGTGGGATCACTAAACATGAACAATTCCCATAAATATTTTGATTAGGCAACAGTATTTCTCACTTTAAAGTTAAAGTTTGAAACAGATTTGAAGCCTGATGACTTTATCTATATATATTTTTATAAGCTGCTGAAAGCATAGTGATAAAGTGACCCTGCAGACAAATGGAATTGTGCCTCTTGGCCACATCCTGCTAATACCCATCGCAGCAGCCTCATCAGAAACAGAAAGAACAGGAATGCACCACTGGAGCATTGAGGCAACCAGGGCCTATAGATTTAAACGTTTAAACTGAAACACATTTTCTATGATGACACAACTGGAAACACAGAAACAGATGTGCAAGATTTTGATGCTGTCATGAAAACAATCCTAATGCATAATGGATCCAAAGCATAAGGAGGGGATCTGAAATGCTCACACTCTGCATTAGACCACTACTTATTTATTGTGACTAAGGAGCAACACAAACACCACAATCATGTTCTGCAATGGCCAGCAGCATCATGCACTGACTTTCCGAGCAGGTTCATATAAACCACAAGCCAGCCTGCTTCAGCATGGATGCAGAAAGTGATGCTGCCCAGTCAGGAGGGGGTTTTCACCAGATTCCTCTTGTCCCAAACACAGCCTGCCCGTACACAGGGCAGAGCAGAAGGCATGCATAAGTGTAAATTAATTTAGCGCTGGCAGAACTGGAAAGCAGCTAAGAACAGTTGGCTGCACTTCAGAAACTTTAGTTCTAAAAGTATCAGGATAAAGAGGCATCAAATTTAAAAACCAGGACATCTGCAGGACATGAGTTTACAAGTCTTTTGCCTATTTAAGTTTCTGTAATGCAACCTGAGACTGAAAAAGTACTCAATAGATGGGTAAGAGGGCCCTGATAAAGAGATTGGGGTTTTTTATCACGTGAGCTGCCTTGCAGAAGTTTCCACAAACAACATGCACAGAGATACGATTTGAAGGAGTTTCATGGGCTGAGATCCCCGCCCGGTACGGTGTGTGACTGTCACGTCCAGGCGGCGCCCAGGCCAGAGATGGTTCCTGGTGCACCTGGGCGAGGCCTGGGGCGCAGGGCAGTGCTAAGCCCAAAGCGCTCCCGCTGTGCTGTCCTCGGACAAGGACGACGCCACCGATGCCAAATCACGAGTGAAAATGTAGGAAGGAAAACTGGACACCCGCTCCTGGGGGCCCCAAGACCCCGCTTCTTCCCGGCCGGGCACAGACCCACCTCCGGGCAAACAGGTGCCCCGCGGGCACAGGCCGGGGCAGCAGCAGCTCCTCGGCAACTGGCTCCCGACGGTCCCCCGGCGCTCCCCACCAGGGGTCCCGCGTCCGGCTCCACGGGACCGGCCCGCTCGGCCCGGCGGGCGGGGGAGGCCGGGGGAGGTGGGAGGAGACGTGGGAAGGACTTCGGTTGCCACTACAAATCTGGTGACAGATCCGCCGCCGGCACATGGCGATGGGCAGGTGGGTGCGGGGCGGTGGCAGGGCCCGGGGCGGCCGCGGGGATGTTGAGGCGCTCCCCCGCCACCGCCGCGCGGTTCCCCGCGGGCCCCCCCACTGCCCTCCCCGCGCGAGCGGGGGTGTGGGGCGGGCGGGGGCGGCCCGCGCGGCACTGACGTCGCGGAGGGGCCGCTCCGAGGCGGCGGCGGCTCGGGGCGCCCAAGATGGCGGCGGGTGAAGGGTGCGTGCGGGACCGGCGGGCGGGAGCGGCAGTGGCGCAGCGGCGCTGCCAAGCCCGCCCGGGGCTGGCCTGCGGGGAGCAGGTGCCCGGCGGAGGGGAGCGTGGGGCGGGAGACACCGGCGCCTTTTCCCCGGGGAGGGACGGTAGCGGCGGCGCGGTGCCTGCGGAGAGGCACCTGAGGAGAGGGAGCTCGTTGTCGCCGGGGCAAGCCGGGCAAGGCAGGGCTTGGGGTCGGGGGAGCGGGACTCTGGAACCGGCCACCCCCGCTAGGCACCTGGGGTTCTGCCGCCTTCCCGCCGCGCTCGGTGTGTGGCGGGGAAACCCTGCATGGGACCCGCTCCCTTACACGTCCCTGAGGGGCCAGGGGGACGTCGAGGTGAGGGAGAGAGCGCGGGGAGGAGCGGAGGGCGACGGTGAGCAGGGCCGGCTGCTCTCGGTCCTGCCTGTTGTGGCCAGAGGCGAAGTCGCGCCGTGTCACGGTGGGCCGGGAAGCGCCGGACCTTCTGCGAGCACGGCACCGCGGCACCGAGCCCTGGGCCAGCCTAGCCGGAGTGTCTGTACATGCAGGGGCTGTCAGAACAGGAGCTGTCAGAGCAGTCAGATACCCATTTTTCTAAACGGGAAGAAATGTCAAATGTAACTTCAAATCAGTAAGAAGTGCCTTGTTTTTCGTGCTTGTGTGAAAGTGCTTCAATCTGTATTGTTTGTTTATCGTGAAGTCTCCACTGCAGGAAACGCGCGGTTATTTGCAGTAGTAGACATCGAACGTAAAGCTGTCTGTGGTGTCCTCGGGTAAATGGCCACTTCTGGGCAGCACACTGGATGTACATTCTTTAGCTGGTAAAAAAAAAAAAAAAAAAACAGAGCAAAAAAAGTTAAATGGCGATCTGCATGGCTCCAAAGAAGGGAGACTGGGGTTTTTCTTGTCAAAGCCTGTTCTGTTGGAAATCGGAAATAATTCACAGAATTTCTTTTTGAAGTGCTGCTTTGATTTCAAGTCTAAATTGTTACGCCTGCAGGACTGTACTGCAGCTGGAAGCTATGCACATAAATGTGTTGTTAAATCGTTTTCTTAAAGAAAACTCGTTTAAAAACAAAGCGGTATATCTACCTTCTAGTTAGTGTATTTGTTATCTAAAACTTTGAGTTAAGTACCCATGATTCCTGTGTTTTGAGATACTCAACAGGTATTCTGAACCTGATGAAAAATCAGTTGGTAAACGGTCATCTGATTTAAAAGCCAGAATATAAATGGAGCACAAGAGCACACACACGTGTATATATAATTGTAACATTCTGTACTGCATTTCTAGTCTAATGTCTGAGACTTCTCATTTATGTGTCAGGCAATTAATTACACAGGTAGTGACTAAAATACATCCTTTTATTTATATTTATAGTTATATTTTACAAATTTATCAGCTGTGAAAATGACCCTTAAATTGCTAAAATATTGGATTTTTTTTTTTTTTTTGCATGGAACAGAAATGAAGAAAACCATCAATTTTCATTACTTCTGAGTTTGTTTTGGCATCAAGTACTTTTTCAGCTCATGAATTACCCAGAAATGTACATTTTGTCAGCCATTCTTGGGTGGAACAAAAGGAATGAGGGTGTCAGTAAGGTTGAAATATAGTACAATAAAAAAATCCTTTTCTATATGTCTTTGTTTCTAGCTTGTGAAACTTAAGTGCAAGAAAAAAACTTTTGTGTATCTGTTTCCAGACAACTTAATTCTTTCGATAGTACTATTCTATATGCTAGTAGTTGTTATTTTGCTTACTACTTCAGCTCAGGTCTGTGGTAAGAACACAGAGGGGGGCTTGATCTCTGAAGTGCTGGTCAACTAATTCAAAGTTTCTTTGTGTGTGTGCACAGAACTGAACCTCAGGAGCAAAGAATGCAGAAACTAGGGCTGAATAACTTCTTTAGGGAACTTTAACATCGGAGCATTAGATTGTATTATTTTATTCCAAATGCAGTTTTCAGGTGTGGGAATGAGCATGCAGTATTTTTCCCATTTCTTCCATCATTATTTGTCACGTCACTTGTGTTTTTACCATGAGATCTTTTGCCAAGTTTTGACTCTGAGGTGCAGTTTTTAAATGTGGGTTGATGCAGTCTCAGTACTTGAAACATTCGTGATGTCAGTGTGCTGCTTGACATTCATCTGAAGTTTTCTTGGTCTCACTTTAAGCTTTTTTTGCAGTGTTTTCAGATTTCAGATATTGCTGTCTTTTTGACCAAGCTGCATTTTGATTTCTTCACTTTTTTTCAAAGAAAGACTTCTCCCATGCTAAGATGTTTTCTCCCCCCTCCCCCTTCCACCATCTCTTTTCTCCGCACATCGACGTAGGTGGGAAAATGTCATGCTGGCTTGGTTGCTGGTGGGGGAGCTGGGGCTTTAGGTTTTTCCCTTCGATGTGCTGATCTTGCGCTTTCGTAGAATTATGCTACTTTTGCATGAAGAGCTTGAATGTGCAGTCCTGGTTTACACAGTGGCTGTGGACTGTGAGGCACAGTCCACTGAGGACTACTTTTGTCCTCAGTCCAATATCTGCTTACACTGAGGCATGTAAGCAGTTTTAGTCTTGAGAATGTTTTTAAAAGTGTGAAAAAAATTATGATCATATAGTATTAAAAGGAAGGAAAAATAAGACACAGGGTTTACACAAAACAAATCCAGAAACAGTTGACCTGTCAGATTTCTCGGCATTGCTGTGTGTAACAGCCCTGTGGGAAGGCAGGGTTTAGTGTTTTCTGGTCTGCTGGAAAGAACTGTTAGTAATATGTTATGCAGTAAAATATGTATGTTAGCCAACACAAAGATGAGTCTTGTCCCTTAAAATACTCTATACCATATTTAATTATTGCAGCACACTTTACATATGTATTACTATCCTGAATTTTATCAGTGTTGCGAAAGTTCCACTTAGTTGTGGAAAAGAGGTTGTCAGACTAGAAGACACGAGATAATGCTGATTGTCATCTTATTTATAAAGACAATATAAAAAGCAAACTTACTGTGCACAACTATTTGTAAAAGAATCTAATTGGCAGCCTGCAGATAAGATTGCCTTTTAGAAGGAATGAATGTTATGGGTGCAAGCAAGATGAAAAAGTTAAGCAAGCCATTACTTTTGTGATCTGTTGACCATAGCACACAAGAGATCTTGACCTCCCCATATGCACTATGGCTGGTACTTCATCTGGGAGCTGCTGAATGGCTCCCCAGAGGTCGTGGTGCCTGAAATTCTGTGGTGCAGCCAGTGTGGACTGGAAACAACTCTTAGCTGGAATGAATGAGAGATTAATATGGGCATGAAAAACTGTGTACGTTTTTTAGTTTCTCTACAGCTGGTTCAAGCTTTTCTTCATTGCAGCATAAATTCTATACAACACATGCAATACTGAGTGTGATTATGTGCTTAGAGAGTTATTACAGCTCTTATGTTAGTATCTGTATTGTAACATTTTAAAAGCACTAGCCATGGGCCAGTTAACCAAACAGAGCCATTTTTGGTTGAATCTTTTAACAGCAGTTTTTATCAAAGTGCCAGATGAAAATTAGAGCTTCTTTTCTAGCCATCTGCAACCTTTTTCCTGTTTCCCTTCCTTCGTGGCGTCACATCTCGTACATTAGGATTCCATTTATCTAATGCTTACTTTACACTGAACATCTGTTCTATATTGAGTAACCTATTCCTGTGTGCTTCAGAACTGTAGAAATTGATAAATATTAGCATATTTAAGGCTAATGGCTGGAATTTAGTTTTTTTGGTTCTATTGAGAGTTGTGTAAATCACTCAATACTTTTGTAGTATGGTTTATTTACCTGTAAAGCATAGAATCCAGGACCTTGATACTGAACAGCCTAGGCCAGGTCCAGAGCATGTATCTGTAATGGCAAACTCATCTCACTTGGCATAGGTTGAATATTTGACAAAGCCTTGAACTCCTCAGGTGAATTAATTGTTTCATCTGGCAAGCACTGTGCACAATGGTACTGGTGCTGTGTGCTCTTTGGCCCTTCTGGTCAGTGATGTAGTGGGCACAAATACCCCAGATCAAATGTAATCACTTCCTGATGCATCATAGCACCATTATAATTTATCTCTAGATGTTATATCTAAATTAGATAGTCAAAGAAAATTGTAAAAACAAGAATGAATCACTGTCTCTTTAATTTTTTACTAATCAGAGACTGTCTGTTTTGGGTAAATGCACCTTATGGGAGGAACCAGAAACAGTAGCTGTGAACAAATAAATGCAGCCATACAAACTTAATAAAGGATGAAAGCCAGTGCTAGCCAGATTTCTAAATGATCTTTTGAAGACCTGGATTAAAAAAATTTTATGAAGTTAATGGTAACTAATGTAGATACCTCTTGCTATTTCTATCTTAAGAAATCAAGGTCTGCTTTGCCAAGTTACTCTTTCAGATGTGTTAGGATGGCATGTTAAAATGTAGATATTTAAGATACATTGTTATAGAAATGGTTTAATAGGCTTGACTGAGCACAGAGGGGCAGTGATTTAATTAAAGGTATGGATTAATTAAGGTTGGAGTTGTATAAAACCTCATTTGTCTGAACTGTTGGCACTGTGTAAACATAATAAATTTTAGTGAACTCTGCACCTCTGCACCTCTGTGCATAGGGGTTGAATTAATAGGAGAATTTTGGAATCACAGAATGGTTTTAGTTGCAAGGGACCATAAAGATCCTGTAGTCCAATCCCCTGCTGTGCGCAGAGACACATCTAATTAGGCCCAGTTGTTTAAAGTCCAATCCCACCTGGCCCTTAACAATTCTAGGGGTGGGGGCATCCACAGCTTCACTGAGCAGCCTTTCTCACTTAAATTGTGTGTGTGTCTGAACTCTGTAACAGCACCTTTTAATGAAATCAGTGCCCCTACCAGGCATAAAGTGTAGCTAGTATGCTTCAGTCCTGAGCCACAAAGCACAGGGAATATAAACAGTGGTATGCAGGCAATTTAGTGTGAAGGTGGAGCTGCTCTCGAAGGTGTTGAGTGTGTGTGTGGCTCCACATGACCGATTTCTTTCATGTTTGTGGGACTCAGCTGGATGATGATAGTGATCTTCATCTCAATATGAATTTGGTACACTGACTCCTGTAAAAGGCATACAGTTTGGTATTTATGAACTATAACTTTCTTTTTTTTTTTAGTTGCAGATTAAAATATCATGGGCAGAAAATAGTTTGGATGATGCATTTTGCCAGCATATCTCTGCAATTTCAGTTTTAACAATGGATAAGTGTAAGCACGTAGGACGTCTGCGACTGGCCCAAGATCACTCCATTCTCAATCCTCAGAAATGGCATTGCGTGGACTGCAATACTACGGAATCTGTGTGGGCGTGCCTCAGCTGCTCGCATGTGGCGTGTGGAAGATACATCGAAGAACATGCACTAAAGCACTTTCAGGAGAGTGGCCACCCAGTGGCATTGGAAGTAAATGAGCTGTATGTTTTCTGTTATCTCTGCGACGATTATGTTCTCAATGACAATGCAACCGGTGATTTAAAACTCTTGCGGAGCACATTAAGTGCAATCAAGAGTCAAAACTATGAGTGCACTACTCGAAGTGGGAGGACTTTGCGTTCTATGGGTGCAGGTGATGATTCCTACCTTGCACATGGTGGTGCCCAAGCCATGCTTCGGAATGAAGATAGGATGTTCACAGCTCTCTGGCACCGACGGCGTGCAGTCCTTAGCAAAGTATTCAGATTGTGGCTTGAGTTGACACCTACTGGAAAAAGGATTTTGGAAAAAGAAAGACGTCAAGAAGAAGAGGAGCTAAAAAGGGACAAAGCTAGGAAGAGAAGGCAAGAACGAAAGCGTGAGTTGAAAGCGGAGATGGAAAAGATGCCTCCAAGAAAGAGCAGTCGTTTACAAAATCAGATTAGAATGTCCTCAAAACCGGAGCCCTGCCCTCAAAAAAGGTCACAGAACATGGAATTTTTGGCAGAGTTGAAAGAAGCATATACCTCAGAAGAACTGAGATTGAAAAAAGTAAGTGACTCTCCGATTAAACGAAGGCCTACAGTGACTCCTGGAGTAACAGGACTGAGAAACCTGGGAAACACATGCTATATGAATTCTGTCCTGCAGGTATTAAGTCACTTACTTATTTTTCGAGAATGCTTTTTAAAGCTTGATCTCAACCAAACTCAGGAACTGCTGGCAGCAGCGACCAATGGTAAAACAAGATCTTCATCTAAACACCTGTCAGTAGCTGCCTCAACATTACACATGAATGAGAACCAAGAGACAGTAAAGGGATCATATTCTGTGAGGCGGCCTAGTTTATCCTCTGGATTAAGTGGAGGAGCATCAAAAAGTATGGAACTTATTCAGCCGAGTGAGCCCAGTTCAAAGCATATTTCTCTCTGTCATGAGCTGCATACTCTATTCCAGATTATGTGGTCTGGCAAATGGGCACTGGTGTCTCCTTTTGCCATGCTTCATTCTGTGTGGAGACTAATCCCAGCCTTCAGAGGGTATGCCCAACAAGATGCTCAGGAATTTCTCTGTGAACTTTTGGATAAAGTACAGCAGGAACTGGAGACTACAGGGACCAGATACCCAGCTCTCATCCCTGCTTCTCAAAGAAAACTTATAAAACAGGTTTTGAATGTGGTTAACAACATTTTTCATGGACAGCTATTAAGTCAGGTATGTTTTATGATTACTTTTTTTAAAGTGTTTAATGATTTGTAGTTCTAGGTTTACTCAGTCAAGGATGGACATACTTCAAAGGTTTGTACATTTAAAACTACTGAGATTTACTGAGGGATGGTAAGGATATGTTACACAGTTTCAGAAGAAATACTATACTACACAGTTTCAATAGAAGCCACCCTGTAGCCCTCCCACTACCAAAAACCAAGCCATTCAAACCTAATACACCTGTTAATCATAAAAGTCTTAAATTTGTTATTTTAAAACACACCTTTCCACCTATTGAGAAATACTTGTATTTGCTGTTATGCTCCAACTCATTTGAAGGAACAAAGAATTTACAATTTTAAGTATCTGGCTTATCACTATAGTGCTATTAGATAAAAGGTGTTAAGGAAGGTGTTAATCTCGTGTAAGTAGAAACTGATTAGGTAGTGGATGTCAAACAGGATATTATTTCACTAAATAGCTTGAATTTGAGATTGATTTCCAGTGAGTAATTGCATGTCATGATTTTATGTACAGAAATACTAATACTTCTTTTCTATTACAACACAAAGATACAGAAGGCTCTGTCAACACAGGAACCAAATTTGTGGGGTGGAGGCAATGGTGGTTTTCCTTCTTTCTGCATGACTACTTTTTTTTTTCCCTACTTCTCAGCTCCCTGTTCAGTATTTCAGTGTGTTCACTGCTATTATGCATATCCAAACAGTGTGTGCAAATGTCTGAATACTGACTGAACAAACAAATGCATGTTTCTGTTGAATTAATCAGAAAACTAACCACACTGAAGCAGGAACATAAGTTGGGAAATTCCTGGCTCCTGGAATGGATCTGTAGTATACATGAATATGTTACTGAGAGAGTGTGGAAGCATTTGATGAATACTGTGTGTAAAGAAAAGGTTTAAGACAAAAATGTCTGTTTCTGGTATTCTGACTATTTGATTGATGGTTTAATGTTTTAATATGTAAAACTGGAAATCTAAGTGGTTTTTGACTAAGGTAGGATTGTTTACAGCTATGATACATGTAAACTTTGTGGGAAGGTAACAGGGTTGTTTGCAGCATGTCAGTCCTCAGTCATTTTAGGCTTTTGTGAAACTACTGGAAACTGTTAGATCTATCAGTAAAATTGGATCACCAGCTACCTTCTGTCTGGCCCAGTGTATGAGAACTGCTGTGGCATATTTCCTTTCCTTTCCTTGGGTAGTATATATCTTGTATCAGTGTTGCACAACTGGAAGTGTTTAGTATATTATGTCATTAAAGAGTTTTTTGTTTGAAAATTCAATTCCTCTCCAAAATAGGAATTTTGCCAGCAAAATAAAGTAATTTTTTAGGAATATTGACAAGGTTTGCTTGCATTGCGAACCTCCTTACAGGATTCATTGTTTTGGTAAGAATTTTCAAGGGTCTAAAGACACAGTATCATTTCAGTAATAACTACTTTCACATATTTTTAGCTTTTTGTGAAGAGGTATCCTTTGATTTCTGTGACTACATACAGCTCTTACTGCTGCTGCTCCATGTCTGTGTGCAGAATACAGCCTTGATCAACTCAAGAATGCCTGAAGTGAGAAGAGCAAGGAAAAGAGTATTGAGGCTGTTATCCAGTAATTTCTCCCTGGCTCATTAGGCAGTTCCCATGGACTGTTCAACACTTTTACCCCTCCCAGTGTTCCCTTTGTCTTCTGCCACTCCTTTTTTTTTAGTTTAGTCTTCACTTGTGGTTTTGAACATGATATATATTATAAGGAAAAGGTAAGCCCTGAAGATTTCTTCCTTGTAAAATATATTCAGGTCATCTTAATGATTTAGTCCCTGGTGTTTGCACATGGAAAGATGAACTTTAAAAACTCTGTTAGGCAATTATTTTCCTTTCCTCAGTAAGATTTCTACATCATGATTTCACTAGGCGTTTGTCAGAACTGCTTTAATGGAGTTAACAAAAAAGGCAAGAAAACACCCGTGCAGGGCTGAAAAAAACCCCCCAAACTTCTTGCTATGTCATCCCATCTTGTTCAGTGTTAGCTCTTAAAAGCAAGGAGTGTATGTTTAGTCCTTACAGGCTTAAGTTTATCTACCTACAAGATAAAGTAATACTGTGATAAATATAGCAATAAAAATAAAGTAATATGTAATATACTGTGACAGTATTACAGTTTCTCTCTAGAAGATAGTTGGAGCCGTTCCCAGCTGCACTTATTAAAAATAAGACAGGATTTTAGTCTAGTGTGTTAAGTTACATCTTACTTAATTGAAAAAGGGGAATTGGGAATCGTGTTTCTGTGCACAGTTGCCTTCCATTTTAGAACCCCTAAAATGTTACCATACTTACTGCCCCTATGTACAGAAAATATAAATTCAAGATACTTGATTCTGTGAGATACTCAAGTGCTGTGAAGTCAATTTCCCTGACCTTCAAACCTCAGGAATACTATGAACTACTCTTGATAAAGTACACAGAAGATCCCTTACAGTGCTGATAAGCTGTGTGTTTACTTTGGTATCACGTTACTTTCACATGTGCAGCTAAACTTTTTCCCCCTTCTTCTAGTTCTAATTTAACTTGAAAGGAAATCATAATCCTGAGTTTGCCATCAGTCTGTTGCTATTGAAGTGCTGCCTGGTTCAGCACTAACTGAATTTAGGATATAAGATTAGGAAAGCAGAGAATTGAGTTTTTGAGAATCTTATGCAGATTACTTTTTGATAACTAGAAAAAGTTTTGGATAATGTCAAAACAATTGAATGTTTTATATGAGGTAGTTGGTTTTGTTTCGCTATGTTCTCAGCTGATTTAAAGTAAGTTTTCTTCATCTGCAGCTTGAAATATTTTACTATTTTATGGAATACTAGACTAGGTAATGGGTAACTCCAGGAAAAACATGAGCAAATTGCCTCTGTTTTTTTATTTTATATTTATTCTAATGCCCATTTTGGGATTTCAGCTTTTTACTTTACTTCTCTTAGATGTACCAGGTACTGCAGTTTCAAAGTGCTGCAAAGATCTGCATTGTAGGTGCAAAACCCTTCTCTGTTCTGTCTTTTCACATGCTAGTCTTCCTGCAGCGATTGTCTGGAGAAAGTGGCTCATACCCCTCAAACCCATTGGGACTCTGAGGAGATCCCAATATGGCTATTAAAATCCTTGTCGTTTTCAATCCCTCAGTGCTTGTACTATTGTAGAAGGTACTTTCTGTCTCCTGTCCTCAGTCCTTCAGTGGGAAAGGAGAAATTACTGTGCTATGAACTCATGTGGCAGTGGTAAACTGACCCACACTGGCTCACAGATCTTTAAAGTACACTTCAAGAACTCAAGTGTGTTCACTTTTGTCTCAAGAGTTCTTTGGCTTGTGTTGTTTTTAAATAGTACCAACTTTGTCCATATTAAGCAAGGAAGGGGAGAGGTGTCTTTCTAAAAGTCCAGATATTCAAAGAGCAGATTTTATGGTGTGCCACAGGTACTCAGAAATCATATGAGCAGAAATTCTTGTACAAGGATAAAAATCCACCTTGAGCTTCCTTCTCTGGGCTGAACAGTCCCAGCTCTCTCAGGCTTTTTTCATAGGTGAGATATGTCCAAGGCCTTTCATCATTTTCCTGGCCCTTTGGTGGACTCAGTCCAGCATATCCATGTCTCCCTTTTTTCTGAGCACTGGGCCCAGCACTTCAGCTGTGTGGGAGCTAAGGAGAGGGCAGGGATCACCTGCCTGGACGTGCTGGTGATGTTCTGCCAAATGCAGCTCCAGAGGCTGTTGGCCTCCTTTGCCATAAGGGCACGTTACTGGCTCATGGACAGCTTGTCCTCCAGGTCATTCTCTTCCCCACTGCCTGTACTGAAGCCTGGGTGATGACCAGGAGCAGGATGTGGTGTTTCCTTTTATAGAGCTGCGTAAGGTTCCTCTCATTTCCCGGCCCTGTCCCATTCCCACTGGGTGGCAGTGCCTCCAGCCAGCCTATCAGCTCCTCTTAGTGCTTTGTGTCATCTGCAGACTTCTCAGAGTTCAGAAAAATTTGCTCCAATCTTTTTTATAGCAATGCGTGGTAGGATCTAGCTTTTGATACCTCTATGCTTAAAACTTCCTAAGCAGTTTGATTACTTCCTGATCATTTTTAAGATGGAATCAGAGCAAAATGCTCCCCCCTGCTTCTGCTCAGCGTGGCAGAATAAAAGCATGCAGTGATCAGAGAAGCAAATATGCCGAGTCTCAAAGACTGAAGTAGGTTCTAACCAGTGTGGTAGGCAAACTATTCTTAAAGCACATTTCAGGACAGATTGTCTGAGAAAAGAGGAAACGTGATTTTTGAGTTGTTTGAAAGCTTTCAGTTTTGGATAGTATGCTGTGAGTTAGAGTTTGGGGGAGAATGTTGAGGGTGATCTGTGTACTGCTGGGTATTAAGTCTGCCACTGAATAGGCTTTTAAAAAGACAAGAATTTCAGGCAGGTAATGGGAGGATTTGCACTTAAACCAGTTGATGTCATGTATACTGATTTCTATATTTTGGTGTTAGTCTTTGTGCTTTTATGCTTAGCCTGAAGTAGAAATGATTGTCAAGTTATTTTTCAAACTAGATGAAAGTAACATTTTGAATTAATCTGTAAGAGCCCATTGAATCACAGACTACAGTTAGCTGTGATTACGCTTTATGTTATTCTGCTAAATAAAGATCATTTTGATTATGCTATATGCTTATCACCTCAAAGTTCGGTTGGTTTTTTTTTATGCTGTCATACAAATTCTGCATTGTAGCTGTATTTTAGAGATCCACTTTAAATTCAGTTACTTTCCGGTGCAAAAATTGAGTTACTAATCATTATATATATGTCTCATCTAGTGAAAGCACAAAAATGGGACTGGCTATTCTACTCTTCTCAAAAACAACAAAGGAAAAAAAGAGTTGGGGCAGAGGTGGTTAAGAGTTTTCTTTCTTCCATGCAAGTGCAGGGAACATAGGCAAAACAGTCGATGATGGGGTTGGCTTTTTCCACAGCAATATGTTAACTATTTTCTTTGGCTGCATTTACACTGAATGCCATCCAGGGCACTGGCTGTCCATCACGTTATTGTGGCCACAATGATGCTTGGCTGAGTAGTCTCCGGGCTTAGCTTGAATCAAGCAATTTGATCCAGCTCTTTTCAGTCTGGCCTTCGGCCCATGATTGAATACTAAGCTTTAACCAAACAATTGTATTTAGTACCCGTGTTTCAAGGCATGAGAGGGTGGTCAGGGCAGAACATAAGGTAGAAATTACAGACTAGTTAAAGTCTGTAATTTACTTTGCTCTAATGTGAACTTCTCGTTTGCTTTGCTATAAATGACAGCATTAAAGCTTCTTATAATAGCATTTCTGAATTATAATGGGAATTCTGAATTATAATATGAAATCAAACTCTGAATTTATAAAGTGTAATCATAAAGATCAACATCACTAATGAGATTGCTAGAGTAAACTCCATTCCCTATTATTGTTGTGCATACTTATACAAAGTTACACTGGACAAATGCATAAAGTTTTTGCTCTTTGAGTTCATGTTTGGGGTTCTTTCTGTTTTGTGTTTTATAAAATCTCCTCTCGCTCAACCAACTTTTGAACAGTTTTTACAGTTTCTGCCCCTCTCATGGAGAAAGAAAATCTGGGTTGCACTGTGTGAATGATAATGGAGTGTGGAGATAAAGGAGTCTCGTTTAGGACAGAAAGAAGAGTGATGGGAATGCTGTAAAGCCAATGCCAATGGACAGGCCAGTGTAGATGGATTCCACAGAAGGCTGGGAATCCTCCTGCTCTTTGAGTAATCCAGCTGGTAAGCACCGGCCTGGCTAAGAAAACTACTTCCACCCTTGTTGCAGCTGTGCTTGGTTGTCCTTTCCCACCATGTATGTCCAGGAGCAGCGAGCGCACAGGGACTGATGGGGTTGGGCACGCTTGCCCCGGGCGTGTCAGGTTACCGGGCTGTTGGCAACTACGTAAATCCCAGAGTTTAACTCTGCTGCAGGGAGGACTGGTTTGGATTTGAGGAAATAAGTACAGCTGTATATCAGTACAGGGTTTTGTCCCCACAAATCAGCTTTGCTCATAGTTGCATGATGAGATGAGAAGCAGATTTATTGCATCTGTTCGTCTTCTTCAGGTTTTTTGACTGGCAAAATAGGAAGCTGGGTCTATTATTAATTTCTTTTTCTCTGGGATAGTACTCATTAGCTAGTTAGGAAATAAGATCTTAATCTAGATTATTAATATAATACACTAAATTTAAAACCTCAGAATGTGTTAAAATTATCTGTACTGGGGTTATGTGTGTTCTACAGCCTGAGCGCCTCAAGTGTGCATTCATTCACAACAAATTCTGAAGTAACTCATCAATTAAATAAACTTTTGGCCCAACAAAATTACCCATTTGTACAGCAGAAATTTATTAGTCATTCTGGGTTTAAGCTGGAGTGTGGTTGAACCGTGGCCAAACATACAGTTTTCTCTCCCATGTCTAGATTTCAGCTTTGAATTACTAATAATTTGTGGCTTTGAAACATCGCCAGATGCTAGGACTTACAAAAGATGCTCCTGACAGTGTAAATTAAAACAGAAGAATCTGTTCTTTTCTGCCATGTAAGTTTGAAGTTTTGTTTTCTCAGAACAAGGCAGGTGGCATTTTCATCTTAAAGCAGTTAACAGCTTTTCTAACTGCACTGCTAAATGTTCATGCTGGGACTCAAATGCATATGTGCACTAGGTGGCTAATGCAGAGATGGAGTATAAGCTGCTGTAGCTATTGAGTGCAGTTACAAGAACACCTAGGAGGAAAATACCATGAGGTGACAGATAGGTCCTTATATAAATGATCATGAAATAACAAAGCAGGATGAATAATTACTTAACAGCAAACCTTCAGAGGAAAACAAAGGAGCATCTGAACCCAGCTATGTGTGTTTTTACGTTCGTGTAGACTTACTAACCAAACTGAAGGGAACTACACTGAATTTATGTAGAACAGCAGCAGCATAACGGGGTCCCTTGTGAAATAACAATCTTTGATGTCACATGAATTTTCATTCCTTTATTACTATGTCTTTGTATTAGTTGTTCCAAACAACTTGTGGTATTTTCCTAAATAGGAAGCATGAAACACCTAATGTGTTGTCTTTTCAGCTTAGAAGAGCTACTGCTTTTAACTAATTTTCCTAAGTATTGAATGTTATCCTGCTGTAGTATCTGCATTTTCCAGGTTGACTCACTTCAGTTCTTTACATTTTATTTATATTGTCTTACTGCTTGTCCTTTCCCTAGTGTGACGATGGATCCACTTACTGAAAGAAGAAATAAATTATTTTTACCTGTTAATTTTTCTTTGAAGAAGTGTGCTTCCTAATCCAGGCTTCCCTGGAAGACTTACAAAGTAAGAAGGATATGACTTTTAAATCCCCAGCTGTTCCTTTGTTTTGTTTTTCTTTTTTTGTGTTATGTGTTTTTGATTTATTTTGATTTATTTTTAAATTAACCTATATTATAATTTCTCATGTAAGTTTTCCTTTTGGAGAAAAGACTCCTGAGACTTCACCAGCTGCTTTCTTTTGGACAGTCCCAGACAGAACATTTTGACACTGTTTCTGTTTCTCAGTAAAACATAAGAACACTTACTTGTTTGTGATAACAGTTTCGGACATGCTGCTTCAGAGAAAAGAAATTAGATGTATCACCTCTGCTGTTAAATGATTTTGTCTTGTCTTTGGTTACCCTTGGTTATCTCTAGGGAAAAGAATCTCTTTTAAGAGTTATGTTATGGTACATGCTTAGCAAAGTACATTTTTGAGTGTAAGCAGCTGGTGAATATCTTTTTTACAGGTTACATGTCTTGCCTGTGACAATAAATCAAATACCATAGAACCTTTCTGGGACCTGTCCCTGGAGTTTCCCGAGAGATATCACAGCAATGGCAAGGAGATGTCGTCTCAGTATCCATGTCTGCTGACAGAAATGCTGGCCAAGTTTACAGAAACTGAAGCTTTGGAAGGAAAGATATATGCATGTGATCAGTGCAACAGTGAGTAAAGGCAGTATGTACTCATGCATACATTCTCTGTGTAAAATATAAGCTGACAGTGCAAGTATGGAAGTCTTAAAAGTATATTGCAAACAAAGACCTTCTTATGTCCTGGTGTGGTCACTTGGCAGCTGTTACTTGCCCCCTAGAAGATTAAATTGTTCAAAAGATGAAGTATGATGCTTCATTTAGATATAGTCTCATGACACACTGATGGGGTTTCTAGTAGTCCCAGCTGAAGCAGCCATCACCCTTTTAAATTAAGGTGACTAATGTAAGTGACCACAAGTATTTTTTACTTGCATCATAAAATAATCCTTGCAAAATAGCTCTTGGAGTGTATCCTTTTTAAGGAGGCATGTACCACAGATATTTAGGTCCACGCAAATTCTGTGGTTAAAATTTAGACTGAAACACAAGGCTGTTACCAAGATTTGTATTGTGTAACTGTATGTTTGACCTCAGCGAAACGAAGGAAGTTTTCTTCTAAACCAGTTATACTCACAGAAGCGCAGAAGCAGCTTATGGTGTGTCGACTACCTCAGGTTCTCAGATTACACCTTAAACGGTTTAGGTAAGTAGTACCACAACAAAAAGTGTTGCAAACTGACAGATTCAGTCTTGCTCTACCATTGCTTAGGATCAATGTTGTTCAGCATCAGTTTCATTTCCCTTTACTAGTATGGTGAGAAATAGTTACTAGAAACTTCTTTTTCTTGTTCACTTGAAACATCAGTAAAATATATCATAAGTTGGGAATTAACTTTTTGGAATTCTAATACTTGCTTCTTTAGTACCAAAATTATTTTATCTTTGTTTTTAGTCAAAACCTACTAACTTTGCTCTGAACTCTACTGGTAAAAATTAATCCTGTGATATCTAAGGATGCTCATAATCACTAATGCACAAACCTGGACAGTATTCAGTGGAAGTCTCAGATAACCTTCCTTTGTCTAAATACATAAATACATTTAGCCTCAGAGTAGGGAAGTGGACACTGCATCTCTGTGAACTCGTAGCCCAACATCGGTACCATCTGTCCGTCATACAAAGAAAACTGAAAATGAGAGAGAATAAATGAGAAATACCAAACAGGTATAACAGGTGGGAAATACTTCCTACTCACCGCTGCGCAGATCTTAAGATGGATGTTTCAGAAGATGAGAACAGTAGGTACCATAGACACATTTAAAAGGCCTTGAAATAAAGAAGTGAAAGACAAAGCCTAGAAAAAAAACCCCTAGCATTTATTTTGTGCATAGAATAATAGTGACAATTTTATGTTATGTTCAAACATAATTCAGAATGCTGTGCTCTTCCTTTGAAAAAAAGGTAAGTTTTCATTTAATTTTCCAGGTGGTCAGGACGCAATCACCGTGAGAAGATTGGTGTACATGTTAGTTTTGATCAGATGCTAAACATGGAGCCTTATTGCTGCAGGGAATCCCTCAAGTCTCTCCTGCCTGACTGCTTCATTTATGACTTGTCTGCTGTGGTAATGCATCATGGGAAAGGATTTGGCTCAGGGCACTACACTGCCTACTGCTACAATTCTGAAGGAGGTAGGAACCAGCTGGGAAATAAGCAGTGAGGAAGAGGTGTTCCTAATTCTAAACTGATATGATAACTGTCTTTTCTCAAAAGCAAAAGGGAATCAATTGTAGCTGATCTGCCTGAAATGAGAAGGGCAGCTCTGTAGACCAACAGTTCAGTTTTTGTATTGTTCAGTGTGTTCTAGCTATAAACTCCTGTAAATCTGAGGAAGCTAAGCTGTGCCTCTAAAACACTGAGGTAAATAAACCAGATCAACTGAAACAGTTTACTCTTTGTACACAACTCATTAAATGGGACCAAACACTAATTAATTATTAAATATGATGCAATTACTTAAAATCAGTGTTCTGATGACATTTCTTTTTCTGGTATATTTCCTTATTGTAGGATTTTGGGTACACTGCAATGATTCGAAACTCAACATGTGCACTATGGAAGAAGTATGCAAGGCTCAAGCCTACATTTTGTTTTACAGCCAACGACTTACTCAGGCAAATGGACATGGTAGAATCCCCTGCCCTAGCACAGCTGAAAGTCAGCAGCACACAGAATTAGCTGGCTGTTCCATGGACAACAGTAGCAGCTAATCCAAAGCCAGTTAACTGTGTGTATGGTAAAGGTTTAAATTGTCATAAATATGTATTTTTAAAAGGAAGTACAGTATTGTACTTTTTCAATGTTTATATAGTTTTGTATTAGGTGAAGTACTCTTTACAATGGTTAGCAAAAGTTTTTATTGACAATAAGTAACTTTCTAAGTACCTAGAATTTCAATACAGCTATTTTTTTAAGGAAGAGATTGCTATGTGCATTTAACTTTTACCTCAGGCTATTTTTTTAAGCTGGTTTTGTATTTTGATAATATTTTTGAATTGGTTTAGAAAATTTACTTCAATGGGCAACATATTTTTCTGGTTAATTTTCTGTATATGCTTGTGTACATTTTATAGTGTAGTTCTAATGATACCGTGATTCTTACTGTCTTGCTGGAATTGCTACTAGGTCTTAGAACATTGACATTCACCAGCAAGGAATGTTCAAATATGTCAGATAGTAATTGAATTTTTTGTAGGCAACTTTCTGTGAAATTCTTTTGCAAGCTTGAATGGGTATACTAAAAATACACTGATAGAATTTCTTAAAATCTGAACTTGAGGAAATAGAACATGGAGTTATTTTCATATAAGTGTTGTAAGAGGAGTGTTTAATAACACAAGAATTTATCTTTACCAAGACTTGCATGTTTTAACCTTAACAAACCTGACAACTTAAAACTCAAGTGCCAAATTCAAAGTAATTTAACAACCCGGGGCTTTTTTATTTAAAAAATTTTTAAAGTTTTCTTAAACAAGTAAAAAACTCAGTAGCCCCCAACAATAAAACCACACTCACTCACCCCACTGTCATTGCTACAAGAACATTAGTATTCCTTTCCTTGAATTGGACCAGCTTACTTTAAGCTGTAGCAAGCATTGTCTGTCTCACTCATCCCTGAACAAACAGCTGATGAAAGGCAGCTGCAATGTTTGCATGAAAGCATTCTCCGTATGGTTTCATTACCCACAACTGCTGTACCTTATACTACATGATCCTACCACTAGCATTAACAGAACTGTGCAGTGAGGAGAATTTAACAAGCAGGAATTATTAATCCTGCACATACAGTAGTTAATGCAAATTAAATTTTAATTGTGAAGTTAGTTATTTTGCGTAAGTCCTATGCAAATTGTTACCTCATCTTCTGCAAAGTTTATACCTCAATAAAATGCCTTGATATGGACAGAAAAGAGTGTGTGTACTGGAATCAGTTCCTACATTTTCATTACATTTTTAAAAATTATTTTTAGATTTTGTCTAACGGGTTAAAGTGTTAACTATACAACTACTTTGGTTGTCTATCAGTGATTTAACAGCTGGTTTTATTAATGACTTTTGCTATAATTTCTGTTTCTGAAAGATGCCATATTACAGCAAGGACATAGCCTCAGATCTCAAACTTCTTGGTCTTGTGCTCATCCTAATTAACTGTGCAAAACAGTCCATGTGTTGGCTTGGGGAATTTTTTGGTTGGTTGGGTTCTTTGTGGTTTTGGTTTTGGGTTTTTTTTCTGTTTTTAGCCAAAAGCCATGTGCTGAAGTGAGTGATCTGACAAATGTACTTGTTATGGCTGTTCAGTCTTTCAAATACTTTTCTCTGCTGTCCTTGCTGGTGAGGAAATTAATGTAATTTAAACACTTTTTTCTACTTACAGGTAGTTCAGAAAATTTGCTTTTCAGGCTTCTTATACTTTTTCTTCCTTTAAGCACATCTCTTAGGAGATCCATACGGGTCTTCAGAGACTCAAGCATTAATGGAAGAGTCTGTCTGTGGATGCGTAGAGAGCAACTTGGGTGTGAGAGTTCATTAGTCTCAATCATCACTATTAAGTACGTACTCAAGTCTCTTAGAAGGAATCTTACCCTGCCATCTTTACTAGAAAGATTGCCTAGACTGTGGTTCCAGCTATTCCTCTGCATTGCAGCAAAGACTGCTAAGGCTCAAGGCGTTATCTGAAAGACTTCATTAGCTCTGCAAAAGCAAATCCAGCTTTCTTCTTGCTGCTCTTGGGTAGAACAAGAGAAGGGGAGGAGAAAGAGTTCTAGTCCTCCTAATCAAGGCAGTGGGGAGGGTAGAGATGGTTAGTGCAGTCCACCACAAGAATGAGCTAATTCATCTGCTCTTCTCTACAGCTTCTGCTTCAGTTCTTAATACTTAACTAGTTCAGGCAGTAGCTCTGCACCTTCTAACCAAATTAAGGTTGTTGGCCTCCTTTGCCATAAGGGCACGTTACTAGCTCATGGACAGCTTCTACCCCAGATGATTCTCTGGGCAGCTGCTTCCCACCCAGCCTGTGATTCCTGCCCAGGAGCAGAAGTGGGGATTCCCTTTGTAGAGCTGCATGAGGTTCCTCTTGTCTCATTTCTGGGGCCTGTCCTGTTCCCCTTGTGAGGCAGTGCCCCCAGCTGGCCTACCAGCCACTCGTCCTGCTTTGTGTCATCTGCAAACTTGCTGAGAGATCACAGCGATGCAGCACACAGGCCAAAGTAGCCTCACCTTAAATTGAACAAAATAGTAATTTTCCAGTCCCAGGTGGTAATTGATATGTGCATCCTGACAGCACATGCCTTCACTTTTCTCTAGTATTAGAGAAGGCTTTCATAGAGCCCTCTCCCATTTAAGGGATTCAGAGATTTAGCCTTATTGAAAGAAAAAAAAATTGTAGTTTCAAAACTCAGGGACACTGGCACTTCCAAAACTATGTAAAAAAAATCGCTGTTTATCTGAACTAGCCTACACAGCTTTTGGTTTTTTTCCTAGAGCCCTGTATCTTTGTAAAACAAGGGAGATGTAAGAATCAGTAGAAATGCAAAGCTAAAATGACTATGACTTTGAGTTATGTGAGTTGGGTGCCTGTCGTGGCTAAAACACAAGTCAGAAATGGTAAGAGAGTCACAGCAGAGTTGCCTGTTCTCTTCTTTTACTTCAAAAATACTGGAACATTCAAAAATATAAAACTAGAAAAGCCTCTTGATTCCTTGCAGAAAAAAGTAACTATGCATTAGTCTTAAAAAATGAGAACCTGCTTCAAAGCATGCCATGCTTTTCTCAAGCTACTTTTTTTTTTTGCAGAAAAAAGTAACTATGCATTAGTCTTAAAAAATGAGAACCTGCTTCAAAGCATGCCATGCTTTTCTCAAGCTACTTTTTTTTTTTGCAGAAAAAAGGAACTATGCATTAGTCTTAAAAAATTAGAACCTGCTTCAAAGCATGCCATGCTTTTCTCAAGCTACACGGTCTTTATGTCTAAATACATCTTCATGAAAGTGTTTGGACTGAGGAAAATATACTGCCCACTTCCCATTCTGGACAGCTGACTGATGTTCCACATAAGGCCAAGTACCAACAGTGCATAATCCTGGGAAATGAATAACAATGAAAAGCCTTACCCTCTTCTTTTTTTCTGAAGAAAGGATTCGGCAAAATTCCTCTATCTCCACAAACACCAGCTGTAAAAATCAAATGAACAAATTCCTGCTATGTCTACACATCCCATCATTAAGTTTCCATACCTTCTTACTGTGCTTTTGTACTGTTCTGAAATACAAGTAGTATTTTGATACACTAAAGTGAACACAATACAACCACATAGAAAGACGCAGCAGCAGTTTTCTTGCTAGAACAGGAACTTGTTTCCCCACATGCCCTATTTCAGCCTCCTCTTTGAAATGCTGTAGTTATACTCATGCCGCTGTGTTTGCTGTACCTGTCTTACCCACATCTAAGAGGAGAAGCATGGTAGTTGAGTCTAGGAAAATCTTAGGCCATGGTTTCATCAAAAGGACACATCACTCAGGCTCAAGCTGTACATGCTCTAAATGATGTGTCCCACGAGGTCTGTGTGAAAGAAAAACCCTGCCAAGTAGCTTCTGAAATCTGGCTCCTAATAATTTCTACAAAAACGATCACTGTTTCTGGTGCTGCATATAAAAAAACCAAGATGACTCTATCTTCTGGGTATTTGAAAACAGACTTCAACATCTGGCTCTAAAACCTTTTGGTATACTTTTTTCAAGTGACAAAAGAGCATGCTTCACTTACCAGACAACATAGCCAGGACTTTCACCACTTACAGAAACAGGAAAAGGCAGTGTGAAGAGCATGAAAGCAGCAGGAAATTCATTTAAGAAGATAGAAATAGGGCTTGCCTTTCATACTGCTGGGCAGGAGGATGCCAGGAGGGTCAGCAGCACAGGACACCTGTATTCAGATAAACCCAGTTAAATTTATGGGCAATAATCATCATGGCTCTGCAGGTATTTTTCTGAGTCATTTCCACTGCAACTTGTTATACATGATTATCAGCCTCCACCTGTGAACTAACAAAACAACCTGCAAGTTAGAAAGTTGAGGCCATAGTCCAAACTAGCTCTGCTAGTCTGGGTCTATTATATTCAGGTAAAAAAAAGGTGGGGGGGGGGGCAAGAAAACACATCATTGATCCGTCAAACCAAATGGTTTTAAAGTAACCATCAGTGAAGAAAGCCTTGAGCTATAAAAACAATACAAGCTCCACTGAAGCTACTACTAAACAGGCATCTTCTAGAGAGAAAAGTCTGAAAATTGCCGATAAGCATGCAAGAATGAGACATTTGTCTCGCATGTTTCTAGCAGACTTTGTACAAAAATAGGTGAGCTGGAAGCCAGCCAGGCTACAAGAACCTGCTCACATCAAGTAGTGCAGAAGAGTATGGTCTTGTTAGCATAAACAAAAAGTGCAGCAGCAATATACCCAGCAACCCTATTCACCAGATTCTTTTAAGTGCCAGCTTTCACTTTGCAATGCCCAACCTACACTAGCTACTGTTTCTTGGAAAGCTGAGACTCACATAACCACACAGCTGCATAAATTAAAATTCATTGCTGGGCTGCCAAAATTCCCAAACTGCAACAGCAGAAATACATACACATTTCAGTATCCCATTTCATCCATTTCTGCAAGTTTAAACAATACTTGTAATTAGGGGAAAAAACCCCACCAGTGTCTTATTATTTTTAAACTGTAGGCAGTACAGGACACTGCTCCCCTGTAAATCACAGCTCACATAATCAAGTTGGAAAGGACAAAAATGCAGCTTTTACCCAAAGACAGAGGAGAAAAGAACTGATATTTCTAAGTTAATATGAACTCTTCTATAGAGAAAGGCTGTGACTGTAAAGGACCAGGTGAAGTGTTTCCTAAGCACTTACTTTTAAGGCACTGTTATTGACCTGTTAAAAGAGCTGTCATTTTTATCATTATTGTATTATGTTATTATCATTATTATATCATTTTATCATTACCAGTAACTATTGAACATTTTAATATGCAGGTAATGAGGTAAAGATACAGCATTGGAAGACATATTGCATAAAGGCCTGCAGAGCTGTGGGATTTAGTTTACCTTTACAAATGAGATTCAATAGTCAGATTTCACTGCAGCAGGAAGACAGATAATTTCTTAGTCAAGAAAACATCAAATGCTCCAGATTATTTTGCCTGCGTGAAGTAACTTTTAACACTCAAAGAAAAAATAGTTTTCCTCATCCCAACCACTTGTGCAATCAAATGTGAACTTTAAAAAGACAGGAAATCACATGAAATTTGACTGTGCAAGATGACATGCCAATGGCAAAGATTATGTAGGCACATACACTGAAATTGAATTGACTTCAGCCTGAAGCTGCATGTTGATGCCACCAGCAGCAGAGACCACCAGCTGCATTTGACATGTTCTAATACAGCTGAAGTCTGGCACATTCAAAACGTTTACCACACACCATTACTGTAGCTGTCATATTTTGTCCTGTAAAGTGTTGATGACTTCTTGCCCTGTATCCCAGCACTGACAAGACTACTTAAACAAGCATGAAAGGCCAAGTTTCACATGAAGGGTAAGACAAGGTTCAGCTTCAAGACAAGAAATAGCAAATCAAGTTTGTAAAATATTTAATAGAGCGTTCCCCAGTGGACTCCTGACCAGAAACATAACCAGACTTCTAAAAAGTATATGTATTTTCAGATTTGAAAATTTATCTTTATTTTTTACAAAATGGATTCCAGGAAGTTTAAAAGGCAGTATCATAGAGGACTGGGGCGCAGAAATCAGGTGTAGTCATTCAAAGCATTCAAGTAGGAATATGATCATATAAATATTTGAAAAGCATTTTTTATCATAAATGTTCAGAACAAAATGTATAACTCATTCCAAACTAAAAATTGAGCTTTATAGCACATATTTCCCTGAACAGAAAAAATAAGTAACTTTTGAAGTATTTCTAAAGGCCTGAAAGCTTTTTCCATGGTTAGTTACAATTAGAAGACTTGCTTTAGATTAAATTCCTTCCTTTCCATGGAAATATGGAAAGTATTAACATCAGTCCACTGTTAAAACAGACAATGTGTTGCAAATTAATTCTGGTATAGTATGTTCCAGGAAAGCCTAGAGTATAAAGGTGCTGAGGTGGCTCTGAGTTAGTAGTCATCTCCCCTGCTGACGACCTCCTTGCAGGTGGGGCGCAGCAGGATGGTGTGCTCGAACTGCGCCGTGTACGAGCCCTTGATGTCGCACAGGGGCGGGTACGGATCCACGATGCCCAGGTCGCACAGGTTCTTCAGCGCCATCAGGTATTTGCTCTCCCCCAGGCGATCCAGCCACCGGCGGCAGAAGGCAAGAGTACCAAAGTTTTCATTGATAACATTTAGCAAGTGTTTTGCTCTTGGAAGCCTTGAAGGAAAAATCCAAACAAGAATGTGTTGGAAAAGAAAAAGGTTTCACCAGCATGCATTCACTACACAAATAAAACCCACTAATTAAGAATAAGGTTAGATTGCAAAGTCTTTTCAGACTGCCTAGGCTTGGGATGTCTTTCTACATCAATCACATATTCTCTTTAGAAAATAAAGAGAATCTCCTGCAAGCAGATATCGTTCAAAACAGATTGTGAACCTATCTGCGAAATAAACTAAATATAGGGAAAGGAATTTTTTTCTTAAAAAATAAAAGGACATTTCATTTTATAAATTAATTCTTCCTGATCCAGAGTGGTCAGTAAGCTGAACTAATTTTGGCAGAAGCTTGGTGGTTTAAAATGCTGAGTTTTCACTTCTGAAGTCAAATACTCAGTAAGCTTTTTATTCATACTTCTTACAATATACAAGCATAAAAAAAGATATAGATCTACTAAGAACTAAGCTCATTTGCAGTCAAGCAGTTCCTTTGCGATCTTGAGTCTAATTCTTCCCATCTTCTCTCACATTCCTAGTATGTGCTGTGGAAAAGCATGTCTGCCTGCTATGTTTCTGACCAGAGTAGTCTTTGTTTCAGAAAATATTCTGCACGCCTAGAAATGGCAAAATGCAATCCCTGTGAAACTAAAAATTAGTAATTTCTTCATTTTAGAGCAATGCACTAAAACAAAAACTCAAAACTCTCGAAATATCCATAAAATAAAACGCAAATAGCTCAACAGATTCTGGGAACAGCAGTAAGACAAAGACTGGGACACAACCACAGTGCAGATATTTACTAAAAAAACCCACTATACATTTAATACACAGATGACTACACAAATATAATCTATATATTACTAATCATGAAAAAAATAATGGTAGGAAGATTGTTAAAAAACAGTATGAAATACTGAAAACATACTTTCTCCATTTTCTGTTTCTTGGAAATAATTCCATATTGTTCCACATTAACAATCAGTGTATTTTGTAACAATGTTGCTAGTACTGCCCTTTGAATCCTCTGACAGCCTATTAATTAGTGAAGAACATGCATTTATCAAATTTGAATCCCAAGGGGATGGTAGCTCTATCAAAATACACCAACAAAATCCAACCTTATTGGCACATGTCCGACATCAAAGTTCTTCATATAATGAGAACACTCCATATCATCATGAACAACACCTTTTCCTGTGCTACCGAAGGTTTCTATAGCATACACTTCACCTTCCTAAGGAGAGAAAAAAGGAATATGTTGCAATATGAAGATATGACACAGTGATTCTGATACAACATCTCAGTACTACCACTTCTGAATATGAGTAATTAAATGTGAATAGATTCAATTGCCAAATCAATGTAGAAAAAAATTCAGCATGGAGATTTCATACATCAGAGTTACAGATATCTCCAAATCATCAACTGTTTACATTAGTACCACTTTATTTCAAGCCAGAAGCATCAGCATGTTTCTAGACACAATTTCTCAAGTCCTTGCAGTTAAAACATTGTCAAGGCATACATCTAACATAGCTATGAAACTACATTTGCTAACTGGAAGTACTTCTCAGATATAAGTCTTAGGAAATGTATAGTTTAGACATGGCAAATAGATGTTAATTACAGACACTTACTGCACTAATGAACTTTCTGCCCAATTTCTACAAGAATTTTCTGGTAATAGGTGCTAGTATATACCCTTAACCTGCTTATTTCCATTCCACAAGATGAATTTCTTCAAGAAATGAAGGTGATATAAATCTGCAAAGGCATTATCAAAATTCTAGCCACAAACATACTGAAATGCCATTATACCAACTCATTTCTGCCAAGTGCATTCACACATCCTTAATAGCAGGACTGTGACAGGGACTTAACAAGCCAGGGCATCAAACACTGACAGACACTATGAGTTGCATTGTTTATTTTATTAAGCTACTTTTAAAGTCACAAGCCCAAAATAAGAAGCCATATGAAAAACAGTAACACAGGCTTCAAATTCAAGACAAACTCTTAATATGTCCCTGAATATTCAATTGATTCATTAAAAAAACACAAACTCTCAAAAAACCCCACACAACGCTGCCACAAGATTCACTTAACACCCACTTTTTCTGAATAAGGATCATCAGAGGCTCTGTTAGTCACAAAACACATTGGATTGCAGTTTGATACTATAATTAGCACAGTACAGTAAGACCTTGGCTATGCTTCACATTCTTTGTTGCCAAACTCACTGTGTTTAATGATGTAGGATTATGTCCTAAGTAACCTATAGAAGCTGAAGAAATTAAAAAATGTCTTCTCTCCAAAACCAAACCATTTATCAAGTCAAACTAAGAAGAACACACAAGTTTTTCTATCTTCCTTTTCCAATACTCTTAATCCCATGTGCAGTCTTATAGATAAAATGATAGTTAAAACTTTGTCTTTTTGTGCACATCATAGGTTAACAACTATGATACAAGTTTTGGGTGATGAGAGTGAGCCTACCTCAAAACCCAATCCTGTCCAGACCACATCTGTGCCTATTCAGCTCTTACAAGTCTTATCCATCCTCATAGTCTTACTAGTGATCATTAGTGATGAAGCTTAAAATGAAATTAAAAGCTTCTTGCCTCATCACCCATCTTTTAAATCTTATCTCATTAGAACAAGAGCTTCAGTGAAAATGATGGCTAAATCTCAGGTTCCATGTTTGAAAACTGCCTTCCCAACTCATACTTTGTCACATCATGTACAGCCATTGCCCTTCCCCTGCTCCAGAACACTATCCAACCAACATGTTTCAACTAGCCTCTCACATTAACTACAAATACACTTAATTATTTTTTTATCTGCAGAGAAAAACTGCACTGAATGTTTTTCAAGAAAAATACTATATCTAACAGTACTCACAAAAAGTTACCCAAAACTACACTACGGATGTATTTATTATCAATTACCTGAGTGAGAGATTTCATTATAGAAGAAATAAACAAAGAATATGAATGACCTGCAAATCATTCAGGAAAACTCTGATTTCCTGAATTCCAGTTCACCCCTAAATATGAATTTCTGTCCTTTTCCATGCTCTTAAATGCAACATTTCAACACTCCATTTAATAACATAACACACAGAGAAATAAATATGCCGGAGTTTCAGTAAGTATTACTATGCATTCAGATTTCAACAGTCGTGGGTTTCTTTTAGTGGCTTGTTTTTTAAATAGCAGGGTTCCAAGGCTTCAACTCCAGAAGGAGTTAGATACCTGAACACTCCATGGCTAAAATGAAGAAGCCACTGAGACAAAACTACTCCTGTACAGGAGCATTACACAGTATAGCAGTTATTCCACTGCAATTATTCACTAGGATCACAAAAACTACAAATTGACAGTGCACAGGAAATACTATTCTTGCAATGACACTGGGGAAATTTACCAGAAAGAATAAAGAACTCAACCGACCTCCATTCTTGTGGCTTCTCCTCCTTTCACGATGGGTACTGTTTTTCCTGCATGTATCCTATACGGCCCAATGGAGTGTCCATTCAAATTGCGAATTGGCTTCACTTTGGAAGAAAACATTAACATGACAGGCAATTTCCTAACAAATGGTAAACCCTTTAGGGCAATTTGGTTTGTTATCCCATATTAAAAGTACAATAGTGAGTCATCATATTGCAGAGGAACCAAACACAGAACTATCCACACATCTTGTACAAACACCAAGCAAGACACCAGTTAGTTTTGTATGATTTAGCAAGGCTTCATTATTAAAGAGCAGCAACTCCAACAGTAATAAAAGCTTATTAATAAAGCCAAACAGCAAGTATCAAATTATCTGTACAGTTCAAAACTGTTGTTTAGCATTCATCTTATCTGTTAAAGATACAATACTTGGAAGGATAAGCCATGAACATGTCTCCAAAGGAAAGGCAAGCCAGCTGTAAACATGTATTTACGCAAGACTCATATCATACTTCTAGCAGAAAAGGCTTTTCAATATCCTACATCAAAATCAATATTTGTACAAATCTACATACAGACACACACTTCTAAACAACTATCCCTATATAAAGAAAAGAACTTGCCTTGGTATGTTTTGCCATCAATTTCAACTTCATAAGACTCCATAACTTCTTGTATGGCCTCTCCGACATCACAGAGACGTACATCTATTCCAGCACACTGAAAATAAAGTACAAGTATAAATGGAAAATAATCACAACATTTACTGAAAAATACTTTGTAAATTACTTATATAATGATTGTACCTTTATTCCAGTATTTGTGGCATCCTTTACAGCTTGTAATAGTCTGTCATATTTTGGATTGAATGTGACTGTAAAAGCACAGTCAATAATACGACCTGAAATCACCAAAAGTTAGTTAGCTTCATAGTATTTGCATTGAAGAACAGTCTCAAAGTTTTAATTAATAAATGAAAACTAACCACTAATATGTGTTCCAAAATCTATTTTGCAAATATCATTGTATTGCAGGACTGTTGGATCTCCAGCATTGGGAGTGTAGTGGGCAGCACAATTATTCAGAGAACATCCCGTAGGAAATGCAAGACCTGCATTTAAACCATTTTCCTTTATCAGCTTACGCGAGCAGTCTTCTAGTTTTTCACTAAAAGGCAGAGGGGAGGGGAAAGAAAATAAAAGAATAGGACAGTTGTCATTACTATTTCTTATGATGACTTCAAATAAATCAATTCAAGAACAAAACCTCAGAAAAATATTAAAGCAAATTTTTTTATGTCAAATCAAACTATTTGTATGCTAAGTAGACAGACAACCCTAGGCTGAGAAACATAGGCACAACACAACAATCTTCAGTTCTCTGTGTTGTTTCCTCTACCCTTTCTTGGGTAAAAATGAGTCCTTCTCTATTGTTTTTATTCTAAGTTTAAAATATTTATCCTTACAAGCATATTTAACCCATTCTTCCTGAACAGCAGAGGTTATTCTTTACAATTACTGTGATTTAAAAGGAGCTAAAGGCTCTTATTTATTAAAAAACCTTTGATTATAAAAGGACCTTTTTTAAAAAAAAATTAGTGATAACTATGATAAAATAAAACCTTGTGAGACTAGCATTTGATTTTTGGTTTTGTCTAATCTCAAGATGCTAGCTACTGCAAATCCACAAATACATGTCCACCGGTGCATTCTCCTTCAGTGTCAGTGAATGAGGTGAACTGCAGCTCACTGCAGTGCACCAAACTCTGATTTTAAGAAAGCCAGAGAAATATGAAAAAGGAGAGCGTATTTTAATCAGCAAGGCCCCATAGCCTGAGGTACTTTAGGAAGAATAGTCACATTTTGAGAAAATGACTGCTTAAACAGTCAAACTGTATAATTCACTATGACAGATTTGTTTCACCCAGACTAGTAAGCTGCCTTTCTTACACTTTCCCTCATGGTGTATTACACCCTTCTGTTATCCTAGCACAGTTACCTTGGGGATCAGCTCTCATTAGCTCATTACTATCCTACCCTTGTCAGCACAGTCCTCAGTCACACCAGGCTGAATGCACCTGATTTTGGAAGCTAAACTGTTCTGGATCAGTGCAGTACTTGGACAGTAGACATTCAATCTAGATAAACTGAAGGATAGAAAAAGTAATAGTTGGAAGAGTCACAAAAATCAGTCCAGGCTAATTATTTCTTTAAACTTAGTCAAATTCACGTTCCTCTGAATCCATTTTGCTCAGTTATTTCTTACTAACTGAGAATAATAAAAAACCCCACTGTGTTTCCACCAGAAACATCAGTCAGTCAATGAAGACTAAACACAGTCCAAACCTTCCTGCCCTGGACTGAATACACAGCCATGCTGCTTTTATGTCTCTTTGCCCAGTCCAAGACACAGACTGCACCTGCACTGTCCACCTGGCATTCTATGACAATTCTGGCAAGCGGCAGCAGTGCTACTGCTATTGCTGCTTCTCACACCACCACTGCAGAGTAGCAAAGGCACTGAAATCTAAATGAAGCATATAATCAAAGTAAGTGAACATCATGGAAAGCTTAGTTTAAAATTCAGTATAATCCCAGGCCTCCAAAGCTGCATAAGCTAAAAATACAAGAGGAAACTTAAAGGAAATAATTGGCAACACTGGTTGTGTCCTTCAAACACTAATCTCCCCAACACTCATTACACAGTGAATTAAGAACACAAAACAGAGACTAAATCTCTCCCCCTCTGGAAAATGAAGGAAAATATACAGCAGAGGTCTTCCAGAAGATGCGTGTCCTCACCAGATTTCTATCATTGTCATTCCAGGTTTTATCCAGCTCATAACGTATTTCCTCACTTGTCTGTGTGCCTCTGCAGCCTCCCGAAAATCATTCCAGATTTCCTCACTGGCTTGGTCTAGTGCTTTCTTTTCTTCACTAGTTGTTCTCCAAGCAGCAGTTCGCCTTGAAAATAAAGGAAATGTTTCAAACAAGTTAGTATAATCTCAGCAGTCATTACAATTTCTATCTAAAGCCTGCAAAGTGTTTATTAACCAGTCAGGTCTACATTCCCCTGTGTAACATAGAAGATCCTGATTTATACAATTTTCAGAATAAAGGAAGCCTGTTAAAAAAAAAAAAATTATCAGTACCACAGACTAGCAGCTGTGAAAGGCAGTAACATCCTACCAAAGGCCCAGACAAGCAGGGTGCTTGAAGGATGCCCAAGTTTTCAAAGAGACAGAA
This sequence comes from Acrocephalus scirpaceus scirpaceus, assembly GCA_910950805.1. Taxonomy (NCBI): domain Eukaryota; kingdom Metazoa; phylum Chordata; class Aves; order Passeriformes; family Sylviidae; genus Acrocephalus; species Acrocephalus scirpaceus. The sequence continues at coordinate 45,335,920 of OU383777.1, read as the reverse complement.
CAGGCATATAAAATTCAAATTAATGCCTGCAATTCCACCTTATCAGGGCAAAAAAAGGCTGCAACAGGCTCTACTCATGCAAAAAGTTTATTTTTTTCATTATCTTATTCATTCAGACAGTGTTGTTCCTATATAGAGATGAACCTCAGCACTGTAGTGTGGCTGCTTGGCCCAGAAACTGTCGCTGACACAGACAGTAAACATCTTCAAAATTTAAGAGCTTGTAATTCCAGTATTATTTTCATTCATGCTCAGAATATTTAGGCAATAACACCTAACACAGTGCCTGCTAACTATGACACATGCCAGAATGTTACTTTCTAAATAAGCTGGACAGCGAATTAACATTTGTTATGAGAGAGCACCACTCATTCTGGCTCTTTGGTAGGTTCTTAGAACAAATACACAAGTATTTTTTAATACGGGACTAAGTATAAGATTAGCTTTGAATACATTTTGCATTATGCAAAAATCCAATGCAACTAAGGTTCCATGATGTCCTAGGTTACAATGTAAAATTGTGCCCAAGGTTTGTATTCTATCCCCATGAGCCGTTGGAGCCAAGGTGGGGCAGTGTTTTCCTTATCTTCTGTTAATGAGCCTAACAATGCCTTGCCACATGACTCATAGATAACTCCCTCTGGGAGTTATCTCTGTTTAATGGGCCATCAAGGACCCACTGCATGACCCATAGAATGAGATCATCCCCATTGTGAGATGCTCCGCCCAGGGGGAGGAGCCAAGCATTCCCACCTGGATATAATCCGGGGTTTGGGACAGCACAGGCAGCTTTTATCCAGTGGACTCCCAGAGGAGACAAGAGCTGCCAGACATTTCTACAGGAATCACTGCTTTGACAAGACCATCTCATCTGGACTGCCACTACCACCCTAACAGGGTGTCAGGTTGTATTCTGACTCTGTCAGTGGTTTTTTGTACTATTACTTTTTTTTATTTCTTTTCTTTTCCTCTTATTAAATTGTGTTTCTGACTTTGAGCCTTTCACTGGTTTTGCTTTCAAACCAGCACACATGAAAGCAAACAAACAAAAACGTCATTTAAGTACTAACTAAAAAGTAGAGATAACTCTTCAAATGGTGAAGTTGCAGCCACATAATAGTGCAAAAAACCCTAGTGATGACTCAAAGAACTCCGTACATGCTATGCAAGACAAAAACTACTAAAAACAATACACAGCTACACATGTTGGCAGGTGGGTCTTTAAAAAATAATAGATGGTGGACAAGATGGACCGAAGATGCTGAAATACTCTGGTTTTCAAATTTTGAAATTAATGCAAATAACTTCATTTTAAGCAAACAATTGAGTACACAGAATGTAAAGGATTCGTTTTGGAAATCCAAAGGCGTAGCTTTTTACCTGTTTCATAGACATGTAACTTAGCTTCACTTTGAGAGTTTTCTTTACAGCCAAAAAACAGGTGCAAGTGAACCAAGAGACTATACCCTGCAGTTTTGCTGCATTTTGAACTAAGAATATATACTTATATGTAAATTTGTAAGTATATGTAGTTATACTGAGTATTTCAAAGAGTTGAAAAGATAAAGGATTACAGGTTATGCCATAAATCTTTCTCAAGATGATCAGAGGACACAAAGTATTTTGAGACCCTTTAGCTTGTTTCCACTGAACTTTCTGCTCCTTTTCAGATAAAAGTGCAAAGGAGAAATCCCATGTTTACCTTTCTGAGCAGTCTTCTTGCTCCAGTAGCAAGCATCACACATACTACTCTTAAAATTTGCCTCAATCTGGCAAATTCTACCAAAAAAAGAAAGCAATGGGCTGCAAAATGTGGGCCCCTGCACTGCCACTAGAAAACTGGACTTCAGCCAGCACAGTAGTCATTGAAGATGGAAAAGGTGCACTGCAGAAAAATACTGGGGACAGAGACTCAAGGATCCTTTCAGACTGTTCTGGATTCCAGCAGTGAACACCCCTTGGTAGCAAGAACTGCTGACGGAGTCTGGGCAGCTGCTCTGCCATCTGTCACAGACTTGAGTGCAAACTCCAGCAACTGGCACGAAGCCATCCTCACTCTGTCTTACTGTATATCAGCATATAGTCAACTCACGCAATTTATCTGGGGGACGGAACAGCCTCTACATGTAAAAACTCTCTATCAGACCCAAAGCATTTTGCTGACAAAGCTGCAGTCCTGGGAGCTCAGGAAGGGAGGCAACAAGAATTTCTGCTAGGGCCTTCAGGACATGTCAAAAATCAGTTGGTCACATGAAGGCCTCACACCAAACATCAAGTCTTCCAACAGGTACATGAGCTAACAAGCTTTTGGCAGCGTTAGCAAGCTAATGTGCTGCCTGCCACATGTCAGCTGAAGAAATTCAATTCTTGCTCCAAGCCACTTGGTCCAGCTTTTCACTCCAGCTCACAGCCTACAGTTTTCACTAGTACAAATCTTTACAGGATCACACTGTATACTAGATTCTAGTGATCAAAGAATACCAGAAAATTGTTTCCCCAGATTATCTTCATCCAGATAATCCAGTCATGTTGGAGGGAAGGGATGCCATACAGATGGACCATTATGGGCTTGAGAGGTGGGCCTGTGTGAACCTCATGAAGTTCAAGAAGGCCAAGTGCAAACTTCTGCACCCTGGGTCAGAACAATCCCATCACAAATACAGGCTAGGTGAAGAATGGATTGAGAGCAGCTCTGAGGAGAAGGATTTGGGGGTGTTGTTAGACAAGAAGCTCCACGTGACCCAACAATGTGTACTCACAGCCTAGAAAGCCGAATCACACACTGGGCTTCATCAAAAGCAGTGTGACCAGCACGTCAAGGAAGGTGATTCTGCTCCCCTACCCCATTCTTGTGGGACTCCATCTGGAGTACTACAATTCAGCTCTGAGGTCTCCAATGTAAGAAAGATGTGGAGCTGTTTCAGTGAGTGCAGAGGAGGGCCATGAAGATGATCATGGCTGTAGCACCACTCCTATGAAGACAGGCTGAGAAAAGTTGGGGCTGTTCAGCCCTGAAGAAGGTTCTGGGAAGACCTTATAGCACCCTCCAGAGCCTGAAAGGGAAGAGTTTTTTTCCAATGTCATGTAGTGCCAAAAAAAAGGGGTAATGGCTATAAACTGAAAGATGGTAGGTTTAGATTGGAAGCTAGGGAGAAATCCTTTACTGTGAGGGTATTGAGCACTGTAACAGGTTACCCAGAGAAGTTGTGGAACTCCATGGCAGGGAGTTGGGAGCTAGCTAATCTTCAAGGTACCTTCCAAAGCAAACCAGTCTGTGACTCTGTAACAGCACAGAGGCAGAATTAAGAATTCCTTAACTCTACTCTAACAAAACTTGTGTATCATGAAATATTGCTTATTTCTTTTCTGCCCTCACAGTTGTATCATTTATAACTCCCGTCTTCAAGAAAACATGCAAGCTTCCAAAAAAACCAAAGTTAAATCTGTTAGTCTGTTGTCCACAGAAGTATTGATTATCTGTTATTTTTTTGCTGAAATTTGAATGACACCCACTTCTAGCTGAACTTCTCACACAAAATACACAACTGTAGGTTGATGAGAGTTAACTTTAGAAAGCACACGACATCAACAGTTAAGAATAGGAGTGCAACTCTCAAAAAAATCAAAGACGAAACCCTACTGACCTCAGCATGAATAAGACACAGCATAAAAATGCTCCACTAATATATAAAATGAAGCTATTACTCAGAATATGAAATACCTTGGCATTAATGTCAGCTAATAATTTAAGTAGCTGCTTATATTAGGAAATACTAAAGTAGCATAGTAAGATTTAATTATTTAAATTAGGAAGAAAACTAAAGCACATATTTGTTTAAGCACATTAAATGAGGAAACTATTTTGGGTTCCTTAGAAGTGCATACTCTTCCTCAACAACACAAGATCACAGTACAGAAAAGACGTCCAACTTAAGTCCTGTTATGAAAGGAGGTTTGTTTTTATGGCTTTTGTCCTTTCTCTTTTCAATAAATAGTCGTTAAACTAGAGCAAATATTTTAGTCTTCAATAGCTGAATACATATTAGAGGTGTAAAAATAGTGCATTATTTGTTAATAAACTATGTACATGCTCAAGTTGTTTATTATCTAATTTCCTGGTTTACTTAAATCATATTCTTATGAACATGGCACATGCTAATTACTTAACTCTTAAACATTAGAGAATCACTCCTGTATCAGCCTGTCAGAACTAAGTTGACCAAGCTCTTCCTTAGCAGGCTGATCTTGTGCATGCAAACAAGACAGTCATTTAAAAATAAATAGGAGTACATCTTATGTTCAAATTGAAGTAATAAAAAAGAAGACAAAGCTTCCTTCAAAGCAAATTTTTATCTCATAAAAATGAAACCATATTATCTGAACACAATTTATAGGGTGTACTGGACTTTACTTATTTTACTTACATTCTATGAGAAACAGACTTTAAATAGCCGATTAAAAAAAATTTCAAAGTAATTTCATTCTGAAGAAAAGTCATTGAAAACTAGGCAATGCTTTCAGACATACAAATATTTACCTACTCTCACTCTTTGGTTTAAACTATTTTTTCAGAGCTTTGATTCAATATTTCCTGGGAAGTTTCAAAGTTTTCAGTAATACTCGGTCTTTTCATTCAAGTTTGCATACAATTCAAGCTAATTCTATGCTACACATCCTATGTCTCTCCCAGATAAAATATGACCTTCCACAATACTTCACATAGGAAAAAAAAAATCAGGAAAACTCATTCAAGTTGGTATGTCCTAGTTCTAACAATGCATAAAGAAACAGTAGTCTCCCGTAAAATCATAAGGATGCAGATCTCTGTTCCAGTGAACCACTGGAAGCTGTTGCTTGTTTAGTAGAATTGCACATTATTCCCACATCACGATGAGTTACAAGAACAGGGGAGGTTACAATATCTATATATTCATTCCAAGAGAGAGAAGCAAAGTACAGAATATAACATGTAGACTTTTAAATTAAATGAAGAGATCAACATGTCTCTACCAAAAAATAAGCAAGAAAATGTTGGCATCTCAATCTGGTCACCAAACTGCTGCATAACAGTGTCTCATCTCCCTGGATTTCAAACCTTCACTCCGTTCTAATTCAGACACTGTTTTTCTTACAAGCTGCCTACTGAAAGCCTGTAGATACCGTGGGTCTCAAGGGCCCCCTGCCCCATGGCAACTCTGCCCATACTGGCTACACCTTAATTAAAAGGGTAGAAAAAGACAAACATTTCTGGCCTTAAGACTTGTATTCATCGAATTCCTGGATAATCCAGTTAAAGAAAAAAAAGCAAAACCCAAAGTACATTACTCATTTTGTCTATTTAGTTGTACATTAATTTTTTTTTCAGCACATCAAAACGAAAGCATTTATTTATTAAACTTAAAACACTCACCCATCTTGAGTTGGTGGATATTCACATTCTTCTCCCTTTGGGAATACATTGCTGGGAAATAGATCACATATTGGAATAGAAGGTGGATCTGTCTGGACCTTAGCTGTTGAGTATAATTTAAGAAAGTGTTACACATGGGACTCTGGAAATACTAACCATCTTATTTCAATCATAAAAGTTAAACAGCAGAAATTATTTAAGTCCCCTTAACTAGAATCTGGGCTTCTACCAGGACAACATTTTATCACAATGCCCTCATATGACTTTATTTAGCCAATGCATGCCCTCGATGGCATTCAGGGACACCAGAAAGAAAACAACTTGGCCAGACTTCGCCTACAAACAAACTGCACCCCTAAACTTGTCTCAGCTGCAAGAACAGCACTTGCACACACTTAACACCAAATATTCGCATAGCCTGTATTTTTGTGCTTGATACCTACGTCCTTTCTTCTTTTTCTTCTTCTTCTTCTTTTTCCCAGTTGCTCCATCTCCTTCACCCTCTCCATCTATAGGAAAGAAAGTTCTCAGCTGAACATAAAATAATCTTAAAAGAAACAAACAAGTTTGAATAAAACACAAAAACATCTGGACTATCTGCAAACAGTTCTCTCACAGCAGAATTAATGGATTAAAAGACAACATCCAGAAGCTGCCACCAAACCATCACCATTTTCAGTCCCTACACCAAACACAGACCTAAGAAAATAGTTTTGAAAGTTGACAACAAACATATTACCAGAGGAAAAAGAGAGCTCAGATAAAGCATTTTCAGAAAGTCCTACCTCATATTCCTCTGCTTTCAGGCAAATAGATGCCTGGAATTGTTGTGGGACACAAGAGAGAACTGCATTAGACACAACAGCTAACAAAAAGCTAGAAACTACTGCTTCCACCCCATCTTCTGATGCTTGAGCTAAAAGAACTTGCTGCATCTGGAAAGATAAAGACCCCAAAGAAGTAAAGATGACAGCACTCTAGGCCAGGATAAGTTTAATCTTGAGGTAACAGGGAAGGTCACAAACAACACTCAGAGAAACCACTAAATGTGGGAGATCCAAGGGTGGTCAAACACTGGAATAAGTTTCCCAGAGAGAAGGAAGATGCCTCATTCCTGGAAACAGTCAGAGTCAGGCTGAACAGGGCTTTGAGCAACGTGATCTAGCTGAAGATGTCCCAGCTCACTGCAGGGGCTTGGACCACATGATCTTTAAAGGTCCCTTCCAACCCAAAACATTCTATGAATCTATACTAGTGGGAGGTTTCCAGGGAGCACAGCAGGTAAGCACCAAGAATCAGCCACACCATTTACAGCCACACTTAGGAGGTAAACACCAACCCTGTAGACTTCATGTTTGGCTACATCTAATGAATGCCTACTTACTTTATATGCAATATTTCAGGTCCTATCAGCTACGTAAGCCTTCTGGCCCTGAAGTAGACATGTACTAGTCGTCTACATGTAGGACATTTTCAACTACATCAAGAAGTAAAATTAAATTAACTTCTAAAATCAAGTCAAAGAATTCCATTTTGAGTGTATTTATACAGAAGCTTGTATTTAAAAACAAAACCAAACCAAAGCACTGACCAGCCGCTCCAATCAGTAGATTTCAAGCCTCTCATGATGGTCAATCTCACTGGCAATTTTATGCCATGATGAGTACTGTTATCCTGCAGCTGGGGCAAATTTCATAATGTCACTCCTGCCCCTCCCCAGCTCATTTTGACATTAAGTATCTTACTTTAAGTTTCTATAAAAAATTGCAAATATAAATACTTTGTATCTATAATACAGTCCCAACCTCCCAGATTCTTCATCAATCTGTATTTCACAGGCAACCAAAATCCTTACCAGTGCATATAAATTTCTTTAAAACGTGATAACTTTGTCACATTTGTCTTGACCTTGAGCAGTGCCCAAATCATTCATAAAGAAACTAATCAGACATACTCCAGTTCATTCACCAAGTGATTTTTGGATTTTTCTTAAAGGCTAGGCCTAACTGAACAGAAAAAAACCCCCAGCATTTCTTAAATATTGTTGCTGTTGCTATCTGCATATTGTAGCTTTTTCATACATCACTGCACGTGAAACTGCCAACTGCGAGCCAAACTAACCCTGTCTATGCTTTCATGTCCTTGAAGACTGCTGCAGACTAACTGTGCTGCCAGAAACATAACTACTGCATCTAACCGATACTCTGTCTCCAGGTTATGTGGCTGCTAAGGAAAAAAACTGTCACCAGAAAAGCAATCTCAGATCTTTGCAAAACAGAAGTCTAACTGTGTATCATTTTGGTACAGCCATTTAATAACTTAGCACAGTATCATGCAAAAATGTTACAGACTAGCATATTTTAACATGGCAAGGGAAATCCAAAGAGTGCTTCCTAATCTCTCCTGGAGTTGAAAAGTTATAGACTTCTTTTTGAGGCCACTCAGTTACAGGCTTATCAAGAGGAAAAAAAAAAGAAAAAAGGGAGCAGGTATTTTATTGATTTTAATCTAATGCAGCATGTCCTAGAGAAACAATTCTGAAACTACATAATTAAGATGGCAAATAGGAGAACTAGTAGAGGCAAGAACACAGCTGTCTTCAAAAAACTTATAATTAGTTTTAATTTTTCTGCAAAAGTATCAGTTTTACTAAAAACACATCTAAGTCTAATATGTGGGGAAGAAAAATTATTGAGTCATAGCATCACTTCATTTTTTTATGCTTTCAAATACTGTAATACAATTGCTAATACTGTAAAAAGGATATGAGAGCACAGCAATTGATCTGCAACTATCATTGTTACTTCTCCTGAGATAGAACTCTAACTATTCTAACAATTTCAAAGATTTCTTTTAATTGTATACAGTTTTCACTACCCTACCCAAGTTGCAATGATGGCAAAGCAGATATTGCATTAATTTCAACTCCATAACCTGAAAGACACCACGAAACAAACCACTGGAATACATTTCTATGCAAAATACCTGCATTAAACTTGATGCTGCAAATCGGTAATGGTCAAAAATAAATTTGTTACTTAATATGTCTCAGCACTCTGATTTAATTTTTTAAAACTTCCATACCCAATTCATTAAAATGAAATTCCGGAAGGACAAATTCCAGCAAATGAACTAAGAAGATTTCTAAGCAGACAGCTCAAAGTGCTGCGCCAGCTTTACAAGCTAATTCAGAAAAATGAAACTAAATTATTAATTTAAGAAATGTGTTTTCTTGAAAACCATTTCTGTTGAGAACCATTCATCAAATCAAGGGAAATACAGCACCTTTATCTGATACTTCTACAGAAAAATGGTGCTAGTCTGGATTTCAATACAAACACTTTCAAGGTTCTTGCTTAGAAAATCAGCTACACAGCACAAGCAACACAGAAAGTGTGTCTTGCTTATGTATTAATCTCCCCCCAATTCAATTTTAATGAAAAATTGTAAGTACAGATGAGCAGGTTTCAAATCACTGGTAAAGACTCTAAAACCTAATAATTAAAATGTCCCCTTAAAATTTTCTCTGTATGTTTTGTTTTAAGCCAAGAATAAGAGACATAATTTGGAACTTAAATGTCTACTGACCATGGTAATGCAACTGAGAATGATTTATACCTTATCTCAAACTAAACATTTCCCTTCAGTACGTAGATCCTTGAAGACACAAAACCTTTAATAAAGCTTGTATTCCTGTTATTTTTATATGTATGCTTGTGTGACAGCAAAATCATTGACAAAAAGTACAAAGTATAGATAGTTGCATCTCACCTCTCCAAAAATAAACCCAACCAAAATCAAACCAAGTAAGACACCCATAAACAGTCTGTTAAAAAGGAGTCTCGGAAGAAGCTGAAACTGGAAATGTTAAGAGAAAATATAAGTTATACTTGCCATCATCATCATCATCTTTTTCTTTCTCCTCCAGTGCTTGCTTGTCCAATTGTTTTGCTACATCATCAAGAGCACCTTCCATTTCTTTATCAGTTTCTTGTCCTGTTTGTAAAGGTAAAGTATGCCTTACTGTAAACCATTAGCTCCATGTTAGTAACCAAAACCCCCTAAAACTTTATAAAAACATAATGTTGTACTTAGCTCCATGTTAGTAACCAAAAGCCCCCAAAACTTTATAAAAACATAATGTTGTACTCATCCTACAGACACCTGAGCATCTAATGTTATTTTCTGTCTTAAAGCAGCCCCGAAGTGTAAGGCTGTAGAACAACACAGTGACAGGTGCTGTTAATGAAGCCTGCATATAAAGGTAGACTATCCTGATACTTCTGATTGCTTTTTTCTGCCGGGGAAACTAATTCTTCTTTCCCATAGCAGCGGTCTGCTCTTGTGAGATAATATGGGCGTAAAGGAGATAATTATAAACGCACAGCACGATCAGCGCTAACTGATGGCCTGCTAAAACAAACCCAAACCATCGCGCCTTTACGCTATTTGCCCAGACTTGCTCCAGCTCTCTCCGAGAACTTGGGAGGGGTGCAGAGCCTCCATCAGGCAGACTGATTTTTACAGCAGCAGTCTTACACCTTCCTCCCCTCGGGGCACAGGAGAGGGTGAGGGAAGCGGTGGCTTCTCTTGCGCACACCGGAGCGGGGAGGACATTCCCAGTCCCAAGTGAACGGCAGCAGCATCCTCCGGGCACCGCAGGGATCCCCCTCAGCCCGCACCGCTGCCACGGGCCCGGACAGCGGCCTCGGCGGCTCCCCGCAACCACACGCCGGGACCCCTGAGCCACCCACGTCCGCCCAGCCCGTCAGCGCAGGGTCGCGGTGCGGCCCGGCCCTTACCCGCGGGGCCCGCTCTGCCCTTCTTCTTCTTCTTGCGCTTCTTCTTGGCGCCATCCTCGGCGCCGAGGCCGGCCGCGCCGTCCTTATCCTCAGGCTCGGGGGGCAGCTCCCCGTTCAGGTGCTGCTCTCGCTCCTCCGCCCGCCCCATGCCCGCCATGTCGCCGCGGCCGCGCCGCCTCGCGCGCACGGAGCTAGCCGGGGAGAGCGGCGGGTCCGGCGCCACGCTCTGTGGTGCGCGCGGGGAACGCCGGGATCGCGGAGGACTCCGTCGGGAAGGCGGGAGGGGGCAGGCCCTCAGTCGCGCACGCGCACCGCCGCAGGTGTGCGCGCGCGGGGCCGTGAGGGGACGACGGGGGCGGGGCCGGGGCGGAGAGGAGGGCCGGGGCGTGTCCGGGCTGCGCGGCGCGATAAAAAATGGGAAGGAGAACTGTTGCAAGAACAGCCCTTTCCGTCGGAAGGAGTAACTGCCACGTTCCCTCACGGCATGCAAGATTGTTAGGGTTTTACCCTTGGAGGACACTGAGGAAATGTGACTTACACGAGAGATAACTGGTGTACAGAAGGAAAATAATACAAGGGGGAAAAAAAAATCACTTGTTCCAAGTCACATAGTGCAAAAAAGGGAAGATTCTAATACATGATAGAGGACGCTGCCTTATCCCATTTCTAGTACTACGTAGACAAAATGCCAATATTACCAGCATCCACTAATGAAGTATTTAATCAGCCCAATCCTTAAAATTCATTTACTGAGCTTATACTTTTCACAGGTTTTCTACTAGTATAACCATGCTGGCTGAAAAATACTGTTCCTCCTTGCTATACTTGAACATAACACTTAGAGTATAATATAGAGCCATTATAATTTTTAACATTGAAAGGTTAAAAACAGGCCTTGTGTGGCATAGGTATGTTTTAAAATGCTTCTGCAGGCACGTCTTTGCTTGGGAAACCTGGTAACCCTTGTTCTTCAGTGAGGTACAAATTCTGCCGCCTTGGCCCCGCCCAGGCCGGCTGGTTCCATCAGCCCCTTCCCTGGCTCACACCCATAGGCATCTCTTCACTCCTGGCCTGATACAATTCCCAGCAAGAGCAGAACTCAAGAAGACTAAGCTAATGCTCTAGTACTGATATAAGTCCATCCTGCTCCAGGCAAGGATCACAGCATCATGATATCCACTGCTTTCACACTGAGAATGGATGACACAAAAGCATGTGCCCTATCGCTGCCTAGAACACTCTGGATTTATTGCTTTCTATTCTAGTTTTCTAATTAGGTAGAAGCAGAATCTACAGAACTGATTTGGCTTTGAGCTTTATTTTGGATGGTGGCAGGAGAAACGGGGAGCATCAATGGTCAAATTCCCTGAATTCTCCATTTTGCGTCGTCTTACATCTTCCTGTTGTGCATTTAATGCCGTTGGGCACTGTAACCATTACACTGGGACCATTACAGGTCCTAGGATATCCGACAGCAGTGATTTTGTGGTTTGCTTTAATCCATTAGTTTCTCACATATCAGCCTGCTTTACCCCTCACTCTAACCCCTCTAGTGCCTTTGACAACTTGAAAAAGAGTGCTTGTGCGCTCCTGTTCCATTCAATCTGGTGTGTGACAAAACAGACAGGTTGCCAGACCATGGATTTTGTTGACTCTAGAAGTGAAGTTACAGATAAAGGAGTCCGTAAAGTCTACAGAAGCCCAGGGAAGACAGAAGGAGATATATTGGCCAGAGATAGATAGAATAAGAATACATCTCATGCAGAAGCTGCAAACATGAGATCTGGAAATGCATCTGAGGAAAAAAATTCACAAGCAGAATAAATGTTTCTGTGATCAGCTGAACTAACAAAGGCAGTTTTCTGAGCATTGTTTCCTTCCTCCCCAGAATGGCTCTGGCACCATTCATAGTCACTGTGATACTCCAACAGAGAGGGAGAGATGCATTTTGCCACATGGTTCAGCAGTTTGGCCTGTCTCTGTTTAGGTGGGGACGTTTCTTTGAGCTGCTATTGTCTACATAGCTGATGTTTTTTAGAAAGTGTGTCCAAGTGTCATTATTTTTGGGTGTGTTATTCCACCAATTTTGTCTGAAAATGAATCTTCTCATAAACCTCCTGTCTTTAAAAAAGTAGGCTGAAAATAAATTGTAGAGTGGTGTCACACTTAACAGAATATAATGAAACCTAGCAAAGTAAAAGCAAACTGTGAGTGAGCTAGAAAAAGCAGGATTAACAGAGCGTCTCTACAGTTTGAGATGGTGTTATGGGCCCAGGCTGTGTTCATCAGGCTCTCAGGGAAGAGGGCACATTGGACAAAGCAACATTAAGCAGTTACCAGGTTATGCTACTTCCAGACCCAGAATTAGCACCATATAGAAGAGAATATGGATAACTAAGAGGGGAATAGTGTGATGACCAATGTGCAAAAATAGGAATGTTCTATAAAAGAAAGTGTATAGTGGAAGTAAGAAGCTGACCTGTCTGCATTGACAAAGCAAACATTAAAATGAACAGGCCGACAACTGGTTCCACATTCCCCATCTGGCTGCTTTTAAGAGGATCCAAGCTCAGGGATGCAGAGAGAGTGAGACACATCTTGTAGAATACCCTTACCAGCTCAGAGTTTTTTGTCTTTCTTCTATTATTGCCAGTCAGCTGTTCCTAGCATTTAGGACACATTATATTAATGGGTGCTATTTTTCCCAATTGCATGCTATACTAGGCAGCATGATAAGGTGAAAGTATCGGCCAGGCCATAGGCCAGGAGAGACCTGTGAGTACTATTTTTAGCTGGAGCTTTTTGTTTCCTCACTATTCATTTTTCTTAACCAACCTTCCGGACAAAGGCAGGCAGTGGCTGGGGAATTAAGGGAAGGGCTGAATGCAGTCCAAAACATTCAGCAGGATTAGAAACACTTTCCTGAAAGACAACACAGAGAGTCACCTCCTCTTATTTTTCTTCTAAGGAGACTGCTCCAATTGCACTATTTTCCAAGCAAACGAAGTTATGATCTTCAGAGAAAGACTTTTTTTTAGGGTATGTTATGTTTTCTTTCGTGTTTTGTTTTCAAATCGTATGTGTCAAGAAATGGCATGGAATGGAGTGGGGGAGCTGTCTCTGACAGCTGTGGTTTAATCCTGGAAAGAGGGTGAGCAAGGACAACTAGGGTGTAAGTGGCCTATATCAACCCCCAGAGGAGTTGAACAGTGGGATGTTACATTTGTTTCTGTTTGTATTTCTGGGACTGATGCAATTATTTATGTGTTTATGACACTTTAATACTCTTTTTCCTAGCTTAGGGCTAAAACTCATAGTCCATACTCAGCTGTAATTCACCAAAGTCAATGGGAAAAATTTTATGACTAGAGGTTTAATATTAGGCCTAAATGCTGGGAGTAGACAAGGAAAATGTTTCCTGCATGAGAGCAAATATGTCTTATGGGCTCTAGAAGGAAAGTTATTCCCTGTCACCCATTGCTGAGGACAAAGGATTCTTGTACTTCCTCAGCCATCTCTAAAATTTTCTTATAACCTAGATGAAGTAGCGAGATCAAAGGGGCAAAACCAGACAAAAAATTCACATTTAACTCTGTTCATTATGGCCTTCTTTCCACATTCCTTAGTGATTGCTTTTTTTTCTTCTTCTTCTTTTTGCCAAACAGTTAGATTATAGCCTGTCAGCCTTAATCCAAACATACTTCCTAGCCTCAGCTGGTGTCCCAACATCTATGTCCCTCAAAGGACAGGTTTCAAGGGATGTATGAGTGCTTCTGAAAAGAAGCAAGTTTCATCTCTCTTAAGTGATGAAAGTCACCATGAGAAGCACAGACTGCTGTGTGTGTACTCAGACTGGGACAAGGCAAATGCTTCTCAGTTTGCATCAATAGATGCATGTTGTGAAATATAAAAGTAAGTCAGCTTATGGCCTTCTTTAGAGCTTACTTTCCAAATTGCTTTTAAACTACAAGATTCACATGAACAAAACAGGTCAGTGCCTCAGGGAGACTCCTTATATATGTGTCACAAGGAGCTATTGCATTAGGCAGGTATGCAGAAACATACATTAGGACATGCTGCAGTGAGTGTCTCCCTGACAGCACATCTCTGTGCCTGTGCCTAGTCTTACTAAGGGATGAAAGGCTACAGAGAGCAAAGGGTCCCTAGACTGATGTTTTTAATTTTTTTTTTTTTGGTACTTATGATAGAGTCATAAAAATTATTTTTTATAATAAAAGCATCTTTGTTGATGTACTCACTAAGCTATAACTGCATATGGAAGCAGTTTTTCAGATAACAAACTGAGACATTGTATATCCTCAGAAATAATTGTGGGTCATATCTCCTGAAAACCCTAGTTTAGAGTGGTATGAACATAAATTATCAGAAAGTTAAATTTTGAACTTGAGTTTTCTAATCAATTTTATATAATTTAATACACTAATTACCTTCACACAGTGAAGGTTCTTATCTGAAGAAAATTTTCAAGACCTCACACAGAAAGTAATTTCTCAGTTTCACTGTTAGCATAAAAAGCACTAACAATTTCCTTTCCACAGCCAGTTGACATAGCAACTTTCCTCTGTGTTGCTCCCCTTCTTTGTTCTGGGGAGTAATGGAAGTAATATTTACAGCTGTAGTGCTGGAGGCAGTACCTGTATATTTCTTTCACCAAGTATTTTCTTTTCTATCCAGGACAGTCTTCTATTTCAACTTCACACCTCCTCTAGTCTTAAACTGGAAACAGTCATTAGTTTTGCTGTAGATGAAAACTAGAATTCAAGAGAAAGACAAGAAACCAGAACTGTTCTTGTATTTCACTATAGATCTTCCCCCTGGCTTTACTGCCAGGTAGTGGTGTGACTCCATTAGTGGTGGGAGCAAAGAAGTTTCTGTCAACTACTTTTTCAAGGAACACACAAAAATTACCCCCAAGGTAGAAGCGGCCAGGACAGAGCAGGAGAGATGGGGGAAATGCAGGGCCAGAACTGGCACTCTGCCATGCAGTGTGAGCAGAGAGAGAGGAGTGGAAAGGTGACAGTGTCCTACATCTAACCCTACCTGCTTGAGCCGTGATACCTAAATACCTCATTTCTGCTGTAAGCATTTAATGAATTTAATATATTTAACTTAAAAACTTTGAACAGTTAGTTATATAATGCCACATAATAGCTTCGTTCTACTGTTTTGGCTTGGACTGAACAATAGCACATTGCTGGGTGCAGAGCTCTGTGGATTTAATGAAATTCATGTCTGCTGACTAATGTACTGGGAGCCAGTCTTCACAGCATTCCTCTGGGGTGTGACTCCCCAGGATAACTGGATTTTAAGTTCAGATCTCATCACATTTGCTTTAAACTGATATTTTTGTTCCAAGGACAAACCTTGTTTTGCTGAACTTGCTTTGGAATTTCAGAAATTTACTCCAGATTGTTTCAGTTTATAAACTTATTTGTGTGCATTCAGAGAGTGAAAGAAGCTACCATTGAAACTGGAAAGGGTAACCATGTAGTTACAGCTAAGCTTGTCTGTGTTTAAAGGCTTGAAGTCTAAGACTTTTCGTGGTAAACTTTCTTTGTATTTTAGATTTTAAAATTCAAAAAAATTGTTAAGAAATTTTCCACATTGGCAGGCCTCTAATTATAGTAAATATGGCCCTCTCAAAACCATAGAAAATCACAGCTTCCAGACTGGGGAAAAAAAAAAAAAAAAGCCCAACAGAAAATAAGATAGAATCAGTAGCTCCTGGAGAAGACTTTTTTAGACACTTGAAGTTTTATTACATTGAAAAGTTCTTTGCGTGTGACATGTAAGAAAGGAAAATTTTGGTTCTGTTTGATTACCATTCTCTGATGCAAGAGAAAATAATTTTACATAGGAGAGGAGAAATCAATAATCATGTTAAATTACATTGTGTTGTACTTCAGCATGAGTAGCCCAAAGCATACTGTCAGTGCAAGGATCCTGGTTTGGCACTGGCTGCACTAAATCTCCTCGTGCTGCTCTGCACGGGTGTTTCTAAGCTTGATCTAGGAGTGTCTTCCTAGGGAGGAGATGTGGGTCAGTCTCAGCTGTGTAAGGGCATGCTGCCAGCCTGTTCATATATGATTGTGGCAGCAAAGATAACTGGTCTTTTTCCTGGGGTTTTTAACTAGTACTGGTCCCACTGAATACAGCTTTTTTTTTTCTCCTCAGCCCAGTTCAAGGCAGGAGTGTCATCTGTACAGAGGAGCATACAGGAAGGCATGAAGATGCTTTCTTAAAGAGTGATACAACAAGAAAAGAAAAATATCCAGTTTTATGATGTGTCCCTGTGTAAAACCACTATGGAGGGCTCAAAGCCAAGGATCTGCCCAACATCTTTGATTCCACAGGCAGATGAGAGCTCACCACTGAACATATTGAATAAGTCTGTGGCTGCCAGCATGTTTCAGGAACTTGGAGAGAAGTTGCAGCTCCTTGCTAGGTATGAGACTGGTAACATGCTAACCTGTAGCTGGAGAGAACTCAGTGATGGGATTGATTACCATAATTAGCCCCAGAAGTCACTAGTGTACAAAAGTGCGGGAACCAGGTGAAGCCAAGTCTCAGAGGATGTTGAAAGTGGTGCTCTTGAATCCAAAAGTCTAGAGTGTGAAATCACTGCCATAGGAAGAGAACAATGCAAGAAAGGCTTTGCTTCACCAGCCTGCACTACAAAGGATAAAAGAAAATGTGAGAGAGCACCAAACATGTCTCTCAGAAGTAAAGGTAAGGTCATTCTTTGTAAATGTGCTGTGTTGTGATGTTTGGCTTCCAAAAGGTAGAAAGCATTTTCTGTTAAGTCTACACTCTTAGCTGGCTGATTAAGCCAACATGCCCCACTTTATAGCTTGTTATACTGCAGTTCTCTGCATAGCAGTGTTTTAGGACATGATGAAATAACTTTGCAGCTGAAGCAAGAGGTACAAACACTTAGAAGAACAAAGCCAGTGAAACTGGGCAATGTTTCAAACCATTTATCAAAGCATTTTTAGCCTCCTCTTTCAAGGTGAGTGATAGAGTCATAACATATTGCGCCAGCAAAAATATTTGCATCCAGAGCATTTCATTCAGCAAGTGTAAGTAATCCTCAGTGCAGAACCATAGGTCAGGGTCAACTCCATTCTAGCTGCTTAGGTGCTATTGCAGTCTTCCTCTTTAAAAACAAGCAAACAAACAAAGAAAACCCCCAAAACAAAACAAAACAAAAAAATTGGGTTATGTTTTCAAAAGCAGACTCACCCTTGAATGTATGATCCTAAGCACTGCAATCTGTTTTCTTCCCATCTAGCTCCTGCTGTGTAAATTGATGCCAGTCAGGCACCCATCACAATCAGCTTCTCACTCTCATCCAACATCTGTGAAGAAAGAGGTAAGAGTTATATGGCTCTTAGCAGAGGTGGTTAGAATTATGCAATACTGAACAGCTATTCTGAATGTCTGATTTAACTGAAGTATGGATTAGCAAAAGAGAGAAATTGTCAAACAAAACCTCTCCTTGATTTTTGGCTATAATCTTTTTTAAAATATCCAGTGTTTCTCTGATTATCTCTGATCATCTGCCAACAAGGTTTTCTACAGATCTGCAGATCCACTACTCTTTCCTAGTAGAATACAGGATGACTAACTGTTTTCAGATGTTATATTAAGCCTTTTCCCACTGGAAACCATCTGATCACATATATTTGACATAATTCCACTTTTGCTCTGAATAGGAGAATTAATGGACTAACTGAAAAGTTCTTCACAAGGCATTATATCAGTTCTGGCTAAAACATGGACAGATTTGGTGAGCTGAAGGAAAGAATTGCTTACTCTGCACTGATCTTTTAATTTCTTTAAGGACATTGCCATGTGGGAAAAAAAAAAGGCATTTGTTCATTTTCTTCCTAATGCTGGCCAGGAAGTTGGTCAGGTGCCACTGAGGCTGCAGAACTGAAATTCCTTGGCTGATGAAGGTTAAGAGTGCTGCAAGACATCCAGCATCCTAGCATGGAGGACCAGCTCCATAACCAAATAAATGGGCACTGAATGAAATAATATCATCTCTTCTGTTTGTGAAAATGTGGCATCCACTTCCTTCTGGCTGTAACAAATCATTTCTGAAATGCTCTGGTGTAGAGTTGCATGCTCTTGGTGTGTCTGAGCTATTAAGCTTGTAAGAGTATTGATTCCACCCTTAGCTCTTGTGCTCACAGGCAGCCTCTTACTCTTCTGTGTCAGCAATCTCAAGATTGTGCACACTTCCTTTCAGCACTCTGCCAGTGCACTGTATAGTCTGGCAGCTGTTGGAGTTTTCTTAATCACAGATGAACACCTAAAGGGTTGAGACAATCACCTTCACTAACCTGTCCATACCCTTTCCTGTCTCTTGGGAGCTCCCATTTGCTTGATCTGTCATCACAGGTTTATTTTCTTAATTTGGTAAAGGGAATTCCCAGCAGCAGGTCATGGATTTCTTGTGTCTACAAGCCTTACCCACTAAGTTCTTGTTTCTAAATAATTTACTAAGGAAAATGTACCTGCCATAATGCATCTGCAACCACAGTTGTCTTACAGGACAGGATCTAGACTTCTTCGTGCTGCTTACATTTAAGCCTTCTATCATAGATAGATAGAATAAGATAGTCTTAACACCATGGAGGATCCCCATACAGAACTGGCCAGGTGTTTAAAATATATGGTAGCTTCCAAATACATCAGCCATTCTCTGATTACCAACTAGACTGCTTAAATAGTATCAAGAAATGGAGGAGGTATCAGAATACTTAAGATTTACACTGCCTGATCAATTCTCCAAGGAAGAAACATTGACATTTATAAAGCAGGCTAGGTTTAAATGAAAAAAAAAATCTTTGCTGATAATTAATTATAAGTATTAATTACTTACAAGTTATTAAAGTTAACTTGTATAATTTTGCATCTGCAGCACGGTTTCTGAGTTTGTACTGTTATATCTTGTTATTTAACTGACAGTTCCTGTACACTGGCAAAATTATAAAGCATACTCAGATTTAATCTTGCGTGGAAAATCATCATTCATACTAACAGGTTTAGTAGTAAGTGGCTGTATAAAATCCAGCAGTTTTCCATGTGTGAAGTGTATATGCTACAATGTGTTGTATAGTATAGTATACTGGCATATTATTCCTCATGGAATGGGTTATTATCACTGCTCGAATCCTTGGGGAACTGAGTAGCCCAAAGTCCAAAAGAATTGATGCTGCAGCAAAGCATGAAGTTCGCATTTTTTGGCTGGCCTCTGTATGTCACCTTCCAGTTGCTATGTAATGTGTTTGCAAAGCCAAGAAAAAGAGCAACAAAACCTTATTATTTGGGGCTTACACATAAAACATCATATTTTCTGATTATTTAAATGGGTGCTGTTGTCTTCCCACCTATTAGACATATAATGTCTTAGAATTACCTGTTTTAGAGAACTCTCTGAAATGTATCTGTCATTTACCCTCATGGATCCTGGATCTTGGCCTGCAATTGTTATAAGAAGAGCACAGAACTCATCTAAACACTGAGAATACATGAGACTTTCTGTGGTGCAACTGCTCTGGGGTCTTCCATATTACCACGTTCCCCAATGCTCTGAAATCAGCTGATTTAATAATCTAGTTGAAGATAACTTTTATGGCACAAATAGATCATGAGGTCTCCCTACAAGCAAAGTGTTCCTTTCATTGGACGTGAGCATGTTTGCAAGGATTTGCAGACCCTCTTGGCCCAACAGGTTGGAAGTAAAATGCTGCTTCTGATACTGCTATACGCTGATGTTATCACCAGATTCCTGTGTTAGTGCCATGAGAGTTGGCTTAGTGTTCTTAAATATTTGTGCTTAGCCTGGTCAGCAAAAAGTTTATACTGAACAATATTTTATGGCAAAATTGGAACAGCAAGAAAGATTGGCTTGAAGAAATAATATTACTTTGATTTTTATCAGCTAATGTTTCACCTAATTAGCTTACCTCAAAACCGACCAGCTTCCATTTTTTCCTTTAATGATTTTGTTTTCCTAATGCTACTGTGATGACCTGCACATTTTTATAACTGCTTCAGGACTAACAGGTAAAAGTACTGAAGGCATTCACTCATACATACATGTAGAACAGTGCACAGAGTGTCTGATTGAAAAGGATGTTAGCCAAAGGCAGGAATAAATAAATGCCTCCTAGGTTTGGCTTAGTTTAGTCAGCCTCAAACTCACTCTGCTTCCTTCTCAAGATCAGTCATGGAACTGAAATAGATATAAATTTGGCTGTTAGATAAAGAAATTTTTAAAAATTTAAATTATTGTTCTTTCTCAGAAGGATGAAGTAAGCAATAGCAAAGAAGAGGTGCACAACAGGTATATGGAATACAAGATGGTCAAGGTGAAGTAAAAAAATCAGATAGACTTTCAAAGTTGACTGCTCCTTACAGTCAAAGGATCTTTGCTATGTACATGTGTAGGTCAGTGTGGTCATCTCTGGTTCCAGCTTAACCACAGGCAACTTACATCATCTTGGACATCTTACTAGATCCCTTTCCATCTGAGACTAATGTATTTAATAATATTTACCATCAATGTTTAAAAAGCTCCTCAGGATTCTCATGTGAAACACAATTTAAAAGATTGCAAAATCATATAATTCCCAGTAGAGAAGTCTTAAGGAAAGGTCATTGATGAAACAAAACAGAAATCTGCCACTTAAGGCTGATACTGTTGGAGGGGAAATTGGGAGATCAGCAGCTTGTGCTTAGTCAAGTGGGTGGATTTTGTACTGAGAGCTGTGCTCATCTTCCATTCCTCCCAACCTACTTGTTGAAGGAAGGACATGACTGAGTTAGTGGCTTCACTTATCCATATGCACCTAGACCAAATACCCAGGATACAGAGCTGATAGAGAGTTAGTCCCTGTGTTCTCTGCAGAGGCATGTAACAGAAGCCATAAAACTAGAGAATAATAACACCTTGACTCATTTTAGCTGTCCTCTGAGCATCTTGCTGTTTGCCATAGCTCTGCAGACTTCCAAGGGGGGTTTCTATACCAGCATATTTAGCTCTTATCCAGGTCTCGTTATAGTTGGAACTTGCACCTCTTTTGGACATGGCAGCATTTGCCTTCTAGCAGGCAGGGAGGTGCACTATGAGCACTTCCTTGAAGCTGTGAATTAGTGCAAAGAGCATGAATCTATACAAGGATATTAACAATGTGAACAATAATGGACATGAGAGAGGTGATATGTTGTGCAACCTAACTTTTTTTTCTGCAGCCTGGAGTCATATCTTAGTTGGGTGTCTAACAGTGGGCTGAGTTTATTTTGGTTGATTGTTTTTCATGTACCCTCTTCACTCAAAAACATAAAACTGGGCACAGTCTTTGATGGCTAGAATTTTGCTCAGACATGAATAGTCTATGAAGAGTCTGGCATTGGAGGATATTGACATGGGAATGTTGCAGCCACGGAGGCTGTGAGGCCTCCCTGGCGGTCAGTGGCCTGAGATAAGGAAATGCAAGTCACGATGAGTGGCCAAAAAGAAACCCCTTGGAGCCCTCGGACCTCTCTTATCTCTCTGTAATACTATAAGCCAAATTGTACCCCAACTCCCCCATTGGTCCACTTTTCAAAACCCCTCTACCCTATATAAACCCCGAATATTGCCCTGCTAAGTCAGAAGAGCTGTCACTGCAACCCTTCGAAGAGAATGCCAAAATAAAGGACATCATCTGAGGAACTGCATACGGCTCTCTCCTCTCTCTCCCTGTGTCTGCCAGGGCACTTAGGAAGCAAAGCTGAATCTCACTGCTAAGAGCTGATATTCACTGCTAAGAGCTGATATTCACTGATAGCTGCTTGCTAAGTTTGCCTGAGGCTGGATGCCTCGCCTGAACTTCAGGTCAGGTGATTCCTAACGGTGTCATTCTGTCCGGGACTTGCGGCCAGGATCGGACCCTCCTGGAGGTATCAAAAGCCTCCACAAAATGGGAAGAGGAAAAACACCACTTCTATCTTGTTTGCAAGTCAGGTGGAGGTGAAGGACCTTGTCCCCTTTACAAGTCCCTTCTAGGAGTCAAATGCCACCATTTTTTCAAGCAGCCCCAAAGCACTGTATTATCTAAACTGCTAAGCTACATGGAAATAGCTTTGAAAATTGAACTTCCCATTTGTTGTGAGGACAGGATGCACTTTGGCTTACTAGAAAATTTAAATACACAAAAGAGACCAGCAGGCAATTGGGAGCTAGCCTTCTGGGTGCCTGGCATACATGACATGAGCTGCAGATGGATATTTCATGGAGACAAATTGCAGGCACACTCTTGTCTCCTTCACCACTTCTTAGTGCCTCACTATACAGTGAGGCACAATGCATCATATAGGTCATAAAAAGAGCTGATGAAATGCTATTTGTTCTATTTGTGTATTGTTCAATTGTAAATATGATTTTTCATATTAAAAATGATTGGCATAATTTTATGGAGAAAATGGGGCTACTGACCTAACTCCAAGAGGTTTACATACAAGGAACTGAGATATTTGGGGGTCACCACCACCAAATACTTGCAGTTGTTTGTCTCCTCTAGTTAAATGCATCTGACTTCTGTAAGTCTCTTCCAGATCCTTTTTCTAGTCTGTTTTTAATAAGGATAGAAATTAAGCCTATATTTGTCTTTTTGAGATCTTAGTAGATGCCTGCTTTAAGAAAAGTAATTTTAAAAGTGTTGCTCATGGTTTTGTATTTTCATCTTGGTTCTGTTTCTTTCATTCTTCTAGGTTTGTGTCATGCTATCTTGTTAAAACAATTGCAAGGATTTGTTTGGATGCTTATCCTTCTATACAGCTTTCTTCATTTTGAGGGTAGGTCTCCTATCTAAAGGGGTCCATTGTTAAACTGCAGGATGAACACTGGTATTTTCCATCCCCTGTGTCAATTTCAAATGCAGCTGTAAAAACAGATCCCTTCTTGTGGGAGAGCAAGCACACAGGTGATTTCCTGTGAAGATTCAGGCCCACCAGACCTTGTAAATTGAACATCAGCATTTTCCTTCTGGATAATGTTATTCTTAATAAATATTAAATATAGAGACATAAAAATGTTCCCAAAATGGCCAACTGAGGGCTCATACATGCATGACATGTTCATGCTATTTGACCTTATTTCCTTTTCCTTTAAATTTTACAATCGATTTTGAAGTGTTTTAGAACACTAGGAATTTACTAGTGATTGGAAATGGCATTAATATCACAGCATTTAACATCAGTTTGTTTTTAGTTTGAATTACTAAACCAAGAATTTAAGCCAACTCTAGTCTGTATCACAGGGATAAAAATTTATACCTGCCTCACGGGCCTGTACCATGAGAAAAGTCAGATGAAGGAGCAGATATGCAAAGTGGCTCTTTAATTAAGGACTCATAAATCAAAGTGAGCTTCTTGGATTGTGTTCGCTTCATTGAAATACACCAGGAAAAACAGGTTTCGTATTTCTGCTTGTTTACATCAACAGCATAACAGTGATGCTTAATCAGGAAGGAGGTCTGGTGACTAATAAAAATGAATGGTCAGAGAATGGAAATGGCTTTGGGATGGCAGGCATGCCCAGCCAGGTATAGTGCAAGTAATATTTGCATATTTGCTGCTTTACTTTTCTTGCTGTTGTTCTTGTTTTTCTTTTTTTTTTTGGTTTTTTTTTTTCCCAATTTCACATCTTCTGTTCTCTCCGAGGTATCTTAATTGCAAGGAACATGATGCTTGTATTTTTTTAGCATATCATAGAATTGTTTGGGTCAGAGGGAACCTTAAAAATCATTGAGTTCCAACCCTCCTGCTGTGGGCAGGGACATGTTCCACTAGACCAGGTTACTCAGGGCCCCATCCAGCCCGGTCTTGGACACTTCCAGGAACAGGACATCCACAACTTGTCTTGTCAATCTGTTCTTTACAAAGAACATCTCTCCAAACAGCACCTACCTTTACCCCTGTTTTACGCAAGTAGCATCTTGCCAAGAAGAAGGAAAAGCAAATTGCCTGGAAGTGTTTTAATTCAGGATTTCAACAGAGGTCCATCCTCCCAGCTGAAAGTGTCTTGTAAATGTCTTTTCTGAGCTTGGGAAAATGAAAGAGCCATTCCTCATTTTGCTTTTGGGCATATGTACTAGCAGGCAGTTGTTTGCCTTACTTCAGGCCTCATCCATTTTCCGCTGAAGTCTGTGAAAAGGTTCTCACTGCTTTTTAGTTACCACAGCTGGTCTAACATGCTGCAAAAATTCCAGAAACAGGGGTAGAACATTTGTGACCCCAGTCCGTAAGTGTGCCTTCAGGCATGGAGTTTGTAAACAAACCCATTATTTACAGGGGTTGCATCAGTGATTTTTTAAATTCCTGCTGCCCACTACAGAGCTACTGGCACCATACCTAGTATTTTATACCATGCCTACATAAGGCCCTGACAGAATGACAGGTATCCAAACCCATACCCAATTCTTTACTTGGCTCATACTACCAGGCTGGCAGCTGATATAAAGGAATAACTTCAAACAAATGGCAACAAAATTTTGAACAGCTGCCATGACTGTTTCATTTAGGTGAATATTCTTACTCAGACTTGGTTGGGTTTTTTTTTTAACTGACTTCTGTTTATTCTGTAAAATCTGCAGGCATATTCAAGTCTTCATGATATTCGAAAATATCATGCTGCATCTACAGTTTTGGTTGTTATTAAGTCTGCAAAATTGAAAGCATATAATTATTGAGAGTTTGTTTTATTGAATACAGATTACAGAATGTTACAGATCATAGAATTTAGCAAATATATAAAATTAATTTGATGTTTTCAGGAGCCTTATGAAAATATTAGTGAGTCTAGTAAAGCTGTTAGTTTTTGAACATAATATTTGAATGAGTAGGAGTGCTAGAAGCTGGAAAAGGCTGGTGCAAACTGACTTTTGGATTAAATAGCAACAGTTCCAAGACTCCTGCTTGGTGTCACCAGGGCATTCTTCATGGCCCATGAGCACAGACAATGCTAAAGGCTTTAGTGACCACAATTTCAAGAAAGAACTTTGTATGCACTAAAATGTTACTTTTTCACTGGGGTCTAAACTCTGTCCAGATCCTGCCCACTGTAGTTAAAGGGAAAGCAAGAACTAGAGCTTCTGAAGCTGTCTGTGTCTGACTCCACAGCCTCTGCCTCAGAAGTATACCTGGATTGAGAGGTAGGAGAGGTCAGATCTTCCTGCTATACAGCATCACCTTCCAAAATATGCACTGTCTCAGTATACATTTACTTTAGGCACAAGTCATCAGACAAATGGTCTGCCTCGGTCCACAGTTCTTAAGCTGCAAGCTAACTTTGCAGGATTTAAATGAAAATGACAGCACTAAAACTTGTTTGTAGACTCAAGCCTAATTGATAATTTCCTCACCTATGACCAACTGTCTTGGTTCACCCTTTGAGACTTCAGTCTGTTTCTTCCATCCAAACATGAATATGAAAGCTTATAGGAGTTAGTAAATCTTTTTTTGTCCTTTAAAGTTAATGAATTCATCACAGTGAGGATTGCAGGGTGCTTTGCAATTAGCTTCTTCTACAAGTAGCAACATGAAAGTGTGTGTCTTTGGCACCGCTGCAGGGTGCAGCTCTTCCACAGTTTGAAGGGTTGGTGTGTTGCAACTGCTACAGGATTGCATTTTGTGAAGGCCATTTAAAAATATTATCTTCTCTGCAAACTCTGGAATTGATGAGCTTTCCCATAAAATACACCTCCCAAGTTTATTTCCTTTTAAATGTGCTAACTGCCTTCCCACTGACTAATGAAGTTAAGAGCTAGAGATTAAATATAAACTCCTATGGATTTATGCCAATGGCCACCTACTATAGGTCTGGCACAAAGGGACAGTTATTTCTATGTAATTAGGTTCCTGTTCCTGGTTTTTTTTTCCCATCTGATTTCCTTAATTATTTAATTATTCTCTATTGACAATTTTTGATTAAGTCTCTACCACTCTACATCCAGTGTATTTAGGTACAGCCAGAACACAACTGAATATTCTTTTTCCTCTGAAAGGATGGTTAAACATTATCTGTAGTTATAATTCTCTGATCTGCTAGAGAAAATACTAAGTATACTGACTGCCCATTCAGAGGTAGCTATAATTTATTGTGATGTAGGAGGTGGGTACTGAATGAAGCCCCAAGAAATCCTGATTGATATCTTTCTGGTCCTCACTTTCATGCAGTGTCCTGTCTGTCCATTAAGGTTAACTATCCAGCCAAAACTCTACATCTTTATGACAAAAGCTGTCTTATAGTTAGGTTAAAATAAGCTTTGGTGAAATAGATTTTTTGAGCGATTTGCCAGTCAGGAAAAATGTATTTATAAAACCATTGGAAAAGCAGAAAAAAATCTATGAACCAAGTAAAACAAAAATAGAATTCTGTTGTTTAGATTTTATTTCCATCTTCCTGTTATGTGTGAAACCATTTAGCCTGGAAAAGGTAAAAGTGTGCATTGCATGTAGGAAGCATGTATACATCTTCTTAATTTGAAGAGGAATTTTGATTTACTCCTGAACTTCTGAGAAATTCAATTTTTCAGTTATGAAATGACACCATGCAAGATGTCCACAATGTGTAGCTCACAGGCTTAGATATTAGAACACAATCCATGAAGCTACTACTACTAACACCACTGTATTTAGCAAAAAACCTCCCAACTTCTCATTTGCACAGTTTTCTGCTTACATGGGCAAAGAAACAGTCTAAATGAGGGAAGATAAACTAGTAAATGATTATATTCAAAATCTAACCTATCTTTTATTTGTTTATAAACAAAAATTCAAACTTTATTTCATAAGCTAAACTTTAGTTTTTTGAAAATGGATATGGAAGGTGATATTTGCCTACATTCATAATATCACCTATGGTTAGTGGCATTTTAAATACTTGTAACTGTTATTCCATTATAGATTAGCTGGAAACACCAAAAATGGTCTAAACTTTGTGATAAATCAGAATTTGTCTTTGTTCTCTGCCCTTTGTTTCTTATTAATGATCTTTCCTCTGAATTTTGAACAGTGCTTCTTACTTATAGTCCGAAAGACTCTCTCAATTAATATTCTTCTCTTCCAAAAATCAAATAATCTTTTTTTAATAGCAATAAAATAGCTCTAGGGGTTTTTTCCTGTTATCAGCAATCCAAATAATTAAAGATAGTACACAGCAAAACTTCATAAACCAGCAAATATTTAATTGCCTTACAATGAAATCAATGAGTAATCGTAACAGGAGTGATAAATACTCTCTTTAAATTTAAGCATAGCTGGTGATTGTCTTTCTTCAAGAAGTGGATTCTAAGATTAGTACCCTTGTTTTTGGAGTCTCGTTAGTGTCTGCTTTCATATCTGTCTATGAAGGTTCTGCACCCCAAGAACTCTCCCACACTAGACATGGTCATCATTATGAGGAGCTAGGCAGTAGGCAACATAATTCATACCCTGCTGTGGGCTACACCTTTAGATACCAGCTAATCCTTTCAATTTTCTCTGCCCTAAGTAAGCATAGCATAACCAGAGATCATTAAAACCAGATATATTGCCATTACCTGTCATTTAGTAGTTCTTTGCATCCATATTTTCTACTAGCATAAAATACTTTTCTGCAAAACTGCTATTATTCGGACAAACTATTGGAAAAATTGAAATTTAGAGCAGATTAGAGTTGATTATGAGAAAATTCTTCTGATTCTTGGCTATGTAGTCCTTAAGTATATTTAGCCACAAGAACCTTTGTATTAATTTCTTCTGAAAGGACTTATATAGGATATAATACACAGATGCAAATCTGAAAAAGATTAGTATTTGCAGGATTTAAATTACTAGTAACACTGTCACATGGTAGAATCTCTAACATTTTTAGAGAATACAGAATGTTGGCATGCAAACCAAGATTTTACTAAAAATAAGTGAAAAATAAGATATAGTTTCTGTGATTCTGTAATTGTGTGATTAGCTTTCACTATTAGCTCTCCATTTTGTATTATGGAGTAGATGAGTTACATTTATAAGTGCAAAAACACTATCAGTTCCCAAATCAAGGCCTATTTTGTCACTGATTTCAGCAGTGGTGGTGCATTTTGGAAACAGACAGCATACACCTTCAGAAAATGTCTGACCTTCCTCTGCAGCCCTTAAGGAAGGGCATAATTCAGACTGCAGATGCTCTCTCAATTACCTCAGGTATGCAGAGATCACAAGGGAAGAGGAAAGAGAACAGCCAAGCTCCCAAGTAAGACACTCCTCTCCTTATAGATCAGATGCTCCTCCTCACAGCATGTAGCAGGAACCACACTCTTACCCTTTCAGGTGAATGAGGGAGACAAGAAGAGATAAAATAATTACTTTTCCCTCTGGTTAACTGGTTCTTTCTGACTGCTTACTTATGCCACACAGTAAGAATTTACACTCTTTTCATGAGGTATTTTTATCAGTATCTCAGAGCCTTCATATGACATTCTAAGAGCAACAACAACAAAGCTGCAGTTGTGAAGGTTTGGAAAAATGCCCGTATTAGATCTTTAAATACTATTTTAGAAAATAAATTTTTTTGTATTTTTTAAATATTTTTGTATTTTATCAGCCAAATTTGTGATAGTAGCCTCCAAAACACAGTTTTAGTTCTCTAAACAAGCATTTATGAAGACACAAGCCCTATGAGTCTTGTGCTTGACTGATGTTCTGCCCTTTCAAGTGCCACCACCTGACAAGTGTAATATATGGAAAATCTGAGCTTCTGACTTGCTTTCCCAGAGTTTGTTTACAGTCATAGTCATACTACTTTGTTTGCCTTCTTAAAAATGTGTAAGGGCAGTCAGAAAAACAGAGGGAATATTGTTTACAGCATCTTTGCAGGGTCCTGTCCTTTTCAAGTACAAGATGGTCTGTATTTGATTTTTAAATAATCTGCTAGTCTCAGATGACTGTCTTTTCATTCAATCCATTAAAGCAAAGAGGTCTGCAATACCCTTGGCAATCCTCTGAAACATGACTTCACCCAGACATGGCACATCTTGCTAATGCAAGCTGCTCATTTATTTAATTTTGCCATCAAACCTTATTTACTGTTATTTTCTCATGCAGGGCTTCTGTTTTACTGAATAGTAACATCAAATTAGAGAAGCTGCCAATGGCTGGGCTCTGTGTAAATAGGAGAAAGAATGTACTGTATGCCATTAATTCACCGTAAGGAATCTGAACTAAGATTGGACAATGCAAGCACTGCTGGTAAGCGTTTACTAGCAGTTCATTTCTGCATATAGCTAAGTAGTTCACCTGTTCCTCCAAGCCATTACACCGTTGCATGGGACGAATTGTGTGTGGGTAAGAACAGTAGTAGCTTTTCAAATTTAAATAAACCTCAACTGTCCTTCATGTTGTGTCTGCAGTTTCTCATAACAGGACAATGTGACATGATTTCTCATTGCATCTTTGGTGGCTCAGGGTTCCCTTGTATCTTTGAGACAAGTCTGCTTTTATTGATACCTTTCCTATGGGTGAATAGCAACAGTGTTTTTTTTACAAACTCCACCATGTCTAAAAATGAGCAAAATTAAAGGAACAGGAGAGGAGTGAACAAGAACAGAGTGGTAGGTGTTTATTGATGACATGATGTCTTCATTAAAGGTGTAAAGATAAGGCTCTTGATCTTGGCATTCTTGCTGCCTGCTTTATAGGATCAGACAACCTACAGAATCCCCCCAATTTACAAAGGACTTCTTAAACAAATTAGTGTTCACCACACTTGTAAAAGACAAATAATGCCAGCACACATAGCACATTCACATGAATATAAAATTCATCACAATCAACTGCCTGAGATAAGAGATGATTATGAGACCTTCAAATAATTAGGGAATAACCTTTGAAGTCTGCTCTTGGCTGCTACCAAAACCTGCCTGGTTAGCTCATCTAGTTAAGGCACATCCTTCTTTCTCCTGTTGGCTGAATTTCAGAGGCTGCTTTGGCAGAAGCCAGGAGATTTGGAGCACTCCCGGTTGCATCAGGCCTTAAGAAACACCTGAAATGCTGAGATGACTGCACGCCTTAGATAATAGGGGATGACTGGGCCTAGGCCTCTCATTTATAGAGATAATTTTATGCTACTCTTCAATCTGCTCTTGATTTATTTGTTAATCTAACTTGATAACACTCTCCCTGATACTAAATCTTTCTCATGGCAGGGGCAAGCTGTGGGTGACATCCTAGGCTGCTTAACCTACTGGGCTTTGCAGAATTATGGGAAAAGAAGGAAAGACGTGCAGCTGGAATAATCATTAGATTCCTTATCTGCCACACCCGGGGTTTGGTCACCTCACTGACAATCAAATGTCCATTGAGGAGCAGATCAAAATAATCTGTCTCATCTTCAAAAACAAACAAGGACACTTGTGAAGACAAAACACAGCAGCTGTATGAAGGAAGAACAAGAAGTATGCCTTGTGCTCAGGTAGGTTTTAAGAGACTGTAGATAGTTTTCCAACACGCATTTAATAAATTTAAAGAGGCTTTTAAAAAAAATAATTTTATGTTTATCTGGTTGCTAAACTGTCGAAAAAGTTGTCTCACCAGAAATGTCTAACTAGCACCAATTCCAAATATGTGTTCTACAGGAAATTAGGAAATTCATATTAAAAAAAAATCCAGAGGAGAACAAAAGTTTAGAAATACCAGAATTTCCTACCAAAAAAAAAATTTTCCTGTTTCTGAAAAGTAAATATTACTTGAATCTGTATCTTTGAATATGGAGTAAATTGCCATTCCTAGCTTACGTGAATCCTTCACTTAATTCTTGTTTCTGAAACAGCTGAGGGAGTAATCCTGAGCAATCCCTTAGTGTAAAGCAGGGCCATAATAGCTGAAAACTCGAGAATTCTGTGGCAGAGTACCAGGAAACTCTGTGGTATGTGTGTGGCTTCTGTGGCATTTGGGACCCAAAGATTAGTAACCACAAGAAGCTTTTGCTTCTGTTGAGCAGAAATCTGTCATTTGGTAGCAGAGTGACAAAGTATCTTTTGTTGTTTTCGTTTCCAGGAATCAGCACTTTCTAATAAAAATGAGTGAAAAAACATTCCACACAGAAGCATACTACTAGAAAATTTCAAATCAGATCATTTTTCATACAGTATAAACTTAGTGAGTAGTGATTTAATAAAAGACACCGTCTTCCCTTCACATGGCCAGGTACTAAGGAAATACACAGCACAAAGTATATTTTGTAAGTCTGTATGTGGAAGGACTGGAAATATGAGTAAGTTAAAGTTTGGAAAGGTAAAAATGCAAAAGATAAGTAATATGATGAACACTTTAGAACAAGGAGTGGGGGGTTTTGTGTTAACGTTCCCTGAATTTTGTCTGTTACCTGAAAATTTCTCAATAGAGTTAACATTGGAAGTGGTAGTAGAGACTGAACAAGCATTTTTATCATCTTGGCGTAGAGGGCATGACAGTAATCATCAATGACTTCTGTATTCAAAATATTCCACCTGTCACTAGATAAGAGTAGAGCTGCACTGAAATTTAAATGTTGAGAGGATTTGAGTCTGTATACATGCAGCTTCAGTACCTATTATAGCATTCAAGTTACTTCTTTCACTATGTCTTAGTTTTCCAGTTCTTGAGAAACTGGTCACACAGAAAATATAATTTCTGATTTACATTTTAAAAGTTAGCATAGAAGAAGCGACATTCTGGCCTTCATGAAGTCTTTGAGATAATTCCCATGCATTCAGCACTAACAGGATTTTTAGCCCAAGAATTAAGGGCTAAATCTGAATTAAATGTCTACTTTTAAGAGGAAGAAAGTAAGGATGTTTTCAGACCTAAGTGTTTATATTTTTCCTTTCTCCTGGAAGTCTGACCCAAACACATATTTGGGGAATAAGTGGAAAAAAATGTTTGTGTATTGCCTCCTCAACTCACAGTGCTGGTCCTGTTGGTCCAGTTGGCCCCTGTCCACTAATATTTGGAACATAAGATTTTGAAAGCCTAGATTCCAGAGGATTATGACAAATCCATAAGAAAGTTGCACAGGGGTAGCTATCTCCCCCGTGCTTGCAACTGTGAAGTCCAGCTTCAGAGGAGGAGGAGCAGCTGTTAATTATAGGAAGAGCTAAATAGATTTACAAAGAGAAATTGAGACCTCTAGAAGCCACTGTCATCAAACTTACAATGTAAATAACCATTGCTATCTGATGTGAAAGAGAAATTTGAGTTCATAAGGGCTTATTTAAAAGGAATGTTACTAGCTTAATTGGTCAAGCAAAATTTACCACCTACTAAATTATATACTTGTCCTTCCCTTATTGCTTCTGGGTTATCCAGATTCCCTTCACCCCTTCATATACAGTATCAATTCTGTGTAAGAGTCGGCCCGAAAATCTTCGATATGTCTCACGTTTCGTTGTGGAAACTTGAGGGAACAGGGGTGCTGAGACCCCAGGCTGATGTAATCTGCCACCAGAATTACCATCTGGCCAGGTGTGTTTGCTTGGGACCAGATCTACATCCTGCTGGGAACAATGGGGGCCACGCTACACTGCCCCTGGATTCTGTACCACCTGTGCCTGAGATGCAGTGGGACCAGCTTGCCCTGTGCCCCCCACCCCGCTCCACTGTGCAATGGGCCTAGACTCCATCACAAGATTTCTCCCCCCTTTGGCTGGGTGCCTCTCACCTCTGAAAGAACTATATATCTCAGCCTCAGAGGAGAGCCCTCTGAGATCTCCCAACAGAGACGATGGATCCCCTAGCAATGCCACGAGGACTGCCCCCGTCTTTCACCTGTGGTAGCTATTCCCTGTTTTTCTATCTCTTTCTCTGTCCTTCTCTCTCTCTTTATTGTTTTCTTTCTCTCTACTCTCTCTATTGCATATCAGTTTTGTGGGCACATTAATAAAGTGCATTGATTTTTAGTTAAACAGTATTCTCTTTGCCTCCTTTGTACTCTGAAACCACTATGAACTCAGCTTATTTAAGCGGGTCGCAACATTCTGCAGACACATTTTCAGATCGTAAGGGTTCCTTATTAGAAAAGAGACCTGACATAGCTCCTGGCAGGTGTTTGGGAAGTTAAAACTATTACAGTCATTATTTAATTTTCAATGCCATCTCTGTGATCTGGTTACAAATGAGTGACTGCATTTTAAGAGCATTTGAGCCATCAGGAGAGCAGAATGCTTATCTTTTCTCTTCAGGAGTACTGACTGTTGTCCCAGCAGCCCTGACTCTTCTTTATCTATTAGCAGTTCAGGGATTTCAATGCATCAGGTCATTCTCATTCCACCTGCAAGGGGCAAGAAGCACATCCCAGTTGCCACTGCATTAGAAAAGGAATATGTTTTATATGATCTTGCCATCTGTGTGCACTTAACCCCATTTCTGCTTCATCTTTGGCAAAAAGTCTTGATGTACATCACTCAGCAGCATATTTTAGTCTTTTAAAAAATA
The DNA here is from genome assembly GCA_910950805.1 of Acrocephalus scirpaceus scirpaceus. Lineage (NCBI taxonomy): Eukaryota > Metazoa > Chordata > Aves > Passeriformes > Sylviidae > Acrocephalus > Acrocephalus scirpaceus. The sequence continues at coordinate 45,302,194 of OU383777.1, read as the reverse complement.
AGAAACCTTCTATTTTCTAACGTTGGGAAGTACTCTTCACAAATCAGGAATAAGTGTAAGATGGAACATGCACTGATGTTAGTTTTAAGTACTTATATAGTTTTCATAGGTGATTTGGAAACACTAGAACTTTTTTGTAAGAGATTCATTTGTATGTGATTTATTCCATTGAAGTTTTGCATGCAAGTCGTACATTGCATGTTTTGAAATACATTACTGTTGTAACACTGTGAAGAGAGGATTCTCCAGATTTTATTCACCCCTGTTGACAAGCTGTTTACCTCTGTTGCAAGCTGTTATTAGGCTACAAAAATGCAGCCATGTTTTGCATTGCACAGAATTGCATTATATTGGATTTTGAAAATCCCCACACCTGTCTGTAAACACTAGCACAAACACTGTTTAGCTTGTTACTAACAAGTTTCCTCCTAGTCGGAGAGAGCACCCTCTAATTGTATTGTGGTTATTCTTTGCTTGATTCTTACTAACGGTGAGGAACGTGTGCTCCTTCCTGTCTTTGTTCTGTACATTTTAGTACTGGCCATGGCAATATAACAGAGGTACTTTTAAACATCCTGTCATCTTCGCTACAGCAAAATTAAGGCTCTTTTTGTCACTTAGGAACAAGCTGTTCCTGCAGAAAGAAAAATTTCTCTACATGACACCTATCTGTGATCTACCTCTCTGTCCACTGGGTGACACCAGCAGCCTATCTGACATAGTTAGCTGTGCATAGCACCACAGAACACAGATCGAGAAGATTTAACCACAGAGCTTCTTTTTTCCTGGTAATACTAGGAACATTGTCTTTCCTCTCTAGTGGAAAAGTGAGATAAATAATTAGGAAAACCAAAATGCAGAAAAAAACCCTAAAACATCTTCCAAGCCTACTATATGTAGTTTACAAGGCTGAAGGAGACAAAGTGAGAAAATACTCCATAAAATACACAGTGAACTGAGGGCCTGTTGTACAAACTCATTAAGAGGACATGCTTTAATATGAATGACCCACAGCTGATGAAAATGATTGTGAACAGCTCTGAGTATCTCAGATAACAAATTGCTGAGATGCAGTTTGATTCTGTCCCATGTTACCTTTTTTGCATTCCCATATGGAAATAATTTATCAGTTTTGAAAGAAAGATCATGATAACATGCGATTGTTCTGGCTGATAAACTGGTTAATTCTTATAACAGCTTATAAAATACTGTTTAAAATAATTTAAAGATATTCTCATATATGGGCAACATTTTAGCTTTTGCTGTTGATTTTGTAATTTTTACTTTTACTTTACCTGTAATTCACTGCTACAAAGATTAGCCACCAATACATGCTCTATTTTAGTCCTCCTCTGATACAGATATAAACAAAAGATGCATGAGGAGTAAAACCTACAGCCTAATAACCTGTCAGCAGGGTCTTAATTACTTGTTTTAAAAGCTGAATGGTAAAAGCAAGGTGGCTGGTTCTTTTGCTTCAAAAAAAAGCTGTTGTTTAAGGAAGAACGAGTTTGTTTTTAGAAGGAATGTGTTAATAGTCCTTCCTATAAACACTCTCAATGTCTCTCAGATGGTAAATAATCAGCCCATGAGCCTATTTCACCTGGTTACAACGCCTATGGCCTTATCAGCTGATAGAGCGAACATCCCATACAAATGGAGCTCTCTTCGTTTTTTCCAGGGGGGTATTCAACCCATTTTCAAGCAATTCCAGAGAGACTCACCCAGCTGTTCCTATGCTCAGCTGGAACAGCTTGGTAGCAGTTCAGAACAGTTTCCCAGGACTGGCTTGTTACACTTGACCAAAGCCACGTTGTAGGATACCGACATTCTCTGAGGATAGCGGGGCACTAAGGAAACCTGCCTGAAGCAGCAGCTCCAGCTCTCCTTGTGTTATTGCATACAGTAGTGACTTGCAAATACCAGAAGAAAGATAAGAAGCTGTCAAATGCAACTCTGACAGAAGTCACAAATCGGAAAGGGTCACAGTCATTTCCTAAGCAGCTCAAAAGCAAGTCAAAAAGCAAAAAAAGTTCAAAAGCAGCTCAAAAGCAATAAGTAATATTCAGAAGTTCTGGATTCTAAAATAGGCTATGGTACTTTTCTGTTGGTCAACAGCACAGCCTCTGCTGAAGATCTGGGACTGGCCCAATTGCACTTTAAAAGTAAAAGTCATAAAGAATGAAGTCACTATATTTAGGGTAGACTACAACTCCCCATTTCTGTATTTCTGAAAGATTTGTCATGTGCCAGAGATGACAAAATTTCAGGTCATGCTTGATTGTCTGGAATGTTCAAAGCTTGTTACAGACAGCTCCAGAAGCATTGTGCAATACTCACTAACTGCTAATCAGTTGGTGTATGAAATTAGTAGTCTGCTAGTCACAAAGTGCCAAGTAATTTATATGGGAGAAAAGAATCAGAATTATTCATAAAGATGCAAAATGGAAACAATAACTTTTAACACTGAAGTAAGAGATCTAAGACTCCTTCAGTGACAAATCCCTGAAAACTTTTGATCATTCTTTGTAATGCAAGCACAATGTTAGTCAAAGGGTGAATAAAACATTCTTTAGATTCTGGTACACAGCACGTGACTGTCTTCACCACATCTCAATAAGAGATATAAATATAGAATGGCTGTTCATATAACGAAGGACTAAATAAGCTTACAAAAGAGGCTAAGATGAGGTAAGAGAGAGCTTCATAAAGCAAAAATGGTGTGGCATTGGAATGAGAAATAATTATCGATTGTTTCTGAACACACAAACTGATCAAACACATCAAGGAAGAGATAAACAGCAGATTTCAAACAAAATTATGTTCTTTTTCTTACAGCACATCATTAAATTGTGGAACTCTTTGCCATAGGATGTTGCCAAAAGTGTGTGTTCCAAATGGAATTAGATACATTCCTGAGGGCTGGCTCTGTTGGCAACTGTGAAAAGTGATGGCCCAGACACAGCTTTTGGTTGAGGAAATCCCTCAACTGTTAATCCCCTGGTAATTGAAGTCCCCTGAATTGTTAACTACTTATGGCTGATATGGATCACAAAAAAGAATTTTCTTTTAAATGTTGTTCAATTTCTCCCCCAGTTACCAGCCACTCATAGGGACAGGATGGTGGACAAGTTAAATGAGCCTTTAGTATAATCTTGCACATCTGTTTTTATACCACTATGTGCAAGGTTATTGCTTTAATTGGGGTAAGATTTTAGGATTAGGGAGGAGAATGCACAGAGTTCATGAGAAGAAGGTTCTTTAACTCTGAAGTCATCCTTGGCAACATATATCAAACGATTTTGTATATATTTTAATTTGTAAAGCCTTGATGAAACAAAACTAATGTTCCCAGGAGGGGAAGGTCTCTCTCAAACTGTGTAAAAGATTAAAAACCTACTTCATTTTACATACTTTCTTCCAGAGGCAGATAACTAATTTCCTCTGGTCCTTGGAATTTCCTCAGATGATCAGGAAAAAAACCCTTCAAAATGAAACACAATTGTCTCTGTGTCTAATGATTTTAAAGGTTACCCTTAGTACACATGGGACAGAGTCCATCCTTAATTTCCTACAAAAATTATTGTTCAGCTAAATAAATACAAGTGAGTTTAAGAGAAGGAATTCATGGCCTCAAAAAAAAAAAAAAAGAATTAAGTTCAAGTTCTAATGAACATGTTATGCAAGAAAGAAATGCTGTATGATATTAAACATTTGCCTTTAGACAGCTTTCTATATAGTCTCTTAGATGCCACAAGGAAATTGTTTTACAGAAGCACCACGTAGCTGCTCCCAGGGGCAGTTGTTTCTCCTGATTGTGGCATGTACTTCCTGCCATATGGACAATCCCACTCTCTCCCCCTGCCCCCCATCTAAAGATCTTCAGCCAAGACTTAATTCCCGTGCTTTCAAAATGTTAGGGAGCTGTGTGTTTGAGGAGCAGGAGGCAGAAGGGAACCATCATTTTATTTCGAGAAGTGGCTTTTCAAAAGCATTGTTTGTGCTGAGCTGAAATAAGCACCAAACACCAAACATTCCTGCACTTTTCTTTTCCATAGGATTTTCATTTCTCTTTTTTCCAAAGTAGATGTCTTTTCTGTGTAGTTTGCAATTTGATAATCATGCAGTATTTGTGAAGAAATGACGAGGATAACATATGAACCCTACAATAATAAAACACAGTGTGCTTATATGCATATACACACACAAAACAGTGTTTTAGAAATTCAAGAATGAACTTAAGCCAAGATACCTCTTTCCCCCATTGATGCCGTACTGCATTGAACAATGGTTAAATATCATGAGAGCTGGCTGAGGGGCACTGGCATTAAATGATTACATTTCTAGATGTATAGTCACCTCTGGATGCGGCTGATTCACCTCTAGCGGCACAATTCTCAACAACTGCATTTTCTGGTTTCTGGAGCATGTCAAACTGATACTATGATGTGATGGAGAGGGGAAAGCAACTTAAAGTCTAACCCATATCAGTGGGTCTGGACATGTGTTCCTGTGCTTGAAGAGAGCAACAAGGGCTGTGAAACTTACTGACATTTAGTGTAAGCACAGATGGATTTGGTCCATTAGTGTACATTCTCCGTTTATCTCAAACAATGACAGAGGCCTCTCCAGCAAGCAGCAGAGTGCCTGGTTTGTGCCACTGGCAACCTGCTAAGTGTGAAAAACCAGCCACAAGCTCCCCAAATGTGTGAGGAAGCTAGAAGAGGAAAAATTAAAAGGAAATAAAGCAGAACCAGGAGAAAGTTTGCCCTCGGTAACACCTGCTGCATTTGCCATTAGTGGTGAAATCCATACATACCAATAAACAGACATCTGTGGGGACATCAGCTGTCCAAGCATAGATGCAAAGCCTCGGATGAAGAGTAGGAGAATCCATGGCTGTTCTCCCCCAAGATATGAATATATACCAGACTCCCATAAAAGGTTAGGTGAAACCAGTCGGACCTTAACCAATCCCAAACTTCTCCATCCCCAGACAGTGTTGTAGCATGCAGGTTTGAGCTGGGAAACATAACAAAGATTTCATTAAATCCACTGGTAACTTTTCATTGCTGTTCCTACATGAGTCTAGGTTGAAAATATGGAGACAGCATAATGATAAGGTGCAGTACACATTTATAACTGGTTGTACCAGCCAAGCTGATTTATCAACATGAGGAACTTTACAGGTGAGGTTTTCATGACACTATTTTTCCCTTGAAAAATAGAGTACTGCCCTGAAAAAGGTGAGGGAAAATCACACCAATTCATTTCATTTCAGCTGATTCTCAGGATCCAAAATTCTTTAGAAGAAGGCTTGGTTCTGTAATTGCATTTGCCTTCCAGCCTTGCCAGCTTCTTAAGTGTACTCACTGTGAGACAGGCTGAATGCTTTGAGCTGATTCGGCAGCTTATCAATAGCATGGAAGGAATTTGTGCCTTTGGACTTTTCTGGATTGAAGAGTTGAATGGGATTCTTCTGAGAATATAATTCAAAATAGTTTCTGCCATTTTTTGCTGCAGATAATCAAGGTGACAGTGTTTTTAGTAATTTTTCTCCAGTAAAAGTAATGCTTAAGAAATAAGCCCAGGATGTGAAATCCTCTGTTTATACAGAGAACCTAACAATACACATATCAACTGTTTGTGCAGTTTTATGGTTCACGAAAGGTATTTTGAAAAGGCCAGTCAGAAACTTAAGAGGGAAATCTATGCTGCTTCTACTCTTGGTTTCTCTGATTAAGAATGGCATTTTGTTTATTTTGTGGTGATATGTACTTTGCTTATTAACCATGACATTATTCACTATCTCATTCCAAATTATTCAGCCAAGCAGCCATTTATGAATAACAAATTTTTGTTACTGTCCTCCTACTGAGGTGATTTGGTTTTCAGTCAGGCCTTTAGTTTTGGCAAACCTGTAATGACAGTTCTTGACTCTCTCCATAGTCTAGAAATAGCCTGAAGAGGTCATCAAGCCTTGCCATTTTTACCAGTATATAATCAACTATGTCAGTGGCATTACAGAAACAAGAGAAGGTACAGCCCTGACAGAGCTGTAGATGTCTACAAAACAGACTTTTACACTTGAATTGATTTTCTAGCGTCTTTCACAGCACCCAAAGAAAAACAGGCACATTCACAGTGGAATTTATCTCCTTGCAATGTACAGTGGAATGAATCACATGATGGAAGTGCCTGTTTCTCTCCTGTGGGATTCAGCCTCAGGTAAGCTGAAATCCACTCTTGCTGGTTAAGCTGTTTGTAAAGACTCAGTAATAGAGAAGCCACAATATCTTTACAAAAATACATCTGAATGTTTTATTCTCTTATTGCTTGGCAGTTTTTCCTATCTAGTTTTAGTTCCTATAGATAAAACCTGTTCTTTTTTGCTCTGTTTACATAGACATGGAGAACAGACTGTTCTCTCTCTTTCTGTAGTAGGTAATTTTTTATGTCCTTTTCTGTCGCCCATAACTGTACTCCTGCACTCAGTCTTCATGTCTGTATGCTAAACAAGCCCAGGTTATGCAACCCTTCTTTACTGGTCCTATCTTCTGGAGCTCTGACCATTCCCCTTGCTTTCCTGCAGATTCATGCTGGTTGATATGCATTAGGCCACTCCAGCATTGCTGAACTTAAAAGTTATACTTTGTATTTGACAAGTTAGATTGCTATATGCACACTCCACAATGACTAAAAGTTGTGTCACTGTCACCAGCACAGGTAATCTATAATGTGAAAAGGACAGCTCAACCATCTTGTTTGTACATTACCAGCCCAAGAAGGGTGATACTACAAAACTCAAAGAGATGACAAAGCTTTCATTAAATGTATTTCAGCTGTAGTGATTAAATTTAAAAAAATTTCAGTGTAAGCAAATCTTTTTTAATTGAATGTGTGTGGCTCTGTATTTTGGGCTTTGGGAATTCTGCTGCTAAGCTGCTGATTCCTATGAGAAACTGAGATATAAGTTCTCATTTTGGAAACACATTTTTCATTGTTATTGTAAATATCCCTGTGGGCTGATTTTTCTCAGGGCTTTTCTCATGTTTTCTCATAACAGTTTTCATAACTGTTTTCCGCACCTGTTGTTTGTTAAAGGAGAAGAGATGCAGTGCTTCTCCGACCAATCACTGCCCTTTCAGTGCTTGGTGTTATAAAAGGGCAAAGATGAAATGGAGTAAAGCCTTCTGATAATCAAGAACTGTGTGTGTGCCTTCTTCACTGTTTCCCTGCTGTGACAAATGTGCATGCACATACACATATGAATTTGTCCAGCTGCCTCTCTAAGGGGCAGTTTGAATCAACAGAACTGTTTTTATGATAAGAGCATGTGAAGTTTGGTAATCCACATGAAATATTCCTCGACAGAAGAAAGAAGGGAATTAACCTCAAGAATGACCGTCTCAGTCAAAAAACCCTAGGGAAAGAGAACTTGTGATAACTTGACAACAGCCCTAATTGACTCCTTTAGTCAGCTGGAATGACGGAGAAGGGCACATAAGAGGAAAAGTATGGGCTGGGCTGAACTCACAGAACCCCTACTGTGCATTGCTTAATGTCTGCATTTAATATCTCAAAATTCCCATTCTCCCAAAGGTTAAAAGAAATCAGGATGGAGATATATATGCTTATAAAACCAACCTACTGTTGCCAACAATAAAACACTTTTTATTTAGACTTTTTTTTTTTAATGTTCTGATATATTACTGCACAGAAGTTCAGAATTTCATTAGTAGTAAAGTTCATCTTTGACCTTTCACCTTTTTATGTGGAAGAATTAGTCAGGGAGAAAAAAAACATTCCTCTTTGCCCTGCCTTGCTTATTATGACTCTCAAGAATTTCAGTTTCGGGCTATTTGCCAGAACTATGTTTAGCTCTGAGGGGAGAAAAAAATCTCTCCCCCCACCCCCTCCAAAATGCCACTATCCAAATTTATCTCTCAGCTTTTACTTAAGAGCTGGGGTTTAAAACACTCTGGATTAAATTTATCCCAGCAGGAGTAAAAACTTTGCTATGCTGGTTTATACTTACTGAGAAAAGTTGACCTTGAGAGCTGCTCGCTAATGAACCTTCTTATAAGTTCCTGGTGTTTTAGAGGTGAAGGAAGCTAGAAAGGTGTCCTGTAGAAGGTAAAATTTTTACTTATGCCATAAAATGCCAGCCTGTGAAGTCATGTGTTACAGAAGGCTGTAATAAGGGTGACAGGAACTTGAAAAACACTAGAAAACTTTGACTAACATTTACGTACCAGGCAAGCAAAGCAAAGCTACAGGCATACTTGAATTTTATGCTTGAAGGCACATATTCATTGCTTGTGGTGGAAAGAATAATGAAATTCCTCCATGTCATAACATCACAGAATCAACCAGGTGAAGTGTAATGGAAAGGGCTACATTTCTCTGACAGCAATGGTAATTGCCAGAGGCAGCCTTCTCATTTATATTCACTTAGAAAAGTTTCAATGCAGTGTGCATTCATGCATCAGATCATTTTTGGAACAGAGGTACCTATCCCTTCTATCAGCCTCTTCATTCTGAACATTTATGGACCACACGTGTCAGAGAACATCAGTGCTGTTTGCAAAGCACTCTAGGCAATCCCACAGTGGCAGAAGGTTCCTTCCCTATCTGCTTGTTATCATTTCCATCATTAGCCACACTTGAAATGCTGTCAGAGCTCCAAATGAAACAACACAACCAGTGTGCACCCCACCATGTTTTGGCAGTAGGATAATGCCCATTGTTACAAGGCCAACATGGGAGCAGTGTTGGGGCTTCCTCATCCACGTGGCAGTGAAAGGCTCAGTCGGACAACACTACACATGACGACCAAGTCAAAGTGCAGATCCCTGGTGTATGGAGCAGAGGCAGTAAGCTGGGCTGGAAGCAGCTGGGGGTTTCTTCTCATGTTCTCTGTGCTCCCACCATAGGCAAGGAAAGAACATGCAGAACTGAGGGAGAATGATGAGAGAGATAGAGAACTAAGAGCCCAAATGATCTGTGTAATGAAAAACATGATAGGGAAGGAGAGGGAAGGGGAACTTACGGGAAGCAGGATGAGACATTACCAAAAAGAAAAAAGCAGGAAGAGAAACATAGTACAATATATGAGGAAGAGAATTAAATAAGAATAGAAAAATCAAGAAAATCAGGAAAGTTAGAATAAATGAGTAAGAACTTGCCTCAAGGGAAAGAACGCAGACCTAAAAGGGTCCATGAAGCCAGAGAATCAGTAGCTGAAGCCAAGAGCTAGTGTCATTTCCACTTGCTGATGTACACTCAAAACTGTACCCCAAGGAGAGCTTATAGGATTCCCTTTGTTATAATGCTGACACAGCTCTCAGCAGTGAATTTAAACAAGAGGACAGAGAAACGAGGACCTTTACCATAATGAGATATGTATTATGTTGATGTAACTGTTCATCACTTCCAAATCTGTGCTGCTCTGAGTGCTCCTCTCACACAGGTAAATAAAACTCTTCATAGTAATGAGACTAATGCTACTCAATTGCAAGAAAAACGTTTCCAATTAAAACAATGCTATAATAATTTTTGCCCATAAAACTGAAAAATGCATTTTTTTTCCCCTCTCAATTACTCATAAGTAAAAGCAGTGTTCTATGTTACATTCATTACGTATTAACACATACTCATGTGAGTGTAAGATGAAGGCAATTCAGTGGTCCTCAAGATTCCTTCTAGTGAATAATACATCCATTGTTGCTTGAATATGCATTATTCTGAAGTATTCATAGAGTCCTGCACGCTCAGAGCTTCCCTGAATTAAGTCAGAGGTTTCCAGTTGTTTAACACCAGGAACATCCCATAACACAAGCAGCTTTGGATAGTACATCAGCTTCAATGATCCTTACTGCTTCAAATCCAATTCAGCCAATTTCCTCTGAAACAAAGACTCCTTTACAGTGCCAGAACAATGACATGGGCCTTCATGTCAGTATGAATCTGGCCCAACTAGGTCACTGACTGAGAAAAGGCCATTGCTCAACCTTCCTTCTTGTATCTAGTATTTCAGCAGGCTTTTTCTTTAGCGCTAAGTCCGACATCATCCAAATATTATATCTGTGTGGAACAGTCTTTGCAATATGTTGGAAAATTATTTCTCTTATCTGAACTTGCTCTGGTAATTTTGAATCTGGGGACATAGATTAGTATCACACAATCACAAAGATTATGCGATACTGTGACTAAAACCCAAAGCAAATAGAAACACTCTAAAAATCCAGAAGGCTGCCTCCTTTCGTTTGTTGACATCTTACTACAAAATGCATCATTAACCCAACTTATTTAAGAATTCTAGCACAAAACAGAATTTGGCATTTAACTCATCTGCTTTATTGAGAATGTAATGATGTGATAGAAATATAAATGCCAGCTTCAGAAATCATTCAAATGGTTGAGATATCATGTAATTCACTTCAGAATCAAAATCAAGTTCAAAACTGTGGGAATAAGAGTTGGAAAATGTTTCTGGATCTTTCTGAGCAGCTCTGAATTAGCTTTAATTTTGCAGTTCACTTTTCTAGGGAGAAAAAAATTGCTAAAGGTTCAGATTTTGCCCACATTTTGGAAACTTTGGCTTTGAGTATCAAGCCTAATTAATTCCTATAGGTTTATAATACTTGTCAAAATAACCTTGGTCACATTTCTTCTCTAGAAAAGTTTCCTAAGAGATACAGTATTTAAACAGGAAAGTTCATTGCTACTTACAAAAGTTTAGAAGCAGGATATCCTACTTTACTCCTTCTTGTTAAAAACACAAAACAACAACAACAACAAAGTAAATAATTTTGTTAACATATAAAGAGAAAACCCAAGCAGTTGTTTTTCCATATGTCTAAGGTACTTTCCTGTATTCATCTTCAAATATGACACATCTAAACTGAAATGTTATCAGGGTGGATGGTGGGTTTTGAAAGTCCATGAAGCAGCATGCAAAATGTTGTTTTGTACACTCCTGTATGCTCTTTGGAAATCTTGGAAGGACTGGAAGAATCTCAGTTTTATTTTTTAATTCTTAAATAAGGTATTTTATACAAAAAAAATCATGAAAGGTAAAAGCTGAAAGCCATAATAAAGTTTTAAGTCAGGCTACCTAATAAACCTCTTTATTTTTCAATCTATCATCTTCATTTAGAGTAAGAGGTTGCTCTTGCCAATTCAGCATTTTTTTTTTTTTGTTCTCTTCTTTGGCATATGTACATCCAAGCAAAGCTGCTCTTTGCCAACTCTATTATCAATGGGTACAGCCAGTCTACTAAAGACCTTAAAAATAGCTAAGGCAAAGAGTGATTATCACATGGGTTACTTCCAAGTGATTTCACATTCAGGTATTTTACTTTCCATCAGCATTGGTTTTAATAATTTCATTCTGAGACCTTTGGCATCTTCATTTAGTGTCTTAAATACAAAACACTGTGACTCAGAGCAGCAAGTCTAGCAGTCTCAATATCAAAGTACTTGGACACTTCTGGTGTGTTTACAAGTTATCCATCTTGTATATTCCTTCCTGTCCCATTCAACAGTTTGGGCTGTCTAAACCCGCCCACTGAGTCACAGAATCTTTACCAGTAGTTTCTGTCATGGAGGAAACAAGAAAAGAGAGGAAGGTCCTGGACTCATCCCATTTCTTTGTGCCTGTCTGACCAAGACTTACTTGTTTTATGGGCTGTTATATTTACATTTTGGCTCTAGTCATAAAAGTTTAATTGCAATTAAAGGAGCAATTACTTTAGCCAGCTGTCTTCTAGCAATTATCTTCTTCATTTCATTAATAGTTGAAGAGAAGCTTTAGGAACATAACCTAGAGAAATAGCAGGAGATGGTCAAATACCTCACATCCTCATACTGAGCATACAGCTCTTGGAGGGAACATTCTCAGGAGCTAAAGCATAGCTGTGTGCTATAACAGTTGGGTCTCTCATAGAATTTTTCAAAGCAGAAATTAGGGCAGGCAGAAAAAGGAAATAATTGCAACTTCTGCAATTTATTTCCTACATGGCTTTTGGGAACCATGTAATTATTTTCAATTTAAAGCTGATGCAAGCCAGTAATCAAACTGAAACTTCAGAGTGCCTGGAATGAATGCAAAGGTCACTGTTTTCCATTCTTGATTTAACCAATACATCATACAGGTAATGATGATGAGAATGATGATCTATTAATCTACTGTTAATAGCTAAGAAGCAGGTGATAATCAAAATGACAAGAAAGAAGAACACAGAATGTAGGCCAAAACGAATTGTGCAGTCTTTTGCTGAGCTGCTCTCAGCTAGCTTAGACAGGTCGTGGAAAGTCTCTTTCTTTGACTTCTTTTTAACTTAACAAAACAATGTAATTCATTTATATTGAACAATGGCATATATTATAGTTGCAGTCCATTTATCTCTAAAGGAAGCTTGTCACTTCATGTGCTCACAAAACAAATACTGGAGTGGGAGAGAAATCAGGGATTAAATATAATAGAAATTAACAGTAGCATTTTCAAACACATTAATTACTGGCCTACCATGCTTTCTCTCCAAGTCGTGTTCTTCATTGAAGTCTGGACAGATCAGACTTAGACTGGGTGGTTTTGCAAGCACTTCTGTCAGTGATTGAAAAGGCTACACTGGTCTGTGGAATTCCCTGTGCTAGTTCTTCTCTACACTAGAATTTTCCTTAATATTTTCCACTGTGGTATCATCCCTAAATGCAAATTTAGAAGCAAATAGCAAATGTGTGCAGTTGCACAGACAGGCATTGGCCTAATTTAAACCTATGTGTAACCCATGTCAGGTGTGGTTAGAACCAGCCTGACTATTCTACATGTGTGTTTCTGCGTCTTGCTACCACAACACCATGACAAGAAATTCTTAAATGGACTGGGACATTCTATGGGATTCTTTCATGCACAGATGCAACTGTGGCACAGGAATAGTTTTAATGAAGGAGAGGGTGATGAAGTCTGTGTGAAAACCAAGGTTAGGTGATATAGCTATTTCCACATACTCTACCAAATTTATAAAGATGGTGCTGAAGATGAGATTAACTGCATCCTTAAGTTTCCAAGAGCAGAAGCTTCTGGTATTTTTCCATCTTGCCAGCTAATCTCCTAGCCTCAGAAATTGCTGGATACTCAACACACAGGTGCATGTGGATGTTCTTTTTACTTCCTTTCTTTCAATACCTAGGGCTCACTGTACATGACCTTTGAACTCTTTCTTCCTGCATATCACTCTGTGGGGAACAGATCCTATTGAGAGCTCCAGGTTAAGGAAGATACTGCACAGCCAAAAAGGAATTAGCATCAGTGAAACACTGAAAATCTTGCTTTTCACTGGCAGGATAAAAAAAGCACTACCATTTCTCTGTTCATGGAGCGATTTCTTGTGAGACAGCATTTTCTTGTTTGTAAATCAGCTGTTTCTTTAATGAAATAAGCAAACAGGTCCTAATCTGCATTCATTTTTTCTCTCTTCATTTACATGTGAGATGAATTAAGCATGGAGATGCCACAGATAACTGACTGACTTGAGGTGATGACCAGTTGACTTCTAGGAAAAAATAGCCCTTGGAATCCTCTTCTGAATCTCTGCTCCAAATTTGCTTCCCTCAGGAAGTCCACCAATATCTTAGCGAATGTAAGCAGAAACCACCATCCATAAGACTTACGGGCTTCATCATTCTGTACATTTTTTGTGTCTTGTCCATTTGTTTATACCTTGAGAGTCCCAATCCAAGTAAAAGAAGTAACTTTTACTTCTTTACTTTTCTACTTTATTATAAAAGTACAGACTATGCTGCAAAATCAAGCTGAATACAATAAAGCTGATTACATGTTGGGATCAGTGGAACAATATAATAGAAGTCTGAATGACAGGTCTTTTAGGACTGGCCTGGATCCACCTCAGGCTGACCCATTACACTAGATCAGGTTAGTTGATACGGTGTGAGTACTTCCAATATGAAGCAGCACAGTAGAAGAATGAGAAGAACAGGTTTTAATGAAAGAAAGAAGAAATACAGCAATACAACTGATACAAAAAGTACACAATATAACACAAGAGTCTAATAAATTAGTAGAACTTGAGAAACAGGAAGAAAGTTTCAGATGGTTGAAGAAAGAGGCTTGTTCAAAAAGATACAATCTTAAGTCTTCATAGATACAGATACATTCTTGGCAGTATAGGAAACATACAATTCTAACATAGAAAATATTGACTGAAGTGGTAGTATCAATTCTTGAAGAATATTTGCATATGGTATATTATGAAGTATACACACAGGCAATTTAGCATTCAAGAAGTCTCCAAGTAAAGGAAAACATTATGGATTCCTTTTTGGTAGACAGACATCTCCTAACAGCAGCAATTGGATCTGTTCAGTATTCAATATCAAAACAAACACACAAACCTGAAAACAGCAAACAATAAGCAAGACCTTTTGCACAATGAATTATGCACCAATTTGGCAGCAAGATTCAAAAGATAAGAAAAAATACTCATCCCTCACCTCTTGCCTTTCATGATCAAATTATTTCCCTTCTTCCCAGTAATCTTTTAAGCCTGCCTTCCTGGGGATGTGAATTAGGTGAGAGTGGGTCATACCTAAGTGAGAAGAGCGGTCAGTAGCTGTTAACCCTAAAACCAGATCAGGGAATGTTTACAGGAAGAGATGCGCATCAGCCTCAGCCCAGCTCCTAACAGCAGCAGAACAAAGCCTTTGATAAGTTCTGATACAAAAGCCTAAGCATTACAAGGGAACCAAAAAGCTCCAGATAAAAGGAGTCACTCTGTCTTGTTGCTGCTCTTTCGCACTTTCAAAGCCTATGGAGGAAGTCTGTCTCTTAGGAGTCACAAATGGATACATCTCCTACAGAGCACCTAAGCCCCCTTCCTGGATTAAAGATCTATCTGCTACCAGTGTCCTCAACTGACACATTATTTTCTTCCTATAGCTCCATCTACATAGGCATTTAGGTGATGCTACAAGGGGTTTTGCCAACAGCTGCCACAGCACAGAGGTCTCTGAAGGATGATGGGAAGGTACAACAGGAAGCATATGACGTCCAGAAAAACATTCTTTCTTCAGTCATCATTTATTCAGAAAAGAGTAACCAGTGCTCAATTACTAAAGTGCTTGTACCAAGGAGTCAGCAAAAAATACTGCAGAAACTATTGCCAGGATTGCTTAAAATTAATTTAATCTTCAGGATGAAAGTGGAATTATGAATAAAATTCTGTATAAAATCAAGCAAAGTGTTCATACAGCATTTTTGCATCCCTGTATAAGCATTCTCTATTCTGTTCAATCATTACTAATTGGAGGATGGATAAGCCGCATCCACTCCACCTAGGCAACTGTCAAGGATACAGGATAAAGAAAAAAGCTGGTACAGGTATTAGTGAGGCAGAATTTTATTACAGATGCTGAAGAAATAATAGCAAATATAAAAATGGCCAGCATTACAGTTGAGAAAACTACTTCAGAAACTGTGGAAACCCAGACACAAATTTTAAAACACCTTAAAAGTAATCCTGGTGAGGTACATGATTAAATATGTAAAAAAGACCCATATCCATGGGAAAATGAATGGGGGTAAATGAAAGTACAAAAATGAGAAACAAA
Source organism: Acrocephalus scirpaceus scirpaceus (assembly GCA_910950805.1). Lineage (NCBI taxonomy): Eukaryota > Metazoa > Chordata > Aves > Passeriformes > Sylviidae > Acrocephalus > Acrocephalus scirpaceus. The sequence continues at coordinate 45,286,561 of OU383777.1, read as the reverse complement.
ATAATTTGGGAAAATATCATAAGCAGGAAACCCTATCACAACAAAAGGTCAGCATCCAGGAATGTCTTCCTGCTACTGCCTACATCTAACCCAGAACCTGAGTTCTTGGAGCCCTAGCACAGCCAGCCCCCAGGCTTCATACCTGCTTTAAGGACTTGCTGATGTAAACCCCTTGAGGCTGATTGAACGAACTGTGTTTAAAGCAGCATCAGCAACTGGCAGGGCGGGTGCAGAGGAGACTCCACAGAGCTGAAGCACATGGGTTTTCAGTGTAGTGGAAGGAAGGAGACTTCACACAGAACTTAAAGGAAGAGATGCAGTGATTACAGACAGCTTGAGACAGCAGCACCAAGCCTTTCTGTGGAAATGAAATGTAGATAAAATAGAGGCTTTTTTTTTTTTAAAGCTGCTGAAGACTACCAGTCTGATGAGCATTTCCTGTCTCCACATGGTCAAGAAATTGTGGATCCTTCCCAGTGTCTGCAAACTTCAGAATGTATCATGTGATTTCCCTTTGTAGCCCTGCCAGGATATCTTGCAGTTTGTTCTTTTGAACATCTCCTCTTATATTTTAGCTCTCATTTATTAGCCAATTAAGCAGCAACTTATCAAGATTGTTTTCTTTCTCTTCCCTGTGGTTCCTTGGCAATCTATGCTGCCTTTAGGCCCTGTTTTGGGAAATGCTATGACTTAGCAGGCAGTTGAGGAACATGTATTTGTTTACATGTGTAAGACGGGGCAAATGGGCATACAAGCACTCAGCAGCTCAGGTGCAAAGCCTTGATAAATGAAAACAAAGTAAAGCAGCTCTTCTAACAAAAGATGTAAAATCAGGTTTGAAATACTTCCACAGAGTCTGCTTGGTAGAATTGAGTTCTTTTGCTTTTGGATAGCAAGAATCAAGTTTTTGTTTACCTTTCAAGTAAGTAACTGGGTAGATGATATGAGAAAAATACAACCTCTTTGCTAGACAAGTCTTGCAGTGGGATACCTGGCAATTCACATTTACATCATAAAGGGGTGTATGTGTATGTACGTATGTATATACACACATACATATATTTATAAAGCTTATTCAAATCCCTTAAATTAAGAAAAGATTTGTTTATGCTCCTCAATAAAAATTCAAAATGGTTCAATTCAGGGAGATTTAGTAATACTTGTATTCTGAAAACACATGCTCTTTACCTGTGGGAAAGGCTTAAGCACAACTGCTAGATCCCAGCGCTTCCTGAGCTCAAGATCAGGCAGCTGTGGAGCCAAAGTATATTGGCATAGCAGCTGGAGAGTACATGGACAGCACCTACTGTTGAAAGCAGTGAGCTTGTTTAGGGGAAGGCAGACTCGGCCAAGACTGTGCCACCCTCCTGTGGGAAAGAGCAAGTAAGGCTCATGTAATGAGGAACATGTGTTCAAGGGTCAGTCTTGCTGAGGGGGCATTACCATCTTATAATCATTAAGGAGGGAAGGAAATTCCTGGGAGTGAATATTCTGAAGTCCAGGAAGAAATAGGAGGCCAGGTTGAAATGTAGGTCAAAGCTTCCTGGAAAGAATGTCAGGACAGACGTTGCACCAGCCCAAAGAACCCTTCTGTTTGTAAGTTTATGACTGAGAATGCACAGCAGCACCTTGGTGTGGATTCCCTCTAGCCTATAATTTAGTTTATAAGTTTAGACAAAGGCCTCAGAACTGAAGGAAAAAAGTGGCCAAATTCCTCAGCAGCTGGCAACAGAATACTGGAGAAGAGCTGAAGGCAGCTAAGAGCGAAGAGAGAGACAATCAGAGAAAAGGACAGACCCAGTAAAAACTGGAGCTTTGAAAGACACTTGCAGAGTCATCACACCCAGCTCAGCACTCCTGTGGTCACCCATCTCAGGAGAACCCTTGGCAGAAGTGGTCAAACCAAAAGAGCTTCTCCAGTCCAGGCCCCATCTTTTGCAGTTTGGCCACTAATGTTTAAGTTTCTGTTGGGGATAACTTACCTGGTGCATTACAGATAGTCCCACAGGTGAGAAACAAACTATAAAACCCTCCCCAACTGGTTTGTGTGGCCTATGAAAAGGAAAGGTGGGAAGGAAAAAGTTCACAAGTGGCATTGCATATGGCATGGATGCTGCAATAGAGGAAGACAGACAATAAACCCAAAATGCTTGTGAAGCATCTTGTTCCTGTTTAGGTTTCACTGTTCTGTGATCACTGCAAGCTTTGGGGACCTCAAGCACACAGGTGCCTGCAGACCACCTGTGAACACCCATGCTGGGACATGAAAAACTTGGACTACTTGGTCATACTGAACAGTGCAGGAACAGCCAACACAAACTTGTTTAAATTTCACCAGCTGTGCCTTTGGATAAAAGATCTACAGGACAGTTTGTAGATTTCTGGCTTTTATCCCATAATACAGTTAAAGCCTATTATTATTACTGTTATTATTGAAACACACATATCAAACATTATCAATAGCCTGCATTTATGGTGCTTCTATTGAAATCAAATGCATGATTCTCTGCCAGTAATGGCTACTGAAGATATTAAGCACTGACGTTTCTCTTTTCGTTTGTTTAGGAATGGAATGGATTGGTCACTCTCTCTTTTGGAAATCTGAGATTATTTTCAGTTCTCATCCATGCAGCTGGACAAGGTCAGAAAGCAATCTTTAAATATTAAGATTTGAGCACAAATCAAGCCAACTAATGGCACTTATTTTGGAACCTTGTACTAGAGTTGCAGTTATTTTTGAAGTGCAATTTAAAAATGTTTTTCAGTTGGCCACAATTACTTGTGAGCCAATATACACCAAGAGAGTGGTATAAATTTGAGCTGCTATACATTATTACTTCTGTTTTGACTGAATGCTCCCCATTATGGTGCCTGCCTTCTGTTTCAGTTCTCAAATGACAAAGTCAGTACACAACACTAGATTTAGTTCTTCCTGTTACAAATACATGTAAAAAGAATTTGTGTGTTATTTTAAAACACAAACCTCTTAAGAGTGATGGTAAAGGGAGAGGACCATGGGTGTCAGAGGGTCCAGAAGGGTGAAATGAGTAAGTAGAAAAAAAAAAAGCACAATAATTTCAGTTTTACTGGCAGTATCATAAACAGTTCCTAGAAACTTTGGGGAGTAAGACACAAATGGTCTTGGACAGCCTAGGTCTCAAGAACAACAACATCAACAACAAGAGGAATCAAAATGAGCGAGGAAAATAATGAGTGGCATAATCATCATTAGCACTGAGGAAGCCAACTGCAAGTTAAAGCACTGATGCACTTCCAGTCATATCCATATCCTAAATCACTGAGTGGTTACAAAAGCCAACCTAAATGAGGGACTGGGATTTCATGGCCATGAAGTGATTTAAGGTGTCATAGAACTGCATCCCCTAAAGCAAACTGTCCATGAGGCCTTTAAGATTTAAAGCTGAGAAGGTAAAAGAGTCAAAATATGCTGATCAGATGTAAGTATTCAAGTTTTGGTCCCATTCAACCCTTTTACAATAAGCCACTTTGCAACAGAGAAACATTTTCCTTGTCTGCTAAATTGCACTGACTTTTTCAGTATCCTGTGTTCCATTCAGAAAGTGTAACATGGGCTAACAGTGCGCTCATCCTGTTGAGCCAAGCTGTGTTCTGATAAACTGCCAATAACCCAAGCCACGGCAGTGTGAAAGGGGAGGCAGCACATTGAGAACAGTTTCATATCTAGCGGTAGCTCAAACCAGATTGCTTTATCCGTCTACAAAGCAAAGTTCATGGGAGGTAGATTTCACCCCTAGCTATGACTGTGTCTTATTACACTTACACTACCTCTGATTTCTGCACAAATTTCCAAGTTGAATAAATCAAATGTATTTTTCAGGATTTAAAACCCAAGGTGGCAAAATAGACACATATACAGGAGGGAATTAAAGATTATGAGAAAATGAATAAAGCACTCCAGCAAGCATTTTAAAAATTACCCACAGAGGCCTTTGGTTTGATCTCTGATATCCATATATCCACTGCCATGTTTCTTGTGTGATAATGTATTTTGCAAAACATGCTTATTCATCAGAGACCAAAAAAGCTCTGAAAAGTCAAGCTGAAATGTAAACAAGTGTTGTTTGGCATCTTTAGTTTGTGTTAGACCAGGTGGCAGCTGTTGGGAGATCATTTTGTTCTAACAACTTTTTGTTTTGTTAGCAAAGAAAAACATTGTCCAGCCAAATCCTGCTGACAGTGAATAAATATTTCTCCTCCATCAGACCAAATATTTTCATTTGCCATCCTAATAGCTAGGGGTAAAAGATCTGAAACTATTTTTCTTTCTATATGGACTCAAATGATATTGGAATGATTTGGTGTTTTATGGGAGATAATTATTACTCGGTACTCTGCACTACTGAGGTTAGACTGGAGTACTGCACCACACTTTGGTCATTATACATCCAAAACTGGAGAGATGTCTAAGGAAGCAAACAAAACGCAGAAAACATGACCTCTGCGGAAGGACTGAGGAAACTGGAAAATCGAAAAAGTTTATTGACAGATCTTCTCGTGTGTACAAGATGGTAATGATGATGTAAAGACGACCACATAGTGGCGCTGCAACTAGGAATAATTGACCAAACGTGAGGCTGAGCAAATCTATGGAAAAGGATTCCATCAGAACCTGTTAAGCTGACATCCACCACCACTGGGTCAAGAAGTACCTGAGCCACAAATTGCTGAGGAATAGCCTGGAGAAGCATCACTACACATAGTCTTCCCTCAGCATCTGCTTAGTCCCTGTCACAGACAAGAGCAGCCTGGCCCTTTACACTGACCAAGTGCCATTCTCACACTCTGCTTGCTTTTTCAGATGAGATAGTACGAAACCTGTTAATTCTAAAAAGCAATTAGCTCTGGGAACAAGCCACTTGCAGAACTACAGCCGCCCTTCACAAAATAGTTTAAAGGCCAAGGGCAGTTTAGTGTACTTGTCCTCTTGTTTGTTAAAAAAAAAAAAAAAGGAAAAAAGGAAGAAAGGAATAACCTACAAGATTATAAAATTCAGCGTGGGCCAACAACTCCACACAGTCCACCATATAACTGGGTTTTTACTACCAAACAAAGTAATGAGAAAGTTGCAAATTTTGAACTTCTGATGAACGTAAGATTTCCAATATTGTAACAAACAGTCACATGGAGACAGGTGTGCTCAGGACAAAGTCTGAAATCTCAGTAAAACTGGCTACTCTACCAGATTCCATCTTGCATTTAGAAATCTAAGTGCAAGATTCAGTGATGTCCAGCAATCCTCTGCTGGGACTAAAACTGTCTCATTTCTATGACTGATGGCAGAAGCCTTCACATTTGCAAATCTTGCCTGTAGTTGACAGAGGCACATTTAATTGCATTTGAAAGACGCTCTATTATCTGTAACTCTCTACATTTGCTTCCATGACAACCATTTAATTTCTGTCATGAATACATACACTTAACAAAAGGGACAAGTTACCTTCTTATAACAGATCTTTGCCTAGATTTAAGCCTTTACCTAGTGAAGCAATATAAAAAGATGTAGTAAAGTGTAAGTGAAGCAATATATAAAGTAAAGTAAACTTTACTTTTAAAAGTAAAGTGAAGCAATATAAGAAGATGTAGTATTAGACTGCAATCCAATCCAGGAAGTAAATATTGTCTTTGGAGTGCTTTCCAGGTAGGACAGAAGGAGAAGAAATTATTTAACCTTATATAATTACTTGTTTCTTTACTTCACAGAACTACAAATTGGAAATAGGATAGAGAAAATGCGTTTATTGTTAGCTCTGCTCTTCACAAAGGATTTTGGCTGCTGATATTCTTTGTCATAACCCATAATTTAGTATGGACTTTCTGCTAAATGTTTCAAAGAGCTACAAAGCTCTAAGAAGCAGATGTTCTGTTTTCACAAAAATCCCTATCTCAGGTAACGAGCCAAAAAACATAGAACAGCACTCAGACCTTGACATGCTCAATATCTTAAGACAACTCATTAGAGCTAATGCACACTTCGGTGTGTTCATAAACATTATTTTAAAGGCAGCAATAAATTATGCCGAAAAATCTGTCAGGTTCATGAAGGAACCTACAGCATGTATATACAGTCATTTCAAGTTACATAATTATAAGGAAATCTGGACCATAACAGAGGGTATGACATACATAGATGAAACCTGGTTATCAAATCAAGAGAAGTCAGACTTAGTGCGCTGTACATTGTTAGCAATATTTTTCTTCAGGGAGAATATTAAATAGATCAAAATAAATGGCCTGATGGCTGTTTTATACAGAGGTGATGAGAGGCAGAGAAAACAAGTGAGTCCAGGTGTTCATATGGGCAACTTCTAAGACTGCATTAAATAAGACCATGGAAATCAGTTAAATTGCTTGTAGAAAATCTATTTGTTCAAAGTGGGATCAGGACTTCCTCCAAAAAGTCATTGTTTGATCATAGCTGTGTCTAATGTCAAGGCTGTAATCTCACACTACACCATCTTTGCCAATAGTGTAAATATGGGCAATCCTGAGTCTCAGGCCAGCAACACAGACGTGCTGATACAGCTATTTGGAGGTAACTGCTGCTACTGCATTGCTGCAATAAGAATGGTGAAAAGCAAAAAAGCCTAAAAAGGATGAATTTTTGACCCAGGTGGCCTCATGAACTGGTTTATAACATGGCCACAAAACCCTGTGTTGACACATCTGCTGGATGAAAATGAACAACTCAGGATGGATGGGTTTTTAAGGCCAGTTTCATTACCAAGACCCGCATGTAATAAAACTAGGCCCCAAGTAAGCCACCAAAGTAGATTCTCCAGGATTTTTACTAAGGACTGCAGCAAAGGAATAAAGAGATAGCAGCTTGTATAGAAGTGCAATCTGCCACCAATTGCAGCACCAGTGCAACTCAGGCTACTACTGACTGACTTCATCTGAAACTGTAAGCACAGTGATAATTCATGTCCTAAATCTGATCATATTTCCAGGTTGGTATCACAGCCATACACACTGTAAACTATGATTTGGATCCCATTGAAAAAGGTCAGGAGTACCCTTTCTGGGATACACAACATCAGATTGTGAGATGATGGATGAGTTCATGGAAAAATATTAATGGAAGATACATTTAGGCTGTCAGAATAATTAGCTAGGAACAAAAACTATCTGGGCACTTTGTGAAGTTGAGGATCTCAAGTCAAGAATGAGGAAGACTTCTTCTTCAGAAGCATGGACAATGCTTCAAACACAATCTATCCAAAATAGCTGTTCTAGGCTTGGTAAAAAGAATTGCTTACCACAGAGAAAATAAAAGTGTTTAATCATCTTAGCCTAATATTTATTTACAGAAGAATATACTCTACCACTAAGAGGAGACTTATCTTCTGAATATGAAAAGCATCTGACTTTTTTTTTACAACCTCCTCAAGACATCAACCACTCAGCTTCCAGTCACTGACACAAAATAAAGGGCACAGAACACAGTGTCACTGGTCAATGAAAAATGGCAAAACTCTTCCCAAACTTGTGTGTGAAGGAAGACAGGCATTATACAATGAAAGAACACTGTAAGTAATATCCCTTTCTCTATCAGTTGGTATTTCCCTCTTTACCATCTGTGAAAAAGGTCCACATATTTCAGTGTTCATGCAAAATCACTAATGCAGGCCAGGGAGTTGAAAGAAAACACCTGTTTTCTGACATACCATCAAGGGTTCCACCCTAATCTGCTGACCTGCATTACCTTTCCCACTTTCCATGACACCATCCTAGGAAAGATATTGCTTTCCACCAACAGCATCTAAAAACCCCTTTATTCTATGGAATCTGCAAAACCTAATAAATACTCTAAGTAACTGATGCAGTGTTTTGTCCTGGAAGGGTATCCTTCCAGGGACAAGTAGAGTATTCCACACAAAGAAGTGGTGCTCTCACCATTAGAGACAAGTGTTTAATTTTGTGTCAGAGAGCAAAAGGAAGAGGGGGCAATGAAACCATTAACCAGCTCCTCTGTGAGGTAAGCATCAGTTTTCTGCTCCTTGTAACACCACCACAGAGAGAAACTCAACTCGCATAACCTCATACCAAACATCCAGACTTCATCATCAGTTAATTAAGCTACAAGAAACAAAATACACAACTGTAATTCTCTCATGGATTCATAATCCTACAGGTTAAAGTTGTGATCTAAGGAAAAGTGAAAGAACATTAGTGAAAAGCAAGTATGGTGTTCAAACAAAATACTGCATGTTGTTAAGCTCTCAGATAATTTCCTTTAAGAAAATTACTTCAGGACGTAAGCAAAAATGTACAACCGATCATTATAGCAAATCAAACAATTACATTAAGGTTCAGTGTACAAAAGGTTAACAAACAATTAATAGCTGGCTTAATAAATAGGTGTTTACTTGTCATCTCTGTCAATCCAACAGACAGCTTCTAGCTGTCTATAGTACTTTCTACTGGTGTGCTTATAACCCTCCCTAAAATTTACTTACAACACATTTCTCTAACATGAATTACGACTTATAGAAATAATTTATTAACCCTTCATAAAATTCCAAATAAACCTTAATATGAAGCATGACTAACTTTGTACTATTTCAGCCACATACCCCAGGACACATCAAATACTAGCTCTTTCAAGTTTTTATTTAAAATTCTACATTTTAGCCGAGTGCCACATCACTAGTCGCAGAATCACAAATGCCTATCATGGCTTAGCCCAAACACTGCAGACATAATAAGTGAAACAAAAGTGGTGGAGGAAGATCACAGGGAACAGTTCAGATTCTTCCAAAAGAAATGTTCCTGGCTTTTTTTTTGAACAAACACTGATATCATGACAAAAGAATCAGACAGCAAAAAAATGGAGTCTGTTGTAAGTCAAAACATTGTTTTTCCTTATTTTTTAGAAACAAAAAAACTACAATATGTCAAAATATAAATAAAATTTAAAAAACCAGAAAACACAAAGGTAAATTCCAACCCCCATCACTAGGATCTTAAAAAGGGAACAGCCATCTATTTTGTGAATGCAGCCTAAACTTCTCTTACCTGCAAATTTTCAATATACTTAGAAGTCTTATTTAGTGTATCAGTCTTAGGGAACATGATGTATTATATGTAGGTCTCCTTTTTTTTCCATCCAGTATTTTCAGCTTCAACTCCCCCCACCTTAGTTTTTTTCCATCAAACTGCCTGTTGTTGTTGCCTGCTGCCTTAATAAAGTTCAGCTCAGACTTATACTTTTCCTTCACTTTCAGAGCCTCTCTTCATTTTCACAGTTCTCCACAAGGTTTTCATTCTCTTGTGTCTTTTCTTCCTCCTCCTCCTCATCATCATCTCCAAAAGTCTCTTCCTGCATTGTAGTAAAAGTGAAAGACCTGGCAGCTACTTGTGCAGCCAGACCAGATGTGAAGTTAAAATCTGTTGATATGTGGAGCTGGGCCAGCCTATCCTTGATTTTTGAATATAATGCATCCTTAGAGGGAGGCTGTGAAGCCTCTACTCCATCGACGCTGCTTGGCTTGAGTTCTTCAGCATCCCCTTCACACTGAGAATACACTCCTTCTTCAGCCTCCATAGAAACATCTTTATCTGCAGTACTATCTTTGTTTTTCTCCATCTCAAGATCTTCACACAAATATTCTGTCCTGCTTTTGTCAGCAGCATTCACTTCTGGATTAGAGTATTTTTCTTCAGATTTATCACAACTTTGGCTGCAGTCCTGCTTTTCTGTATCTGAATACCTACGTGATTCCACATAATTTAGTAGCTTCAATGGCTCTACAGGAGACAAGGGTTTCACTGCAGCTTAAAAAGGGGGAAAAAGTTAAATGATAACATAATAAAATGATAAAAGCAAGCTGCTATATATAAATAATTTATTTGCCTGAAAAGATGCAAGATTATAAGGGTTAGAATTACTTTAAAAATCCCAAAGCAACAGAAATACAACCCACACCAGAACATAAAATAAAAGTGTTTTCTAATCATAAAGCTGAAGTGAAGTGTGACGGCTACTTGGAACTATTCCTTAAAATCTGTGATGTGAAGAGACAGCATAAAATTGATGGTGTTTAAAGCCAGCATCAAACATGGAGGATGTATTCAGTGTTAAAGCAAAACCCAAGTAAAACTACTGTACTACATACAGATTTACCTGTCTTGTTGTGAACAACAGTTTACCTAATCCACTAAAGACAGCTGGTATGTGAAAAAGTCCTAACAGGCAATATCTGATCTCATACACCACAACATACAAATACAACACAAATCCACAGTCAGGTCAGGTGTCCTCACAAATAAAGTGTGGTTTAATTTAGCCTCTCTTGAAGTTAGTAGCAGCAGCGAGTCCCATTGCCTGCAATGGGATGCTTGCCAGGAAGTCTCTCCTTCCAGTGTTAAGGGTTAGTGTAACTCGGTACAATCACTCCTTGAAGAACAGACGTCTTTCATTTTAAGGAAATTATATAATGTCCATTTTCAAGTAACAGATCCCCTAAACTGCAGCAGCTCGATTATAGTAGCAGCACGAATATAAATGAGAGTGGCAACAGCAGATTCCCAAGTTGCATTTCCCTTTCTAATTCCATTCTGACTCTACTCCTGTAAGCAGAGATGAAAATAACTCTGGGAAATACACAAACTTTTAATGGGAAACAAAATTTATGGTATTAGGATTTTTCAACCGCATCTTATTTCAGTAATATTCACTTTAGCTAGCTGAAGGCAGGCACATCATTATGGTTGACATAGTGATAATTATTGTCATTAGCACACTGAAAGACTGTGGCATTGAATATGTATTGTACTGTTTGCTTTAAAACCTTATAAACCAAAGGAGCACTGCACCAGACTCATCTCAGTTGTTCATGGAGTAGTTCTTTCCCCGTCTCATAAAAAAGTATGCTGCTACTTATTTTTGCCCATTTTCTTGAAGAGACAGGAAAATGCACAGGAATCTTATCATTTGGGAGCAAACTTCTTGCCTACTTCCTCCAAAGAATACTTTGAAAGGCAAAATTTCTCAAAAAATAAGCAGATACTTGAGATTAGTAGCTGGCCAATTTGTGGAGTTGATGGATTAATAAACAAGGTGAAATTCATCAGGTTTGATAGCATGGCTTTCCAAATCTGATAAATAGTTATATAACAACTGTTGCACGGACAAGGTAGGAGAAGGGGAAACAGCTGTATACAACACAACCACTGACAGAATGAACTTTTTTGCAGGGGAGAGGTTAGGAAAAGGCTAGAAGTGATTTTGCAGCAGAAGGAAGTTGTTTTACAGTGTTTGACAAATGGAAATGGAGCTACTAAAAACTTAGCAGACCTTTTCAAAAGCACATCCATGTAGTGGCTCAACAGGAGGCCAAAGGACCAGAAACATAAGCTTACCTACACTTCCATAATCTATTTACTACCCAGACTGTAAGAAGTATTACCAGGATACTGGGCCTTGGAAAACTTGTTTTAGTCTAGTGCTCTGCTAAGATGATACTTTTTTTTTCCTTCTGGAATCCAACCTATCATCTCCAATTGACTTCATGTTGTGTTCTTAAGACATATCAACTTGTTTGGAGCTGACCTCTTATGTGGAAACCCTCTCCAGCCTCTCCTTAAACAAACCAAAACCCCTCATATCCTCATTAGGACAAGTCAGAATGGCTAGCTGGGTGCCTTGCCTAACAGATTAAAGCCTCTGAATATTTCAGGATCTTTTTCCACAATCATCACAAGTTAGGAAAACACTGGATTTTTGGAATTTGATTGTCCTGTTAAAGCAAGATTCAAGGGGACTATGGAAAAGTGGTATCATGGCCATCCATTGGCTTGGGCCAATGGGACAAGAATATGAACTTATTCTGAGTTTCAATCTTCAAGATAAGGCAAGTCAGAAATGTGGAAAGTGCAGATCACATAAATGTCTCTTTAAGAACTGACTTGTGTATGGATAAACTAAACCATAATATGCCAAGGTCCATGATATTATATTTACTGACTTGTGTTTCTTTTGAAGAAATATTGAAGGATTTCCTTAAAAAACAGTAGAAGATGTTATATCTGGTGTACATTATCAGTCTGTCAGACTAGATACATACAGTCTGAGCCAAAAAGAGACAGTATTAATTACTTTCATAAACTGCCCTCATGTTTTCCAGGTTTGTATAGGATGGAGATAATCAATGATTAGTTGTATGCAACTGGAGAAAACCATACTTTATTCCCTCCTCGCCCTTTTATCTCTAATCCTAAACCAATGTAGTATCTATACATGGAAAGGAAAAGGAACCAACGTGACCCACAAAGGCTTTCTGGTGAGCAGTTACTGGAAACTACACGAGTCAGCTGTCTCTTTCCAGCTATGGCCACAGATGGCCTGAGGATATGCTGATATAGACAAGTATCAGCTGCTTAGGTAAGGAAATATCCTAGGCAAGTCCTCCTGACAAAAACTCCTTCTGCAAGAGCTTCACTAGGTCTGTCAAGACTTGAATGGGAGGTAGGATCGCTTCTTCCTCCAACAGTTAGGAAAGGAAGACTTGAAGAAATTTATGTGAAGAGTTGTGTGGTGTCATATCTAACACAAGAGGGATAATACAGAAATCCTACTCCTGAGCAAACTCTGGTGCAATTTGATGATTCAGGAGTTTTTAACGCAACTAGAAGAGAAATCAGTACCAACGGTATAAGTGATCTCTTCTACCACAGTTGTACCTTAATGAATATAAAGAAGAAAATTGTTAAGAACAGATATTTTTGATGGTTTGATGTCAAAAGAGAGTCTCATAAATAGATATGGTCTGTTATTTTGTGTTCCTAGTAAATTACTGAAAAATTGCTATCCATGGTCATTTTTCTGGTAGACACTATCAGAGGCAGAATCCTTGGATATGGTGCCAGACTTGGGGGTTATTCTTCGTAACACAGAACATGAAACTTTTTAGAAAGCTTTTCCTAGCCTGTCTTTAGGAGGAAGAAATGAAAACAAGGAAAAGACAAACTCCTGCCAATTTTAAAGACAGTAAATCAAACAGCTCAAACAGTGAGAGGAATCAAGTTGTAACACACAAATTGTCTTGTTGAGGCAAGAGAAATTTTCATATTCCTGCTTTCAAGTGCAAGTGGATGAAACTACCCAGCAGTCCTCAGAGTTAGTAAAGAGTTAGTTTGAAAGAACTCTTCTTCTTAGAGGGTTTGTGGGGTTTTCTTCTTTTTTTGTGAACAGATTCTGTATTCACTCTCTCATGGAAACAAAAGCCGGTTTTATTATTTTATTTCTCTAATATTTCAAAGTCTAGCTCTTCACTTTAGCCTATACACTTTTGTATGTCCAGGATAATTTCTGCTGGTTTCTTTAATTTCTGAGAAGTAATTTATTTATGCGCCCTGATAAAAATTCATATTTACTGGAAAGCCATGAAAGAAAGTCAATTCAATCTGCATGGTTTATATCCTGACAGTTTTCTTTATGCTGTCTTAATGTTTTTGTGTGTTTGATATTTTAGCTCAGTGTTCTGTTTAAAACAAAATTCCCACTTCATTTCAATATATAGTAAAATGATTGCTAAAATATGAAAGATGGAATGGCAGCTAAGACCACACAGCTCTGTCAAAGACACTACTACAACTATGCACTGTCTGAATTCTAACATAGTCAGAAATTCATGGCAAACAGACACCTATGTTTTCTAAGGAAGGAATTAATTTTCAAAATAAATGCTTACCATGTTCACTGAATAGTAGCTGTTTCCACTTCTGTCTTTCAATTTCTGAAGCTTTGAACCCCAGTACAGATTTCAATTCTTGTAACACTCTTTTAGATTCCTGTCTCTCTCGCTCTTGCCTCTCTCTTTCTTCATGGGAGAAGCAGTAAAAATCTTCCCTTTTGTATTCATTATCTGTATCTGAATAATCAACATATGCTTCCAGTTCCTAAAGAAAGAAAGGAAGAAACTCTTCACCTTCACTGTTAGGGTGGACTCAGTCCTACAATGTGATTCATGATGAAGTGATGTCAACACAAGCCAACCACAGTAATAGGATGGAGCCCTATTTGAGCAGAGCCAGTGGACCTGACACTGCTTTTGGTGATATCTGTGTGATTTTGGAGCAAGTCCACTCATTAATGAGATTTACCTTAATACACAAATAGTGTGTATTAAGGTAAATCAAAACAAATAGTGATATACCTTGAAAATAGAAGACCAATTCTCCATAATTACAGGTGGAAATAAGCCGTGCTGATATGGTTTGGGTTTTTTTTTTTAATTTACACTGTAACCAATTCTTGGTAGTCAGGCATCCTGCTAATTTAACTTACATAAATCCTTATAAAGGATATAGAGAATAGCAAACTTCTCTTCCAATTTTAAATTGGAATTTCAATTCCAATTTTATTTTTTTATATTGGATTACAAGCATAAAAAACCAGAGCAGCATTTATGTTATAACAAATTTTCAATGAAGTAATCAGTCCTAGCTTTTTGATATGGAAAAACATCTAGAGAGAATACATGTGGGGGAGAAGCAAGGGAAGGACAGAGCCGGGCAAGGGTGTTCACCGTGCTTTCAGAATGCATCTGCCACTCAGTTCTGGGATGGAGGAGGCCCACTTCTCTTCAAGACAGCCCAACCATCACCCAGGAGTTCCTCAAATAACACAAAATTATTCAGTGTTACAGTAAAAAGGTATCAAAAAATTCAGAGACTAAGCAAACTGAAGGCAGGATGGTTTGTGCTCGAGCTTGTCACTTTTGCAGCTGTGTCAGTTTATCCAGCAAAAATAGGACTACTTCATATACTGCCTTTTAGCAATTTTCACTTATTACTCTGACTTCTGTTGCTCTCCTTTGGTCACTCATTTCTAATGATATATATAAGAAATGAATACTAGTACTCTTTTTTCCAGGATGGGGAATACCTCCCCATGGAACAGCAAAAAGGAATGTACACAGTTTTTTTCTACAAGTCCAGTTTTGAAGTGGCACCAGCCACTTACTTGTCTGTCTCAGCAAGACAACAAGGTCACTGCACAAGCAACTGAAAAAAAGAATGGATACAGCAAATAATCCCCAATCATTATTTTAAATGTATTTTAAATGATCCTTTTTTTTTTTTTTTTTACCTGCTCTTCAGGGATTGGATCTTTGTTTTCTATATATATGGCAGGCTGTGTTAAAGGTACTGCAGTATGCTGTAGGTTGTCACAGGAAACTTCAATTTTGCCTTTAGGGGAAAGAAGAAAAGGGATTTAAAAAAATAAAATTGAGTACTGAATGATGTTTCTGACTCACTCAGGCACGGTCCAGGTATTTTCATAAGCAGGATTTGCACACATGAAAAAAACGGTGAGAAGGCTGGTTAGGTTACACTGAAACACTGTTAGAGAGCACTTAAGTAACTTGGCTGTTTTGATAGAAGCTGGGTCCAATGAAATTGTGCTGAAGCACTTCAACTAACAAATCTCAGAAATATTATAGACTTTGAAAACCTGCAGATGGCAAGGAAAATCAGTAAAACCAGAGAAGAGACCTTGTTCAGAAGTTTAAAAAGAATTACAGGTAAAACAGCTTCAAAGTAACCGGAAAATATTGAAAGAAATTATTAAGGAAAGTTTACAGGAAGATATTTGTGAGGTAGCAAGGAGACAAGCAACACTCAGTGTGGATTTGTTGGAGATAGAAGATGTTAATTTTTCAATGCAGCAACAGGTTTTGTGTGGAGAAAGAACCAAAGACAATCCTGCATTTTGTTTTCAGTAGGACATTTGACATGGTATCATGACATCCTTATAAGCAAAATGTAAAGGCCAGGAAATGGCCAGCAACAAAAAAGTTGCTATTAGGTGCATGGAACAGCCTCTTGGATCATCACAGCATGGTTACCATTTTCAGACAACAATATATTGAGTGAGGATTTGTCTCAAGTCCAATACTCTCCAATATTTCCAATGGGTGAAAGAGAAGTGTTGTATCATTAAGACTGCTGATTTGGGGATAATCTGCTAGAACACTGAAGAGCACCACTAGAATAAAAAATAATATTGGAAAACCAGAGACACAACCCAGGTAGAAATGAATTTCAGACCCAGCAGTTTGGTGACAGTGGCTGCAAATTTTTGTGCTTTGGAATAGCCAAGTGTGCAAAAACATCACAACTGACTGGGGAGCACCACTGAGAAGGAGGTGAGGAGCCTCACGGTCAACTCCACTACAAGCAAAAAGCCAAACTGCAAACTAGTACATACAAGCAACAGCACTGACTGTTAGACACATGAAATAACATTTCTACTCTGGCACTCATCGGGCCGTGGATGGAACAGTCTGGGGCCCCTTCATTCAGTAACACAGTGGACCAACTAGAGGGAATATAGAGGAAAACATTGGAAATTGTAAGAGGACTAAATAAAGTATAGTCATCAGAGAAGAGCTGAAGCATAGGGAGTCACGTAGAGAAGTCAGAAAGAAACATAATAATGATCTTTGAGAATGTAAGAGCCATCAAGAGGAAATGGATTTCCATTGTGGGTGGATCAGAAGTACTACTTTTAAATTGCAGCAAGAGGCACTTCTATGCAGCAATAACATTCTCCTGGTAATGGAATTAAGTGCTGGAATAGATGCCTGGAAATATGGTAAAATGTCTCTAAAGAGAGTTTTTTTAGGAACAGGTAAACAACATTTACTCACAAATACTAATTTACCCTTGAGAAGGGAAATGGGTTAAATGACCTTGCCAAGCCACGCCTAACCCTATTTTCCATTTCTAATCTATACACTGAACACTTAAGGGATGGTGAGATTTCAGCAGAGTCCCACGTCCTTGCTCTTATAAATATCTAAAAAAGTTGTGTACATTTGCAAAGATAGAGACAATTTAAAAGGAAAAAGGATGGAATTTAAACAGTTTGAGGGCCATTGTTTCGAAGATCATTAATACAATGCTGTAACTAGCCATAAAGAGTACTCCATTCTATAATATTAGCAGTAGATTACTACATGCTTAAATTGTTGAAGCTTTAAGTGGTAAATTTTATCAGTGATGAAAACATGTGAAAGAATAAAGAGAAGCTGAAAGTTCTAGGAAATGAGCAGAGATGTACATTTAGATGAATGATAAATAGGTCCATCACTGCCCAAGGAATTTAAATAGAGGTGAATTCTCTTCAGTGTGCCAAAGCCCCACTTATTCTGAGGCTCTGCTCTGTACCTGACAGGATAAGTGAATAAAGGCACTAATTCTAGAAATACACCAAATCATGTGAAGGAAGAAGCCAAACTGCATACCCTGAAGGAACCATATGCTAAAATATAAGATACATGCTGGTGTCACCACCAATGACAGGCTGACAGAAGGGTGTGAGTGTTCCATCTATTACCCTGAAAGACTTTGCTTTGGCTTAATGTACCTGTAAGAAACCAGCTCTGACATACAATGATTCAGGGCAAAAAGCATGTACTGCTTGTTGAAGGGGACTCACCCCTTTATACAGATGCTCTACTGGCTGAACTAGTTAGTTGAACTAAACATCTACTGCAGCAAAAATGCTCAGCATCCACTTAGACACAATGCTCTAAGCCCATGGGGTTCTTGAAACAGCTCTTGTAAAAAGATTGATTTCATTTTGGATAATAATGCATAAACATAAAAGCTGTGCTGAGCTGCTATATTAATTCAACAGGAAGGTATCTTCTCCCAAAGATTTTTCAGAAAGTATTGAAAAAACAGAAGAGACAATTTATTGAAGTAATTTACATAACATGACTGACAGACCAGCTGTTAAAACTTGTAGGAAGACAGCAAAATAATTGAACTTGATTTCGTGTACAGCTTGACAAGTTCAACTCACAAAAGCTGGATGGCTTAGAAATATATCAGGAAAGTCAAATGTTGTCAGATAAAAATAGTTTTCAATGACCAAAATAATTTAAAGTAGCTCCTGTGGAGTAGTTCAATAAACCTGTTGCAAAATAGAGGTTCAATCCCAGCATATTTCCAGGAAAGCCAGTGGGCAAAAGTGAAGGATTATTTTACTTTTTATTTCCCACGCAATCCCTTCCTTCTAGATCACAAACAAGGTTATTTTTGTGCTGAACTTTAAAAGGAAGCAAGTTATAATAAAAAGGCCTGCTGTGAAATTTATACACAAAGTAAAAATAAAACTAAAATAACTAAAAATACTATGGTATGTAGCCTAGAAAGAACTTTTAATGAAAGGGGAAAAAAGATCAGTGTAACTGCACATTGTGGAGGGCATCAACGAAACACAACAGGTCAGCACATGCAAATGTATCAGGCTACATCTAACATCCTCACAGGCTGTTTTATGCAGCACTGAGGGGGAAGCTGTAAGACTGCACTATTAGGCAAAGTACAGGAGTTTGTTTATACCATGTCTGCACCTGCACAGAGCCTGCAAGAAGCCTCCCAGTGCTCCCAGTTCTGATGTAAGCATGAACAAGATTGGCCTGCCTGCCTCTAGGCACATAGCAATATTTATCCATCTACTGGATATTCCACCCATACATCATTAAGAGCACAGTGAACTTCAGATTTGGATTTCTAATAGATAACTTGCTGATACTCCAAGTTCCTCCTGCCAATTTTGCTAGTGCAGTCTCCATTACCAGCATTTTTCAGATGCTGGGCTGTGCCTTCCTAGGACAGTAAAAATGTTCCTGGAAAAAAGAAAGATTAGAAATTACAGGTTCAATTCTATGTCAGGAGAGCCTAAGTTCACTTCAGTTATTTAAGCTGGTTGTGCTTCACAAGAACAGCACGGGCAGTACAGATCCCTAAGGAGAGGGACAACAAACAAAATGCTGGGATATGCTGCTCACTAAGACTTTAAGAACACCAAAGTTTAGCTCGCTCTCTTTGAGAGAGGAGGTAAATGGGTATTATATGCTCAACATGTCCTCCATGATTTAAAATATTCCAGGAAATGTGATTGTCAAAAAAGTTTCATGACAATGCCATCATCATTTCAATTAATGGCATAATTTTAAAGCAGTAAATAAATGAAGATCTTGAGGGCGATTCATTAAAATCCTACTCCTTCACAGGTGATTCACCAATCAAAGGCAAAAAGCCATGATCAGTCTACACCTGAAAATGTAACCATTGGAATCCGCAGGTCTAACAGACTGAGTTAAAATGTTTGCATTTTTTGCTGAAGCTAAAGCTTTGAGGCCATCACAGTGAAAAAGTCTGATATAAGGACACAGTTTTACAAAGTGTATGGTTGTAAGACCTTCTTCAGCTAAAATTCTGATACACAGGCTGAACACTGTCACTGATCCACTTAACCATTTCATCTCTAAATTGTATCCCATTTACCTTTTTTATTTGGGTTTCTTCCACTCATTTTTTCCACCTGAGAAATGGCTTCTTCCCAGCAGCTGTTGCTTGCCTGGATATGAGGCTGAATAAACTTTAGTTTTTGTTCCAGAACCTGACGGGCTTCTGTTGTCAACTCACGTGTCTCCTTAGTGCTAACAAGCTTTTCAAGTTCATCCTCAAGAATTATTACCCTAAGTGATGAGGAGACAAACAGCAGTAAGTAATAATAAATATTTGACTTCACCATTCTTTCATGTATTTAATGTAATATACTGTTATTTTCTTCAAGTTTTAAGAACCTAACTCAGTCAATTCCTCAAACATGCCACAAAATTTTAAAATAAAAATATTTTTTCTACATCAAGATAAATTGCTTCCTGCATTTGTTATAGTAATTCTTACATGTAAGATTAAAGGAGTAGGACAGGCTCAACTGTTTCACCAAGGCAGTGACAAATCTTTAATATATTTACTAGGTAGTTACTATGAGCTGAATGTTCTTATAAAGTATTTGATATATTGAAAAATCAATGGAAGATAATTATGTTCTCTTATTTTAAAAAGGGAGTGACAAAAGCAAGGCAAAATCTTAGTGCACTGCTTATCTTCAAGTTTTCATCAGATACTCAACGAATACATGGAAAAAATATCAGATTCCATAGTAAACCAAAGATCTTTGAGCTCATACTATGTAAAGATACAGCTATGATTGCAAAGACTGTATGTATCTGCTTCTTTGATTTTAGTTGGGGATACAAGCTGACAACCCAAAGAACTTCAAGTCCAATGCCTTCTGCACACTCTATTAATTCATGTGTAAACTTACTCATTGAGCAGTGCCTTGAGATGAAGCTGCAAGCTGCGTACTGCTGTCTGGAGGCAGTTCAGCTCTCTGGACTCCTGCTTGGTCCTGGCTGGCCATTCCAGGCCAGACTGATGTTGAGTTTCAAAGTAGCGATAGAACTCGTAGCTCCTCTTGAGCTCCTCCAAGCAGGCGGCGTGGGTGTGAGGTAGGCCCTGGGTCACATCGCACAGGATGTGGTGAGGCAGCTGCTCCGGGGACACCAAGGCCTTAGGGGATGCATTGGCTGGGGAGAGCAGCAGTGCCAGCCTCCTGAAAAATTCTGAACTCTGCCCTACCCAGAGCTGAAAGAGGACCTGCAAAACAGGGTAGGGTTAGCTCTGTGCACCTGGGAAGGCAGTCAGCTTCCAAAGTAAATGTACAGATACACCATGGGAAAACATTCCTTGGCCAGCAGCAGGAACTTTGAAAAACTGCAAAAATCCTCTGACTGTGTTTGAAGGGTACTCCAAAGCACGTGAGGTTCAGATCTTGTGAACCTTAGGTGACTGTTAATTCCTTGATGAAGGATATTAAATGCAATTATGTTCAGAAAATTGTCAGTCCAAAACCTCATATTTCCATTAGCCAGTTTCATTGTTTGCTATAACCTCCACATACCCTACAGCTCATAAAGGCCTGCCAAAATTCCACTGGCAGCAAAGACATTTTCCCTTTATAAGGCCAAGCTGTCATTTCTACAATCTAGTAACTACTGCATTGCCCCTTACCCAACCTTGACATATGAGCCTAATTGGACTGTACTTCAACAACAACAAAAAAATCTACATCTGAAGAAAGTTGAGCTGCTAACTTATTTCTTTTTTCAGCCAAAGTAAGAAATTCCACCAGTATCACTAAGGAAGGAAAGGCTTCTAAGAAATGGATTGATTGACAATGTTATATATGTTACTAAAGAGGCCAGTCCATCTGGGAGCAAGGCAGCCCAAAATTTCAATTTCTTGAGAACTTCCACTTCCAATGAAATGAACTGTTTTCTTGGTTTAGAGAAGTTTGCACAGCAGACCATGACAGTACAGCAGCACCTTTTATGTCTAAAATGAAAAGGAAAGGTTATGATACTTTTCTCTGCAATAATGGCCCTTATTAAAAGGGATCAGCTGTAGGTGATTATGAAGCGCAGACAAACTTGTTTGCAAGCATTCCAGATCAAGGAAGATACAACATTTACTCATCATGTCAAAAATACTTGGATGCAAACTGATAAAGTATTCCAAAAGAAAAATCTCAATTTACAAAAGATGCTCATGAGAAAAAAGAATACATGAATGACATGAAATTAATCTTGGGCACACATGCAAGACTGATTTGGCTGGGTGCAAAAATATAAAGTAAACAAATGGACAGCTATCACTAAAGTGTCTCTGAACATGTGGTGCCCTAGATAAAAAATCAAAAGCTCATGCTGTAATAAGCACAAAAGAAGGCCAATCCCTTCCACCAGACATAAATCACAGGCAGTAAAAAAGCAGCACACAGAAATAGTGGACTTCAGGAACTGATAATAACAATCAAAAACCTACCTGAAAAAAGACATAACAAGAGAAAAGGAAATTCCAGATGTATTTATGGTTGCAGGCAGCTTGCACTGCCAATAACTACTGATGATCTTTGCCGACCCATAAAATATCCAACTGGTCTCCTCAGCTTAAACTGGTATTTTTTTCTTAAGTAAAAAATTTTCACTCTTTAAATTGCTTTACTTCAAGGACAAGGTAACCAAAAGACACATGCTACATTTGTCATATGCCTTAGCATGACCTGCATTTTAATATAAAGACAAATTCTCTCAAAGTGAAAAAAAAAAAACTGAAGAGGACTGCATATACATCCAAGGCTCACCACACAAGTATATCCCAAGGTTATCAAAGTATGTTATACCTACACAGGAACCTACTTAGGACTGACTTACGTTAATTTAGCTTGGTTCAGCTATACCACACCCAGCCTATATTGCTGGCTGAGTTACCATAAATTGAGATTTACTAGTTGTTGTGAGCTTAACTGTATCCAGAAAAATCCTAACCAATTAAACTAAAACAGAGATCAGTTAAGTTACTGCAAATTGCAGGTAAACAAAGGCTTAGCTTACAAGCTAAGCACCTCTGACTGGCTTCTTGCACTTAAAAAGAAGTGGGTAAATTATCAGGTTTACATGGTTGCAATTAGAACTTCAGCTAATGAAATGCAAGGAAAAAATCCCAAAAGTTTCTATTTATTGTAGCTCTTAGCTTACAACTAATTAGGCAAAGCCTCAAAGCTTAGCAATTACTATTACTGGTAGCATTTACTGTTAGAACAAAAGAAGTCAATCTCTATAAATTAAAAGAAAAAAATGCAACAAAAGCCAACCCCATAAAAACACAGAAATCATATAATAATGGAATTTTCCATTAAAAAGACAATGCTAAAGGGCAACTGCCCTGGCAGAGGACCATTAGAGTATAGAAGGCTTCCATTCAAATTAGATCTTCCTTCCAATTGACTCATGCAAATAAAAAATACCTAACATCTCAAAACAAAATAGATAAAAAGGCCATTATATGGTTGTCACTCTATTCAGTTAAAAGTTTTTCAAAGATTGACGAACCATACTGGCCCATGGCAACAGGGGTCCAAGCTTATGATTTCTGCTACTCAGTGTGACTAAATGCAGCTACTCCCTTTGGCATTTACAACTAATTTGTGATTTCTGACATCTCTCTTTTTATTCACGTCAAGAGAGTAGATAAAAAAAGAATTAAGTATAAATCCGGAAATTATTTTATTCAACTGGGATCAGGTGAAATCAGAGAGCAAAAAATCATGTTTAAGGGGGTTGATGAAGCTGATTATAGAACACTGACTTGAACTTCCATGATTTGTAGAAAAAAATCCTAATGTTGTATTGAGTAACTTCTCTTTCTCTACATGCACAAATAAATCATTTGAATGCTGATAAATGTAGAAGCCCATGATAAGAGCCTGACTGATTACACATTAGCCTCAATTCAGTGTCTTGCTACAGGCTAAGACGTACAAGCCACACGACTTCATGACAAGAGAAAGATTTTCACCAGGAGCCTGCATGGATGCATTAAGCCCTTCTAGGAGAGCTTACCTTGAGTGCAGGCAAGCTGAAGCCATCAGTCAGATTGTGTGCCTCCTCTTCGGAGACCTGCTCTTCACTCAGTCCCAGACCCAGCTCCTTAAAGGGGACCACACAGATGTAGCTGGTCACGTTGTCACTCTCCGAGTTCAGAGGGTAAGTTTAGCTGGAGTTAAGGTGGTAAACAAAGCCACTTTTGCATTAAACACACAGAAATACTTAATAAGGTCTCTTATTCCAGGCAATTTTTATGAAAGCACATACTTTCATCCCAAATCCATCTGAATCCTGTTTAATTGAAAGTTTTGCAATCCTTATTTGAAGCACAAGTTTTAAAGGCTCTTAGAAGGATGAGAGATAAGACACTGACAAAAACCACCTATGTCAAAATACAAACACATAAAAAGAAACACAGTAGATTGATAAAAAATTCTGCATCCTTTTTGAATGAGTGAAACAGCTTACTTTTAAATGTTGAGTTTCCAAGAGATAGTTCATGTCAATCTTAAACCAGAAATTAACAGAGGAAAGAGAACAATTGTGCAATTTTAAGTTTTAAAGGTAGCCTGTGTTATAGACTAAACTCAGGATGTGAATTGGCTGAGAGGTCTGTCTGTGGATGGGCTGCTCAGAGGTCTTTACAGTAAAAGGTCTTTGACATTTCAGAGAGCTCTGTGAAGAACAGGAGCTCCCTGACTGTCATACCATTAACTTTATTGGTTACATCACTGTAAAGTAATGTAACATACATTATGTTTGTTGTTATGATCTAGGCAGGATGAGTGGCAAACTGATATCTATCAACACTATTCGACACATTTAAAATCTCAGTAAGAAAATGTGCATTTCTAGTCCTCAAAAATACTTAAAAAGTAGGAAGCAAGCCCAATATAACTGATACCAGAAGACAGATAAAATAATTCATAGACTAGGCAGCATTTATTTTAAAATAGCACTAATTTTAGGCTTACCTCAGGTTGGAGAGGAACAGTTCAAGATTTTTGCATGTTTTTTGATAGTTACCCAATCACAAAATAGTAAAATTCATTTTAAAACAGGTACGTAAACTTATGGCCAGAAGTACAAAATCACATTTGTTCCACAGAAATATATATATATTTGTAAAGCATTAATGAAAATATGATCTTCATTTAAAATATGTTTTTTTTCATTTATAGTTTGATCTAGAAACTGAATGCTCTCATCTCTTATACATAAAACCAATTAGAAGCAATTGTCTCTGCTCCAACTAACTTGTTTTCTGGGGGAAGCTACAAGTTCCATCCGCTTTCACACCCAAATTTTCCACATGCTAAATTCTCAAAGGATTGAACTTGCAAAAGTGATTCACTCAAGAGACATTTACCAGTTAAGTAGAAGAACATGGCATGAAAAAGTAATATTCTGTGTCCCAGGAAACAGTCAAGCAAAGTGTCCAGGATCTAAAAAACCACATTTCTCCCTCCTTTATCCCTAATGTCCAGAAAAGAAGAAGCCAATTAAGTGTTTAGACAAAACCTTGCAATGTAAATTAGGATCAGAATATTACTGTTGTCACCAGCAGTTGCCTCATATAAATGGTGTCTACTCTAAATTAACCTGACGGCATGCCCATGGGAGGGAGCATATAGGATGAGGATGCTAACTCCATCAGAAATTGAAAAGTCAGGTCAAAACCTTTCAGGAACACTCATCTTAGAGACTAATATACTCCTTGATAGCCTTTTCCTGGCAATGTGGCATTTCCAACAGTATGAATGCCACAAAAAGCAGTCTGGACACGTGTGGATTCTTAAGTCATGCTAAAAATAAATTCCAGGCAAGATCTCAAATGCAAGGTTTGACCAAGGAGCCACTTACCCATACTGTGTCTCAGCCAGGGATTCCCAGTGGCCTTCTGTGCCTCCTGCCTTACCCTCCTCTATTGCAGCCCTTCCACTCCCATTTCTATCTGACAGATGAAAGCAGAGAACTGATCTCATGCCCCCATTAGTTTCCTAAGGATCAAACATTTAGAAAGTTTAAACATATACACACCATTATATACAAGAACACATTTCCTTAGTGCACTTTGATCTAGTAGTATTTTTAGCCCTAATGCCTTCCGTTAAAGCCAAAATACTAAAGCCTAACTATCTTAGATTAGTTAAACTTTTCTATGTCTCCGTGAAAATATTTCATTCATTTGTTTAACTTACACACTTTATTAGCTTGAAAGAAGAGAAGGCAATGCTACTTAATAATGAACTGTCAAATCCAGTATAAAATACCTGTACAGTGAATGTCTAACCTCTATCAGGTTAGACACTCTTATTTTCTTATAGAAAACCAAGAATGCTAATGTATCCCTGTATGTAACAATTTAACATTCATACTTTAGTCTTCAAAAGCACATTCCCATCTAAAGACCTAACAGGAAGTCCTCACAGGATCCCCGGGAAATCCAAGATGCTCTTCTACAAAATTCTCGCCTGCTCACCATGGGTGAGCTAAGCATGTGATGAACTGGCTGGTCAAGGAAGAAACATTGCACTAAAAAATGCCTCTACTCAGACCTTTCAGCATAGCAATTTAGGCTTTTATAATCTCAAAAGGGTACTACGTTTTGTTTAGCTTACTTGTTTTCTTGTATGAACTTTCCCTCTCCCTAGTTAAAGGTATACGTTTTTCTAACAGTTCACGATGCAATAACTAAACCTTTACAGAAGAGAAGGAACAAGTTTTTACTAGATTTACTACAGGACTGTGCTCAGTGCATCTCAAAGACATAGAATGCATTTTATATACATTCCATTCTAATGGGGTAAGAAACCACTCCATTTAAAATATTACTATCCAATGTCTGGTTTTATCACTAATAAAAAAATAACGCTATTTATGCTTTGATGACAAAGAACATCACCTCATATAAAAATTCAAGCTTTTTAAATTTAAGCGGTCCAATGCCCAGGTCCTACCTATCAAAATAGTTCAAGGGAGATGGAATACCAGACCATTCTGCATCAGCTGAGGATGAGATTAACATCAGCCAGTAACATAAGCTGCAAGATTTCCTCCATCCAACTTGTATATAATTACACTACATTTCCATGATGCAGAACCCACAAGGCTCTTAAGAATAAAAGTATTAAGGAGCTAGCATGCCGAAGGAAACATTGCCTGAGTTTCTACACAATTCAGTGGAGGACAGTGCAGAGAGCTTTTGAAAAGGTCTGCATGACATCCTGTAAATACTTAACCCAAAGTGCCTAATTTCTAGTTCAGGCTTTCAGTCATTGCATCCTGCTATAACCTTTGATTCTGAATTAAAAGAGAAACACTCTTTTCTATGGCTTTTGTTTTGTGATTTTGAGCAATACACTCTTGCTGACATGAACAAATCAGAGCAAGAATGGTGTAAGAAAATGCTAAGTTGTTTCGCTAGTACCCAACTGGCCCTCCACAAAAAAATGTAAGCAATATGAGTTTCCATCTCATTGAATTACTGGTCTACCACGTTTGACACTACTGCCTGGTATAAGGCTAAAATATGACTGTATATTTTCTCTTCTACATGGGAACAAATTTTAATTAGGGCAAAATTATTTAATTGTACTCACTGAAGGCAGCTATCTAACTAAAAAAGGGTATACTAGCCACAAGCATATTGCTGAACTGAATTCAGTTCTACTGAATAGAAGTGAGAATGATAACATATCAAGTTTATGCAATTTGTATCACCATGACTAAAGCTGTGACGTAAAATTTTTAATTCTCTGTCACAGGTTCATCAGACTGATCTCCTTCTAACATATTTGAGATATATATTAACATAAAAGCTTAATTTGCCGCAGTTAATTTTGGTAGGAGAAAATCAACTTACCTTTGAATACAGGGATGTGTGTTTCACAGAGCGAAAGGCCATATTGATCAGAGAAGAGGATATTTTGGTGCAAGGGATATTTTGGGCTAAGTGGAATTATAAAACCAAATCTTAAAGGGCTCTGAGACACATCATTATTGACACCCAAAGCAATGTTTTCAGTGCATTGAATCTTATCTCACACTGCATAGTAAAAAGGGAAATTTTAAGCATGTTCCAAACCAAACACAAGCCCCAATTTACTAAGCAATCTCTTCTTTCCCTTGTTTAGTTATGTAATTAGATACAGTATGTTTCTAGACATCCTGACTCTAAACATTGGCTGAACTGCAGGTAGGCAACATGGACTACCTGAACTGGTGGGTTTTTACAGAAAGGATATTTTTTCAGCATGTATAGAGTAGCCAGTCTTGCAGCTCGGAAGTTGGCTCTGACAGATCGATACACGGCTTTCCGGAGGCCAATCAGGTGCTGACTAGGATGCTGTCCGGCTTTATTAAATGGGCAAGCAGCACTGACCCTGTCAAGCAAACTTGAAAAGTAAAATGTGATACAACTGTACAGATGTCCTAAAGTATTTTTAAAGAACAGTACATCAGTTTTCCTATTTCATTATTTAGAAAGCTTTTTCAAATCACTCAGTAACTATGAGACTAAAAAAAACCTGATCATATCAATGATATATTTAATCAAAATTTCAGCCAGGATTCCTCAGTAAATAGCCTTAATCTGTTCTCATCTGAGCCGTGGCAAAACTCATGAGCACATTTATTTTCTCTAAAATTTTCAAAAGTGGTACATTAATGGTAGGCATACCATAACATTATCTCAGTCAGGATACAAAACTACTACAAGCCCACTGTCAGCTTTGGAAGTTTTAATAAACATGTATTTAACATATAGCTCTTTATATCCAAATTAATTTTTTCAATAATTTTTACAGAGAAAAGGTGCCAATGCATAGCTTTTCATGCAAAACACTATATTCTTTTAATATTCCTGATGAAGGAGGTCTTCTAGGTGAAGAGAAATATTATTTGAGCGGTGACACGGATTTTATAATCATGCAAAGAATGGCAGCTGTATTTGTGAGAGTCTTGACAGGTAAACACATGAAATGTATACACCACACAAGCATACTGGAAAATACATTTGGTGTCTGGCTATTCAGGTGAATATACCATTTAAATGAAACTATGCCATTTGCCTATTAGAATATAACTCAGATTGGCCTTAGCACTGTAAGAAATTGCCTCATCTGGAAATAAAATGAGTCATGAACGGGGTGAACACTGAACACGTCTGTGGAACTTGAAGCTCCAGCTGTATCTCTTCATGTACAATCTGATATCAAACCTGTGACTGAGACTGGAAACAGCCTAGGTGCACTCTACTTGCTGGGACTGCTTTTACTAGAATCAGCTCAGGAATGAACATACACTTTAAAATCTGAAAAAAATTAAAACAAACTGTGTTCATTTCCATTTCTAAATGTAAATTTAAAATGCTATCCTTGTTTTATCTTTCACTAGGGAACACAGCATGTAATGCAGTACATGCCAATCTCTAACCTTTCCCCAGCATTTGAAAATAACAACTGGAAGTGTTTATGTATAAACTCTCACATCAGTTTGTAGACCCAAGCCCATGTGAATTGTCAGAAGCAAGCTCAAAGAAAAGGAGCAGAATTCTTCTACCATAAAAAAGAGACAGAAATCTATGTTCTACTACAGTGATGCAGACTTTTCCAACTCCCACAGAGAACAAACATAGTGTAACTGAGGCGCAGCACATACTGCCAGTATTCAGCAAAACAATTTGCTTTCCTTCTGGAATGGATTGTTTCAGTGCTTTTTATAAAAAAAATCCTCCTTATTCTACTAATTAAGATTAGTAGAATCTATTATATGTCTTTCTGTCAGGCATGTTATATCCCTAAATTCCTAGTGTTTCATTTATCTTCACAGAATCACAGAATGGTTTGGGTTGGAAGGGAACATGAAGATGCTCTAATTCCAAACCCCCTGCCATGGGCAAGGACACCTTCCACCAGGCTCCTCAAGGTCTCATCCAGCCTGGTCCTAAACACTTCCAGGGATGGGTAAGTCACCACTTCTCTGAACAATCTGTTCCTGTGTCCCAGCACCCTTAGAGCCAAGAATTTTTGTCCTAATATCTAATCTAACCTGCCCTATTTAAGTTTAAAGCCATTCCCCCTTGCCCTATCACCACACATCCTTGTAAAAAGTCTCTCTCTTATCCTCTGTATATTTTAATTGGACTTAAATGTTATCAAAATGTTATCAGCTTTGCACATCAGCCACAAGAAGCAAGACCCGAAGAAAGTTTAAGGGTGATTTTCCTGTTTTCTACAGCTCCAAACCCATTTTACTGTATAGAACAAAATACTTCATTAATTTTACAAGCCAAATTTTTAATTGGCTTTGAACTTCTAACAAGTTTATATAAACACATTAATAAAAATCTATTACTGCAGTTCTCTAAAGATGCTAATATACATCCATATGTATTAAGCTCACACAATTAATTCTAGTTTAAAATACAGTAAAAAGAAGTTAATTATTTTGGTGACAAGCAAGGGAATAAACACTTGCTGCTTACTGCTGAAGCCTTTCATTATATATTCCTTCAGTTCTTGTTTTATGATATGCAAAACAATGGGTATACTTTCACTGCCCTCCAGAAATTCCAGGCTGCAACCTGTGATCAGGCTTCATTTGGTTAATTGCAAATGAAGCAATTAGACAGAAATACTGCCCTTCTGCCTGAGTAGAGCACTACCTTTGCTCCACAATTTCTGTAATTCAAGCTACCCAGGTGAGGTCTTGGCCATCTCTGCATCACAGAGCTGGTACCACGCAGACACACCTGAAATTCCAACAGAGAATTAAACACTTCCAAAGGCCATGCTGGAATCAAAATATCAAGTTGTCTTTGAGAGCAGCTAATGTAAGAGAAGCCTGACAGGATTACAGAATCACAGAATAGTTAAGATTGGAAGGGACCACTGCAGGCCATCTAATCCAAGCTCCATGCTCAAGTTCTTAGTGCCTAATCTATGTGGCTGCAGTAAGTTTTACTGGGTGTGAGGGGAGTGAAGGCAAAAGGATGTTTGACTATCTATTTGAGTATAGCAGTCACTACCACACAGTCGTAAACCACTTAACCTATAAAAAATTGGCCGAAACCTCATCAGTAATAATCTACCATTTGCAGAGACAGTCTAGTATCAATTAATAAGGAGCAAATAGGGTAGAAGAAAGCAAAGCCATAGATATTTCAATGGATGTGTAAATTAGCCTATGAGAACCGCAATGGATGGTGTCATGGGGAGGAAAACCAGCAGTGGAGCACGAGGAACTTCAGGCCAAAGCTGCAGACCTGGACTTACCCTGTCAGAGTTTAGCTAAGTACAACCAGTCAAAGTCTGAACTTGGATATATTTAAATGACAGCTTCGGTACTTTCCACTCACAATATGGTCAATGCACAGGTCAAATTATGCTGAGTTAGCAGTACCTTAAAACAGCTGCACATGTAACACTGACCAGGATCTCATTCCTTCAAGGATGTAAAATAACACAAGAGTATACTCAGTAACTTTTCAAATGCAATCACTTCAATTGCCATGAGACTCTTTCTGAATAAACACTAAGATTTTGATAACTCTACTACAGGAGAACATACTAAACATTGTTCCGCTGAGGTTTACAGTAGAAAACTCTAGACAAAATAAAAGGCAAAACTAGTGTTTTGGATCATACTCAAAGCAAGAATTTCACATTGCCCTGTGCAGCAGCATCTCTTGCATATGTGGATGCAGAAAAAGGACACTCTGGAGTTAGAACTTCCTCTAGGCTAAACCAACCCAAAACTGATACAGCACTGACTTCTTTATACTGTACAATTATTCCAGTGAGGATGCTGGCACAGTCAGACTTCTCCCACTTCATCCATAATACCAAAGTCTTTTGAAAAGCTTGCCAAAGTTTCAAGTAAAGAAGCTATTAGATCAAGCATCAGCTTAAAGACCAGTCTGTTTTTTGTTAATCTGTTATCTAAGATATGTAGTAAAAGAACAAGGCAGCAGCAATTTAGACACTGACCCCAAGTTCATTTGCTTAAACTTAGGCAAAAATCCAAATGTTTTTCTAATCTGTAATTTGGACAAGCCCGAACAATAATTTCTTTTAAGAACCCGTTTGCAAAGATAAGACTGCCTATTGCTCAATTATATGCTTCTTCAGCAAAAATCCAGACCAAAACAAAAACTACATAGCTAGGCAGACTGAAGACATGCTTATGCATTCCAAAGGGAGAATGAAATATTTCTTCAGTGAAATACACTGAAGGTATCTCTAGCTAAAAAAAAATCCAGAATTTTAAGTCTAAAGTTGCACACTTGCACGTAAGAACATGTCAAGAACATGTTGGTCTGGTACAGATAAACATCTTGTTGCCCACAAGGGAACTTTTGCTTGTTTTTTTAGAAAGAAGTTGACTGTATTTTAGGTGTTGGTGTTTCCCACCTCCTTTAGCTTTAAGCAGAATTGGCACACATATGAATTCATCATAGGTGGTTACAACACAAAAGCATCCATGGCAATGAGAGTGCATAGAAACAGGCCTGTTGGTTTTGGAATCACTGCATACACTGAACACTTTCTGATGTCTTTTCACATTGCAAATCAGCAAAACTTATCAAATAACTACAAGAGCTAAATAATCAGAAACACTTTTGCTCCCCTTAAGTGGAAGAGAGGCAAATTCAACAGTAAATAATTAAGAATCTACACATTTCAACAATTGTATGCATGAAAAAAAGACTAATGTTAACTTTACTTGAGGTGGGAAATGATGTTTGATGGGTTTTGCTGATTACTGTGTTCTCACTATTTCAGACATATTTATTATATAAAAATAGAATGGTTTCCACGTCCATCCTGTTTTCTAAAATATGAGTGATTACTTGCGGATCATTTTATTTACATCAATTTGGTAATATAAGATTAAAAAACTCTCTAAATGACTCTCCAAAACAGTTAACTTAGTTCAAAGTCCATTTGTTCATCTATTTCATTGCTAGCTTGCAGGACATTTCAAAGGATATGACTTTTGTGAGAATTCACCTTCTGGAACACAGGATGGACTTCACCTTCTGGATGCAGGGTTTTAACACCGAGTTGTTAGAATTCATACTTTTAGTATGAATAGTAATTATACCATTTCACGTAAATTAAACCTTGAAGCATTATGTTTTTCAGTAATTCCACTTGTTACACGAGACAGTGTAACAAAACAATTTTAGCCAACAGCTGGTTTGAATGGATCTGTGTATTAAATAAAGTGAAATACAGACTCACAGGGTAAATCCTCTGGAAATCACTTCTGTCTCTTGAATGAGCCGTAGAGCTTTCCTGACGAGGTTAGTAAAGGCTCGGCTATTTGCCACTGTTTCTTCCAGCTGGATGCAGTATTTTCGAAGGGACATTTGCAGCTTGGCTGTCCTCCACGTGCCCCACACTCTAAAGGCTGCATAGACGAGCAGCACCGGTCCGCACAGCAGCCATGATGATTCCTTCCACCACGAAGGAAACATAAGCAGTGCACTTACAAAGGCAAGGAACAGCGAGACATCCCTGCAAACAGACACAGTATCAGCAGCCACACATTACTGAGGGCAAAAAGTGGGAAAACTACCAAGTTTTCAGTTACAGTTGAGATTACAACATCTTATTGTGGGGCTTTTATGTAGGTCCTGAAGGGAGCTATGAACACTGAAAACTCCTTGAGACAGGTTTAGATGAATACATAGATGATATTACTTGGCTGGTACACTCTAAGGAAACCTTTCTTCAGCTCTTTTATAGCATGAGTAGGAGATTAATGTACCACTTCGAAAGGTCAGTTTCTCTTGCACGTATGACTTAAAAAAATAGAAAATAAAATTTAAAAAAAGAAAAAACCTGACAACTCAGCATTTTAAGCTAGGATGTGTGGGAACTGTAGTATCTGTATTTCCAGGTTCAAGAGTATAGTAGGGAAGGGCATATTTCTTTTGGTAGCAAATCCCGCAATTACTGCCAGCTGTATTTTTTCTAAAGTCTGACTCATTTAACTTGGACACTAATGCACCATTAGTTTCTAACACAATTTTATAAAGATGGCTTGCATAATCACTTAAAATAATTTGGCACCTTTTGAAAATCCTTAAAGAATAGAGTCCCTAGTATCTCAGTTATTTCTCAAAGAGGTTTAAAAAGCTTATAAAGTTGCTACCTTCCTCTATAAAAATTCAACATAAATAAGTAACTGCTAGAAAATACACTGCATTTCATATACATTATTACATGGTTTTGTAAAATAATCACAATCTTCAGGGAGACGGATGGGATACCAGCTTCAAGGTGCATTACAACTCTACTTTTCCATAATGTTTTCAATGAAAAGCATTTTTTCCTTCATCCCTTAAAGCTGTGTATCCTGCATTTAGGTTTAGAAGTATTCACATGGAATATTTTTCCATTTCTAAAATAAGGCACAATCTCTGGGTTTCTATTTCCTGGACAGTTTTGTGGTCAAATTTCAACCAGCTTTACAAGTGTTAACCCTTTAGGGCTACTGGCTACTGATAGGTTTCAGTAAAGGTCCATTAAAATATTCAAAATATGTAACTACCTCTGAAAGGGACAGACACACAGTCTCTAACTTCCTTGGAACATTAAAAAATATAGTCCCACAAATAAAATAAATCACAACAATGAAAGACTAGAAGGGATTTAACAGCTCCCTTTGTTCATTTTAGCTCCTGGTTGGTTAACCCTTCCACCATCATGGAAGGACCAAGGATGAAAATGGAGACTCCACAACCCATTCTGTGGCTACTCCAACTCCTAAGTATCCTTAGAGTTCAAAAGATTTCTTCCACGTCCCAACTGGAATCACTGGCAGATTAATTGCATTATTGTTCCTCATATCCTTCCCTTTTCTGAACTGAACAAATGATGACTGATCACCACCTTCTATATATTATAGCACTCTTCCATCCCAGAGATATGCAGATCCTTTCCTGAAGTAGTACTGCATACCCAATTATTCACCACTTGGTGTTTATTAACTTGACTTTTCCTTCCCAAGTATAGCATTAAACTTTTGTCCTTAACAAATTTTCTATCATTTTCAAGGCATTTCTCCAAGTTACTGTTGAACTCTGGTCTATAAAAACACAAACTTAGTGTCATCTGGAAGGTGAACAACATTCACAAATTTTGTAACTGTACTTTATCAGCTGAAAGTTAAAGAAACTGAATAATGCTAGGACTAGAAAAATCTGGTTCAAAAGTTCTCTTGTTTGACAGAGAGCATCAATAATGACATAACTTAAACAGTTGAGGTGTGACTCTATAATAATTTTAGTGTATATGTGAGAAAACAGCACTGGCCCATATTATGTGGGTTTTGTTCTACCAATTACCGCATTTCAAGCAAGACATTGTCAGAACAACCACTGGCATTGTTTTTTTTTAATACAGGTGGTAGCTGTTCAGATACTGCTGCTTCAGTCAGCTTCTTCAGTATTCTTGAGTAAATTCCACAAGACTCTGCTGACTTCAACGCATCTTACTGAAATATTCTGTAGTTTATTCTTCTGATATTCTATGTTTGAAAATTAATTGCACATTGCACCTCACCTCCCCCCACCCACAATATATTTTATAAAGACCACACCAAAATAAACACTTTTCAATTCAGTCTTCATAGTCATGTCTCATTATCAAAATCATCTCTCTATAGCTTCAGAAATTAATGAATTAATCAACTATGTTAGCTCTTCCTTACAGAATATATTAGTTAGGGAGTGTTCATTCATGTTCATGTAGTTACTTCAGATTAAAATTCACTCTTTCAATAAAACGCCCAATTAAAAAAACATGCTTATACAAAAATTTGGGGAATAAAGAATAAAGACCCAAGGACATGAGAAAAAATATAGTTACTTCAATGTTGCTTTTTTATCAAGAATGCACAATATATTTTTTGCTTGTTTCTCAGTGACTATAATGGTAAATATCCTCAATACAATACCAAATATTAGGAGTTGCTAGGGAGCGTAGCGTTGGAAGCTGTCTGTTTTCCTGTTGCTTACACTGCCCTGCAGACAGGATACTGGGGTCAAGGAATTCAATCAGTTCCACATCCTCCTGCAGCAGAACTTCCTGTTGTAGGATGGTACAGAGCGTGTCAAATCGAAATCCAACGTCCTTACCATATACAAATGGGCAGGAGAAAAAACAGGCATTAGTAAAGAATATGCAAATTCTTAAAATTAAGTTAGCAGAACAAGGAAAACACCCACACACTCTACACTTTAGAGACAACAATCTGTTCCTAGAGCACAGGAATGTTTCAGATATGTCACAAGTAGCTACTTTTTTTATTAAACTTGTTTAACTTTAAAAGCTCACACACTACCTAACAGTTCAGGCTTGCAACATGCATCACACTGACTTTGTGATCTGACCTAGACAGTAAAAATAACTGGAAACAGGCCACAGAGTATGCCAATATATTTGCATAAGAATAAGAGAGGTACTGAATTTGTTAGAAAATCATTAAAAAACCAGAAAATACTTTTTAAAAAATGTCATGACATCATTTATATCATTAACAAACAAACAAAACTTAGAGAGAGAAAGAAGATATTGCTAATTAGTCAACAAAAAGTCACTTTTGGACACTTAACAACAGTACGGTAAGTGCACTGGATCAAAGCCCCAAGCCAAGGCACTGGATTACCCTCCTGCAGGATTCAATACCTTTCCCAAGGGAACTCAATCCAAACATGAAACAGCATGGGGCTCCATAGACCTTGCACCTGCTAAACCTCAGGCAAATTTTAGGGAGTTACTTGGTTGAGAATTTGATGCCATAAGCATTTGCTAATTTTTCCCCAACTAGGGCTCCTCAAGACAAATATGCAGCTCATGAAGACAAATACAACCATCAGAGAAGCCCCCTTCATTTGCATACTGCACCAAACCATAATTCCTCAAGTTAAGAATGTCATAACAAAACCCAACAAACACTGAACATGTGCATCCCTGCATCTAGCTAATTACAGGACAGAAAAGAGTATATTTCTGAAAAGTCTCTAATAGAAGCTTTTAACACAAGTGTGACATTTCACAGTACAAAATCTGTTTCATTCTGTCACTGACAGAATGAGATTCTTTATGAAACCATAAGATAGTTAGTTTAGAAATTTAATTCCATGCACAAATGTCACCTCAGATAACTTTCATTCTACTTTTAACGGAAAACATTTGTTTCAGGACTGTGTGAAAGAGGAAACTCTGCCCTCCTCCGATACATCCTGTGTCACTTCAGTACTCTACTGCAGAATGCAGCAGGACAAACATGTTTTCCATGCTCTTCAGTTAAGCCTCCATCTCAAGAAAATAAAGGCTAAAAGTTGCTGTTAAAATAATACCCTCAATTTATAGGGGAAGAGGGAGGAAGAAAAAAAGTCAATCAAAGATCACTAATGAGAGAACTGAGACATAGCAGAACTCTGTGAGAAACAGAAAATTCTAACTTTGCATGTTGCTCAACATTTTCTTTTGAAGCTCCATTTGAAGACATCATCCCTACATCATAGTAGAAAAAATAAATCAAAATCCTAGATTCTGGAACAGTCTGACTAAAGTGACATTTGCAAGCCATACTAGAAGCGTGAAGGAGCTGGGCACAAGTTAAAGCAGACCTGAGACAAGCCCAGACTGGAAAGTGGTGCTGCAGAGAAAGAGCAAAGTTTGCTTTGCCTTCTCAAAAGAAGAAGCTCTATAGAGAGCAGTGTCGAAACAAAGAAGCCAGGATGGGTCCAGGACCAGTAGAGCTGCACTGTGGTGGTGCTGTGCCTGAGCTAACAAGCTGAAATGGAGGGTGAAGCAATATTCAGCTGAAGCTCTAGAATGTTCTCTCTTAGATGGTCTCTACATGGCACTAGGCTACCACACGTGGACTTTCTCAGTCAGCATCTCCCCACTACCTTCCACCAAAGGGGTACCTACACTGCAATTAAACTCATTTCAGCTTTCAAGAATTGCTTCAATTTCTCACGTATTTTATTATCTTTCCCATTTTGAACATCTTCAACCTAGCTACTGGTACTGCTCCTGTCCTTCTGTGTCCACTTTGGCACAGTAACTGAAAACCAGAATTAGTATTATCTAAAGAAAAAGTAATACTCTTAGAGCCAAACCCAACAATACAGACCAAAGACGTTGTTCAGAGGATGAGATATGAAGGAGAGGAAGACCTGTGGATTCAGAAAGGAAATGGAAAAATAAAAAAAGTGATCACTTACCAGTCGGTGAAGTATGTCATTGTTTTTCTTATATTGTGGAAAAGGAAACCAGCTTCTAAAAAATTCAACTAGTTTTGACAGGATGCCTTGCTGAAAGGAACAGAAATTACTCCAATTAAAAAAAAAAAAAAAAAAACCCACAACAGAAACCAAAGCCAAAATTAAATAAATAACAGCAGACAAAGCCTTTATTTCTGTATTTGATTTTCTTGTTAACTCAGACCCAAGTACCTGCAAGGAAGTTTCACTTACTGTGTCTGGCCTAACTTCAGAGTACACTAAGAGAACATCTGCTTCCCGTCAGTTTGCTTGTGAACAAGAAAATAAAATAAAGTCTTCAGTAACCCCACCTATTTGGAGCATAATAGATTGTTATGTTGTTCTGTTAAAAATAACTCCAGCTAAGATTAGATTGATCTCAAGCTGGCAGCTACTGCATTTATATGAAAGACTTTTTCTCTCCTGGGGGATAAAAACCCAAAGGTTAAATGATTGACAGGCTTTAGAAAAGTGAAAAACCAGAACAGGGACAACCTCTCCTCAGCAGCCCACTGCAGCTTGAGCACAAGACTCCAGAATAGTTGTAAACAGAGACAGGGAGAGTGATGGTAAGAAGAAATGCCCCAGAAACTCCCTGTTCACACCACTGTTTGTGCCGCCAGGTACTTTGTCTCTGTGCTGCTTCCCACATGAACTAAATCCACACTTTTGTCTGAGCTGTAAACATAACTTCAGATGCTGCTAATCAAGGGACTCCCTCTCAGTCATCACACATTCTACTCACATATCTTCCCAAAACAAGATGCATGACAGATTACAACTGAATAGATGCATGGTTTTTCTTCAGTCTGCAGCCATTCAATGAACAACAAAAAAGCAGCTTTTGACACACCAATCTATACTTTCCTCAGACTGAACTGACAGGAAGTATTTTTCAAAATATTTACTTATATATATTTCATGAATTCTGAGGCCCTGTCTCAATCTTCAGCCTGCTGACAAGTAACACAATCAAATAAAATGTACGCCAAAAAGGAATTCATTGTGAAGCCCTTACATTTTGTGGCATACTATTTCAAAACAATAAAACAAAACCCCATACAGATTGTAATAGCTCAATGTATAAAAGGTGACAACTTCTGTTTCTCCCTCTTGTTCAGGTCATTCTTAGGTTTTTTTCCCCTCTTATTTGTTGTTTTCTTGGTTTCCCCCCAGCTACAAGATGGGAAATAGAAGAACAAACCCAAGCAACAGGAGTTCAGAGTTTTGCAGTTAACCTGTTACTAGCCTGACAGCCTTCTGAAAGGCAGTGCAACCAGTCTGGTGCAGCAAGCCAGGGCAGAACAGCCTTAACATCAGGAACTGTCACCCTAAAGCCCTTATGCTTCCACAATTTTTGAAATAACTTACTTTGGTGCCCATTTAAGTAATCTAACTCAAGCTTTTCTTTACAAATGTCTCATCTTTCTGTGTAGATGAGATTGTATGTAGTTAGATTTTGAGATCTATGCCACAAGGAAGTGTTTTTAGGTCAGTGAAGAGGTAAACCAGTAACAGGGATCTCATAATGATAGCTCTTCCCGAAACACTGACATCATTGTGGCTTGTTAGGAGGAGCTATCCCAGCAATTCACACTTACGGCCATGGAATAAATCCAAGTGATTGTACGTTGATATTGCTCAAGGGCAATGACAGAAGTCTGAAGAATATCACTAACTGCAGCACTAGATTATCCTTCAAGTGTCTTGTGGAGTGGTGCAAAAGGAAATAAAATTTTCTAATTACAATATGTAGAAAATTGAAACTAAATGAACAAAGGTCTTGCTCTGCATTTGAATTTCCAACAGGTATTTCACTGAACAGTACTTTTCCCAGTACACTGAAAGCAGGGTATAGAAAGCATCATCCATTTAATTTAAGATTATGCCTCTTGAATCCTCTCATTTTCCACTGCTTAGCCTTTGTAAGTCTTTGGATTTTTATAATGAACATTTAAAGCTACACCAAGGATAGTTTTAAACTGCGACCAGCTTACTAAACTAGACTGTGGTGTTACTGAAAAAAAACCCCTAGCGTGCTACATAAACAAACTTTTAGTTTATTCTCCATGGTTTATTTTAAAAATAAAGATGTGAGCTTGCATAAACACTCAACAGGCAAGTCAATGCTTGAAAATACAAAACAAGACAACCCACTGTCTTGGGCTATGACTCAATAGAGTACTTCACCACACTGAATTATTCACATCCTTGGAATAGGGTCTCACAGTTTGCATTCCCATTGGGAGTGTTACTGACAAGTAAAACTACTTTCACCAACACACAAGTCGAGTCATGGTGCCAATGCTTCTGGAGTATTCTTACAGCTTTAGAACAACACACAGTCAAACTCTCTGTAAACCAAATAACAAAGATACATA
This sequence comes from Acrocephalus scirpaceus scirpaceus, assembly GCA_910950805.1. Classification (NCBI taxonomy): domain Eukaryota; kingdom Metazoa; phylum Chordata; class Aves; order Passeriformes; family Sylviidae; genus Acrocephalus; species Acrocephalus scirpaceus. The sequence goes on along the minus strand of OU383777.1, from coordinate 45,246,593 downwards.
ACTCGTAACATTAAAAAAAATTAGCATAATAAATTAGCATTTTAGGTAAATTAATTTGAATCTAAAAAAAATTCTAAAGACTATTTCTCTTTTGTAGAGAAATTCTTCAGAGGAAGATAATGCAACACATTGAATACCTTGTATTAAGTGGCTGGGAGCCCTAGACAAAGGCAAAGGACTGGGCCCTCTGCCATCCCACATCAGGGCACCTGCACAGCTACTGAGGGCTAGTCCCAACACAATCCTCAGAAGCTGTCTCCAGCACCAACTCTGTTCTAATGACAAAATATCATCATATCAAAGGTGGGACAGTATAATTGATTTAAACATTCAGATATGCACAGCAGTCTAGGAAAATGGCTGAGAAAGGAAAGATGTAAATGGGAAGTGATAAATTCTGTACAGATCAAGCAGAATTACCCAAATGGGATTTAATTCCAGAAAACAAGTCTAGGAGCTCTTACTAGCAGTGCTTTTGAGTATCAAGTGATCATGAGACTAGGACTTTAACTCTTTCTCCACAGATTGGCACAGCCAGGAACATGGCATCTACAATTACTATGCTAACTCACATTTCCATAATCCCTCAGATGGGAGCTTAGCATTTCATCAGCCCCCAGAACACAACCTTAAAACACCTTTACAGCTTTTTAACTCAATGTTCATTAAGACCATACTCCAATCAAAAAAAAAAAAAAAGGCCAAAAAACCACTACCAAACCCACACATCCTGAGAAGTATTTAAAATGTGCTTCAAATTCAACTGGTGCCTCTGCCTTTACTTTTGCCTGAACCATGCACTCTGCTTGGCAGGACAGCTAGACACAACAGAAATATTTGCATCAGTCCCTTGAAACCTCTTTTTCTTCCCAGATTTATTTTTTCAGTCCCTGAAGATCGCAAAGTAGACCTTTGCCACGCCAAAATCTTGCTGCGTGTCACCTGCTTTCAGGTACAGGGTTCCCACTTGACTCAACGTAAGAGGAGGAAACAATCTCAACTCAAAGAGAAAGCAATACTCTGCTTTTATGTTTTTATTTTAATAAAGTGTTTAAGGCATTTGGAAACTTGATTTTCAGAACAAAAGGAAAATGATATACACATACTGGGAATCACTCAGTGTGGAACAGAATCTGCTCCCTGTAATCATAGTTCCATCAAGCCTAAAGGAAGATCATTTTATATTAGGACTGTGGGTAGGTACATATTTAGAAGAACACTTATTTTCCAGACATTTTATCATTTCAGTAGACTAGGCCAGTGAAGGCCAAGAGAAGGGAAATGGTAACAGTCTCATGTAAAACTGAGGAAATGACTGGATAGAAATGCAAATTATTTGTCTGTATGTCATAAAAAAGTAGCAACAAAGCTCAGATCCTCCTAAATCCAGTCTATTTTTCTAAATGGGCGGCCAGCTGCCTCTCCCTCATTTTCTTCCCTGTTGAGACACCCTACCAAAATGGGACACAGAAATCAAATGACAAAAACAGACTTTCTGACATCAGATTACAAAAGAAAAGTGTTTACTCTTCCAACTAGTACTGAAATTGCAGCAGAAGAACCTATGACAATTTATCACTAAAAATTACACACAGGTTTCTTCCTCTTTTCCACTATGTATCTTTGTCTAGACAGAGACGAGACAATGTGAACATCACCTAGTGTTTGTAAGAAACGGACAGCCTGATTTCACACACCCACTCCCTTCAAGTTGCAAGGCAAACCATGAAGAATTACTTCTACATCTGACACAATACTGGAGGAATTGCTGCCAACACAATAAAATGAAGTGTAAAATGCTTGAGGAGAAGGGAGGGGAAAAAACCAGAACACCTGAGGTTTTTAAAAGCAGTCTATCTTAATACTTTTGAGCTTCTTAACCCCAACAGCACTTTTGTATAAAATTCAGTGGAAATTATATACAAAAATACAGTATCATACTGATTTTCTGACTGCCACAAAAGTACCAATGCAAAATAATGTAGTGACAGTCCATGCATTACTTCATAGTAACCAACAGAGTATCAACCAATGAAATGTCATCCTATTTTTTAATTAACAGTGAACAAATGTTAACATTTAATAAATAAATAAATAAATACCTAATCAGAGTGTTCCTACACTAAGTCAGAATAGGTATCTTTAGTGTAAACATACCACAAAACAGCCATTAGCTTTAAAGAAAAAACATATTTTCAGCTAGTTTCTTGAGGGTTATGGTGAGTGCCAGCTGACAATTCTGAAAAGCAAAAGTGGTAGACCTAATATTTCCACAAATACTTTTAAAGGTAGCTCAAAATAAAGAAAATTGTGAGCTAAATCCTGATGTAAATTCTGCCTTGCCTTGTGACCAGTGATAGAAGCAATCATTATTAGCTATCCACATCAACTATCTCATTCAGGATGGTTACTGCATTTCTACTTCCCAAAAATTCTCCTTCTTAATATGTTTTGTCACAGACAAAGCTATACTTAGCAACTGAATGCCTGGGAGGGCTGGAAACTATAAATATTCTGTTCTAGAAAATTACAGGTTCTATTCCCAGAATGTCATGCTAAACTAACATAATAAGATCCACTATATCAGATAATTTTCAACACTCAAAAAATTATTTATCAAAGCTTCTTGCTTCCCTAGCTTACATAAGTGCAAAGAAACACTCCAAACTATACTGATTAACCATGACTTCAAGATATGATAATGGGCTGAGGTTCATTGTCTGGGGGTTTTTGCCTTTGTTTTTTTTTTAAATACCAGAAGCTATTTCTCTCTGTTCTGATTTCTCCTATTTGTGAAGTAATGCAATTTTCTTGTGAGAAGATAAATACTAAGCAACAGGAGAGTGCTTACCTTCTGGGCAGCACGCACAATCTGCTCCCTT